>JBBGZY010000124.1:4557500-5825000 GCA_037952925.1 Lithobates clamitans
GGGGAGCGTATTCAACTACAAGTGTTCAATTCCAGAGAATGTTCTAAGGAATACTAAGGAAAGGTATTTGAGCTTCCCTGCAGTTTTCCTTCTGCCTCTTTCCTGCTACTTCCTTCATTTGTTTATTAAAGCATTGGAAAACATACTCAAGTGTTTGGTGCTTATATCGTCCAGAGGTTAACTCAACGGAACCCTAGATCCGGTGCCGGTGAAACAGAGGTATCGAGAGTGAAGGTAACAGCCCGCTTTAAACCAGCAGCTCCACCGAGAGTTAGTGCTACAGCTGCAATATAACATATATATATATACACACACACATATACTCAAGCCAATCCTTTAGTTTACCAATATCTCTGGAACACAAATGGAATAAATTGTCAATGTAGCAAAAATATAGCTTCACAGACGATTAATATGGATTGCTACCCCCAAAAATGCAGGACCTCTCCCACCAAGCAATGTAAAAGTTGGCTAGGAAGCAGTGGTGGCTGGTGAAGTTTTAGGATGGGGGGGGGGCAGACCCTGCCCTTCCTTTTTGACCCCTCCCACTTCACGAAAGCCCCACCCCTTATAGATGCCACCCACTCCGTACCCTGTATTCTACCCATAGTGTCAGGAGTATACAGCCCTAGCATCACAGGACATGAGTATACAGCCCTAGCATCACAGGACAGAGTATACAGCTCAGCCTCACAGATCAGGGTATACAGCTCAACCCCACAGATCAGGGTATATAGCTCAGCCTCACAGATCAGGGTATATAGCTCAGCCTCACAGATCAGGGTACATAGCTCAGCCTCACAGATCAGGGTATATAGCTCAGCCTCACAGATCAGGGTATATAGCTCAGCCTCCCAGATCAGGGTATATAGCTCAGCATTACAAATCAGGGTATATAGTTCAGCCTCACAGATCAGGGTATGCAGGTATACATCATCTGTTCTGTATACAGCTAGCTATATACACCCCACTTCCTTCCTGTATATAGAGACATTCCTCTATGCAGATATATATCATCTGTCCTGTATACAGCTATGTATACAGTAACAGGACATGCTGGTAGGTTAATTGGATCCTGTCTAAAATGGCCCTAGTATGTGAATGAATGTGTGTTAGGGACCTTAGGTTGTAAGCTCCTTGAGCGTAGGGACTAATGTGACTGTACAATGTATATGTAAAGCGCTGCGTAAATTGACAGCGCTATGTAAGTATCTGAAATAAAATAAATAAAATAATAATGATGTATATCTGCAGTCATTGATGATGGAGGATGGTCTCTATATACAGGAAGGAAGAAGGTGGGTGTATATAGCTGTATACATTAGAGGACAGATGTACTCACAATTTGTGACTATTATGTAGTGTAACGTAGTCAGTACATGGCAGAAATCCCCAAAATCATGTATTGCAAAGCAGCCAGCGAGACATGATGTGGCACATTCACTGACACTGTCTGACACCTTGATGCTCCAGTCATTGTATAACACAGCCATCATCATCATCCCCATATTATACACCCATCATCGTCATCCCCATATTATACACCCATCCTTATCAGCATATTATACACCCGTCATCATCATCATCATACTCCTCATCATTGTATAATACACCCATCATCATCATCTTCATACTCCTCGTCGTCATCATCAAACCCATATTATACACCCATCATCATCAAATTCATATTATACACCTGTCGTCGTCAAACCCATGTTATACACCTGTCATCACTATCCTCATCTCCGTATAATACACCCTTCATCCTCATCGTCATCCTCATCCTTGTATAATACAGCCGTCATCCTCATCCTTGTATAATACAGCCACCATCGTCATCCTCATCCTTGTATAATATAGCTGTCATCGTCATCCTCATCCTTGTATAATACAGGCATTTATCCTCATCCTTGTACAATACACCCATCCTCATCCTTGTATAATACAGCTGTCATCATCATCCTCATCCTTGTACAATACACCCATCCTCATCATTATATAATACACCCGTCATCGCTATCCTCATCCTTGTATAATACACCCATCCTCATCATCCTCATCCTTGTATAATACACCCATCTTCATCATTGTATAATACACCCGTCATCTTCATTCTCATCCTTGTATAATACACCCATCCTCATCATTTTATAATACACCCGTCATCGCTATCCTTATCCTTGTGAAATACACCCATCCTCATCATCCTCATCCTTGTATAATACACCCATCTTCATCATCCTCATCCTTGTATAATGCACCCATCTTCATCATCCTCATCCTTGTATAATACACCCATCCTCATCCTTGTGTAGCGATGGTAGATTTACAATCTACCGCAGGTTAAGTAAATTTAGTAAATTGTGTGTTAGGAAGGTTAAAAGTTTGCCTCTGTTCCAGCTTGGCTGACATTGTGTGTATTTCCATGCTGACCGGTGGGTGTCGCTGTTGCCACTGGTCAGTGTTGGAAAGGCAACGCGTCAAAGTGTATAGATGCTCCTCTGTATCGGAGACAAGCTCGGTGGAGGTGCTCCTCCGAGTTGCATTCTGGGAAGAGGGTATTTATGGGACAGACGCCATGTTCTAGGGTTCGTTTTACAGCCACCTGCTGGCCCTCCTGGCCGACAGGTATGCGTTAAGGAGCTACCTCGTGGTCCTCTGATCGGGAGGCCCACAATACAGTGGCGCAGGGGTGGGTCCAGAGGCTTGTCTGGGGCCTACCACCGCGGCCGAGGAATGATCCTAAGCTGTCGGTCCTGTGTGACGAAGCTGGACAGCCGAGGAGATCCCAGGGGAGGACCCATCTTGGAGAGATCACGCTGTGAGCTGGTCTATAGAGGGGCCTGGTGACTCGGTTGGAGGACGTATCCAAAAGAAGTAACTATACAGCATAGTGTTGCCGGTTCGGTTTAAAGGTTCAGGCACTGTGACTGACTTTCACTGCAGAAAAATCTGATACATCCTGTGGCAGAGGATCGTACGGATTTACCCCCCAAACAAGTCTGTGGCAGAGACTTTTGATTCGTGCTGGCTGCTAGACCGGTGAGAGAGGCCTATCCAGACGAGCAAAGAGTGTGTCCCACAAGGGGAGCGCATTCCACATAATTATCTGAATTCTACCCAGAAAGAAAATATTTGAGTTTCTCCTGAAAGTTTCCTTTTCCGCCTCTTTCCTGCTACTTCCTAAAGTTTGTCTGTTTAATAAAGCGTTGAAAACGTACTCCAGTGTTGGTGCGTGTGTCGTTCAGAAGTAAACTCAACGGAACCCTAGACCCAGTGCCGGTGAAACAGAGGGAAGTAAAGTGAAGGTAACAGACCCGCTTAAACCAGCAGCTCCACCGAGAGTTAGTGCTACACTTGTATAGTACACCCATCCTCATCCTTGTATAATACACCCATCCTCATAATTCTATAATACACCCGTGATCATCATCATCTTCATCCTTGTAATACACCCGGGTTCAACAAACAGTTGAATTCTAAAATAGTGGATGCTTCTAATCTAGAAGCATGGAGCACCAGCCCTGGTTTTATGAGATGATCCTTCTCTTTTAGCCTAGGTTCACACTGATACGATGCGGGAACCAGTGCGATTCCAGCGTTGGTTCCCGCATCGCATCTCTCCCGCAGGCAGTTCACACTGCCCTCTGCGAACTGCTGCGGGTGTCATTACAATGTTAATGACACCCCCAGAACGGTTCACAGATCGCAGTGTTGACTGTGAACTCGCACAGAAATCAGATCGCATAGGTGAGAACACCCATGCGATCCAATTTCAGTGTGGGAGAAAACAAGTCCCTGCACTTTTGTCTTGCGAATTTAATACAAATTCAGCCTTACAACTGTATGGCTGAACTCACATCTCACAGACACCACATGTGATTCGCACCGCAGTGCAGGTGCAATTCACATGCCATGTCTTAGATCGCAGTAGTCTGAACCTGGGCTCATACCCCACCTCCAGTAGGTAATAAGAGAAACCAACAAAACAAATGCAGGGAAGTAAAGGGTTAACCCATAGCTCCCAACTGTCCCTGATTTCAAGGGACTGTACCTGATTTAGAGCAATGTCCCTCTGTCCCTCTTTCCTCCTCATTTGTCCCTCATTTTGGTCTGATCTATATAGTTGTATATAAAATCCACTTTTAATCTTTCAAAAAGTGTTTCCCAGTGCTAAACTTTTCATCCAAATTCTAAATTGCTGCATTTATAAATTGCAAAAGCCAATAAAAAGGAATAGTAGTGATAAAAAAGGCCCTTGTGTATTTAATTTTTTTTTGGTTAATTCTCCTTTAAGGGGGTGTGGCAGGGGGCGTGTCCTATGCCTACATATGTTTATTAGTAGATGTCCCTCATTCCGATCTCAAAAGGTTGGGAGGTATGGATAACCTCCTCACCTGAAAACAGAACATTCACTGCACACTCAGGCTCAGAGTTATTTACTGCTGGGACAAAATAACTCCATAACTGGAGACAAGTTTAACAAACTGAGATAGCTGAAGATAGCAGAACTCAGGCGGGCAACCTGTCACATGGGAAGATCAGTGTCTCTCCTGCAATAAATAAGGCTGAGCCTAGTGTGCAGTGGGCTGTTATCATGTGAGTAAGTGAAAGATTTAGACCCTTTTCACACTGGAGGCGTTTTTCAGGCGTTTTTTTAAGTGCCTAGTTACTGCCCTGCATAGGGGCTTACCTCTGCCGTTATGGAGCCGCGCTGGCAGTCTCAATCTGTCCATTTGTGTCCACTCCACACTGCAGTGAGGCGGGAAACTGGAAGTGACACGGGTGTGCTGAAAAAAGCACCACCCACCGTCCTCCGATCCCCGCCAATTAAAATGCAGGAAGGGAGGACAGAAACAAATCAGTGTAGAGTGGGAGTGTGTGTGAGCGCATCATTTGCACCCTGCACATGCCCTAAACGCGGGCAAATCAGCTTCCCAGCTTGCAATCAGCTGACTGCAAGCTGGGAAGCTTCCCATAGACTTCCATGACACTCTTAAAGGGAACCTTTTATTTATTTATTTATTTTTTCTTACAGCTTGGGGGGGGGGGGGGGCGCCACTGCTAGGAAAGGGGATAACTAAACTCCTATAGAAGTCTTTTACCTCTGGAGGTAGCAATCTCCATTGAATATAAAAATATTATGCGTTAACAAATATTCCAAACTGAGGAAAATAATCTGCTGGTGAACTAACAAACAAATACTATGAAAAGAAACTGCCTGTATGCCCAGAGGATTTGGAATCAATAAATACAAATGTGTCACAAGTAATCCAAAGATAATAAGACTGCCAAACAGAATCTTATAACATAAATAGCAGCTGTTTGATGTCTCTAAGATAACCTAGCAACTCAGTAATCAAAGGCTGTAGCTGGTAATCTACCCGCTGGCTCAAATGTCCGTTTAATGAGGGAGTCCACCTACAAAAAAAATTATTAAAAGCCAGCAGCTACAAATACTGCAGCTGCTGACTTTTAATAAATGGACACTTACCTGTCCTGGAGTCCAGCGATGTCTGCAGCCGAAGCTGATCAATCGCTCAGGTCTCGGCTGCTGCCG
This sequence comes from Lithobates clamitans, assembly GCA_037952925.1. Taxonomy (NCBI): domain Eukaryota; kingdom Metazoa; phylum Chordata; class Amphibia; order Anura; family Ranidae; genus Lithobates; species Lithobates clamitans. Next base: position 4,563,061 of record JBBGZY010000124.1, read on the forward strand.
CTGCCATTCTCTGTGAGGGAATCAGGAAGTGAAGCATTGCAGCTTTACTTCCCGGTTCCCTACTGCGCATGCGCGAGTCACGCTGCGCGTCTTACGTGGTCCCCGCTATCTCCTGGGACCTGTGTGTTTCCCAGGAGACAGCAGGGGGGGGGGGTGTGGGAAGGGGCGTGACTTCCGCGGGAGTCTATTCCAGGAAGTTGGTGCAAATACCTGTAGTAGACAGGTATCTGCACCCCCCTCCCCCCTGAAAGGTGCCAATTGTGGCACCGGAGGGGGGAGGAATCAGAATAGCGGAAGTTCCACTCTTGGGTAGAACTCCGCTTTAAGGACCCATTACCTACAACAATGGGTCTGTCAACCAAAGGATTAAGACCCCCTTTCACACTGAGGCAGTTTTCAGGCAATTTAGTGCTAGAAATAACGCCTGTAAAGCGCCTGAAAATTGCCTCCCAATAATTGCAATGAGTGCTTTCACACCCGGGCGGTGCGCTTGTGGGACGTTAGAAAAAGTCCTGCAAACAGCATCTTTGGTACGGTTTGGGAGCGCAGTATACAGCACTCCCAGAACACCCCAGCCCATTGCAATGGGGATGAATATTTCACCCTCCTTTTGAGCTCATGTTGAGCTCCCCTTACTCCCCTAGAAACAAGGGACATTAAATCTCTTTTTTAAAGAATTAGAGGGCTCACATTTAAGTTTGACATATGTGTCACCATCAGATAACTGATGGACAGCCTCACTCTTGTATGCTTCAGCATTTAGCGTGACCACTGATCCCCCCCCCCTTATCAGCGTTCCTAATGACAATGCTGGAATCTCTACAGAGACTTTCCATGGCTATTCAATACCGTAAGGTCAAATCGTTAAAAAAGACATATCCAGTATTAGATGCTAAGCGTGTGAGATCTTTCTCAGCTAGCTTCTGGTACTGGTCCATAACTTTACCTATAGAAACTAATAGGGGTAAAAGTCAGATTTGAGTCTGAAATGTATGTATGTTTTATAACATTGACTATCATTATCATCAGGACCAGACTCACATGCCACATTTTCAAGATTGCTCACTAAGCATAATTCCTCAAAAATGAAAAAGAATAGATCTCATATTATCCTGATCAATCCTCTCTATCCTGGAAATGGACTAACTAAAAACACCGAAATATTTTTTTTTCTAAGTGTAATAGAACAGACTATTTTATTGACATTGAGGATTGTATCAAATAATTTGGATTTCTTTTAGGACAAAAATGTAACCCTTGAGATAAAAGGCAACCTTCTTCATCTGTTAGAGAGCTTTGGGACAAAGTAAATCCCCCATAATGTTTTTAATAAAACTGGAGCACTCAGAATCTGGTGCAGCTGTGCATGGTAGCGAATCAGCTTCTAACTTCAGCTTGTTCAGTTAAGCTTTGGTAATAAAACTTGGAAGCTGATTGGTTTCTATTAAGAGCTGCAACAGATTTTGCACTTTCCTTTAAAACTTTAGTACATAACCCCTATGAGTCAAAGTAGTAATAAAGTAATGTTGTTTCTGCGCTACCTAGTGATAGTGCGAATGATTAACACAAAGAAAAACCCCAAAAAACTGATTGCAGCCAGTAAGGATGAGCTCGGGCGTGTTCGCACACTCCACGTACAGAGTCCGCCAGGAGGTCGACACGGCGCTGCGCTAATCACAGGCAGTGAGACATTTCCTGATCTCTGCTGCCGCACATCGGGAAAATGTCTCACTGCCTGTGATTGACGCAGCGCCGTGCCGACTTCCTGGCTCTGTACGTGGAGTGTGCATACACGCCCGAGCCCATCCTTAGCAGCCAGCACTACCATGTGTTCTCACACCGTTAGTAATTACTCCTTGAAAAAGTGCAGCGCAATTACAATATATTCAAAAGAAACACAACTTCAATGCAATATGACCAAACAGTTTAAAGTGAAATGATATTAATTCACGTGCAAACAAATGACATGCATGGACATGTATCAAAAGCCATGCTAATTATAAAAAACACAATGTTAAGGGCACATATGTGAAAAAAATATAATATGTACTAAAGTCCAATCCACAGTTTACTTGATAAACTCCAAAGGTGCTCAGTTTCTAAAAACAATCTTCAGTAATAATGGTTCAAGGTAAATTGTCATGTACACCCAATATAATCCACCACGAATTACCCTAGCTGCTCACCTCAATCCTGTATATACAAGCGCATTGCCCTTTAACTGGGTAGCCATAGATCTTCAGATCTCTCCAGATGGGCATAGGAGCTTAATCTATTCCAGGGATCTCCACACCCTCCAGAAAGCAATTAACAGTGCCTTCAGTGAAATGGTGCCTAACCCCATACACACTATACAACTTTTGTTGTCTGATTTCCTTTAGATTTACCAAAACCATGTAGTACAAGGGCCTACCTGATTGCATACAATTTTAAACTCTTAAGGTTTGACTTAATATTATATGGTTTGGGTAAATCTGAAGGAAAAAATCTACAGAAAATTGTATAATGTGTATCCAGCTTTAGGAATCCTCATTACCCAGAATTTAAAACAATGTACATTTATTAAAAAATTAAAGATCCAGAGGAAATGTACTTACTTCTTTCACTGCACAAATCCTGTGCACTGAAATAATTACCCCTTTAAAATAGTGGTGCCCCCTTAAGGAACAAAGCTGATGTCATCAAGCTATGTCCCCAATATGTTTTGCCACGTCCCACCACAGCTTCTTCAAAGAGATTTGCTGTTTTCCCCTACTGTATTTGTGGTATTGTGATTTTACTAAAGATTCCACACTAAAGGTTTTAGATGTGCGGTCGACCAAAATTTATTTTCCTTTGTGAAAACCTTAAAATTACAGGACACAAATCCTTCCTGTAATCCCAGTACTAATAACCCCCAGTATAACCCCAACCCTAACACTAATCCTACCAGTAAAACTAACCCTCAAACAAATCCTTCCTGTAACCCCAATATTACCCCATTGTAATCCTAATCCTCCCAATAATCCTCCCTGTAACCCCAACCCTAACACTAATCCTACCTCTAATCCTAAAACTAACCCTCACACAAATCCTTCCTGTAACCCCAATATTATCCCATTGTAATCCTAATCCTCCCAATAATCTTCCCTGTAACCCCAACCCTAACACGAATCCTACCTTTAATCCTAAAACTAACCTTCACACGAGCCCTTCCTGTAACCCCAATACTAACAATAACCCTCACATTTATTCCAATCCTCTCATTAATCCTCCCTGTAACCTCAACCCTAAAGTAAGGTACACACTATAAGAAAATTGGAAGAGATATTCTGTACGATTTTCGATTTTCCTTTAGTGCGTACACAATTTTTCAACATCCAATTCAGATTTTCAAAACAAAAATTTCCAAAGGGGCAAACTCCAAAATTTTTCTCATATGTGAACAGAACGATTTTCATTTAATGTGTGTGGTTTTCATACAAGAAAAATCAGATACAAAAGACTGCGCATGATCAGAAACAATAAACAACACAAAAAATGTTTGTAGTATGAAGATTCTCATACATTATTTCCATCCCCGGTTTTGGTTTGCTGTGAAACATTGAGGAAAACCAAACAATCATTAACCTGATTTTCTTATAGTGTGTATCCAGCTTAACACTAATCATGCCTGTAACCCTAAAACAAGCCCACACACTATAAGCCTAAAATTAACCTTCCCTGTGACCTCAGAACAAACCTCGCCTGTGTAAACGTAACCCCTTGTTTGAATACTCATCTGTCCCGAGCAGCGGTGGCTGATGGGCAAAATTTTGAGAGGGGTGACAAGCAGACCTGGGGTCCCCTCACTCGCACCCCCCCCCCCCGATTGTTTAAAACAGTGCGATCCACTGGCACTACACAAACCCCCTAACGGCCTCTCGCACTAGTACTTGATACTAGTGCGATCCTCTCGCACTAGTATCAACCCCACCGCAGGATCGATGGCCATACCTTACTGTAGTAGAGGTGTGGGGAAGAGAACAAGGTAGTAATGCTCTGCTGCATCCGAAGGATATATATATATATATATATATATATATATATATATACAGTAGATAGAGATATGAAAGAAATGTGTAAATTCCAGACAGCTTACCTAAGCTCCACTTCTTAAGCATCTGTATTGTCTACCTGCTCCGTAGAGATGTGAGCTCTTCTACTCATTTCCACACCTACTCTTCTCTTTTCACTGTGAATGTAGAAACACACCTTCTGCAGCACTGTGTTGATGTCACTATTCTATTCATCCTATTATCATGTTAACCTCCAGTATGTTTCTACCCTTGCCTGTCTGCTGTTACACGTGTAAGGTGGACAGTTTCGCTCGCCAGCCTAAAGTAGTAGAATTTTATTTCTTGGCTCATTACAAATTATGTTATTGGATTGAGTTTCCTTTCATTATAACAGAGGTATTGCAACCCGATACTGCTTCTACCAAACTAAATACTGTTGGGAACACAAGCAATGAAAAATAAAATTGTGACTGAACTCGCTTTCTTTTTAATTCTTGCACGAAAGACCGAGATATATCTTTATATTTCCATCTAGAGTGAATAAAAAAATGTAATTCCCAGTACTCCAGTTAAGGCAGCGCTTTCATTTGGTTTCCTTTTAAAATTCAAAGCAGAGAAACCTACTCTGCATTTTATTTATTTATTATAGGCATTGTCAATTTACGCAGTGCTTTATAACTAGAGTTAGATTGTTTGGTAGTGTAGGTAAATTTGTCAGGCTTGGCTGGCAGCCAAGTCTGTGTGTTTTCCTGGGTCAGGGTTGAGTGACTGGGGGGGGGGGGGGCTTGTATGACTCACAGGCACCTTCTCATGACACACAGAGGGATCCTGACCAGGAGGCACGGGAGCAAGGAGGGGACAGTGGGAGAACACTGCCGGGCACATCTCCAAGGAGAAAGACAGCCAAGATGGCTGGTGAGTGTTATGCTGCGTACACACGATCGGACATTCCGACAACAAAACCGTGGATTTTTTTCCAAAGGATGTTGTCTCAAACTTGTCTTGCATACACACGGTCACACAAATAGATAATCAGAAAGAAACTGCGCTTAGGACACGTCTATAGGGTCAGAAACCACAGGTTGCTGCCTCCCTCACACAAAGTCCCCAATGGGGTGCTTTGCAAAACATATTGGGATATAAAGTTTGGGTGTAATGGCGCTACCTGTAGGTTTAAACTGGGATAGCCTTAAATATAGCAACCCCCTACTTGTGGTTGTAAATCTATAAGGTATTGAACATATAAGAAAAATTCCCCCTTATATTATGAATGATACTTCAGCTGACAAATGTGTGCAACTAAATTTATGCTGCGGATATATAACAAACAATCAAGTGTCGCACAAAATAAAGTTGTCCTACAGCATCTGGTAGTAAAGCCAGAGGCTGTATTCCATAGTGTGCATTTATTAAAACCATATACCATATGCTATAAAGTAATTTCTGTATCTAAATCTATAACCATATCAAACAATTGAATACATCATGGAGGTAGCATTACTCCATATACCAATACAATGCTATGCATATAGAATATGCCACCCTAATCAAATACCATATGTGTAATCAAGTAAGGGCTAAAATTGCATGTATACAAAACGGAAACTATTAGCACAGAAATTCCAGCAGTTAGATCTCAGGCATAGTATAACAGTCCCATATGTTGGCACTGTGTTAACTTAATCAGATTCCCAATGGTGACTTTGGTGCTGCAACAATTGTCTGGTGACTCTCGTGCTCCCCCTTCTGGTTGCCTACTCACCAGCTCCCAGAACCCCAACAGGGGTATTACGCTTGTGGTGTAGTATGCTAGGTTACTTCACTTGTTGCTTCCTCTGGTAGATGCTTGTAATATGATCAGCTCCCCAAGCCCCACACCGGGGTAATGCGACTGTGCTGGAAAATAGATCGCTTTGCTGCTATATTTTGTGCTGGATGTCTCCTGTGCTTCTCAATCCGTGAAGATGTTGCTTCCCCTCATATATTAAGAAAAAAAAGAGCTTCCATGGCGTAATAAAGTATGATACTTTATTTTAAAACATATGTGCCCACAAGCCAGGGTTTTTATACAGACAAAAATAAGTCCAAATAAACAAAAAATAATAAACAAAAATAAAGTAAACGAATAATGTGACGAAGCGCGCACAACGGCATCACGCTCTGCTAGTCAGCTCCAGGGCATACGAGAGAGGAGTACGCTGTTCAGCGGCTGGGGAACACGCACCCCCCACCTCGTTTTTTTTGCTCTTTAGGAGGGACGTTTTAAACTTGTATATTGTCTGGTAACTATTGCTGTCCTATTCCATCTGGACAGAGCTTTACAAAATAGTGCCTGGACTTTTAATTTTACTTTATTTTTGTTTATTATTTTTTGTTTATTTGGACTTATTTTTGTCTGTTTAAAAACCCTGGCTTGTGGGCACATATGTTTTTAAATAAAGTATCATACTTTATTACGCCATGGAAGCTCTTTTTTCTTAATATATGAGGGGAAGCAACATCTTCACGGATTGAGAAGCACAGGAGACATCCAGCACAAAATATAGCAGCAAAGCGATCTATTTTCCAGCACAGTCGCATTACCCCGGTGTGGGGCTTGGGGAGCTGATCATATTACAAGCATCTACCAGAGGAAGCAACAAGTGAAGTAACCTAGCATACTACACCACAGGCGTAATACCCCTGTTGGGGTTCTGGGAGCTGGTGAGTAGGCAACCAAAAGGGGGAGCACGAGAGTCACCAGACAATTGTTGCAGCACCAAAGTCACCATTGGGAATCTGATTAAGTTAACACAGTGCCAACATATGGGACTGTTATACTATGCCTGAGATCTAACTGCTGGAATTTCTGTGCTAATAGTTTCCGTTTTGTATACATGCAATTTTAGCCCTTACTTGATTACACATATGGTATTTGATTAGGGTGGCATATTCTATATGCATAGCATTGTATTGGCATATGGAGTAGTGCTACCTCCATGATGTATTCAATTGTTTGATATGGTTATAGATTTACATACAGAAATTACTTTATAGCATATGGTATATGGTTTTAATAAATGCACACTATGGAATACAGCCTCTGGCTTTACTACCAGACGCCGTAGGACAACTTTATTTTGTGCGACACTTGATTGTTTGTTATATATCCGCAGCATAAATTTAGTTGCACACATTTGTCAGCTGAAGTATCATTCATAATATAAGGGGGAATTTTTCTTATATGTTCAATACCTTATAGATTTACAACCACAAGTAGGGGGTTGCTATATTTAAGGCTATCCCAGTTTAAACCTACAGGTAGCGCCATTACACCCAAACTTTATATCCCAATACGGTCACACAAATGTTGTCGGAAATTCAGAACGTCAAGAACGCGGTGACGTACACGTACGACGGCACTATAAAAAGGAAGTTCAATAGCCAGTTCGCCACCCTTTGAGCTCCTTCTGCTAATCTCGTGTTTATCTCGTGTTAGTAGAAATTTGGTGAGATTCGCGCTTTTCAGCCTCTTGCTTTTCAGTTAGTTTCTGCTTTTCAGTTTACGCTTGTGGGTTCGTATCTGTTCTTCAGTGCATGTTGTCAGTTCGTTCCTGTCTTTCAGTGCGTTCTAGTTAATAATTCGCTTCTGTTTTTCAGTGCGTTCTTGTCCGCTTGTTTCTGATTTTCAGCTTGTTCTTCTCAGGTCCTTTCTGATTTTGAATGCGTTCTGTTAGTTTGTTGTGACCAGCCGACCGTTTTCAAGCCATGTTGCATGTACGTACTCATCGTAGAGTTCGTGCTGTGCTTGGGCTTGGTGTTGGAGTTCTTGCTTTGACCCAAGTCCAGTCCATGAGCAGGGCGAGGAGGAGTTCATGGACGAAAAATTGGTTGCTCCAGTGTGACCAATTCTCGCACATGCCTTTGCCACGAGGGATCCAGGAGAATAATCCTGATGATTTCAGGAATTATCTCAGGATGACGGACCCCGTTTTCACCGTTGGCTTTCTTGTTCCCTTATATTATGAAGTACGACACCTGCATGTGGCAAGCCATCACTCCCGAGCAGAGGCTCGTCGCCACCTTTCGGTACTTGGTGACGGGGAGAAGTCTCCAGGATATTAAGTTCAGGAATGGAATACCCCCCCAGGCTCTGGGAATCATTATTCCAGAGACCTGTTCTGCCATTATTCAGGTCCTGCAGAAGGACTATATTAGGTAAGTTTTATCCTTTAACATCACATTCTATGTATTTAATGTTTGCTAATGTATTGTATTTACAGTGTTTCATCATTCCATAATTACCATGATTGTAATATGCTGTGAATGTCCTCTTTGTCCTCATGCATGCTGTAAGCTTTTAATGCTCATTTTTTGTCCTTCATGCATATTTGCCTTCATTAAGCTCCCCAGCATGCTATCCTGGGCCCATACACACCTAGCCTAGTCACTTAACAATGTATTTTGTCAGCTCCATTGTAGTGCTTACCCTAAACACCCCCTACAATGTGTACAAATGTTATTGTTGTCCTTAAATTCAGGTAGAGTGCAAGGGGCTGTTTTTGGGGGGGCCCAACCGCTAAGTCAACCGATACCAATCCTCTACTTGCTGACATTACCAAACCCATACACACTATACCTACCTCTTTTGTGTTCATATTTATGAATGAATTCACCAAAGCATGTAATGAAATGGCCTGCCTGAATACTTTCAAATGGTACTGTTTAAAGTTTTGTTCTCCTATTATCTTGATAGGTAATTACATAATGTAAAAATGTGCTTCAATTTGGACAGTATGTATTCATATTTTTGGATTATGACACTTCTTATCTGTCCAGTGGGCTGCCAATAGTGTAAGTAAGGAGGGGCTGGCCAAAGTAACACACATTATTTATGCATTCAGCTCTCAATGAAGTGGAGGGTTGCCTGTCCAAAACATCCCCCCCCCATAAAAATTTTGCAATGGGCCATCAGAGGGGATGAGGAATCTGATAAGTGGACCTTATACTTTTGTCTTTAAATACTCATTTCAATAAATGTTATACTTATGTTGGCCAAGAATGTTTGTGTCTAATCTGCTTGCAATGTTATGTGCAAAAGTATAATTTTTTTTTCTTGTTTGACTCCACAGTTTCCTTCAAACCCACAGGAATGGCAGACTGTGGCCTCCCAGTTTGCCCAGCAGTGGGACTTCCCCAACTGCGGTGGGGCAATAGATGGGAAACATGTCCACATCATCCCACCCCGCAACTTGGGGTCATACTATTATAATTATAAGGGGTATAATAGTATAGTGTTGTTGGCGGTAGTGTCGGCGACTTACGAGTTTCTGTATGTGGACGTGGGAAAAAATGACCGGATGTCACCCCCATACTTAAAAAGTCGTCCTTGGACCCTACCAATCTTAACAACCTACACCCTATCTCCTTGCTCCCCTTTTCCTCTAAACTCCTTGAACATTGGGTTTACAACCAACTGAGTGACCACATCATTAAGAATAACCTTCTTGATCCCATTCAATCTGGATTTCGCCCTCAACACTCCACAGAAACTGTTCTTTTAAAACTTACAAATGACCTACTAACTGCAAAAATCAATGGACACTATTCTATACTCCTACTTCTGGACCTTTCAGCTGCCTTTGACATGGTTGACCACCCCCTCCTCCTCAAAAAACATCACTCCCTCGGTCTCCGTGACTGTGCTCTTCAGTGGGTCTCATCCTACCTATCCCAACGCACCTTCAGTGTCACTTACAATTCTACTTCCCCCGCTCCTCTTCTTCTTCTCTGTCGGGATTCCCCAAATTTATGTTCTTGGACATCTTTTATTTTTAATCTACACCTCTTCCCTGGGTCAGCTGATAGCCTTTCACGGCTTTCAATATCATTTCTACGCTGACACAAATCTATCTCTCCACCCCTCAACTTACTCCATCAGTCTCCTCACACACTAACTTACTAACAGACATATTTGTATGGATGTCACACCACTTCCTCAAACTCAACTTGTCCAAAATCGAGCTTATAATATTTCCTCCCTCACGTGCCTCTTTCCCTGACTTCTCTGTCAAGAGCAATGGCACAACCATCCACCCATTCCCACATGTCAGCGTGCTAGGTGTTATCCTGGACTCTGAACTCTCCTTTCGGCCCCACATCCTATCACTTTCTAAAGCTTTCTGCCTCAACCTCCGCTACATCTCTAAACTACCCTTCCCTTTCTAACAAATGAAACCACAAAGCTCCTGATTCACTCCCTGGTAATCTCTCGCCTTGACTACTGCAACTCCCTCCTCATTGGCTTACCTTTAAATAGACTATCCCCCCTTCAGTCCATCATGAATGCTGCTGCCAGACTCATCCACCTTACAAACTGCTCAGTGTCTGCTACCCCTCTCTGCCAATCCCTCCAATGGCTGCCACTCGCCCAACGAATTAAATTCAAAATACTAACACTTAGTTACAAAGGCATCCAAAACTCTGCCCACAGCTACATCACTAGCCTAGTCTTAAAATATCAACCTAATCGCCCTCTTCGTTCCTCCCAAGACCTCCTGCTCTCTAGCTCCCTCATCACCTCCTCCTATATCCACCTCCAGGACTTCTCCAGAGCCTCACCCATCCTTTGGAATTTACTACCCCAATATGTCAGACTGTCTCCACATTTATCCACTTTTAGGCGATCCTTGAAAACCTTCCTCTTCCGAGAAGCATATCCTGCCTCCATCTAACAACTGCACTAGTTTCTCCATTAGCTCACCCCCCACAGCTTTTACCCTTTTCTATAACTTGACCCTCCCTCCTAGATTGTAAGCTCTAACGAGCAGGGCTCTCTGATTCCTCCCTGTATTGAATTGTATTGTAATTGTACTGTCTGCCCTCATGTTGTACGTTGTTACGTAAACTGTCAGCGCTATATAAATCCTGTATAATAATAATAATAATGTCAGATGGCGGAGTCATCGCCCAGACAAAGTTTTACAGACAGCTCCAGAATGCCAGCATGGGCTTGCCACTTCCGGAAGACAATGTGGCAGGACTCCCGTTTGTCTTTGTCGCGGATGAAGCTTTTGCGCTGGGGGACCATCTTCTGCGGCCATTCCCGATGAGGACCCTCACCCCGGACCAGAGGGTTTTTAATTATCAGGTGGCCAGAGCCAGAAAGGTGGTTGAAAATGCCTTTAGAATAATGGCCAGCCGGTTCCACCTATTCCTCACTGCTATCAACATGGCGGAATATAAACTCAATCATATAATTCTTGCATGCTGCATTTTACATAACTTCTTGCGCAAAAATGCAGCAAACTATGTGGCCTCAGTTGGGACTGAGGCCGGCTTATTACCAGATCCAACAACTCTGACGGCTCTTGAACCTGTCCTGGCTTGCCCCCCCAAAGTGCCCGCGAAGTTCGCCAAAAGTATCTAAAGTCATATAGTCGTAGTAGGGGGGCCATTGATATGCCAGAGAATATCTAAACATGTTTAAAATATTTTTTTTTTAGAAACTGAACTCAAATTTCATTTGATTTACTGTTGTATTCCTTTTAGCTGTCTCCTAGGTTCTCCAATGGCCTTTTATTTTTGGCCATTTTCTTCAATAGTGCAAGCGTAACTTATTTGATACTGTCAGGGCTGGGCTCAGCCCTTCCTTCTCTGAGCTGGCCGCTCAGCTGTCGGCTAATTGCTAGCTCCCATCTCTCTTCACAGTTACCCAGCTGTTGTTGATTCTGCTCATCAGTCCTACCTACTTAAAGCCGTCCAGCTCACTTGATCTCTGCCTTCGCCTTTGTCAACATCACAGAGACATTCTCCTGCTTTCCTGTTGAAGACTTGCTCGGCTGACGTTCCTTCTGGCTCCTGATCCTGCTTGCTGTACTACTACATTTATCTCTGGCTCTCTGACATTTGCTTGGCTGACTACCCTATCCGGTTACTGAACTCTTGCTTGTTTTGACTACGCTTACTCTGTTTACCTTATTATTATTATTATTAATATTATTATTAAACAAGTGTGATTAACCTTTACTTCTGTCTTGGTCTGATTTATGGTTCCTGATAGTAGGCGAAGGCCATGAATTCAGAAGATACAGTCAATCCACTTGTTGGTAATATTTTTTCCAGATCGGATGAGCAAGATCACCGCATGGATCAGTTTGCCATAGCATTACAAATGCTCTTGAGTCGCACAGCTCACTTGGAAACTTCCACTGTGGCTGCTCCAGTACAACCTGAGTTGCAGGCCGTCCCTGCTGCTGTGCCAGTCTCTGTGCTACAGGCACCCGCCTCGAGTATTACCTCTATAAGAGGTATGTCTGGTTCCACTCTGCTTCCCCAGCGATTTGGGGGTGATCCAATTCAATGCAGAGGGTTTCTCAACCAGGTTGAGATTTACTTTCCCCAGGCATTTCCCACGGACAGAAGCAAAGTAGGTTTCGTGATATCTTTGCTTTCTGAGAGAGCCTTGGCTTGGGCAAACCCTCTATGGGAGATGCAAAAACCTGTTGTCTTGAGTTATCCTGACTTTGTGGCCTCCTTTAAAAGGGTATTTGACGTTCCCGCATGCTCTGCTTCTGCTGCCAAGTGCCTCATGTCCATCAAACAGAGTACGAGAACTGTTGCTGACTACGCCTTTGAATTCCGTACTCTGGCAGCAGAGGTTGCTTGGAACAATGAGGCCCTTATGGCTGCTTTTTCTCATGGTCTCTCAGATTCCATCAAGGATGAGATAGCAGCCCGAGATATACCCACTGAGCTGGAGAGGTTGATCATGTTTGCCATCCTCATTGACTCCAGACTCAGAGAAAGACTCTCTTTTAAGGAGTGCTTGCAGAAGCCTCCTGTATGTTTGCCTCCGAGCTTTGCAGTCCCACCCATGCCTCCCTCACCTCCCATGCTTCCTGGTACCGAGTCGGTCAGTGAAGATGAACCCATGCACTTGGGCTTCACGCGTCTCTCTGTGGATGAGAGAGCCTTTAGGTGGAGGGAGAAATTGAGCCTTTATTGTGGCCAGGCAGGTCACTTTTTGAAGTCTTGTCCTACCCGTCCAGAGAACGACATGGACAGACCTTAGGTGGCGTTGTTTTGTCCCCTGTTATCCAGAAGGATAAGCCCCTGGTTTCGGTCACCCTTTTTTGGGCTGAGTCGTCCATCAAGATACAGGCTCTAATCGACTCTGGGGCTGCAGGCCTGTTCATTGATTCTGCCTTTGTATCGCAGCACTCGATTCTGCTACAGCTGCGTGACACTCCACTTGCCATTAGGGGTCTTGACGGAAGACCTCTACAGCCTGCCCATGTGACTCATGAGACAGTTCCGTTGTCCATGGCCGTAGGGGCTCTTCACCATGAGATAATCCAATGCCAAGTTATTTCCTCACCTAGGTTTCCGCTGGTTATTGGTTATCCTTGGTTACAGAGGCACAACCCCTCTTTTGATTGGCTCCGTGCTGAGGTTCTCTCCTGGTCACCACAATGCAGTGAGACATGCTTCCAGAAGGTAGCCAAGGTCCTGTGCACCTCTTCATTCTCCTTCCTGCCGGATGAGTACTGCGATTTTAGCGATGTCTTTGACAAAGGTCAAGCCGGTAGTTTGCCCCCACACTGGCCTTATGATTGCACAATTGACCTTCAACCTGGTGCCATACCCCCTCATGGCCGGGTTTACCCTTTGTCGGTCTTGGAGGATAAGGCCATGGAGGAGTATGTTGCAGATGCACTCGAGATTTCATCCGCAAATTCTCGTCTCCTGCTGGTGTTGGTTTCTTCTTTGTGACGAAGAGGAGCGGTGAACTGAGGCCTTGTATTGATTATAGGGGTCTCAGTCATTTCACAATTAAGAATGCCTACCTGATTCCTTTGATTACAGAGTTATTTGACCGCCTCAAGGGAGCAACGGTTTTCACAAAGCTTGGTTTGAGAGGGGCATACAATCTCGTGCGGATTAAGAAGGGCGTCTAGTGGAAAACTGAGTTTAATACCAGAACAGGCCATTATGAGTACCTCCTAATGCCTTTTGGCCTTTGTAATGCCCCGGCAGTTTTCCAGGAATTTATTAACGATGTCCTCCGAGATTTGTTGCAGTTATGTGTGGTGGTTTATCTCGATGATATCCTCATATTTTCCAAGTCCCTGGAGAGCCACCACACAGATGTCTGTCATGTGCTTCAGAAACTAAGAGAAAACATTCTCTATTGTAAACTGGAGAAGTACGAGTTCCATCGTGAACAGGTTAAATTCCTGGACTATGTCATTTCCTCTGCTGGTTTTTCGATGGACCAAGAAAAACTTTTGGCAGTCCTACATTGGCCTCGACCCATGGGTTTACGCCCTCTGCAGCGTTTCCTGGGCTTTACCAACTATTATAGGAAGTTTATTCGTAACTTCTCGTCACTGGTCAAGCCCCTGACTGATATGACCAGAAAGGACGGTAACTCACAGAGTTGGTCTCCGGGGTCCATTAAGGCCTTTGAGAGTCTCAAGGCTGCCTTTGTTTCTGCTCTTGTGTTGGCACATCCTGATCCTACGTTACCTTTTATCCTAGAAGTTGATTCTTCTGAGACTGGAGTTGGCGCCCTTCTGTCTAACTCTGGAAGCGCTATGCATCCGTGTGGCTACTTTTTCAAGAAATTGTCACCTGCAGAGTGCAATTATGAGATTGGTGACAGAGAGCTGTTGGCGATCATTTTAGCCCTGAAAGAATGGAGACATCTCCTTGAAGGTACCACTGTGCCGGTTCTCATTCTTACTGACCATAAGAATCTCACATTCTTGTCTGAGGCTAAGCGCCTCTCTCCCAGAGTGGCGCGAAGGGCTCTTTTCTTGTTGAGTTTTAATTACATTCTCTCATTCTTACCCAGTACTAAGAATGTAAGGGCTGACGCCTTGTCACGACAATTTTCCTCCACTTCCAAGTTGGAGTCGGTTCCAGTTCCTATGATTCCTCCTGATCGTATTCTGGCTACAGTTCGCACCAGTCTTACTTCTCCTTTGGGTGACAAAATTCTTGCTGCTCAGGTCATGCCATTCTCTTCCTGAGAAACCTTGTGACCGCTGGTTTGTCCCAGAGAGTCTCAGTACTGCCGTCTTCCAGACTTACCATTCTCCCAAGGCAGCTGGCCACCCTGGGAAGAATCAATTCGTTTGGGCCATTTCCCAACAATTCTGGTGGCCTAGTCTACGGGCTGATGTAACTGCCTTCGTAGCTGCCTGTTCTGTGCGTGCTCAGAGTAAGACCCCACAACACCTTCCAATGGGCCTCCTACAACCCATACCCAATGGAGAGAAGCCCTGGACCCACCTGTCTATGGATTTCATTGTGGAGTTACCCAACTCCCAAGGCAACACTGTTATTCTTATGTGTCATTGTATTCCACTTAAGAAGTTGCCCACTTCTAAGGAACTGGCTTCCATTTTTGCTCGGGAGATCTTTTGCTTACATGGGCTACCCAAGGTGATTGTCTCAGACAGGGGTATTTAGTTTGTCTCTCGGTTCTGGCGAGCCTTTTGTGCACAGTTCGGAATTCAGCTTGCTTTCTCCTCTGCATATCACCCGCAGTCTAATGGGGCCGCAGAACGAGCCAATCAGTCCTTGGAGCAATTCTTACGTTGCTATATTTCTGACCATCACAACAACTGGTCAGACCTATTACCGTGGGCAGAGTTTGCTCACAACAGTGCCTTGAGTTCTGCTTCCCGATTGTCCCCCGTTTATGGAGAATTATGGTTTCCAACCTTCTATGTTGCCTGACTCGTTTGTTCCGCAGAGTATTCCTGCGTTAGAGGAGCATCCCTGTGGTCTTCGTTCCATTTGGGCACAAGTTCAGGAGGCTTTTAAACATGCTAACGATAGGTACAGACTCCATGCTGACTGCAGACGCCTGCCTGTACCTTCCTAGCAGGTTGGGGACAGAGTCTGGCTGTCGTCTAGCAACCTCCGACTTCGTGTTCCTTCTTTGAGGTTCGCACCTTGGTTTATTGGGCCTTTCCTTATCCTTCGCAGGATTAACCCAGTGGCTTACGCCTTGGACCTTCCACCTAGTATGCACATCTCAAATGTGTTTCATGTCTCCTTATTGAAACCTTTGGTCTGCAATCGCTTTACCACCTCGGTGCCACGTCCTCACCC
The DNA here is from genome assembly GCA_037952925.1 of Lithobates clamitans. Taxonomy (NCBI): domain Eukaryota; kingdom Metazoa; phylum Chordata; class Amphibia; order Anura; family Ranidae; genus Lithobates; species Lithobates clamitans. The sequence continues at coordinate 4,579,203 of JBBGZY010000124.1, forward strand.
TATACAGGTTGAGAACCATGAGGAGTATGAAGTACAATCCATTGTTGACTCCCGTAGGTTCCGTGGGCGCATACAGTACCTGGTGCATTGGAAGGGTACAGTCCGGAGGAACGCTCTTGGGTCTCATCCTCAGATGTACATGCCCCTGTCCTCCTCCATGATTTCCATAGACCTTTTCCCCTCAAGCCCGGTGGTCCTAGGAGGGGGAGAGGTCGTTGAGGAGGGGGTACTGTCAGGGCTGGGCTCAGCCCTTCCTTCTCTGAGTTGTCCGCTCAGCTGTCGGCTAATTTCCAGGTCCCATCTCTCTCCACAGTTACCCAGCTGTTTTTGATTCTGCTCGTCAGTCCTGCCTACTTAAAGCCGCCCAGCTCACTCGATTTCTGCCTTGGCCTTCGTCAACATCACAGAGATCTTCTCCTGCGTTCCTGTCTAAGACTTGCTTGGCTGACATTCCTTCTGGCTCCCAATCCTGCTTGCTTTACTACTACGTGTATCTCTGGTTCTCTGACATTTGCTTGGCTGACTTCCGAATCCGTTTACCGAACTTTGGCTTGTTTTGACTACGCTTACTCTGTTTACCTTATTATTTTTGTTAAACAAGTGTGATTAAACTTTACTTCTGTCTCGGTCTGATTCATAGTTCCTGATAGATACATGAGGTGACAATCTCTTTTTCAGCTAACTATTATGTTATGTTGTGGGTCTGGTACACACACACATTGTTTTTGTTGTTAATGTACCATATTTTTCTGTGTATAAGACGCCCCCATGTACAAGATGCCCCCCACTTTTTCAACCCAAAATTAAGAATTCAATATTTTAAACATAGGTAAAACAGAACACATGTTTATTTAGTAATTACAGTTAATGTTTAAATACCAGCATATTATGCAGGGTTCTTCCTGTTTTCTCCACTGTCTGATTATACACTCAGTGGAGGGAGATACAAACTGTTTATCTGCAGCTCTATTCAGTGGCGTTAGGGGGGGCACATGGGGGGACAGGGACAAAAGTAGGGGGGCAACTATAAAATGCATATACATATATATATATATATATATATATATATATATATAGATATATAGATATATAGATATAGATATATATAGATATATAAATATATACTGGGGCCCTTTACTACGACCCCAAAATGGCCCTTTCACATGTTCTGCAGTGAGCTTCCTTCCTACTGTATTAGGGTCCCCCAGGGTGGCAGAAAACAAGATATATATGTCACCAGCATACCAAGAAAATATAAGGATCCAAAGCAGTGCGAGAACTATGAGGGTTGCAAAGGTTGACTTGCCTCCGGGCCCAGGTGTTCTGCCACTGTGGGGTTTCCCAGCCTCCTCTTGCTGTCCTGCCCCTGCTATTGACTGCTCTGGTCTGGCATCTCTTGGAATTTACAGGCTGGTTCTCCTGTCCTAAGGATGGGAAAAATCAGTCTGTTTTTTCAGTAACTGAGAGTCCTGGTGGAGTCCTTCCTGCAACTCGCTCTTCTCCCTGCCAATGAGGATGCAGGGGAAGGAGCAGATCGGGCGGCCGTGGTTGTGTGAGCACTCGCATTATGCAGTGTCAGGGAGGGGGGGGGGGAATCACCCGCAGGAGCTGACTGGGGACTCTCTCCCTCTTAGACATTGATTTTTTTGTAAAAAAAAAAAAAAAATTTATTGGGGGGGCGCATGGTGGGGCACAGCATAATGTTGGGGGGGTCAAGGTCCCCTCTGCCCCCCCCCCCCCAGGGATGCCATTGGCTCTATTCCTATGCTCTTTTGCATAGCTGGCTACATTTGGTCTGAATTTTGCAGAGTAAGACAATCACTTACTTTTGTATTTTCTGACATCTTGGGCTCAGAACACTCCGGTCCCTGTTGCATCTGCGCACTCTCCACTTCCCCCCTCACCTCCAGCTCCAGCTGACGTCAGTAACATACGGCTCGTGATTGGAGGAAGCCATTTGATAAGCTATGGGCAGCGACGCAGCTGCGCCGCTGTCTCCCAGGCTGGCTGACCGTGTATAAGACGCCGTTCGATTTTCAGGCTATTATTTTAGGAAAAAATAGCGTTTTATACACGGAAAAATACGGTATGTAATGCATTATTGCTAAAAATAATTATCCTTTTCAGCTCCATGAATTAATTGCTTTGAATCCCTAAAATAGCCTGATTGGGTCAAATTTTAGAGCACTGTGGGGGTTATTTACTAAAGGCAAATCCACTTTGCACTACAAGTGCACTGCAAGTGCACTTGAAAGTGCACTGAAACTGCACTGAAAGTGCACTTGTAGTGCAAAGTGGATTTGCCTTTAGTAAATACCCCCATTTTCACTGTAACTACACCAACTTACTCCAAAAATTGGTACTGAGCATTGAAAGAAGAAGCCACACATTGTTGAGTATAAAACATTTTACTCCAAGCACATTCACATGTGCATTATAAAAGTTTTTTTTAACAAACCAACATCTTTGGTGTATAACATGTATGTGTGACAGTATATAGCCTTTTTTTGGCTAAACAGGCATGTTTAAAACCATAACATACACAACTCAGGGACTTACAAAGTTCAACTTTGATAAAGTGAAGGCAATATGAGACATTAGTATGCCAAAACTGTGTTGATTTTGCCTTCATCAGATGGGATGATGCCACCCCTGTAAAAGCCAAATTTTGAAGATGCACACAAATTTGGAGTCAAAATGTGGATTTCACTCCTGATCCCATGCCTAATGTCAACATGTGCTAGCTCCCATCATGGGGGATCAATGGACGTGTTTCGGGGGTGCAACCTCTTCCTCTCATCTACTTTAGTTGCGAGGAAGGTGTTTCACCCACAAAACGCGTACATTGATATCCCGTGATGGCAGATAGCACATGTTGACACACTGTGTGCATCTTCAAAATTAGGCTTTCAAATTACTTTAAAACTTTAGCAAAAATAAAAAATACAATGAGCAACTTTTCAATTTTTTGTGGTTTTAGATTCTGCCTAAAACATCAATGATGTTGGTCTTTTTTTTGCACATCAGTGATATTTTGCATGACCATCTCTAAATCCTGGTTGCACACCATGATCTCACCGATGAGGATCTGTCCACTTGCACTGTTGAAATGAGTTTCTTCTTCCACAACATCCACATCACCTAAAAATAAAAAACACACCATGTATTATAAATATGCAGGCATATATCTATGTGAATGTACAATGTATATGTAAAGCGCTGCGTAAATTGACAGGGCTATATAAGTACCTGAAAGAAATACATAAATAAATAAATTACCTGAAGCTGTGGTCTCAGACACTGACCTGTTGTGGTCACTATTTTGCCCACTTCATGAACCTCTCCCTTCACATTTTCTTCATGGTGTGTGGGGATTTCCCCTTCTTCATGAGTAGTGGGGTTCCCGGTGTCCTCAGATGTCCGGATTCTTTTCTCCCCTATGTGAATATAAAAAAGGTATACTTAGCACACATATTTGAGGCAAGAAATAGGAATATGAAACATTGCTTGGAAGTGTCGTACAATTGTCTGTTTTGGCAGAGTTCCGAGCTGGAATACTTACCTTTTTTGTTAAAGTTTCACACATGGAGAGACCCCTAGTATCCATTGGAGCACCTGTGTGGGACACCCTAAAAAAGTTGTTCTGGTGTCCCAAACTAGTGCTCCTGCGTCCAGATGTGTAAACAGCTGCTGAGTGTCCTCTCCTTACACTGAATCAAGTTTGCATTTCATTCCAGTTACAAACCCATCTAGACAACAATGTACTAAACGTATTTTAATATAAATAGGCATGAACAAATGTAGTTAACCTGCATCTGCCAAAAACATCATATTAGTGAGCGAACGAACGATGTTTACTACGAATGATTACTGTGCCCATAAACCTCAAACTTGCCATTTTAAACTGTACAACAGTAAAGAAAAGCACATGGAGCAGCACTAAAGTACTAATAATAGGAACACACGACAGTTTTCTGATCTTTCTATACTGATCGTGCTCCCTCAATTTCAGGTCTGATCAGCGTTTCCTCAATTGCTCCTTGGATCGTCGTACCCCAAAATTCCTGTGCAGATTTCTCACAACTTTAGTCATGATCTTGGCCTTTCTCACATTTTGGGTTTGGGTAAGGTCCATACTTCCCATCATAGTCGGCCCTCTTAAAGATGTCCACCATCTCAACCATCTCTACAAAGGACATATTTGAGGCCTTATATCTCCTCCTGGATCGGGACGTTTCTTGCTCTGGGCTTTAATGGTTGCTGCTCTCTGCATGCACCTGCTGTCTCTCCGCCATGAGCTCTCCCACTGCGCCGAAAGAAAAGCGGTGGGGAATACACTAGAAAGAAGGTCAGGGGCAGAGTTTCACGCATGAGCAGTGTATATAAAGCATAACACGTGTCCGTCGTATGTACTATCTGTGAGCGGAGGAGTAGCGTAAGTGCTGATTGTGCAAACGAAGGTACAATTTAAACTTGGGGCATCAGTGGTTAGTGGCCTATACTGCTTATAGATTGAGGCCTATATTGGGACATGATTAGGAGAGTTTAACCTGACATTAGGGTTTGTCTTGTGTTGTGTCTTACAGAGAATATGGATACATTTACTGTTCCAGATTTTGTTAGGTACCTTGTAGTAGAGGTCGAGTTGTAGGAGAAGACCCCACTTACAGCGCTGGTTCAGGAGCCACTGGAATGGGGACAGTGGTCTCGTGAGCACAGTGGGTAGGAGTGCCTGATGGAAGTTGCTGTGGCCGGGACAGGAACGGAGTGGAGATCCTCCAGGGATGGCTGGACTGCAGATGACAGCAGGCAGAATCGGTCAGCGAGCTGGATGGCAGGAAATGCAGGAACAGCAACTGGAGCTGGATGAAAAGGCCGGGAACACAGCAAGACAAGCAGCAGGCAGTAGGCAGAGTCAGATAGTCTGGATTGTCAGGGAATAAGGCAGATGAACACAGCAGGCAAACAGCAGAGTCAGACAGTCTGGGTTGGCAGGTGATCAGGCAGTTGAGTGCAGCAGGCAATAGCAGAAGTTGGCAACGGGTCACAACAGAGATATGTAGAGTCAGGCAGGCCGGGTAGGATTGGAGATGATAGAGAAGTCAGACAGAGCCGGGTCAGTATAACAATCAGCAAACGGGTTCAGGTAACACCGGTACAGAGCTGCAGACAAAACAGTGCCGCACAAGTGCAGCTGAGATACTTTTAAAACTTCCTTGGTGGCAAACAGCGCTTGTGCGCACGCACCCACTGTGTGTGCATGCGCACACTCCACGCACACGCGCCCGCCTAGGGAGAATTCCGGCGCATACTGGTGGGCTAACTCTGCTGCACAATTTGGGAAGGTGCCCGCGTGCGCATGCGCATGTGTGTGCCCCTGATCAGTACTGGCATGTTCCTGACAGATTTCTTGACAAACTTTATTGATAAATACAGAGAGCTGCCCTGTCTGTGGCAAGTAAAAAAACAATATTATTCCAACAAACTAAAGAGGAAGGCAGCGCCAGAGCAACTGTTGGAATTGGTGAAGCCGGTGACTCCCACGGCAGACATCACCTATTTGAAGGCCAAAATTGGTGGCCTGAGGAGCACATATAACAGGGAGTGTAAAAAAGGTCCAGGATTGCATGAGATCAGGAGCAGCAGCAGATGACATTTATGTCCCTAGGCTCTGGTACTACGACAGACTGCATTTTTTGTCAGACCAGAGTGAACCCAGGCCATCACTATCAACACTTCCTTCCACACTTCCTTCCACATCAGCTGAGGCTTCAGAAGTCCAAACTGGTCTTCCATCCAGGAAGATGTAGAGGAGCCCAGCTTGAGACAGGTATAGCATTGTTCAACATATTTCTTGTCAAAAAATTAATGATGTTAACTAGATGTTATTATTGATTACTAATTTCTGATTTAACAAAGTGGTTTAAATATCAATAGACAATAGTAGCCAAAAATGTTTGGGACAAGAATGAAAAATGCTTGGGTTAGAATGATAGTCTTTTCTATTTGTTAACATTCAATTTGCAACAGTCATGATCTCAAAATTGTGTGTGATTGATGACCAAAAATGAAAACTATGTACCATTTTCATACACAGGAAAGTCTCAGCCAGGAGGAGATTGTGGAAAGTGGCAGCCAGGAGTTGGCCATGCCCAGCAGCCTGCCCGAATCCCAGGTTCCTCCCCTCCGCCTTTCAACAAAAAAGGACAGGAAGGCAAGAACATGGAGGAGTCAGCGACTACTTTGATTCGGCAGGCTACTGCGGCCCTTACAACCACCCCTAGTGTCCACGAGTCCTTTGGCTGTATGACGGCCAGTAAAATGGAAGGAATGAAGGAGGGCCAACGTCTCATCTGTGAGGAGGTAATACTTCAGGCCCTAAACAAGGGGGTGAGGGGCCAACTCACCAATAAAAGTCACGTGTGTGAGTTGGACCATACTCCTCCGCCACCTCCAGCAACACCTCCAACAACACAGCCACCCAACCCACCACAGCAGCCTGGAAGGAAGCGTGGAAGGAAGTGTTGAGAGTGATGGCCTGGGTTTGGTGTGGTCTGGCAAAAGACGCAGGCTGTTGTAAGACCGCAGCCTCGGGACATATATGTCATCTGCTGCTGCTTCCGATCTCTCAGAGTTCTGGACCGTATTGTTCTCACTATTAAATGGACTCCTCAGGTTAATAATTTTGCCTGTCAAATAATTGATGTCTGCCCTGGGGTGCAAAGGCTTCACCAATTCGAAATGTTTCTCCAGCGTTGCCTTCCTCTTTATTTTGTTAGGACCCCTAATAAATTTTAAATTTTTGTTTTGACAAATACTTGGCTATGTGTTTTACTTCAAAAAGGACAGTTTGTTTGTGAGTAGGCAGGTACATTTCAAAAATACAATGTCAAATTAACAAGCACACCAACACCAACCAACCTCTTTGAGGTTAAAAAAATACAAGATAATAATGGTGTTGTGGTAACTTGACACACAAAACGACAAAAAATATTATGGAGATCACTATAAAAAAAAAATTCTGGAGATCTTCAGAAAAAAAAAAAAAAGGAGAACACTATAAAAAATTTAAATAAAGATTACTCTGGAGATCTTGAGAAAAAAAGCAAAGCAACTTCATTATTCTAGCATTATAGCATTGAAAGATTTAAAATTTTGCAGCGTGATGAATGTGCTATCTCCATTATGAGCACTAGTTTTACAAGACTGTGCGCTTCCGTCTCATACTTGATTCCGAACATGCGTGGAATTTTGTGCGTCAGACTTGTGCACAAACGCTCGGAACTTCCGACAACAAAGTGTAGTTGTCGGAAAATTTGAGAACCTGCTCCCAAACATTTGTGTGTGGAAATTCCAACAGCAAATGTTTGATGGAGCATACACATGGTCAGACTTTCCGACAATGAGCTCACATCGAACATTTCCCGTCGGAAATTCTGATCTTGTGTACGCGGCATTACAGTTTAAAGACTGAGAGGCATACCTGAAGGGACTGGGTGCAAGCAGTCTGGGATGGATGCAGAGTCAGTCTGGGAGAACTGTGGAGAAGTAGCCAGGAGGGCTAGTGAAAGGGGTAGCTGCAGCCAGGCAGGCTGGCATTCCCTGAAGAGGTGGTACTAGGATCATTAGCCACAAGGAATAGGACAGCTAGCACTATAGACCCACTACCAAAGGGGCAGACGGTCCCTACCTGCAAAGGTTATTTTCTCTGGATCTAACTGAGACTGTGTTGGATCAGAAGTGTATATATACTGGATGTATATAGTTGTGTCTTTGAAGAATTCTATGTTGATCAAGTGGGCATCCCATAATAACCCTATGCCCACCCATGTTCAATCCCCCTAATAAAATACAAAAAATAAAGCTGCAAGGACTGATTCCTCTTTTCAGAGTGTGTGGAAAATGTGTGTGCCTGGCCGTGCAGGGTGAGAGATATATTTAGACATGTGCAATTCGTTTCGTTATAAATTAGTTTTCTGACAAAATTCGGATATTCGTTCATTTGGAAGCATCCGCATGAACAAAAGACTATTTTCACAAATGCATACGAATTGTCAGAAAGAACAAAAACCCGAAAGAACGAAAACCCGTAAGAACAAAAGTCCGAAAAAGCAAAAATCCGAAAGAACAAAAAACAATTCAACCTACGAGTTTAACTATTTGATTACATTCAGATAATATTGTTTTTCGTATTTTCTATTATAATTAACAACCTCAGTACTTGGCACTTTCACCCACTTCCTTTCCAGACCAATTTTCGGCTTTCAGTGCTCTTGCACTTTGAATGACATCTACACTGTCCCCAAATGAAATATTTATCATTCTGTGTGAAGAAAGAGTGAACTTTTAAAAATATATATGTATTTTCTACTTTCTGTTTTAAAAGAAATCCAAGTAACCCAAGTATATAAATAGTAAGAAAGGGAGGTCAGAACATATTGGCCCCATAAAGAGGAAAATGTTATACTTTCCTGACGGTAATTTTCCTTTCCTGATGCAAAGCATGACAGCAAATGCGTATGGGTAGGCTCCTGTGAGGAACTCAAATAAGGCGTGCTGAGAGAACGGGGGGGAGGGTACAAGTAGCTTCACTCACAGATCAACGGAAACCCTCGGTCTCGGCCGGCTCCTGCCGAGAACTACACATGCGCAGTCGAGCCGAGAGCGTCACTGGCTGAAAGCCTATTTTTACATTACCAGGCTTTTCACTTTACAGGCTTTCACGGGCACAGAAAAATTGCCTGTTTTTTACAGGATGCCTGTAAAAACACGGGCGGTGGCAACACTGCTGGGTGGTTCAGGAAGGCAGGTTCACAGGAGAACCAACACAGATCCCACTAGGAGCTAGAGCATAAGATTCCCCAGGGCACGGAGTCTAAGAGCCAGCAGGTGCTCACCAGAGCCTCTAGTGGTGAGGATGAACTGCGCTGCAACTGGCTCCAGGTCGCGGCTCCCAGGGTCTCCCAGATCACACTCACGGTAGGCTACAGAAGGATAGAGAGGAAGCAGAAGCCCAGGACAGCAAGGGATAGTCAAGAGATAAGCCAAAGGTCGGGGCAACTAGCAGACAAGGATAGACAGAGAACACGCCAAAGGTCTGGGTAATAAGCAGGCAGGGATCATCAATAACAAGCCAAGATCGGTAACAGAGACAGACGTAGGCACACAGCAAGCAGGAGACAGGAACCAAACACACAATATTGCTCGGCAAGGCAGGCTTGGAGAACACATGTTAAATAGTGGTTTCTGTTAAGGCTAGAGTGGAGCCACACTGAGGGAAGATTACTTAAAGTGGAAGTAAAACCATCAATTTAACGGTTTTTGGCATGTGCCAGAAATGTAACTACCGCATTGGTTGTGCTCTCAACCAAATTGTGAAATCATCCAATGGCTGGTGTCATAACTGATCACATGTGCAGCATCATGGCAGTTGAGGATTAAACAGAAGCCAAGATGGCAGCTTCCTTGGCAGAAAACGATAGGAGGGTTTACTTCCACTTTAACCATGCAGATGTGAGAGTGCAGGCCCTAAGGCTTATACACAGACCAGGTAAGAGACAGACAGGGCATGAAAGTATTACTGCAGAGTCATGACACAATATTAATTTGTGCATACCCTTTCTGTTGGAATCCTTTGGCCAGTGGTGGCTCGTCCATTAGGGGCGCACGGGCGCCACCCCCCATCCATGTGTCCGGCCCCCTAATCTACATGCAGGGTGCTGGACGCATGAATTCCAATGGGGGGTGTTTTTTTTTTAAGCACATGATTAGAGCCAGAGGCTCTAATAGGCTTCAAAAGCACTGCGCTTTGAGCCCACCCAGTTGTGTGACAATAGCAAATGAATATTTGCTATCTTCACACTGATTTTCCTCCCGGCCAATCAGGAAGTGGGTCTGACACCAGTTTCCTGATTGGCCGAAAGGAGAAGAGTTCCGATTGGGTGCTGAGGAGGAGGGAGGAGGAGGGAGGAGATGAAAGCTGCCGTGATGCCTGCAGAGGAAAACAGGGGAAGGGGAAGCCACCTTTGATGCCGAGGAGGAGAGCAGGTGAAGGGGAAGCTGCCCGCGATGCTGAGGAGGAGAGCAGGGGAAGGAGAAGCTGCTACCCATTGCCAGGGTGAAGCAATGCCTGCCATAGATGGGGTAAATGCTCCAGGTCTGCTTATGACCCAACCAAACGGACCGGGGGTGGGGGGTGGCCATGGGTTACCCGACTGACCGGGTAGGGGGTGGCTATAGGTGCACTGTTTGCCGACCCCCAAAAAAATTTTTACCACCAGCCGCCACTGCTTTTAGCTAATTCCTGAGACTGGGACAGAAAATCTTCCTCAGACGAGCAATTTTGTCTAAGGGCTCTTTCACACATTGATGTCCCTTTTCACGGACTCCGCTTGCTCAGCAGGGATTGATCCTTTGATCCCCACTGAGCCGGTGGACGACAGGTCCCTCTCTGCTCACTGTGCAGGGACAGACCTGTCAGAGCCCTGCTGTACTCTATGGGGGATCGGATTAAAACAAATCCGATTGTCCGTTTTCATCTGCTCACTGTGCAGGGACAGACCTGTCAGAGCCCTGCTGTACTCTATGGGGGATCGGATTAAAACAAATCCGATTGTCCGTTTTCATCCGATCCGCCAGACGAATGGAAAATAGAGTTTCTATCTGTCTGTATTTAGTGGAGCGGATCGGATGTCAGTGGACATGTCACCCCTGAAATCCGTCGCTCCATAGACATGCATGGAGCGTCTGTTCAGGTCCGCCTGAAAAACTGACAGGTGGACCTGAACGGTCCGCATGTGTGAAAAGACCCTAAGTCTGATGAACCGTCCCCTAGGTATGTTGCACAACCACATTCTGTGGTGGCAACTGTTCAAAGGTATGTAAGCATTCCACCTGGAACATGTTACATTCTAAATATAGGTGTAACAAGTAACATGTTTCCGGCCGGGTTCACACTGGTACAACAAACACTCCAACATTGGGAGCTTATGTTGCATGACGTGTGAAAATCAATGTTTCCCTATGGGAACCGTCTTAACTGGTCAGTCCGACTTTGAAAATGCTCCCTGTACTACTTTGGTCTGACTTTGATCCTACTTCAGCCCATTGACTATCATTCAAGTCGGATCAAAGTCGGTTCGCCGTCTTGCATGATCTGACTTTGGCATGCGACTTGTGCTCTGATGATCCTAAGGGGGAACTCCACGCCAAATTTTAAATAAAAAAACGGCATGGGTTCCCCCTCCAAGAGCATACCAGGCTCTTCAGTCTGGTATGGATTTTAAGGGGAACCCCCTACGTCGAAAAAATGGCGTGGGGTCCCCCCAAAATCCATACCAGATCCTTATCCGAGCACGCAGCCCGGCCGGTCAGGAAAGGGGGTGGGGATGAGCGAGCGCCCCCTCCCTCCTGAACCGTAACAGACCGCATGCCCTCAACATGGAGGGTGTGTGCTTTGCGGCAGGGGGGCGCCCCCCACCCCAAAGCACCTTGTCCCAATGTTGATGAGGACAAGGGCCTCTTCCCGAAAACCCTGGTCGTTGGCTGTCGGAGTCTGCGGGCAGAGGGGCTTATCATAATCCAGGAGCCCCCTTTAATAAGGGGGCCCCCAGGTCCCGGCCCTCCACCCTACGTGCATGAGTATGGGGTACATCGTACCCTACCCATTCACCTGGGGGAAAAAAAGTGTCAATAAAAAAAACACACTAGACAGGTTTTTAAAGTAATTTATTAGGCAGCTCCGGGGGTCTTCTTTCGACTTCGGGGTCTCTTCCGACGTCTCCGCTCTCTCCGGCCTCTTCTCCCAGTCTCCGGTTCTTCTCCCGGTCTCCGGTTCTTCTCCGGCTCTCCAGTTTCCTCAATCACAGTGTCTCTAGACACTTTAAAATGTTTCACAATAGGGATCCGACTCTTTTAACCTTTTATGGTATTGACAAAATATCCAAACATTGGAGGGGTACACATGAAGAGAGCCATCTCGCAAAATGAAACCCATTGGCTGTATACAGTTGCAATAAAAAGTATGTGAACCCTTTTGGAATGATATGGATTTCTGCACAAATCATAGAATGTGATCTGATCTTCATCTAAGTCACAACAATAGACAATCACAGTCTGCTTAAACTAATAACACACAAAGAATTAAATGTTACCATGTTTTTATTGAACACACCATGTAAACATTCACAGTGCAGGTGGAAAAAGTATGTGAACCCCTAGACTAATGAGATCTCCAAGAGCTAATTGGAGTGAGGTGTCAGACAACTGGAGTCCAATCAATGAGATGAGATTGGAGGTGTTGGTTACAGCTGCCCTGCCCTATAAAAAACACACACCAAGTTTATCAAGACATTTTGAAGGCGAACTTAAGGCCATGTGTCCACCAGCTGAAGCTCAACAGAAGATGGGTGTTGCAATAGGACAATGACCCAAAGCATAGAAGTTAATCAACAACAGAATGGCTTAAACAGAAGAAAATACGCCTTCTGGAGTGGCCCAGTCTTGAGTCCTGGCCTCAACCCAATTGAGATGCTGTGGCATGACCTCAAGAAAGCGATTCACACCAGACATCCCAAGAATATTGCTGAACTGAAACAGTTTCTGTAAAGAGGGATGGTCAAGAATTACTCCTGACCGTTGTGCATGTCTGATCTGCAACTACAGGAAACGTTTTTTGAAGTTATTGCTGCCAAAGGAGGTTCAACCAGTTATTAAATCCAAGGGTTCACATACTTTTTCCATCTGCACTGTGAATGTTTACATGGTGTGTTCAATAAAAACATGGTAACATTTAATTCTTTGTGTGTTATTAGTTTAAGCAGCGTGTGATTGTCTATTGTTGTGACTTCGATGAAGATCAGATCACATTTTATGACCAATTTGTGCAGATATCCATATCATTCCAAAAGGGTTCACATACTTTTTATTGCAACTGTAAATAGTGCACTATGCAGCCTCTGGACCACTGAGGTGGATACCAGGTGTCCATGAACAGTCTCACTGTAGAATGTAAGAAGCCTCTTGGCTCTTTTTATGCTTTTAGCTTTTAAAATAAACTGTATTACGCTATGGATCTCTCTGCTGTTTTCCATATATTCCATGCCTAAACCCTGGGGAGGAAGTTTCTCATACATATCTCCAGTCCATCCATGTGAGCAGGCACTATCCTGCAAAAGCGTTTTAATGTCTCTAGACACTTTAAACTTTTTCACAATAGTAATCCGACTCTTTTAACCTTTTATGGTATTGACAAAATATCCAAATGTTGGAGAGGTACACACATGAAGAGAGCCATCTCGCAAAATGAAACCCATTGGCTGTATAAATTGCGCACTATGCAGCCTCTGGACCACTGAGGTGGATACCAGGCATCCATGAACAGTCTCACTGTAGACGAGCTAGCAGCCCCAGTGCCAGGTAAGCACCCCCAAATGTAAGCAGCCTCTTGGCTCTTTTTATGTTTTTAGCTTTTTAAATAAACTGTATTACGCTATGGATCTCTCTGCTGTTTTCTATATATTCCATACCTAAACCCTGGGGAGGAAGTTTCTCATACATATCTTCAGTCCATACATGTGAGCAGGCACTATCCTGCAAAAGCGTTTTAGTGTCTCTAGACACTTTAAACTTTTTCACAATAGTAATCCGACTCTTTTAACCTTTTATGGTATTGACAAAATATCCAAATGTTGGAGGGGTACACACATGAAGAGAGCCATCTCGCAAAATGAAACCCATTGGCTGTATAAATTGTGCACTATGCAGCCTCTGGAGATGAACATAGAATTAGATCTAAATTGTTTTTTGGCAAACGATTGAACCATCTTCCCCTTTCTCTTCTATCTTCATTTTTTTTCCTTATGTTGATTATATATACATTTCCATCAATATTTTGGTATTTTGCTAACTACATATATATATTTCTAACTTTTGGTATTAAGCTTTTGGCAGTTCCCATCAAATTTGATTGACTTTTATGACTTTAATTTTAATGCTGTGTGTGTTATGCCGCGTACACACAGCCGGACTTTTCGGCAACAAAAGTCCGACGGTCTTTCCGACGGACTTTTAACTGACTTTTGATGGACTTCCGACGGACATTCGAACGAACGGACTTGCCTATACACGTTCACACCAAAGTCCGACGAATTCGTACGTGATGATGTATGACCAGACTAAAATAAGGAAGTTGATAGCCAGTAGCCAATAGCTGCCCTAGCGTCAGTTTTAGTCCATCGGACTAGCATACAGACGAGCGGATTTTTCGACCGGACTCGAGTCCGTCGGGAAGATTTGAAACATGTTCCAAATCTAAAGTCCATCAGATTTTCAACCGAAAAAGTCAGTTGCAGGTCCGATGGAGCCCACACGTCGGACCAGTCCGGTCGAAAAGTCTGCTCGTGTGTATGCGGCATAAGGGATACAAACTGCAAAGTAATGTGCACTGGCCCTGTAGCTGCGCAATACGAGTCCTCCCTTTCAAATTATCATGTCCCCATCTTGATTTTCTGACTATAAATAACATGTATCCTAGTGACCAAGGTACGCTTCCTGAAGACGTAGTCACGGAACGTACATCGGAGTGGTACCTGGTCATGTTGTCCCACGTCACTTCCGGCTTCCCTGGTTGTCGCCGCCGGCTGGTGGAACGCACCCCGACCACTGAGGTGGATACCAGGCACCCATGCACAGTCTCACTGTAGACGAGCTAGCAGCCCCAGTGCCGGGTAGGCACCCCCAAATGTAAGCGGCCTCTTGGCTCTTTTTATGTTTTTAGCTTTTTAAATAAACTGTATTACGCTATGGATCTCTCTGCTGTTTTCCATATATTCTATGCCTAAACCCCGGGGAGGAAGTTTCTCATACATATCTCCAGTCCATCCATGTGAGCAGGCACTATCCTGCAAAAGAGAGAATGTGTATGGTGGGGGGCGCTAAGTTTATATTTACTGTTAGCTGTAATGTATAAAAATGTGAAACCCTTTTTGCTTTTTGCTTTTAATTGTTTTTATCAATAAATGGGATTACACTATTGTAGCCCTTCTTGTATCCTTATGCATATTTCCTGATGCTCTACCGGGGGGGGGGGGGGGGGGAGGCTACCCAGCACGGCTTATCCATATCATTACAGCAAGTCATATCTTGCTAAAAGCCCATTTGACCTTTTTTTAATTAAAAAGGTCAACTACTTCTGGTAAGCGGACATCCATACACAGAGCACTTTGGGTGTATAACACTATTGTTGAAGGTTGTTCATCTACTCAGCGGAAGAGTCACCTATTTGGTCTATTTCTCTAAACTTTTGAAATCGCATGTGGACTTTTTCTATTTTGTTTTTTTCACAAAGGACATTATTTTTCAATACATGCTCAAACGGCATGGATGTTATCCCTTTCTAATATGTTTTATTTGCACGTAATATTATATACATATAGCTTTTTTTGTATAGAACATTGATGTGTATTTAAAAAAATTGCTGTTGGGTTTCACATTTTTATACATTACAGCTAACAGTAAATATAGACTTAGCTCCCCCCACCATACACATTCTCTCATTTGCACTGGATTCTAACCCAGTTTGGGGGGTAGCAGCTTTTATTTAATTCCTCACATTAATTTTTAACATTAATTTGTTTGGCGCGAGGTATACACATTTTTATCACTATCCTGCAAAAGCGTTTTTTGACTTTCTTTGTAACAAAAGAAGTCAATTACATCTGGTAAGCAGATTTAATATCCAGTACACGTTGGGTGCCGTATATATTATCTTTGGTGAAGGATCTCTCACTACTACTCTAGAAGATTGTCTACACAGAAGATTTCTTTTTTGTTTATGATAGAACTGCGTTCTTTCTCTTGGGACTTTATATATCAACGTTTGTCACGATTCACTCTGATCGATTGAATTAGTTTTTTGTTTTTATTGTTGGCATTTTACAGTCGATTGGTATTTACATGTATGATTATTGTATGTTAGTTGACACTATGGGGGTCATTTACTATAGCGCTATGGCGCTAATTCGCGCAAATTGCCGCGAATTAGCGCTAATTCGCGGCGATTTAGCGCGAATTAGCGCTAATAGCGGTAATTAGCGCTAAAACGGTATTCACTATAGCGCTGGTGAGAAAATTCTCCCAAAATTGAATTTACTATAGCTCCCTGAAACTAAATAGAGCCCAAACCCTTACTCTGCTAAAACCTAGAGAATTGCACATGGAAATAATTTTTAGAGCATGATATAATTGCCTAAATGGTACTGAAATATGCGGTATATTATTTAAAGATTATCTGCTTTTAAACTGTGTGAAAAAGTGATTTCTACACTGAAATATCTTTAAAAGTCTGAAAAGTGAAAAATTCCCCGTTTTGGACAACTATGTGCCAACACAACTGAGCATGCTCAGACCTGAAAATAACTCTCATTTTAACTCAAGTGTCTTTTTTACCTGGAGGTATAGTAAATACCAAAATGAGAGCTAATTAGAGAGCATTTTTTGGGAGTTAAAATCTGCCCTAATTTAGTCCAAATGAAGTTTCAGTCATTGATTCTAATGGAACAATTCTAACTTTCACAAAAAACCCTTTTAATGTTGAGATGAAATGTATCTTTCTGTGAAATACATTTTCCTTTGCAACATTGTTGCTTCTACTTAAAATATTTTGATTTTAAGAATGCTACAATGTGGAATGTTTTGATGTTTTGGTAAAATATATTTTTCTCTGTCACTTTCACTTGTTTTTCTTCATCTCACAACCATCTTTACCCCAAACGCACACAGGTGTCTTTACAATCCACAAACAATACCATTGCTGATGAAAATTTAAAATTAATCACAATTTTTTGTGCTTTGTATTATTTGCAAATATTCATAATTTGAGCTCAAAAATGTGATATGTGTACCAACATCAGAAATCAAAATGTAATTCCCAAAAATTTGAGGGTAATATTCTACTCTCACCCACAAAAAAACACCAAATATCACAGAATAAATCAAGAAGAATAACTCTTGAGTAATGTAATTCCATCACCTGTATGTCCATAGAAATGCAGTATTTATGTGTTTTTATGTGTATTTATGTGTAGTTATGTGTAGGAGGGTCTCACACGTGGCAGCTCTGTGGCTTAGAGGTTAGAACTTCTGCTTAGTATCTCTGAGGGTCTGGGTTCAATTCCCAACCATGTTACTTCATGTAGAGAAGTTGTCTCATTTCCCAGGTCCTATAACTATGTCTAATTGTAGTAGTTATGTGTAGGAGGGTTCCACCACCATTGTAAGTCTTTTCCAGATACACTATATAGCCAAAAGTATTGGGACGCCTGCCTTTACACACACATGAACTTTAATGGCAGCCCAGTCTTAGTCCGTAGGGTTAAAATTTGATTTGGCTCACCCTTTGCAGCTAGAACAGCTTCTGGGAAGGCTGTCCACAAGGTTTAGTCTGCCTATGGGAATGTTTGATCATTCTTCCAGAAGTGCATTTGTGAGGCCAGGCACTGATGTTGGATGAGAAGGCCTGGCTTGCAGTCTCTACTCTAATTCAGCCAAAGGGTGTTCTATCGGGTTGAGGCCAGGACTCTGTGCAGGCCAGTCAAGTTTCTCCACCCCAAACTTGCTCATCCATGTCTTTATGGACCTTGCTTTGTGTACTGGTGTGCAGTCATGTTGGAACAGGAAGGGGCTTTCCCCAAACTGTCCCCACAAAGTTGGGAGCATGAAATTGTCCAAATTGTCTTGGTATGCTGACGCCTTAAGAGTTCCCTTATCTGAAACTAAGAGGCCAAGCCCAACCCCTGAAAAACAACCCCGCACCATAATCCCCCTCCACCAAATCATTTGGACCAGTGCACAAAGCAAGGTCCATAAAGACATGGATGAGTGATTTTGGGGTGGAGGAACTTGACTGGCCTGCACAGAGTCCTGACGTCAACACAACAGAACACCTTGGGGATAAATTAGAGAGGAGACTGTAGGTCAGGCCTTCTTGTCCAACTTCAGTGCCTGACCTCACAAATGCACTTGGAAGAATGGTCAAACATTCCCATAGACACACTCCTAAACCTTGTGGACAAGAAAAGTTGAAGCTGTTATAGCTGCAAAGGGTGGGCCAAATGAGTTTTGAACCCAATACTAATACTGGGATGCCATTACAGTTCATGTGTGTTTAAAGGCAGGCGTCCCAATACTTAGGTCAATATATTGTATATTGCTTGTGACACTGAGCATGGCTATGGACTTAAGGCTAGTTCACACCACAGAGATGCAGAGAACATGTGTGGGTCTGCCCTGGTGGCTAAGTGGGTAGCAGTTCTGTCTAGCAGCACCTATGATGTTGGTTCAATTCCCCAACATGCTAATGCTTGTGTTGAAGTTTATATGTTCTCCCTGTGTGGGTTTCTCACCACAATCTAAAGACATGCTGGCATCTTATTTGTCTCCTGTCGAAATAGGTTCTAATGTAAGAAAGTTAATTTTGGACTTTATATTGGAAGCTCATTGCAGCCAGGGACTGATGTTATTGTTTATTAGCACTAATCATGCCCAGGGACTTGGACATTTCAAATTTTAGGGTTTACACTGCACAGGTACATATGCTTAGAAAACTTTTGCTTTGTTTATGTGGATGCAAATGGACTTTGATCTTTGTCCTGTAGTTGGAGATTTGATGCACATAGCCAAGGCTAACACAGTTGCGAATACTATTATGTGTTCCTGCTCATCAGGTGCAATCACTTTAGACATACATGAAGAGACAGATTGAAAGATACTGGTGGGCGTGTACTTCTATTGGGTGTGTCAGTGTGCTAACAATACAACCTCTCTTATATAAAGGCCTGCAGTAGGGGGGTTTGTTTGGCCTGAGAAGGTCAGGTTTTTTGTTGTGATGGAGAAGGAATGATATTGGGAGATTTGATGAAATTCTTGTGCATTTTTTCAATCAAAAGTGGGTTTATGTGGCCATGCTGTCAATGTTGTGTGTGTATTGTTCCTGTCTGATCATGCAAACATCGTTTGGAAGCATCTGCTGACCTACTATTTTTGATCTCGTTTAATTGTGTACACCGAAATGCAGCTTCCAGTAGAACATGGTCACCAATGTATGTATGTGTGGATTGTGGGCTGGTGGTGGGTGTTTTGAATAAGTTTTGCAATATTATGTTGGAATGCTTTGTAAGAATGACTGTTAAGTATGTTTCTATAATCTTTCAGATAATAATGTGATGTGTTGCCCGTTATACACTGAAATTAAAGCTGTGTCCACGCTAAGGTTTTGTCTAATTTTAGATTGTAAGCTCCTATGAGCAGGGCCCTTAAAATTCCGTTGCTAAATGTAGTACCATATATCCTGTCCAAATTTTTTTGAAGCTAGTAAATGTAAATTTATTTTTTTTCTGCTGGTAAAATAAAAGTACATTGAGCTCTTGTTGTGGTGTGTGGGGTTTTTTTTTTCCTTCTACTTTTCTTTCTTTAGTTTTTGTGGGTGGTGGTTTTGGGAAAGTGCAATATCTCTTTTACATTTTATTTCAATATGTATTTGTGCACCAAAAAACTAATCTCTTTGCCCTGGTTCACATGCTACTTTGAAATTTTGCTACTTCACTTGAAGTAGCATGATTTCAAAGTAGCAAGGTCAGCGTGATTTCAGGTGGCTTCATACACAAATGTCTATTGAAGTCGCACCTGAAATCGTCAAAAATAGTGCAGGAACTACTTTAGCAAATTGATGCGGTGCCACAAAAAAAATGTTGCATCAATTGGAACAGTGCCAGTGCCATTAGTCACGCGATTTGATCTCTCAAATCGCATGACCAATCGCTCCAATGTAAACCTAGGCTTCTGCACAACTGCAAGTTATATATAAAGATTCCACCTTTATCATGAACAGCTGTGGAAAATTGCAGGTAATGAATTCAGCTGGTGGATAGGCAGTGTTTGAATGTGTCAGCTCTGGTTCACATTGGTGTGATTTGACATGTCAAATCTGTGGCAATTGCACTGTTCTAATTAGTGCGATTTGTATTGATATTGGTGCAGAAACCTGCAACGATGTCTCTGATGTTGCCCCCACAGTCGGGACTGACATGCAGGAATGAAATTGTGGGAGTTCAGCTGAACGCTTTCCTCCTGCTGTCAGTGTGAACCAGGGCTCAAACTGGGCCTTTTGCCTTTGTAATTCACCTGCTGCTAACCCAGGGACACCATTTCTTAGCAAACTCCCTTAAGTTTACCTTCAAATATATGTAGAAATACAGATTTGCATATCTGAAAATAAAAAAATACTAATCATGGTTGAGATCAAATATTCGCAGCTGCAATCAAAAGTGTGGTTTCACCTTCTGACCTGGAAATTAGTCATTGTATGCACCCGGAAGTTCTTGTGCTGGTCAGGATCTCAATCTAGGTGGACATGGCGAGGTCTCTTTAGCAGAGAGGAGGCGCTGCTCATTGGCCGGGTAAGTGTAGGATATGTACTTGTACTTAATCAATGTAGGGGTGGATGTCATAGTTAGATTTGGTGTGGGTGGGGTTCATTGATTTGTTTGGCATCACCACACATTTGCTTCAGTCCCATGTGCACACATCACTTCCTGCATTTGTTCTGCTGATGTAAATCAGTAAGGACTATGCAAGTATAAATGAGAGATCCTTTTATTAAAATATATATGACTTGTTTCACAGCTGGGCGAATTTTCCAGCAAATTTGGACCTCTGAGTTGCATGGCAAGTTGTACCCCATGATTCTCAATGACAACCATTCATATCTGTGCTACTTTAAGTCGCACCAACTTCAAAGTAGTCCCTGTACTACTTTGGTGTGACTTGAGGTATATCGGGTACAATATTACACAGGCATTCCCAGAAGTTGGGGCCAAGTTGCAGCGGCAAAGTGGCAGCAAAATAGTGTGACTTTCAGGTTGCAGCAGTGTGAATGAGATTCAAGGATAACACCTTTGAATTTGGCCCTATTGTCACTTGTGCATCCTGAAAGTGTAGCAAATTCGTCCCTGCACTACCTTGGTTTGACTGATGCAATTTGAGGTCCATACACCACAAGATTACACAGACATTGCTTCAAGTCATGACAAAGCTGTGCAAATGGGGCCTTATTCAAAGGTGTTATCAATTAATCGCATTAGGTTACTTTCACACTTGGGTGACTTTTCATGGAGCTTTGGACCTCAGAGTCACATGAAAAGTTGTCCCCCTTGATTTCCATTAATATTTATTAGAGCTGCACGATTAATCGTCATCGTGATTTTTTTCCCCTTTACGATCTTGAAAAAAGCGTTTCACGATTCTTGCTATTGCAAAGAACTCTCTCTGCTCTTCTGAAGCCACAGCCGAAAAACCAGGAAGTCTGCCAAGAATTAGAACATTCTTTATCAGTGAACTTGACTAGAAACCTTGTAACAATTTGTCAATTAAATAGAATTCTGTGTAAGTGAGGAAAGTTTAACCACTTAACCACTTCATATCCGGGCCATTTCTGACACTTTGCTCCTACATGTAAAAATCATCATTTTTTTGCTATAAAATTACATAGAACCCCCAAACATTATATATGTTTTTTTAGCAGAGACCCTACAGAATACAATGGCGGTCATTGCAACTTTTTATCTTGCACGGTATTTGCGCAGCAATTTTTCAAACGCGTTTTTTTTGGAAAAAAAACAGTTTCATGCTTAAAAAAAAACAAAACAGCAAAGTTAGACAAATTTTTTTGCATTGTGTGAAAGATGAAGTTACGCCGAGTAAATAGATACCTAACATGTCACGCTTCAAAATTGCACACGCTCGTGGAATGGCGCCAAACTTTGGTACTTAAAAATGCCCATAGGCGACGCTTTAAAATTTTTTACTGGTTACATGTTTTGAGTTACAGAGGAGGTCTAGGGCCAAAATTATTGCTCTCGCTCTAACGTTCGCGGCGATACCTCACATGTGTGGTTTGAACACTGTTTTCATATGTGGGCGGGACTTACGTATGCGTTCGCTTCTGCGTGCGAGCTCACGGGGACAGGGGCGCTTTAAAAATTTTTTTTTTTTTTTTTATTGTTAATTTTACTTAAAATTTTTTATTTTGACACTTTAAAAAAATATTTTTTTTTTTGATCACTTTTATTTTTATTACAAGGAATGTAAACATCCCTTGTAATAGGAATATGACACGATCAGTCCTCTTTACAGTGAGATATGGGGTCAATAAGACCCCACATCTCACCTCTAGGCTGGGAGGCCTAAAATAAAAAAAAAATAAAACGATCGCCGCTTCACAACCGAAACGGCGCCGTTTTTTTGAATGCAGAGGCCAGGCGTGACGTCATAACATCGCGCCCGGCCTCCGAACGATCATAGAGACTCCGGCGACCATCTGGTCCGCCGGAAATCTCTATGGTGAACATCCGGCGCCGGCGGATCCGCTATCCGACTCACCGATCGCTGAGGTGAGTCGGTAGTAGCACCGGAGGGCGGCGGGAGGGGGGGGGTGTCCCCTCCCGCCGCCCGTAAGAACGATCAAGCGGCGGAACAGCCGCTATGATCGTTCTTATGGTGTACGGAATCGCCGGCTGAAAATGCCGGTATCTGAATGATGTCTGTAGCCTCAGACATCATTCAGATATAAGCCCTGAAAGTGGAGGCCGTCATATGACGGCCTCCGGATGTCAAGAGGTTAAACACTAAACATTTTTCTGACATTTGTTGGTTTCAGGTTAAAATCATTTTTTTTTGCTAGAAAATTACTTAAAACCCCCCAACATTATATATATATTTTTAGTAGAGACCCTAGAGAATAAAATGGTGGTTGTTACAATATTTTATGTCACACTGTATTTGCGCCTTTCAAATGCAATTTTTTTTGGAAAAAATTACTTTAATGATTTAAAAAAAAAAAAGAAAAGTTAGCCCAATTTCTTGTGGGATAATGTGAAAGATTTTATGTCACGAGAATCGTGATCTTTTTATTCTAAGCAAAAAAATTGTGATTCTCATTTTGGCCAGAACCGTGCAGCTCTAATATCTATGCAACTTCACCCATGTTCACATAGGTCTGAATTGACATGTCAAATTGTAGGCCAAATCGGCGCCTATTGATGGCAATGGAACTGTCCAAATTGGTGCGACGCCACAACAATTCCCAAAAGTAGTTCCTGCACTACTTTGGGCGACTTCAGGGGGCGATTTCTTACCTCCCAACTTTTTGAGATGGGTATAAGGGACACCTATTAGCAAAAGTAGGTAGGCATAGGACACCTTCTTAAAGGAGAACAGTTGGGACCTATGTGATTTCACTAGACATTTGTGCAGGAAAGTGCACTGATGTCTCTGAAATCGCTGACAAAGTCAGGCTGAGTCACACTTGTGCAACTTTGGACATCAGAGTCGTATGACAAGTCATACCCCATGATTTTCAATGTGTACCATTCATATCTGTGCGACTTCAAGTAACACTGACTTCAACGTAGTCCCTGTACTACTTTGGTCTGACTTTGATGCGAGTTGAGGTCCATAGACCTCAAGTTTACACAGGCATTCCCTGGAATTGCGGCAAAATTGCTGATGCAAAATCGTGGGAAAGTTGCGTGTCTTTCCCTGCGACTCCTGCGTCCATAGACCTCAAGATTACACAGGCATTGCTTAAAGTCGCATTAAAATCTCGCAACTTTCAGGTCGCACAAGTGTGAAAGGTGCCTAAGTCACTGTGCTGAGTACTATTTTATACCTAGAATATAAAGTAGTCCCACCATCAAACACTAGTAAACATATGTTCTCAATATAATTGTGCTCAAATGGCTGAAAATCACACAGATGGTATCACTTACTGAAAGCTTGCATTGTACTCAGCAGCGTATGCTGAAAAGAGGCGAACGCCTATTAGCCAATGCCACATCGGCACATCGGCATGAGCATGGTTGTTACTATAATATTAATGCCTGAAATGCAAAACATTATTGTATTGAATCAAACATTAGTAAATGTATTTTCTCTGTAGGTAAGTGCTCAGCTCTGTAGCATAGCGGTATACCCTGCTGCCCCCAAAAGTTCAAGCCATGAATTCAAATCCCACTGACAGCATTACCTCCTAGAAGTGTGCATTGTACTCAGAAGCATAATTAGCCAAAGCACATCAGCTTGCTTTATTCCATATTTTAACTCTTCAAATGCATACAATGGTATGTACTTATTCAATGATACTATGGTATGGAATTCCAAAATTCAAGGAAAAAAATGTCGTAGGGTCCCCCCAGTACATACCAGGCCCTTCGGTATGGACTTTAAGGGGAACCCCACACCAAATTGTAAAATAAATTTGATGTGGGGCCCCCCAAAATCCATACCAGACCCTTATCTGAGCATGCAGCCTGGAGGTCAGGATAGGGGGGGACGAGTGAGCACCCTCCCCTTCTGAACCTTACCAGGCCACATGCCCCAAAGCACCTTTTCCCCATGTTGATGGGGACAAGGGCCTCTTCCCGACAACCCTGGTCGGTGGTTGTCGGTCTGCAGGCAGGGGGTTTATCAGAATCTGGAAGCCCCCTTTAAAAAGTCGGCTCCCAGATCCTGCCCCCTATGTGAATAGGTATAGGGTACATTTTACCCCTACCCATTCACCAAAAAAAGCAGTGAAATGTAAAAAAAATCAATAGCCGGTTTTTGACAAGTCCTTTATTGTAAAATAGCTCCGAGCTGTCTTCTTCCCTTGGCCATCTTCTCCAGACGCTGTCTCTCCCTCTCCCTCCTCCATCTTCTCCCCGAGCTGTATTCTCCCAGAGCCGTCTCTCCTGCCGCTGCCACGTTCTCCATCTGCTGTCTTCTTCCGCACCGCTGGTTACCCGCTAATAAAAAAAAAGCTGCTCTTTTTCCATGGTGGTCTTCCTCTGCTGTGTTGTCACCCGCTGTGTGGTGTCTCTTACATAGCCATGGAGCGGACTCTCCGGGTGACATTATCGGATGGCCACAGAAGACCGCCACAAGAAGAGCGGCTTTTTTTTTTATTAGTGGGTAACCGGCTGCGCTGAAGAACACATCAGCGGGGGAAGATGGTGGCAGCAGGAGAGACAGCTCGGGGAGAAGAAACATCAAACACTAGTGAATGTATTTTCTATGTATTTTCTATTTATGACTGTGCTACACCCAATAGGCTAGCAGTCAGCACTTCTACCTTGAAGAACTCATGGGTTCAAATCCCACAGAGAAATACTAAAAGATTGAATTGGTGAAAAAAAAAGCAAATGACTATTAGCCAATTAGCCAAAGCAGCATATGCTGAAAATAGGTGAATGCCAATTAGCCAATGCACTTTAAATTTGGCTGATTATATTAACTCTTCAAATGCATGCAATGATATGTAAGTATTCAATACTATTATGGTGTGAAATTCCAAACACCACACACTAACTAATGGGCAGATTACATTTTTTTGTTTGTTCATTTTAATTCGCTTGTGCACTGAAAAAATAAACACAGCTGGGGGATGGTAGGTTGGCTGGTATTTGAACTTGTACCGCGAGTGCTGTGGAGACATCTGAGCAGACTACTAAGCCATTGTGCTAAGTATGAGACCTACATAATAGTGTAGTATGATTAAAGAATGAATATAAATAATTACCGCTTTATAGTCACCTAAATTAAAAAATAAAAAACAACATACAACAAATAGGTAACCTAAATGTTTAATACATGTAACTTTACAGAATAGCAGACATTACTATGTAATAATCATTTATAACTGCATTAGTTAGCAAAAGAAGGAAAGAAATAGGAATACTAATTGCAACATACATCAATAGATGCACACGAGGTAGAGCACATCTCACATAAAAATGTTTCTTTCACATACATGGATCATGGCTACAGTACACTGCTATATAACAACTTGATAAGAATTGGCATTTGTATATACGCGGAAGCGCTAATTAGCGGCAATTTAGAACTTTCAAACGTATGTTCTCCACTTATTTCGCTGATTTTCATGCGCAAATTCGCCGTTTTGTTTCCATTTGGCTAAAATTGGCTCTATTATTTGCCATAGTGCCCAGTACTTCCTGGAGTTATAGTAAATGACCCCCTATGTGTTTATGTTAATATTAGTCACTTTATAGCGCACTGTACACATTATTCAATTGTTCTTTGATTATTATCTATCAAATTAGGGGAGCAGCTTATTCTAACATTTATATTTATATTTATTATATATTTATTTTATATTTTTTTGGCACGGAGTACATACACATATTTCCTTGTTTTATTAACTCCCTGATTAGCAATTGAAGCACCCTCCCCCCATTCCTAGCAGTATATAACTGAGCATCTCTTGGGAAAGGCACGTTTGCCAAGGGATGGCACGCTTGCAGATGGGGTTCTTTCTCAAAGTGGGGGTATTTCTATAAGTGGTAGCACTTCTGACTCTGCACTCATCATCCTGAACGTCTCATCTAAAAATATCATCTTTGTCCCCCCACAGGTATGCTTTTACTGCTGCAACTCCAGTTAGAATCTCATTACTGAAAACTGTTAACTATGTCCCTTTTAACACTGGTATGCTCTTACTGCTTAACCATCTGTAGACTGTCCACATTGCTATTGTTTTTGTTTCCTCCCTATGCCTTTCCTTTAAATTATGGCCTCCTTATCTTTATTAGCTATGCACCTATAAGTCTGTTTCTTAAGTGAGAATTTTTCTCAGCATAGCCAGCCTTGTTTTATTAACTCCCTGATTAGCAATTGAAGCACCATTCCCCTCATTCCTAGCAGTATACTAGGACTACAACTAAGCATCTCTTAGGAAAGGCATGTTTGCATAGGGGTGGCACGCTTGCAGTTGGGGTTCTTTCTCAAAGTGGGGGTATTTCTATAGGTGGGAGCACTTCTGACTCTGCACTTCAGAGAATGCACAAAGCGAAGGAACACAAGAAAATACCTTGAAAAATACAATACGGGTGACCTTGTTTACACTTTGTGTACGAGGCTTAAGGCTTCGTCTTTTTTTTTAACCACTTCTGGACTGCCGCATGCCGATATATGTCCTAATTTTGAAGTGGAATATCGTTGTTATGGCAGCAGCTAACTGCCATAACCCCGGTATCCTCTTCTTCGGCCGGCGGTCAGGTTTGCTATAATAGTAATCTCTGCCGTGGACTCGCCGCGAGATCACTTTTAGCCAAGGCGATCGAGGTCTTCTGCTGGCTGGGTGTGGAGACGAGTGAGGGGAAGATGGTCCCCACCCGTCTCCATATCATTGCAGGGCAGAAGCGACGTCAAAACGTCGCTTCTGCCCGTAGCTCTTAAAGGGCCTATTTTTTTTTTATATTTTTTTTTTCAAATTACTTTTTTCTTTTTATTGCATTTTAGTATTTTAGTGTAAATATGAGATCTGAGGTCTTTTTGACCCCAGATCTCACATTTAAGAGCTCCTGTCATGCTTTTTTCTATTACAAGGGATGTTTACATTCCTTGTAATAGGAATAAAAGTGACACAATTTTTTTTTTTTTTTTAAAAAGAACAGTGCAAAAAATAAAAAATAAAAGGTAAAATAAGAAAAAAATTTTTTTAACCGCACCCCGCCCCGCCAAGCTCGCGTGCAGAAGCGAAGGCATACGTGACCTCCTCTGTAACTCATGTGTTAGAAAAAGTAATTTTCTAGCAAAAAAACAGTTTTTAACTTGTAAACAACAAATCTCAGAAAGAGGTTCGGTCCTTAAGTGGTTAAATAACAAACATGTCATACTTACCTCCACTGTGTGGTTCATTTTGCACAGAGTGGACCGGATTCTTGACTTCTGGGGTCCCCCAGTGGCATTGGTAGCTCCTCCCCACATCGTATAACCCCCTAGGAGAAGCGCTCTCCCGGGGGGTTACCCTGCGGGCACGCTCCCGAATCCAGCATTTGCATCCATAGACACAGAATTCCGGACTTGGCCCCCCCCCCCGGCACCCTCTTCATTGGATTTGATTGACAGCAGCGGCTGAACTGCTATCAATCTGCAATCAAGAGCCGAGACAATGGGCAGAGGGAATCACAGGACTCAGGTGAGTAAAACGGGGGGGGGGGGGCCTGGTCAGTGACAGAAGTTTTTTCACCTTAATGCATAGGATGAAAAAACATGAGGGTTTACAACCCCTTTAAATTAGTTAATACAAAAAAAAATAAAATAGACTGCCTACAGTATCTCGCAAAAAGAAGTACACCCCTCACATTTTTGTAAATATTTTATTATATTTTATCATGTGACAACACTGAAGAAATTACACTTTTCTACAATGTAAAGTAGTGAGTGCACAGCTTGTATAACAGTGTAAATTTGCTGCCCCTCAAAATAACTCAACACACAGCCATTAATGTCTAAACCGCTGGCAACAAAAGTGAGTACACCCCTAAGGGAAAATGTCCAAATTGGACCCAAAGTATCAATATTTTGTGTGGCCACCATTATTTTTCAAACACAGTAACAATCTCTCCTGCGCTCAGGTGTCCATGAACCAAACATGTGGTGCGACCGCCTAAAAAGGTAATGCCTACTGTCTTGCAGCCCTCCTTTGAACAATGGGTATTCAACCTAGAAAAAAACAGAAAAGAAGGAGGGCGCACCAACCTAGTGCATTACCACTAATAAACTTTAATGCAGCATAAAAACAGCAGAAATAATACTCACAAACGAGCTTGTATAACCAGCTTTAAAAAGGGCGCAACAGCGCTGTTTCTGTAAATCGACACACCAGGACCTATTGCCAAGAGGGTCAAACCGGTGCAAACGGCTAACGCGTTTCGGGGGAGCACCCCTTTCTACAGAGCCTAAGCGGGCAATGGTTGGTCTCTCAAAACTCTTCTTTCTATATAAATGTGCCTGTATCTGCCACACCCAATTGGTGGCGACGCCCCCCCCTTCTCTCCTCTCCTCCCCCAGAGACTTGGACACCCACCCATTTGGGCTAGCTCTCCCTGGGCCTATCCCTCTGAGTGCGATCTCTATTTGAGCCAGATAGTAGAAAACAATAATCAATAATCAATGTTGCCTGCTAAATAATAAGCCAAAGGATCTATAGTGCTATCAGCATGGACCACAAAGCACAAGGGGGGGGGAACATAGGCGCCGACCACACATACCTCAAATCGTGCATGTATATCAGTCAGTAGCCACATACCATAGATTCGCCAGGATGGATAATTCCGAGGCTTCTCCGGCTCCCAGGGGCCATAATGATATTACAAATAGCATGTGGAACGCACCATTATTTTTCAGCACTGCCTTAAACCTCTTGGGCATGGAGTTCACCAGAGCTTCACAGGTTGTCCCTGGAGTCCTCTTCCACTCCTCCATGATGACATCATGGAGCTGGTGGATGTTAGAGACCTTGCGCTCCTCCACCTTCCATTTGAGGATGCCCCACAGTTGCTCAATACTCCGTGGTGATCATGAAAGTAAGGTTTATTAACAAAAGGATGTAGATGTATACATATCTACAAAGCAAATAGAAAATACAAAAGAAAAATTACAGGATGTGTGATACAGTAGGTATGCAATACAATACATAAGGTTTAACAATCATTGACTCTGTTGCATATGGAAAACACATACGGAGAGTACCAGACACGTTTTGAGTGTTACTTTTCGTCAGGGGTGTATGATTGAGACCAACACAACAAAAACATGTCATATGGTATTGCTTGAGAACATCCTATGTTACTGCATCCACTTTAAAATACTTAAAAACCTGTGGGAAACGGATTGCCACAGTTCCGCGCCAATGCCTGATCCAGAGCGGGCGGGCCACGAGTGCCAGGCACACAGGCCCCCAGGGGAGACTCCCCAACAGAGGGCATGGGGACACCTGAGGTGTGGAGTATGTCCAAAAAGGGGGGGCCCAGGGCGTCAATCCCTGCTGGGGTGTCCTGGTTAGGGAGGAGAGGTGTCCTGCCTTGTGAAATGGCGGTGTTTCCGCCAAGGCGCTGTGGGCGCCGCACATTCAGAGCCCACACAGGGATAGGTAGGGCCTGGTGTGGGTGGCCTGTTGGAGATGTGTTGGTTGGGGGAAGAGAAAGTGCGCTGAGCTGCCAAGCACGATAAGGTGTGAGCACAAATGGGCTATGAAAGCCCCGACGCTGGATCCTTCAAAGGAGTCCGGTGTAGCCAGGGGTATACAGCCTGTGGGAGTCCTGGAGGAAGATCAGATGCCGGTGGTCAGGGAGCCATAGAGCCTGTCCTCCAGTGTCCTCGGGTGTCCCCACACCCTTTTTTGGGGAGTCTCCCCTGGGGGCAGTGGCGGCGCCAGGTGGGTGCTTGGGTGTGCTGAAGCTCCCCCCAAAAATTTTCAAGTACCCTCATAGCACCCCCAAAATTTCCACAGAGGTATTGCAGTACAGTCACAGGATTTTAAACAAATTATTTGGTACCTGCTGTGAATCCTGTCTGCAAGAAGCTAGGGACGCTTTTGTAAAATGGAGGGATACAGCCGAATAAGCCGCTAATGATCAGTTAGACCCGGCAGGGGCTGGGTGGTGAGGAGCCTGCCTCAGTGATGGTCTCCTGCATTTGCCGCCAAAAGAAGAGTTTGGATGGAAGCAGAGAGAGCCCAGCCCTGTGCAGTGTCCCAGGAAACCTGGAGGAAGCAGGTATTCTAAGAGAGAGAGGAGGAGAGAAGCTGTGTTTACTTATATGGTGGGGGAGGAGTGAGGGAGCAGAAAGGAGCTGCTGCACTCAGTGCATTGCAGTCTGCAGGGCTTACTGAGCCTGCCAGTGTCAGAGGACAAGAGGGGTGTGTGTGTGTGTCACATGGTATGCTCCGAGGAGGAAGGCCTAAGAGGAGGGAGGCTGATCACTGCTGCAGGCATCTTCTGTTTCTAATGTAGCTGCTGAGCCTGGAAGGGAGGGGGGCTTTCCAGTCCTCTGATTTATAGTAGCATGCTGCATTCCACTGATTGAGGGGCATGCCTGATCTGGACTGAGCAGTGGACACTGAGGGAAACTGTGTATGGGGTCACCCTCCTGCTGTGGGCACTGTGTAAGGGGTCACCCTCCTGCTGTGAGCACTGTGTAAGGGGTCACCGTCGTGCTGTGGGCACTGTCTATGGGGTCACCGTTGTGCTGTGGGCACTGTGTATGGGGTCACCCTCCTGCTGTGGGCACTGTGTATGTGGTCACCCTCCTGCTGTGGACACTGTGTATGGGGTCACCCTCCTGCTGTGGACACTGTGTATGGGGTCACCCTCCTGCTGTGGACACTGTGTATGTGGTCACCTTTGTGCTGTGGACACTGTGTATGGGCTCACCCTCCTGCTGAGGACACTGTGTATGGAGTCACCCTCCTGCTGTGGACACTGTGTATGGGGTCACCCTCCTGCTGTGGACACTGTGTATGGGGTCACCCTCCTGCTGTGGACACTGTGTATGGGGTCACCCTCCTGCTGTGGACACTGTGTATGTGGTCACCTTTGTGCTGTGGACACTGTGTATGGGCTCACCCTCCTGCTGAGGACACTGTGTATGGAGTCACCCTCCTGCTGTGGGCACTGTGTATGTGGTCACCCTCCTGCTGTGGACACTGTGTATGGGGTCACCCTCCTGCTGTGGACACTGTGTATGGGGTCACCCTCCTGCTGTGGACACTGTGTATGGGGTCACCTTTGTGCTGTGGACACTGTGTATGGGCTCACCCTCCTGCTGAGGACACTGTGTATGGAGTCACCCTCCTGCTGTGAGCACTGTGTATGGGGTCACCCTCCTGCCATGGACACTGTGTATGTGGTCACCCTCCTGCTGTGGACACTGTGTATTGGGTCACCCTCCTGCTGTGGACACTGTGTATGGGGTCACCCTCCTGCTGTGGACACTGTGTATGGGGTCACCCTCCTGCTGTGGATACTGTGTATGGGGTCACCCTCCTGCTGTGGACACTGTGTATGGGGTCACCCTCCTGCTGTGGACACTGTGTATGGGGTCACCCTCCTGCTGTGGACACTGTGTATGGGGTCACCCTCCTGCTGTGGACACTGTGTATGGGGTCACCCTCCTGCTGTGGACACTGTGTATGGGGTCACCCTCCTGCTGTGGACACTGTGTATGGGGTCACCCTCCTGCTGTGGACACTGTGTATGGGGTCATCCTCCTGCTGTGGACACTGTGTATGGGGTCATCCTCCTGCTGTGGACACTGTGTATGGGGTCACCTTTGTGTTGTGTACACTGTGTATGGGGTCACCGTTGTGCTGTGGACACTGTGTATAGGGTCACCGTTGTGCTGTGGACACTGTGTATGGGGTCATCCTCCTGCTGTGGACACTGTGTATGGGGTCACCTTTGTGCTGTGGACACTGTGTATGGGGTCACCGTTGTGCTGTGGACACTGTGTATGGGGTCACCGTTGTGCTGTGGACACTGTGTATGGGGTCATCGTTGTGCTGTGGGCCCTCTAAAGGGGGCACTCTCCTGCTCTGGGCCCTCTAAAAGGGGGCACTCTCTCTATGGGGTCACTCTCTTTCTCTTTGCACTCTAAGGGCTCACTCCTAATCTGGGCACTCTAAGGGGTCACTCCTGATCTGCACTGTATGCTGTGTACTGCTCACTGACCTCCACTGTATGCTGCTCACTGTTGTGCTGTGCTGGGTGTTCTGGCTGGCCCTAACATGTACTAGGGGTTGTCATTGCTGGCCCTTATACATGCTGGGGTTTATCATCGCTGGTTCCATTTGGGCTTGTTTTACTCCCACAATCAATTATGTGTGGCTGAAGGTCCTATTTTATCTATACAATGGGAGAGACAATGAAAACACACACTTTTTGGCCACACCCAATTTTGACCACGCCCACAAGAGGGCGACACGTGCCGCATTAGCACCACCACTTATGCTTACAGCACCCCCCAAAAAAAATGTCTGGAGCCGCCCCTGCCTGGGGGCCTGTGTGCCTGGCACTCGTGGCCCGCCCGCTCTGGATCAGGCATTGACACGGAACTGTGGCAATCCGTTTCCCACAGGTTTTTAAGTATTTTAAAGTGGATGCAGTAAATTAGGATGTTCTCAAGCAATACCATATGACATGTTTTTGTCGTGCTGGTCTCAATCATACACCCTTGAAGAAGAGTAACACTCGTAACGCGTTGGGTACTCCCCGTATGTGTGTTCCATATGCAACAGGGTCAATGATTGTTAAACCTTATGTATTGTATTGCATACCCACTGTGTCACGCATCCTGTAATTTTTCTTTTGTATTTTCGATTTGCTTTGTAGATATGTATACATCTACACCCTTTTGTTAATAAACCTTACATTCATGATCACCACAGAGTAGCTTTTTCCCTTTAAAGTCCCATAAGAGGAAAACATTTTCCTATGTACAAACTATTAGGGATGTGGGTTAATCCTACTCTCTAGACCAACCCGGCACCACCCCTCCATTATCACAGATGCTCAATAGGGTTTAGGTCTGGAGACATGCTTGGCCAGTCCATCACCCCTACCCTCAGCTTCTTTAGCAAGGCAGTGGTCATGTTGGAGGTGTGTTTGGGGTCGTTATCATGTTGGAATACTGCCCTACGACCCAGTCTCCAAAGGGTGCGGATCATGCTCTGCTTCAGTATGTCACAGTGCATGTTGGCATTCATGGTTCCCACAATGAACTGTAGCTCCCCAGTGCCAGCAGCACTCATGCAGCCCCAGACCATGGCACTCCTACCACCATGCTTGACTGTAGGCAAGACACACTTGTCTTTGTACTCCTCACCTGGTTGCCACCACACACGCTTGACACCATCTGAATCAAATAAGTTTACCTTGGTCTCTTAAGACCACAAGGCATGGTTCCAGTAATCCATGTCCTTAGTCTGCTTGTCTTCAGCAAATTGTTTGCGGGCTTTCTTGTGCATCATCTTTAGAAGAGGCTTCCTTCTGGGATGATAGCCATGCAGGCCAATTTGATGCAGTGTGCGCCGTATGGTCTGAGCACTGACAGGCTGACCCCCCACCCCTTCAACCTCTGCAGCAATGCTGGCAGCACTCATACGTCTATTTCCCCAAAACAACCTCTGGATATGACCCTGATCACGTGCACTCAACTTCTTTGGTCGACCATGGAGAGGCCTGTTCTGAGTGGAACCTGTCCTGTTAAACCGCTATATGCTCTTGGCCACCGTGCTGCAGCTCAGTTTCAGGGTCTTGGCAATCTTTTTATAGCCTAGGCCAGTGATGGCGAACCTTGGCACCGCAGAGTGCATGAGCGTCATGGGAAATGTAGTTCCAAAACATCTGGGGTGCCAAGGTTTGCCATCACTGGCCTCGGCCATCTTTATATAGAGCAACAATTCTTTTTTTCAGATCCTCAGAGAGTTCTTTGCCATGAGGTGTCATGTCGAATTTCCAGTGACCAGTATGAGAGAGTGAGAGCGATAAAACCAAATTTAACCTACCTGCTCCCCATTCACACCTGAGACCTTGTAACACTAACGCGTCACATGACACCGGGGAGGGAAAATGGCTAATTGAGCCCAATTTGGACATTTTCACGTAGGAGTGTACTCACTTTTGTTGCCAGCAGATTAGACATTCCGCTTATAAAAAAAAAAAAAAATTAAAAGTTAGCAGCTACAAATACTGCAGCTGCTGACTTTTAATAATCGGACACTTACCTGTCCCAGGGTCCAGTAATGCGGGGGGATGAAGCCCCGCTTGTTTCCCCCTCCTCTCTGCGGCACCGGCATTGTCACTGTGGGCGCCCGGCTGTGACTTCACAGCCGGGCACGCACTGTGCATGCACGCTGTATGCGGCACGCTGTGCCTGGCCGGGCAATCATCTGGGAGGGGGGAGAGGTGAACTAACTTTGCCGCGAAGCCCCGGGAGGAAGTGGGAGCTGGGACCCTCTAAAAAGAGAATTTCCGCTTCCCCCCCCCCAAAAAAATGCCAAATGTGGCATGTCAGGGGGTCACCTTCCCTTAAAGTGGAAGTTCCATTTTTGGGTGGTTTCCGCTTTAATGGCTGTTATTTTGAGGGGACAGCAAATTTAAACTGTTATACAAGATGTACACTAAAAAGGGGAGAAATAACATAGTGAAGATACACTATCAAAAAAGAAGGCACCATAAACCAAGTAGTTTGATTCAATCAATTAAATTTATTGAAATTTGTATGAATAAAACATTTCCTATATAGAACATCTTATTACTTTAGAAAACCTAAAACATATAACATGTACAAAAACATTGTTAAAAAGACAATCTGGATTATCAACCCACATGCTGGAAATTCTTAGATGTAGATAAATATCTACAAAACCTCTATGAATTCCAGCTTGTGAAAAGTGCACACTGACAGAAATTAGCAAACTACAGATTTGTTAATATTGTATGGAACACAAAAGGGTTACCTTTAGTTGCCAAGGCTGACTCCGTAATGATCATAGATTAGAATAGGAATAAAGAAATTATGAAACAAACACTGATTATATTAAGTCTAATGGAGGTAGCCCTCCATATATAGCAAAATGATATCTCCATATAAACATGTGTGTTTTGACTAATCATGTATTTGCAACAGCAGAAATTCCTTCAAAACAATGACTGAATAATTATATCGGACCTCAAATAAGTTGGTCCAGTGTGTTGCAGACAAGTGGTGCCAAACATAGATTATATCTTGAAATCACAGAGAAAGCAGAGATGAAAGGTGAATCTTTAAAAGGGTTGTAAAGGTTTGCGGTTTTTCACCTTAATGCATCCTATGCATTAAGGTAAAAAAACATCCGACAATACCGGCCCCCCAGCCCCCCCGTTTTACTTACCTGACCCAGTTCCCCTGCTGCACTCGCCCCTGATGTGGATGGATTAAAAGCAGCGCAGCCATTGCCTCGCGCTGCTGTCCAGGGCCGTTTTTAAGGCAGCGCAAAAGGGGCAGCTGCCCTGGGCCCTGTCACTGTTGTAGGGCCCAAAGCAGCTGCCTCATACTTGCCAACTATCCCAGTTTAAATTCCCTTGTCCCTTGAAGTTTTAGTCCCTTGCTGTGTCCCAATATCTCAGTGTGAAGTGCTGCTACTAATGCTGCCCAGCTCTTTCCTTTTGTTGTGTACAGATGACTCACCTGCAGACCCTGTGTTTACATGTAAATTACCAGAATTCATATGTAAATGGCGGCATTCATATGTAAATAGTGGCAGACGGCGGAATTGATATGTATATCATGCCCCCCGAGGTCATATCCACAGTAATCTCTAGTAGCCAATCAACAAGCAGAAATCATGTGCTGTAACCTCTAGCAACTATGCAGTGAGGCGTAATGTGTGCTGTAACCTCTAGCAACCAGTCAGTGAGCGGTAATGATACACTGGCAACCAATCGCAATAGCTGCCTGATAGCTGCCTGATCTGATTCAGTAAACTGATTTTGAGTCTAGCTGCTATTTATTGTATGTCTCAGAGCAGGTGGAGAACGAAACTGCACAGGGGGCCCCAAGAAAAGTTTTGCCCAGGGTCCAATCAATATTAAAGATGGCCCTGCTGCTGTCAATCACATCCAATGATGCAGCGAGCTAGGGGGCGGGGCCTAGTGATACAGGGAGCTACGATTGTCGCTGGCTGTATCATGGGAGCGCACCCGCAAGAACTAACTACCATGTGAGAGAACTCGCATGAAGGTGGTTAGTTCTTGCGGGGAGGAGCTGAGACAGCCGCCGAGGGACCCCAGAAGAGCAGGTTCAGGGCCACTCTGTGCAAAATGATCTGCACAGTGGAGGTAAGTATAACATGTTTGTTTTTTTTTGTTTTTTTATTTGCCTCTACAACCCCTTTAATTGAAAAGGACATACACGGCTGTTGGAGAATCTTATTTTGTTGTCACAACAGTTATTTTCTCTCTGTTAATTAGTAAAGCTGAGAATGCAATGTCATCATTTAACCGTCACATCACAGAGAACCAGTATACTTTGAAACAGTATATGGCTTGTTGCCAAAATAAAGTACACACTGTTACCTTGTTTCAAACAAGCTGAGCTTTAATGAGCCATAGATTCATTCTGTTGGATGACGGTCAGAGAAAAACACTCCCTGTTGCATTGTTTCAATGGAGCTGAGGTTCAATGAACCATTAATTAACTCTGTTGGATGACGGGCAAAAAGCTGTGTCTCATTCCTCCAAGGTTGTAAACCTATGACGCTGCTATAGATAGGGTTTTGCTAAGCAGAACTATTACAGCCCTCTTTGCAGTGTCAGGTTTGTTCTTTAAGCCAGAGACGAGGCCTGTTGCGGCTTGTGTATGGGTTCCATTCCCGGATTGAATAACACGATGGCGTCACCTGATTGACGCATTTTTGTCCTTCAATCAGAGGACTTCTACTTTACATTGTAGCAAAGTGTCATTTCTTCAGTTTTGTCACATGAAAAGATATAATAAAATATTTACAAAAATGTGAGGGGTGAAATGTGGACATGTGACTCAAAACAAATGTACCGTGGGGGCGCTTTTGATGTGTTTTTGGTGCGTTTCCTATAGAAATCAATTTTGATGCATTTTTGAAACAGGACAAAAAAAGATGCAGCATGCCGGACTTTTAAAAAAACATTGCACCCCCAACACACTGATGTAAAGAGTTCCATTGCATTTAAAGGGCAATATTTTTTTTGCTTTTTTTGGTGCACTTTACAGCTGCTTTTTAATGCAGCAAATGCACATCAGTGAGAAAGGGGCTTTAAAGTGGATGTCCGGGCTAAACCTTATCTTTAATCTGCTCCCACCCCCCCTTCTAACTCCTATACTAACTCGCTTGTAGAAGAAAGATGCTTATACTTACCTATTCTTAGGGTGTTCTGGTCCGGTCATGTGATCTCCCCAAAAGCCAGCTTCAGGGGAGAGGAGAGAGTGAGCACTGACAACAGCTGCAATACCTGGGTGGTGACATTACCCATAGACTGATTATGGGGCATCCGTTGTCCACTGTCCCTCCTCTCCCTTAGAGCTGGTGCTGAGAGACAATCCCAGAACACTTCACACTGCATGGGCAAATGTACCTCGCATGCATGTAGCATAATAAAGATCCGTATCCTAAGGTGTTAGCTTGATTACTAAAGCAGAAAGAAATTATTCAAAATAGCACAAGCTTCACTTTATGTGTTCAGTCCATTAGGCTATCAACAATTCAACCTGAAAATCACAAAGCCTCCTGTATTTTTCACTAATAGAAGGATTCTAAAGAATCCCCTCAAAATACTGGAATTTCAGACAGCATACTACTACGCATCTCCACAAAATATTGGGTAGCATAGTGCTTTATGTTTTATATTTTGTTTGCATTCCCCAAATCTGGTGCCACTCACATATAGTAGATATGGATTAGTGTGGGTGAATCATCATTTTACTATAGCACCACATCCCTTACTACTTAAAAGAAATGGAAGGGAGATTCACAGGAATTTTCAGGTGCAACATAATAAGTAGAAAAACTTAATTAGAAATTCAGTATTTATTAGAACATTTAGTTAAAATAATATATCCATATGAAATCATATACAATCATGACCCATTTCCTATGGTCCTTAAATTTATAGCGGTATTATGATGGTAAATCCCAACATGTTTCACCCGCTGGGCTTCTTCAGGGAATGTATCGCAGATCGCTCCGGCTTCCTGATTTTAAACATTTTTTGCTTCATTGATTTTTATTAAATGTGAGTACCCATCAGTATTACTAATAAATATTTGGAAATTTGTACGGTATCACACTATGGAGTTTCTTTCCTCTCTACATGTGGGCAACATTTAAGAGGTTAACAGAAAGGAGATCACTTACATCACGGACAAGGAGGCACTTGGAGGATACAGGACAGGAAGTGGCTCATACTGTGAAAGTGAAACACCTCCTTGAATAATATCGGTGAATGCGTTTCTTATGGGGCACGGTTTTCTAAGAAGCACAGAACAATTTGAAGGAGCACATTGTCACTTTATTATTGGACTTTTTTTATACACCAGAATTTAAGGACGGTATATGCATGTTTCTGAGCCCAGTTTCACAGCAATACTATATACCAATCATATATGTTGTATTTTTTTGGCAGAGAAATGTAACTTTGAATTGCAGATTTTTGCACTATATGCACCCTTGGTTTACACACGTCTCAAGTATTTAGAGGTTGCAAATTACCTCTTAATAAGAGCAGGGCCATATCTATCCTTCCCCTTTTTTCACATTTTTCTAGATTTGCCTTAGGGAAAATTTATTGATAGAGGCTGCAGCTCTTCACATATTTTACATTTAACTTTCATTTGTACCATAAGCGCGGGAGTCAAATCTTTCACCCTGTACTATGCTGTTCTCTCCTGGTCCCCTGTACTGTGCCGTTCTCTCCTGGTCCCCTGTACTGTGCCGTTCTCTCCTGGCCCCCTGTACTATGCTGTTCTCTCCTGGCCCCCTGTACTGTGCTGTTCTCTCCTAGTCCCCTGTCATGTGCTGTTCTCTCCTAGTCCCCTGTAATGTGCTGTTCTCTCCTGGTCCCCTGTACTGTGCCGTTCTCTCCTGGCCCCCTGTACTGTGCTGTTCTCTCCTGGCCCCCTGTACTGTGCTGTTCTCTCCTGGTCCCCTGTACTGTGCCGTTCTCTCCTGGCCCCCTGTACTGTGCTGTTCTCTCCTGGCCCCCTGTACTGTGCCGTTCTCTCCTGGCCCCCTGTACTGTGCCGTTCTCTCCTGGTCCCCTGTACTGTGCCGTTCTCTCCTGGCCCCCTGTACTGTGCCGTTCTCTCCTGGTCCCCTGTACTGTGCCGTTCTCTCCTGGCCCCCTGTACTGTGATGTTCTCTCCTGGCCCCCTGTACTGTGCTGTTCTCTCCCTGACCCCTGTTTTTTACTGTTCCCTCCTGGCCTCCCAAACGGTTTCCTCCTACTCCCTTGTACTGTTAACTCTTGCTCCTCCTATGCTGTGCTCTCCTGTCCCCCTGTACTATGCTGTTCTCTCCTGGCCCCCTATACTGTTTCCCCCTGTCCCCCTGTACTGTGCTGTTCTCTCCTGGCCCCCTGTACTGTGCTGTTCTCTCCCTGACCCCTGTTTTTTACTGTTCCCTCCTGGCCTCCCAAACGGTTTCCTCCTACTCCCTTGTACTGTTAACTCTTGCTCCTCCTATGCTGTGCTCTCCTGTCCCCCTGTACTATGCTGTTCTCTCCTGGCCCCCTATACTGTTTCCCCCTGTCCCCCTGTACTGTGCTGTTCTCTCCTGTCCCCCTGTACTGTGCTGTTCTCTCCTGGCCCCCTGTACTGTGCTCTCTTGGCACCCCTATACTGTTCCCTGCTGACTCCCTGTACAAAGCTTATCTCAAGTTTGACGCAAAATTGAGCATCTTCGCAAAAGAGCAAGCACAAGTTTCACATTAAGGAGGTAAATTTTAATATTTATTCTACTGTTTAATGCTATTTCTAAGAATAATTCTTATATCGACAGCTCGCTGATCACATCAATGTTCCCTGAGCTGTAGATATGAAAATTATTTCAGAGGTTCCCTGAGATCTCAGACCTTTGCCAGGGGTTCCACGAAGGTAAAAAGGTTGGGAAATACTGGCTTAGACATTCGTGGACATCGCTAGAGAGAGATGGGGCTCAGGTAAGTAATTAGGAGGGTGCTCGGGTGGCCGCTACAACACAGAAGGTTTTTTATCTTAATGCATAGAATCTACAACTCCTTTAATGTATTAGTTTTATCTTTTCTGTTTGAAAAGATTTGCAAGTAGTGCAGAACGTTGAGCTAGTTGTGAAATAGGCAATGTTAGTGAATAGGCCAGAAAATGCACATTTGTGCAGTGGAAACAGTAATTGGGGTTTTGAAAGCCACTGAAACCTGTTTTAGTAATTGCCTGGCAGACCTGCACCTAGGGTTGCTTCCTTTTCTTCAAGCCAAACCCAAACACTTTAGCGTTTTTTTTTCTTGTAGTTTACAAAACAAATGAAAAACAAAATGTAGTATAAATAGATGTAAAACCTGTATGACCTTTTTAAAAAATTGTGCTGCACCAAAACGCATGGTGTTTTGTTACCATACATTTTTCTGCAGGTGAATGAGAACAAAAGTAAGGTGTGGGGTTGTGCCATTAAGAATTAATGTCACCACTGCACACCTGCAAAAGGGTTGTATATATTTGTGCATTGCAGGAATGCACACAATTTTGCCTACATTCCTGCAATGCAAAAGTGTCCACCTATGGCAGAGGTAATGAATTAAAATTCAAGGAGGACCGGTTGCTAAAATTTTCTTCAGGCCAAGGTCCGAATTGCTGTCTAATATAACATAAAATTAGGCCAATCCCATCCATATTTAAAGTAAAAGAAAGTAAAACATTTGGTGTCCCCATCAGAGTGCTTTCTTACATCAGGTGACCCCATCAGAGAGCCTCCTTACATCTGGTGTCCCTATCAGAGTCCCTCCATACTTCAGGTGTCCCCATCAGAGTGCCCCCTTACATCAAGTGTCCCCAATAAAGCCCCTGCTTACATCAGGTGTCCCCATCAGAGTGACCTCTTACATCAGATGTCTTCATTAGAGTGCCTCCTTACATCCGGTGTCTCAGTCAGAGTCCCCCCTACATCAGGTTCTCCCCATCAGCGCCCCCCTTACATCAGGTGCCCCATCAGAGTGCCCCTTTACATCAGGTGCCCCATCATAATCCCCCTTA
The DNA here is from genome assembly GCA_037952925.1 of Lithobates clamitans. Taxonomy (NCBI): domain Eukaryota; kingdom Metazoa; phylum Chordata; class Amphibia; order Anura; family Ranidae; genus Lithobates; species Lithobates clamitans. Next base: position 4,620,834 of record JBBGZY010000124.1, read on the forward strand.
CATCAGGTGCCCCCATCAGACTCCCCCTTACATCAGGAGACCCCATCAGAGTGCCTCCTTACATCAGGTGCCCCTTTCAGAGTTTCTCCTTAAATCAGGTGCCTACTTCAGAGTCCTCCTTACATCAGGTGCCCCCATCAGAGTCCCCCCAGACATTATAATCCCTCCTACATAAGGTGCTCCCAGGTGTCCCTCCACACTTTAGAGTTTCAATTTCCCTCTGTACTCACAGATCACAAACTGCAAAGAAACTCCTCCTTACTCTCTCATCTCCATAACAGACAGTCTTCATTCCCTGGCAGTGCCAGTGTGCCACTGAGACTCAGGTGAGTTCTCAGTCAGTGTTAGCTCTCTATTGCCCCCTGCAGGCTAGAGGGAGGAGAACGCCTAATCCTCTGTCCAGCTATGAGCCACAGTCTGGTCTAAATAATGTGTCCGGTATTCAGGCAGACTGAAAACCAGACACATGGTTCAAAACCTGGACTGTCTGGTTGAATCGCAGACAGGGGGCAACCCTACCTCCACGTTTATGCTGCTAGACCCAAAAGCCTGTTAGGGGCTTAGCATGTGTTGGGTATCCAGCCCAACACATCTGGCCTAGGAAATTTAGCAGCTGGGAAAGCTGCCATCTCTGAAAGCCTTGTGTGTGGGTTCCATTGAATAACGTGATTGAATAACGTGATGGCATCACTTGTTTGACGCATTTTCGTCCTCCAATCAGAGGACTTCTACTTTACATTGTAGCAAAGTGTCATTTCTTCAGTGTTGTCACATGAAAAGATATAATAAAATATTTACAAAAATGTGAGGTGTGTACTCACTTTTGTGAGCTACTGTACAATCTATCCAATTTGCAAATTGTAGTACCACTTGTGAACACAAGATGTCGCCAATATACCCTAAACGGACTTTGAACAGTGTATTTCTTGGGGAGGGCCCTTTCACACTGGTGCTCTTAAAAACGTGGTATGCGTTTTGCAAAAATGCATATCGTGTTTTTAACACGTTTTCAATGCATTTTTTTGTGTGTTGTCTGGATTTCTGACTCGCAGCATGCACTTCTGAAATTTGTGACTCAAAACAAATGTACCGTGGGGCGCTTTTGATGTGTTTTTGGCGCGTTTCCTATAGAAATCAATGTCGATGCATTTTTTAAACAGGACAAAAAAAGATGCAGCATGCCGGACTTTTAACAAAACATTGCACCCCCAACACACTGATGTAAAGAGTTCCATAGGATTTAAAGGGCAATATTTTTTTTTTTTGCTTTTTTTGGTGCACTTTACAGCTGCTTTTTAATGCAGCAAATGCACATCAGTGTGAAAGGGGCTTTAAAGTGGAAGTCCGGGCTGAACCTTATCTTTAATCTGCTCCCACCCCCCCCTTCTAACTCCTATACTAACTCGCTTATAGAAGAAAGATGCTTATACTTACCTATTCTTAGGGTGTTCTGGTCCAGTCATGTGATCTCCCCAGAAGCCAGCTTCAGGGGAGAGGAGAGAGTGAGCACTGACAACAGCTGCAATACCTGGGTGGTGACATTACCCATAGAATGATTATGGGGCATCCGTTGTCCACTGTCCCTCCTCTCCCTTAGAGCTGGCGCTGAGATCCGATCCCAGAACACTTCACACTGCATGGGCAAATGTACCTCGCATGCATGTAGCATAATACAGATCCGTATCCTAAGGTGTTAGCTTGATTACTAAAACAGAAAGAAATTATTCTCTATGTCAAAACAGCACAAGCTTCACTTTATGTGTTCAGTCCATTAGGCTATCAACAATTCAACCTGAAAATCACAAAGCCTCCTGTATTTTTCACTAATAGAAGGATTCTAAAGAATCCCCTCAGAATACTGGAATTTCAGACAGCATACTACTACGCATCTCTACAAAATATTGGGTAGCATAGTGCTTTATGTTTTATATTTTGTCTGTGTTCACCAAATCTGGTGCCACTCACATATAGTAGATATGGATTAGTGTGGGTGAATCATCATTTTTCTATAGCACCACATCCCTTATTACTTAAAAGGAATGGAAGGGAAATTCACAGGAATTTTTAGGTGCGACATAATAAGTAGAAAAACTTCATTAGAAATTCAGTATTTATTAGAAAATTTATGCCGCGTACACACGAGCGGAATTTCAATCTGAAAAATCTTGGATTTTTTTTCTGACGGAATTCCGCTCAAGCTCGTCTTGCATACACACGGGCACACAAAAGTTTGCTGAACTTTCGACTGTCAAGAACGCGGTGATGTACAACACTACAACGAGCCGAGAAAATGACGTTCAATGATTCAGAGCATGCGTCAAATTGTTTCCAAGCATGCGTAGGAATTTTGCGCATCAGAATTGGTACAGACGAACGGAATTTCCGATCGGAACTTTTTCCGACCGAAAAATTGAGAACATGCTCTCAATCTTTTGCTGGCTGGAATTCCGCCAGCAAAAGTCAGATGGAGCATACACGCGGTCGCATTTTTCGACCAAAAGCTCTCATCTGTCTTTTGCTGGCCGAATTTCCGATTGTGTGTACGGGGCATTAGTTAAAATAATATATCTATATGAAATCATATACAATCAAGACCCATTTCTTATGGTCCTTAAATTTATAGCGGTATTATGATGGTAAATCCCAACATGTTTCACCCGCTGGGCTTCTTCAGGGAATGTATTGTTTGCTAAAAGGTCATGGCTCTATATCAAATAAAGACAAGGTATACATATTCATCAAATTTATAACAATCTATGCACATATTCAATAATGTTGATACAGCATGCTTACCCCACAGTTACTCCTATGTAACTTGAAATATAATCTTAACTATTTAAGAGGTGTTTCCAATAGTGTCAACCCGTAAGGGACTGTATGTGACCACAGAAGGCATGCAAGGACCAAACTAAATTTAAGACAAACAAAAAACAACAATATATTTTGATTCCAAATAATTGCAAGGCAATTCACAGCAAGGGATAATAAAAGTGACTTAAAATATCTACTACCAAAAGATGACCACACCTGGGCATAGGATCCTCACAGAGGGATATAGTATCAGTGTGACATATAGTAGACCACAAGAAAATATTAAAGTGCATTTCTAAGCAAAAAAAAAAATTCTCTCCAGGACATGCACATTTCTCTGTGTCATCAGCCGCTTCAGATGATGTCCCAGTGATGAAACGCGTAAGGCGGGACTAACAGCGTTATTGCATCACTTCCAGTTTCAAGCCGTGGAGCGCAGATCGCTCCGGCTTCCTGATTTTAAACATTTTTTGCTTCAATGATTTTTATTAAATGTGAGTACTCATCAGTATTACTAATAAATATTTGGAAATTTGTACGGTATTCCACTATGGAGTTTCTTTCCTCTCCACATGTGTGCAACATTTAAGATGTTAACAGGAAGGAGATCACCTACATCACAGACAAGGAGGCACTTGGAGAATACAGGACAGGAAGTTTTCCTACTCCGCAGGCTGCACAGTGGCTCATACTTTGAAAGTGAAACACCTCCTTGTGGGGTGAATAATAGCATAAACAACACAGTACGTGCAGCGCTAAAAAATGTGAATGAACATATCAATTAAGATAAATAAAATGATGAAATAATCAAACAAAAATACTTGCAATAATAAGTGAAATTAGAACATAACAATAATTACATAAAAAAGAAAAAATATAAAAAAAAAGAAAAAAAAGGTAAAAAGAAAACTAAAGCAGTGTCCCATAGTGATCAATGAAAAAATCCATAGGTAATATGCCTCCATAGGAGAAAAAGTGAATTGCAGGGAACAGAAGCTGTGACACCAATCTTCCTAATGCAAAACCAGCGTGTATTCAGGTCAACACCCAAAAGTGAGGTAGCTTGCTTACCAAAAAGCCATGACTGCTGCTAGCAGTCTCTCCCAGCACAGGGAATTTGGAAGTCTCCCCAGAACTTATAATCCTCCAGATCAGCCGTTCTTTCTAATAATGCTCAGAAATAGAACATGCAAGCTTCCATAGTGCAGTATATCAATACAATGTTGTTTATTAAAACAAAGGTTTGCACTTACAAAAACGATTTATCATCAAAAGCGGTTGTGTCTCATGAATAGCTGCGGTGTCTCTATCCGCTTCTCCCTATTCCGAAAGCGTTTATCTCACCACCGTCGCGGAAGGCTGGCGTGATGACCTTACCGTCCGAGGCTCCACCCTACGCATTTCATCACGAACGGACATCTTCTGGGGATTGGCCGCCCCTGCCCCCCTGTACTTTACTGTTCCCTCCTGGCCTCCCATATGGTTTCCACCTACCCCCTTGTACTGTTCCCTCGTGCCCCACCTATGCTGTGCTCTCCTGTCCCCCTGTACTGTGCTGTTCTCTCCTGGCCCCCTATACTGTTTCCTCCTGTTCCCCTGTACTGTGCTCTCTTGGCACCCCTATACTGTTTCCTCCTGTCCCCCTGTACTGTGCTCTCTTGGCACCCCTATACTGTTTCCTCTTGGCCCCCTGTACTGTGCTGTTTCCCCCTGTCCCCCTGTACTGTGCTGTTCTCTCCTGGCCCCCTGTACTGTGCTCTCTTGGCACCCCTATACCGTTCCCTGCTGACTGCCTGTACAAAGCTTATCTCAAGTTTGACCCAAAATTGAGCATCTTCGCAAAAGAACAAGCACAAGTTTCACATTAGGGAGGTAAGTTTTAATATTTATTCTATTGTTTAATGCTATTTCTAAGAATAATTCTTATATCAACAGCTCGCTGATCACATCAATGTTCCCTGAGCTGTAGATATGAAAATTATTTCAGGTGTTCCTTGAGATCTCAGACCTTTGCCAGGGTTTTCTCGAAGGTCAAAAGGTTGAGAAACACTGGCTTAGACATTCGTGGACATCGCTAGAGAGAGATGGGGCTCAGGTAAGTAATTAGTAATAAGTAATTATTAGTAATAAGAATATTACTAAGAATATTAATAAGAATAGAATGCATTAAGATAGAAAAATCTTCTGCCTCTACAACTCCTTTAATGTATTCGTTTTATCTTGTCTGTTTAAACAGATTTGCAAGTAGTGCAGAACGTTGAGCTAGTTGTGAAATAGGCAATGTTAGTGAATAGGCCAGAAAATGCACATTTGTGCAGTGGAAACAGTAATTGGGGTTTTGAAAGCCACCGAAACCTGTTTTAGTAATTGCCTGGCAGACCTGCACCTAGGGTTGCTTCCTTTTCTTCAAGCCAAACCCAAACACTTTAGCGTTTTTTTCTCTTGTAGTATACAAAACAAATGAAAAACAAAATGTAGTATAAATAGATGTAAAACCTGTATGACCTTTTTAAAAAATTGTGATGCACCAAAACGCATGGTGTTTTGTTACCATACATTTTTCTGCAGGTGAATGAGTGCAAAAGTAAGGTTTGGGGTTGTGCCATTAAGAATTAATGTCACCACTGCATACCTGCAAAAGGGCTGTATATATTTGTGCATCGCAGGAGTGCACACAATTTTGCCTACATTCCTGCAATTCAAAAGTGTCCACCTATGGCAGAGGTAATGAATTAAAATTCAAGTAGGTCCGGTTGCTAAAATTTTCTTCCAGCCAAGGTCCAAATTGCTGTCTAATATAACATAAAATTAGGCCAATCCCATCCATATTTAAATTAAAAGAAAGTAAAACATTTGGTGTCCCCATCAGAGTGCTTTCTTACATCAGGTGACCCCATCATAGTGCCTATTTACAACAGTTGTCCCCATCAGAGAGCCTTCTTACATCTGGTGTCCCTATCAGAGTTCCTCCGTATTTCAGGTGTCCCCATCAGAGTGCCCCCTTACATCAAGTGTCTCCAATAAAGTCCCTCCATACATCAGGTGTCCCCATCAGAGTACCCTCTTACATCAGATGTCTTCATTAGAGTGCCTCCTTACACCTGGAGTCTCAATCAGAGTCCCCCTTACAACAGGTTCCCCCCATCAATGCCGCCCTTACATCAGGTGCCCCATCAGAGTGTCTCTTTACATCAGGTGCCCCCATCAGAATCCCCCTTTACATCAGGTGCCCCCATCAGAATCCCCCTTACATCAGGTGCCCCCATCAGACTCCCCCTTACATCAGGAGACCCCATCAGAGTGCCTCCTTACATCAGTTGCCCCTTTCAGAGTTTCCCCTTACATCAGGTGCCTACTTCAGAGTCCCCCCTTACATCAGTTGCCCCCATCAGAGTCCCCCTTATATCAGGTGCCCCATCAGAGTCCCCCTTACAGCAGGTGCCCCCATCAGAGTCCCCCTTACATCAGGTTCTCCCATCAGCGCCCCCTTACATCAGGTGCCCTCATCAGAGTCCCCCTTGCATCAGGTGTTCCCATCAGCACCCCCCTTACTTCAAGTGCCCCATCAGAGTGTCCCTTTACATCAGGTGCCCCCATCAAAATCCCCCTTTACATCAGGTGCCCCTATCAGAACCCCCATTACATCAGGTGCCCCCATCAGACTCCCCCTTACATCAGGAGACCCCATCAGAGTGCCTCCTTACATCAGGTGCCCCTTTCAGAGTCTCCCCTTACATCAGGTGCCTACTTCAGAGTCCCCCCTTACATCAGTTGCCCCCATCAGAGTCCCCCTTATATCAGGTGCCCCCATCAGCGCCCCCCTTACATCAAGTGCCCCATCAGAGTGTCCCTTTACATCAACTGCCCCATCAGAATCCCCCTTACATCAGGTGCCCCCATCAGAATCCCCCTTACATCAGGTGCCCCCAACAGACTACCCCAGTCTGTGTTAGCTCTCTATTGCCCCCTGCAGGCTGGAGGGAGGAGAACACCTAATCCTCTGTCCAGCTATGAGCCACAGTCCGGTCCAAATAATGTGTCTGGTATTCAGGCAGACTGAAAACCGGACACATGGTTCAAAACCTGGACTGTCCGGGTGAATTGCAGACAGGGGGCAACCCTACCTGCACGTTTATGCTGCTAGACCCAAAAGCCTGATAGGAGCTTAGCATGTGCTGGGTATCCAGCCCAACACATCTGGCCTAGGAAATTCAGCAGCTGGGAAAGCTGCCTTTTCTGAAAGCCTTGTTGCTGATCTACATTGATGCTTATTAGGATCCCTGCTTTGGGAGAGCTGGGGGGCCTATACCTGCAACTACAAAGACACCCCTGAGACTTCACCCTTGAAGATCCAGTCCACTAACACTCTGCTGATTGGTCACCTACACACGACGATCGGTTTTAGACATTACCGAAGAGAGCCCTGTGTAGGTAAACACACACAGAGCTCTCTTCTGACAGCAGTAATGTGCTGTGTTTTTCTTCCTGCAGGGCAGGAAGTAAAAAATAGCACATTGCTTATGTAGCGCCAGAATTTTTGCCTGTTAATATAATGCAATGTTAACCTATGAACAGTATTATATTTTAGTATGTGGCACCATCTAGTGGCCAAATTGTGAATGGACTCTATTTTATTTTCCTATTTGAAGAACATGAGAAAAGATGACAGCAAGTGACTGTTGTTTACTTTTGACAATATACCTACCTACCCAGAATGCCGAGTGATTTACCCAGCAACACTCAGCACTGAAATGCATGCTGGGTAGGCAATAAAAGCCCCCGCGCGGCCATCTTAGCTCTCTTCTGGATGCGTGGCCTGCCTGTGAGGACCTGTGCGGAGGTGTTCCTGAGAGCGCGGCCTACACCTACTGCACAATCAACGACTCTGCTGTGCACCAGAGAGCTGTAGAGACGCTGGGACAGAACTAAGAAGGATCCAGAGACAACTGTCGGAGCCATCAGAGAGTCCCAGTCCATCTTGCAGAGCGGAGCGGTGTAACGGCGCCGGCAGGAAGCAAGACCAAGTGCACCGGAGCTGAGCTGTTCTACTACACAGACCTGGTTGGGTGAGAGGGCTGCTTCCAAATGCACTTTTACACACCTGAATCTGTAACACAGTGTGCGGGGACCTGTAGTTCCACACAACAGGAGATCTTAAGGAACTAAAGACTGAGTTTAATCAGGCCTCAAGCCTATTTTTTCCTATACTTCTAGCACTGTGTTACATAAAGTTAATTACATCGGAGACAGTTGCAGGTCACTACACTGCAAGAATAACCTTCAACATTCACTTTACATAACCCTGATTTATTTAACCGTAGGATTACAATTTATAATTCATAAATTGCTAGCAGAAGACAGAAGACAAAGAAAAGACTGCCTCTTTCATTGCAAGGCCTTGCATCCTATTTCTGGTTAATAGAGAGTTTACACTCTAAAGCAGGGGGAGCTCCCTGGGGATTGCATTTGTGCTTTATTTAACTAACCTTGTCTGCTTGTGGTAGCGAGGGCGCACTGGAAGTGGGAAGGTGCCCAGAATTGAGGTATTTACCATTCTGGCATTAGTCCCACTTGGAGACGCACTTCCAGATACCAGTTAATACAATTTTATGTGTTCAACCTATTGTGTTTACTTATTGGGCTGTTGCGCTACGTTTGTGTGACAGTACCAGTATTGTGTAATAGTACTTTTATACTGATTCCAGTAAAAGTTACGTTCCTAGTTAAGTACAAACTGTGTGGAGTATTGTTCCTTTTAAAGCAGGTGGAACATCGGATGCCCAGGTAATAACAAAGGTATACTGTTGTTATATTGTACATTGTGAGGTTATCTATTTACTATTAGCTTCACACTAACACTGCACCACAGCTGTGTCAAGGGGATTGAGTCAAATCATTGGGGGTGTATAAGGCAGAGTACAGGCCCAGTCAAATATCAGCAGCTACTTCGGGGGTCAGTGCTACACTTAGTAAAAACAGCACACACAGTGCACACAGTAACACATGTTGACCACACATTAAACCCCATGATTGCCCTAAATGTTAACCCCTTCCCTGCCAATGCCATTAGTACAGTGACAGTGCATATTTTTAGCACTGATCACTGTATTGATGTCACTGGTTCTCAAAAAAGTGTCAAAAGTGTCAGTTAGGTTTCTGATTTTTCTGATTTGTTTTCTGATTTGTCTGCCACAATATTGCAGTCCCACTATAAGTCACTGATCACCGCCATTACTAGTAAAAAAAATAAATAATAAATAAAAATTTCAAAATTCGAAATTGTAAGTCTTTTTTTGTTTATAGTACAGAAAATAAAAAAATGCAGAGGTGATCAAATACCACCAAAAAAAAGCTCTATTTGTGGGGAAAAAAAAGGACATGAATTTATTTAGGTACAATGTTGCATTGCTGCGCAATTGTCAGTTAAACTAACGTAGTGCCATATCACAAAAAATGGCCTGGTCCTTGGGGGGGTAAAACCTGCCGGAGGTCAAGTGGTTAATAATCATTCATCGGCGGTCCTTTCAGGGGTACCACTGCAAAGACCAAATACAACACACAGAAAGGAATAGCAAATCAATCAATTAAAATCTAGGAATTGATGTCAAATACTGTAGAAAGAATAATTCACTAAATACATAATACATTCACACTGGTGTGTGCAAAACAACGCATGTGATTCGCACAGGGGTTGCACCACATTCCTGTGCACATCACATATGATGTCTGTGCAGTGCAATTTGAGCCATATATTATGTATGGCTCAGATTGAATCGCATCCGCACCAAAATGGTACAGGACCCTTTATTTTCCCTGCACCTATATCGCATCGCATAGGTGTTCAAACCCATGCGATACGATTCTGGCAATCGCACTGCGTTTTGCTATCTCTTTCGGGCTGTCGTTGACCTAACATTGACACCCGCAGCAGATCGCGTGGACGCTGTTCAATTGCCTTGCAGTGCGATGCAGAGAAACGCAGTGAACCTTGTTCATTTCCCACATAGCATCAGTGTGAACCAGGGATCAGCCCCACAAGCCTAGCCAGAAAAAAGCCAATCGGTTTCTAAATTTAAACTGGAAATTGCTCTCAGTTATATAATGCGGAAGCACTTTGGTGCAGAGCAGCACAGTGGCTAAGTGGTTAGCACTTCCACTCAGCAGCTTTAGGGTCGCCAACTCAAATCCCAACCACAACACTACATGGCTAGAGTTTGCATGTTCTCCTTGTGCCTGCTTGGGTTTCCTCCCACACTCCAAAGACATGCTGATAGGCATGGCTCTAGTATGTATGAATGTGAATTAGGGACATTAGATTATAAGCTCCTTGAGGGCAGAGATTGATGTGAATGTACAATATATATGTGTAACGCTACCCCCGTAGGAGCCACTGCTGAATATGGGTAGACAAGTAGACACGTGCACTCCTGAAAAATACATTTAGTTTTGTTTCATGCGTTTTTTCTTTTTGGTTTATCGGATCATTCGTTAGATGCAGCATTCGTTACTTTGCATAATTCGTAACTTTGGATGCATTCGTATTCATTACGTTCACTAACAGTTACTTTAGCCAAGTTTGAAAGGAAATTCCAATAAAAATGTAAATCGAATCTATCCCAAATTAGCTGTAAAAATAAGATAGGCAGTCAGCACATCAGGATTGATCAATTTTCAATGACACGTAGCCTAGCTTGTAGACTTTATAACTTTCACACAAACCTGTTATTATACACTTATCAGGATTTTTTTTTTTTTTATACCAAAGACATGTAGCAGAATACATTCCGTCCTAAATTTATGACAAAATTTGATTTTATTGTTACATAGTTACATACTTTTTTCACGAGAAGACATAGTTACATACTTGGTGAGGTTGAAAAAAGACACAAGTCCATCATGTCCAACCAGTGTGTGTGCTTTTATGTTTATATTACATTGTATATCCATGTATTTTGTGGTCGTTAAGGTGCCTATCTAATAGTTTTTTTTAATTATCGATGCTCCCTGCTGAAACCACTGCTTGTGGAAGAGAATTCCACATCCTTGCCGCTCTTATGCCCCGTACACACGGTCGGACTTTGTTCGGACATTCCGCCAACAAAATCCTAGGATTTTTTCCGACGGATGTTGGCTCAAACTTGTCTTGCATACACACGGTCACACAAAGTTGTCAGAAAATCCGATCATTCTGAACGCGGTGATGTAAAACATGCACGTCGGGACTATAAACGGGGCATTTATTTATTCTGAGCATGCGTGGCACTTTGTCCGTCGGATTTGTGTACACACGATCGGAAATTCCGACAACGAATTTTGTTGTCGGAAAATTTTATAGCCTGCTCTCAAACTTTGTGTGTTGGAAAATCCAATGGAAAATGTGTGATGGAGCCTACACACGGTCGGAATTTCCGACAACAAGGTCCTATCACACATTTTCCGTCGGAAAATCTGACCGTGTGTAGGGAGCATTACAGTAAAAAACCCTTTACGCAGTTTAAGGTTAAACCGCTTCTCTTCTAATTTTAGTGAATGGCTGCGTGTCTTTTTAAATTCCCTTGTGTAGAATAGTTTAATTCCTATTGTGGGGTCACCAGTACGGTATCTGTATATTGCAATCATATCCCCTCTCAAGCGTCTCTTCTAATAAGAATAAGTTTAGTGCTTGCAGTCTTTCCCCATAGCTGAGATCCTCCAGTCCCTTTATTAGCTTTGTTGCCCTTCTCTGGACCCTCTCCAGTTCCAGCACATCCCTTCTGAGGACTGGTGCCCAGAATTGGACGGCATACTCCAGGTGTGGCCAGACCAGAGTCTTGTAGTGAGGGAATTAACGTTTTATTAATGTTTCAAACAGGTATATACAATAGATACAATAGATGGGGAATACCAGAATCGTAAACGTAGCCAGACCAGGGTCATCAATGGGAGATCAGCAAATGGGGCAAGGAGCAAACAAGACAGGGAGAAGGTGGACGGGATCAGGCGGCAGGAAAGGGTCCAAGGTAACAGGGTCACAGGAGGGACGGGTTCAGGTTCAAGGTTCAGGTTTCAGATTCAGGTCCAGAGGATCACAGGTATAGGTCAGGGCTCAAGGACAATACCAAGGCAAGTGCGTGAGTGCTTGCCGGGTATTAATACACATCTCCTGCAATCAGCCACAGCTGACGCCTGATTGCAGGAGATAATTTCAGCTCCACACTGCTGGGAGACACCCGCTGGTGGACACCAGTACTGTGGCCCAAAGTTCAGACAGTGCCACCAGCAGGTGAAACCTTTCCTGACAGTACCCCCTCGAAGGAGCGGCCTCCGGACGCTCCAACTAGCCACTGCTGAAAAAAGTCCATGGCATCAAGCTGGGCAGTGGGCAGAGGCATATCAAACTGAACATGAAAAAGGCCCATGGCAGGTGCATGCGCGGCAGCCTCATGAACGGTCGCGCGTTCTGAGAGCTCCGCTCCACTCCGGCCTACGATCCCCGCCAAAGCTATAAACAGCGGTGGAACCGGACCATCGCACCTTCTCCGTATCGTCAGGAGTCCTGAGGGACCCCCTTGCATGACCGGGGGCTCGGCAAGACGAAACCTTTCCCGGTTTCTTTACTCCGGCCTGCGGACCGCGGCCTCCACAAACATGGCGGCGGCCGGCGCCACACGAGGCTCCTCAGGGAATCCGGAGGCATCCCTGGAAGACTTTCCACCCCTGCCCTCCCCCAGTGCCACGATGAAACAACAAACTGTGAGTAACTCCCAGGATGGGTTATTATAAGGATCCCCCACGAATTCATTAGGCTGTAGCCCCATGGAAGTACCCTCCCTATCCCAGATGGAGGAGAGCGGCCCCATATCCAAACCCAGCCCTCAGAATGATCCCTCTGCTCCCATCCCTGCCGACTTTGCAGCCCTGATGAACACTTTCTCTAACATGCTGACAAGAGGTTTGGCACACAATGCCTCACAAATCACCACTACCATACAGGCTGACCTGCAGCAGCTGGGTGCACGCATTGAAGCAATCGAAACAAAGACTGATCAAATTGCTGCAGTTGCCAACCAGAACACTGATAGGATCCAAGAATTACACGACCAACTGGACATGGCTTACTCAAAACTCGATGACCTCGAGAACAGGTCTCGCAGATACAATTTTAGGCTAAGAGGCCTTCCAGAATCTTTTAAGGACACGGAAAAAATCGTTCGCTCTTTTATCAAACATTTAATTCCGGACATACCAGACTACAGGTTGGAACTGGACCGGGCACATAGGGCTCTGCAACCTCCACGCCAAGACGGCCTACCCAGAGACATTGTGGTTAAACCCCATTTCTTCAGAGTCAAAGAAGAAGTCATGCACAGAGCTAGAGAATCTGAAAATCTCTCCTTCCAGGGACATTCGATTCAAATTTTTGTGGACCTTTCCCCCTTCACGATTCAGAGACGGAGATCATTAAAGCCTCTTTTGAATATCCTATCGCAAAAATCGATCGCCTACAGATGGTCGTTCCCCTTTCGCCTCAACTTTGCCCACCTAAACAAGTCCTACAGCTTCACAAATTTCGGAGAGGGGGAACGTTTGCTGCTGCAATTGGGCCTTATATCTCACTCGCCAACATCTTCTTCTGCTATGGATTCCAATACACCTCAGTCTGCGAAGAGACCACCACCCTCGAGCCCCATCCAACCCTTATGGCATAAACAACAAGTCAAGAGATCCAAAGATGGACGCCCTCCTTAACGGAATGTCTGCTATCTACAGTGCCTTCTCCTCCCCAGGATCCCCTGGTCAACCTTCTGGCAATGGGACGCTGACCTCCCAAGCCCCCGTTCTCCTTTGGCTGGCTTTTTGCCAGATCTTGTCTTGATGCTGAGACGTTTGCTTTTTGTTCTCTGTTGCTCCGGTTCTCTCAGGACTCCTACAAGTTTGCTTCTTTTTGTGGTTCTATTTTTTGTTTTTCTCTAAGGCGGTTTGGCCGGAGTGGCTGCACTTCGCCTCCACGAGTTTCTGAGTGGCATTTTCCCCCACTCAGAAACACCTTCATAACCCCTTCACAGGGTTCCCGTTTTTGGGAAAACCCTTTTTTTTTTCTCTAGGGGGTGGCTGTCTGCCAACCCCCCTGTTAGGGTTCTTGGTTTGTTATCTAATTACACTAAGAATGTCTGATTGCTTACATCATCTGTTTTACATTGTTATTAATATGTCTTGTCTCTCTTTCTCAGGGTCGATCCCCCCCAACTTTCTACCCTCCCCATCTCACCTACTCCCGGTGTCACTCAGAGGCCTAACTTTCTTGCTATTTCCCGGTTATCAAAACCTTCAGGCAGCGGAGGCTTGGACACGAGCACGAATTTGGAGGTCTCAGGTAGGCTCCTGTGAAGCGCACATCCCCCCCTCTGATCTATGCACCCTGACACACATGTTCCTCCTTCCCAAATCTGTATAGCCACGCATAATGTACAGGGCATGAACTCCCCTGTCAAACGACGCAAATTATTTAATCATTATAAATCACAAAAAATTGCAGTTCTCCTATTGCATGAAACTCACTTCCCAGCCTCATATAACCCCTCCTTTTTGCACGGTTATTACACGCAGTTTTTTCTTTCCAATGCTGAAAATAAGTCTAAGGGGGTAGCCATCTGCTTTGCAAAACACCTTAAATTTTCCCCCACTGAAGTAATTAAAGATCAGGCGGGCAGGTTTCTACTGGTAAAAGGGACGAATGAGGGTTTATTATATACCTTTATCTCTTACTATGCCCCAAACAAAGGCCAGGCTTCCTTTTTCTCCACCATGTTGTCCACTTTAGGCCCAAAACTCGAGGGGAAGATAATAATGGGAGGAGACACGAATCTCCCTTTTGATATTTCCCTAGATAAATCAGGGTCGGGACCCTCTCGATCCAAAAAACCCCCAAAGCAAAGTACTAAAATAGCTTCCGCTCTGTATTCTCTGGGCCTGGTGGACATATGGAGAGAAATGAACCCTAGGTCCAAAGACTTTACCCATTATTCCGCCCCCCCATCACCTCTACACCAGAATCGACCATATTTTTTTACAATCCCAAAATATCCCCAGTGTTAAAAGAGCAGTTATTAGAGACTCCCCTATTTCAGATCACTCTTTGGTTCTCCTATACCTACAGCAATCTCCTAACCAGGGAAGCAAATTCATTTGGCGCCTCAATGAAGGGCTCCTTAGTGACCCAATACAATGCTTGATTATAACTAAAGAGATTCAGGAATATTTTAGCTTAAATGACACGGGAGAAGTTTCTCCGGAAACGCTGTGGGCGGCCCATAAGGCGGTTCTCAGAGGGAAGATTATTCAAATCTCTTCCAACCTTAAAAAGGAACGCAAGGCTGACACTGATAATCTTCGCTTAAGATTTCACTCCTTGTCTAGAGCACATAAGAAGAATCCCACTAAGGATTCGCTTGAGGCGCTCGAAAATGCGCGGACATCTTTGAACCTGGCCCTCACCTCCGAAGCTGAGAAACAGCTCCGGTGGTCAGGTGCAAGCTTTTACCACCAGACTGACAAGATAGGTACTAAACTAGCCACCAAATTATCCCCAAGACCTCGTTCTGCTGCCTTCCCCAAAATCCGCACTCTATCTGGCGTACTCTCTCAAAACCCTAAAAGTATAATGGAAACATTCCACAATTTTTACACTTCACTATACAAACAAGAAAGATCAACACCTGACCATTCTATATCAGACTTCCTAAATAGCTTATCACTCCCCAAATTAGCGTTGGAACATTCAGACCTTCTGGATGATCCTATTTCAGAAGTAGAGGTACTCGGGGTGATTAAACACCTGAAACAAAACTCAGCCCTGGGACCTGGCGGCTTTTCCGCGTTTTATTACAAAAAAATCGGACCTATCTTAACACCGCACTTGACCAAATTTTTTAACTCACTCAGGTCCGGCTCTCCCCTGGATAAAGCCCTCAATCTTGCCTTCATTTCGGTCATTCTGAAACCTGGCAAAGATACGACTATGGTCTCCAATTACCGTCCTATCTCCTTAATCAACAATGATCTAAAAATATTAACTAAAGTTCTTTCCAATCGGTTAGCTTCTTGCATAGCCACCTATATCAACAAGGACCAAGTGGGCTTTATCCCAGGGAGACAAGGACCTGATCAGATCAGGAGAGCAATTAACATTATTTCTCTCCTCAAATCTCAATGGGATGGAGGACCCCCGCAACAAGGCTATTTGTTATCCATAGATTTGCAAAAGGCTTTTGACACAGTCACCTGGCCCTACTTATTCCATGTACTAGAACGTTGGGGATTTGGTCAACGTTTTATGAACATCCTTAGAGCCCTGTACTCCGGCCCCACTGCACAGGTCAGACTACAGGGCTACTACTCTGAGCCTTTTACTATAGAAAGGGGTACTAGACAGGGGTGCCCGCTCTCCCCCCTCCTGTTTGCCATAGCCATGGAATCCTTGGCTATCGCAATTAGAACTCACCCTGACATCAAAGGAGTGGTATGTGGTGAAAGCGAGCACAAATGCGCCCTTTTTGCCGACGATTTGTTGCTTTTCGTGACCTCCCCCCTAATCTCTACTCCTAATATCTTCGCCTTGCTAGATAAGTTCGGGGAGATATCGGGACTGCGAGTTAATGTAGCCAAATCTTCTGCCCTGAACATCTCGGTCCCTCCTAATGTTCTAAGTAGCCTTCAAGACCACTTTCCGTTTTCCTGGAACGAGGTCTCCCTTCCATACCTAGGGGTCAATCTTACAGCAAATGTAGCCTCTCTCTACTCAGCCAACTACCCTGCCACCTTTTGTAAATTGATTTCGGACCTATCCATTTGGGACAATCATAACTTATCTTGGCTAGGCCGTATTAACGCAGTCAAAATGACCCTCCTGCCCCGTATCCTTTACTTATTCAGATCTCTGCCCATCCCTATCCATAAATCGCAAGTTAACCTACTCCAATCCAAAATCGTAAAATTCATATGGGGAATGAGGGGAAGTCGCTGCGTACTTATTCATACCCCAGCAGAAGCCTTAGGAGGCGAAACGCGTCGGGATCCATGACTACACCCCACCACTATCTACTGCGCCTGTTTTTATAATTTTTATGCCGGTTTTTATTTATTTTGGGCCGAGTTTTTACCGCCCCCCGCTTGTAAAGATACTTTTTTCGGAGTATACTCCTCAAATAAAGTGCTTTTATGCTCCCTGCAAATCAAAGGATTTACACTATGTGGAGTTTTTTTTCCCGTTCTTTTTATTTACACATATGATGTCGCTCTGAGGAAATGGTGATCCTGTGACCGGAATCATATCCTGGGGACCCCAGACTCTAAATCGGTGCTTCCCATGAGGACTGCTGACAAGATGGTTTACAAGTTCTCCCACCAACCTCTATCCCACACCGTTTAACGGTATAGGCTCGTTTGACTCACCGCCACGGCCTGTGAGTCCACCGGATCTGGTAAGGGCATTCTTTTGCTTTCCTCTCTCTCCTGGTGGGAATTGTCCATTTGAGCCGAGATTTAGCCCATTGGTCGTGACCTTTCCTAATAATCCTCAGATCATTTCCTGAGAAGACAGCTTACATCCAGCTACTTGTAGGACTCCGCCCAGATTCCTCAAACTCCAGAAATAGCCCTACTGAACCTGAAAGTAGATAAGGTTGATAAATATACCCAACAACTGATCTTCTACATTCTACTGGGCACCAAAATAACGATAGCCTCTTGCTGGAAAAAAGTCCCATTCACAGCGGTGAAGCATAAAATTTCCTGGATTATGGCACAAGAAAAGATAGTTAGTATTATCCAAGATAAAGTTAATAAATTTGAGTTAACCTGGGAACCTTGGGCCAATTTCTGTCATATTTCATTACGCCCTGGCATCACCCATCCAGGGCAACAGGCTCTCTGAGTGACTCCGCTGCCATTCCTCATCAAGCGCGATAATACTCCCTCCCCCTTGCTTCTCATCTCATTTTTCTTCTCCCTACCTTCTCCCTTTAGTACCCCTGACCCTCTGATTGCTCTCCTTTGTAAAATGTTATCCCCTGGCATTTCGTTAGATTATTTGGGCACCTTCCTTTTGCCCATTTTTTGGATGGATAAGTTAATGCCCTAAATACCCCAGGGTCCCTGGCCCCAGGGGCTGCACGTCTGTTCATATTACTCCCGATAAGGAGAAATCTTTGGTCCTATGTTGGTTTTACCACCCGTATATAATCACTAACGGGACAGGACATTACTCTTTACTACATTTAGCTTTTGAGACTGGTTTACCCTCTATGGGCAGGAATCGCCAGTGGGTGAGGGATCTGGGGGGGGGGGGGGGGTGGCCTCAAACCCGCAGTAAGCTCCCATATGGGGCGGGTGGCGGGCGTCTCTCCTGATCCCTTGCAAACATTGGATTTAAGTCTCCCTTACTCTTTACAACCATGCCCTACTTAAAGTGTATAAAAGAACCGCGCTAAACACAAACCATAATCAAAATAATTGAAAAATTTATAAAGTGATCAGAAAATGCTAAACTCAAATAGCAATATAATGTGAAAAAATTAAAAAATGCGCTATGAACCACATAGATGCCCTACTAACCTGGTAAATGAGTTTTACATGACCCCTGTTGGGTTCTGGTTTGACAGACTATTCAATTGTTACTGTCCTAGCGCCAGAGACATATCTATCTTTTTTGTATAATTTTATTTTATAATTTCGAAATACTTTACACTGTAACACAGCTTTTTGCAGGCAGGACCTTTTCTCTTACATCTTACATTAAGAGGCTTCCCCTCGAATTAATTTGCTCCTTATGTACTTTTGTAACCTCCTACCATGTAATGCCTTATACAACTGTTCTGTAAAAATTTTTTTTGGTGTGTTACCACCAATAAAAATCTATTGAAAGAAAAAGGCCCATGGCATTAAGCCGGGCAGCGGGCTCAGGCACGTCAAGCTGGGCAGCCGGCACAGGCACATCAAGCTGGGCAGCAGGTAGCGGCACATCAAGCTGAGCAGCGGGCAAAGGCACATAAAGGCGAGCAGTGGGCACCGGCACATCAAGCTGGAGACAGGAGGTGAAAGAGGGATGGAGACAGGAGGTGAAGGAGGGAGGGATGGAGACAGGTGGTGATGGAGGGAGGGATGGAGACAGGAGGTGAAGGATGGATGGAGACAGGGGGTGAAGGAGGGATGGAGACAGGAGGTGAAGGAGGGATGGAGACAGGGGGTAAAGGAGGGATGGAGACGGGAGGGATGGAGACAGGTGGTGATGGATGGAGACAGAAGGGATGGATCCCTTACCATGTAGGGTGTAGTTACTGTAACCAAATACATATGAATACTACAAAATCTGGTAAAGAACACCAGAAAGGGTTAGGGGTAGAGTAGAGTATCGGCCAGAAACAATAACAACTTCACATAGACAAAGGCTGTCACTGCAGCTTGCGGTGACACATGTGTTGATTACTGCTATGCCCCGTACACACGATCGGACATTGATCGGACATTCCGACAACAAAATCCATGCATACACACGGTCACACAAATCTTGTAGGAAATTCCGAATGTCAAGAACGCGGTGACGTACAACACGTACGACGAGCAGAGAAAAATGAAGTTCAATAGCCAGTGCTGCTCTTCTGCTTGATTCCGAGCATGCGTGGCACTTTGTGGATCGGAATTGTGTACACACGATCTGAATTTATGCGAACTTATTTTGTTGTCGGAAAATTTGAGAACCAGATCTCAAATTTTGTGTGACGGAAATTCCGATGGAAACTGTCCGATGGAGTCTACACACGGTCGGAATTTCCAACAACAAGCTCTGATCGCATATTTTACGTCGGAAAGTCCGACCGTGTGTACGGGGCATTAGAAAGTTTTCTTTATTCTAATATCTATCATTCATCAATTAACAAATATTTACAAATGAATGGATTAGATCTTTACAGAATAATTGAGTTGAATATAATATATATATATATTTATATCTTTTAGTTATGGAAAAAGTGAAATTATATAGACTCTTATACTTGTAAAAGTATACATATAGCTTCATAATCATTCCTATGGAGAACCAAACATGTGTTAGTAATTAGGAATCTTGCGCTGGATTCTTGCCTCACCCATCACAGATGCAAAAGGAAGGTTTCACATTTCTTAAGATGCATACGTTTATATTTTAGTTAAGATTTTAGGATAAGTTCTTTATAATACAGTGTTTCTTTTAGGATATTAATAAGAACATTGGGTTTTTAATGAATATTATATATATAGATAGATAGATAGATAGATAGATAGATAGATAGATAGATAGATAGATAGATAGATAGATAGATAGATAGATAGATAGATAGATATACACAGTGGGGGGAATTCTATGATACACTGCCAATTTTGCAGGTTTTCCTACTTACAAAGCATGTAGGGGTCTGTAATTTTTATCATAGGTACTCTTCAACTGTGAGAGACGGAATCTAAGGCTTCATTCTGCTGGCTCGGAGTCCGCCTCTGTCCGCCAGCTCAGCGGGAGATCTCTCCATTGATCTCCGATGAGTCGGCGGATGACAGGTCCCTGTCTGCTCACTAAGCCAGAAGAGGCTTGTCGAGCGCAGCTGGTTGCTATGGAGAGATCGGATGAAAACGGACAGCATGTCACCTGATCCTATCCGCCAGGGACAGATGCGAACATAGGGCCATCCGTCTGATTTTAGCGGATGGGACCGGGTCGAATGTCAGCGGACATGTCACCGCTGACATCCGTCACTCCATAGGCTAACATGGAGCGTCCGTTCAGGTCCGCCAACAAACCTCACAGGCGGACCTGAACGGTGTGAAAGGGGCCTTAAACAAAAATCCAGAAAATCACATTGTATGATTTTTAAGTAATTAATTTGCATTTTATTGCACAACATAAGTATTTGTTACATCAGAAAAGCAGAACTTAATATTTGGTACAGAAACCTTTGCTTGCAATTACAGAGATCATACGTTTCCTGTAGTTCTTGACAAGGTTTGCACACACTGCAGCAGGGATTTTGGCCCACTCCTCCATACAGACCTTCTCCAGATCCTTCAGGTTTTGGGGCTGTCGCTGGGCAATACAGACTTTCAGCTCCCTCCAAATATTTTCTATTGGGTTCAGGTCTGGGGGCCACTCAAGGATTTTGAGATGCTTCTTACAGAGCCACTCCTTAGTTGCCTTGGGTTTCGGGTCATTGGCATGCTGGAAGACCCAGCCATGCCCCATCTTCAATGCTCCTATTGAGGGAAGGAGGTTGTTGGCCAAGATCTCGCGATACATGGCCACATCCATCCTCCCCTCAATATAGTGCAGTCGTTCTGTCCCCTTTGCAGAAAAGCAGCCCCAAAGAATGATGTTTCCACCTCCATGCTTTATGGTTGGGATGGTGTTCTTAGGGTTGTACTCATCCTTCTTCTTTCAAACACGGCGAGTGGAGTTTAGACCAAAAAGCTCTATTTTGTCTCATCAGACCACATGACCTTCTCCCATTCCTCCTCTCGATCATCCAGATGGTCATTGGCAAACTTCAGATGGGCCTGGACATGTGCTGGCTTGAGCAGGGGGACCTTGCGTGTGCTGCAGGATTTTAATCCATGACGGCGTAGTGTGTTACTAATGGTTTTCTTTGAGACCGTGGTCCAAGCTCACTTCAGGTCATTGTCCAGGTCCTGCTGTGTAGTTCTGGTCTGATCCCTCGCCTTCCTCATAATCATTGATGCCCCATGAGGTGAGATCTTGCATGGAGCCCCAGACGGAGGGAGATTGACTGTCATCTTGAACTTCTTCAATTTTCCAATAATTGTGCCAACAGTTGTTGCCTTCTCACCAAGCTGCTTGCCTATTGTCCTGTAGTCCATCTCAGCCTTGTGCAGGTCTACAATTGTATCCCCAATGTCCTTACACAGCTCCCTGGTCTTGGTCGTTGTGGAGAGGTTGGAGTCTGTTTGAGTGTGTGAACAGGTGTCTTTCATACAGGTAACGAGTTCAAACAGGTGCAGTTAATACAGGTAATGAGTGGAGAACAGGAGGGCTTGTTAAAAAAAAATAACAGGCCTGTGGGAGCCGGAATTCTTACTGGTTGGTAGGTGATCAAATACTTATGTCATGCAATAAAATGAAAATTAATTGGTTAAAAATCATACAATGTGATTTTCTGGATTTTTGTTTTAGATTCAGTCTCTCACAGTTGAAGAGTACCTATGATAAAAATGACAGACCTCTACATGCTTTGTAAGTAGGAAAACCTGCAAAATCGACAGTGTATCAAATACTTGTTCTCCCCACTGTATATATAGTATTTGATTTTATATTAAAGGAAACTTATATTGAAGTTAAAAGCTTTGGAATAGCTCTTCTTGGCCATCCCCGTGGAATGTTGTGAATAGAGATGATGTTGTATTTCAACATCTGGCGTTAGACTGAAAGTTAGAAAACCATTTGTCACCAAGTTTGTGAAACTATAAGACAAAACCAGCCTTTTTAGGAGACGTTGGGGGCTGAATTTAGGAGTAAAAGGAGTTGAACAGAAACTTTTGCGGACAGACATGACACACCACGAGAAATTGAAGAAAGCTGCGACAGCTTCTCATACACACACACATCTGATTCAATCTTCATTTTTTTTGTTTTTGAAAAGTTTATTCAAAAAGAAACTATAACAATTGTACAGGAAATGGAAAAAGACCATGTGAGAAGCCGGTACAAAAAATAAAACAATTGTACAAAAATGGAAAAAGACCATGTGAGTAGTTGGTACAAAATACAGGTAATCTCCAACATATACAAAACAGACTCAATGCACAGGAATGAGCAGGGGGTGATAGACAAAACAATACTGAAAGACTCTGTTTATGGACCCCCCCAATTCTTCCCACGCACCCACAATGGGAGAATGCTGTACATGGGTAAACTTGGGGTACAACCAGAAACTATAGGGAGAGGAGTAGGCCGCTCTCCTAACCAAGACATAAAACTCCATGGGGGTCAAATCAAAAAGGAGAGCCTGTTGATAACAGTAGTGATATGAGATAGTCAAATGGAGATTATCAGGGAGGGTGTGGGACAGTCCCCCCTGTTTTCAGATGGGTCAGTATATTTAACTGGAAAACGGTTCTGGGGTATTTGCTTACTCTAGAACATGTAGTAGATAAAGGAGATAATGTGAGAATTGGAAATGTATGGGGTACTGCCAACATCCCTAGTTAAATGGAATGGGAGGAAATATGCAACCAGTGCATAAAAGGTCGCCCCTTGGGACTTTTACGGCAGAAAAATATGGAGAGTAACAATGTGTAAAAGAATGCACATCAGTGCCAACTTTATTAATTATAGAGAAAATAGTAAAAGATGTAAATGAAAACAAAATTCACTTCAAAATACATCAATGAATCAGTCGTATACAAGATATTTATATCAACCCAAAGCTCACAATCCAGTGCCTGAATCAAGTTAAGGTCAGATGGATAGTTTTACAGCATACATGCCGACATGTTTCGGAAATTCACATTGATATATAATATTCCTTCATCAGGGGATCACTGCAGCGCATCCACAAGAGATGCCTGTTTGGAGTCTAGCATTCAAGATATGCTTTTAGAAGATCATAAGTAGAGGACGAATTAAATTAGTCCTACATATAGCCAGAGGCTTCGCTAGGGGGTGGCTATTGGGGCTCTAGCCCCGAATCTGGGGCCCATAGCCCAGAGTCTCTTGCCGCAAGGTCCCTGTCTAACCAGCGGGCTACGGAGGAGAGGAGAGGAGAGAAGCGAGCGGGCAGACGAGCAGAGATGACATCATCTCTCTCCAACCGCTCCACATTAGCGCTCTTCACAGCCGGGCCTCTTCAATGTGGGAGCAAGGTGCAGAGAGATGACATCATCTCTCACTGCCTGCCACACATCAGTGCTTTTCCGCCCTCACAGCGCGGTGGAGTGGAGGTCATGTGCTTCCTGTCATCGGTGGAGCTCCACTCTGCAGCCAGACCCCCTTGCTTCAATGTCGGAGGTGCGGCGGGGAGCAGCGAGATCATATCATCTCTCACTGCCCGCCCCACATCACCGCTCTCCTGCCCTCACTAAATGGACCAGTGCTTCCAGCCTGCCACTAATGCAGTGACAATACACATTTGGTGGCACTGGCTGGCATGGCAAGTTACAATCCACATCGGTTGGCAAGTGACAATCCACATCTGGTGCCAGGTGACGTGGCAAGTGACAACCCACATCTTGTGGCAGGTGACGTGGCAAGTGACAATCTGCAAATGGTGGCAGGAGACATGGCAAGTGACAATCTGCAAATGGTGGCAGGTGACGTGGCAAGTGACAATCCAGATCTGGTGCCAGGTGACAGTGCCAAGTGACAATCCACTACTGGTGGCAGGTGACATGGCAAGTGACAATCCACATCTAGTGGCAGGTGATAGTGGCAAGTAACAAATTGCATCTGGTGACAGGCGATGGTGGCAAGTGACACACTGCATCTGGTGACAGGTGACGGTGGCAAGTGACACGCTGCATCTGGTGGCAGGAGATGTGGCAAGTGACACGCCCAGGGCTCCCACTGATTCTGCATTATGGTGAATTGAACCACTTGTTTACCACCGGTGCACCCCCCCCCCACGGGCCTGCAAAAAGGTTGATGACCGCTGCTATGGGCTCTAGCCCCAGATCTTTTGCAGACCTAGCAACGCCCCTGCATATAGCATAGAGGAATGTAAAAAGTTGCAGCATAAAAGCAAGGGAATATATATCCCTGGTTAGCCTAAGTAGATAATGTAACCTTTAGCTGTACACATCTGAGATGCAGACCTCTGGGTGGCAGTCCAACGACTGACAAACGCCCACTGAGTGTTTGCATCCTAAGTAGTACATCTGATGTGAGTTTGACCAATCAATTTGACTCTAAGCTGTGTGGGCTTTCCCCGCTTAATCAGCTGTATGTAAGTATGTAATCAGCTGAGTGCGGAGCTCAGGGCGTCTCCCAGACCCGGAGGTGCGCGGCGTATCCACGTCCCATGGCCCGTGATGACGTCACGTGTCGCCGTGTCACTGGCGTGTAGGAAGTCCCCATCTGTCTGGCAAGCCGACAGTGGGGACACAGAGGAGCTCCTCCCCGCGCATGCGGCTTAAGCGGCAGTAGATATACCGTCGTCCCCCAGCCAAGTGCATGTGGATCCTACCCACCGGGTGTCTGCGAACAGGCAGGATGGTCTATGCCATCATAGGCGTGCGTACAGGGTGTGTCGGGTGTGCCCAGGCACACCCTAATAACCCCATGCGCATTAGTATTATCGCTCTGTGTAGCAGCAGGAACATGTGAAAGATCTACCTCTTACCGGCTCTGCCATAAGAGAAGTGTCTATGCTCTTCTCTTTCACTGTGTCGGCAGAGAGATCAATTTGCCGGGGTCATCTATATGTAGACACACACACATGCATGTGTGTTTGAGCTTTAGGGTGCACACCCTAATGCAATAGGCTGCGCACACCTATGTATGCGATCCACATTGCACCACCTAATGGACAGATGATAATTGACAGCTGGCCTGTTGTACAAAACACATATTGGGAAACACATTATACAATGTAATACCAGAATGATAATACATAGGAAGAATAAAAAGAAAAGAAAGGGAAAAAGAAAAAAACAATAGGTATATTTACACCAAATATAGAGAAGAAAAATTAAATAATAATAAAAATAATAATTATAAGTGAATAAAATGAAACGAGGGTAAAAGGAAAGAAAAGTAAAGAAGAATAAATGGTTACCAAAATCGGATCATTGGGATACATAAAAAGGAAAGAAATATACAAAAATACTGCAATACTAGAGAAAATTATATGCATAAAGCAAAACATTGGCCACACCATATATAAACAAGTATAGTTCAACATCTGTTTAAGTGCATTAAGACAATTGGGAATAGTAGTGCAGTGATAGGCCCTTCCTTTAAATAAACTCTAGGTATATATCATACTCTGTGCGTGATGGTGACAAAGAGATAGGAAAGGAGAGAAAAACCTCTACAGATTCAATTCACAAACCCCCAAGATAATTCAGGGAGAAAGGGTCTGAAAATAAATGCCTCATTGAGGCCAGGTGGAAAAGTTGCCTGTAAATTGAATATCCACCTCAACTCACATTGGAGGAGGCGTTTATTGAAATCGCCGCCTCTGTAGTTGAAATGGATGCGGTCAAGGGCAAGAAAATGGACTTTAGGAATCGACTCTGGATGAACCAAGGCCATATAGCAGCCAATGGGTACATCGGGGTCACGTTTTTGTATGGTATTACGATGTTGGTATATTCTTTTCCAAAACTCGTTTTTTGTCTTCCCAACATAGTAGCACCCACATTCGCATTTATTAACTATAGACCAGACTTTGGCTCCTTTCGTTCCCAGCTCTCCAGTTGTCACCTATAGGAGAGCACCCTCTGTGGGTGACAAAGTGGTCAGCAGCGAGTATAAATCCCATAGAGGTGATGCATGTAAAACTCTGGGGACCCTACCATGTGGGGGATGCCCATATTGCCAGTACATGGACAGACGCAGGGATATAAATCTACCTAATTTGCAACTATTTTATCCCAAACACTATGTTAACTGCAGAACCCCTGGTATAGTATATTTGCTCACATGCAAATGTGGGTGCTACTATGTTGGGAAGACAAAAAGAGTTCTGGAAAAGAATATACCAACATCTTAGTACCATACGAAAATGTGACCCCTTACTGAAGAAGTCACGGTGGTGTAGTAGTCCATTTGACGTAATGCGTATAGGGGGAAGAAGTCGCAGTGGCAACGTTATCCCGCTAGCATCCTACTGTTTCTATGCATCCTGAGCCCGCACTGCTCAAGTGCTGCGTTTGCGAGTAACGTTTTAATGTTTTTATGAGGAAATAAACCATTTTGATATACAGAGAGCACTAGATTTTGCATTTTCTGTTCCTATGTGCACCGGACCCCATTGAGGGAATCTGTACTGGCTGGTATTCATCTAATCATCCGGAGGCAGCACGGAATAGGAGCTCCATGACCAGCTGATTTGTTTATATCCCTGGGAGAGAACCTGCTTTTTCTGACCTTCTGGTGAAACAGGGGTCAGAATGTGAGGTATGCGGGTAGGATATTGAGGTGGGGGAGAGCACTTGCATTTTCAATGTTTATGCACCATTGGTGTGTTGTGCGTTTTTGTGCAGAAGACTCTGAGGATTATTTTTGTGAATTTGGACTCTTATGCCCTGTACACACGACCAGTTTTGCCGTCGGAATAAACTCTGAAGGTTTTTTGCAACAGAATTCCGATGGAATACCGCTCAAGCTGTCTTGCATACACACGGTCACACCAAATTCCGACCGCCAAGAACGCGGTGATGTACAACACGTACGATGGGACAACATGTACGACGTCTCGTACTTGCTTCAGAGCATGCGTCATTTTTGGTACGTCGCAACAGCATACAAACAAGTGGTTTTCCCAATAGGATTTTGTTGCATCGGAAAAATATAGAACATGTTCTCTATCTAAGTCCGTCTGAATTTTCGACGTAAAAAGTCTGATAAGGCATACACACGGTCGGAATATAGGATGAAAAGCTCCCATCGGACTTTTTCTTTTTTTTATTATAAGGTAATGTTAGTCACCTACGGTACAATACCAATAGTGACATATCAGACATACATACCCCAGCTAGCAGCTCCGGATCTTCTTTAAATACATCATCTAAAACATCTGCCACCCCACGATCACAATCTTTGCCTCCCGGCACTTTTTTAGACCAAATGAGGGGTCCTATACAGACCCATCAAAAGAAATCAAAAACACATCCGTCCAAAATTCACAAGACCCACAGACACCAGCCACGTTAAACGTGGTTAACTTGTCTTCGCGTCCACTTAATCAATATGAGATGTCTGTCCTTGCACGTGGCCTCACTTTTTGTCCAGACTCTAGTCTGGACAGATTTGGGGCCATCAAGGACACCTATCTCTTTATACTCTAGTCTGGACAGATTTGGGGCCATCAAGGACATCCATCTCTTTATACGTAAAATCTTATCAAAGAGTTTATATCCCAAAAAACACAATCAGGAACCCGGCCAAACCAGCCAGAAGATTCAAGCATTGGACAATTTAATTGTTCTACTGGAGGAAAGTAGGTCTGAGAATTTACTCCTCGCCAAGTTCTAACCATACCGCATCTGTTTTTCTTAAAACGGTATCGGCTGATATCAGCAGAGTGAAGAATTTTTCTGGCCCCCATGCGGATCATAGCAGAGATGAGCGAGCTGCATTGGAGGCATTGGCCTGTGACCACGACATTGTCATTAAACCCTCTGACAAGGGTGGCAATATCGTGGTCACGGACAGTGTCCAATACATTGAGATGTGCATGGCTATACTTCGCAATTTAGAGTCGTTTTGACCTATTTCTAGGTCTTTGCTGGATAAATTTACCCAGGATTTCTACTTAATGATTGACACTGCATTTCATCAAAATGTTATATCAAGGCAACTATGGGACTTTGCTAGGACTAGCCACCCAAGGGAGGCGTCTTTTTATGCGCTACCAAAGCTACATAAACATCAAAAAAACCTCTGGGTACACCCATTATATCTGGGTGTGGCAGCTTGACTGAAAATCTCAGTCATGCAGTAGACAACCATCTTAAACCTCTCATCACATGATTATCGTCATAAGTACGTGACACCATCCACTTTTTGCAGATAATTCAGGATCTACACATCGAGGATGGTACCCAACTAGTTGCCATAGATATTGAATTCCTGTACTGCACTATCCCCCATGTCAAGGGCCTAGCGGCTATAAGGCATGTTTTGTCACAATTTAGTGAATGCGAACCTAATTATACCGACTTTATTTTGGCCTCCCTCGAGTTTATACTCCACCACAACGTACAGGTACAGGGTGTTGCGATGGGGACATGTTGTGCCCCATCGTACGCCAATCTGTACCTGGGGGAGTGGGAACATCCACTGCTCCCCCATGAATCGCTGTCTATGTATATGTGCCATGTCTGGACATGGCGACATTACATAGATGAAGTATTCTTTATTTGGGATGGAATGATCGATTTTCTATATGAATTTTTGGATTTAATTAATAACAGCGAATTTAATTTAAAATTCACAATGACCCATAGTTCAACTGAAATCACCTTTCTCGATGTGCTTGTGAAGAAACAGCTAGACGGGAGTCTCTCAAGTGAACTATATCAAAAACCGACAGCAGGGAATTCTTTACTTCATGCGATGAGTTTTCACCCTAAACCCCTCCTTGCATCAATACCCTACAGCCAGACCCTACCATGTGGGGGATGCCCATATTGCCAGTACATGGACAGACGCAGGGATATAAATCTACCTAATTTGCAACTATTTTATCCCAAACACTATGTTAACTGCAGAACCCCAGGCATAGTATATTTTCTCACATGCGAATGTGTGTGCTACTATGTAGGGAAGACAAAAAACTAATTCTGGAAAAGAATATACCAACATCTTAGTACCATACGAAAACGTGACCCCGATGTACCCATTGGCCACCATATCATCCAGAGTCGATTCCTAAAGTCCATATTCTTGCCCTTGACCGCATCCACTTCAACTCCAGAAGCGGCAATTTCAATAAACGCCTCCTCCAATGTGAGTTGAGGTGGATATTCAATTTACGGCAACTTTTCCACCTGGCCTCAATGAGTCATTTAATTTCAGACCCTTTCTCCCCGGATTCACCTTGGGGGGTTGTGAATTGAATCTGTAGAGGTTTTTCTCTCCTTTCCTTTCTCTTTGTGACCGTCACGCACAGAGTATGATATATACCTAGAGTTTATTTAAAGGAAGGGCCTATCACTGCACTACTATTCCCAATTGTCTTAATGCACTTAAACAGATGTTGAACTATACTTGTCTATATATGGTATAGCCAATGTCTTGCTATATGCATATAATTTTCTCTAGTATTGCAGTATTTTTGTATATTTCTCTCCTTTTTATGTATCCCAATCATCCGATTTTTGTAATGCTATTTAGCATCCATTTATTCTTCTTTACTTTTCTTTCCTTTTACCCTCGTTTCATTTCATTCATTTATAATTATTATTGTTATTATTATTTAATTTTATTATTTTTATTTATTATTATTTTTATTTATTATGTATTGTTTATTCATTTTTTCATTTACATATTTTTTCTTTCTCTATATTTGGTGTAAATATATTCTATATACCTATTGTTTTTTCTTTTCCTTTTTCTTTTTCCCTTTCTTTGCTTTTTCTTTTTCCTATGTATTATCATTCTGGTATTACATTGTACTGTATAATGTGTTTCCCAATATGTGTTTTGTACAACAGGCTGGCTGTCAATTATCATCTGCCCATTAGGTGGTGCAATGTGGATCGCATAGACCATCCTGCCTGTTCGCAGACACCCGGGGGGTAGGCTCCACCCGCACTTGGCTGGGGGACGACGGTATATCTTCTGCCCGCCTAAGCCACATGCGCGGGGAGGAGCTCCTCTGTGTCCCCACTGTCGGCTTGCCAGACGACACGCCGGTGACGCGGCGACGCGTGACGTCATCACGCCCCATGAGACGTGAATACGCCGCTCACCTCTGGGTCTGGGAGACGCTCTGAGCTCCGCACTCAGCTGTCTTAAATACAGCTCATTAAGCGGGGAAAGCCCACACAGTTTAGAGTCAAATTGATTGGTCAAACTCACATCAGATGTACTACTTAGGATGCAGACACTCAATGGGCGTTTGTCAGTCGTTGGACTGCCGCCCAGAGGTCTGCATCTCAGATGTGTACAGCTAAAGGTAAATACATTATCTACTTAGGCTAACCAGGGATATATATTACCTTGCTTTTATGCTGCAACTTTTTACATATCTTGAATGCTAGACTCCAATCAAGCGTCTCTTGTGGATGCGCTGCAGTGATCGGTTTTGGATCCATGATTGCCCATCCTATATCTTTGTGGACCTCTCAGTCAGCCTGTTCCTTCCTGGTTATCGTTTTTATCTTGTTATGATTTGTAATGAATCCCATCTATGTAAGTACCATAAGCCTTGATATAGAATACTGTGTAAAGTGTAATTACCAGCACTTTCCTATATTACTACACAAAAGATGTTACCTCCTTTTTTAATATTATATAATTAAATTTATATTACAGATAAGGATCAAATCACCCAATTGTAAATCCCCTGAAGAAGGAATATTATATATCAATGTGAATTTCTGAAACATGTCGGGATGTATGCTGTAAAACTATCCGTCTGGCCTCAACTTGATTCAGGCAGTGGATTGTGAGCTTTGGGTTAATATAAATATCTTGTATATGACTGAGTCATTGATGTATTTTAAAGTGAATTTTGTATTCATATATATCTATTACTATTTTTTCTATAATTAATAAAGTTGGCACTGATGTGCATTCTTTTACACATTGTTACTCTCCATATTTTTCAAACATGTAGCAGGTTGATTCAGCCTGAGGCTGAGCAGGAAGAAGGAGGGGGACGAAAGTTACAGGAAGAGTAGGTGGAGAGAGTGAGTCTGAAGGAGGAGGGGAGGGATTGAAAGAAAGAGGAGGGGGGAGCTTCGCGGAGGGGGGAGGAGACTGGGCAGTCATGCGACTCTTGTGAACTTAGGGGGGCATCTGTGCCTTAGGGGAGTAGAGAGATTCCTATGTGTTTAGCCCAGGGTTCCCATGTGAGTTTACATTTCTCTGATGTATCCAAAATGGCGTTAAAATTTTTTTCCTGCGACATTATCCAGGAGATCTTCTGTTCTGGTCTAGTAAAAGGAGACCGAGGGGGATTTCCATGCACGGGCTATTGTTATGTTGGCCCCCAGGAGGATAAAGTGGATTAGGGATTGGGTCAATTTGGGCACATCAGGGATTTGGCTATTGAGGAGTGCTATGGTGGGGGTCCTGTTTCACCGCGTATCCAGTGGACTTGCGGATGAGATCCTATTCCAGTACCCCCTGATTTTGGGGCATGCCCAAAGGGTGTGCAGGAGGGAGCCTATGTGGCCTA
The DNA here is from genome assembly GCA_037952925.1 of Lithobates clamitans. NCBI lineage: Eukaryota > Metazoa > Chordata > Amphibia > Anura > Ranidae > Lithobates > Lithobates clamitans. The sequence goes on from JBBGZY010000124.1 coordinate 4,652,729, forward strand.
TGTGGCCACATCCTCTAAAGCAGTGTGGAGGGGACTGAGGGTATAATTTGGTGAGGCGGGTGGGGACCAGGTACCATCGGAAAATGACTTTGAGGTCCGCTTCCACAAGGGAGTTATTAAGTATTCCCTTGTAAGAGCGGGCAAAATTTGTGTGCTATGTATCTAGGTCCGCTCAATCTGAAGGTCTCGCTCCCAATTCAACATGGTCGTTTTCTCCAAGGGATCAGCTAGCGCTGAATAGATTAGGCAGATTCCCCCTCTCACGCTCGTGGCTGAGGAGCACCAAAGATCGTATTGAGTTACAGAAAGCGGGATGTCAAAGCTTTTCCACACCAGGCGCAGGAAATGTAACAGCTGGTTATAGTGGAATGTTTCCGAAGGTGGCATATCCAGTATGGATATGTAGTAGCTAATTGTGATGGGACCATTGCCGTTGAAATATTGCCCTATTCTGTAGAGGCCTTCGTCAAGCCCCCACCTGAAAGCCTTGATATTGTGTCCCGGGGGAACTGGGGGTTGTGGAAGATATGCGCTAGAGGGCGCCAAGCCGGTGTGGTTTATGTAGGGAGTCACATAGGGTCATTGAATGTGAAAGTGTGGGGGATAGAATTGGGGCTGATCTTTCTGTGGGCTCCAGATTAGAAAGTCTAGAGTGTGGTTGGGAGTTGCCTGTCGTTCTATGTCTACCCAGTCTGGTTTCGGGCCTTTGGAGTAAATAACTGAAAATTGGCAGAGTTGGGCAGCCTGATAATACCACCATAAGTTGGGTAGTCCCAAACCCCCTTTTTTCCTTGATCTGTACAGGACATTCTTGGAAAGATGATGTCCCTTACCGCCCCAGATGAAGCATATAATCGCTGACTGCAGTTTATCTAGAAGATGCTTTGTTATGGGTATGGGATGGGAGTGGAAGAGATACAAAATCCTGGGAAGCAGGGTCATCTTGACCGCATTTACTCTCCCCAGCTAGGACATTTTATAAAGAGACCATTGCGAGAGGTCTTCCGACAATCTCTTGAGCATGGGGGGGTAATTGTGGTGGTGTAATAGTTAAATTTTTGAAGTGAGGTGTACACCCAGGTAGGGAAGAGAGCATGGGCTCCAGGAGAAGGGGAAGCATTTTTTTAACCTAATCTTTTAACCTCTGCTTTTGGATAGTGTTAGGGGAGATATCCGCAAACATTTGGATTTTGTTTCCCTGGAAGGAGAGGTTTTCCAGATTGCGGGTTCGTCTCATAATGTCTTCTTTAACCCCATAATAATGGGGTTTGACTACAACGTCCCTCAGGAGCCCATCTTGACGGGGAACTGTAGGGCTGTATGTGCCCTGTCCAGTTCGAGTCTGTGGCCCTGGATGTCTGGTATAATGTATTTGATGAAAAGTTTGACCGTGCCTGGTATATCTGTAACTGATTCAGGGATCCCCCTAATGCGAAAATTTTATCTCCTGCTCCTATTTTCCAAATCATCTAATTTGGCTAGTGCAGCTTCAAGTTGATCTTGTAGCTTTTGGATACAGGTGGTGTTTTGATTGGTGCGAGCGGCTGTGTTGTCAACTGCCTGCTCAATGGCGGACTCCCAGGCTCTGCAAGTCAGCCTTAATGGTAGCTGTAATCTGCATAGCATTTTGGGCAAGGCCTGCAGCCAGCATTTCAGAGAAGCTATGCAGAAATTGATTCCTGTCAGGGGGATAGACAGGCAACCTGGGGGGGGTCTTCTGGGGCCCTGCAAGGCTTAGGGGGGAGTTCAGCATGTGGAGGAGATCCACCATTTTCCTGCACAGCAGAGATTCGGTGGAGGCTGGGGAGATCCCCTGGGGGGTGCTGCTACTCACAGGTGTTGCCAGCAAGGGAAAAGGCTGCTGGTGTGGTGATGGTGGGTAAGCAATGGAGTCCTGATCCTCCATGCATCCTTGTGTGTGCACCGCGGCCGCCATCTTGGATGGTGCAGGGGCCACCAGGCTAAAGTCCAGCTGGCAGCTAACTTTTTTCTTTTGGTGGTCACGCGGCATGCGGGTCGGTGCCCTGGATCTTCCGGGAGGTGTGGGGGTCAGTTTGAAGTGGGTCCCACTCGATCTGATGGCTTGGGGGCTGAGAGGGGCCAGAGCGGTGCGGAGCTCTCGGCTATGGCGTCCTCCCGGGAGTCCCGTGCATGCGCACTTGCTGTTCTATCTTCATCTTAAGAATATAATACATTATTGTTATTTTTACAGTCTACATTTTGATATTGTTCTTGTAATATTTTGCTATTTTTTTATTATTAAATCATTTTTTTAGTTTTTATACAAGAACTGAACAGACTTTCTTGGAACTTTTCTCATCAATATGAATTATTGAATATTAATCAATATTAATACCATAATAATGGTATTCAGGGCTTTTTTTCTGCTGGAACGTGCCGGAACGGAGTTCCGCCATCTTTGGCAGCCCTGTCCTCTCGTGCTTGTCAAGTAACACAAAAGCTGGTAGAGGACTCTCTCCCTCCACCAGCTTCTGTGTGCTTGTGTCGGCAGACACATGAAGCTGAATGTTTACATGTGGATATTCCTGGGGCCCCAACGCTGCAATCGTCCACATTGTTTGTAAATATTGGGCTTGGGGAGGGGGCTTGTTTCTCCACCTGCCGCCTGCTACAACTGTGTGTAGCACGGAGCCAAGTGAAGTGCTGTGAAACTTCTTCTCTGCTCTGTGCTACATTCCTAATGGGCAGAGCTGCAGGTAACGTCACAGTGCTGAGAAAAAAACCTGGGCACAGCTAGCAGATCCATGATGGCTGCATTCTGCAAGAGGTGAAAAAGAGCTTTGGGGGAAGAGGACAATCTGTGAAAAAGGTGAGAGAGCTTTTTGTGTGGGGGTAGGGGGATTTGTGAGAGAGCTTGGGGGAGGGGGATCTGTAAAAAGGTGACAAGTGAACTTTGCTGCACCCTGTGTGATATGCACTCCTCAGCACTGAACAATACATACTCCTGAGTCCTGTATTGTGTGTGTTTCACTTTTCTGAACCTTGCAACTACTGTGATACCCAGTTCTGAGCCTCCATCACACCCACTATTTGGCAACTGTGTAATTTTCACCTCTAAAGGAAGGTGTGACTGGGGGCGTGGTTGTGGGCAGAGTTGGGGTGGGGGCATTGACCGTGAAGGGTAAGTTCCAGTAGCTATTTTTTGAGAAAAAAAGCCCTGACGGTATTTAACAGTGGCGAGCCTTAGCTAAGTTCATTTTGTCCGAAAAATGTACATTTTTTAATTATTTCTCCTTCCGCTTGAAGAGATGGAAGATAAACAAGACAAGCATTGATTATGCAGTCAAGCTTCCAGGAGAGATAAAAACAGCATGGACCTGGAATCATAGAATCATCAAAACTGGTGAGACGATTGCACACGTGCAAGAAAACTCTGTTTTTTGATGACGTAATTTCCCACCAAGAGAGGGAACGCGTGTTACATGAAGGAAGTCTGTTCTAAATTGGTAAGTAATTAATTTTATTGATGAATTATCTAGTGAGAGTAAATTAGAAAAAAAATCTGTCAAAATTTGTTAAAGATGATGAATTATGGTGTTACATGTTCAATGAATGCTTACAGGCAAATATTAAGATACAAAAATCAAAATTTACTTTTAAGAAATTCAGGAAACAGGTTAGAAATTTGATAAAGTTAGTTAAGGTTTATGACATAATGATATTAGGAGTTCCTAATGCCGCATACACACGGTCGGACTTTTCGTCTACAAAAGTCAGACGGACGCCGATGGACCAAATCCGGCGGACAAATAGATCGTGTGTGGGCTTCCCCGGACTTTCAGCGGACTTTTCCAGCCGGAAATCTGACGGACTTTAGATTTGAAACATGCTTCAAATCTTTACGTCGTAACTCCGCCGGACCCAGAAATCCGCTCGTCTGTATGCTAGTCCGACGGACAAAAACCCTCGCTAGGGCAGCTATTTTTTTTAAATCAACGAAGTTTTTATTGCTCAAGAAACATACAGTATCACCACATATGCAAATGATCACTTTCTATACAATCAGTTATATGTCATAGTTACATAGTTACATAGTAGGTGAGGTTGAAAAAAGACACAAGTCCATCAAGTCCAACCTATGTGTGTGATTATGTGTCAGTATTTCATTACATATCCCTGTATGCTGCAGTCATTCAGGTGATTATCTAATAGTTTATTGAAGCTATCAATGCTCCCCGCTGAGACCACCGCCTGTGGAAGGGAATTCCACATCCTTGCCGCTCTTACAGTAAAGAACCCTCTACGTAGTTTAAGGTTAAACCTCTTTTCTTCTAATTGTAATGAGTGGCCACAAGTCTTATTAAACACTCTTCTGCAAAAAAGTTTTATCCCTATTGTGCAGTCACCAGTACAGTATTTGTAAATTGAAATCATATCCCCGCTCAAGCGTCTCTTCTCCAGAGAGAATAAGTTCAGTGCTCGCAACCTTTCCTCATAACTAAGATCCTCCAGACCCTTTATTAGCTTTGTTGCCCTTCTTTGTACTCGCTCCATTTCCAGTACATCCCTCCTGAGGACTGGTGCCCAGAACTGGACAGCATACTCCAGGTGCGGCCGGACCAGAGTCTTGTAGAGCGGGAGAATTATCGTTTTATCTCTGGAGTTGATCCCCCTTTTAATGCTTGCCAATATTCTATTTGCTTTATTAGCAGCAGCTTGGCATTGCATGCCATTGCTGAGCCTATCATCTACTAGGACCCCCAGGTCCTTTTCCATCCTAGATTCCCCCAGAGGTTCTCCCCCCAGTGTATAGATTGCATTCATATTTTTGCCACCCAAATGCATTATTTTACATTTTTCTACATTGAACCTCATTTGCCATGTAGTCGCCCACCCCATTAATTTGTTCAGGTCTTTTTGCAAGGTTTCCACATCCTGCGGAGAAGTTATTGCCCTGCTTAGCTTAGTATCGTCTGCAAATACAGAGATTGAACTGTTTATCCCATCCTCCAGGTCGTTTATAAACAAATTAAATAGGATTGGTCCCAGCACAGAACCCTGGGGAACCCCACTACCCACCCCTGACCATTCTGAGTACTCCCCATTTATCACCACCCTCTGAACTCGCCCTTGTAGCCAGTTTTCAATCCATGTACTCACCCTATGGTCCATGCCAACGCACCTTATTTTGTACAGTAAACGTTTATGGGGAACTGTGTCAAATGCTTTTGCAAAATCCAGATACACCACGTCTACGGGCCTTCCTTTACCTAGATGGCAACTCACCTCCTCATAGAAGGTTAATAGATTGGTTTGGCAAGAACGATTCTTCATGAATCCATGCTGATTACTGCTAATGATATAATTCTTATTACTAAAATCTTGTATATAGTCCCTTATCATCCCCTCCAAGAGTTTACATACTATTGATGTTAGGCTAACTGGTCTGTAATTCCCAGGGATGTTTTTTGGGCCCTTTTTAAATATTGGTGCTACATTGGCTTTTCTCCAATCAGCTGGTACCATTCCAGTCAATAGACTGTCTGTAAAAATTAGGAACAACGGTCTGGAAATCACCTGACTGAGTTCCCTAAGTACCCTCGGATGCAAGCCATCTGGTCCCGGTGATTTATTAATGTTAAGTTTCTCAAGTCTAATTTTAATTCCGTCCTCTGTTAACCATGTAGGTGCTTCCTGTGTTGTGTCATTAGGATAAACACTGCAGTTTTGGTTACCGAAGCCCCCCGATTCACTTGTGAATACTGAGGAGAAGAATAAATTCAATACCTTTGCCATCTCCACATCCTTTGTAACCAGATGTCCTTCCTCATTCTTTATGGGGCCAATATGGTCTGTCCTCCCTTTTTTACTGTTTACATACTTAAAGAATTTCTTGGGATTTTTTTTGCTCTCCTCCGCTATGTGTCTTTCATGTTCTATCTTAGCCATCCTAATTGCACCCTTACATTTCTTATTGCATTCTTTATAAAGTCTGAATGCTGTGGATGATCCCTCAACCTTGTATTTTTTGAAGGCCTTCTCCTTTGCTTTTATATGCATTTTTACATTGGAGTTAAGCCATCCAGGATTTTTGTTTGCTCTTTTAAATTTATTACCCAATGGGATACATTGGCTAATGCCCTTATTTAATATGCTCTTAAAGCAAACCCATCTCTCCTCCGTATTCTTTGTTCCTAATATTTTATCCCAATTTATGCCTTTTAGCAAGGTTTGTAGTTTAGGGAAGTTGGCTCTTTTGAAATTCAGTGTCTTTGTGTTCCCTTCATGTTTCCTATTTGTGTGATTTGTGTCATATATACAGTCATTTAGCCATTTTCCCTGCTTATTCACCAGTACATATTTAAGTATACAATTGGGAGTTAAAGGGTACAATCTAAATAAATTTCTTTTTGACCACCAGTATGTCTCCTGTCATTCCTCCCTCCCCCCCCCTTCTCCTTCCCCCAGCACCTATCCCATACCTTTAACCCTTATGGCAATATTCCAGAGTTTACAGTTTTAATTCTTCTACTTCTGTTTCCACACATCTCTATGTACCTCTAAGTAGCCTGATTTGTACCAATTCTACTGGGCTTATGCCGGGTGTTTCAAGCCAAGCGTCCCACAACTTATCAAATTTCCCTGGGTTTCCCCTGTGTTGATATATATACTTTTCCATAACAAGTGTGGTACCCATCTGTTGAATCCATGTTTTGTCCAGTGGCGGTGTGGCAGATTTCCACTGTAGGAGTATTGTTTTTCTTGCCTGAAATAGGGCTCTGGCAAAGGCCATTCTAATTATATTCTCCGGAATGGCCTCTTCCAGTATTCCCAGGAGGCATCCCAATGGGTCAAGGGGAACATTGGTCTAGAACACCCTGTTAAGTATTGTCATAACCCCATTCCAATATCTATGAAGCTTGGGGCATCGCCAAAGGAGATGAATCAGATCACCTGGCGCATTCCTGCATCTGTTGCACAATGGGTCTTGTAATTTCCCCATTTTGTGTAGTTTTACTGGGGTATAATGCACTCTCAAGAGAATATATAATTGGGATACTTTTTGTGATACATTTAGTGAGCAGGTATTGACAGCTTGAAGGGCCTCCTCCCACTGCTCCCCCGTAATAGGACCCAGGTCTTCCTCCCACTGTGCCATTGCTTTCATGGGATGCCCTTCCAAAAAGGAGGAGAGAAGCATGAGGTAGCATTGGGATATTATGCCCTTTGTGTCTGTTGCCTCTTGTAATATATGAAAAATAGGGGTGGGTGACTGTCCCCATTCTACCGCCCTCCCGTGTGCCTGTACTGCAAGTTGTAGTTGTAGGTAATAGAACAACATATTAGACGGTAGTGCATATTTAGCTTGTAAGTCTGCAAAAGACAGCAGTTTTCCATTTTAGAATATATTTTAGGTGAGTAATTCCCAGGGGACGCCATCTAGGACCCTGTTTAATTTTGGCCAACTCCTCATAAGAGTTGTTTTCCCAAATTGGGCTATATGTAGTGTATCCCGTGACATGTTGCAATTGTTTAACCTTATTCCACACTTTTTGAATAAGTGTGTAAGTGGGCATCTGTTTGTTAGGTTTCTGCAATCTCTGGGCCTCTGAGACTCTCAGGTATGGACTCCCCCCTGCTCCCGCCAGCAAAAGTTTGGCTGACGAGCTTGCAGGGGATGGAGCCATAGCCCCCACTAGGTGCTGTAATTGCGCCGCCAAATAGTATATCCAAGGGTTAGGGAGTGCAAGACCACCACCCTCCCTTGGATATTGCAGCTGTTCCAGCTTGATCCTAGGAGGCTTGGTATGCCATAGCAGAGTTCTGAACAACGTATTAATCACCCTAAATATTTTAAGTGGGATGACTATCGGCGTGTTGTGCAGCATGTACAGGAGTTGAGGCATTAGAATCATCTTAATAAGGTTCATATTTCCTGCCAGGGACATTTTAAGTCTGTTCCATATATTTATTTTGTCTCGAAAACGAGTTAATATGGGATATATGTTTAGTTTGTAGTAATCATTTATAGTGGGGGATATGTAAACACCCAAGTATTTAAAGGAGGTTACTATGGGGACCGGACATGAGAGACCAGCCCGCAGATCCGAAGACCCGTCCAAAAACATCAGTGCAGACTTGGACCAATTAATAGTAAGACCTGAATACAGGCCAAAGTCTGCAATTAGGGACATTGCATGGGATAATGAGGCGTCCACGTCCTCTAAAAAGAGGAGCATATCATCCGCGTAAAGCATCATCTTCTCATGCAATTCACCATAGCGAAATCCCCTAATCTGCTGGCTATCCCTGATTTGTGCGGCAAGTGGTTCAATGGCCAACGCAAATAGCAGGGGGGACAGGGGGCACCGCTGCCTGGTCCCCCTGCCTAATGCAAAAACTTGTGAAATCCTGTCCGACACCCGTACAACTGCCTGCGGTGAGGCATATAGCAGCCGAACCCATGTAATAAACCTAGGACCGAACCCGAACCTGACCAATACAACCCACAGATATCGCCAGCTAACACTGTCGAATGCTTTATTAGCGTCAAGAGACAACAGTGCTCTTCTGCCGGCCACATCTGTCTGGGTCTGCATGTTCAAGAACAGTCTACGGAGGTTAGTGGCGGTGGATTTTTTGGGCATGAAACCTGCCTGGTCAGAGTGGATGATGGAATATATGACCTTATTGACTCTCAAAGCCAGAATTCTGGCCAATAATTTCACATCACTTTGCAATAACGATATGGGCCTGTATGAGCTTGGGTCTACGGGGTCCTTACCTGGCTTAAGTAATAGTATAATATTAGCTCTCATCATGGATGTTGGTAGCTTTCCTTATTTAAATGCAGAATTGAACACCTCCAGCAATTTTGGTAGAATCACCTCCCCATATTGGGTATACACCTCCACTGGGAGCCCATCATCTCCCGGTGCCTTGCATGTAGAAAAGGAGGCAGCCGCCTCCTTCAATTCATCCAATGTGAGTGGGGCCTCAAGCTCTATGCGCGCCTGGCCCGACAGGGCAGGCAAAGATATTGTGTCTAAGTTTTTCTGTAGTGCCTCATCTGTGTAATTTTCACATGGCTTCTATAGGTTTTCATAGAAGGACGCTAGTTCTGTAATTATTAATTCGGGGTCATTTACTAGTCTTCCAGTTGAGCATCTAATGGCTCCTATTGCTAGTGAGGACTGTTGAGACTTCGCTATTCTAGCCAATAATCGACCAGTCTTTTCCCCTTCCTCGTAAAAAGCTTGCTTAGTAAAAAAACGCTTCCTTTCTGCAGCGGAGGATCTCAACTGGTCCAGGGAATCCTGTCCCGATATCCATGCCTCCCTCGCAGAGTCGGATGGGTCCGTCACATATGTTAGCTCAAGCCGTCGCACCTGGTCTTCAACTTGTTCCAGAAGGGCTGTTGAATTATGTTTAATGGCTTCTATTTCAGTTATAAACGTGCCTCTAAGGCATGCCTTAAAAGCATCCCATTTAGTTGTAACATCAGGATGGCCTCGGTTGTCATAAAAGTATTGTTCAATTTGTTTGCTTACTCTTTCTTGAGATGTAAAAAGTTTTAGCCAGAAGGCATTAAGTTTCCAAGGGGCTTTGGGCCAAGAAACTACTGGGCGCGTTGTCACATGTGCAACTATTGGGGAGTGGTCTGACACCCCTCTGGGTAAATATTCCACTTTGGTGATAAGGTTCACAACATGGGAGGACCCCACGCATAAATCAATGCGTGAGAGCGAGCCATGCGATTTAGAAAAACATGAAAACTGTTTGGATTCTGTTTTTTTTGTTCTCCAGACATCCGCTCAGTCCACCTCCAACAACAGGCGACTCAAAATAGTGCCTCTTCTCCCTAGTGAAGCCTGGACTGGTGGATGCCTGTGAAGTTTTGGATCAAGAAATCCGTTAAAATCTCCCATAATTATGGTGGGTATATCGGGCTTGTCAACCAGGTATGACAACAGGAGCTGTAATATTTCTCTAGAAAACGGGGGGGGGGGAATGTATACAAAAGCAATAATCAGGGTCAAAGTAAACAGTTTGCAGTAAATAAACACATATCTCCCGAGTGGATCAATAACCGAATCTAGTTCCTGATAGGCTAGGGACTTATGGACCAACACACTTACTCCGCGGGAAAACGCAGAATGCGTGGAGTGATAAGCCCTTCCCACCCAGGAATATTGTAGGAGTCCCACCGCATCTTTAGTGAGGTGAGTCTCCTGTAAACCCACAATAGCAGGATGAAACTTCTTTAAACATGAATTTATCATTGTGCGTTTTAGGGGATCGCGCACACCCCGGACATTCCAGGACACCATTAATGTAGCAGCCATGTCCAGTAAATTAAATACTTATGTGACGCTAAGGCCATCCGGCCCTGCATCTGGAAGGAAAAGTGTTCCGTAATCATGGATATGTAGCAAGTCCCTTTGATAGCCTATGGGCATAAACTGATCGAATTCCAAGTTCAGTGATACATTGCAATAGATTATGTGACTTAGAGCATAGCGTAACTGCGCAACAAAAAGACATCGGAGGAAACAGTCTCTGGTGTTGTTGTGGCCATCCGAGGCCCAGTGACGTGGGATTAGAATACACTGTTCCCTTGGTTCTTTAGATGTGTAACAGTCCATCAAACTTGTGCCAATCGGGCAACAATTAACCTGTCCCTGAGGTTGGGACCCATTAGTGATCTGCAAGATCGTGCGGGTGGAAGTCACCCATTGTGGAGTGGAACTCAGTGCAGCGTCATGTCTGAGCCCATTCAACACGCTGATCTTAATCAAATGTAAAATGTCCCGCTAAACATATAATGTAACCATCTGCCGACAGCTTACCGACCTTATCAGATTTGTTCTCCAAGTGTCAGTCACCTCGTTCATTTTCTCGGCGTCTCCTGAGGTCCTGTTCATTGCGATCCAACCATGAGGTCGCTTCCGTGGCCATTTCAAAAAAGGTAGCCTGACCCCTGGCAGTGATGCGCAACTTAGCCGGAAACAACATGGCGTATGTAACTTGAAGTTTTTGTAAGCGCTTCTTCACCTCCACAAATTTGGCTCTTTTTCTCTGCACCTCAGCAGAAAAATCTGGGTAAAATGAAATTTTTGTCCCATTGAAATGAACAGAGCCTCTTTCCCTCGCCAGCTTGAGTATGATCTCACGATCCTTGTAATTCAGTAGACGCGCCAGCATGGATCTTGGCGGATTACCTGGGGGGAGGGGTCTTGGCGGCGTGTGGTGTGCTCTCTCCACTGCAAACAGTGATGTAAAGGCCTCTTTGCCAAAAATGTCCTACAACCATTGCTCTATAAATGCTGTTGGGTCTTTGCCCTCCACCTTTTCCAGAAGTCCCACAATGCGAACATTATTCCTTCTAAGACGGTTCTCAATATCATCAGTTTTGGCGGTAGCTTGCGCAGCTTGCTGCAGTGCTGTTCTGGTATCTCTTGTAAGTGGGGGCATCTGCTCCTCCACATCGCTAATTCTGCCCTCCACCGCTGTGGTTCTCTCTCTAATCTTCTGGAGGTCTTGCTTTAAAAGAGAGACTGTCTCTGTTAACCCCCCCAAATTGCTCTTTCAAACCATCCACTGAGGCAGTGCATCGGTGTACAGCACGCAATATGTCATTCAATGTGGGTTGCTGTGTGTCCTCCTGCAGTATATCAAACATATCAGGGGTAGAGACCATAGAGGATTCCAGCAGCACTGTGTCATCTAGTGCTGGGGGGCTGTGTCCTCTGTTAGTGTCATAATGAAAGGCCTGTACGGTAGGGGGGTTCGAACAGCCTGCCCCTTGCATCTTCTGTGCATAATACAGCATGTCCCTGGGCTGATCTTTCCCCTGGTCTTTCCCTTGGTGCTTTTGTGCAGTGTGAGACTTACCACTGCTATCATGCTGTTTAGTGGAGCTTCTCGCCGGCCTCTGTGCCTGAGGTGTGTCGGCGCCATCTTGGATCTCCATGCTCGTCCCATTCTCGGCTTCTTTATCCCCTTGACGGGGCTTCATGGTGTCCGTATAGCACCGGGTGAGCACTGCAGAGTTCATGGGGGTGTCCGGTGGCAGATGGGAGCGGTAGGGGTCCGGATCGGTAGCGGTAAGAGGATCAAAGGAGGATTAACAGCGGGAGCTCCGTGAAGTGCGACCGCTCACATGCCCTGCTCAGGCCACGCCCCCCTAGGGCAGCTATTGGCTACTGGCTATCAACTTCCTTATTTTATCTTGGTGTACGTCATCATGTACGAATCCGTCGGACTTTTGTGTGATCGTATGTAGGCAAGTCCGTTCATTAGAAAGTCCGCCGCAAGTCCGCCAAAAGTCCATCGAAAGTCAGTCGAAAGTCTGTTGGACGGGCTGTTGGACTTTTGTAGCCGAAAAGTCCGACCGTGTGTACGCGGCATTAAAGGAATGTTGTTGGTACAAAAGGAAAAAACAAAGACAGCAGGATAACAGTATATGTGTTAATTCGCCGATTCTGACTAAACGAATAGATGATTTGCAAAGTGCAATTCAAATAAAAGATTCAGTTGTCTGAATTACAGAATAAAGTAAAAAGAATTTGTGTAAATTCTAAAGCACAGTCACGTAAGAGTTTAGAGATTAATGATAGTGTAGACTCTAAGCTGAAGTTTTTTTGTACCAGATATGTGGTCTATAGAGATTGATGACCAGGATGAAGTTTTGTTTAAATCAAAATAATGAATAAAGTATTCACAAGTCTAGACAGACAAAAGCAAAATGGCAATCAGAGAGTTGCCACGTGTAAGGCCACACCCAGATATGGTGAGATACATGTCACAGACAGAACCAAAGTTTCAGAGCAGACAGGAAATGTTATTTGCTTACATTGTAAGAAAGGGGGCAATGTACAGAAAGAATGTTTAAAATATAAATTAGATTCACAAAGAAAAACTTTGGAATTAGGAATTGAGGAAATTTCTGAGCAATTTAATTTTGGGCGGATCCATCTACACAATATGAGACACACCTACACACTACACAGGCAGCCAATCACTTAGGAGGAGCGCGGAAAGGCCGCGCTGCCGAGCGAAGGACACTGAACAGTGTCAGGACAGAGCAGAGAGCAGCCAGCAGAGTAGCAGACCTAGAAAAAAAAGGCTGCAGCACCCGCGGCGGACATTTCAACACAATACACAGACACAGTGCAACTGCAAGCCAACACCTGATGAATCTGGGGGGGGGGGGCAATTGCCCCCCCTTGCCCCTATTTGCAGATGCCCTTGCGCTTATGCTCTAAGACTGTTGATTTCATGTCTTCACCTTCTCAGCCATCTCATGAGTTACTGCATCTAGAGGGCACTCTATCACAATTCACTTTTACCTATGATAATTATCAAGGACTGTGCGTTAAAGGATTTGTAAAAGCAGAAGGTTTTTTATCTAAATGCATTCATTGCATTAGGATAAAAAAACCTTCTGTATGTAGCAGCCTCCCCAGCACCCCTCTAATTACTTACCTGAGCCACATCTCTGTCCAGCGATATCCACAAGTGTCTTAGCTGTCTGGGACTCTCTTCCTGATTGGCTGAGACACAGCAGCGGCTGTCAATCAAAGTCAGGTAGCCAATCAGGGGAGAGAGGGGGTGGGTTCGGGGCTCCGTATCTGAATGGACACGCGGAGCTGTGACTCAGCTCGGGTGCCCCCATAGCAAGCTGCTTTCTGTGGGGGACACTCGACAGGAGCGAGGGGCCAGTAGCAGCAAAGAGGGACCCAAGAAAAGGAGGCACTACACATAGTGTAGTATCGAGGGAGAGAGCAGCTAGCAGCTCAGTCTTGTATGCTTTCACAAGGAAATCATTTTGAACATGTATCATACTGTTCCTTCCTGCCTTCCATGAATGAATGAATGAATGAATGAATGAATGAATGAATGAATGATTGATTTATAAAGCGCTGCAAATGCGAACTGAATCGCCTCAAGGCGCTGGATGCATTCTCTGATGTCAGCTTCTCAGAAAAGGAAGGTCTTTAGTTTTTTCCTGAAGGCCTGGTGGTTTTCTTCCATGTGTCACACTGATCCTTCCTTCCTGTTATCCATGTGTCACACTGATTCTTCCTGCCTTCCATGTGTCATACTGATCCTTCCTGTCTTCCATGTGCCATAGTGATCCTTCCTGCCTTCCATGTGCCAAAGTGATCATTCCTTTCTCTCTTCCATGTGTCATACTGATCCTTCCTGCCTCACACATGCATCATAGTGATCCTTTCTTTCTTCCATGTACAATACTGACCCTTCCTTCATTTCTTCTGTATATATATATATATATATATATATATATATATATATATATATGTGAGTATTTGCATGTGTGTATATATGAATGCATGTTTCTATGCATGTATACATGTGGTGTAATAAAACAAGAGATGGGGTAAGTGGCGCTACCCTAGTGTAATAACGGGTGATGATACTCTGTAACCCACAATAGTATACTATCCACATCTTACTTATAAACAAAGATGATGGATAATCATATGTGACAATATTAAAATATCAATAGTGTGACAAGTGTAAATACACACAAGAGATCATGTGAACCATCTGTGCCTAAGATTAGATACCTATATCTATGGTCTAATAGATGGTCTGGGGTAAGTGGCGCTACCCTAGTGTAATAAAGGGTGATGATACTCTGTAGCCCACAATAGTATACTACCCACACCTTACTTAGAAGTAGGGATGAGCCGAACACCCCCCGGTTCGGTTCGCACCAGAACCCGCGAACGGACCGCAAGTTCGCACGAACGTTAGAACCCCATTGACGTCTATGGGACTCGAACGTTCGAAATCAAAAGTGCTCATTTTAAAGGCTAATTTGCATGGTATTGTCCTAAAAAGGGTTTGGGGACCCGGGTCCTACCCCAGGGGACATGTATCAATGCAAAAAAAACTTTTAAAAACGGCCGTTTTTTCGGGAGCAGTGATTTTAATGATGCTTAAAGTAAAAAAAAAAAAGTGAAATATTCCTTTAAATATCGTACCTGGGGGGTGTCTATAGTATGCCTGTAAAGTGACGCGTGTTTCCCATGTTTAGAACAGTCCCTGCACCAAATGTCATTTTTAAAGGAAAAAATCTCATTTAAAACTGCTTGCGGGTTTAATGTCATGTCGGGTCATGGCAATATGGATGAAAATCAGTGAGACAAACGGCATGGGTACCCCCCAGTCCATTACCAGGCCCTTTGGGTCTTGTATGGATATTAAGGGGAACCCCGCACCCAAATTAAAATAAGGAAAGGTCCCTATATACTCTGAACAGCAGTATACAGGCGGTGCAAACAAGACAGGGACTGTAGGTTTGTTGTTAAGTAGAATCTGTTTGTAATTTTGAACATTTTTAATGTGTTTAGCTCCAGCCAAAAAATCTTTTCTAAGCTTTTTGGAAAACATAGGGAAGGGTTATCACCCCTGTGACATTTGTTTTGCGTCTTTCCTCCTCTTCAGAAGATTTCACCTCACTTTTTTGTCCCAATGAAAAATGTTTTTTGAAAATTTGTGTTTTTTTGTGGAACAAGGATTGGAAAGCATCAGTGGAAAGGAAAAATTGTTTTCCCATATTAACTCTTACAGGAGAGAATTTCCCTTCCTTAGGGGTAGATTTCATCTCACTTCCTGTTGTCTCCTTCCGTTTGCAAGTAGGAGTCGTTTGTAAGTTAGATGTTTGAAAGTAGGGTCCTACCCTATATACTCAGCAGAAATTTGGGCCTTAGGTGTTGCTGTGGCCAAAACACTGTAAGCCCTCACAGGGCCCTGCTGTGAAATATTAGATCAAGAATTGTAATTACATGCCCCTGTTGAACAGGAGCTGAAAAATTAGGCCTTAGGCACTGGTGCTGGTGCCACAACACTGCAACCCCTCACAGACACTCTAGTTGGAACGCAGGAACGAGCCCTGCTGCAAAGTATTGCATCAAAAATTGTAATTACACGCCCCTGTTAGACAGGGGCAGAAAAATTGGGTCTTAGGCACTGGTGCTGGTGCCACAACACTGCAACCCCTCACAGACACTCTAGTTGAAACGCAGGAACAAGCCCTGCTGCAAAGTATTGCATCAAAAATTGTAATTACACGCCCCTGTTAGACAGGGGCAGAAAAATTGGGTCTTAGGCACTGGTGCTGGTGCCACAACACTGCAACCCCTCACAGACACTCTAGTTGGAATGCAGGAACAAGCCCTGCTGCAAAGTATTGCATCAAAAATTGTAATTACACGCCCCTGTTAGACAGGGGCTGAAAAATTGGGTCTTAGGCACTGGTGCTGGTGCCACAACACTGCAACCCCTCACAGACACTCTAGTTGGAATGCAGGAACGAGCCCTGCTGCAAAGTATTACATCAAAAATTGTAATTACACGCCCCTGTTAAACAGGGGCTGAAAAATTGTGCCTTAGGCACTGGTGGTGGCGCCCAGAACCAAAAATGTTCTTACAAGCTATCAGCGTGATGATTGAGGAGGAAGAGGATAATTACTCAGGGATAGTCACTCAGCATCAGCATAGGCAGTCTTTGAAGGGATCTGAGATTTCAAAAAAAATTATTCGGTTACATCTGCATCAGGTGCTTGGTAGCTGGTGGTGATCCAAGACTGATTCATTTTTATGAAGGTCAGCCGATCGACCGAGTCGGTGGACAGACGCACCCTGTGATCGGTTACCACGCCTCCAGCAGCACTGAATGTGCGTTCCGAAAGAACGCTGGATGCAGGACAGGCCAGTAGCTCAATTGCATACTGTGCAAGCTCTGGCCAGTGATCCATCCTCAAGACCCAGTAACCCAGAGGATTTTCGGTGGGAAAGGTGTCCAAGTCTGATCTTGCCCCTAGGTATTCCTGCACCATGTAAAACAGACGCTGGCGATGGTTGCTGGAACCGATCATACCTTGGGGCTGCGGACCAAAAAATTGTCTGAACGCATCGGTCAGACGGCCACCTTCTCCACCGCTCCTTCTTTGACTGACCGAAGCCTCAGCAACACGTTGTCCAGAAACAGGAGTTTGTAACCTCCCAGTCTCTGGGAACGCGTTGCACAGACCTTTCTGCAAGGCCTCCCGAAGATGTTTCATCCTCTGCTCCCTCTGCGATGGCAAGATAAGGTCCGCAACCTTACCCTTGTAACGTGGATCAAGGAGGGTTGCCAGCCAGTATTGGTCCTTCTCCTTGATACCACGAATACGAGGATCCTTACGCAGGCTTTGCAGGATCAGGGAGGCCATGCAGCGTAGGTTTGCTGAGGCATTCGGTCCGGAGTCCTCTGGGTCACTAAGGACAACAACGTCCGCAGCCACCTCCTCCCAGCCACGTACAAGTCCATGTGTTCCTTGGGACTGATCCCTTAAAGACTGCTGATGCTGAGTGCCAGGCTCCACCTCCATACTGACACAATCTTCCTCCTCCTCCTCCTCCTCCTCCTCCTCGTCCTCTTCCTGTGTGATCGGCGGGCACGCAGGAACACTGTCTGGATAAAGGGGGCCTTGAGAGCTAAGGAAGTCCTCCTCTTCCTGCCTCTGTTCTGCCTCAAGTGCCCTGTCCATTATCCCACGCAGCGTGTGCTCCAACAGGTGGACAAGGGGGACAGTGTCACTGATGCATGCACTGTCAGTGCTCACCATCCTCGTGGCCTCCTCGAATGGTGACAGGACAGTGCATGCATCCCTGATCATGGCCCACTGGCGTGGGGAAAAAAAACCAAGGTCCCCTGACCCTGTCCTGGTGCCATAGTCGCACAGGTACTCATTGATGGCCCTCTGCTGCGTGTGCAGCCGCTGCAGCATGGCCAACGTCGAGTTCCACCTGGTGGGCATGTCACAGATTAGGCGGTTCTTGGGCAGGTTAAACTCCTTTTGGAGGTCCGTCAGCCGAGCACTGGCATTATATGACCGGCGGAAATGCACAGAGACTTTCCTGGCCTGCCTCAGGACATCCTGTAAGCCCGGGTACCTGCCCAAGAACCGCTGCACCACCAAGTTAAGGACGTGAGCCAAACAGGGCACATGGGTCAGTTGTCCCTGTCGGAGGGCAGAGAGGAGGTTGGTGCCATTGTCGCAAACCACCATTCCTGCCTTAAGTTGGCGTGGCGTCAACCACCTCTGAACCTGCCCCTGCAGAGCTGACAGAACCTCTGCCCCAGTGTGGCTCCTGTCCCCCAAGCACACCAGCTCAAGCACCGCATGGCATCTTTTGGCCTGCGTACTTGCGTAGCCCCTTGAACGCCTACGGAGCACCGCTGGTTCCGAGGAAGAGGCCATGGAGGAAGAAGAAGAGGAGGGGGTGGAGGAGAGAGGTGTGTCACAATCAGCATTTTGGAGGCGTGGTGGCGGAACAACCTCCAACACTACTGCACCTTGTCCTGCATCCTTCCCAGCTGCCAGCAGAGTCACCCAATGCGCCGTGAAACTTAAGTAACGTCCCTGTCCATGCCTGCTGGACCATGAGTCAGCGGTAATATGCACCTTACCGCTGACCGCCCTGTCCAGCGAGGCATGGACATTGCCTTCCACATGCCGGTAGAGAGCCGGAATCGCCTTCCGTGAGAAAAAGTGGCGTTTGGGTACCTGCCACTGAGGAACCGCACATTCCACAAACTCACGGAAGGGGGCAGAGTCTACCAACTGAAAAGGCAGCAGTTGAAGTGCTAGCAATTTTGCCAAGCTAGCATTCAACCGCTGGGCATGTGGATGGCTGGGAGCAAACTTCTTTCGGCGGTGCAGCAGCTGGGGCAGGGAAATTTGCCTGGTACAATCTGACGTCGGTGTACCCAAAGCAGATTGCCCATAAGTACTTGGCTGTGACACACCTAATTCTACACCTTCATTCCTCTCACTGCAGGTCGCAGAGAGGACTGAAGGTCTAGTGGGGTTGGAAATCTCAGCTGATGAGGAGCAAGGAGAGATCGTCTTTGTTCTTTGGTGTGGGTCTTTTAGATACGCTTGCCAACGAACTGCATGGCAGGTCAACATATGTCTGGTCAAGCATGTGGTACCCAAGCGGGAGATGTTTTGGCCACGCGAGATACGCTTGAGACATATATTGCAAATAGCAGCGGTGCGATCTGATGCACTCGTCTCAAAAAAGGCCCACACCAAAGAACTTTTTGAATAACGCGCAGAGACTGCAGCGCCCTGCACATGTGGAGCTTTGGGGTGTGATGCAGTCAATGTGCTGCCCTTAGGCTGGCCCCTGGAGGGCATCCTGCCTAGTTGGTGATGTGCCACCTCCTCCTCCTCCTCCTCCTCCTCCTCTCTCCTATCAGGCACCCACGTTGAGTCAGTGACCTCATCATCCCCTCCCTCCTCATCACTGGAGCAAACCTGGCAGTATGCTGCAGCAGGGGGAGCATGACTGCCAGATTGCTGTCCTTCTTGGGCACCCCCTCTGTCCGTGCTCATGTTACTGCCTTCATTGAGCTCAGTATCATCATCAGAGCCTTCCAAACGCTGGGCATCCTCCTGGAGCATGTACCCAACACTGTGGTCAAACAGTTCGAGGGAATCCTCAGGAGGACATGGTGGGGCTAGGGAAGGAGTCACTGATGACATTGAGCTGAGGGAAGAGGCCGCTGCTTTGCCAGACAAAGCACCCTGGGCATGGGTGAGAGAGGATGAGGAGGATGAGGACGGCTTGGTCATCCACTCGACCAAGTCTTCCGCATGTTGCGGCTCAACACGGCCAGCTGCCGAAAAAAAGGCCAAGCGTGTCCCATGGCCACGTGCTGATGAGGATGCACCGTCTCCACGACCAGCACTAGACACAGAGCCTGCTTGCCCTCTCTTATTGGCTTGTGACTGTCTGCCTCTCCTTCTTGGCCTTCCAGACATACTAATGGCCTGTAGCTGCACTAAGCTGGGATAGAACACCTGTAATTTTCTTCAGGTAGCTTTATATACTGTAACCAGACAAGCCTGCCTGTCAGTAGGAAGATAACAGGAACGGATCTAGCTGAACACTGTGAGCAGGACGCACTGCACTGAATGTAAATAGCAGGAACGGATCTAGCTAAACACTGTGAGCAGGACGCACTGCACTGAATGTAAATAGCAGGAACGGATCTAGCTGAACACTGTGAGCAGGACGCACTGCACTGAATGTAAATAGCAGGAACGGATCTAGCTGAACACTGTGAGCAGGACGCACTGCACTGAATGTAAATAGCAGGAACGGATCTAGCTGAACACTGTGAGCAGGACGCACTGCACTGAATGTAAATAGCAGGAACGGATCTAGCTAAACACTGTGAGCAGGACGCACTGCACTGAATGTAAATAGCAGGAACGGATCTAGCTGAACACTGTGAGCAGGACGCACTGCACTGAATGTAAATAGCAGGAACGGATCTAGCTGAACACTGTGAGCAGGACGCACTGCACTGAATGTAAATAGCAGGAACGGATCTAGCTGAACACTGTGAGCAGGACGCACTGCACTGAATGTAAATAACAGGAACGGATCTAGCTGAACACTGTGAGCAGGACACACTGTACTAAATGTAAATAGTCTAGCTGCCTGACCGTGGTACTAATAGGATCAAAAAGAACACCTGTAATTTTCTTCAGGTAGCTTTATATACTGTAACCAGACAAGCCTGCCTGTCAGTAGGAAGATAACAGGAACGGATCTAGCTGAACACTGTGAGCAGGACGTACTGCACTAAATGTATATAGCAGGAACGGATCTAGCTGAACACTGTGAGCAGGACGCACTGCACTGAATGTAAATAGCAGGAACGGATCTAGCTGAACACTGTGAGCAGGACGCACTGCACTGAATGTAAATAGCAGGAACGGATCTAGCTGAACACTGTGAGCAGGACGCACTGCACTGAATGTAAATAACAGGAACGGATCTAGCTGAACACTGTGAGCAGGACACACTGTACTAAATGTAAATAGTCTAGCTGCCTGACCGTGGTACTAATAGGATCAAAAAGAACACCTGTAATTTTCTTCAGGTAGCTTTATATACTGTAACCAGACAAGCCTGCCTGTCAGTAGGAAGATAACAGGAACGGATCTAGCTGAACACTGTGAGCAGGACGTACTGCACTAAATGTATATAGCAGGAACGGATCTAGCTGAACACTGTGAGCAGGACGCACTGCACTGAATGTAAATAGCAGGAACGGATCTAGCTGAACACTGTGAGCAGGACGCACTGCACTGAATGTAAATAGCAGGAACGGATCTAGCTAAACACTGTGAGCAGGACGCACTGCACTGAATGTAAATAGCAGGAACGGATCTAGCTGAACACTGTGAGCAGGACGCACTGCACTGAATGTAAATAGCAGGAACGGATCTAGCTGAACACTGTGAGCAGGACGCACTGCACTGAATGTAAATAGCAGGAACGGATCTAGCTGAACACTGTGAGCAGGACGCACTGCACTGAATGTAAATAACAGGAACGGATCTAGCTGAACACTGTGAGCAGGACACACTGTACTAAATGTAAATAGTCTAGCTGCCTGACCGTGGTACTAATAGGATCAAAAAGAACACCTGTAATTTTCTTCAGGTAGCTTTATATACTGTAACCAGACAAGCCTGCCTGTCAGTAGGAAGATAACAGGAACGGATCTAGCTGAACACTGTGAGCAGGACGTACTGCACTAAATGTATATAGCAGGAACGGATCTAGCTGAACACTGTGAGCAGGACGCACTGCACTGAATGTAAATAGCAGGAACGGATCTAGCTGAACACTGTGAGCAGGACGCACTGCACTGAATGTAAATAGCAGGAACGGATCTAGCTGAACACTGTGAGCAGGACGCACTGCACTGAATGTAAATAACAGGAACGGATCTAGCTGAACACTGTGAGCAGGACACACTGTACTAAATGTAAATAGTCTAGCTGCCTGACCGTGGTACTAATAGGATCAAAAAGAACACCTGTAATTTTCTTCAGGTAGCTTTATATACTGTAACCAGACAAGCCTGCCTGTCAGTAGGAAGATAACAGGAACGGATCTAGCTGAACACTGTGAGCAGGACGTACTGCACTAAATGTATATAGCAGGAACGGATCTAGCTGAACACTGTGAGCAGGACGCACTGCACTGAATGTAAATAGCAGGAACGGATCTAGCTGAACACTGTGAGCAGGACGCACTGCACTGAATGTAAACAGCAGGAACGGATGTAGCTAAACACTGTGAGCAGCACGCACTGCACTGAATGTAAATAGCAGGAACGGATCTAGCTGAACACTGTGAGCAGGACGCACTGCACTGAATGTAAACAGCAGGAACGGATGTAGCTAAACACTGTGAGCAGCACGCACTGCACTGAATGTAAATAGCAGGAACGGATCTAGCTGAACACTGTGAGCAGCACGCACTGCACTGAATGTAAATAGCAGGAACGGATCTAGCTGAACACTGTGAGCAGGACGCACTGCACTGAATGTAAATAGCAGGAACGGATCTAGCTGAACACTGTGAGCAGCACGCACTGCACTGAATGTAAATAGCAGGAACGGATCTAGCTGAACACTGTGAGCAGCACGCACTGCACTGAATGTAAATAGCAGGAACGGATCTAGCTGAACACTGTGAGCAGGAAGCACTGTACTGAATGTAAATAGCAGGAACGGATCTAGCTGAACACTGTGAGCAGGACACACTGCACTGAATGTAAATAGTCTAGATAGAAGATAACAGGAACGGATCTAGCTAAACTGAATACAGTGTATATATATATATATGCAACACCTGGGATGCATATATATACACAATACACTGTAAGTGCAGCTAACTGACTGACTGTTCTGCCTAATCTATCTAACTCAAATCAAATGACACTGTCTCTCTCTCTCTCTATCGCTCAGCACACCGGAACACACACTACACAGGGCCGCCGTGCAGGCGGCCTTATATAGTGTGGGGTGTGTACTAAATCCCCTGAGCCATAATTGGCCAAAGCCACCCTGGCTTTGGCCAATTACAGCTCTCTCTACTGACGGCGCTGTGATTGGCCAAGCATGCGGGTCATAGTGCATGCTTGGCCAATCATCAGCCAGCAATGCACTGCGATGCCGCAGTGAATTATGGGCCGTGACGCGCCACACGAATTTGGCGCGAACGGCCCATATCGTTCGCAATTCGACGGACGGTCGAACAGCCGATGTTCGAGTCGAACATGGGTTCGACTCGAACACGAAGCTCATCCCTACTTAGAAGCAAAGATAATGGATAATCATATGTGACAATATTAGAATATCAATAGTGTGACAAGTGTAAATACACACATCAAGAGATCATGCAAACCATCTGTGCCTAAGATTAGATACCTACATTTAAATTTAAGATGCAGCACCATAAAAAGAAAAGATGAAAAAATGATATATAACTAGTGTCTAAAAAAGTATACCAAATAGTGTAGAGTAAATATATGTGTTGCTGAAAAAAACAAAAAGTGTATATATAAACAAAGAAGTGCTATTCCATAATCCCACATATAAAATGTGCAAAAAATTGCTGTAAAAAGTGCCAGCGATTCCAAGGTGACCACAGTGCTCAGCAGATCAGGTGACTCTTGTGCTCCCCCTCAAGGGTCCCCACTCACCAGCTCCCACTACCCCTACAAGGGTGATTGGCATGTGTAGATTACCGGGGGGGTTAGATGTCCCTTGGTATGTCCTCCAACTGATTCACCTGGCAAGGTGTCTCCTGATAGCTCATCTGGTCAGTCCTCCAAATCAGAATCTCCAAAGCCGATCTCCTAATCAGAGCTCTTCAATTTCCATATGCAGGAAAAACATCCAATGAATTTCCAGGGATTGATCCTCATAAAAAAAGAGATAGGGCTCCCATAGTGCAGTATAAGGTAGGTTTATTTAAAAAATCAGCTTAAAAACAATTAATAATCTTAAAAAAGCTCTTAAAAAAAGACTGCCTAATTAGATTTAGTGTATGCAGGGGCTAGTTCACAGCATGCACTCCAGCTGAGTTCCAGCTCCCTGCTGGGGAACCAGAAGTAGTGTGAGTGCGTGGCTCCCGATTACACGTTTTTTCATTGACGTTCTCAAAGGAAGCCACACTGAATCAAATTAGTTTTTTATAAGAGCTTACCCACATGGTGGGAAGCTTATTAATTGTTTTTAAGATTTTTTAAAAATAAACCTACCTTATACTGCACTATGGGAGCCCTATATCTTTTTTTTTTGATGATCAATCCCTGGAAATTCATTGGATTTTTTTGCTCGATACTGAAATTGGAGCTCTGATTAGGAGATCGGCTTTGGAGATTCTGATTTGGAGGACGGACCAGATGAGCTATCAGGAGACACCTCACCAGGTGAATCGGTTGAGGGACATAGCAAGGGACATCTAACCCCCCGGTTATCAACACACAGGGCTTTTTTTCAGCAGGAACGTGGGGGAACACAGTTCCGGGACCTTCTGGACTGACTGTATGTAATGGTAAGGGGTGCTGGGGTGTGCTGCAGGATATTGATGCTCACTGCTGGGGGATCTATTCTAGCTGGAGGGGATATATTTTTGCAGGGTAGGTCTATTGTTGCTGGTAGGGGACCTAATGTTGCTGGAGGTGGGTCTTATGTTGCTGGGAGTCAGATGTTGCTGAAAGAGATCTACTGGTGGGGGGAGGGGTCTATTGTTGATGGCTGCCAGGGAGTCTATTAATGCTGGCTGTGCGGAGATCTGTTGATGCTGCCGGGAGTCTATTGTTGCTAGGGGGGAAATTTTGTTGTGGGTTGCTCTATTGCTGTTAGGGGGATCTATTGTTGCTGGCTGCAGGGGATCTATTTTACTTCTTTTCTTGATATCATTACCAAATTCCATACAAATTACTTACAGTAGCAACACAAAATGATACTTGGTTCTGTATTGTCTAAAAAGGGCAGTACTGGGAGGTGGGTAGGGGATGGAACCAAGGGATAGTGCTCGGAGGTGGGTAGGGACAGAGAAAAGGGGTGACTCAGAAAGGGGGAGTTCCTGCACCTATTGTCTGAGAAAAAAAGCCCTGTCTACACATGCCAATCACCCCTGTAGGGGTAGTGGGAGCTGGTGAGTGGGGACCCTTGAGGGGGAGCACAAGAGTCACCTGATCTGCTGAGCACTGTGGTCACCTTGGAATCGCTGGCACTTTTTACAGCAATATTACAATACATTTTTCATTTTTTTCAGCAACACATATATTGACTCTACACTATTTGATATTTTGGTATACTTTTTTAGACACTAGTTATATATATTTTTTTCATCTTTTTTTTATGGTGCTGCATCTTAAATTGATGCAGGTATCTAATCTTAGGCACAGATGGTTTACATGATCTCTTGATGTGTGTATTTACACTTGTCACACTATTGATATTCTAATATTGTCACATATGATTATCCATCCTCTTTGTTTATAAGTAAGGTGTGGGTAGTATACTATTGTGGGTTACAGAGTATCATCACACTAGGGTAGCGCCACTTACCCCATCTCTTGTTTTATTATTATCTGTAGGCTTCCTATGGGAGCCTATTAGGGGGGCTGCAACCCGTTCTTATCCTAAGCGCAGAGTCTACCATTTTCATACGTGTATGTGTGTGTGTGCATGTATGTCTATGCATATGTGTATGTAGGGGTATGTGCGTGCATGCATGCATCTGCATATATGTATGCAAGTGTGTGTGTAGCACTCTGGAGTTTAGGCAGGGTTGTGCCTCACGAATTTACTTGCCAGGAATAATTATCCTGGCCGATTATTAGAGATCTATTGATTCCTGCCTAAGTTTGGCCTTGTTGCACTTTTCTCTTCTACCACTAGGTGGCCGGGTACTTGGTGGTACTTGGTGGTACTAGACATGAAAAGGGCAACCCAAGGTCAGGTTATGGGGTCAGGTTATGGGTATGTGGGGTGTCTCAGCCAATGGGCAGGGGTTTTCTTGAATCCCTTGGCCTGCTGGGAGAGCCTATATATTTGGGTGGAGTCAGGTGACCTACAGTATCTCACAAAAGTGAGTACACCCCTCACATTTTTGTAAATATTTTATTATATCTTTTCATGTGACAACACTGAAGAAATTACACTTTACTACAATGTAAAGTAGTGAGTGTACAGCTTGTAGAACATTGTAAATTTGATGTCCCCTCAAAAAAACACAACACACAGCCATTAATGTGTAAACCGATGATAACAAAAGTGAGTACACCCCTAAGTGAAAATGTCCACATTGGGCCCAAAGTGGCAATATTTTGTGTGGCCACCATTATTTTCCAGCACTGCCTTAACCCTTTTGGGCATGGAGTTCACCAGAGCTTCACAGGTTGCCACTGGAGTCCTCTTCCACTCCTCCATGACAACATCACGGAGCTGGTGGATGCTAGAGACCTTGCGCTCCTCCACCTTCCATTTGAGGATGCCCCACAGATGCTCAATAGGGTTTAGGTTTGGAGACATGCTTGGCCAGTCCATCAACTTTACCCTCAGCTTCTTTTGCAAGGCAGTGGTCATCTTGAAGGTGTGTTTGGGGTTGTTGGAATACTGCCCTGCGGCCCAGTCTCTGAAGGGAGGGGATCATGCTCTGCTTCAGTATGTAACAGTACATGTTGGCAATCATGGTTCCTTCAGTGAACTGTAGCTCCCCAGTGCCGGCAGCACTCATGCATCCCCAGACCATGACACTCCCACCACCATGCTTGACTGTAGGCAAGACACACTTGTCTTGTACTCCTCACCGCCGCACACTTTTGACACCATCAGAACCAAATAAGTTTATCTTGGTCTTATCAGACCACAAGACATGGTTCTGGTAATCCATTTCCTTCTGCTTGTCTTCAGCAAACTGTTTGCAGGTTTTCTTGTGCGTCATCTTTAGAAGAGGCTTCCTTCTGGGACGACAGCCATGCAGACCAATTTGATGCAGTGTGCAGCGTATGGTCTGAGCACATGACAGGGTGACCGCCCACCCCTTTAACCTCTGCAGCAATGCTGGCAGCACTCATACATCTATTTCTCAAAGACAACCTCTGGATATGACGCTGAGCATGTGCACTCAACTTCTTTGGTCAACCATGGCGAAGCCTGTTCTGAGTGGAACCTGTCCTGTTAAACCGTTGTATGGTCCTGGCCACTGTGCTGCAGCTCAGTTTCAGGGCCTTGGCAATCTTCTTATAGCCTAGGCCAGTGACGCCGAACCTTGGCACCCCAGAAATTTTGGAACTACATTTCCCATGATGCTCAACTACAACCCAGAGTGCATAAGCATTATGGGAAATGTAGTTCCAAAACATCTGGGGTGCCAAGGTTCACCATCACTGGCCTAGGCCATCTTTATGTAGAGCAACAATTCTTTTTTTCAGATCCTCAGAGAGTTCTTTGCTATGAGGTGCAATGTAGAACTTCCATTGACAGCATGAGAGAGTGAGAGCGATAACACCAAATTTAACACACCTGCTCCCCATTCACACCTGAGACCTTGTAGCAATAAAGAGCCACATGACACCGGGGAGGGAAAATGGCTAATTGGGCCCAATTTGAACATTTTCACTTAGGGGTGTACTCACTATTTTTTGCCAGCGGTTTAGACATTAATGGCTGTGTGTTGAGTTATTTTGAAGGGACAGGAAAATAAACACTATTATACAAGCTGTGCACTCACTACTTTACATTGTAGCAAAGTGTCATTTCTTCAGTGTTGTCACATGAAAATATATAATACAATATTTACAAACATGTGAGAGGTGTTCTCGCTTTTGTGAGATACTGTATGTTCTGGGATACAAAAAAGCGCCACTGTCCCCATTTATAACTGGCCATCGCAGTAAGCAGCATTGGAGGGTGACATAAGATATAAACAAGGCCACTATACTTACCGACCAGCTCACAGAAAACCAGTTAAACCTGTCTAACAGTATGTGTTAAAAGCAGGGGTTTAGTCTGCACGCATTTGCAAATGCATGCGTAAGCCACAGAGCCTTGCCACAGCACCCTGGTATCTGTGGTCCCTAACACTAACTTATAAGTGTCTCCACAGTGGAAGCACATGCAATCTGATGGATAGATGGAGGGCAGGTGGACTTAAGGGGATTCCACCCCTTCTTAAAGGTACAGGAGCACACTGAGCACCCAACATGTAGTTCAATGGCTGCAAAGATGTCAGTGCGTTGCCTGACAATACAAAGTACAAGCTTACTTACCAACCAGCTCGCAGATAACCAATTAAACCTGTCTAACAGTATGCGTTAAAAGCAGGGGTTTGGTCTGCATGCATTTGCAAATGCATGCGTAAACCTTTATCCTTGGCCTTGTTTATATCTTATGTCACCCTCCAATGCTGCTTACTGCTTACTGCTCTAGTAATCTGCTTACTAGATTGTAAGCTCTAATGAGCAGGGCCCTCTGATCCCTCCTGTATTGAATTGTATTGTAAGTGCCCTTATGTTGTAAAGCGCTGCATAAACTGTTGCCACTATATAAATCCTGTATAATAATAATAATAATAAAAGATGGAGCTGCAGAAGATACCACAGTGAATGTGTTAGTTCCCACTGCCATCATTCCTTCCGAGACACCTGCAGTGACCGCTAGTCTGGAACAGTTGGTGCCAGTAGAGTAACCTCTTTCCCTTCTAAGGAGGCTCAAGCATCTACCTCGGCTACTACCTCGGGTACCTCTGTTGCGGAAGAAGATGGCCCTATGGTCATTATTCGTCTGGTCCAGTATATTCACTCATCACAGATGAAGCAAGGTGAAGGATCTCTGATCCCTCCCTGGCTGTGCCTGAAGCCGGTAAGTGAAGAGAGAAGGGAGAATGTATGAGATGAATAGTTATTGTTATGCAAAGTAGCCGTCATGCATTAAGCCTCAAAATTCTGCACCTCATCTTGTTCGCTTCCCAACCTTAAGGGAAGAAGTGTTCTACTGTTGGTGGAGCTGTAAAACCACGCCGCCTTAAGAATCTTATGAGTAAGTTGTTACTATTAAAATACAGAAAATAACCGGTGATTAAAGGCCCCATTGTTACCTGTTTCATGTCCATTTGTTGAACTAATGCAAATACCTGTCAGTGCCGAATACCTGGGGTTACAGCAGGAAGATTAACCTGGATGTTGTATTCATCCGCCGACCAGACAAAAAAAGTACCTAAAGCGCTTTGTCACCACAGTGAATGCACAGGGAGAGACTGTAATTCTACCCGACCCTGGTTACTACTGGTGAAACATCATCGAAATAGTACCATTACCACTTGGATTACAAATATGTGTTGTGTGACGTCAAGGACGCTTTGCTGACAGCCACTTCACACACACATTTAAAATGTTGCTAGTGGAGAACATTCCATAGAGCTGTACTGTCCAGACTATGCTGGACTGGATGCTGCCGGCAGATACATGGAGTGCCCACCTGAGCCATGTTGGTTAAAGTTTGAAGTTGTTGGGGTGATCCACCCTGAAGGGCGACCTGTGACCTTCAGCATGTTGTTGCTCCTAAGTGAAAAAAAAAATCTTCTTAGTTCCCGGCTGTCAAGTGGACAGACTGAAGATGTCTTAGCAAGAAGACATTTGTCCTGAAGTACAGTCCCTTGCACTAAGGCCTGGCTGCTTGTTGCCTGAAATGCAGCTGTGGTTTTTTTTTGTTCCCTAAGTTGTCCCTGGAGAAGAAGGCAAACTGCTGGGAAATATAGTCCACCCAGAGGGAAATCGATGGAATGTAAACTATTTTGGACTAAGTGTTTAGTCAGTTAGATTAGGTTATAATAGAAGGGTCAATTCTCATTATGCGTGTGAATAATGGACTAAACCATATGTCTGGACTGTCTCTTTTTTTTTGAATAACTTCCTTTTTATTAGTTTTCGTATTACAAAATTAAAAACATACAGCATCATGAATTAACAAATAGAACTGCATAATACAAAGAAAAACTATTGTTATTTTATATTTCTACTCCCACCCGATCTACTCCCAACCCTCTACCACACATCATCCCATTATTGATTATACATAACAAATTGGCTATTAACTATCAAAAGTAGGCAAAAAAAGAGAATCAGCCCACCCTGTGGGCAAAAAGAAGATGTAGGACAGAGACTATGAAAAATAAAAAAAGTAGGAGGGGCGGAGGTATGGTGGAGAGCGGGGGGGAGAAATCTCCCCAGCCCTCCACCATCCCCTCATAAGGGACATCCCCTCTCCTCCAACCAAGGACTCCACAGTCTCACAAACTTTCTAAGATTATTTTGCCGAATATATACCACTCTCTCACTCCAAACCATTGAATTGATAGTCTCAATCTAAATCTTAACAGTTGGGGGGGACTGTGCCTGTCATTTCTGTGCGATTAGTTTCCTCGCTTGGAACAAGCATCTCAGCATTGCTACAATAGTACTGGGCGGGGCCTTATCTTCCTCCAAGCTCCCTAAAAGACATGTCTTAGCCTCAGGTTCCAATGTAGTCCTAAAGACTTTATGTATTCTATCAACTATCTCCACCCAGTATCTTAATAGCTTTGGACACTTCCACATCATGTGGATGAGATCTCCTGTCGCTTATACCTGGGGCACTCATCATTTCGTTTCCATCCAAGTTTAAACTTTTTTGGGGGGGGTGTAGTAGACTCTGTGAATTAGGAAGAGGTGAGAGACTTTCTGTGAAGAGGAGATCGAGACCAGGGCTCCTTGTTCTAGGATCTTATCCTATTGCTCCATAGTCATTGTCCCTACGTCTCTCTCCCACCCCGCTTTGCTCTTAAGCAGTCCCACTCCGCTCATAATTCTATCCCCCAAGCTAGCATATAACTTGGAGATTAAGCCTTTAGTTGAAACTGGTTTAAATATTTTTGTAAGTACCGGAATCTGGGTCCATTCAATGGTTTGAGACCTGAATTGGGCTTGAATGGCGTGCCTACTCTGGAGATATTTATAAAACGTATTGTTAGAAATATTACATTCCTGTCTTAGATCTGAGAATGGTTTCATGAGGTTACCCTCATACATTTGAATTATGCGGCTAATACCCTGTCTTTCCCATTCCTGGGGTCTCTCTATACCCCTTATTTTGGGCAAGTTTTTATTATGCCATAAGGGGGTATACTCAGTTTCTCCATTGTATCCCATTAGTGCCTTAGTTGCCTGCCACACTTTGGTAACTAGTACTATCGTCAAAAATCTATGAGTAAAAGAGCCTGCTTCTAATGCCTCTACTAGTGTGCTGTGTGGGGCCCCCATTAGCATCATTTTGTTGCTAGAATTCCCACCACCCAGGGTTCCACAGCCCACTAGGTATTGGAGCTGGGATGACAAAAAGTATAATCTCGGATGCGGGATCACCATACCTCCTTCTTTAATTAATAATTGCACAGTTTGAAGGCCGATCCTGGATTGGCCCTTCTTCCAAAATAATTCCTTGAACAGGGATTCAATTCTCTTAAACCACTTCTGGCCTATCCAGGTCGGAGAGTTATGGAGTATGTACAGTATCTGTGGAAGCCATATCATCTTAATTAGATTACAACGCCCTGCAAAAGACAGAGGGAAATTTTGCTTTAATTTCAATAGCAATGGGACTAAATTATCATTGCCATACTGGTTTATATCCCTGGTAATCCAAACACCCAGATATTTCAGCTTAGTTACTACTTTCAGGAGGGGGGTTCCCGGCAGTATCTGGTCGCCAAGTGGGTCGACTGGTAGCAGAGCCGACTTGTCCCAATTAATGACCAGAAAGTTGCCCGAACTTGTCAACCATTTGTATCACTGCATTTAGCGCGATCCTGTCTTCTTCTAACTGAAGCCGGAACCCCTGTATGTCTAGTCCTGATCTAGTCATAATTGCAAGGGGCTCCATTGCCAGAGCAAACAATAGGGGAGATAGGGGACAACCCTGTCTCGTCCCTCTCTCTAAGTGAAACACTTCTAAGTATTCATTATTAATCGTAATTCTTGCTCTAGGTTCATTATAGAGTAGTTTCACTCATCTAATAAAAGAGGGGCCAAACCCAAATCGCTCCAGCACCATCCATAGATAGTCCCATTCTAGACTATCGAAGGCCTTAGCAGCATCCAAGGCCAAAATGGCCCTGGGGCCTAAGTTGTCAGTTGGAATCTGCATATTTAAGAAGACTCTTCTAATGTTAGTGCTGGTTGATCTACTAGGAATAAAACCTGACTGGTCAGGGTGTATCAGCTTTTGAATACACTTGTTTGGGCGGGTTGCTAAAACTTTAGCCAAGATTTTTACATCAGTACATAATAATGAAATTGGACGATAAGAGGAGACTGGACTGTCTCTAGTGAGGTCACCAGGTGGCGTGAGCGGTGCCGACCTGAGTGAACTTTCTTCACATTATGTGCTAGATGTAAGTTTGTTGATAAATGGGAAGAAGGTGGTATTCTCCATGGAGGATGGGACCTGCTTCCAAACATGTAAATAATACAATATTCTATAGGGTGTATTTACACTGCCATGCTGTCTTCGGCTGAGGACAATTAAAACTTGTTTAATCACGTATGTATATATTGCATCATGTTACCTTAGGATAGGATGCATTTCTGTTGATTTCTCTTTCAGATGTGTCGGTGCCTATCCAGGGCACATCTGGCTGCTGGGCTGTCTGAGGGCCTATCCAGAAGCAAGAGAGCAGCACAGGGTTGGGATTGTGGCTGGCAATCCAACCAAAAGTGACGGTCCTGTCAGCCAAAGAACCTGTCATGGTGGGAGGTAGAGGGGAAGCTGCCTCTAGTAAGGGACTATCCACCTTATTACCAGGGAGTACCAGAGCAGTATTCTCACCAACCGGGACGGTGAAGAATCAGGAAACTTCAGTGGGAATCAAGCCAGGGACCCAGCCAGCTAAGGTGACGCTTGCTGAGCAGCCTTGTTTGTCAAGTTAGGGACCGAGCAATCCAGTGTGGGTGAAGCTTGAGAGGTATTTAGAGTGCCAAGTTAGGGACCCAGCAGAAAAGTGGGGATGGTGCTTGAGGAAGATACCACAGTGAAGATTGAAGGAGCTCAAGGGAATCAGTGACAATGAATCAGTGGGTCTTGTGAGAGACCGGGAGCTCAGTGGCTGAAGAACTACAAGGAGTGATCGTAGTGAAAGTGAAGGAACCGTTAAGCCTTGTGTTTGGAACTGTTAAAGACTGTTGCCATAGGAGACAGCATTCTTGCACATGCAGATGTGGCGTCTTGCTGGTTCCCTTACCTGCATGGCTGTCCTCCTGTTGAAGTCTTGGAGTCTGCCAATTAATCTTGCAACTACCTAAGGGTGTCCTGGCCCTAATCCTCTGTCCCCCAAAAAAAGGTTTGTCAAGAGAAATAAACTTTCTTTTGCATAGAAGAAATGTCTGGTGCCCAATAACTTAACTACTCTACACCCACCATGCCTCACAACCCACCACATACAGAATGGCCCTGGAGGTTCTCATTAGATCAAAGGAGGCCTGGGACCTTACAAATAGGGATGCACCGATACCTGTTTTTTAAGAGCGAGTATGAGTAATGATACTGGTGCTCGAGTATTCGCCGATACCAATTACCGATACCGTGCGGTGCAATTTTGAGCTCACACAAAATGAATGGGCTTAAATCGCACTGCAAAGAATCACTGTCCGAATCACATGCAATTTCCCGCACTGCTCCTGTGTAAACCCAGGCTGAAGTCACTATGACAAGTTCACACTAGCGTGGTGAGGTAAACTGCATGTGATTCAGACAGGAATTCCAGTTCAAATCACATACGATTTTTTGCTGTGCACTCATTTATTTTGTATGAGCTCAAATCACACTGCAAAGTTACCAGTTTTAGGTATTGGAGCATTTGCACAAGTACAAGTATTTGCGTAAATACTTAGTATCGGCACTGATACCGGTATCCGTATTGGTGCAACCCTACTTACAAACGATCATATACATGAACTACTAGGGGTCAAGTATTTACTTAGGCTTGGTCCGCATGTCGTCAGGGCCCTCTTTAATATTGATTGGACCCTGTGCAAAAAATTTCTTGCCCCCCCCCCATGCCATTTCACTCTCCACCTGCTCTGAGACATACAATAAATAGCAGCTAGACTTAAAATCAGTTTACTGTATCAGATCAGGCAGCAATTGCGATTGGTTGCCAGCGGTTACAGCATATCATTACTGCTTACTGACTGGTTGCTAGAGGTTAAGCACACATTATGGCTCACTGATTAGTTGCTAGAGGTTACAGCAAATTATTTCTGTTTGTTAATTGATAGAGACTACTGTACAGTAATACTGCTCACTGATTGGTTGCTAGAAGTTACAGCAGATCATCTCCTCACTGCAGGGGGGCATGATATACATATGAATGCCACCTTTATTTACATATCAATACCACCGGCCGCAGCTGGGGGATATTAATTATAGCAAAAAAAAATGCATTTGTTTTCAAAATTGTTGCTCTTTTTTTGTTTATAGCGCAAAAAATAAAACCCACAGAGGTGATTAAATACCACCAAAAGAAAGTTCTACTTGTGGAAAAAAAAGGACTTCAATTTTGTTTGGGTGCAACGTCGCATGACCGCGCAATTGTCAGTTAAAGCGAAGCAGTGCCGAATCACAAAAAGTGCTCTGGTAAGGAAGGGGGTAGAATCTTCCGGGGCTGAAGCAGTTAAAAGTATTTCTAGGTGTACCAATTGGTGCACGCAGGCAGGGCATATAAATAAAAAACTGTAACCCAGCACTGCAATTCAAATAACTCAAACATAAATAAAGGGGGAGATTTACTAAAACCGGTGCACTCAGAATCTGGTGAAGTGGTGCATGGTAGCCAATCGGCGTCTAACTTCAGCTTATTCAATTAGGCTTTGACAATAAAACCTGGAAGCTGATTGGTTTCTATGCAGAGTTGCACCAGATTTTGCACTATCCAACTTTAGTAAATAACCCCCATAGTTTTTTAACTAGGTGTAAACTCAGACTCAAAAATCCCATATAATTTTCAACATGTTATTATCACTTGAGAGGTTTATTTTAATTTTAATTGCTAGCTTTCATGAAAATAAGATGGTTAAACTGTTATAAAGGTACTTGTATGGCAGTCACTCCTTAGTGTTAAGGAATGTGTCAATGCTCTTCCCTTGTCTCCCGCAAATCCTGTAAATCAACCTGTTATATGCTCTTCAAAACTAAACTTTAAGCTTCTGTATTGATACTCATTGCTCAGGTACATTCCACACTTGTCACCGTTTAAAGTGGACCTTCTATGAAAACACACACTTTGGCCCTGGATTATGATGCTCTTGGGAGGAGAGGGTGATGTCACTGTGCTTCACTACTACCTCCTGGCATGAATGCGCCCCCGATATCCTCCAAAAATGCACTTTAGCCCATTGCAGGGGCATATTCTAGTGGGGTTTTGAGTGTTCAGCTATCCCAGGAGGCAGTGATGAGGCACAGTGAGCCAATGGCTGCCCTGCTATCAATCTATCCAATCAGGACACGAGACACCAGAGCTGGTATACTCATTCCCGGTCAGAGGATGACAGCGTTCAGGTAAGTAAAACGGGGGGTTGGGGGGCTGCAGCACCACAGAAAGAAGAATTCCTACTCACTCCCAGCATCAGACTCCTCCCCTACATGTTTCATCCATTCTGACTTCATCAAGGGGGAAGAGGGGGAGGTCTGTTTCATTTTATTTGCTTAAACAGTTTTTGAAAGTACCTTGATTATTTGTGTCAAATAAATGTAAGTACACTGCACCTGTTTGGAAGAACTTTGGACTTAATACAAGCTGTGTTTGCCTAATCTTGTAGTGAGATAGGCATGCACTTCTGGTAAGTGTGTTTTCCTGTACTAGTGGTGGTGGTCACCTTGGATCAAGGATTTTTCTACACTTGGAATGATAATACTGGTGATGGGAATTTTATATTCATTACACAGTTGGATTGCTTCATTTGAACTTATTTCATTTGAAAATAATATTAGTTTAAAAATATTTTCATCTATTGTTTGGTATTCTTATTTGATTAGAGTGCTCAAGTGTCAGGTGCTGTTTACTCTTAGCCCCCTATTACTATGTCTAGACAAAAGAGGCATATCACATAATTTGCAGCAATTTTTCAAGTACAGCTCTAAAAGGACACAATGATATCCCATAACATGGGTACTGTATGTTATGTGATATTTGTACTCCCAATAGCATACAAAAGGCAATGGCAATTGTAAACTCAATATGGAAGTCCATTCCTGACTATGTGACTGCCTAGTGATAAAATGCCAAATGGCAAAAGTTTGTTAAAATGTAGAGATAGTAAGATCTTGCTTGGAGGTTGTCTGCCTCCTGTAAAAAACAAACAAACAAAGAACAAACAAAAAAACCCCAAAAAACAGAAGGATCACATCCTCACTAACTAACTATTCACAATACATTACATTAAGACCCCCTTCTCCCAGTCTATGAGTCTCTGCATTCATCTCCCACAGGCTTTATTCTTGGAATACACACCTCCAACACAACTTGCTTTTCATTGTCCTTCCAGTGTAGAGGCACACACTGGACAAAAATGCATCAACTGGGCCCACAACCAAAATATCCTAGCAGCGAATCTCCAGGTATCAGAAGGGACCTCCTCTGTCTCAATCTATTAGTGTCTTGGGTCTGGTACTTGATTACTTTGATACCCCACAGATCTCTATAAAATACAGTTCTTTTACTCTAGTTAATAGGGGTTGTTTCATGCCCAAAGATTTTATAGTAACTGTACTCAAACATGGAAAAGTCAGGACTGTAAATTTCCAAAAGTTGTCTGTACAATTTGGGAGGCAGCGTTTCCAAGTATTGTTTAGTGATTTCCTCATTAGTACGACTATCATTTGAATGATGCTTCATAGTGGGGTATTTCAGATCCTTTGGTGCCCCAATAGTCTTCAAAACAAAATCAGCATCCTGAGTAATGCTTTCAATCTTCCCAATAATGTCATACTGAATGTTGCAAGGATCACACAGATGGAACATTGGCTTCCAGTGAGTGTCTCTGTAATAAGGATTTTCTTGAACTATAAAGCGGACAAATTCTGGAAAAGTAATATATTTTCTAGAATTGACATTAATTGCAAGTCTTTTTCTTATTAAATTAGCATAAAAGTTACTGTAGTAATCATCATCATCATGTAGAAACTTATCTCTGTAGGCTGAAACTATCCTCTCGAAAGGATCTCTAACAAACATGATTTTGGTGTAATTGGCAAGAAACGCTTTTTGCTTTGATGCGGAATAAGAGCTTAATTTCCGCAGTAAAGATGAATTATGAACCTCATAATGTTTAAGCTCACTTGCTGAAAGCTGCAGAGATGGATTGAGTAGAAGAATGATCCTCTTCCAGTTGGAACAGCCCACCTTTGGAACCTCACAATAGATAAATCTATGGCTGTGTTCAACATACAGCTGTGCACTAAGTTTTTTGTCCAGTTTAAAGGAACTGTTGGTGAAATTATTCCTTTCACAAACAAACTTCACAACAGATTGTCTGTGTCTGTAAATCACTTCCAATGGTGTCGGGTCTACAAAAGAAAAACATAACTTATCAGAAATTATACATTGTGAAACACATATTTAATTTGTAGATTTTTTTATGGAAACATAGTGAACACACACCTGGTAGATAAACCATGCAACAGTTATCGTCAGCATAATTTGTTTAGCCGCAGCTTACTCTAGCTGGAAAAGGTCAATAATTACTACTTTACATTTAATGCTAAACTCCAGACAGATATAAAAGACATATATGGACGCGACACTGCTCAATAACCCTTTTAACTGCCACCGATGTATGTCATAATGTTGGTGGGGTTGCTTTACACACACTCCCCCTGTGGCTAGGGCAGAAGCTAATGGAGCATGATCTGCTGTTCATTAGCTTCAGTGGAGTGTAGGGTTGAGATCAGGGGTTCAATGGACTACTGGTGTCTCATTAAAGAGAACATTTTAAAGAAAAAATGCTATCACACAGGGGGCTATTGATCTTAAATGCAATAAAGAAAAAAAAGTGTAAAAAATTACACCCAAACACCTAAATCCCCAAAAGTTTTGAGCTTGCCCCTCCACGATGTACATGCACATATGTATGTAAATGTACATCCTGGGGATGTCTACGTAGAAAAAGTAATTTTGTTACACGTGTTACATATTGGCAAACACCCCAGTGTGAGAGCAATAATCTCACAATAATAAGCCTATTATTAGGGATGGGCTGGATGTTCGAGTCGAATGTAAGTTCGACTCGAACATTGACTGTTCATTTGTTCGTAGAACAAACAAACAAATGGGGTGCTCCCGGGAAGTTTGCCCGCTTCAGTGTGCCCCATAATGCATTGCGAGATTGCAGTGCATTGACGACTTCTGATTTGCCAAAGCATGCACATGACCTGTATGCTTTGGCCAATCACAGCGTGATGTGCTGTAAGAGCCATGATTGGCCAAAGGCAGGGTGCCTTTGGCCAATTCTGGCTCAGGGGCTAAGTTCACGCTCCACACTATATAAGGCTGCTTACACAGCGGCCGTATGTAGTGTTTATGAATAGAGATTAGGCAAGGTATTTAATGTACTAGAACTGACCATTCTTTTTTTCTACTTATTGGAAATGAGTTATTTATACACCTCCAAAGTCGAATAACGTGACATATTTCTAAAATGCTACAGTAAAATGATTTCAAATTAAGTGTGCTTAGTGTATGGGACGTCCTGTACTAGAACTTACCATTATTTTTTTCTACTTATTAGAAATGAGTTTGTTATAGGCCTCCAAAGTCAAATAACATGACATATCTCCAAAACGCTACAGTAAAATGGTTTCAAATTAATGTGCATAGTGTATGGGACGTCCTGTACTAGACCTGACCATTTTTTTTTCTACTTATTAGAAATGAGGTTGTTATAGGCCTCCAAAGTCGAATAACATGACATATCTCCATAACGCTACTGTAAAATGGTTTAAAATGAGCTGTGCATATTGTATGGGACGTTCTGTACTAGAACTGACCATTCTTTTTTTCTACTTATTAGAAATTAGGTCATTATAGGCCTCCAAAGTCGAATAACGTGACATATTTTTAAAAAGCTACAGTAAAATGGTTTCAAATTAGGTGTGCTTAGTGTATGGGACGTCTTGTACTAGAACTGACCATTCTTTTTTCTACTTTTTAGAAATTAGGTTGTTATAGGCCTCCAAAGTCGAATAACATGACATATCTCCATAACTCTACTGTAAAGTGGATTAAAATGAGCTGTGCATATTGTATGGGACGTCCTGTATTAGAACTGACCATTCTTTTTTTCTACTTATTTCAAATGAGATCCTTAAGGGCCTGTGGAGTTGAAAATGTCCTATATCACATGGGGTGTGTATAATGTATAGGACACTGAATGCAAGAGAACAAAAACATATGCAGTAAATGTATTTAGAAAGAGATACTTTATGTTGTCTGTTTGTGCTGTAAACATTTACATAGAACAATGTATTGAGATGTGACCTATAAAGATAAAACATTAGTCAAAGACAATGTGAGTTTTAAAAAAGGATAAAGATAGAAAAGAGAAAGAGAGATAAATAAATAAATAAATAAATAAATAAATAAAGAGAGAGAGTGAGAGAGAAAGAGAGAAATAAATAAATAAAGAATGAGAGAGTGATAGAAAGATAAATAAATAAATGCTTGTGCTGTAAACCTTTTCATAAAATGATGAAAGAGAGATAAATAAACAAAATTGAAGAGTGAGAGAGTGAGAGAGAAAGAAAGAGAGAGAGAGAAAGACAGAAAGAAAGAAAGAAAGAGAGAGACAGAGGGGAAGAGAAAGAAAGAAAGAGATAAATAAATAAAGAATGAAAGAGATAGAGAGAGAAAAAGATAGAAAGAGAGCGAAAGAAAAAGAACAAGAGTGAGAGAAAGAAAGATACATAAATAAAGAATGAAAGAGAGAGAGAGTGAGAAAGAGAGAGAGAAAGAAACAAAAAGAGAGAGTGAGGGAAAGAAAGTGAGAAAGAAATAAAGAAAGAAAGAAAGAAAGAATAAGAGAGAGAAAATGAGAGAGAAGGAAAAAGAGAAGAAAAAAAATAATGAAAGCACGGCACCAGCTGACTGGATCCACTCCCCAAGCGTGGGAGATAACCCGGGGACCATCCACATGTATTCCGGAGCGGTAAGACGCAACCTACAGCCCGCTTTTGAAGCCTCACCGGCCCGGCCTGATACAGCTAAGATGGCGGCGGCTCCTTGCTGTGTTACCTCAGACAATATACCAAACTCGCAGCCCACGTCTTCCCCCTCTTTACTGCAGCAAGATAACCTTGCAAACAGTACTGCCCTGGGCTTCACCTCCCCTGCTTCTACTGAGTCCCTATTAGGACGCTGCATGGCTGGTGCAGACTTTTCACCCATGGAAGCAGGCCCTCCCCAGTCACAACAACTACTACAGCCCGGGGACTCAGGCCTACCCCAGCCTGTTGATGTAGCAGATCTCTTTAATAAATTTGCAGTACTCCTGAACAGATGATTAATTAACACAGCCAATAAGATTACAAATGATATTAAAGCAGAGCTACAGAATATTGGATCCCGCATGGAAATAATAGAAACGCACCTGGAAGCCACCTCATCTAGAACAATCAAAATACTGCCTGCATACAGATTTTCCAGGAACAGCTTGAAACAGCGCATGCAAAGATTGATGACCTGGAGAACAGGAATCGAA
Source organism: Lithobates clamitans (assembly GCA_037952925.1). NCBI lineage: Eukaryota > Metazoa > Chordata > Amphibia > Anura > Ranidae > Lithobates > Lithobates clamitans. The sequence continues at coordinate 4,693,383 of JBBGZY010000124.1, forward strand.
GGTATAACTTCAGATTAAGGGGGCACCCTGAGTCATTTAAAGACATACCAGAAACAATACAAGCTTTCATTAAGGATTTTCTTCCTGACACCCCACAGCACAGATTGGAGTTGGGCCGGGCTCACAGGGCCCTCAAACCACTTAGAGCAGATGGTCTTCCACGTGACGTTGTGGTCAAACCACATTTTTACTCCGTCAAGGAGGAAATAATGCGGAAGTCAAGAACAATGCCTAAAATTTTCTTCCAGGGCCACCAACTGCAAATTTTTGCAGATCTTTCCCCATCCACTATACAAAAGAGGAGAGCCTTGAAACCACTCCTCCAAATCCTGATGGACAAGGCTATCGAGTATTGGTGGCTCTTTCCGTTTCAGCTAAAATTCATCTGGAAAGGCAAATCGTATACTTTTGGTTCGCTCCAAGAAGGAGAAAAGGTTCTGCTTCAACTGGGCCTCATCAGCCAGGACTTTAATTCTACACCGTCGGGATCAAATCCAAATTCGGCGAAAAGACAACTTCCAACCAGCCCTCTGACACCAGTATGGGAATCAGTGAAGTCCAAGAAACATAAGGAGACAGTCCCTCCATGACTCTTTTGATTATGAGGCCGTCTGGGCCATGTCCGGTCCTCATGGACTTTTTTTTTCCTCTCAGGTGACCTGGGGGGTCTCGCACCCCTGGTTGGTCTCTAGTGGGATGGTTACCCCTTGGCCTGAATTTTTTACTAGGCCGAGGGGATCTCGCGGGGAGACCCTGCCGGGGTTCTGAAACCTACCAAAAATTACACTAGACACAATTTATAGTCAGGGTCCCCCTCTCAGCCATGTCCCTCCGAGAGGAGGAGGAGGAATGATAATATCCACAATTTGTCTGGGTCCATCATAGGGACCTGCTCCTCCTATATCCCTACCACTGAATGAGATACCTAGTGTACCCTATCCATCCGGAATGATCATCCCTATCCCCTTCACCATGGGTATCAATGCCCATTTGGATCCAGTTTATCTTCATCCTAAATAGGTTCACAGTTTTACTTTACTTTTTTTTATTTTTTTTTCAAAGCAATATGTGGATTCACCTCCTGCTCTATTTTACATCTCCATTATTTGTAGCTGCTTAGGGTGAAATATCTTGTCTGTTATTAATGTTAGAGCCTAGCAACCATTTTAAGTCTCTTTTTTTTTGGTTATACTTAGAGACATAGTTTTCGTGGCCTGTCTGCTGGAGTGGTGTTCATGCACCCCCTCTTGTCTGTGAGAACAGATTTTTGTCTCTTCTCTAGACAAGTGTAGTCCCTGTTGTTTAGAGGCACTCTAAAATTCACCTTTTACATAGATGGGGGATCCTGTCACCTCCATCCCTCAGAAGACTCCCTTGTCTTTCGTCTTTCCTGTCTCCTTTACTTTCATACCTCTGGGGCGAAGCACCCCGAGGTTGTATACTGACATCCGAGGACTCTGCCAGGACTACGAGGTATCTTGGCCTCCTTGATCTCGATTGGGTAAGTGCTGATATGGCCCCAATTTGTTCCCCGCCTCTGCTCAATGGCTAATACACCACAGGTACAAACTACTCTCAAGGTAGTTACGCATAATGTGCAGGGATTAAACTCTCCCATTAAAAGACGTAAAATTTTTAACTACATGCACTCACAAAAAAATGACGTAATTCTCATACAGGAAACCCACTTCCCTAAAAACTTCTGCCCATCATTCATACACTCTAACTTCCCCTTCTTTTCTTGGCCAATGCCGAGAATAAGACTAAGGAGTAGGCATTTTCATTTCAAAGAGATGTAAATTCACCTTAAAGTCAGAACACAAAGACCCAGACGGGAGGTATTTATTACTGGTGGGGGAATTAGATGGACAATTATACTCATTTATCTCATATTATGCCATCAATACTGGCCAATTGGCCTTTTTCCAAAACATGATGCAGACCCTAACTCCGCTAACTGAAGTGATTTTTGGGTGATTTTTGGGGGAGACTCCAACACCGCGTTCCATCAGGGACTAGATAAATCCAGACCCCTGGGCGCACACTTAACTAGACCTTCCAAACAGAGCCTCCGATTAGCCAAATTACTATTTCAACATGGTCTAGTCGACATATGGAGGGAAGTTAACCCCACTACCCGAGATTTCACGCACTACTCACACCCACACGGAACCTTCTCTAGGATCGACCATATTCTCCTTACATCATCCTCTATCCCACTAACCAAAAAAGCTTTTATTAAAGAGGTGGTCTGGTCGGATCACTCCATGGTAATTTTGACTCTCCACCGCCAGGGAAGCCGGCTCCCTGATAGACGCTGGAGACTTAATGAATCCATCCTGAGCGACCCGTCCAGAGCAGCGGAAATCAAAAAGCGTATCCAATCCTATTTTCAAACCAACGACACACCAAATATTAGCCCCTCTTGCCTCTGGGCAGCCCACAAGGCAGTCATTAGAGGCCACCTAATCCAAATAGCTTCACACAGTAACAAGTCCAATAAAGTGGAAATTGCAAAACTAGATAAGGAATTTTCTAATTTGTCTAAAATGCATAAAACTAATCCTAGCTCGGTACCCATAGCCAAATTAGACGCAGCCCGTATGGCACTAAACCTGGCCCTCACTACCAAGGCTGAAAAATGGTTAAGGTGGAATAGATCCAAATTTTACTGTCACGGTGACAAATTAAGCTCAATGCTAGCAAGTAGACTCTCCCCAAAATTCAGGTCCCAAGCTCTCCCAAAAATTAAAATTCAGGGGGGCACACTCTCACAGAATCCCCAACGTATCATGGGGGAATTTCAGAGATACTACAAATCCTTATACAGTGGGGATCATAACCCTCCTCAACGGGAGATGGACAATTTTTTAAATAACATTCAAATTCCTAAATTACAAGATGGCCACCGTCAAAAATTAGATGCCCCTATTTCAGCGGAAGAAGTATACACGGTCATTAAAAACTCTAAATCTCTCTCAGCACCAGGCCCAGATGGGTTTTCTATTCCCTATTACAAATCATTTGCCACCACACTTTCTCCATATTTGGCCCGGTTCTTCAATGCCCTCAGGCAAGGGGGACAACTGGACTCCTCACTTAATATGGCTCACATCACAGTCCTCCCCAAACCCAATAAAGACCCCAGCTCCGTAGGCAATTATAGGCCTATATCTCTTATCAAAAATGACTGAAAGTTTCTGACTAAGATCCTTGCAGACCGCCTGGCTTCCTTCATTAGCTTATACGTTCACAAAGACCAAGTAGGATTTATTCCTGGAAGACAGGGTCCAGATCAAACTAGACGTGCGATAGATATAATTTCTCTCCTCAACTCCAATTGGGATGGAGGCCCATCCAGACAAGGATGTCTATTGTCCCTAGATCTCCAAAAAGCTTTTGACTCCGTAAATTGGAATTATATATTTAACATTTTACATAGATGGGGATTTGGGGACTCCTTCCTTAATGTTCTGCACGCTCTATACTCTTTTCCCACAGCCCAGGTGCGTCTGCAGGGATTTTACTCTGAGTCTTTCCCTATTTCAAGAGGTACAAGACGGGGTGCCCCCTATCCCCATTGATCTTTGCCATAGCAATCGAATCCCTAGCAATCGCCATCAGATCTAATCTGAACATATAGGGTGTTCAGTGCGGATCCCGTCACCACAAATGTGCGTTGTTTGCAGACGACATTCTAATGTTTTATATCATCTCCCCTGACCTCCCTCCCCAACATATGCCACCTTCTTGACGAATTCGGAACTATCTCAGGTCTTAAGGTAAATTATGACAAGTCTCACACGCTCAACATCAACTTACCTACTACTTTAGGGAGAGTTTCAGGTTCACGTGGAATGAAGCTAATATAACATACCTGGGGATTAAATTGACCACCAAGATAGAGCTTCTTTATCAAGCTAATTATCCTCAGCTATACCAAAAACTGGAAGAGGACTTGACCAGGTGGTCTGGGCTCTTGTTATCCTGGCTTGGCAAAATAAATTCAATTAAAATAACCCTTCTCCCCCGCATCCTATATTACTTTAGGGCCTTCCCATTCCCTATTGACAAAGCCCGATTAAAAAAATTCCAAGCCAAAATTATAAAATTTATTTGGGGCAAAGGAGGTCATAGATTCTCAAAATCGATCTTGTTTAGAGCCAAGACTGAAGGCGGTCTAGGCTTACCTAACCTACTCTGGTACTTCCAAGCAGCCCACCTTGCTCAAATTTCAGCAGTTTACTCCCGCTGGGAACAACCCGACTGGTTACATATTGAAAGGCTGGCGGTACCCCTCCATACTATAGACTATCTCCTCTGGTGTCCTAATAAACTAAGACCTTCAATCCTATCCCCGACGCTCTCACACTCTTTCCATCTCTGGGATGGCTTACGGAAAAACAATCAGATCTCATCTCCCATAGAACCTCTTAAGCACATATTTCATAATCCTGACTTCCCACCGGGGCTAGACATTAAAGCCTTTCGATGGTGGCTCGACAAAGGGCTTTACAGGATAGGCCACTTTCTCAGGCCTTTGGGCCCGATCTCCAAACCATATTGTATCAGTAACTTGGAAATGCCCCCTCAGAATTTTTCAGATTCTCTCAAATCTCAAACTTCTTACAGAAAAAGTGCAAGACATCTTCCCACAAACTCTTAATAACTGAATATGAATCTTGGTGTGGCCAGGCCGTTGAGCAAAGGGGGGGAATTTCAGTGATTTACAGGGCCCTATCATCAACAAAATCCAAGACATTTCCAGTCCTCCTCTCCTCTCTGCTTCAGAGGCTGTGAATTAAGAGGTGACATGATACATACTTGGTGGTCCTGTCCCAGAATACGCCAATTTTGGCACAAGATCTTCGCCTGGATTAACAAAATTACAGCCTTATCCATTCAAGTGTCTCCTCTCATAGCACTCCTTAACTTCCCAGTCCAGGGAGCCTCCAGGAATACGCAACGCCTCATATACTTTATCCTTCTAGGAGCTAAGCTCACGATAGCCAAAGCTTGGAAGCAACTATATGTTTCCACTCTCATGGCCAAACGAAAGATATCCTGGATTATGAACCAGGAAAAGATGGTACTTTCTACTCAAATGACTTTTATCTAGACCAAACATGATTACTCTTTTGTAACACGGTCTAGCATTATGTTGGCTATACCACATATTCCTCAAGAAAGGAAAAAACAGTTATATGTTAAAAACATTTTATTCTTCCATTTTTCTTCCATTACATTTGAGCTAGTTGTTTGTCCTGGTGGTCAAATACAAGATATGCTTATTAGTCTCTTGTTATTCCAAGACCTTTGGTTCGTCTCATATGATAACAATACTTTATACCCTCTACAGAAAGTGATGGGTTGATCTACATGATTTTCCACAAATTTACGCAACGCAAGGTAATTTACGGGGTGGGGGGTCTCGGGGGGGGGGGGAGGGCTCTGCCACAGTATGTTCCCTATTGGGGTGGTGGAGTTCTCTCCGTCCTGGATCACCCACTTTTTCATATTGTGCGGTAACCCGAGTTAACATAAAAAAATTACTAGATATTTCAGAATTTATTCTCCGGGCTTTCCTCTTAACCTGAATGAATCCTTTTATGTATTATTGATTTTCAAGTTATACTTTTCACTTTCTGATCACTTTAGAAATAACCTGTACAATATGTTGGTTATCTTTCTGTAACTGTTAAATCATTATCAGCTCCTGAGGGGCTGAGGACCTGCTTCATGTTTATGACCTATGTTGTATTCACTTTTATTTGAAAATAAAATATATTGAAACGAAATAAAGAGAGACAGATAGATAGATCAACAGACAGATATGGGCAACTCAAGCGTGTTCTCTCTTTGCTGTTACTGAAATTACCGTAGTCATTGTAATAGGCGCACAGGTATTTTTTTTGGTGGCTGGGTAGACCGTGTATTTTCAAACCAAGGCTGGCTTGACCGCAGTGACCGCTGCACTGTGGGTCAGGGTACAGTGCCCCCCCCCCCCCTGGGGCCCGTGTGCAGTAGACACCCTACACCCATAGGTGATACGCTACTGGCAACCATGCTATGACACACATCCAATGCCTTTAGACAGATGTGCTGTGATGGCTGCCATATGAGTCTCCTCTTATCCCACAGTTTGTCTCGCTTTCTTTTCACTTTTTTGAATGATTGTTTTTTCATCTTATATACTTTCAGATCATCTATCTGATCTCTGGGATGCCTTCTTTTCTTGCCCCAGCGATGACAATTCTGGGGGATGTGGACAGGGAAGCCCTCTTTGCACCTTCCTCATGGTTGGACCGTTCAAATGCCATTGATTTGGTTTTAATAATTTTACCCAGCGGCTGTATATGTATATCCTTTGTGCACCTATAGTTTATTCTATCTGTTTATGGCTTCTAAACGCGTTGCCTTTCTGTTATTAACTACTGGCATGTTAGTGTATGATAAACGTATGTGCTACATATGATACTCCAGTCGTGCTTTTTGTTACACTTTTGTATAATAAAAATATGCATTTTATAACAAGTGGTATTGTGTGTTCTAAGGTAGCCTATAATAGTCTCTTTATGATGTTTGGAGGGTATTCATTTTACTGTACCTGTTCTTAGGCAGGCCATACACTGTTCAAATCTCAGCTGGTTCAGCAGGAACCGGCCGAGATTAAAATCATTAATTGGCAGGCTGAAAGTACCAAGTTGATTGATTGACCGACTTGTGTACAACCAGCCTGCCGGATTCTCTTGTGATTATCAGAAGCGGCTGTTATAGCCACTAGCAATAATCCCTGTCTTCTCCCAGTGGTGACAGCTTCCTCCGCCCGCCCCCACCCCCCAGCCGGGAAAAGACAATGGCCCGGCAGGAGGGATTCCTACATCAACACTGTCTGTTGATGCTGTTGATGGGGGAATCCCATGGTTGCAGGAAAGAAATTTGCTCCGTGTATGGCCGGCCTTGGACTGAAAAATGAAAACAGATGCAGCCACTACATTTAGGGATTAGTAAGCTGCAATATTTAACAATTTTATTCTTTGATCTTGCTAGCATTTAAATAAAGGCCAGCTCCAACTAAAACCTTTTTAGACAGCCATAGGCATGCACACAGGGTGTGCTGGGTGTGCCAAAGCACTTTTTTTCAGCTGGAACATACCAAAAACAGAGTTCCTCCATCTCCAGCGCTAGCCTCTTGCCCGCCACTTGTTGCTTTCATTTGCACACACATAAGCCCCGCTTCTGTGTGTACACGTGACTGGCTCCTCTCCCAATGGTGCGCTCTGCACTATCCCTATGAGAGCAGAGGAGGGGAGGGGATGTGCACAGCTCTAGTGTCTCAGTGACAGCTCCTCCTAAATCAATAACAGCAAAGAGCTACTCTACTAGGTCCTGGAAATATGGGAACTTTTGGTGAGGGAACCTTCCACAATAATTATTAATATTATTATTATTATTATTATACAGGATTTATGTTTGCACAGCGCTTTACAACATGAGGGCAGACGGTAAACTTACAATACAAATCAATGCAGGAGGGATCAGAGGGCCCTGCTCGTTAGAGCTTACAATCTAGAAGGGAGGATCAAGTGGAAACAAAAGGTAATAACTGGGGGGTGAGCTGATGGAGAAAATGAAAAACAGTTGTTCTTAGGTGTTGGTAGGGTAGGCTTATACGAAGAGAAGGATTTCCAGGGATTGTCTAAAAGCTAATAGAGTAGGAGATAAGCTCACAGATTGGGGTAGGGCATTCCATAATATTGGAGAAGCTTTGGAAAAGTCCTGGAGGCAAGCATGGGAGGATGTCAGGGAAGAAACCAGAATCAACCCTGTCAGTTTCACAGTTTCCCGGTACGGTGCATGCACACTAGCACACGCATAACTTGAATCCCCTGCTGGCCTATAAATGCTGCCTGACTTTTCAAGCAAATTGCTGGTTTATCTTTCAGCTTCCCTGTGATCTTGTTCCTGTTTCCTGCTGATCGATTGCCTGTTGTGACCCGGATTGCCTTGACCTACTCTGATTCTCCCCTGGACCTGACTTCTGGCTTGTTTAACGGACTCTGTTTACCTCTAGTGTTTGACCCTCAGCCTGTACCCAGATTTGTCTTCAGTGTCCTGTGCCTTGACCCTCAGCCTGTGACCCGGATTGTCTCCTGTCTCCAGTGCCTTGACCCTCTGCCTGTTTCCGGATTGTCTGCTGTCTCCTGTGTTTGACGCTCGGCCTGCTCTTGGATTACCTCTAGATTTGTATCCTGGCTCCCGGCCTGTCTACGGACTTGTCTTTGGTGCTGGTCTCCCAGACTGTCCTGAACTTTGTTCTCTTACCTACCCGCTGGGTCCAATACCTACCAGCCCTTGCATGGCTATCAAGTTCCTCGTTGATCTTCACGCTATATCTGCCTATGCTGCTGGTAGCTTGTGCCTCTCTGTGCAGTTCGCCCTCTGTACCATCTCCAGGGGGTGGAGTGCGCTTAGTCGCAAGAGTGAACCGCTCTCTGCATCTTGGCCTCGGAGAGTCCAGTGGAGGGATTGACAGAGAGGGGTAGTAGAGACAGAGCGATTGGTAAGGTGGATGAGTCTGGCAGCAGCATTCATGATGGATTGAAGAGGTGATAGACTATGTAGAGGTAAGCCAATGAGAAGGGAGTTGCAGTAGTCGAGGCGAGAGATGACCAGCGAGTGAATTAAGAGCTTTGTTGTGTCATTGGTTAGAAAGGGTGTATTTTGGAGATGTTGCGGAGGTTGAGGCGGAAGGATTTGGACAGTGATTGGACGTGGGGCTTAAAGGAGAGTTCAGAGTCCAGGACTACACCTAGAACCTTGGCATGTGGGGATTAGCTTATAGTTGTGCTATCGATTTTGACAGAGAGATCAGGGGAAGGGGCATATGGGGGAGGAAAAATTATAAGTTCGGTTTTGGATAGATTGAGTTTGAGGAAGTGTGACATCCAGACTGATAAATCTGATAGTAAATTAGTGATACGTGAGGAGACAGAGTGAGTGAGCTGAGGGGTAGAGAAGTAGAATTAAAGGCCAATACACTATAGATGTGGGCTCTACCTATCAACATACTCACTAAATTATTGATTGTTACTACTGTATGAAACATAGTACTTATACATCTTTAAATATATAACTCAGCTCCAAATTGTTGAAATTTAAGCAATATCTTTATTGTATATAGATTAAAAAGTATTCCACAGACAACATATATACATATTGGGTTAAAAACAACCTACTGTCCTGACTCAACCCATTCAACCCATAGTATTATGATATGGATACATGCATAGAGTTCAAAAAGACATTTAATAACAACATTTCTTGAGGTGAAAAGCAAAAAAAACATCAAATATGAAAAAATTTAAGAAAAAAAACTTTCCAGAGGACAAACATTGTTGATAGTGAAAGCCCAATGTAGCTGTATTCAACTGACTCTGCTTCAAAGATGAGGGTTATGAGCACTTTATGAAATCATGGTGCTGAAGGTTCTATAGGTAAGTGGATATAATTCACATTTTTGGAACAAAATGTACATCCTTTCAATGTACTTGACAAAAAAAGATGGATTCACCAAACCGTGGTCTAGAACAATGTTTCTCAACTCCAGTCCTCAAGCACCCCCAACAGGTCATAGTTTCAGGATTTCCCTCAGATCAAACGGCTGTAGTAATTACTAAGGCAGTGAAACTGATCAAATCACCTGTGCAAAATAATGGAAGGTCTGAAAACATGACCTGTTGGGGGTACTTGAGGACTGGAGTTGAGAAACATTGGTCTAGGGCAGTGTTTCTCAACTCCAGTCCTCAAGGCGCCCCAACAGGTCATGTTTTTAGTATCTCCATTATTTTGCACAGGTGATTTGATCAGTTTCACTGCCTTAGCAATTACCACAGCAGTTTCATCTGAGGGGAAATCTTGAAAACATGACCTATTGGGGCGCCTTGAGGACTGGAGTTGAGAAACACTGGTCTAGAGGAGGTGAAACAGGGGTAGGGGGGCACACAGTCCTCTGAAACTCAAAGGAGAAGTCCGTTGTGATGATGCACGTAACGTCCTAACGTCAGACGTAGCGGCCATTTTAAATATAAAATGAACAACAGCATAGGAATCAAGGGAATCATTTGTGGGAGGATATTGGTAACAGCTCCATACTAAAAGCAAAGGATGGAGGGGGGCGTGGCTTGGATGGCTTCCCGAGCGGACGTGTTTCACTGAGGCTCCCGCTCCGGCCTGCCTGCATAGAGCTGGGACCTGCACCTTACCGCCACTAAACATGGGCAAACCGCGCAAAAACAAGGAAACGGACCCCAGAGGACACACCACCCGTTCTTCCTCGGTCCCCCCGCCACTCATTACTGAGTACTTCGGGCAAGGAGCTACGGCCGGACACCACGAGGCCAAGATGGCGCCGGCGCCACATACAGCAACCTCACCATCCTCCTCCCTCCGAGCTTCGGCGGACCGCAGAAGCGACAGGTACGGATCCGAGGGTGACTTACCCTCTACCCACCCTCCGACCCCCCCTGCTGAACTTTCGATCGCCCCCTCCTCTGGAGGCCACATGCTGGGCAGTCTATCGCAGACTTTTCCCCCATGCCTCATAGGGCCTGCGCCCTCTATGTCATCCGGCCAATCATCCCCCCCTTGGGACTCATATGCTCCAGAATGGGACCCCCGCTCCCTGCCACAATGCTCCCACCCACACAGGGACAGAGCCCCTTCTCTCTCCCCTCTCCAGAGGGACACAGTCCAGGCTCCGGCACCATCCCAGGCCCTGAAGACACCAGGATCACAGGGGGCCCATCCACACATGGGGACTTCACAAGGCCCATTGCTAGCCAAACACTCCAGCATTACTATCCCATCACCACCACCTCAGAGGGGACCCCCCACGCCAGCTTCCTACTCTGCGGTAGTGCAGGGCTCTCATGCCCACGCTGCACCAGACCTTGACCCTGACCCTGAAACATGTACATCATGGCGAGACTACGTCCGCTGCATGCCCACAAAACAGGACTTCCGAATGCTAATTCAAGAAGTGCGTGACACATGTAGAACAGAGATTAATATGCTTCGCACTGATCTTCATCAGCTGTCCACTAAAGTCGCATCCTTAGAAGAAGAAACAACTGACACGAAAATTGAAATCTCACAAATACACGACCGCTTAGCTTCACAAGCTGCCACCCTCAGGGACTTCCAACGCCACCTTGAGGACCTCGACAACAGAGGCAGACGTAACAATATTAGGGTCAGGGGTCTACCAGAGGCGACACAAGAGGAAGACCTAAATGTGACTCTACAAGCCATTTTCAATAGCATTCTGGGTCGCCCAGAACACCAGCGGGTTAAACTGGACCGTGCACACCGAGCTCTGCGTCCCCGTGGGCCAGGATCTCGTCCACGAGACGTGATCTGCAGAGTCCACAACTATACCCTCAAGGAGGACATTATGAGAAAGGCACGAAATATGCATGCTATTGATTTTGACGGGGCTTCCCTGCAACTTTTTCCAGACCTCTCATGGATCACCCTTCAACAGAGAAGATCTTTGCAACCACTCCTCACCCTGCTCAGAGAGCACGACTTCCGCTATCATTGGGGTTTCCCCTTCAGCCTCACGGCAAAAAAAGACGGAAAGTCCACCACCCTCCGTTACCCGGAGGATCTTCAATTTTTCTGCAGAGAACTGGACATACCGGTACCACCTACCCCTGGATGGGAACCATTGCCACCTCCCCCACCTCGCCCAGACCCTTGGATCCAGGTTACAGGTCGGAAACGCACAAGACCACGATCCGCCGGTCCGTCTCCTCCACCTCGTCAGCGCTGAACTGTTGCTCATCTGAACTCTCATCTTGCCCAGATGTATCACTTCAGTTTCGTATGGTTTGTCCTTTTCTGTTATTTTTTACCTGAGAACCCGGAGACATATCCTGTTCACCCTACTCATATATAGTATGGACTTACTCAGCAAACGGATTCTCTCTTGACTTAGCAACGCATGTTTGAATGTGATTATAAAGTTTAGATAAGACTTATGTAACTAGTTGGGTTGTGCCTTCTTCCCCCCCCATGTTCCCCCTCTCTCTCCCACACCCTCTTCTTCTCTACCCTCTCCCCCTCCTCCCCCCCTCTTTTTTCCTCTCCCCCCCCCCTCCCTCTCTCCTTTTCCCTTCTCCTACCCCCATCTGCACCTACTCCCCACTCTCACTCTCTCCTCTCTTTCTCACTGTTTGTCTGTTTCAGGGGAGGGACATGGCACCCCCTCTCCGTTTTGCCTCCCCCCTTGTTGGAGGTTAAATTATAGGAGAATACTATTACATAGAGGAAATTTCATATACGTATACCTCTATACCATCATTTTTGAACCCATAGAAGTTATCTTACTTTTGCTTCAACTTCCACGAATCAAAAGCCTCATGGGTTTATTCTCTCATTCTGATCAGTGACATAAGTATAGACATGTCGGCTGCCATTTTTATGCATGCAGGTTCCCTGTTTTTTCTGTTACTTAAGTTTTCATAAAATTTTTCTTAGATGCAGGCAGGCCCGGAGGGAGGTTCTCCTCTCCCCTTTGGGTCCATCCTTTCCTCCCCCCCGGGACTCTCCGAATGGCTCCCTTTTTTATTTTCTCTGACGTCGGTATTTTTGGCCCCGACGTCGGAGGGGGCCCTTCGGAGTCTCCCATCCCATCACTCTGTGTAGGTGGGTTATATTGTGAACGGTTGAATAACCTTAATGTTGCACTAACCTTTGTGTTCTTTTTCTCTTTTTTGTACCTTTTCTTATGTTTCTCTCCCACTGCTATTCCTATCTCTCACTCCCTTCCCAACTCCCTGGCCGTCGCCCGTCTCCGGGACCAGGTTCATGTTCAGGGGGCCATAGGCTTTCATACCGCAACCACCATGGAGACCCACTATAGGGACTTCCTATACTTCACGGCTCTGCTGCACCTGCTAGGTAAGCTGCTGTACCTTTCCACTAAACACCCACCATGATTAATATATTTTCACTAAATGTAAAGGGCCTTAACTCAAACGTTAAGAGAAGCCTAGCGCTACGAGAGTTCAAACGGTCTAAAGCGGACATTATTTTCATTCAAGAGACCCACCTTGATAAAACAGGCACCATGACATTCGCACGACGGCAATACCCTCATATATATCAGACCTCTGGCCCACATAAACGGGCAGGGGTGGCAATCCTTCTTAAGCAAGGCTCCCCCTTCCAGTTGCAATCCCAATACTCTGACCCTCGGGGACACTACCTCATCCTCCGAGGCCTTTGGAGAGGAGTGAGTATCACTCTATGCAATATCTATGCCCCAAACACGAATCAAATCCCTTTTTTGTCTAGGGTCTTTGGTCGCCTGTTTAAGGCCCCCCATCAATACCTGGTGATCAGAGGAGACTTTAATCTTGTCCACTCTCCAGGTCTTGATAAACACTCAATGGGCCGGGGGAAATCTCAGGCTAACACCAACAGAACAGCCACTCAGTTTCGCCAACTTACTAGGAAATATGCCCTGTTTGACACCTGGCGCACCACATATCCATCAGCTAAACAATTCACTTTCTATTCCCATCCCCATATGTCCCACTCACGACTAGACTATTTCTTTGTTAATGCCCCGACGCTGCGAACATGTACGAAATCAGACATTCAGGCCATCTCTTGGTCGGACCATGCACCGATTACATTATCTCTGACACTCTCCCCGAGCTCCCTTCGCAAATGCCACTGGCGCCTAAACGACTTCCTACTTAAACATGACCCATCCAGACTGGAACTAGAACAAACTTTGAAGCAATACTTTGTGGAAAATTGCTCCTCCGAGATCTCCGCCCCATCTTTGTGGGAGGCCCATAAGGCGGTCTTACGAGGCCAATGTATCTCACTTTCCACGGCCTTAAAAAGAAACGCTAATGCTACACGCAGCGCTCTTCTGGACAAACTCAAGCATCTAGAAATGCGCCTGCTCAAGTCCCCATCACTGACAACCCTTAGAGAACTCACTAGTGCAAGGGCTGGACTGAGAGATATCGAAATGGGGAAGATAGAAAAGGCGCTAGTCAGGCTTAGACAGACTTACTACGACAAAGCCAACAAACCACACACACTCTTGGCGAAACAGCTTCGCGATCAGGCAGCAACCGCTTCCATTACACAACTTAGGGAGGCAAATGGCGTCCTCCACTCCCACCCTGACAAAATAGCACAACTTTTTCACGATTTTTATTCCGCATTGTATAACGACCCGAATGTCCCGCACAACCCACCTCCTCCTGACCTAACCCAGGCTATCTACACCTATTTAGCAGAAGCAGACACACCCAAGCTCACTCCCTCTGCCCTGGAGACTCTTAACGCCTCCATCACAGAGGAGGAGATAACAGAAACAATTAAACTGCTACCAAATAATAAGGCCCCTGGGCCTGACGGACTACCGTACCTCTATTATAAGACGTTTCTAACACACTTACTCCCCCATATGACAAACCTCTTTAATTCATTTCTTTCTAACGCACCCATCCCCAGAGATATGCAAAACTCCTACCTGACACTAATCCCAAAACTAGGGAAAGACCACACCCTCCCATCCAATTACAGGCCGATAGCACTTCTAAATACTGATTTAAAAATCTTTACGAAAATACTGGCCAATAGATTAAACAACTTTATGCCGTCTCTGATCCATAGAGACCAGGTAGGCTTTATTCCTTGTCGACAGGCTGGGGATAACACCCGGAGGGTCATTGACCTGGTTGAGGTCGCGAACAGGAACAAATTAGAGGCAATACTACTCAGTTTGGACGCCGAAAAAGCCTTTGATAGGCTGGGCTGGCCCTTCCTGTTCGCGACTCTCAACCGGGCTGGTATTGAGGGCCCGTTCCTTCGAGCTATCACCCACCTATACTCGGCCCCAACAGCCCAGGTTCGCACTAACTTTGCAACTTCCCCTACATTTTTAATTTCCAATGGGACCCGCCAAGGCTGCCCACTCTCCCCTCTTTTATATGCCCTATGCATTGAACCACTGGCAGCACATATCAGAAACAACCCAAATGTACACGGTATACCAGTCCGTACTAGAGATTTCAAAATCTCCTTATTTGCAGATGATGTCCTCCTCACTCTCACCCAACCCCGCATATCTCTTCCGAATTTACAAGCAGAGCTGGAGAGATATAGCACCCTCTCGGGTTATAAAATTAATAGCTCCAAGACAGAGGTTCTCCCTCTTAATTTAACACCCCAGACATTCTCAACGCTTTCACAAACTTTTCCATACTCTTGGCGGACCTCTTCCTTAAAATATCTGGGGGTGCATATCACTCCCACATACGACACTCTATACAAGGCCAACTTCCCCCAAATATTCGCTTCTATTAGAACCTCCTTAAATAAATGGAGATCCCAGAAATTGTCCCTTTTTGGTAGACTGGCAACCTTGAAGATGACGATACTACCTAGACTTCTATATTTGTTCGAGACGCTCCCTATCCCCATCCCGAGTTCACACCTAAAAAAACTTCAAGGGGACCTAATAAACTTCTTTTGGAATTATAAAAGACACCGTGTTGCTAGATCAGTTCTATACGCCCCGCGTACCCAAGGAGGACTGGCGTTCCCCAATATAGCTAAGTACTATCTAGCAGCCCAACTAAGACCTATAGCCTCCTGGTGTACCCTACACGCTTACAATAGGTGGACACAGATAGAAAAGTTATGGCTAGCCCCTATACACCCAAATTCCATGCTTTGGAGCTCTGATTTACCCCCAAACAGCGTACAATTGCTAGGACCAATGGCTCTTCTACGTACACTATGGCGACGGGCCAAACTGAAATATCCACTCACCACAATGACGTCCCCAGTCACCTCATTTCTATTCACACCCAATATCCCTGACAGCTTAACCTCACAGATGTCCCATTTCTGGATGGACAAGGCTATATTTCGGTATGGACAACTAATTGACCCTAAAACTAGAATGCTACGATCCTTTCAAGAACTACAAAAAATTTTTGATCTTCCCAAACAGGCTTTTTTCAGTTACCTACAAATACGCCATTATGCACAATCGCTGAGGTCGAATTTAAGATTCTCTCCCCTGACAGACTTCGAAAAACTATGTTTAGAGGGCTCGTCCCCTAAAGGCATGATTTCACGTTCCTACCAAATACTGGTCACTGATTTCTCACCAGATGGGCCACGACACCCATATATGGCTAAGTGGGAGCAGGCTTTGGGCTCAGATCTATCCCTTAAGACCTGGCAATTTATATGGAACCAGGCTACTAAAAGCTCCATATGCACGCTTTATAAAGAAAATCAATACAAAATACTATTCCATTGGTATCAGACCCCTGACCTGCTCCACTCTATATATCCCACAGCCGACTCTCGCTGTTGGAGATGTTATAAGGATAGGGGAACACTATTTCATGTCTATTGGACCTGCCCTCTAATCAGCCCTTACTGGAGTATGGTACAATCCCTACTCCAGTCTATCTTTGATACTGGAGTGCTTCTAGATCCGAAGATCTTTCTCTTAGGCCTTCCGCCTACCACCTTCTCAAAAACCTCCAAAAAACTTTTAGCGCATGTGCTTACTGCAGCACGCTGCCTGGTGGCTCTAAAATGGAAAAAAAGGGAGACTCCTTCACTGACTGAGCTGCACTCCAGGATTAGAGATGTTAAAAGAATGGAATATCTTACGGCCTCATTAAATGATACTCTTGAGAAACATAACCGTATTTGGGAACCCTGGGTTCTGTTTGAGACCCCTGTGACTTAATGATATAGGTCATTCATGTACCTATAACCCGTCCCCCACAGACGTACCCCGGGTTTGGTGATGGGTGGCGACCTTCCCCCCCCCCCCTCTTCTCTCCCCCCTCTATCTACTCTCTTTTTTCTCTCTTTTTTACTGTTTTAAATTTTTTTTTTCCTTTTTGTGAAACTATATACATATGTAAAGGGTACTAATGGATACAAAGTATGAAACGTTTAACTGTCTAGTTAACCTACTCCGTTTCATTACTAACTGTTTATATTACCAGGCTTAACCGTCCAATGTTTGGATGACTATGTGCCAAATTGAAATGTGACACTATGACTTCTTTTTATTCCTGTACTCAATACTATAATGCTGTAATTGTTAATTTTTTTTTTCTGTTGAAAAATAATAAAAATTGTCAATTATAAAAAAAAAAAAAAAAAAAGCAAAGGATGGGTTTGGAGAAAGAGCTCTGTACTGGGGGGGGGGGGGGGGTGTTAAACTTGCCCATGAGATATACATTCCTTATAGTGGAAGTCCAGGCAAAATCTAACTAACGCTAAACCTGGTCTCCGCCACATTTTAAACCTAATCTACCTGTAAAGCAAAAATCACTGAACTTACCTATTCCAAAGCCAATCTGGTCCGATCTCCAGCGGCGGAATCTGTGTGCAGGAGAGGACCAACAATGGCTGTGATTTGCCTGGAAAGTGACGTCACGAATAGACTTACTATGGGGCTTCCATTGTCAGCCGCCTCTCCTGCACCCAACTCCACACTGAAGCCGTCGCTGACGGCTGATGCTGGGACCGGACCGGATCGGCTGCAGAATAGGCAAGTACTGTGATTTTTGCTTTACAGGGTTAGATAGATTAGGTTTAGAATGTGGCAGAGAGCAGGTTTAGCGTTAGTAAGGTTTTGCCTAGACTTCCACTTTAACTCTGCATCCATGTCGTCCTGACGAAGTGACACTTGCATGCAAGAGAAACGCGTTGACATCACAGACATGGTACGTGTTGTCTGACTAATCCATGCCCCCTTTGCATTTCAATTGATGGCGGGAGATCCACGGCAATATGGCATGATCCTTTGATCACCTTTACAGCAGATGACTTCTATAGTGTTCGCATCTCACTGGAGCTGGAGTTGTAGTTGGATGTCAATGGTGAGAAATGGTGAGCTGTAGTTGGATGTCAATTTACTTGCTGAGAAATGCAAGTAAAGCATCCGAGGATTGTAAATACTGCAGCGACATCCTAATGAGGGTGAATCCATGAAGGTGTGGTAAGATAGCTTTCTCCATTTGAACTGGCTGTGTTGATTTAATGCTGTAAAACCTGCACCTACAAGTGGATCTCTACTACCTGGTTTACCAAGAGTCTGGCTGGGAGGCTGTCATTTCTAATTGCACTTATACTGCAAACACCAGGAGACAGCAGGTAATAGGTGACCAGAGGAAACAGGAATTGTTATATCATTGTTTTGCCATACAGCTGTGACTGGTCGGGACATTGGAGTCACTCTTCCTGAAATCTAGTATTTTCCTGGTCAGTGAAAACATTATATTTATCTGGCTATTAGTCATAACGTGCTATTCATATTGGACCGCGGCCATTTAGTGTTGACTATCACAGTACACATCTTGATTGGACAAACATAAATGTTGATGTTGACACCCAAGTTATTGACTTCCTTTATAGAGCTAAGGACAATAATAATTCTTAATCCATTTTTTTTACCTATTTTTAGCCATCATTCGGGGATATATTTTAGAGCCCTGGGGCTTATTTGTGTGTAAAGATTCCAGCTTTGAATTGATTGGCACTATTTATGCAGCGTTTTTATGCGCTGGGATCATATGCCACATTTAATATTATTAAAGTAGTAGTAAACCGCAGTTGGATAAAAAAAAAAAATTCCCTTCAAGGCAATATCATAATATACCAGTATGCATCGCATGCATACTAGTATATTATGAGAAACTTACCTTAGAACGAAGCCCTGAGAGCGCTAACATCTTCCCCTACTCTTCCTTCCAGGTTTGTGGCTATTGGCTACATGAGTGGCCGGGGGCACAATGAAGTCACTTCCGCGCCACCGTTTATGGCATGGGCACTGAAGGTCCGGCACTGTATGCCGGTTTTGTCACCAGCTGCATGCACTCTAAATGCCTCCTAAACAGTAGAAGTTTAGGCTCACCTGTAGGTACAAGTGGTGTAACAGAATTTACTACCACTTTAAGGCGTCAGGATGTGTATTAGTGACATTTGTTTTTAAAGTAATTCCCCCCCTTTAGTCTATTATGAATGCTGCTGCTAGACTAATACACCTCACTAACCGATCCGTGACTGCTGCCCCTCTCTGCCAAATCCTTTACTGGCTTCCCCTACTCCACCGTATAAAATTCAAAATGCTAACCACAACATACAAGAGCCATCCACAACATCGCCCCCAGCTACATCACCAACCTCAGCTGTAGATATCGCCCAAATCGTCCCCTCCACTCCTCCCAGGACCTCCTGCTCTCTAGCTCCCTTGTTACCTCCTCCCATGCTCGCCTTCAGGACTTCTCTAGAGCCTCTCCCACCCTCTGGAACTCCCTCCCCTGAAATTTCCGTCCACCTTTAGGAGATCCTTGAAAGCTCCTTATTCAAGGAAGCCTATCCCACACCCAACAAAACTAAGGAGAGGGTTTCCGCGCTCACGGACCTGAAGGCTTGCAGCCTCCCCTTGCACTTACCCCCGGAAGGGTAAGTTAATAATACAGAGAAATTGATAGGGGGTGGGTGGCGCTACCTTATAAGGGTACCTTGATTTACAATATGATGAGCCTCAAAGGAATCAGGAAAGATGTAATAGTAAATGCACCCCCTTTAGTCCCTCTTTAGGTGGTGGATCTAGATATCCAGCGTTACCTGAATAAACTGTGCTAGCAGGTCTTAATCATACCTACATGCAGGTGTACCCCATCTGATTAATCAACAAAAATTAATTAATTGATAAAAAATCAATAGTGATAGACCAAGCCTACATAGAATAAATGAAATTAAATAAACCACAGTACAAAATTATATTAATCCCCATGTGTCCAAATGTGCTTGTAAGCATAAAAGTGAGTTTAAATAGTCCCAACATTAAACATATAGTGCAGAGTTGCACATTAGATATTATAGAGCTAGTGAAAAGTTAGCAAAAAATTGATGAACAACTTTATAAAAAAATAGATGAAAAAAATAGATGAAAAAAATGATGAAAAATTAGTGTAAAAATTGTAGCAAAGTCCAATAGCAGCAAGTGAAAAGCGTCTGTGATAGGTTACTTTCGTGAACACAGCTGATCAGATCCAGTGACTTGCGGTGCTCCCCCTCAAAGATCCCCACTCACCAGCTCCCTACACCCCTGCAGGGGTAGTAGGCATGTAGTAGTAGGCTGCAATCAGATGTGTATGGGTCCTCAGGGTGCGCCGCTCCAGCTGTAAGGTATCCTTCAGTACGTCCTCATAGGGAAGAAACAGGGCTCCATAGTGTGATACTTTTAAGGTATTTTATTTTATTTATCACAATGTACAAAAAATAAACCAAATAAATAAATAAAAAGTTTAAAAACCAAACAGACAGTCACACAGCTTGTGAACTAGTTCGTATGGAGAGTGCAGGGCGTCTAGGACCGTCAGCTGCGCGGCGTGCGCCTCAGCTGCGTTCCACACTCTCCTACTTCCGCGTGTGACGTCAGTGCGTAGCTCCGCCTTACGCGTTTCGTCATCGACGTTATCAAAGGCGCCTTTGATAACCCCCCCCAATTGTCATCTGTCACCCAACAGTCACCCCATAAAAGTGCACCTGTCACATAATAGACTGCCATCAGTGACCATCAGCGGTGCAACCGTCACCCATCAGTGACCTGCCCTGTCACCCGTCACCCACCAGTGACCGTGCCCTGTCACCCGTCACCCATCAGTGACCTGCCCTGGCACCCGTCACCCATCAGTGACCGTGCCCTGTCACCCATTAGTGACCATCAGTGGTGCACCCGTCACCCATCATCACCTGTCAACAATCTGTGACTATCACCTGTCACCGTCCGTGGCCTGTCACCCATCAGTGACCGTGCCTTCTCACCCGTCACCCATCAGTGACTGTGCCCTGTCACCCATCAGTGACCATCAGCGGTGCACCTATCACCCATCAGTGACCGTCGCCTGTCAACTATCTGTTACCATTACCCGTCACCGTCCGTGGCCTGTCACCCATCAGTGACCATTGCCTGTCACCCATCAGTGACCATCGCCCATCACACCATCACCTCTCAGTGAACGTCACCTGCCATCCATCGCACAGCCCATCAGTGACCGTCACCTGCCACCCATCTGTCACCCGTCGCACAGCTACCCGCCACACAGCCATGTCCAAAAGAGGATATACTAGTGAGGAGGTGTTCCAGATCCTCTCTATGACTGATGAGAGCACTGGGGAGTTCACATCAGAGTCCAATTCTGATTCTGAATCAAATTCGGCATTTGAACCGATCGATAGTAGCAATGATTCGGATGAAGAATGGGTCCCTCCTAAAAGGGCACGACACTCTGAAAACCAGGAAGCCGCCAGCAACCAGGATTATATTCCCAGGCCCAGTACCAGCTCTGCCGCCAGAAATAGGCCCCTGGAAGAAAGGCCCAGTACCAGTGCTGCCGCCAGCAATAGGCCCCAGGAACAAAGGCCCAGTACCAGTGCTGCCGCCAGAGATGGGCCCCGCGCACAAACGCCCAGGCCCAGTACCAGTGCTGCCACATCACACCTGAGTACCAGCACAGGAAATTCAACTCCCCCAACTACTGGAGTGTCACGTCCCCCAAGAGCCAGGGCCGCTACATACATGCCAGATGGTCTTGCCAACCCAACATGGCTGCCTTCCAACTCGGGATCACCAATTATTCCCCCTTTCACAGCACAGCCCGGTGTACAGGCCAACACCCAAAATTTCGCAGAGATCAATTTTTTTCACCTGTTTTTGCCTGACACTTTGCTGCAGTTCATTGTGGACCAGACAAATTTGTATGCCCAGCAGTATATTGCCAGCAACCCCCAATCATCTTATGCCCGTCCGTTTGAGTGGAGAGATTTGAATTTGGAGGAGTTCAAATTATTTTTGGGCCTCACCCTAAATATGGGGCTTACAAAAAAAAATGAAGGACATACCTATTGGTCCACCAACCCCATCCACCATATATTCCCATGTATTCTGACGCAATGTCCAGGTCCCGATATGAGACGATTATGAGATTCTTTCATTTTAATGACAACACCCAGTGCCCTCCCTGCAATCATCCAAATTCCGATAAGCTATACAAGATTCGCCCACTGATGAATTTATTTTCCCAATGATTTGCAGAACTCTATGTCCCTGAGAAGAATATGTGTGTGGATGAGTCCCTGGTACTATTTTCAGGCCGGCTAGGAATAAAACAATATAGTCCTAGCAAAAAGGCCAACTACGGAGTAAAATTTTTCAAGCTGTGTGAGAGAGCCTCTGATATCTATATGCATTCCGCATATATGAAGGAAGAGATTCCCAGCTCCAGCCCCCTACATGGGCACAACTGGAAAAATCGTATGGGACCTGGCTTACCCACTTCTGAAAAAAGGATATCATATATACCTGGACAACTTTTATACCAGCCTGCCCCTTTTCAGACACCTATATATCGAAAAACCCTGGCCTGCGGAACCTCAAGAAAAAATAGGAAGGGCTTCCCACAATCCATAGTGAACAAAAAGCTTCAAAGGGGGGAAAGAGCAACACTGAGATGCAATGAAGTGCTGGCCTTGAGGTGGAAGGATAACAGGAACGTGCACATGATGTTCACCATTCATGATGACACTACAGTGCCACTGACACTGCCTTCAACGTGAACTGACCCTGGCCTGCTTTTTGACTATGCCTCTGCCTACCTTTTGGACTGCTTCCACATGAACTGACCCTGGCCTGTTTTGACTATGCCTCTGCCCACTGTTTGGACTGCTTGCTCGTGAACTGACCCTGGCCTGTTTTGTGACTATGCTTCTGCCTACCGCTTGGACTGCTTGCACGTTAACTGACCCTGGCCTGTTTTATGGACTATGCTTTTGCCTACCGCTTGGACTGATTTGTTGCCCTGCTACTTATAGTACACAGGGGTCTCACATATGTGAGGGGCTCCAGAATAGTTTTTCCGGGTGGAGAAAACTATTTTTTTTGTTTTCTCCGGGTTTTGTAAGTTCCGGATTAGGGTCTGGAGTGCGGAGGCTTCATAGAGATTTGGGTGGGTCGAAGCCTCTACCCCTGTTTCCCTGTGCACAGGTCTTACCTGATTGCGGCCCTCAGCCTGCTGCTGACTTACTGCCATCATGCCTTTGCCTGCCGCATGAACGGACCACACCTCTGCCTGCTACCTGGACTATGCAAATAATTAGCTGTAGCAAGAGGCAGTATGTTTATGAAGGGCTGGAGAGCGGTACAATAATGAGTGTCTGCAGGTATCAGTGTACCAGGACCAATATTTTGGCTGTGCTGGCTGTCTCTGCCTGGACAATTTCTATGGACAAATGCTTTGGCTGTGCTGACAATATCCTTGTGCTGACTATAGACAATATTCCTGCCTGCTGCCTGGATAATTACTATTGCTATCACTAAGCACATCCCTGACTGCTGCCTAGACCAGTGCTCTCTTCTGTGGACACTACTAAAAGCACAGGTTATACTTTTTTTTTTACCCTTTCCGCAATAGAATTTATTTTGGATTGTAATTCTTGGTATGTACATGCTATGTGTTAGAAATATGAAGGGCCTTCAAAAATGATAGGTTGCCAGGAAATTATCTATGTAATGTATGCTCCTAGAACGCCTGATGGTGCTACTTGGATGTTGGATGAAAAGTGTAATAGGTGGTTGAGAAATGAGATGTGCAATTTATTCGCGTAGATCGCCTGATGGTGCTACTTCAATGTTGGGCCTTTGTATGTGGCCAGGCTGTGTAAAAGCCCCACACATGTGGTATTGCCATACTCAGGAGGAGTAGCAGAATGTATTTTGGGGTGTCATTTTTGCTATGTATTTGCTATGTGTTGGAAATATCTTATAAATGGACAACTTTGTGTAAAAAAAAAGCTTTTTCATTTTTTTTCCACATATTACAAGAACATCTGGAAAAAAATAACCGTTCAAAAGACTCATTATGCCTCATAGATTATACATTGGGGTGTTTGCTTTCCAAAATGGGGTCGTTTTGTGGGCAATTCCATTGTCCTGGTGCTCCAGGGCCTTCAAAAGTGTAATAGGTGGTTGAGAAATGAGATGTGCAATTTATGCTCGTAGATTGACCTGATGGTGCTACTTCAATGTTGGGCCTTTGTATGTGGACAGGCTGTGTAAAAGTCCCACACATGTGGTATCGCCATACTCAGGAGGAGTAGCAGAATGTATTTTGCAGTGTCATTTGTTGTATGCATATGCTCTGTGAGAGAAATAACCAGTTAATATGACAATGTTGAAAAAACAAACAAAAAAAAAAACAAATCTTCCTTTTGCAAAGAATTGTGGGAAAAAATTACAACTTAAAAAACTCACCATGCTACTTACTTAATACCTTGGAATGTCTACTTTCTAAAAATGGGTCATTTGGGGGGTATTTGTACTTTTCTGACTTGTTAGTACCTCAAGAAATGAGATTCACCTGATGTTAGGCATGTGCAATTCGTTTCATTCCGAATTCGTTTTTTAACAAATTTCAACAAATTTGTTAATTCGGAAATATCCGAAGTAACGAAAACCCGTTTAACAAATTTTTCCGAACATTCGTGAATTTGAAAAATTTGTACATTCGTAAATTCATACATTCGTAAATTCGTAATTTACGAATGTACATTCGTAAATTCGTACATTCGTACATTAGTAAATTTGTGAATTCGTAAATTTGTAAATTCGGAAATCTGAAATAATAATTGACTAATAATAACTTAACTATTACTAGTAACTATTAAATTATAGGTATTATAATTTCCTTTCAAATTTGGCTGTTAGTGAACGTAACACATACAAATTTATCCGAAGTTATTAATGATCCAAAATAACGAATGCCGTATCCAAACGAATGGAACATAATGAATTAATAATAATAAATAACAATAATAATAATAATAACGTTTTATTATTTTTATTTCTTCTTAATTTGTTCTCTTCCATTTGTTTAGATGCAGCATTTGTTTTGGATAATTCGTAACTTCAGAAAAATTTGTATTTGTTACGTTCACTGACAGTCAAATTTGAAAGAAAATTACAATACCTATAATTTAATAGTTACTATTTCAGATTTTTGAATTTTTGGGTTTTTGGATTTTCAAATTTCGAATTTACAAATTTCCGAATTTTCTAATTTACAAATGTACGATTTTATGAATTTAAGAATGTACGAATGTTCGAATGTAAGAATGTACGAATTCACAAATGTACGAATGAACAAATGTACGAATTTACGAATGTATGAATGAACTAATTTTTGAATGTACGAATTTACGAATTGCGATCATAACGAATGACCTGAATAACGAAAAAAAAAAATAAACTAATGAAACGAAAACTAAAATGAACACATTTTTTGGCTGTGCACATGTCTACCTGATGTACTGAAGGCTTGATCAGATGTTTTCAATTTTCAGTGATTGGCACCATAGTTTGTAGACTCTATAACTTTCACAAAGACCACATAATATACACTAATTTGGGTTATTTTTACCAAAGATATATAGCAGTATAAATTTTGGACAAAATTTATGAAGAAAAATTATTAATAATTTGCTAAATTTTATGACAAAAACAAAGAAAAAGGCAATTTTTTTTTATAGCACAAAAAATAAAAAAAACATTAGTGATTAAATACCACCAAAAGAAAGCTCTATTTGTGTGAAAAAAAGGACACAAATTTCATTTGGGTACAGTGTTGCATGACTGATTAATTGTCATTCAAAGTGTGAGAGCACCGAAAGCTGAAAATTGGTCTGGGCAGGAAGGGGGTTTAAGTGCCCTGTATTGAGGTGGTTAAAGGATGATATTAATTTCAAGTTCCTCATTGAGTCCATTAGGGGCAAGCGTGTCAAGGGTGTAAATCCAGAATGTTTTGCGTTCGCATAATCACTTCAGATAGACCCTTAGGTATAGATTCGATGACCCACACTCGAAGGCCTGTTGTGGAGCAAGCGTGATACTTTAAAAAATGGCGTGGCACACTATGTTTATCACAACCTAGTTCCACCAAATGGCGATGCTTGCCAAAACACTGTCTTCATGGGCAGATGGTCCGGCTACATATAATAAACCACATAATCGCTAGAGCAATTGTGGAATTGGTCAAAGAGGAAGAGTCTACCTTTGTGGGTAAAGCTCTTTTGTCCATGACTGACAAGTCAAGCACAATGGTTTATTGCACCTGTACATTCCTACTAGAGGAATAAGACAGAGAGGATTGTCTTTAGTCATACATTTTAGCTTACTGGGTGCTATTTTGTTTTTCAATGTGGGAGCCCTTCTGTAAGTGACCTTAGGTCTTTGGCACAAGGTGGTGTTCAAATGGGGGTCTTGCTTTAAGATGTTCCAATGTTTACGGAGTATATGTTCCATCTTTTTGTATTGACTGTGGAACCCTGTAACAAAGTGTACCTCTGACTCTTCCAGGGGATACTGGTTATAGGCCTGATCTATCAGAAGTGGGGGATAGCCTTTCTCAGTAAATTTATGCTAATGGACTCAATGAGTAACTTGAAATTAATACCATCCTTTAAACATTTTGAATAATTTCTCCTGTGTTTGTTCTTTGTTTATGTTGCCTGTCATAAATGGTGATCTAGCAATAATTATCATTATCCCAATTTATGTACTTTTGTGATACATTTGTGTGCATGCGACAATAGGTGCATACATACGTTGCATTTTCTGTACAATCAGCATATATCATACACGTTCTGTACCAACCATTTACGATGTTACCAATGTGCATGCTATCAAGTATATTGTGCACATCATGTATAGCAGTTGGGTTTTTTTTTAATTATGCGCACATGCATCTATTTTATTATTTTATCTCATTATTTTTCTAATCTTTGCCGCTTTGACCATCTACATTCCCTTCTCAAGAATATACTATTATAATAGTGTATTTTAGGTTAATAATTATTTTAATTTTAATTTAGTGATTACTTTTAAAATAATTTTTATTGCTCTTATTTGGTAGCCTCTTCAGTGCCTTTTGTCATAGAATTATATTACTATTGTTTCTTTTCTATATGACATGTCTCTATTAGATACAGTGATTTTTTTATTATTACAGAATATATATATATAGATTTTGAGATTTTAAATATAATCTTTGCACGTAATATACACATATTTTCTTATATATTTAGAGATTGCAGTTTCCTGATTACACATGCATGTTTGGGATATGCCCATCGCTGGTTAACTAATCAGCTGTGAGCGTCTTTCAGTCAGCAGAGGTCTGCTATAAATAGTTCCTTGCTTCTCCCCTATTCTCACACTTGAAAAAGGAGCGCGCATGTGCCGTACGGACCTTGCGCACGCTCAGAAACGCATTGTGTTGTTCCCTATGACTGACGTCACCAGTCGCTTCCTTGGTTGCTGCTCTGCTCCTCTGCATAGACAGACCATGTTCCGTCCTGGCTCCCCGCCGGATTGCGGCATAGGCTTGGGGCATTCCTGGGAACCGGTGATTGTCCTCCCACCTTCCCACTTTGGAATGTATCTCTTTGCTCAACATACCATTTTTACATGTAAGTGGATACTTTTATTTGTCAATTGTAAATAAATCATTTTACTTAGCAGTGCTCTTCTCCTTTTGTTTTTAAAGCACTCTCCCTAACTCTGCAACCTGTATATAGCGTACTCTTAAACCCTGTGGCCTATAGATAGCATACTCCTCAGCCCTTCACCCTGTACATAGCGCACTTCTTAACTCTGCCTCCTGTACATAGTGCTCTTCTTAAATCTGCACCCTGTACATAGCCAACTCCTTAACTCTGCACCCTGTACATAGCGCACTCCTTATCTCTGCACCCTGTATATGCACTGCTTAACTTTGCACCCTTTACTTTTTAAACACATTTTTTGAATGCTGGGATATGAATGACTGGATCATGTTCCCTTCGCTATCCCCACACTCCATTAAAACTTACCATTTACTCAAATGCTTTTTTGTTTCCTTAAGGAAACGTTTTTGCAGTACAGCACTTTTCTTTGTGACAACCGTTTTTGCTCTGAACCCTCCTTCCTGGGAACTAACTTTTTACTTGGCTAATAGCACCATCTATGAGGAATTATGAAATACTTGTGGCTGCCTTGGGGGTTGGAGACTGCTGTATCGCCTGTGAGATAACTCTGTTTACATATGATACGTGCATTGTTGCACACCTCACCAATTACTCCTTTTTTTATATATTTCTATATATGGGTTTCCCTTTTCTTATACATACACATGTACACATATATCCCTCTCTTCCTCCCCTTGTGTGTTTTATATTAGGCCATCTCTGTGTAGCTCCCGTGGGTGCCATCAGAGCCTGGGGAGACATTTGGGCGCTCCCACTTTGCACTCCACTGGATCCTGTTGTATTGTTTTTATATTTTGGCTGGCTGTGTGCTGTGCATCCATAGTGAGCAACTTCCTGTTACCTCTCCTCTTTTCTCTCTGCCCTTATCCGCCTTGTATGTATTGCAGAATGTCTGTGATTATGTTCTAATATGTGTTTTATTTTATAGAAGATGTTTACAAATGCGGTTTAAATCAACCCAGAAGAAGGAGCATATAGAACTCCAAAACATGTTGGTATTTGGTTTACACACCTACTTCATCATTGTATATTGATTGATGCTACTTTGTGCCCTGTGGCCACTGACAATCAAATTGAATGTATTATTGTTGTATATACATTAATTCATTTTATCTATACTTTTTTTTTTATGCTAATAAATACTTTGAATCTAATATATGTTCAGCTTGTGTCTGTATACCTCTTGAGCCTAAAAAGTCCTACCTATCTTTTTTGGGGAGTTTTCTTCCTATCCATGTACTAAGGATGTGGCCTACAAGCAGTTTCCTTCAAACCTTTTCTCTATTGCACCCTTTACATAGCGCACTCCTGAGCCCAGAATCCTGTACGTAGCACACTCCTGAGCTCTGTAACCTATACATAGACCACTCCTGAGCCTTGCATCCTGTATATAAAACACTCTTGAGCCATGCACCCTGTACTTAGTGCTCTACTTAACTCTGCAACCTGAACAGAGTGTACTCCTGAGCCCTGTGTCCTGTGCATAGCACACTCCTGAGCCCTGCACCCTGTACATAGCGCATGTCTTAACTCTGCACCCTGTACATAGCACACTCCTTAAAGTTATTGTAAAGGGAGAGCCGTTTTTCATGGGGGCACCCGTGCAGGTGCGTTCCCGAGTCCCACTGCTGCATCCATTGACACAGACAGCAGGACTCGGCCCCGCCCCCCTGTCACTGGATTTGATTGACAGCAGCGGGACCCAGATTCAGGAACACCATGTTACTTTTGCCTAAAGCTCTGGCTGCCACAGAAACCCCTGACATTATTGATTGCCATGAGTTCATAATGCACCAACAGAAATATTGGCGATCCCCCACTCAAGGTAAACATTGGATAAAAATAAAACAAACAACTTTAGGACTTGAACCCCAGGATTTTTGGGAGAAATCCTCTCTACTGATTAATCACTAGACTACCAGGCCAATTCTGACATATCTCTCCTACATGTAAAAACCATCATTTTTTTGCTAGAAAATTACACAGAACCCCCAAACATTACATATGTTTTTTAGCAGAGACCCTAGAGAATAAAATGGCACTCATTGCAACTTTTTATCTCGCACTGTATTTGTGCAGCAATTATTTGAACATGTTTTTTTTGGAAATGCATAAATAAAAAACAGTAAAATCAGCCCAATTTTTTTGCATAATGTTATGTTGAGTACATAGATACCTAACATGTCACACCTCAAAGTTGCACACACTCGTGGAATGGCACCAAACTTCAGTACTTAAAAATCCCCATAGGCAACGCTTTAAACATTTTTACAGATTACATGTTTTGAGTTACAGAGGAGATCTAGTGCTAGAATTATTGCTGTTGCTCTAACGATCGTGGCAATTCCTCACGTGTGGTTTGAACATCGTTTTTAGATATGTGGGTGCGCCCCTGTCCCCGAGCACGTGGGGACAGGGGCGTTTTACATTTTTTTTTCATCTTTTTTTATTGTTCCTTTTAATTTTATTTTTCTAGTTTGATGCTTTCTTTTTACATTTTTTTTAATCCTTTTTATTCCTATTACAAGGAATGTAAAAATCCCATGTAATAGGAATAGTGCGTGACAGGTCCTCTTTACAGTGAGATCTGGGGTCAATAAGTCCCCAGATATAACCTCTAGGCTAGGAAGCCTGAAAGAACAAAAAAAAGATCCTGGCTTCCAAGCCGAGGCAGCGGCATTTTTTTCAAATGCAGAGGCTGCGAGTGACGTCATAACATTGCACCTGGCCTCCAAATGATCATAGAGACTCCGGAGATCATCTGGCCCGCCAGAAATCTCTATGGTCAACATCCGGTGCCAGTGGGTTCCTTCTCCAGTTCACTGATGGCAGGGGCGAGCCGGGAAAAGCACCAGAGGGCGGCAGGAGGGGGGGGCGGCAGGAGGGGGGGTCCCCACCCGCCGCCTATAAGAATAATCAAGCAGCTGAACAGCCGCTATGATTGTTCTTATGGTGAAGGGAATTTACATACTTCACTAAAATCAGAGCTACTGTCCTGTTTCCTGAAGTTTGACGTATTTTAAAAGGTCCTTCACATTTATAAAGACACAGCAAAAGGAACAGAACAGATACAACCCAAGTCCAGATATTAATGTCTACATCAGTTTGTAAAATTAATGTAAGCAATGTTGCCCTTTGAGCCAATGTCCTTTTTCTTTTTTTTTAATGATGAAGGAGAAATAATGTAGGGGCTCTCATTATGAAATAGTTTTTAAGCATTTGAACTGATTAAAAACATGTATTTAATTTATAATTAGCCAGTACTACTTACAAATGAAACAGAAGAATTCGGTCCATTTAATTTGTAGAATAAGGACACATGAAACAGAGAAGATGGCACATAGAAATAACTTTTTAGGAGTCACTTTTCTCATGTTAGGTTGGTGCACAGGTATTAGTATTAGTCAAATCTTCAGTACAAAAACTCTGGAAATACAAAAAAAAATGAATTATTGAATGTATTTTCCCAATAGAAATTCAAAGGATTGTGTGTGGTTATAAACCTATGGAAGAGCCCTGGGGCCATCATAAAAGAAAATACAGAATTATGAGTTTGAAAAAAAAAATTGTTTTTTTTTTTTTTACAGAATTCTGAGTTTGAAAGTCAGAATTCTGAGTTTGAAAGTCAGAATTCTGAGATTCAAAGTCAGAATTCTGAGTTTGAAAGTCAGAATTCTGAGATTCAAAGTCAGAAACGTGAGTTAAAAAGGAAAAAAAATTCTACAGAATTCTGAGATTAAAAGTCAGAATTCTGAGATTGAAAGTCAGAATTCTGAATTCTGAATTTCAATCTCAGAATTCTGAGTTTCAAAGTCAGAATTCTGTTTTTTTTTTATGATGGCCCCAGGGCTCTTCTATACTAAACCCAAATGGCAAACTACAGAATTTTTACTTTTTTGGATCTTTGATCAACAGAATTTTCACAATTTTCTAGCTATTAGAAAAGAAGAGGTATTTCATAACATTTTGTCTACTTTGCGGAGTGTTTAAGATAACACATTGAAGTGGTCAAGCTGGATTAATCATTCTGGAAGAGGGATCACAGGATTTATTGGTTTATGGACACTGTTTCTCACATATTTTGATATAGTTGGCTAAAGATTGGTCATCATCTTTAGATCGGGTATTTGCACAAGATATGTTGTTTATTTATCATATGTACTTTTATATAATGGAATTCTGATTTATTATATGTACTTTAATTAAATTGAATGCCAATTTGTTATGCCTCATAGATTTATTTATTTATTTCTGGTACTTATATAGGGCTGCCAATTTACCCAGTGCTTTACATATACATTGTACATTCACATCAGTCCCTACGCTCAAGAAGCTTACACTCTAAGGTCCCTAACTTACATTCATACATACACATACTAGGGACAATTTAGACAGGATCCAATTAACCTACCATTGATTGGCCTGTGTGTGGGCAATTCGTTTTTTTTTTATTTCCTATAATGTTTATTTATTTGGGTAATTTTGATCAATTGCACACTGTATGGGTTTAGCGCTATTCTTTTTGTATGTATGTCTTTTAAATTTGGTATCACAAATTTTTTTTAAATTCTTTATTTATTTAAGACAAAGTTCCTTGACAAACAGTAATCATACCTTTTTACAAGCAAAATAATCAAACAGATTCCGTCGATTCCACAGCATCTCCCAACCCTTTCACTCTCTTCTTGGATCTCAATAGGTTCATTAGAAATATCACCATCAAACGATATTTCAACATTCAAGACACTAAGAAAGGTAATGGTACCCCAAACATTACCCCAAACACTACTCCATATACTACTAATGACCACGCTGAATGCAGTACTACTACAGAAGACTCCTCCACCCTAGGACCCGCAGAACTCATAGCCCTAGACCAGTTGGAAGATCTCTACATTGACGACCAGATTGAATCTCTAACTCAACATCCACCTACCTCTCCACCCATCTTACACACTAATTTCCAACCGAAATCTATCTTTTATCCCACATTTGCCAAAGGACCTTACATCCAGACCTTCTATCAGGTTGTATATGCTGATATACTACGAATGTGTCAAATGTCCAACTCACGTTCCAATCCACCATCTAACTTAACCCCAGCAGAACGCACGGCTCTTAAATCACTCACCAACAACAGACAACTGGTTATTAAGCCCGCAGATAAAGGAGGTGGTATCGTAGTCCAGAACCGTGCAGACTACATGCTGGAAACAACTAGAATCCTATCAGACACATCCACATACAAAAAACTTTCCGGAGATCCCTTACCCAAATTCTCTATTGAAGCTCACAACCTAATAGATCGAGCACAAGCAGATGGTATAGTTACTGCATCCGAAGCCTCATTTCTTAAACATGACTTTTACAAAAGGCCCTACTTTTACCACCTTCCGAAGGTGCACAAAGACCCCACACACCCTCCTGGTAGACCAATAGTGGCGGCCATGGAAAGCGTAACCAGCTACTTCTCTATCTACATTGATCATTTTCTACAAGGTATAGTACAGAACCTACCTTCCTACATTAAAGACAGCATCCACCTTCTGAACATGCTACGATACTACTCCTGGGAACCAACATACCGCTGGCTCTCGCTAGATGTGGTCCCACTATACACGTCCATTCCCCATAACATTGGTTTACAAGCTGTACGATACTACCTCAACAATGATCCATCACTCAACCCACGTCAGAACCAATTCTTACTGGAAATATTAGAATTCTGCCTAACCCGCAATTATTTTGAATCCCACGGGGCCTTCTACATTCAAACACAAGGAACTGCCATGGGGGCCAATTTTGCCCCCAGCTACGCGAACCTTACCATGGGTTACTGGGAGCTACAATATATACACAACAATAACCCATATGCGCCCCACATAGTCTATTACGGGTGCTACATAGATGACGTGGTCATTATCTGGGATGGTCCAGAAACCACCATCCTACCCTTCGTCCAACACTGCAACAACAACTCCATGGGTCTATCATTTACATCAGTCACAGACAATAACAAACTGGCCTTTTTGGATCTGGAACTCTTCCACTATGAAAACACCATCTGCGCCCAGAATTATACAAAATCCACCTCAGGGAATTCTTACCTACACTTTAACAGTTGCCATCACCCACGATGGGTTAAAAACATCCCAAAAATCCAGTTCTGCCGCCTAAAACATAATTGCACGTGCCTACAGGACTATGAAACACACGGCCTACTACTCAAAGCCAAATTCAAAGACAAGGGTTACCCAGACCACATCATAGAAGATGCCTTCCAATACTATCTCAGTGAAAACGCGAAGGACAAGAGACAAACCAGTACAGACGACACTACCCAACCCGTTAGATTTGTGACACAATACCACAGCAGATTTAAGCAAATGGAAAAGATCTTTACCAAACACTGGTCCATTCTGCGTGAGGATCCGCATCTAAAACCCACCATAAGTGATAAACCACTGGCCACCTACAGACGGGCTAAGAATATAAAGGCCCAAATAGCACCAAGCAAAGTGAAAACAGCACGCCCCACCGCCAGTGCCCCGTTAACCTTCTTTAACATCAAAGGCATGTATCAATATAGGAAGCCCCTCTGCCTCACATGCGCCCATGTTACACATAGGCAAAAAGACTTCCATCATAAGGGTAAACTATATGTCATCCCCGACTTCTTCAATTGTGGTTCAGATTATGTGGTCTATTGCCTCACATGCCCCTGCGGCCTACTATACGTAGGCCGCACTATACGCCCGCTCCGCAAAAGGTTTGGTGAGCATCGTAACCTTGTAGAGAAGGGCATTGACAAGCATAGTGTACCAAGACATTTTAAAGAACATCATGGACAAAGATCTTCAGGGCTACGCGTGTGGGTTATTGAGTCTATTCCACCCACCCTTCCTACCGCTGAACGCTACAAAAGGTTGTGTGAAAGAGAAAACTACTGGATATACACACTGGACACTTTATCGCCTCAATGAAGGCATTGAAATTAACATTTTGCTGTGACCCCAACCATATCCCTACCTCATCACATCATCTCATCTCAATTCACCACGTATTGTTTCATCCATTGTCCCACCTGTTGTCTCATTTATTGTTTTATCCATCATCTAGTCACTACCCCATTAACTTACAGTCTACGTGGAACACGTGTATGGGTATACCCGTCTCCCACCCATTACCCCTATCCACATAGCCCTAGTGTATAACACATACCATTTTTATTTTTATTCCAATTTTTATTTTTATATTTATATTTATTTTTATTTTTATTCAAACATTTTTATTTTTTATTTCTTTATTTTTATTTTTATATTTTTATTTTTAGTTATTTGTACTTGTATTTGTATTTGTATTTTTATTTTTATATATATATATATTTATATTTATCTTTATTTTTATTTTTATTTCTCTATATTTTTATTATTTTTACTTTTATTTATTTATTTCCCAGTATTTCCCATAACATTCCTCTCATTCCCAAATACCCGTCTGGAAACACACTCCCCCCCTCCTTTTGTCCCAATCTTACGCGTCATTTAAATGTGTATATATATGTGTGTGTGTGTGTGTGTGAAGGGATCCTTTATAAACGGTTCTTTGTGTTTACACACGTATATAGATTGTACATGTTTTATCCCTTTTCCATCATTGCGTCAATTCTTCTCATATATACCACCAATCTCTCCCTATAATTATATACCTATTTAATTATATACCATTTTCTGCATTTTTGTATTCCCTTTCCATATATGTTGACGTGTATGTATATATGTATATGTGTGTATGTATATATATATATATATATATATATATATATATATATATATATATGTATATATATATATATATATATATATATATACGTAACATCTCTAAAATTGCCCTTTTTTAACAAATGAAACCACCAAGCTCCTCATTCACTCCCTCGTTATCTCTCGCCTTGACTATTGCAACTCGCTTCTCATTGGCTTACCTCTCCATAGGCTATCCCTTCTTCAGTCTATCATGAATGCTGCTGCCAGACTTATCCACCTTACCAACCGCTCAGTGTCTGCCAACCCTCTACTTCAATCCCTACACTGGCTCCCAATCACTCAGCAAATTAAATTCAAAATTCTAACCACAACATACAAAGCCATTCACAACTCAAGCTACATCACTAATCTTGTCTCCAAATATCACCCAAATCGACCTCTCCGCTCTTCTCAAGACCTCCTGCTTTCAAGCTCTCTCATCTCCTCCTCCCATGCTCGTCTCCAGGATTTCTCCAGAGCCTCTCCCATCCTCTGGAACTCGCTACCTCCATCTATCCAGCTATCCCCTACTCTTGCTACCTTCAGGCGATCCCTGAAAACTCATCTCTTCAGGAAAGCCTATCACGTCTCCAACTAATCTCCTACCACTTCCACCAGCTCATTCCCCACAGTTACAATCTTTTGTACCACCTGCCCCACCCTATTAGATTGTAAGCTCTTCTGAGCAGGGCCCTCTTAATCCTATTGTATTGTATTATAACTGTATTGTCTCCCTTTTATATTGTAAGGCGCTGCGTAAACTGTTGGCGCTATATAAATCCTGAATAATAATAATAATGTATGACGTGTATGTATATATGTATATATATGGATATGTGTGTATGTATATATATATATATATATATATATATATATTTTGTTCCCGTCCACTATGATCAATACAACATTCCTCTTCATATAGACCACCTTCTCCTTACCCCACAATCCATATACACACATATATGTTCTTACCACAACACACTCATTTGCATATCTCCTTTCCCCCCCCCCCTCACTCCCCGCCCCACCCACTCCCCGTCTCCCTTCACTCCCCTTCCACATTGTGTACACCCTATCTCCATGGTTACCTATACGCCCAATCATTATACATAGTCCCACCCTCCTCTCAATTACCTCTCCACCCCTCCCATTGCCTATGGTATAAATTCCCACACTGAATATGGCCACCAGCATAGCCTGATGAAGGAGCACGCATGCTCCGAACGCGAAGCACCGCCCGCCTCACCCCGCTCCCGGAAGTGAAGACGCAGGTCAGCACGGCGCTCCACGGAGGATCCATGACCGATATCCTGGCCGCCCGGAGGCTCTGAGGACCCTCGGCACCACCGGAACAGCCACCAGGACCCAGGTCACAGGACTCACATCCCAGGAACCCCCCCACTGGCCCGTGACACCCACATCCCCCGAGAGCATGCGGATGAAACTACTTTACATGCTGGTTTTTAGCAACTCAAATGTGAGTGTTTTTATCTATTGTAATAAATATTTTTAACATACATGCTGCACTTAGAGGGCACCGTCCTTCTTTCTTTTTTATTGTTCCAGAGCTTTTTCTAGCTTTAATAGACTGGCTGCCTTCCATTTATCCAGCATCATTTTATCCTTACATGGACTAATACCTGAACTTGTTGTGAAACATTAACTACCACCATCAAGTTCCTCCTCCCAGGAACCCCCAACCCACCCCCTTCCCCCCACCATTTTTAGTTATATGTACTCGGCCACCTCCATTGTGCGCCATATTAACCCCTTGATCATCGATTAAAAGATATGCTCAAACACACCAATATCACTTTTAACAGATCAAGGAATACTCTGTCTATGTGAAAACCCTTATGTACATGAGAACCAGAAGGCCAAAGATACAGGACATAATGAATAAATCGATCAAGAGTGAGGATCGTGTGCCATTATCTTACCTCTATAAATTGCGTAACTTTTATGTATCTTATGAACTCTACCATTCTGATACAGCTGTATATCGACCTGAATATCTAATCGACACTCGTATACAGAGAAGAGAAAAAGAGAAAGATAGAAAAAAGGAAACATGAAAGCAAAGAGGGGGGGGGGATAGGGGGGAAACGTTCCCATACAGGTTATCAATACACCATTCAATCTTAGTCCCAATATATTAGAATGTAAGTGATTCATGTCACAGAATCAACCACTTCTTGCAGGTATGTGTCCGTGCCTGTGAAATGTCTCCAGGGCCTCCACCTGTCCCTGAATTGTTCCTCTGTGTTATGGAGGGTAGCAGTCAATTCCTCCATACGTAATATACAATTGACTTTGGGGTACCACAGGACCCTAGTGGGAGGTTGGGGTTGCCTCCAGCGTGCGGGGATACATGCCCTTGCTGCATTAAGGAGTTGCATCGTCAGAGTTTTTTTGTATTTTCGAATGGGTCTCTCCGTCAGATGTAAGAGACATGCCGCCTGATCGTTTTGTAAGTCTACTGAAGTTAGGCTTTTAATAATCTTTGTCACCTCCTCCCAGAACGGTCTCAGTACTGGACAGGCCCAGAAAATATGGATAATGGTACCTACTGCCGTGTTGCATCGCCAACACTTATCCGAGCCGTTTTTATTCATCTTATGTAATAAGTACTGGACTCTGTACCAACGGGACATAATCTTATATCCTATTTCCTGATATCGGCTCGCTATGGAAGACTTATGTGCCAGAGTTTGAATTCTGATGTGGCGAAAACTGAACCTCCAATTCCTTTTCCCATTTTTGAATAAATTGCAGAGTTGGTTCTACTAGCTGAACAGTCAAGTAGTTGTACAGCCAGGAGAGCGTATGCCATGAGGGTTCCCCTGCCTTACAGAGCGATTCTAATGGGGTAAGGTCACGCGGTGTGCACGACATCTTCTGTAGATACTGTAAAAAATGTCAGAGTTGATAAGTACTGAGAGCATCTAGCGGTGGGTCCATGAGGCCAGAAATGGCCAACAGCGTGGGGAGCTCCCCTCGCGGCCAGACATCCATCAGACCACACTTCCCCATCGTGATCAATTGTCGCATTCTTCTGTTAGTGAACCCTGGTACGAAGTCTGGATTTCCTATTATCGGTGTCATAGGAGAGGGCAGCGGTGAGAAATCAGTGGCGTGAATGGTGGATCTAGCCACTTTAAGAGTAGCACCAATCAGAGGGTGATTCCTCATGTCTTCTGGCGGAGGGGATGTGAGCCATGGAGAAGTCAGGAGGGGAATAGAAGCGTCTTCAAGCTCCATCCCTACCCACTGTTTTAATTTAATTAATTTATGACAATGCCAATCTACGATCCTCGACAAATGTACCACTCTATAATAGTTAAAGAAGTCCGGTAGACCAATGCCCCCTTTCTCCTTTGGTCTAGTCAAAATGAGCATTTTCATCCTAGGTGATTTATGTGCCCAAATGAAGTCTCTAACTATCGTCCGGAGCTGTTTGAAAAAATTCAGCGGAATCTGGATTGGGATTGTTTGGAATACATACAGTATCCTTGGTAAAACTGTCATCTTTAAGGCGTTACATCGTTCGAACCATGTCAAGGTCAAGGTATGCCAGATGCGAAGGTCAGCTTTCAGTCTATGTAGTAGGGGTATATAATTAAATGTATACAAGTGTGCCAAGTGTGGTGTGATGGCAATACCCAGGTAACGAATAGATTTATCCGCCCAATGGAATGAAAAGGACGTCCGTAAACTGTTGGCCTCTGATTCAGGCATCGTTATATTCAACACTGCAGACTTGGCACAATTGACCTTAAAATTTGACATCTCCCTGTATTTCGATATCCGCCGGTTGGAAACAAAGAAAATTAAGTCGTCGGCATAAACCGCAATTTTGTGATGCCCCGAGGGCTCCCACACGCCTGTAATATTTGAGTCATCTCTTATATGGCACATAAACGGTTCTAGGGTCAAGATGAAAATAAGGGGGGACAGGGGTCATCCCTGTCTCGTCCCGTTTGTTATGGAGAAAAACTCGGAACACCAATCGTTGACCCGTACCGCCGCCGCCGGTTTAGAGTAAAGGGACAGAATCCAGCTAAGCATATTGGGACCGAGGCCAATGTATGACAGAGTGGCCCGCATGAAATGCCAAGCCCCCCTGTCAAAGGCCTTTTCTGCATCTGTGGAGAGTAAGAGAAAGGGCCGTTGAGTTGGACGGATTGTGTGAATGATATTAAAAACCCTAGCAGTATTGTCTCTTGCCTCCCTCATCGATACGAAGCCCACCTGGTCCAAATGTATCAGATGTGGGATGTGGGATATGAGTCGGTCTGATAGTATTTTAGAGAAAAGCTTTAAATCAATGTTTAGGAGTGCAATTGGGCGGTAGTTTCCACACTGGGATAGGTCCTTCCCTTCTTTGGGTATCAGAGATATAAATGCTCTCAGTGAGTCCTCCAGTATGGGGTTTCCCTCTCTTAACGTGTTGTATGCAGTCACAAAGTGTGACGTCAAAATATTCTCAAATGATTGGTAATAAGCCAGAATGAAGCCATCCGGCCCCGGTGCCTTCCGCGGTTTTGTCTGAGTCAAAGCTACACGAAATTCCTCCGCAGTAATCTCTGACTCTAAAGAGTCTCGGACTTCATCCGATAATGTAGGCATACCGGAGGCCCTGATGTACTCACTTGCTGACTCAGTCTTGGATCTTAAAGCCTCGGGGGACTCCTCTGGGTGCAAGTTATATAATTTCCTATAATAATCACAGAATTCCTCTGCTATCTCTTTGGAAGTATATACTTTGGTCCCCTGTCTGGTTGTAATATGGGGAATAAAGGTGCGTTTCCTCGGACCATGCAAAGCTCTAGCTAGCATCGAGCTCGGTTTATTTGCGAATTTGAACAGGGAGCGCCTTGCCCACGCTAGTCTTTGGTTTGTCTTTTGGTAGAGTAAGTCCTTCAGTTCCCCTCTGGCCTTCAATAAGGTCTTAAGATGAGCTGCAGCCAGGGAATGCTTATGTAGTAGCTCGAGGAAGAGCACCTGAGAAATCAGCAGGTCAATTTTCTTATTTCTTTCTCGTTTCCTTAAAGCACCTATTCTGATCAGCTCACCCCTAACTACACATTTATGTGCCTCCCATACCAGCATAGGGCTTACTGACATATCTGCGTTTTCAGAAAAATAATGTGTGAGAGTTTTCGTTATGTCTGTTCGTACTTCAGGAATTTGCAACAAAGACTCGTTAAGTCTCCATGTCAGGGGTGCACGGGAATCAGTATCCCAGCACATGGTCACATGGGTCGGTGCATGGTCAGAAAAGGATATACAGTCAATCTGGGAGGAGGTGACAAGAGGTAAGTCCTTATGCTGAATCAAAAAGAAGTCAATCCTGGAATATGTCTGATATACAGACGAATAGTAAGTATAGTCTCTCTCCTCTGCATGCATAATTCTCCAGGGATCAACCAAATTCAGATTGAGCATCTCTACTTTAAGTTTTTTGAGATAAGAGAAAGACAAATGCGATCCCCTCTAGAAACATCCAATAAGGGTTCTTGTGCATAATTAAAATCACCACCCAAAAGAAAGATACCCTCTCTGAATTCCAAAATAATTGGAACTAGCGACCTCAAGAATGCAAGGTGATCCGTGTTTGGAAAATATACATTTACCAGGGTCACTGTGGCACTTCCAATTTTCCCTTTCAGCAGCAAGTATCGGCCCTGAGGATCTGCACGTTCCTCCAAGAGGATCCAGGGAACCAATTTAGCGACCAGAATACTGACTCCTTTGGACATTGCCAGAGGTGAGGGAGCATGATATACATTGGGAAAGTCACGATTGTAAAGCCTGGGGACTGCTTGAAGCTTAAAATGAGTTTCCTGCAGGAATGCTACCTGACTATGAGATTTTTTAAGATCAGAAAGGAGTCTGGATCGTTTTTCTGGAGTAGCTAAACCTCGGACATTTAAAGAGGTTAATTTAATCCCTTGTTGCAATTGACGAGGAGGGATCTTCATAGAAGGTGACATGATCAAACCGTGAGGGAAGGGGGTTAGAGGGAAGCAGGAAGGACAAGAAAGGAAAGAGTGAGAGGAGTAAGAAAGAGACAAGCACCAAAGAATAAAAAAAGAAAGAAAGATAGTTAGAAGGGTGCACTAATATTTGCTTAGCAAATTCTCATGCGAATATGCGCCGCCTATTGGCGGGGAGTGGGGGTCTGACTCTCTAAAGCAGTGGGAGATGTGCCATCAGGTTATAACCTATATAATGTTAGGCATTCAACTGAGACCTCATATGGAGGCAACTGAAGGCTATCCCCGTCTTGTCAAAGCAACTGTTCTAGAAGGCAACCGATTGAGAACCCGTCCTTTCCATGGAAAGGACATATATAGTCAAGCTTAACTAAAATTGTAAAACTACATAGAACCTATAATATTTAACAAAAGCGTCAACAAACTGTACGACCTAGAGCCTTCCGGAGGAGGACCCGCAACACGCCCCAGCCACATTCCAGAAAAAATACTACTGGGATGTAGTGGCGGGGGGGAGCGTCACGACTCCGTCCTCTTCCAACTCCAGATCACGACCCGACCATACGGTCCTTCGCATTTATGTTGGGACTATCTAGGGCCCAAAGTTCGGAAGTTCAAAGCCATTTAAATCAACCATGT
Organism: Lithobates clamitans; assembly: GCA_037952925.1. Lineage (NCBI taxonomy): Eukaryota > Metazoa > Chordata > Amphibia > Anura > Ranidae > Lithobates > Lithobates clamitans. The sequence continues at coordinate 4,735,483 of JBBGZY010000124.1, forward strand.
TATTCCACGAAACCAGGCCTGGTTAGTGGACAAAAAGGATATGGCAATTCTGTGTCAGTACAGCAATATTGAATAATGGAGTAATCTCCTTGTGGGCGTCAGCGTAAGACGTCTTCTTCATCTATGGTTCAGGTGATATTGGGTTGTCCCTGAATTCAGCTTCAGATCTGGATCATTGCCATTGTCTGCTTCGTCTTTGTGGTCTTGGGGATGCTGGTCGCGTGGTGCCAAACGTGAGCGGAAAGTCCAACCAGTCAGGAACGGTTATCGCCGGACTGTCCGGGAAGGCGAACAAATCCGCAAGTTGATCTGGCCATTGCAGGATGAAGGAACAGCTGTCTTTGAGCACTACTAGATGAAAAGGATGGCCCCATCTGTTGGTGGCTCCTGCATTCCTAATTACTTCCAGCAGGGGGCGCAACATACCTCTCATTTTGAGCGTAATCCGAGATTGATCAGGAAATAAATGCACATCTGCGCCGTCAAAGTCCACCGGGCCTTTGGACCATGCTTGCCGCATTATTTCTTCTTTAACAGCATAAAAATGGACCCTGGCCAGGACGTCTCTAGGGAGAGGAGCTTCTCTTCCTCTGGGACCCTGAACTCTGTGTACTCTGTCCAATTCCATTTCTGTGTTAGGCGGTTTATCCAGTATGCGGTTGAAAATAGCTGTGACTGTGGACCTGAGATCTCCCCCGGTAAGCCGCGCAGTCTAATATTGTTTCTGCGACTGCAATTTTCCCCATCATCAACAGCAAGCTGCAACAATATCAAGCGACGCTTATAGGTAGATTGTGACTTTTCTAAAGCTGCTACTCTGGTTTCTATAGCAGTGGAGGAGGACTCAATCACAGCCACACGCGTATCCACCATGTCTATTCTTTGTTTGAGTTTGTGTATCTCCCTATAAAGGGTACTCACAATCGTTGCTGTTGATTCTGCTATGTCCTGCTTGGTGGGGAGGAGTGAGACAATGTCCTTCCATGTGTCTGCAGGTGGATGTCCCTGCATGTTAGTCCTCTGTGAGAGCTGAGACAAGCCTGTGTCATGTAACTCAGGCGAAGGGATTGGCGAGTCCACTCGATCTGGAAGGTGCAGCATCTCCTGTGATGTGCCTGAGACACCTTTGCCTGCTTTCTTAAGTGCGGCCGCACCGGCCGCGTTAGAGCGCGGCGGCGCCATCTTAGGATCAAGGGTCTGTGACGGAGTAGCCGAATTTCTGAGAAAATATGCCGCTATATCCTGTCCCCGTTGTGTTGTGGGTGTCCCTGGATCTTTGGCTGCCGCAGACACGTAAAATCCGTGAGGTCTGTTCACTGATGGAGGTTAATCACCCGACTTCAGCACGGAGCTCCCTTGCACACAACCGCACAGCGCCATAGCCAAGCCACGCCCCAGTATCACAAATTTAAATGTAGGCTGTCTTACCCGTTTATTGTAATATCAAGCCCAAGTGCAGATGTTTCTTATTACATATTTCAAAAATGCTTTAAGCTTATATTTGGAATCTGTTGAAGTCACCCCCAAAACACACAACTGGACGGTGTTCCAGCAGTAATCAGTGTTTTAAGGGTTCATAGGTTTCTCTATGGTGGTTCCATACAGGGGTGTTTTTTAACTTATAATGTAAGCATAGATCACTAAAACCTCCCAAAGTGCAGAAAGAACATGACTTGGTGCCAATAAGGTATAGACTTAGGCCTACAAATTCTCCAAATCGCAATCCAATTGAGCATCTATGGGATGAGGTTGAAAAACAAGTCTCATCCATAGAGGCGCAATGTTGCAATGTACAGGTCTTAAAGTGTTACTAAACTCAGGACCCTGCATTCATTTTAGTTAGTATTTAGTCTCCCACATTACACAGTACATGGAAATGCAATCATTTTACTAAATATAAACTGCTAAATACCTTTTCTCATCAGTAATTACAGCAGTCTTTTGACTTCTGTCATTGTCTGGTTAAAGCTTTTAGGAGGAGTTTTTATTCTCCCCTGATGGTCATATGAAGCTGCAGGACCCCTGGCCCTCTGCCTGGACAGTGCTGGTTGGCCCTGTGCTGACCACATGGACTCTCCCAAGAGAAAAAAACACGAAATACACAGCAATACACACGAGCATGTGCAGCTTGTCCCCTAGCCTCTCCCCTAGAACAAAGGCTTGGTCCCCTAGCCTCTGCTCGGGGACTGTGGAAGAAGGGGAGGATCAGAGAAGACGGGATCAAACAACCTTTTTACACAATGCAGGGGATTAACCCCTTAGGTTCTACAGTGCGTATAACAAGCATGCTTGACTGCATATACAGACTGATTTTACTGTTGTGGGTTTCGTAACACTTTAAAGGACTGACAGCTTGGTGCCAGATACCACAGCATACCATCACAGGTCTAATGGAGTCCATACCTGGACAGGTAATGGCAGGTGGTCATATTGTTCTGGCTGATTGGTATATACCAGTGGATAAAACTAAGGGCATTCCTCCTAAAGGCACAGGGACACATTAGAAGCCCAGCAAAGCACAATGGCAGCTGAACGCGTCCAATATGCCCCCAGACCAATTCCAGCAATCAAGCTATACAAAAATGGCAACCACTCCAATTTAAAATTAGCTTTTAGAGTTGCCAAAAAAGTAAAAAAATAAAAATCCCAACACACTTACCAGCTAGCTTGCAAAAAAGTAACCAAAATGGCGCTGTCTAACAATTTGCATTAAAAATGAAGACGTTTTATATATGTGGAACCCAAATACCATATCTGTGTATAATAAAAAAATGTAATTCATGTTCTTGCTTACACAGGCTTATGTGAGTGCAGTTTTAGTTTTTGCTAGGAGTATGGTGCTGGTTTCAATACTCTGGTGTCTGGGAAATTTCCCAGCATTGCTCAACTGTCCACAGCACTCAAAGATAACACTTTTTATTGGGCTGTCAAATCATTATTTAAAGCTGTTCCCGTCACGTAGGAAAGTTGATCTGCTTTAATACTTTTCTTAATTGTACTAATATTATGTGGTATAAACAATTCTGAAAATAAACTTGGACACCTTATGCCAAGTTACATTTCTCATGTCAAATTGAATACCTGTCCCTCTCAGAAAATAAACATCAGCGTGACCTGAAAATTCCAATTTGTTCCTTAGAAATAGGTGACTCAGGGGGTTGGATGTGTCATTGCCTTCATCCCTTGGAAGATTCAGAAACAAATGTATACCTCAACGTGGGATTTTTAAGGCAATGTAGTAAAGAAAAATTATATTTAGATAAAAGAATAATTTATTTATACATAGAAAATATATAACATACAAAAATACTTTTGGTGATCATACAATAATAAAAAATCGTCAAATAGCATGAAACAAGCAGGGAGTTAGAACTCCTAAGTCGTGATACATCCTGCTACAAGATACAATCACCACTTATAGCGATGCAATGGTGTCAAGTAGCGATATTCCAACGCGTTTCAACTTAGAACATCAAAAAAAGTCTTCCTCAGGGAAAGATTGCATCACGTTCTAAAGTTTAAAAAAATATACCAATGTTACATACCATATATTGTATATATTTATCGCACATATGTCATTAAACACATACATTCAATAAACGCAACTTACATTTTTCATGTAACTGCAGATAAAATGCATTCCCAGTGCTTAGAAAGGGGGGAGGGTCTCCATCATTTGTTGCCCATACTGTCCAAAATCCTCTACAGGGCGACAGGGTATATTTTTGAAAAAAAACAATCATAGGCAGCCAATAAATAAGTTGAGGTTCTAGAAAAACAAAGTTTTTTTCATTAAAAATGAGAGCAAAATCCCTTCAGAGGCCAATATTCTCTGAGGCATTTATGGCTAGAGCATATATAGAGTTACCTTCCAGTGGTGTGGTTGAATATGGGTCTTGTCAAAGTACAGGGAAGCCTGTGACGATGAGCCTGGGCTGTAGAGAACCTCTCGGTCAAAAGCCGAATGGAAAGTGCCGCCATTGGCCGTCCCTGGCGTCCTAATAAAAGGGTGTGGGCGTGGCAAAGCTCAGGGCGTCGCATCTCCATAGTGACACCACGCCGCTAATTGTAGGAGGCGCGGTGCCGACAGAACGGCGTCCCGCCCCTCGAGTAGGAGGTATGAATGCAGGGGCGGATCCAGGGGGGCAACAGGGCAATTGCCACCCCCCAGAAATTTGTTGTGGGCCAGGCGGATGAGGGATCGGGCGGCTCCCCGAGCGGATGAGGGAGCGGGCGGCTCCCTGAGCGGATGCGGGAGCGGGCGGCTCCACAGGAGGACCGGGCGGCTTGGGCGGGTGAGAGCAGGCTAGGTGTGAGTGGGGGCGGCTGGTCAATCAGCGAGCCGCAGGGGAGCAGAGAGATGACATCATCTCTCACTGCCCCGCATCCCTGCAGTAACTGTTCAGACAGTGTGGGCAGCAGAGAGATTACATTATCTCTCTGCTGCCTGATCTGGGACAAGGAAGAAAGAGGCAAGCGAAACACCTTAGCAGCCATGTGACAATCCGCAAGGTGTGTCAGGTGACGTGGCAAGTGACAATCCTCAATGTGTGGCAAGTGACAATCCGCATCTGGTGGCAGGTGATGTGACAATCTGCAATGTGTGGCATGTGACGTGGCAAGTGACAATGTGCAAGGCATGGCAGGTGACGTGGCAAGTGACAATCCACATCTGGTGGCAGGTGATGTGGCAAGTGACAATCTGCAATGTGTGGCCGGTGACGTGGCAAGTGACAATCCGCAACATGTGGCAGGTGACAATCTGCATCTGGTGACAGGCAAGTGACAATCCGGAATGTGTGGCAGGTGACGTGGCAAGTGACAATCCGCATCTGGTGGCAGGTGACGTGGCAAGTGACAATCTGCAATGTGTGGCCGGTGACGTGGCAAGTGACAATCTGCATCTGGTGGCATGTGACGTGGCAAGTGACAATCCGCAATGTGTGGCCAGTAACGTGGCAAGTGACAATCTGCAATGTGTGGCAGGTGAAGTGGCAAGTGACAATCTGCATCTGGTGGCAGGTGACATGGCAAGTGACAATCCGCAATGTGTGGCCAGTAATGTGGCAAGTGACAATCTGCAACGTGTGGCAGGTGACGTGGCAAGTGACAATCCACAACATGTGGCAGGTGACAATCCGCATCTGGTGGCAGGCAAGTGACAATCTGCAACATGTGGCAGATGACGTGGCAAGTGATAATCCGCAATGTGTGCCAGGCGACGGTGGCAAGTGACACGCTCAGGGCTCCCACTGATTCTGCATTATGGTGAGTTGAACCATTAAATTTTATATTACAATATATTAATAGAAATAACAACCATGGTGCTGGGATAATTGAAGCTCCAACACCAGCCATTTCCTCGATAAATTGCCCACAAAAAAACGTATTTTCTGGCAGTGCCCCTCCCGAGGCTAGACTCTGGATCCGCCCCTGTATGAATGTGACAGAGATCAGGGCGTTGCATCTCCATGGCGATGCCACATCGCTCATTGGTACAGTTGTGAGGGGCGCAGTGTTGGCAGAGTGGCATCCTGCCCCTCGATTGAGTCTCAACGCCCTACATCCCCATGTCCTATGGGGCGTGGGCGTGGCACACCGAGACGGGGGAGGGAAGCGATGCATCGCCTAGGCGACACCGCGCATTCCCACTGCCTATTGGTGGCGCGTGCAACGTCATAGTCATGTGACTAGGTGCTGCAGAGACGCCGTATCTCCTAGAGAAATAGAAAGATAAAGACCTCCCCCGGATGAGACGTAGCAGCCATCTCACAAATGGGCAGAAGCCAACCTAAATATAACATGGGGACAAATCACCCACTGTTAAATTAAAATAATTAAAAAATTAATTAATTAATGCTGCATCATCTGGTGGGAGGCTATGGCATAGTGCACAAATAAAGGGGGAGGATAAGGAGAGGCAATGGAGATCACTATGTCAACTTAAAAATTATATATCAAAAACCAACAGAGACAGCACCATTGGGGGTTATTTAAGTTCCCTTTACGGGATGCCCCAACCCTTTAGGCGGCCCGTATCTCCCTTTGTTTCAACCATTTCACCCAGCCCAGAATAATAGTCGGAGTCCGGGGATACAGAGGCCACGGTATTTCTAGCGTGGCCCCCCTGTGCTGGGTAGGGATAAAGGGACAGAAAGGACAACCATGCATAGAGACCTGTAGCCTTGGCACTGGGAAGCAATTATATGAGTTGTTGTAAAAATGCATTGATAATGACAATCAATATACAGTAGTCATGTCAATAAATAACCATATTATCCATTGAAAGAAAAGGGGAATATGGAAATGCGCTGGATAAGATACCTTAGGGCCACCACCTCCCCTGGTTTAAATGAAGCTGAAAGTTTCAGACCTTTCCTGGAGGGTTTCAGCTCTGGGAAAACGGATTAAAAATGAATTATAAACATATGTTGCACTTTGTTGCTTTGCTATTCATGCTCTGACCTTACTTTTAATTATTACACTTTTGAGTTCCCCGTGCACCTAAGATATCTATTATAATGGTCATATTCTCAGCTATACCCAAGTAGCATGTTTCTTCTTGTGGGACCTCCAGTGGGGGACCCCCAGCTATGACTACCGAGATATTGGGCATACACTTAGTCCAAGATGAAATTTTTGGAGAGTTTTTCCTTCTTTATATTATGAGTATTATTTTTATCTTTAACCTAGGCACTAAATCCATATTCCCCTTTTCTTTCAATGGATAATATGGTTATTTATTGACATGACTACTGTATATTGATTGTCATTATCAATGCATTTTTACAACAACTCATATAATTGCTTCCCAGGGCCAAGGCTACAGGTCTCTATGCATGGTTGTCCTTTCTGTCCCTTTATCCCTACCCGGCACAGGGGGGCCACGCTAGAAATACCGTGGCCTCTGTATCCCCGGACTCCGACTATTATTCTGGGCCGGGGGTTTTTTACTGTGTCGGTGGTTATTAGTCCTAAAGGCCCCTTCCTCCCCAGTTTCCATAGTTGAAACAAAGGGAGATACAGACCGCCTAAAGGGTTGGGGCATCCCATATAGGGAACTTAGATAACCCCCAATGGTGCTGTCTTTGTTGGATTTTGATATATAATTTTTAAGTTGACATAGTGATCTCCATTGCCTCTCCTTATCCTCCCCCTCAGGGGTGGATCCAGAGTCTAGTCTCGGGAGGGGCACTGCCAGAAAATATATTTTTTTGGGGTACATTTATCGGGGAAATGGCTGGTGTTGGCGCTTCAATCATCACGGCACCATGGTTGTTATGGTGTCAGGATGATTGAAGCGCATTATTACCATAATTACATTGTTATAAAAAATTAAATAGTTTAACTCACCATAATGCAGAATCAGTGGGAGCCCCGAGTGTGTCACTTGCCACGTCAACTGTCACTAGATGCAGATTGTCACTTGCCACGTCGCCTGCCACGTTGCAGATTGTCATTTGCCATGTCACTTGCCACGTCGCCGGCCACTGTGCGGATTGTCACTTTCCACGTCGCCTGTCACCAGATGCAGATTGTCACTTGCCACGTCGCCTGCCACGTTGCGGATTGTCATTTGCCATGTCACTTGCCACGTTGCTGATTGTCACTTGCCATGTCACTTGCCACGTCGCCTGCCACGTTGCGGATTGTCACTTGCCACGTCACCTGTCACCAGATGCAGATTGTCACTTGCCACGTCGCCTGCCACGTTGCGGATTGTCACTTGCCACATCGCCTGGTCACCAGATGCAGATTTTCACTTGCCACGTTGCGGATTGTCACTTGCCATGTCACTTGCCACGTCGCCTGCCACGTCACCTGTCACTTGCCACCTGCTAAGGTGGTCTCTTGTGTCCCAGAGACAGGCAGCAGAGAGATGATGTAATCTCTCTGCTGCCGCAGCTGCCTGCATGGAGGGGGGGGAAGTTGAACTGCAGGGATGCAGGGCGGGCGCCGGGCGGTGAGAGATGATGTCATCTCTCTGCTCCCCCGCCCGCCGGCTCCCTGATTGGCCAGCAGGCAGCAGCCCGCCCACAAACACATTGAGCGGCGGCTCTCTCTCGCCAATGGAGCCGCCCGGCGGCTCCCTCAGTCACCGAGCCGCCCAGCGGCTCTCTCTGTCACCGAGCCGCCCAGCGGCTCCTTCAGTCACCGAGCCGCCCAGCGGCTCTCTCAGTCACGGAGCCGCCCAGCGGCTCTCTCAGTCACGGAGCCGCCCAGCGGCTCTCTCTGTCACCGAGCCGCCCAGCGGCTCTCTCTGTCACCGAGCCGCCCAGCGGCTCTCTCTGTCACGGAGCCGCCCAGCGGCTCTCCCTGTCACCGAGCCGCCCAGCGGCTCTCTCAGTCATGGAGCCGCCCAGCGGCTCTCTCAGTCACGGAGCCGCCCGACGGCTCTCTCACACACACCCTGCTCTAAGTCACCTGCATTTCTCGGAGGGGGCAATTGCCCCGTTGCCCCCCCCCTGGATCCGCCCCTGCTCCCCCTTTATTTGTGCACTATGCCATAGCCTCCCACCAGATGATGCAGCATTAATTAATTAATTTTTTAATATTTTAATTTAACAGTGGGTGATTTGTCCCCATGTTATATTTAGGTTGGCTTCTGCCCATTTGTGAGATGGCTGCTACATCTCATCTTTATCTTTCTATTTCTCTAGGAGATACGGCGTCTCTGCAGCACCTAGTCACATGACTCTGACGCTGCACGCGCTGCCAATAGGCAGTGGGAATGCGCTGTGTCGACTAGGCGATGCAACGCTTTCCTCCCCCGTCTCCGTGTGCCACGCCCACGCCCCATAGGACATGGGGATGTAGGGCGTTGAGCCTAGATCGAGGGGCGGGACGCCACTCTGTCGACACTGCGCCCCTCACAACTGTACCAATGAGCGATGTGGCGTCGCCATGGAGATGCGACGCCCTGAGCTCTGTCACATTCATACATCCTACTCGAGGGGCGGGACGCCGCTCTGTCGGCACCGCGCCTCCTACAGTTGTACCAATTAGCGGCGTGGCATCGCTATGAAGATGCGACGCCCTGAGCTTTGCCACGCCCACACCCCTTTATTAGGACGCCAGGGACGGCCAAAGGCGGCACTTTCCATTCGGCTTTTGACCGAGAGGTTCTCTACAGCCCAGGCTCGTCGTCACAGGCTTCCCTGTACTTTGACAAGACCCATATTCAACCACACCACTGGAAGGTAACTCTGTATATGCTCTAGCCATAAATGCCTCAGAGAATATTGGTCTCTGAAGGGATTTTGCTCTCGTTTTTAATGAAAAAAACTTTTTGTTTTTCTAGAACCTCAATAATATTTATTTATTAAAACCAATCATAGGCTGCCTGTGCGATATATATATATACAATATATAGTATGTAACATTGCTATACTTTTTGAAACTTTAGAACGTGATGCAATCTTTCCCTGAGGAAGACTTTTTTGATGTTATAAGTTGAAACGCGTTGGAATATCGCTACTTGACGCCATCGTTCTAACTCCCTGCTTGTTTCATGCTATTTGACGATTTTTTTTTTTAAATTTTATGATCACCAAAAGTATTTTTGTATGTTATATATTTTCTATGTATCAATAAATTATTCTTATATCTAAATGTAATTTTTCTTTGCTACATTGCCTTAAAAATCCCACATTGAGGTATACATTTGTTTCTAATTTGTTCCTTCTAATTTGTACTGAGTTTAACAGACTGGGGATGATGACATCTAAAAATATAAAATGTCCAAAATTTTGCCAATTAGTACTTTGTTATCCCCCTACACACAGCCTCTAAACATTTCTCGTAGACAAGATATTTCTCCGTTCTTCCTTCAACCTCATATACATAGGTTGAGCTGTATGCACGGAATTTTTAACCATTTTGCGTTCATGTCAATTTTTTAATTTTTCACACACATGTTAAAATTTGCATTTTTTTGTTAGAGAAATAAACAGTGTATGTTTTCTGAAATCAGAGATTCTGGAGAATAAAATGATGGATGTTGCACTTTTTTATTTTGCACCACATTTGCACATATTTTTAGGAAAAAATACAATAAATTTACTTTAGTGCACACAGATACAATATAGTATCCAATTGTTTGGTAAAATACAAAAGATGGGGTTGCATTAAGTAAATAGATACCAAGCATGTCAAGACTCAAAATTGTGTGCACCTGTAAAATGGCGAAAAAACGATAGAACCTATAATTTAGGTGGCACTTTAAAAGCCTTTGCAAGTTATACATTTAGAGTTAACCATGGGTTATGGTCCTAGAATTATGTTTCTCACTCCAACATTTGTGGCGATACCTCACATACTGTATGTGGCATAATCACAGTTTACATACAAGTGCAGTACCTATGCATATGTAGCACAGACCCCCAAAGGAGCTGCTGAGTTATTTGGGCCTGTACTCTGCTTTATACCCCAGTCCCCCTGACACAGCTGTGGTGTACTAGTGTGCAGTTAGAACTAAATCACAAAGGCAAGTTCACAATACTCAATATAATATACCTATTTGTAGTTAACCACTTGCCGACCGCCTCACGCCTATATACGTGAGCAGAGCGGCACGGGCAGGCAAAATCACGTACCTGAAACGTGATTGCCTTCCCGCGGGTGGGGGGTCCGATCGGACCCCCCCCCTGGTGCCAGCTGCGGTCGGAATTTGGTTGGGAGCGATGACAGACGAGGGGGAGGCCATCCGATCGTGGCCCCCCCCTCGCGATCGCTCCCAGCCAATGAGAAACATCCCTTGCCTCTGTATAGTACACAGAGGCAGAGGATGTGATGTCATCTCTCCTCGGTCTGGCAGTTTCCGTTCCAGCGCCGAGGAGAGATGACATGTAAGTGCACCAAACACACACACACACACAGTAGAACATGCCAGGCATACATTACACCCCCGATCCCCCCCCCGATCGCCCCCCGATCCCCCCCCAATCACCCCCCCCCCTGTCACAAACTGACACCAAGCAGGTTTTTTTTTTTTTTTTTTTTTTTTTTTCCTGATTACTGCATAGTGTCAGTTTGTGACAGTTAGCAGTGGTGGGACAGTTAGTATTACCCCCCTGTAGGTCTAGGGTACCCCCCTTACCCCCCCTAATAAAGTTTTAACCCCTTGATCACCCCCCCTCACCAGTGTCGCTAAGCGATCATTTTTCTGATCGCTGTATTAGTGTCGCTGGTGACGGTAGTTAGGGACGTAAATATTTAGGTTCGCCGTCAGTGTTTTATAGCGACAGGGACCCCCATATACTGCCTAATAAATGTTTTAACCCCTTGATTGCCCCCTAGTTAACCCTTTCACCACTGATCACCGTATAACCGTTACGGGTGACGCTGGTTAGTTCGTTTATTTTTTATAGTGTCAGGGCACCCGCCGTTTATTACCGAATAAAGGTTTAGCCCCCTGATCGTCCGGCGGTGATAAGCGTCGCCCTAGGCAGCGTCAGATTAGCGCCAGTACCGCGAACACCCACGCACGCACCGTACACGCACCGTACACCTCCCTTAGTGGTATAGTATCTGAACGCATCAATATCTGATCCGATCAGATCTATACTAGCGTCCCCAGCAGTTTAGGGTTCCCAAAAACGCAGTGTTAGCGGGATCAGCCCAGATACCTGCTAGCACCTGCGTTTTGCCCCTCCGCCCGGCCCAGCCCAGCCCACCCAAGTGCAGTATCGATCGATCACTGACACTTTTCTTTGTAGCGTTTTGGTGAACTGGCAAGCACCAGCGGCGTAGTACACCCCGGTCGTAGTCAAAACAGCACTGCAGTAACACTTGGTGAATGTTTTGAACGCTACCATGCACTAGTTGAGTATTAGCGTAGCGTACAGCATTGCACAGACTAGGCACACTTTCACAGGGTCTCCCAAGATGCCATCGCATTTTGAGAGACTCGAACCTGGAACCGGTTACAGTTATAAAAGTTACAGTTACAAAAAAAAAGTGTAAAAAAAAAAAAAACACAAACAAAAATAAAAAAAAATAGTTGTCGTTTTATTGTTCTCTCTCTCTCTCTATTCTCTCTCTATTGTTCTGCTCTTTTTTACTGTATTCTATTCTGCAATGTTTTATTGTTATTATGTTTTATCATGTTTGCTTTTCAGGTATGTAATTATTTATACTTTACCGTTTACTGTGCTTTATTGTTAACCATTTTTTTGTCTTCAGGTACGCCATTCACGACTTTGAGTGGTTATACCAGAATGATGCCTGCAGGTTTAGGTATCATCTTGGTATCATTCTTTTTAGCCAGCGGTCGGCTTTCATGTAAAAGCAATCCTAGCGGCTAATTAGCCTCTAGACTGCTTTTACAAGCAGTGGGAGGGAATGCCCCCCCCCCCCACCGTCTTCCGTGTTTTTCTCTGGCTCTCCTGTCTCAACAGGGAACCTGAGAATGCAGCCGGTGATTCAGCCAGCTGACCATAGAGCTGATCAGAGACCAGAGTGGCTCCAAACATCTCTATGGCCTAAGAAACAGGAAGCTACGAGCATTTTATGACTTAGATTTCGCCGGATGTAAATAGCGCCATTGGGAAATTGGGGAAGCATTTTATCACACCGATCTTGGTGTGGTCAGATGCTTTGAGGGCAGGGGAGAGGAAAAGGGTCTAATAGACCCCAATTTTTTCAAAAAAGAGTACCTGTCACTACCTATTGCTATCATAGGGGATATTTACATTCCCTGAGATAACAATAAAAATGATTTAAAAAAAAAAATGAAAGGAACAGTTTAAAAATAAGATAAAAAAGCAAAAAAAAAAAATAAAAAAAATAAATAAAAAAAAAGCACCCCTGTCGCCCCCTGCTCTCGCGCTAAGGCGAACGCAAGCGGCGGTCTGGCGTCAAACGTAAACAGCAATTGCACCATGCATGTGAGGTATCACCGCGAAGGTCAGATCGAGGGCAGTAATTTTAGCAGTAGACCTCCTCTGTAAATCTAAAGTGGTAACCTGTAAAGGCTTTTAAAGGCTTTTAAAAATGTAGTAATTTTGTTGCCACTGCACGTTTGTGCGCAATTTTAAAGCATGTCATGTTTGGTATCCATGTACTCGGCCTAAGATCATCTTTTTTATTTCATCAAACATTTGGGCAATATAGTGTGTTTTAGTGCATTAAAATTTAAAAAAGTGTGTTTTTTCCCCAAAAAATGCGTTTGAAAATCGCTGCGCAAATACTGTGTGAAAAAAAAAAAAAGAAACACCCACCATTTTAATCTGTAGGGCAATTGCTTTAAAATAATATATAATGTTTGGGGGTTCAAAGTAATTTTCTTGCAAAAAAAAATAATTTTTTCATGTAATCAAAAAGTGTCAGAAAGGGCTTTGTCTTCAAGTGGTTAGAAGAGTGGGTGATGTGTGACATAAGCTTCTAAATGTTGTGCATAAAATGCCAGGACAGTTCAAACCCCCCCCCAAATGACCCCATTTTGGAAAGTAGACACCCCAAGCTATTTGCTGAGAGGCATGTCGAGTCCATGGAATATTTTATATTGTGACACAAGTTGCGGGAAAGAGACAATTTTTTTTTTTTTTTTGCACAAAGTTGTCACTAAATGTTATATTGCTCAAACATGCCATGGGGATTTGTGAAATTACACCCCAAAATACATTCTGTTGCTTCTCCTGAGTACGGGGATACCACATGTGTGGGACTTTTTGGGAGCCTAGCCGCGCACGGGACCCCGAAAACCAAGCACCGCCTTCAGGCTTTCTAAGGCCGTAAATTTTTGATTTCACTCCTCACTGCCTATCACAGTTTCGGAGGCCATGGAATGCCCAGGTGGCACAAACCCCCCCCCAAATTACCCCATTTTGGAAAGTAGACACCCCAAGCTATTTGCTGAGAGGTATAGTGAGTATTTTGCAGACCTCACTTTTTGTCACAAAGTTTTGAAAATTGAAAAAAGAAAAAAAAAAATTTTTTTTCTGGTCTTTCTTCATTTTCAAAAACAAATGAGAGCTGCAAAATACTCACCATGCCTCTCAGCAAATAGCTTGGGGTGTCTACTTTCCAAAATGGGGTCATTTGGGGGGGGTTTGTGCCATCTTGGCATTTTATGGCCTTCAAAACTGTGATAGGTAGTGAGGAGTAAAATCAAAAATGTATGCCCTTAGAAATCCTGAAGGTGGTGCTGGGTTTTCGGGGCCCCGTACGCGGCTAGGCTCCCAAAAAGTGCCACACATGTGGTATCCCCATACTCAGGAGAAGCAGCTGAATGTATTTTGGGGTGCAATTCCACATATGCCCATGGCCTGTGTGAGCAATATATCATTTAGTGACAACTTTTTGTAATTTTTTTTTTTTCTTTTTTTTGTCATTATTCAATCACTTGGGACAAAAAAAATAAATATTCAATGGGCTCAACATGCCTCTCAGCAATTTCCTTGGGGTGTCTACTTTCCAAAATGGGGTCATTTGGGGGGGTTTTGTACTGCCCTGCCATTTTAGCACCTCAAGAAATGACATAGGCAGTCAGAAACTAAAAGCTTTGTAAATTCCAGAAAATGTACCCTAGTTTGCAGACGCTATAACTTTTGCGCAAACCAATAAATATACGCTTATTGACATTTTTTTTACCAAAGACATGTGGCCGAATACATTTTGGCCTAAATGTATGACTAAAATTTAGTTTATTGGATTTTTTTTATAACAAAAAGTAGAAAATATCATTTTTTTTCAAAATTTTCAGTCTTTTTCCGTTTATAGCGCAAAAAATAAAAACGGCAGAGGTGATCAAATACCATCAAAAGAAAGCTCTATTTGTGGGAAGAAAAGGACGCAAATTTCGTTTGGGTACAGCATTGCATGACCGCGCAATTAGCAGTTAAAGCGACGCAGTGCCGAATTGTAAAAAGTGCTCTGGTCAGGAAGGGGGTAAATCCTTCCGGGGCTGAAGTGGTTAACTTACCCTCCTCTTGGCTGGTGATGAAGAGTAAAACAACACTCACACAGTTGTACTTAAATAATAACCGTATTTACCGTTGTTGTATTAGAAGGGTTAAACTACAATGGTTGTACTGTCAGACCAACATAGTCTGACAGACAACTAAACTTTATATTACAAAGGTACAATGCAGGTGCATAATGTCTGAAATAATATATGAGAGGTATAACAAAGTAAATAGGATACCGTCAGAGTGAGTGTATCTCACTCTAAGCACTGTCCTATTTGCTGCGCGCCTAAAGCTATACCAAATCAAATGTCAACTTGATTTAGTATAATACAACACTAGGGAGCGCCCTCCTGCAACATCACATCCCCTGATATAGTGAAATAACCCAAGGCCTTATATGTTACTGAACAGTCCTCCTTTCTCTTCTGCTAGCAACAAGGTAATTTTATAATCCAACGGTTAATGATTCCTTAACAAAGTAATCTGAGATATAAAACAAAGTCCTGATGCAGCAGAGCTATAACTAACTTGGATGCAGTGACTTAGTGTTGAATCCTCTTGATTTTGCTTGTGGGACTACAGGTTCCAGCAACTCTGTCTTGTGTAAACTGATATATGAAAGTGCGTCAAGAAACTTGTGGGCCTCAGCCCTCTCACCCAACCAGGACAATGCTGTCAGGAGACTCCACTCTGGTGTGCAGGGTTCTTTCTCCGTAGTATCTCAGTTTGTTCGCTGTGGCCATGCCGCCATGCTGTACCACTTCACAGACGACCGGGAGTCCCCGGTTACCTCCTTCAAGGGTCTCTGGATCTATCACACTGCTGCTTCAGCACGCTGTGATGTAAGGCCGGATCAAAGACTGCTCACAGACGACCGGGAGTCCTCGGTTACCTCCTTCAAGGGTCTCTGGATGATCACTCTACTGCTCCAGCACGCAGTGATGTAAGGCAGGATAGCTGGCTGCTGTTCCGCTTTGCACAGGGTAGGCCGCACTGGGCTAGGGACCTCACACAGATCCTCCCAGGCTGGCCATGCGTCTCCAAGAGACCTAAGATGACTACTCCCAGCCCTTTTATAATCTTCCCACAATGCAGTTCTGTTCCCTAAGATTTGTGGGAGTTACTGTGCATTGTGGGTGGGTTAAGTTAATGTCCAGATGAAAACAAACAAAAACTTCCAGGTCAAACTCCTGAACAGTAAAAATAAACTAAAGATCCAGTCCTTTTGTACTTTGGCCGCTAGATGGCGCCAGAGGATAAGATATAACATTAACATTAAGTTACATCAAAAATGTGTCCCCACTACACATACATTCACAGAGATTCATGTAATTTTATTGCTATCAAGGGAGCTAAAAATCCCTCTGTGTGACAGCATAGGCAGGTGACAGGTCTTTTTTATGGAGACATCAGGGGACTATTAGAACCCTGATGTCTCCCCCACCCTCTACTGCAGTTAATTAAGCACAGATTGTGCTTTCAGTCATGAAAGCTCAGCATCACATTTGGGGGAATGCAGTCTGCCTAGAAACATCCACTCCTCCAGACTGACACCCACCCATCAAGGCATTTATTTGCAGAACACCTCCCAGGTAGCCCCCTGCTTGTATCAGGGATGAGGGCTCTTTGAAAGAGTACTGAGGCAGGGTGCTGTGATGCTTTAAGAAAAGAAATGTAGCACCCCCCCCCCCCACCCCCAAGGAGCCGCTGGTGAACTTGGTCCTACTTCCCCCTTCTGGGCACACACAGCCAGGCACATAGCATTTCCTTCATTCTTTCACTGGCTCAGAAAAGAGTCTAGGGGTTCTTTTTAGGGTTTTCATTAGGAACGATGCACTTGGATAAGGTTAGGAGCATGGCATACTCTAAGGAACTGCAAACTGAAGGACTCCTCAATTTCTGGATGCATTTGTACACAGTTACTGCACTGTACACACTGAATGTCCCACAGGATCCCTTTGCTGCTGGGAACCTTTACTCCTGTCAGAGTTAAAAGCTACACACTGTCACACGCCTTTAACACAGGGGTCTTCTACTCACATAGCCACAGGATTGTCGGTTGCCTCTTGCCAATATTTTTAAACAAGATTTTAAACAAAGTATGTATTGGAAACAGAAAGGGATCATTTATCGATTGTATTAGCTTGTTGACAAGAAGGTTAAGGCTGGCCATGCATGGATTGGAGTTTGGCTGGTTCAGCAGGGACTGGCAGAATTTTGATCCATGTATGGACAGGCTGGTTGTACAGGCTAGTCTATCGATTGACTTGTGTACAACCAGCCTGTTGGAAAATTTTCTCTCGAACAGATCTCGAACAGCTACAGCCAGGGGTGCTGATGAGTGTATTCTGACAGCAGGGAAATCTTAAAAAAAAATAGCAAACATGTTATACTTACATGCTCTGTGCAGTGGTTTTGCAGAGAGCAGCCCTGATCCTCCTCTTCTGGGGTCCCACCGCTGGCACTCCTGCCCCTCCCGCCTGCAAGTGCCCCCAGAGCAAACAGCTTGCTCTGGGGGCACCCAACGAGGCTCACTCCCAAGCCACTGATCTGCGTGTCCATTCAGACACAGAGCAAAGGCTCGCCGTGTCCCCTCTCTCTCCTCTTTAGATCACTGGCTTTCACTGCTGTCTGAGCCAATGAGGAGGGAGAGTCCCTGGAGAGCCGAGGCTCTCATGCACATCGCTGGTCGCATTGCATAGAGAATTTTTATTACCAGTTACATGGGGAGGGGTTGGGAGAAGCTAAGAAAGGCAGCATTAACTTCCTCTTCAAATGTCAGTGTTTGGAGATTAAGGGAATATTTACAACACAATCCCATAGACAGAGGAGCAGAAATTCTTCCTAATAACATGATCTACCCAGGCGTGAAGTATTAACACCTTCTCAGGCACAATTTCACAACAAAACCTGAGAAACAAAGGGAAATGTAAGTTATTGCTTAAATTGACGCAGATCTTTTCACAAAGTAAGTGAGACTCTGTGCTTTCCCCATTGAGTTAATTTGGATTTAACACACTGAACTCGTATTGTGCAATAATGCATAAGCGGGTTTATATACAAGAGAAAGAAGATCTATCTACATTGGTCAGAGCAGCCAGTGCCTTTCTGTGTATACGTAAGTCCACATTTCTCATGTCATCCGACCAAATATTTTCTTTTTTTTTTAAATTTGAAAAGTGTGATTTAAAAAATAATCTTCATATAACTAAAAGGTATTTTTTTAAAATTTTGGATAAAACATGGAAGGGTTAGAACCTCTTTTAGGTTAGCAATGACCCGGAATTAGCTTTAACCCAAATTCGGTAGGTTAAAAGATATTTGTATTGAATTCAGTGGAGTTTTTATGTTCACCCATTGGCCTTTGAAGGGCTACTAAGCAAGTTATTGTCACAAATGGATCTGGAAAATCCACACAGCCCCCATCTTTCTTGTTTCTTTTGTTGTACTGGCTGATCTCCTGTACTAAAATTGTATACTCTGATTTCACTGTAGACTGTAAATATGTGATGCCACAGTAAAACTGAGTTATCTAAAGTTCCTTCAGCCAGCCAGTAGGAGGTTTAATACCATTGGTCCATGATGATGGGGGGAGGGGAAAATAAATATTTGGGATGGACCATGTGAGCTCTCTTTTCCCCCAGGCTGTGGCCTGGGGAGGTACTGCTGGACAGATCTGATTTGTTAGGCCTATAGACTGCGTGGTGCCTAGCATGTGCTCTGGGCTTGGAGTTAGGCCTTAAGTGGTCTAGGAAGCTGTCCGTCCTGCCCCATTCAGGTGGAAAGCATTCTATGCCAAGATGAAAGTCACGAGGAAGACCCTGCTGGACATACCCCCAACTGACCTGGATTTGCCGTGAATGTCCCGGGATTTGATGTAAATCCCGGAGTCCCAGCGAACCAAGCCTGAGTCCCAAAATGGAGCCCAGTGCCAGAATAAGTTCCAGCACTTGGCACCAGGGACTTGCCCAGCGGGTCCACACTAGCCTGGGCACCAGTAGCAGCCGTCCGAGGCTTGTTCGGGCTGCCTGGGGTCCTGAAAGCTGCATCCATGGCTCTTCATGGCAACCAGCATCTCTAGCAGCCAGCTGCCTGCCCGGGTCAGTGTAGAGCCCCATAAAGACACCTACTCTTCCTCCCCGGCTCTGATGTCTTACTGTATACTGACAGGAGGAGGGACAGGGCTCTGCACATGCTGATCTGAGGTCTGTGAATATTTTCATTAATGTACACAGACACAGGACACATTGTCCGTGTTTGTCCGTGTCTGTGTGTGCCCTTGTTTGTGTGTGTGTGTGTGTGCGTGTCCGTGTGTGTGTCCATCCGTGTCCGTGTGTGTGTGTCCATCCATGTCCGTGTGTGTGTGTCCATCCGTGTCTGCGTGTGTGTGTTTGTCCGTGTCCATGAGTGTGTGTTGGGGGGGTTTGAAGTGCACACATCAAAGAACTATCCTTAGAATGATTGGGGGGGGGATATGTGCTAGGGGTCACTATCAGAGGGAAGGATTTGTGGTAGAAGGAGGGTTGGATATGAAATTTGTCCCCCCATCCCCCCAGCACATATCTTCTCCCCCCTCCAAATCAAAGAGATGCTGACAGAGATCGTCATGCCTGGGACCCCAGGCACCCCACAAAAAATGCACCCCTATTGCCCTAGGTGCCCGAGTTTGTTTCCCCCTGCTAGGTAAGTTAGTGGAGCCAGGTACTGGTATTTGTTCCAGCACTGGGCTCCAGGACTTAGGATCGCATAGGAACGCATTGTGTGTTCTTGTGCATTACACATGTGATACAGGTGAAGTGCAATTTCAGCCCATTTATTTAAATTGCGCCAGACTGCACCAAAAGTACTGCATGCAATACTTTAAAAAATGCACAGCAACTGGATCACATGATATTATTGTACCATGTGCAGACTAACTGTTCCGGTGCAGACTAACGCACTGCATTTGCGACCTATATTTGGGATGTTAAGTTAACAAGATTTTGTATTTGCAGAGGGGAAATTGGGAGGGAGAGGATTTGTACTAGAATTGGGGGTTGTGCTGGAACAAAGTATTTGGGGGGTGGAAGAGGATTTATTCTGAGAGGGATAGTAGGGGGGAGAAGGATTTGTTCTGTAAGGTTGAACTTTGTGTTAGGAGGAGGGGATTTGCATAGGAGAAAAGATTTGTACTAAGGGGTGGTAAGTGTGCAAATTAGTCTTGTATTTTTGTTTTTGGGGGGAGGGAGTGTGATTTTTTAGCTGACAGTGTAACATGGAAAGGGGGAAGTATTGATTGCTGGATAGGGTGGGGAGGGATTTTGACCTCTCCTTACCCCTACTCTGGGCGATACACGTCCCTGACTGCTGCACTCTTTTTTCTTCTTCTTTTTTTTACTCCTGACTGTTACTAGGCGTGTCTATGTGTATGTGTGTCTGCATGACAACCAGCATTTTAGAAGAGTTTAGCAATGGCAGCCTCTCTGTTTCTCTGCCTAGGTTCATACTAGTGCTGCCTCATTGTGCATTTTTGTAGCCTATTTATGTGCCCATTTTGTTTTTTCCGATGACTACTAGCAATATCTCATGTGAAATAATTTTTGCTAGCAGTAATGCCCCGACACACGATCGGATTTTCCGACAACAAAACCGTGGATTTTTTTCCGAAGGATGTTGGCTCAAACTTGTCTTGCATACACACGGTCACACAAATGTTGGCCAAAAATTCCAAACGTGAGAACGCAGTGACATACAACACGTACGAAGAGCCGAGAAAAAGGAAGTTCAATAGCCAGTGCGGCTCCTTCTGCTTGATTCAGAGCATGCGTGAGCTTTTGTGCGACGGACTTGTGTACACACGATCGGACTTTCCGACAACAAGTTTTGATGTCGGAAAATTGAGAACCTGCTCTCAAACATTTGCGTGCGGAAATTTCGACAGCAAATGTTCGATGGAGCATACACACGGTCGGACTTTCTGACAACAAGCTCACATCGAACACTTCCCGTAGGAAAGTCTGGTCGCGTGTACACGGCATAACAGGCTTGACTATAAAGTGGAGTTCCGGACGAAATTTGACTTTTAACCTGCCATCTAGTGACAGAAAAGAGAAGTGCAGCAATTCCAGAATTAGGGTGGAATCAATTGATCTCCTATCAACTGGCCAAGGCAACTATACCTGGCAGGTAAATTTACTAGCAAACCCTGCCTAAACATCAAGGTGCTACATCAGATATGTCAGAACCCACTCACACCCCTTTGAAAAACTTCAGACCAGGTTTTTAAGGGTTAATGTACTTTACTGAACAAGTTGCAGCATAACAGTTTACTATGAAACAATGTCCCTATCCCTAATCTAACTACAGTTGCGTGGCTGCCCAGGCATACCTGCAGAGGTGAAAGTCCATAACAGACAGTGTTCTTCAGAACTCCAGTTTCTTGTGGGACTACATGTCATAGCAGTCCCTGTGCAGGCTTCCCATGTGCAGATAGAGACTCTCCCTTGTGCAGGTGCTGTTTGTAAAGGGTTACATCTTCCTATGCGAGCCTCTTGCTTCTTTCCATGTGGCTTGAGCTGCCTGGGCAGAGCTTTCCCCCTTTTTATATGAAACAGGGAGGAGCCCTGCAAAAAGCCAGGAAACTGAGAACTGCATTAACCCTTCCCTAACCTGGACAGACCATCTAGCATACCACCCAACTTTGTTCGATGGGAATGAGGTACGCTACTTAGCAAAAGTATGTAGGCATAGGGCACACCCCAAAAGGAGAATTATACAAAAAAAGAAGATTAGTTAAACCCACAATGCTTTTTTTTTATACTACTATTCCTTTATACTGGCTTTTGAAAAATTTACAAATTCAGCAATTTAGAAATTGGATGAAAGGTTTAGCACTGGGAAATACTTCTTTAAAGATAAATATTGCATTTTATATACAACTATACAGATCAGACCAAAATGGGGGTCAAATGAGGAGGAAAGAGGGACAGAGGGACTTTGTTCCATATCAGAGACAGTCCCTCATAATAGGGGACAGTTGGGAGCTATAAGCTAGTTGTCTTACTACTTGAAACATTCCCCTCGTAGGCAGCTGCCCACAGTCTACCTACATGCTCCTAGTGCTGACCCTCCCTCCTTTTCTGAGGGTAGATGGGCATTACTAGTTTTGCCACAGAGCTTCAAGTATAGAGAGCAATGTCCTACGCTTCCCATGAGATTCCTTTTCCCTGTAACGTAACTCTAACAGTAACACACCTTCTACACCCAACTCTAGCACTATCTCTTCCTGTAACCCTAAAACTAATCCTCAGTAAAACACAACCTTAAAGCAAATATAAAAGACACATATAATACTAATATGTAATCATTTATACATCACAAAATTTTTTTTTTTTTTTATACAAGCAGTGCTAAGACCTTTTGCAGTATGCGTACAGAAGAGCTCAGACAGTGGGATGGAGAAGCAGCACAAGGAGTCATTAAGTTGTGTTGCAGTGCAAGGAGCATGCTCAAAAGGGAAGAGAACAGGGAGATGAGCTTATCAGTCTGCTGCTTCTCCTTTCACTGTCCAGTCAGAGGGTAGAAGTGGGGAGAGAACCTGTAAGTGAAACTTCAGCAGAGAAAGCTCAGGTCTCCTCCCCTGCCAGCCAGGGCTGTGCATTATGAGAGGACTGACTGGATGGATAGGAGTACAAAATCTTTGTCATGTAAAGCAGTACTATATATATATTTTATATGTTGTGACAGTGCAAGGTCCTGCCATGGTGTGATTTTAGGAAAGGGGTATGAAAATGGCACAGGATTCTCAAAGTTTGCTATGTGTTTTAAGTTTTCACCGGGTTTTGTAATCCTGGATCGGACCCTGGAGCTTGAAGGTTCCAAAGTGTCTTGGGTGGATGAAACCTTCAACCTTGTGTTGAGGTTTGACTAGAGGCCTACAGCCTGTGTGAGTACTCTGGTGTGCAGACTCATTATAAGTCAAGTCTGATGAGAGCTCATTTTGGAGACAGAGCCCTGCCAGGATAGCTGTGTGTTCATACCGGAGACTGCACCCCTGTTGGGAAGATTCCTTGCCCATGGATTGGGAAAGTTGGGACAGCTACGTGAGTCTGGGAAATTATGAAAGGGTCTGGGAGGCTAAGAGAACTGATTTAGCTACCGAGTTCATGGGCTGGAGGCAATCCAGAAGTCTTTGAAAGAGTGAGCAAGCTCAGAAGGGTGGGGTTGGGGGGGGGGGGGGCTGGAGAACCCTATTTAGAGGCCAGGAGTGAGCCTATGCAGTGAAGTGCCGCAACTAAGACTGAGTGAGCGTGAAGAGCCAGAAAGTTGGGAGCTAAGAGCAGCGGTGCTGCTAAAATGTAGTCAGGTGGCTCAGTATTTTCTGTTATTGTGTTTAGTTGTACAGTTTGTGAACCTTCGTTTCACAATAAAAGTGGGCTGCTATGCCATCAAACTGCAGTTCAGACTGATGAAAGCTAAGTAAAAAATGCAAGTACCACATGAGCTTAACCGCTTGCTGACCACCGTATAATACATTTATTGCAATGGGGCGGCCTCGCTGCGCAGGATCACGTGTATATATACGTGATCCTACATGTCCAGGTATCTGCATTAGGGTGCATCTCCGGCGGCTCGCTCCTGCTGTGATTCTACAGAGCGGAAGCCAATCAACGGGTCCCACGAACCGAATGTCCACCAGTACCCGTTAATCGCTCTGTACACAGGCAGAATTGCAGTCTGCCTATGTAAACAAGGCAGATTGTCATTCTGTCAGTACAGAAGGCATAGATCCTGTGTTGCTGTAAAGCAGGAACACCGATCTATGCCTTCCATTAGTAAGAGCACCTCCCCCACTACGCCGTAACACATGTTAGGCACACAGCTAAACCATTTGATCGCCCCTGATGTTAACCCCTTCCCTGCCAGTGTCATTAGTGCAGTGACAGTGCATACTTTTTAGCACTGTTAACTGTATTGGTGTCCCCAAAAAAGTGTCAAAAGTGTCAGTAAGGTGTTCGACTTGTCCATCGAAATATAGCAGTCCTGCTATAAGTTGCTGATCACCGTCATTACTTGTAAAAAAAAATAAATAACACAGTTGACCACCTGCTCCTCCTCAGCAAACTACACTCCCTTGGCCTCTGTGATTCTGCTTTATCCTGGTTTTCCTCCTACCTATTTCAGCGCACTTTCAGTGTCACAACTCCATCTCCTCTACTCCTCTTCCTCTCTCTGTTGGGGTGCCATTAGGCTCTGTCCTTGGGCTCCTCCTATTCTCGCTCTATACCTCTTCCCTGGGCCAGTTGATAACCTCCCATGGCTTTCAATACCACCTCTATGCCGATGACACCCAGATCTATCTCTCCACTCCTCAACTCACCCCCTCGATCTCCTCACGGATCTCAAACTTATTGAATGACATCTCGGTATGGATGTCACACCACTTTCTCAAACTCAATCTTTCTAAAACTGAGCTTGTAATATTTTCTCCTTCCCGGTCCCCCCCCATGACTTTACCATTAAGATCAAGAGCACAACCATTGGTCCCTCCACACATGCCAGGGTGCTGGATGTAATCCTTGACTCTGACCTCTCCTTCAGCCCCCACATCCAATCATTGGCTAAATCCTGCTGCCTTAACCTCCGCAACATCTCCAGCATTCGACCCTTCCTGACTAATGACACCACAAAGCAACTTATTCACTCCTTGATTATTTCCCGCCTTGACTACTGCAACTCTCTCCTTAATGGCCTACCCTTACGCAGGCTATCCTACCTTCAGTCTATTATGAATGCTACTGCTAGACTAATACACCTCACTAATCAATCCGTGACTGCTGCCCCTCTCTGCCAATCCCTTCACTGGCTTCCCCTACCCTACCGTGTAAAATTCAAAATGCTGACCACAACATACAAGGCCATCCACAACATCGCCCCCAGCTACATCACCAACCTCATCTGCAGATATCGCCCAAATCATCCTCTCCCCTCCTCCCAGGACCTCCTGCTCTCTAGCTCCCTTGTTACCGCCTCTCATGCTTTTCTTCAGGACTTCTCCAGAGCCTCTCCCATCCTCTGGAATTCCCTGCCCCAGTATATCCGATCAGCCCCTAACCTGTCCACCTTTAGGAGATCCCTGAAAACTCACTTATTCAGGGAAGCCTATCCCATACCCACCCAACAACCCCATCAAATCATTCCCTGCATCTATTACCTTTTCTACCAACACCCCCCTCCCTTTAGAATGTAAGCTCTACGAGCAGGGCCTTCCTGTCCCTTCTGTATTGTACTGTAATTGTGCTGTCCCCCCTCTACATTGTAAAGCGCTGTGTAAACTGTTGGCGCTATATAAATTGTGAATAATAATAATAAATAAAAATTCCATAAATATATCCCATAGTTTGTAGATGCTATAACTTTTGCACAAACAAATCAATATACACTTATTGGGATTTTTTTTACCAAAAATATGTAGCAGAATACAGGTTGACCTAAATTGATGGAGAAATTAGATTTTTTTGAAAAAAATTTTTTGGATATGCACTGTATTATAGCAGAAAGTAAAACATATTGTTTTTTTTTTTTTTTTCAAAGTTGTTGGTCGTGTTTTTGTATATTGTGCAAAAAATAAAAAGCACAGAGGTGATCAGATACCACCAAAAGAAAGCTCTATTTGTGGGGAAAAAGAAAAATATTATTTGGGTACAGTATCGCACGTGCATTTGTCAGTTAAAGTAACGTAGTGCCGCATATCTAAAAAAAATTGCCTGGTCAGGAAGGGGGGTAAATGTTCCGGAGGTGAAGTGGTTAATCATCCCCCAGATCACCCCTCCCACTAACATTTTTTGTAATCCAAATAATAACTATCACACCAAGTTTTCATGTAACCCCAGCCTTAGCCATAACCTTCATCCTAACCCTCTCTGTAAAACTAACACTAACCCTCACACAAATCCTTTCTGAAAGCTCAGCGCTATCAATAACCCTCATTGTAAACCCAATCATTAGATTAATAGAAAAAAGGGAGGGGTAGGATTGGGACTTTAATTGAGGCATGTGGGTGTATAAAAAAATATATATGGAATGTAGATTAGTAAACATGATCCAATGATATAATAATATAATAAGGCATTTGTGATGTAAATATACAATCATAAAAAATCAGAATAAGTTGATATAAAAATAATTCATTTACTAATACAAGATATGTTACTCAGCATGATTTGTGACAAACATTAAATTTCATAGCAGAAAAGCCAAATGAATACGAACGAAGAAGCATAATATAAATATGGTTTGTAGCAAGAGAGGTAAAAATAAGCCGCCCTTGGTTCTCTCTCACTCCACAAGTTCACATGAAAAAAATCCAGCACAACAGTAGTTTTTCAATCTTCCTATGTGATAGATCTTCTACTCTTCCACCACACCACTGTGATAGTGACACCACTCCCTCTGAAGAGCGCACTCACCAGAATGTATAGCCTCCCACTCTCGTATTTGGCAAAACAGCAATTGAACCACACCTGGGTTGCATGTGATGAACCGTGACTGCAATCAAGCCGGCTCCATATGTAAAAGACAAATGAATAAAGTGCTCCACATAGCGTGATACCGTTTTAACAAATTTATTAAAATCACTCCAAGCACACTTCAATAGTTGCACTCACTTTTAAACTGAAACAAATAAGCCTTTGAACAAATCCACAGCAAACAACAGGATCGATTAACGGTGCACCACGGTCACAGCGGACCTGAAGTGTAAACTGGTGTGTCTCTCACCCAACCTTCTAAGGCCCAGCAGCCTGATCGTGTAGTCCTCTCCAGACAGCAGTGTCTAATGTCAGTGCAATGGACTGCCGTGTAACCAGGCCCAAGACATGTTTTGTCGAAAAGACTTCTTCAAATGGGATTCCCTGGGGGGAATCCCATTTGAAGAAGGGGTCCCTGTCCTCAGGGGGGAAGGGGTCCCTGTCCCCAGGTCAGAAGGGGTCCCTGTCCTCAGGTGAGAAAAAGTCCTTGTCTCCAGGGGAGAAAGGGTCCTTGTCCCCGGGGTAGAAGGGGGTCCCTGTCTTTGGGGGAGATGGGGGTCCGTGTCCTCAGGGGAGAAAGGGGTCTCTGTCCTCAGGGGAGAAGGGAGTCCCTGTCCCCAGGAGAGAAGGGGCCCCTGTTCCCAGGAGAGAAGGGGTCACTTTCCCCAGGAGAGAAGGGGGTTCCTGTCCCCGGGGGAGAAGGGAGTCCCTGTCCCCTGGGGGAGATGGAGGTCCCTGTCCTCGAGGGAGAAGGGGGTCCCTGTGCTCGGGGGGAGATTGGGGTCCCTGTCCTCAGGGGAGAAGGGAGTGCCCGTCCCCAGAGGAAATGGAGTGGGAAACAAATACTCTTGTGAACAAGTGAGAGATGGAGTGGGATAATGGATCGTGTGTGGGGGATATGGGATGGTCCCACTCGCCATGACCATATCTGCAGATCCCTCATTCGTGGTTGCCTGAGCTCCCTCCAGCAGCGTGGATGGGCAACCAGCATATCTCCAGGGAGCACAGCTACGGCTTGACATGCTCTGTTTACGACACACTTTTCAAAAGAACAAAGCGTACACAGAGATAAGAATAGACAAAGCTCTTCTGGTGGCTTTCTTATATTACCAAGTAAACTTTAGGTCATTGTCATAGATTGCAAGCTCTTGGGCACAGGATTCATTTACACAGACACAGCCATATCTCCCAACTGTCCCTGATTTGGAGGGACTGTCCCTGATTTGAAGCAATGTCCCTCATTCCTCCTCATTTGTTCCTCATTTTGGTCTGATCTATATAGATGTATATAAAATGCCCTTTTTGTCTTTCAAAAAGTGTTTCCCAGTGCTAAACCTTTCATCCAATTTCTAAATTGCTGCATTTGTACATTTTAAAAGCCAATATAAAGGAATAGTAGTGGTAAAAAAAAAGTCCTTGTGGATTTAATTCATCTTTTTTTTTTGTTAATTCTCCTTTAACCACCTCAATACAGTACATTTTCACCCCCTTCCTGCCCAAGCCATTTTTCAGCTTTGAGCGCTGTCACATTTTGAATGACAATTGTGCGGTCATGCAACACTGTACCCAGATGAAATTGTTATCATTTTTTCCCCAGAAATAGAGCTTTCTTGTGGTGTATTTGATCACCTCTGTGGTTTTTATTTTTTGCGATATAAACAAAAGAAGAGTGACAAGTTTGAAAAAAAACACAATATTTTTTACTTTTTACTATAATAAATATCCAATTTTTTTAATTAAATTTTTTCCTCAGTTTAGGCCGATACGTATTCTTCTATATATTTTTGGTAAAAAAAATCGCAATAAGCGTATATTGATTGGTTTGCGCAAAAGTTATAGCGTCTACAAAATAGGGGATAGATTTATAGCATTTTTATTATTATTTTTTACTAGTAATGGCGGCGATCTGCTATTTTTATCGTGACTGCGATATTGCGGCGGACATATCGGACACTTGTGACACATTTTTGGGACCATTCACATTTATACAGTGATCAGTGCTATAAAAATGCATTGATTACTGTATAAATGTGACTGGCAGGGAAGGGGTTAACACTAGGGGGTGATCGAGGGGTTAATTATGTTCCTAGGGAGTGATTCTAACTGTAGGGGTGGGGATTCACAAGGGGAGGAGACCGATCGGTGTTGCTCTGTACTGAGAACACACCATCGGTCTCCTCTCCTCTGACAGGACCTGGATCTGTATGTTTACACACACAGATCCACGGTCCTGCTGTGTTACCGGGCAATCGCGGGTGCCCAGCGGACAACGCAGCCACCGGGCACGCGCATCGAGTCGCCAGTGACACGGTGGGCGCATGCAATGGGCTGGGAAGGCGAGGGCGTCATATGACGCCCTCCCCCAATGAGAGCTGCGCCGCCTGGCAGTCAATTGACAGCCGGCAGTCGGCAAGCAGTAAAGGGTGTGTGGCAGGGGGTGTGTCCTATGCCTACATACATTTGTTAGTAGTTGTCCCTCATTCCCATCTCAAAATGTTGGGAGGTATGGACACAGCTATTCACAAGGCCCGCCCCCCTCTCCAAGCACAGACGTACTTGGAGAGGGGGGCATTCCCACTGGCACTCTGTCAATCCGAGCTCCACTGACACAAAGCCCTGCTATGCACGGGGCCCGCCCCCCTCTCCAGAGCAGCCTAGGGGAGTGTTAGTGGCGGGCGTGGCTGGACACACTGCTCCCGCTGACATGCCCCGCTTGTCTATTCATTTTCTGGACCCAAAAACAGTGTGCGCATGCACAATAAAGCCGCATGAACAGCTGTTTTGTAGGCTCTAAAATATTCCTCAAAGAAACAACAAAGGCGCCTCTAAGTGCAGAAGATTAACAATTTTAATGCCCCAAAAAGGGTTAAAAACACTTACAGAATGGAAGTGGTAATCAGGCACATCATGATTTAAGCTGCATTGGAGGGGGTAGCGGTCAGAGGAAGCCTTCAGATGGGATGGATGTGATCACTGAACACAGCGGTGTAGGACACAGGAAGCCGCTGTGAGGCCGGCGTCATCAGCTGGAAAGACGGCGAACCCGGAAGTGATGTCATCCACTGGGCGGCTCGATAACCAGCCTGAACCGCAAATAAACAGCCTGGGCGAGGATGTGATGTCATCAAAAAGGGACGCGATTCGGATCCATCAATTGTTCCTTTTTCAACCTATGGCCATACTGATGACTGAGAGGAATATATACACACCCACTAGCAGTGGATTGGCCGGAGGGCGGGGGCAGCAGAGAAACATTTATTTAATTGTGATGAGTTCGTTTTGTGCATATAAATGAAAAGGAACAAGTGGATACCTGCAACAGCATTCTTAAAAACATTATAAAAAACATTATAAAAAACATTATAAAACGGGATAAAAGAAAAAGGAAAAATATATTAGTGAAGTATATTAAGAAACGAAGTGTAAAACAATACAAGACAGATCTATAAAGTTGTCTGACAGTGACCAGTCATAGAGCCTGCAATACACATAACAGAATGGGGATGGTGAGAGCAGGCAGGATGATGTCAATATTAAGCTGCAGACCATAAGGGGAACATACATGACAATAATACTATCAATAATTAATCGTAAAATTTCGTATAGGATGGGGGGGTTTTCACATGAGGATAATAATGGGGGTTTCTGGAGGAGCCTAAATTACTATCTACAGAAGGGAGGTGTCATGTTAAAGTATGGCACTAACTTCAAAATCCTCATTTAACCCTCCGGGGGCTAAAACATTTAGTAAAAATATCCAATACATTTCTCTATGGCATAGGCGTCGGTAACGTTCAGCAGCGGGGAGGTCTTTTGGCATTGCCTCAATAATCCATTCTTTAAGGCCATTCGTGGACTTGTTATGGGTGTGAAGGTAATGTCTGGGGACACTGTGGTTATCTAGTCCACCTTCAATTAAACGGCGATGTTCGCCAAACCGTTTCCGTAGTGGCCGGATAGTGCGCCCTACATAAAATAGACCACAGGGGCATGTGAGACAATATATGACATGGTCAGAGGAACATGTGTGAAAACCCTTTATTGGGTATGTTTTACCTTTGACGTGGAACTCTTTCTGGCCATGTGTCACAAAGCTGCAAGTCTTGCAGAGGGGCTTACGGCACTGGTACATCCCAGAAATAGCTAAAAACGTGGGCATGTGATGGCCCGGAGGCAAAGGTTTGGCCCTAAGTTTGCTGGTTGCTACCTTGCTTTTGATGTTGGGTGCCTTTCTGTAAGCAAATTGAGGTCTATTGGGCAGAGTAGGGAGTAGGTGTTCATCTTGTAGTAACAAAGACCAATGTTTTTTAATAATTTTTTCCATGTGTTTGTGTTGGGTGTGGAATTGGGTGATGAATCGTAGATTATCTTTCTGGATCTTGGGACGTGAGTGAGCCAAAGTTGCCATCACCCTCTGTGGCATCAGACCTCAATTTGCTTACAGAAAGGCACCCAACATCAAAAGCAAGGTAGCAACCAGCAAACTTAGGGCCAAACCTTTGCCTCCGGGCCATCACATGCCCACGTTTTTAGCTATTTCTGGGATGTACCAGTGCCGTAAGCCCCTCTGCAAGACTTGCAGCTTTGTGACACATGGCCAGAAAGAGTTCCACGTCAAAGGTAAAACATACCCAATAAAGGGTTTTCACACATGTTCCTCTGACCATGTCATATATTGTCTCACATGCCCCTGTGGTCTATTTTATGTAGGGCGCACTATCCGGCCACTACGGAAACGGTTTGGCGAACATCGCCGTTTAATTGAAGGTGGACTAGATAACCACAGTGTCCCCAGACATTACCTTCACACCCATAACAAGTCCACGAATGGCCTTAAAGAATGGATTATTGAGGCAATGCCAAAAGACCTCCCCGCTGCTGAACGTTACCGACGCCTATGCCATAGAGAAATGTATTGGATATTTTTACTAAATGTTTTAGCCCCCGGAGGGTTAAATGAGGATTTTGAAGTTAGTGCCATACTTTAACATGACACCTCCCTTCTGTAGATAGTAATTTAGGCTCCTCCAGAAACCCCCATTATTATCCTCATGTGAAAACCCCCCCATCCCATACGAAATTTTACGATTAATTATTGATAGTATTATTGTCATGTATGTTTCCCTTATGGTCTGCAGCTTAATATTGACATCATCCTGCCTGCTCTCACCATCCCCATTCTGTTATGTGTATTGCAGGCTCTATGACTGGTCACTGTCAGACAACTTTATAGATCTGTCTTGTATTGTTTTACACTTCGTTTCTTAATATACTTCACTAATATATTTTTCCTTTTTCTTTTATCCCGTTTTATAATGTTTTTTATAATGTTTTTTATAATGTTTTTAAGAATGCTGTTGCAGGTATCCACTTGTTCCTTTTCATTTATATGCACAAAACGAACTCATCACAATTAAATAAATGTTTCTCTGCTGCCCCCGCCCTCCGGCCAATCCACTGCTAGTGGGTGTGTATATATTCCTCTCAGTCATCAGTATGGCCATAGGTTGAAAAAGGAACGATTGATGGTTCCGAAACGCGTCCCTTTTTGATGACATCACATCCTCGCCCAGGCTGTTTGTTTGCGGTTCAGGCTGGTTATCGAGCCGCCCAGTGGATGACATCACTTCCGGGTTCGCCGTCTTTCCAGCTGATGACGCCGGCCTCACAGCGGCTTCCTGTGTCCTACACCGCTGTGTTCAGTGATCACATCCATCCCATCTGAAGGCTTCCTCTGACCGCTACCCCCTCCAATGCAGCTTAAATCATGATGTGCCTGATTACCACTTCCATTCTGTAAGTGTTTTTAACCCTTTTTGGGGCATTAAAATTGTTAATCTTCTGCACTTAGAGGCGCCTTTGTTGTTTCTTTGTGTCATTATAGAGCCTGCTTCAGTCTTTTAAAGTTGCAGCCCTTTTTGCTGAAGATCATCCCACCATCCCACCATCCTTACCAACACCTTTCTTTTCATTTTGGACTGCCTATTTTTAATAGAGACATTTTCTGGATCACGTTAGTCCTGTGCGCCCTATAAACCTCTTTTTTTATTTTCTAAAATATTCCTGGAGCCAAAAAACTTGCCTGCGCATGCGCAGTTAACCCGCGCGAGCAGCTGTTCACGTAGCCGCACCGGAAGTGACGTGGTCGAGACTTTTCACAGGTCGAGGATTTTTTTATTACACCTGCCCTGAAACATTCATGGAAATGGTGTCCATTCGTTCATAAAAAAAGGAGACATCCCACTCATGGTTTAACCCCAAGGGTTTTCTGGTGCCCAGCTGGAAAATTCAGAAAACATCCCATTTACACAGGATCCTGAAACTGTCTCCCCATCCTTCTGGGGGTGATGGTCTTCTCCATTCCCTGTATATATAGTGCTGAGGTATCGCCAGTATGACATTCATTAAAGTTTATGGCAATGTTAGTGAAATGCTTCTTTTTATTATGATATAAATGCTCATGCAAGAGATCCCCCAGATGCCGAGTGGGGCAACCCACATATTGAATAAAGCAAAAAAACACATGTAACAACATAAACCATAAACATACATTTTTTTGTATTGCAGTTAATAAAGGTTATTTTGAAATCTTTTTTGTTACTTGTAGAATGTACCGCTTCTCTTCTCTTCACATGTAAGCAGCAGGGACATCTACCTGCTCCACATTTAAGTATCTTTAAAATGAAGCCATTGTGAGGATGTAGTTTTAATGCTGGAAAAATAGCTAGGGGATAAATATCTTTCTAAAATAGGTGCCCTGAGAGAAACAACCTTATCCTTTTTGCTAGAATTTGTGAATACACTGGGCCATTAAAGAGTACCAGTAAATCCCTTTCAACTATTTCTTTATTTTATTAAACTCTGCACTATATGGGATTGAAAAAACTGTCAAACCATCAGCCTGAAAAGATCTGGTTTATCTGTTTTCTTTTAGCAATATTTAAAGCTCTTTTCAGAAACGGTGCAGGGTATCCTTCCTGTAAGAAATAATTCCACATTCATTTTGTTTATCAAAATCATCATTATTGCTACATGGTCTGCGGACCCTTAAAAACTGACCATCAGGAATACCTTTGATGGTGTGATTAGGATGCCCTGAACCTCTCTAAGCAAAGAATTTCCAGCTAATGGTTTTCTGTATGATTTAGAGGTCCATTAGAGCCAATAAGAGTTACGTCAAGAAAATAAATCAAAATATAATCCATATGGTCTGTGAATTTCAAATTTAATTAATTTGCATTCAAATTCTCTCTCTCTATCAGTTTAGGTGGATGGCCATGTCTTGGAAGGTTTGCAGTTGTGCCAAACTCTTTCCATTTTCAGATGATGGATTGAGCAGTGTTCCGTGAAATGTTCAAAGCTTGGGATATTTTTTTATAACCTAACCCTGCTTTAAACTTCTCCACCACTTTATCCCTGACCTGTCTGGTGTGTTCCTTGGCCTTCACAATTCTGTTTGTTCACTAAGGTTCCTAGCAAACCTCTGAGGGCTTCACAGAACAGCTGTAATTATACTGAGATTAAAGGAGAAGTCCAGCCTGAGCTCATTTGGCTGGGCTTCGACCCATGGGTCACAGGAGTGCAATACCTTTTGCACTCCTGTGACCCGTTTTCAGGTCTGAAGTCCGCTCTCTGCTGACATCACTGGAATCAGTCCAGGCTCTGTGTCATTGTGACAATAAAGTCTGGATCTGCCAGGTGCCTAGACTGATGCCTCTCTCAGCCTCTCAGCGCGCCGCTGAGAGACTGAGACAGCCGCTCCCCGCCCCCTCCACAGCTCAGCGCTCCAGTCAGCAGAGCAGGAGAGCTGCTGATTGAAAGTCAGCATCTCTCTACTCAGGGAGCTGAGAGAACCGAGCCATCGGCAATGTTCAATCGCTTAGTTCTTAGTGCAGAGGTACCAGGGAACAGATAGACACAGGTGGACTCTATTTACTAATTAGGTGACTTCTGAAGGCAATTGGTTCTACTAGATTTTGGTTAGGGGTATCAGAGTAAAGGGGACTGAATACAAATGCACACCACACTTTCAGATATTTATTTGTAAAAAAATTAGAAAAACATTTATCATTTTTCTTCCACAATTATATGCCACTTTGTGTTGGTTTATCACATAAAATCCCAATATAAAATACATTTATGTTTTTTGGTTGTAAAATGACAAAATGTGGAAAATTTCAAGGGGTGTGAATACTTTTTCAAGGCACTGTGTATTTGTGTAAATACTGTGTGTGTGTGTGTGTGTGTGTGTGTGTGTGTGTGTGTATGTATGTATGTATGTATGTATGTATGTATGTATATATATATATAGATATATATATATATATATATATATATATACACACATATATATATATATATATATATATATATATATATATATATATATATATATATATATATATATATATATATATATATCTAATAATATCTAATACTGAAGAGGGTGAGGTGCATCAGGGCAAGTGCAAAGCAATCAGGCCTTCTCAAGGGCCGTTTATCGAGAAAAAGGAGAGGGATTGCTGCACAAATAGAATGTTTATTCAAAAAAATTGAAAAAAGTTACATACTTTCCATGTTATGCAAGGTAAGGAACAGTTTCAGGCTAAGATGATAGCGCCCTTCTTCAAACCAAATAACACCAAGATACAAGTTCACTACATATATTCACAATAACCATCTGGAACCAATTAATTAATTTAGTATGCACTAAGTAATCATGAGCGTAAAAATTAGCATAATGATTGAAACATCAGAACCATCAGGTGTAATGAGTCCCCCACACGTCATGAGGATACCAGGAAAAGGCACCTGTTATCAAAAAAGAAGAAAATATATATATATATATATATATATATATATATATATATATATATATATATATATATATATATATATATATGGGCAAAAAAGTATTTAGTCAGCCACCAATTGTGCAAGTTCTCCCACTTAAAAAGATGATAGAGGCCTGTAATTGTCATCATAGGTATACCTCAACTATGAGAGACAAAATGTGGAAACACATCCAGACAATTACATTGTCTGATTTTTGAAAGAATTTATTTGCAAATTATGGTGGAAAATAAGTATTTGGTCACCTACAAACAAGCAAGATTTCTGGCTCTCACAGACCTGTATCTTCTTCTTTAAGAGGCTCCTCTGTCCTCCACTCATTACCTGTATTAATGGCACCTGTTTGAACTTGTGATCAGTATAACAGACATCTGTCCACAACCTCAAACAGTCACACTCCAAACTCCACTATGGTAAAGACCAAAGAGCTGTCGAAGGACACTAGAAACAAAATTGTAGACCTGCACCAGGCTGGGAAGACTGAATCTGCAATAGGCAAGCAGCTTGGTGTGAAGAAATTAACTGTGGGAGCAATAATTAGAAAATGGAAGACATACAAGACCACTGATAATCTCCCTCGATCTGCAGCTCCATGCAAGATCTCACCCCGCGGGGTCAAAATGATCACAAGAACGGTGAGCAAAAATTCCAGAACCACACGGGGGACCTAGTGAATGACCTGCAGAGAGCTGGGACCAACATAACAAAGGCTACCATCAGTAACACACTACGCCGCCAGGGACTCAGATCCTGCAGTGCCAGACGTGTCCCCCTGCTTAAGCCAGTACAAGTCCGGGCCCATCTGAGGATTGCTAGAGAGCATTTGGATGATCCGGGCAACGAAGGAGTGGCTTCGTAAGAAGAATTTCAAGTCCTGGAGTGGCCTAGCCAGTCTCCAGATCTCAACCCCATAGAAAACCTTTGGAGGGAGTTGAAAGTCCGTGTTGACAGCCCCTAAACATTACTGCTCTAGAGGAGATCTGCATGGGGGAATGGGCCAACATACCAGCAACAGTGTGTGACAACCTTGTGAAGACTTCCAGAAAACGTTTGACCTCTGTCATTGCCAACAAAGGATATATAACAAAGTATTGAGATGAACTTTTGATATTGACCACATACTTATTTTTCACCATATTTTGCCAATAAATTATTTCAAAAATCAGACAATGTGATTGTCTGGATTTGTTTCCACATTTTGTCTCTCATATACCTATGGTGACAATTACAGGCCTCTCTCATCTTTTTAAGTGGGGGAACTTGCACAATTGGTGGCTGACTAAATACTTTTTTGCCCCACTGTGTGTATATATATATATATATATATATATATATATATATATATATATATATATATATATGCACTAGATTCTGAACCAAACATATAATCGGAAAAAAATTACAGCTTATTACAAAAAATAAAAATAAAAAATAAAATCAAGAATAAAAAATGCAAATAAATAGCAAAATATATGAATATATTACACCATTACACAAATAAATATAAATCAAAATCGAAATGTAATCCTTTTGGGCTCAAAGTGTCTAAACAATGTATCCAGGCTACTTCTCATTTTTTTAAAGCAAGTTCTCTATTCCCACCTCGTCGATTGCGTGGTATACCATCAATAACCATATATTTTAACTGTGATACATGTTGTCCCTTTTCCAAAAAAAGTCTTGCCAGTGGCAATTTGTCAAGTTTGTCCCTAATCGGATATTTGTGTTGTGCAATCCGCTCTTTAACCTTCTGAGTAGTCTCACCCGCATATAATAACCTGCATGGGCACTTAATAATGTGAAACCACATAAGAAGACTGACATGTGTAATGATCTTTTATCGCTATACTATAACCTTTATGCGAATGGGAAAAAGATTTTTCCTTTATCATATTGGTACAATGAATGCAATTTAAACAAGAATGAGAACCCTTTTTCCGTGGACCTAAAAATGTAATTGGTGCAGTCTGCAAGTGATATTGGTCAGACTTTACCAATTGATCATGTATGGTCCTTCCTTGGCGGTAAGAAGTTAAAGGGGGAGCATAACGTTCTGGAACTAATAGGTAATTTTTAGATAATATAGACCAGTGTTTTTAAACTATATTGAATACTAGACATGTGCAATCCGTTTCATTACGAATTTGTTTTTTAACGAATCCTGACAAATTTGTTAATTCGGAAATATCCGAATTAACGAAAACCTGTTTAACAAATTTTTCTGAATATTGGTAAATTCGAATATTCGAAAAGCTGTAAATTAGTACATTTGCACATTCGGAAATTTGTAAATTCTTAAATTCATACATTCGTAAATTCGTAAATTCTTAAATTCATACATTCGTAAATTCGGAAATTTGTAAATTCAGACATTCAGAAATCTGAAATAATAATTACATAATAATAACTTAACTATTGCTAAGTATTAAATTATAGGTATTGTAATTTCCTTTCAAATTTGGCTGTTAGTGAACGTAACAAACACAAATTTATCCCAAGTT
Source organism: Lithobates clamitans (assembly GCA_037952925.1). Lineage (NCBI taxonomy): Eukaryota > Metazoa > Chordata > Amphibia > Anura > Ranidae > Lithobates > Lithobates clamitans. Next base: position 4,773,253 of record JBBGZY010000124.1, read on the forward strand.
ACGAATCATCTGAAATAATGAATGCTGTATCTAAACGAATGGAACGCAATGAATTAATAATAATAAATAACAATAATAATAATAAAAACTTTTTATTATTATTATTTATTATTAATTTGTTCCGTTCCATTTGTTTAGATGTGGCATTTATTTAATATAATTTGTAACTTCGGATAAATTCGTATTCGTTACGTTCACTAACAGCCAAATTTGATAGGAAATTACAATACCTATACCTAATTTATTAGTTAGTTACTATTTCAGATTTTCAAATTTTCGTATTTTTGAATTTCGAGATTCCAAATTTCCTGAATTTTCTAATTTATGAATGTACGAATTTACAAATATACAAATTTTCTGATTTACAAATGTACGAATTTCCGAATTTACAAATTTACGAATGTACGAATTTACGAATGTGCAAATGTACGAATGTACGCATTTACGAATGTACGAATATACGAATGTATGAATTTATGAATTACGATCACAACGAATGACCCGAAAAACGAAAAAAAAAGAAAAAAGAATGGATCAAAAACGACAACGAACACATTTTTTGGCAGTGCACATGTCTATTGAATACATAATTAGAAAAAGAATAAAATTGGTAGATGAAGGGTATTCTATGACCCACAGTATTTGCTTTTTTACAATACAAATCATGTCATGCTCTATAAACAACCTCTTTAGGATAACCACGCAGTCGGAGTCTACCCTCCATCTCATCTACCCTCCATCTCATCCGATCAGTGTCACCTACAATCAGGGCCGCTGATAGGGGGGGCCACCAGCCCTGGTGTACGGGCCCGATAACATAGGGGGGCCCACACAGGGAGGGGTATTTGTGACAGACGACAATTGTGTTTCTTTTCCTCCAGTAGATGAAAGCTGCTCTCCTCCCCTTTCCCTGCTGCCAGCTTTTATCTGCTGAGAAAGAGACAGTCATCCTTCACTAATCCCCCTCCTTGTGTGGGCCTCATTTCTCAGCACTGGTTTTTACGGTTATTTCTGCTCCCAAGTTTATCTCTCTAACTTAGGCTCCATGCACACTAATTTAAAATTCACTGCTTCTACAGGAGTTTTGTGTTCTGTCTGTAGTAGCAGCTCAATGTTATCCTATGTGTCCATGCACATTAGGACGTTTACAGGCATATTTTGAGCTCAGCGTTTAGAGGCAGAAAAAAAAAAAACCTTCTGGTTTGTGTCTCTGATTGGAGATTACTGGCAGAAAAAAAACATAAAACTCTCCTAAACTTATCTAAACTTCGTTCAAAAAATGCTCTATATGAGCATTTTTTTCTGCTAGGTGGATTGGAGTTTTGTTTAAGCCCAGTGTGCATAGAGCCTAACTTTGTTTCTCTCCCTCTGATCCTGCAGTCTGTATATTTTTTAGACATGTGCATTCGTTTTCGTCCGAATGCATTTTCGTCCGAATTTCAGGTATTTTCGTTATCGTTTTAACAAACGATAACGAAAGTGCAGAGTCCGAAAAACGAAAGATCCGACATAAACAAATGCTTTATTTTCGTTTTCGTTGCTACAACAGTTCGATATAGATAGGAGATTCGACATGATGATGACAATAACAATCTGTCCATCAAACCTGTGGTCGAATGTGCCTAACCTTAGCTCTATTAGTCCAAGATTATTCTACATAGAGAGAAAAGATTCGACGTAGAGAGGAAAGATTCGACGTAGGGGAGAAAAGATTCGACGTAGGGGAGAAAAGATTCAACGTAGGGGAGGAAAGATAAATAAAAATAATGATGATGATGAATGTTATTGGCTGATTGTAACCAAAGAGGAGGAGCAGTAAAATAGCTAGAACTAAGTACACAGTACTTTGGCTTATGGTGTCTGTTGAAAGTTCTAAGAAGATTCGACGGAGCAGGTAAACTATATGGCGTCGCACAGTTTAGCTGCTCCATCGCATCTTCTTTGAACATTCGACAGACACCATAAGCCTTCAATGACAGATTCGACCTCAATTAGGATTTTCGGACGAATGCAATTTTTAACGAAAACCGAAATAAATAAAAACGAATTTCGGGAGTAACGAAATAAATGTATTTTTTGGACGAAAACGAAATTCCGAAACGAAATATTTCAGTGTGCACATGTCTAATATTTTTTTCATCTCGTCTTCATTTTTATTTATTAACTCAGTTTTATCTTTTAGGCTCCATGCACACTAGGAGCAGAAAAAACGTCAAAGTTTTTAGCTTAAAAACGTGGCATAAAAGATGCAAATTGAAAGCATATTGTACAAAGTTTAGGCGAGTCTATGAGAGTTTAAGAGCATTTCGTTTAGAGGCATTTTTTGCACTACATGCTCCTCTGCAAAAGCCAGGAAATGATGTACAGTGACAACACACCTTTTTTTTTTTCTACTAAAAAAATGTTGAAACTTGACGTTCAGAAGAGATAAGAGGAGTTTAGGAGAGACTGACATTTTTACAGCTCCTAAACTTCTCCAGAAAACGCGATAGAGAAGGGGTTTTTTTTCCTGCCTCTGAACGTCCCAGACAGAAAACGCCTGTGGTAGTCATAATGTGCAAAGACACATAGAACACAATAGAAGTGCTTCTAGAGGCAGGTGAAAAAAAAGTCAACTGCCTGTAGAATCTACGTTTTTTTAAGTCCAGTGTGCATGGAACCTTAGATTTAGCAGGAATTCTATGAGATATGTTGTATTTGTGTCTGCTAATAGTTTTATTGTATTTTTAGCGAAATATAGCTTTAATATTTTTTGGGGGGCCCTGTCAAGTAGTCTGTACGGCGCCCCGCGATTTCTATCAGCAGCCCTGCCTACAATCCTTGATATACGTGTCATTTGACTTCGGGGATAGTTTAAATACCCCAGGAGGGTGAAAACTGGAGTAATGCAGAAGTTGATTTTGATCAGTGGGCTTTCTATACAAATCGCTGATAATGTATTCATTACTAACATTATCACCAATAATTTGCTATTTATTTGCATTTTTTATTTTTTATTCTTTATTTGATTTTTTAGTAAATATATATATATGTATATGTGTGTGTGTATATATATATATATAATGTATATGTATATGTATATGTATATGTATATATATATATATATATATATATATGTGTATTTTTCTTCTTTTTTGAAAACAGGAGCCTTTTCCTGGTATCCTCATGACGTGAGAGGAACTCATTACACCTGATGGTTCTGTCGTTTCAATCATTATGCTAATTTTTACTTTTATGATTACTTAGTGAATGCTAAATTAATTAATTGGTTCCAGATGATTATTGTGAATATATGTAGTGAACTTAAACCTTGATGTCATTTATGCTTTTGGTTTGAAGAAGGGCGCTATCGTCTTAGCTCGAAACTGTTCCTTACCTTGCATAACATGGAAAGTATGTAACCTTTCCAATTTTTTTGAATAAACATTCTATTTTTGTAGTAATCTCTCTCTCTTTCTCTTTCTCTCTCTCTCGCTCTCTCTCTCTCTCTCTCTCTCTCTCTCTCTCTCTCTCTCTCTCTCTCTCTCTCTCTCTCTCTCTCTCTATATATATATATATATATATATATATATATATTACAGTGGGGACGGAAAGTATTCAGACCCCCTTAAATTTTTCACTCTTTGTTATATTGCAGCCATTTGCTAAAATCATTTAAGTTCATTTTTTTTCCTCATTAATGTACACACAGCACTCCATATTGACAGAAAACCACAGAATTGTTGACATTTTTGCAGATTTATTAAAAAAGAAAAACTGAAACATCACATGGTCCTAAGTATTCAGACCCTTTGCTCAGTATTTAGTAGAAGCACCCTTTTGATCTAATACAGCCATGAGTCTTTTTGGGAAGGATGCAACAAGTTTTTCACACCTGGATTTGGGGATCCTCTGCCATTCCTCCTTGCAGATCCATCCGGTTGGATGGTAAACGTTGGTGGACAGCCATTTTTAGGTCTCTCCAGAGATGCTCAATTGGGTTTAAGTCAGGGCTCTGGCTGGCCATTCAAGAACAGTCACAGAGTTATCGTGAAGCCACTCCTTCGTTATTTTAGATGTGTGTTTAGGGTCATTGTCTTGTTGGAAGGTAAACCTTTGACCCAGTCTGAGGTCCTGAGCACTCTGGAGAAGGTTTTCATCCAGGATATCCCTGTACTTGGCCGCATTCATCTTTCCCTCGATTGCAACCAGTGATCCTGTCCCTGCAGCTGAAAAACACCCCCACAGCATGATGCTGCCACCACCATGCTTCACTGTATTGGACAGGTGATGAGCAGTGCCTGGTTTTCTCCACACATACCGCTTAGAATTAAGACCAAAAAGTTCTATCTTGGTCTCATCAGACCAGAGAATCTTATTTCTCACCATCTTGGAGTCCAGGTGTTTTCTAGCAAACTCCATGCGGGTTTTCATGTGTCTTGCACTGAGGAGAGGCTTCCGTCGGGCCACTCTGCCATAAAGCCCCAACTGGTGGAGGGCTGCAGTGATGGTTGACTTTCTACAACTTTCTCCCATCTCCCGACTGCATCTCTGGAGCTCAGCCACAGTGATCTTTGGGTTCTTCTTTACCTCTCTCACCAAGGCTCTTCTCTCCCGATAGCTCAGTTTGGCCGGATGGCCAGTTCTAGGAAGGGTTCTGGTCGTCCCAAACATCTTCCATTTAAGGATTATGGAGGCCACTGTGCTCTTAGGAACCTTAAGTGCAGCAGAATTTTTTTTGTAACCTTGGCCAGATCTGTGCCTTGCCACAATTCTGTCTCTGAGCTCTTCAGGCAGTTCCTTTGACCTCATGATTCTCATTTGCTCTGACATGCACTGTGAGCTGTAAGGTCTTATATAGACAGGTGTGTGGCTTTCCTAATCAAGTCCAATCAGTATAATCAAACACAGCTGGACTCAAATGAAGGTGTAGAACCATCTCAAGGATGATCAGAAGAAATGGACAGCACCTGAGTTAAATATGAGTGTCACAGCAAAGGGTCTGAATACTTAGGACTATGTGATATTTAAGTTTTTCTTTTTTAATAAATCTGCAAAAATGTCAACAATTCTGTGTTTTTCTGTCAATATGGGGTGCTGTGTGTACATTAATGAGGAAAAAAAATGAACTTAAATGATTTTAGCAAATGGCTGCAATATAACAAAGAGTGAAAAATTTAAGGGGGTCTGAATACTTTCCGTCCCCATTGTATATATGTATGTGTATATATATAATATATATATATATATATATATATATATATATATATATATATATATATATATATATATATATATATATATATATATATATATATATATATATATATATATATATACACACATACACACACACACATATACTCAAGCCAATCCTTTAGTTTACCAATATCTCTGGAACAAATGCGCATTGCTACTCCCAAAAAATGCAGGACCTCTCCCACCAACCAATTTAAAGGTTGGCTAGGAAGCAGTGGCGACTGGTGAAGTTTTAAGATGGGGGGCAGACCCCGCCCTTCCTTTTGACCCCTCCCACTTCCCAAAAGCCCCACCCCTTATAGAGACCACCCACTTCGTCCCCTGAATTCCACCCATAGTGTCAGGAGTATACAGCCCTAGCATCACATGGCAGTCGTATAAAGCCCTAGCATCACAGGACAGCGTATATGGCTCAGCCTCACAGATGAGGGTATACAGCTCAGCTTCACAGATCAGGGTATATAGCTCAGCCTTACAGATCAGGGTATATAGCTCAGCCTCACAGATCAGGGTATATAGCTCAGCATTACAAATCAGGGTATATAGTTCAGCCTCACAGATCAGGGTATGCAGGTATACATCATCTGTCCTGTATACAGCTAGCTATATACACCCACCTTCCTTCCTGTATATAGAGACCTTCCTCCATCATCACTGACTGCAGATATACATCATCTGTCCTGTATACAGCTATGTATACAGCAACAGGACATGCTGTTAGGTTAATTGGATCCTGTCTAAAATGGCCCTAGTATGTGAATGATTGTGTGTTAGGGATCTTAGGTTGTAAGCTAAATAAATAAAATAATAATGATGTATATCTGCAGTCATTGATGATGGAGGATGGTCTCTATATACAGGAAGGAAGAAGGTGGGTGTATATAGCTGTATACATTACAGGACAGATGTACCCACAATTTGTAACTATTATGTAGTGTAACGTAGTCAGTACATGGCAGAAATCCCCAAAATCATGTATTGCAAAGCAGCCAGCGAGACATGATGTGGCACATTCACTGACACTGTCTGACACCTTGATGCTCCAGTCATTGTATAACACACCCATCATCGTCATCCCCATATTATACACCCATCATCGTCATCCCCATATTATACACCCATCCTTATCAGCATATTATACACCCATCATCATCATCATCATACTCCTCATCATTGTATAATACACCCATCATCATCATAATCCTCGTCATCATCATCAAACCCATATTATACACCTGTCATCAGCTGTGAAAAGGTTTCTCTCTGGCTTTCCCACAGAACTTGGGAAGTGACATGTATATTTGCATATCATTGAATATCAACAAAGAGTTGAATGGTACTTCAAAAGAGTCCCATTCAAGGTGCCACCCCTTGTATACAGTATAAAATGTACTCAGGCCCCCAGCTCTGGTCAGAACAATCATATTGAATGTCACCATGTACTTACAGTATTGTTCTCCCTGCCTATGGCTTAAACCATAGGCTTGAATATTAAATACATCTTTTTGAATGTGGTTCAGCAGTCAAAATGTTATTGGAAACCCCTAAGTTCTGGGATTTCCCTATCAATTGGTCCTTCGAAGCCGGAAATCGATACTTTGCAGACGCCACTGAGACACAGAACAGGACAACACAAGCTGGAAACTAAGGTAAGCTAACTTTCTGCTTACTGTGATTTCCCCTTGTGCTGTACTGATTTGCGTAAGTTGGTGTCATGTAGAAGTACTCTTTCCAAGAACCTTGACTGTTGAATTTTGTTATTTTTTTTACTTCTATACTATCTGTACTTATTACTGTCCCTGCAAGTGTGTGTTCTGTGTGATTGGCTTGCCCTATTTCAGGCGCAATGTGTGCGTAGTTAGGATTTCTGCATTTCCTGCGTTGGGCGACCTTCCAGGTCAGAGAAGAAAAAAAGTTTAACCCTGCGCTTACCCAACAAATCAGCAGCTCACACAACAAATAAGGATTTTGTCTAAAATTACAAGTGCACAAACAAGTGTAGCGCTAGAGATTTTGCAAGCTTATGATATAACGTATATATAGCAAGAATATGAAAAAGAAAAAAGTAAGTCTATATCCGTCCACAGTGTGCAAAAATACAGTCTCTGGTGATCTTCAGATGTCACTTCAAATACGGAAAATTATTGCTAATCAAATGGTTGCATGCAATTTCCTAATCACCACGTGGATAACTCATGCAGAGAATTGAGTGTGATGGACCCTCCACACGGAAAGAATGAAGGCTTACCAGAGGGATTGAACTCATAAGAACATATGTTCGATGAGTCAATCAAGCTTGTATCACCAACAGGCAATAAAAAAGAAAGGACCTCCCAGTTGGATGGCAGCAGAACTCCAAACGTGTCCAGAACCATGAGGGAACCCTCTTTATAATGGATGGCAACCCGTCCGATGGATCATCTCAGGGGAATAGCCCATATGAAATAAAAAGGGGCCACATAGCATAATACCGTTTGTAAAACGGATTTATTAAAACAAGTAAACAACTTACATTTCTGTAGTAAAAAAGCACTTCAAGTAAAATTATGGCAGGCAGTGGAGTCCCCCGACGCGTTTCATCTTACAAGACTTCATCTGGGGTACTCACCCACTGCTGCCATCCCCCTTAATATAGATACCATGGCCCCCTTGATGAGAATCCAGCTCGTATCCACAATTAACCTGCACTTCCGGGTTTGGCCAAAATGGCGGACCCGCGTGCATTCCAAGTCTTCTTATGGTGTATCTGTGTGCGTTCCAACGTCATGCTGAATTTCATGCAAGTATTCTCATAAATATAATTATAAATGTAAACCACTTCCCCAAGTTGAAAGAAATCTGTAAACAGTCTGTAACAGTAAACCTAAACTAATGAGGTTACAATATGTTTAAGATCACTAGTAATATAGAGCTTGCATCCGAAGATGGGAAGAGCGTGTGACCAGGCATACGTCACCTCGTCTTTGAGACGGGCGCACGTTGCTTCCCATCTCGTGGAGCGCTAAAAGTAAACAGAGACTCGGGCATGCGTCCCAAGCCTCGTTATGGCGATCGACAATACGCAGTGACATCAGCTACGATCTGCCGTGACAGTGCATTTATTCATTAATAAATGCATTTATATCTAGTTCCATGTTCATACCACATGGAGAGAGGGACTGTAGCTCATGTATCCAGAATGTTTCTAGGCGGGAAACACCCCTGGTCATAGCGCCCCCTCTCCAGGGTGGAATGTATTGGTCAATCACTAGAAATTGTGAACCTAGTGGGTTACCGTTATGGAATTCCTTAAAATGTCTGGGTACACTTTGCTTCGACTTCCTCCCTTTGATAAGGGCAATATGTTCACCCACTCTTCTGGTGAAAGTTCTCGTTGTGCGGCCAACATATTGTTGGCCACATGGACATGTAATTAAATCAACCACATGCCTGCAGTTACATGTGCAGAAAGGCTTGATGGTATACCTTTTTCCTGTAACCGTAGATGTGAATTCTGTTAGTTTACGTCCCATTAGTGTATTATGTTGGCATACAACACATTTTCTACATGGAAAGAAGCCAGTCCAGTCATGGGAAAATGAAGGCCGCACTGGAGGGTTAGTGACATTAGGTGCTACTAAGCCGCGTAGGGATGGTGCTCCCTTAAAAATTAGTTTGGCTTGTTCGGGTAGCATTTTACCTAGAATATTATCTTGCTTCAAAACCCCCCAATGTTTTTTCATAATATTCTTAATTTGTTTATGTTGTACTGAGTATGAGGTTAACATAGCCCATTTGAATGTGGAATCAGGTTCTCTTTCAGGTTTCGCTTCAAAGAGAGAATCTCTGTCCATACTAATGGCTCTCCGAAGGTCTGATTCTAGAGTGGTGCCATCATATCCCTTGTCGAGGAACCGTTGTTTCAAGACATTCGCTTGTTCTATAAACACATCTAGATTGGTGCAGTTCCTCCGGAGTTGCAGGAACTGACTCCGAGGGACTGCATTAAGCCAGGATCTGTGATGACAGCTATCCCTGGGGATGAAGCTGTTTCGATCCGTTGGCTTAAAATAAGTATTAAATTCAAAATGTTTATTGACAATCTTAATTTCCAAGTCAAGGAAGTGGATCTTACTTTCGCTAGCTTCATATGTTAAGGAGATACCTCTATCATTTGTATTAAGACACTCTAAAAATTGTTTCAATGATTCTAAAGTACCACTCCATAGGAGGAGGATGACGTCTATATATCTGGCCCACAGAACCAATGAAGTGGTTCCTTGGGTATAGACGACATCCTCCTCCCATTTGGCCATGAAGAGGTTCGCAAGTAAAGGTAAAGGAAATGTCTGACAGTTTCTATGCCTCTTTCGTGTGGTATGCACATGTATAACGAGGCCACATCCGCTGTGGCCATGATATACCCTTCCTGTAGTTCAATCCCTTCCAAAAGTTTAATCGTGGAACTGGTATCTTTCAAAAAAGAAGGTGTTTTCATTACAATAGGCTGCAAATAAAAATTGATATATTTGCCTATTCTTGAGGTAATAGAATTAATACCACTCACGATGGGCCTCCCTGGGGGACACACTGGATTTTTGTGGATTTTAGGCAAATAGTATATAGTGGGAATTCTTGGCGCGGAGGGTATCAAGAATGCTTTTTCTTTTTTGTTTAAGATCTTAGAATCATAACCTTTAGTTATAAGTGTCTGTAATTGTTTTTTGTAAATGTTAGTAGGATTAGTAGGAAGTTCCATGTAAGTATCGGGTTCTCTCAGTATCCGATACATCTCCTCCTCATACTGGCTCCTATCTAGTACAACTATTCCTCCTCCCTTGTCTGCTGGGCGGACCGCTAAATTTTTCCGTGCACACAAGGATTGTAATCCTTCTTTCGACAATGGTGAATGTCGGATGTGTTTTTCTGGCAGTCTTGCAAGATCATCAAGAACGAGATCCCTAAAAATTTTAACTGCAGGGGTAATAGGGACAGGAGGGACAAAGAGGGAAGGGTTAGATAGTCCCGAGTGTACAGTTCCTGAAGTAGCTGCCGGGTAATCTGTCCGTGTTGGATTAGAAATCAAGTACCTTTGGATATTAATTTTGCGTATATACTTGTGGACGTCGATGAACGTATGGAATTTATTTAATTTCTTAGGGGGGCGTATTTGAGACCATTATCCAACACTGAAATTTCAGCGTGGGTAAGTGTTTGAGTACTCAAATTAAATACCCCTTGCCCCACTAAACTCTTTTTCTCTTTTCTTCTCTGTAGTCTCCTCCCCCCTCGGCACCCTCTTATAGGTCTGGACCGCGTTTTCTGGCGTGTCGGTCCTCGTGAAAACCCTGGTTTTGATAGGTCATAGGGTTTTGAACGTACAGAGGATCAACATAACTATCTCTCCTATTACTAGAAGTGTATGTATCTCTAAGGGGTGAGTATCTGTTATACGTACGGACTGGAGAAGAGGGGTAACGGTAATATGGGCTTTCATCTTGATACGGATCAGAACGTGTCTCCTGTCTTGCAAATGGAGGACGTTGAGGCTGGTTATCGTAGTCCCAATAGGGACGTGTGGCGGAATAATGTGTATTCCCCCTAAAGTTACCCCTATTCCCACGTTTCCCTCTGTGGTTGCCCCTCCCCCTTGAGAAATTCTTGGGGGTCTGTGGGCTGAAATGACGCACTCTTGGTTGAGACTTGTGTGATTCTTCATTGTGTCTCTCTGTGCCCCTCAATGTCCGACCTCTAGTGGCAGTAGGTTGGGGGGCCAGAGATGTTGAAGTTGTAGGGGCATTTGGTGGCACAGTCGCTTCAGTGTTGCCAGACGAGACTTCCATAGATGGAGCAACTGAGAAAAGTTTCTGCCAACCAAAAACTGCGTTGTTCCTATAATCCCCAACATCTCTGGAGTATTTTTTCTGTTTTTTATGTTTCTGATCCCTATCCTCCTTTTCGAGATGACTCTGAAGATTGGATGACAGAGAATTATATTCTTGGGTGTTCTTATGTGTTAGTAATTTATCCTTAAACTCTTTAATTTCTCTATCTAGAGAAAAGAGTCTGTTCTTTTTCTTAGAAATAAGTACATTTAGAAAATTAATACCAGCATCATTAAAATATTTAAACCATGAGTCTAGGTCAGTTTCACCCTGTTGGGGTTGTACTTCCCAGCAGAGGCTTCTAGGTACCATCTGTTCTGAGATATATTGCTGTAAAAATACTAAATCCCACTGAAGGTGGAGTTCAGTAGTCATTAGGGATGAGCCGAACACCCCCCGGTTCGGTTCGCACCAGAACCTGCGAACGGACCGAAAGTTCGCACGAACGTTAGAACCCCATTGACGTCTATGGGACTCAAATGTTCAAAATCAAAAGTGCTCATTTTAAAGGCTAATTTGCATGGTATTGTCCTAAAAAGGGTTTGGGGACCCGGGTCCTACCCCAGGGGACATGTATCAATGCAAAAAAAACTTTTAAAAACGGCCGTTTTTTCGGGAGCAGTGATTTTAATGATTCTTAAAGTAAAAAAAAAGTGAAATATTCCTTTAAATATCGTACCTGGGGGGTGTCTATAGTATGCCTGTAAAGTGACGCGTGTTTCCCGTGTTTAGAACAGTCCCTGCACCAAATGTCATTTTTAAAGGAAAAAATCTCATTTAAAACTGCTTGCGGGTTTAATGTAATGTCGGGTCATGGCAATATGGATGAAAATCAGTGAGACAAACGGCATGGGTACCCCCCAGTCCATTACCAGGCCCTTTGGGTCTTGTATGGATATTAAGGGGAACCCCGCACCCAAATTAAAATAAGGAAAGGTGTGGGGCCACCAGGCCCTATATACTCTGAACAGCAGTATACAGGCGGTGCAAACAAGACAGGGACTGTAGGTTTGTTGTTAAGTAGAATCTGTTTGTAATTTCGAACGGGTACATTTTTAACGTGTTTAGCTCCAGCCAAAAAATCTTTTTTAAGCTTTTTGGAAAACATAGGGAAGGGTTATCACCCCTGTGACATTTGTTTTGCTGTCTTTCCTCCTCTTCAGAAGATTTCACCTCACTTTTTGTCCCAATAAAAAATGTTTTTTGAAAATTTGGGTTTTTTTGTGGAACAAGGATTGGAAAGCATCAGTGGAAAGGAGAATTTTTTTTCCTATATTAACTCTTACAGGAGAGAATTTCCCTTCCTAGGGGTAGATTTCATCTAACTTCCTGTTGTCTCCTTCCGTTTGCAAGTAGGAGTCGTTTGTAAGTTAGATGTTTGAAAGTAGGGTCCTGCCCTATATACTCAGCAGAAATTTGGGCCTTAGGTGTTGCTGTGGCCACAACACTGTAAGCCCTCACAGGGCCCTGCTGTGAAATATTAGATCAAGAATTGTAATTACATGCCCCTGTTGAACAGGAGCTGAAAAATTAGGCCTTAGGCACTGGTGCTGGTGCCACAACACTGCAACCCCTTACAGACACTCTAGTTGGAACGCAGGAACGAGCCCTGCTGCAAAGTATTGCATCAAAAATTGTAATTACACGCCCCTGTTAGACAGGGGCAGAAAAATTGGGCCTTAGGCACTGGTGCTGGTGCCACAACACTGCAACCCCTCACAGACACTCTAGTTGGAACGCAGGAACGAGCCCTGCTGCAAAGTATTGCATCAAAAATTGTAATTACACGCCCCTGTTAAACAAGGGCTGAAAAATTGGGCCTTAGGCACTGATGCTGGTGCCACAACACTGCAACCCCTCACAGACACTCTAGTTGGAATGCAGGAACGAGCCCTGCTGCAAATTATTACATCAAAAATTGTAATTACACGCCCCTGTTAAACAGGGGCTGAAAAATTGTGCCTTAGGCACTGGTGGTGGCGCCCAGAACCAAAAATGTTCTTACAAGCTATCAGCGTGATGATTGAGGAGGAAGAGGATAATTACTCAGGGATAGTCACTCAGCATCAGCATAGGCAGTCTTTGAAGGGATCTGAGATTTCAAAAAAAATTATTCGGTTACATCAGCATCAGGTGCTTGGTAGCTGGTGGTGATCCAAGACTGATTCATTTTTATGAAGGTCAGTCGATCGACCGAGTCGGTGGACAGACGCACCCTGTGATCGGTTACCACGCCTCCAGCAGCACTGAATGTGCGTTCCGAAAGAACGCTGGATGCAGGACAGGCCAGTAGCTCAATTGCATACTGTGCAAGCTCTGGCCAGTGATCCATCCTCAAGACCCAGTAACCCAGAGGATTTTCGGTGGGAAAGGTGTCCAAGTCTGATCTTGCCCCTAGGTATTCCTGCACCATGTAAAACAGACGCTGGCGATGGTTGCTGGAACCGATCATACCTTGGGGCTGCGGACCAAAAAATTGTCTGAACGCATCGGTCAGACGGCCACCTTCTCCACCGCTCCTTCTTTGACTGACCGAAGCCTCAGCAACACGTTGTCCAGAAACAGGAGTTTGTAACCTCCCAGTCTCTGGGAACGCGTTGCACAGACCTTTCTGCAAGGCCTCCCGAAGATATTTCATCCTCTGCTCCCTCTGCGATGGCAAGATAAGGTCCGCAACCTTACCCTTGTAACGTGGATCAAGGAGGGTTGCCAGCCAGTATTGGTCCTTCTCCTTGATACCACGAATACGAGGATCCTTACGCAGGCTTTGCAGGATCAGGGAGGCCATGCAGCGTAGGTTTGCTGAGGCATTCGGTCCGGAGTCCTCTGGGTCACTAAGGACGACATGGTCCGCAGCCACCTCCTCCCAGCCACGTACAAGTCCATATGTTTCTTGGGACTGATCCCTTAAAGACTGCTGCTGATGCTGAGTGTCGGACTCCACCTCCATACTGACACAATCTTCCTCCTCCTCCTCCTCCTCCTCCTCCTCCTCTTCCTGTGTGATCGGCGGGCACGCAGGAACACTGTCTGGATAAAGGGGGCCTTGAGAGCTAAGGAAGTCCTCCTCTTCCTGCCTCTGTTCTGCCTCAAGTGCCCTGTCCATTATTCCACGCAGCGTGTGCTCCAACAGGTGGACAAGAGGGACAGTGTCACTGATGCATGCACCGTCACTGCTCACCATCCTCGTGGCCTCCTCAAATGGTGACAGGACAGTGCATGCATCCCTGATCATGGCCCACTGGCGTGGGGAAAAAAAACCAAGCTCCCCTGACCCTGTCCTGGTGCCATAGTCGCACAGGTACTCATTGATGGCCCTCTGCTGCGTGTGCAGCCGCTGCAGCATGGCCAACGTTGAGTTCCACCTGGTGGGCATATCACAGTTTAGGCGATTCTTGGGCAGGTTAAACTCCTTTTGGAGGTCCGTCAGCCGAGCACTGGCATTATATGACCGGCGGAAATGCACACAGACTTTCCTGGCCTGCCTCAGGACATCCTGTAAGCCCGGGTACCTGCCCAAGAACCGCTGCACCACCAAGTTAAGGACGTGAGCCAAACAGGGCACATGGGTCATTTGTCCCTGTCAGAGGGCAGAGAGGAGGTTGGTGCCATTGTCGCAAACCACCATTCCTGCCTTAAGTTGGCGTGGCGTCAACCACCTCTGAACCTGCCCCTGCAGAGCTGACAGAACCTCTGCCCCAGTGTGGCTCCTGTCCCCCAAGCACACCAGCTCAAGCACCGCATGGCATCTTTTGGCCTGCGTACTTGCGTAGCCCCTTGAACGACTACGGAGCACCGCTGGTTCCGAGGAAGAGGCCATGGAGGAAGAAGAAGAGGAGGGGGTGGAGGAGAGAGGTGTGTCACAATCATTAGCATTTTGGAGGCGTGGTGGCGGAACAACCTCCAACACTACTGCACCTTGTTCTGCATCCTTCCCAGCTGCCAGCAGAGTCACCCAATGCGCCGTGAAACTTAGGTAACGTCCCTGTCCATGCCTGCTGGACCATGAGTCAGCGGTAATATGCACCTTACCGCTGACCGCCCTGTCCAGCGAGGCATGGACATTGCCTTCCACATGCCGGTAGAGAGCCGGAATCGCCTTCCGGGAGAAAAAGTGGCGTTTGGGTACCTGCCACTGAGGAACCGCACATTCCACAAACTCACGGAAGGGGGCAGAGTCTACCAACTGAAAAGGCAGCAGTTGAAGTGCTAGCAATTTTGCCAAGCTAGCATTCAACCGCTGGGCATGTGGATGGCTGGGAGCAAACTTCTTTCGGCGGTGTAGCAGCTGGGGCAGGGAAATTTGCCTGGTACAATCTGACGTCGGTGTACCAAAAGCAGATTGCCCACAAGTACTTGGCTGTGACACACCTAATTCTACACCTTCATTCCTCTCAGTGCAGGTCTCAGAGAGGACTGAAGGTCTAGTGGGGTTGGAAATCTCAGCTGATGAGGAGCAAGGAGAGGTCCTCTTTGTTCTTTGGTGTGGGTCTTTTAGATGCGCTTGCCAACGAACTGCATGGCAGGTCAACATATGTCTGGTCAAGCATGTGGTACCCAAGCGGGAGATGTTTTGGCCACGTGAGATACGCTTGAGACATATGTTGCAAATAGCAGCGGTGCGATCTGATGCACTCGTCTCAAAAAAGGCCCACACCAAAGAACTTTTTGAATAACGCGCAGAGACTGCAGCGCCCTGCACATGTGATGCAGTCAATGTGCTGCCCTTAGGCTGGCCCCTGGAGGGCATCCTGCCTCGTTGGTGATGTGCCGCCTCCTCCTCCTCCTCCTCTCTCCTATCAGGCACCCACGTTGAGTCAGTGACCTCATCATCCCCTCCCTCCTCATCACTGGAGCAAACCTGGCAGTATGCTGCAGCAGGGGGAGCATGACTGCCAGATTGCTGTCCTTCTTGGGCACCCCCTCTGTCCGTGCTCATGTTACTGCCTTCATCGAGCTCAGTATCATCATCAGAGCCTTCCAAACGCTGGGCATCCTCCTGGAGCATGTACCCAACACTGTGGTCAAACAGTTCGAGGGACTCCTCAGGAGGACATGGTGGAGCTAGGGAAGGAGTCACTGATGACATTGAGCCAAGGGAAGAGGCCGCTGCTTTGCCAGACAAAGCACCCTGGGCATGGGTGAGAGAGGATGAGGAGGATGAGGACGGCTTGGTCATCCACTCGACCAAGTCTTCCGCATGTTGCGGCTCAACACGGCCAGCTGCCGAAAAAAAGGCCAAGCGTGTCCCATGGCCACGTGCTGATGAGGATGCACCGTCTCCACGACCAGCACTAGACACAGAGCCTGCTTGCCCTCTCTTATTGGCTTGTGACTGTCTGCCTCTCCTTCTTGGCCTTCCAGACATACTAATGGCCTGTAGCTGCACTAAGCTGGGATATATATATATATATATATATATATATATATATATATATATATATATATATATATATACTGCAGCTAGCAAAATCAACTGCCTGCCTGTAGTATGAGAACACCACCAACCTTCTACAGGTAGCTTTAGCTGAACACTGTGAGGTGGACGCACCCCACTAATTTGTAGGTTTAGCTGAACACTGTGAGCAGGACGCACTGTACTAAATGTAAATAGTCTAGCTGCCTGACCGTGGTACTAATAGGATCAAAAGAACACCAGTAATTTTCTTTAGGTAGCTGTAAATACTTTAACAAGACAAGCCTGCCTGTCAGTAGGAAGATAACAGGAACGGATCTAGCTGAACACTGTGAGCAGGACGCACTGCACTAAATGTAAATAGTCTAGCTGCCTGACCGTGGTACTAATAGGATCAAAAGAACACCAGTAATTTTCTTCAGGTAGCTTTATATACTGTAACAAGACAAGCCTGCCTGTCAGTAGGAAGATAACAGGAACGGATCTAGCTGAACACTGTGAGCAGGACGCACTGCACTAACTGTAAATAGTCTAGCTGCCTGACCGTGGTACTAATAGGATCAAAAGAACACCAGTAATTTTCTTCAGGTAGCTTTATATACTGTAACAAGACAAGCCTGCCTGTCAGTAGGAAGATAACAGGAACGGATCTAGCTGAACACTGTGAGCAGGACGCACTGCACTAAATGTAAATAGTCTAGCTGCCTGACCGTGGTACTAATAGGATCAAAAGAACACCAGTAATTTTCTTCAGGTAGCTTTATATACTGTAACAAGACAAGCCTGCCTGTCAGTAGGAAGATAACAGGAACGGATCTAGCTGAACACTGTAAGCAGGACGCACTGCACTAACTGTAAATAGTCTAGCTGCCTGACCGTGGTACTAATAGGATCAAAAGAACACCAGTAATTTTCTTCAGGTAGCTTTATATACTGTAACAAGACAAGCCTGCCTGTCAGTAGGAAGATAACAGGAACGGATATAGCCGAACACTGTGAGCAGGACGCACTGCACTAAATGTAAATAGTCTAGCTGCCTGACCGTGGTACTAATAGGATCAAAAGAACACCAGTAATTTTCTTCAGGTAGCTTTATATACTGTAACAAGACAAGCCTGCCTGTCAGTAGGAAGATAACAGGAACGGATCTAGCTGAACACTGTGAGCAGGACGCACTGCACTAAATGTAAATAGTCTAGCTGCCTGACCGTGGTACTAATAGGATCAAAAGAACACCAGTAATTTTCTTCAGGTAGCTTTATATACTGTAACAAGACAAGCCTGCCTGTCAGTAGGAAGATAACAGGAACGGATCTAGCTGAACACTGTGAGCAGGACGCACTGTACTAAATGTAAATAGTCTAGCTGCCTGACCGTGGTACTAATAGGATCAAAAGAACACCAGTAATTTTCTTTAGGTAGCTGTAAATACTTTAACAAGACAAGCCTGCCTGTCAGTAGGAAGATAACAGGAACGAATCTAGCTGAACACTGTGAGCAGGACGCACTGCACTAAATGTAAATAATCTAGAAGATAACAGGAACGGATCTAGCTAAACTGAATACAGTGTATATATATATATATGCAACACCTGGGATGCATATATATACACAATACACTTTAAGTGCAGCTAACTGACTGACTGTCCTGTCTAATCTAGCTAACTCAAATGAAATGACACTGTCTCTCTCTCTCTCTCTCTCTAAGCACACCGGAACACACTGCACAGGGCCGCCGTGCAGGCGGCCTTATATAGTGTGGGGCGTGTACTAAATCCCCTGAGCCATAATTGGCCAAAGCCTCCTTGGCTTTGGCCAATTACGGCTTTCTGTTCAGGCGGCGCTGTGATTGGCCAAGCATGCGGGTCATAGTGCATGCTTGGCCAATCATCAGCAAGCAATGCACTGCGATGCCGCAGTGAATTATGGGCCGTGACGCGCCACACGAATTTGGCGCGAACGGCCCATATCGTTCGCAATTCGGCGAAAGACCGAACAGCCAATGTTTGAGTCGAACATGGGTTCGGCTTGAACACGAAGCTCATCCCTAGTAGTCATAATATTTTTTAGTCTCAGAAACAGTCCTCCCACCTCCGTATCACTCCCAGTTGTAATGAACACTCCCTCAGTGTTAACCTTATGGGAAGCTCGATAATCAAAAACATCCATCATGGCAAATGGAAAAACGGCAAAACATAGGGCAGCAGCAGTGTTTGTTCCGAACCAATATGTAAACAGAGAAGAAAAAAAGTTTAACCCTGTGCTTACCCAACGATTTCTTCCAGGTCAGAAATCGGGTCTTCGGACTCAAGGGATCATTCATAGGCTGTGGCTGATAAGGTACTAGGCATGTGCAATTCATTTCGTTCCGAATTAGTTTTTTAACGAATTTTGACAAATTCGTTAATTCGGGAATATCCGAATTAACGAAAACCCGTTTAACAAATTTTTTCCGAATATTCGTAAATTCGATAAAATTGGACATTCGTAAATTCGGGCATTCGTACATTAGTAAATTAGTGAATTCGTAAATTTGTAAATTCGAAAATTCGGAAATCTGAAATAATAGTTAACTAATAATAACTTAACTATTAGTAATTACTAGTAACTTTTAAATTATAGGTATTGTAATTTCCTTTCAAATTTGGCTGTTAGTGAACGTAACACATACAAATTTATCCGAAGTTATGAATGATCTGAAAAAACGTAATGGAACGTAATGAATTAATAATAATAAATAACAATAATAATAATAACAACGTTTTATTATTATTATTTATTATTAATTTGTTCCATTCCATTTGTTTAGATGCAGCATTCATTTTGGATAATTCGTAACTTCGGATAAATTGGTATTTGTTACGTTCACTGACAGTCAAATTTGAAAGGAAATTACAATACCTATAATTTAACAGTTAGTTACTATTTCAGATTTTTGAATTTTCGGGTTTTTGGATTTTCAAACTTCGAATTTACAAATTTCCGAGTTTTCTAATTTACAAATGTACGATTTTACGAATTTACGAATGTACGAATTTACAAATGTACAAACAGCGCTGCTTGAATCCTTAGTACCAGTTTTGAATGAAATTCTGTTTTTCTTTTCTCGTCTGCGTAGTTCTTCATAAAACTACACCATGAGCAGAAGTACTATCTCTCCTATTCTGCACAGTGCCTATAAACTGATGTGGAAGACTTTAGGGAAGCAGAACTGTCAGATTCTATGCTCTAGAATTTTCTCCTATTGAGATTTTTGTTACTGTACTGCATAATTTGTTGCAATATGTGATGCTGTGTGTGTCCTGCATGAGTGGCTTGTCTAAGGGAGTGCTTTGTACATTTGTGAACTGTATTAATCTGTGATGTGATGATGTCATTCTTCTGCGTGTGGGAGAGTTGCTGCTTGTGGGTTCTGTCAGATTTAATTTTAAAAGGGTCTGTTGTAGTTCATCTGCTGATCTGCTTCTGTAAATTGTACCTTGGTAGTTAAATCTGACTGAAAAGGGGAAGCCCCATTGATACATAATGTTGTGGCGTTGCAGTTCCATTAGTTAGGGTTTCATGGATCGTCTTTTAGTAATAGTAAGTTGGGATAGGTCAGCAAAAATTTGATAATTGTGTCCTTGAAAATTAAGTTCCTTTTTTTCTCTTGCAGCAATTAGTATTTATTATTTCGTTCTGTAATAATGAAATTTTGTGATTATATCACGTGGGGGTCCATCTTTCTTTTTGGCTGTGAGGGCTCTGTGTACTCTGCCCAGTTCTAAACGTTCAATAGGGATTTCTGGCTTTAGTTCTTGTAATAGAGCAGTAATAGTAGATTGCAGGTCTGTCACAGTTTCAGGTATTCCCCTTATGCGCAAGTTTGAACGTCTGGCTCTATTTTCGTAATCTTCGAGCTTAGTTTGAAGTATTAAATTCTCTTCTTTTAATTGTTCCAATTCTGTTATATTTTCTTGGGTTGTAATTTCAATTTCATCCATTTTTATTTCTAAGGCTGCGGTGCGGTTTCCCAGCTCTCCTATTTCTTTGGTTAGGCTTTTTGTTATTTGGTCTGAGGTTTGTTTTAAAGCCTTATGAAGCATCTTTTCAAATTGTAATAATATTACTGGGGATGCTGAGGAGGCTTGTGGAGAAGTTTGTGAGAGGATTTGTTCTGTATCTGACTCAAATGGAGAGTCTTGCTGTGACATTTTCTGTCTGTGAGAGCGCCCTGATGCTGTATATTGTGAGGTGACTGGAGCTGCTTCAGCTGCAGTGAGTGCCTGTGAGCTCTTTGTGAGGTGATTTTTATTTCTGCCACGGTTTCCTCCCAGTACCATATTTCCTGCCCAAACTTTCACAGTTTGTTCCCTGGGGAAAAAAGGTTCAAATGGATACCTTTTGAGCCTGCAGGCTCCGCTTTGTCTTTCTCTTCTCTCCTCAGCGGTGTGGAGCTCTAAGAATGCATGTCTGCTCTGCTAGGCTCCGCCCATCTCCTCCCTATATTTGCTTATTCTAAAAGAAAGGTTAATCTAAAAACTGTGAGCTGAAAATCGTTAATTCAAATACTTGCTGGGGTGGCTAATCATGTGGTCATTGGAGCCACACCCAATACATTTTATAAAATTAAATTAGTAAAAAAAAAAAAAAAATTTTTTCACTAATGATTAAAGTTTAAAAATAAGGAATGGTGTTTTATAGTTTAAAGGAGCAACGAGCCCCCCCCCCCCCTTTTTTTTCTTTGACACGGGTTAAATTGTATGACTTGTGTGTGTGTGAACAGCTGTATTGTCATGCAAATTGAGTGAGCTGAGTGAACTGTAAACGAAAAAAAAAAAAAGAAAGTAAAATACCTCCTGATAATGTATATTTATGTGTGTGTGTATTAACGGTAATCTTTGTTTCCATAGAAGAAACAGTTTTTGAAGAAGTTTTCCAATGTGCTCAGTATGGTGAAGTATAACTTTCTTGCAAGACAAAGGGGAACTTATAAAAAAAATTAGTTTTTTTTGAGCTGCTCATTTTTAACCATGGTGAATAATAGTTTTTATAGTAATGGTATACCATACATAAAATCCACGTGGTAACATTTAGTTTGACGTCAAACAATTTTTGGTATTAGAAAAAGTGCACTAGTAAAACATCTAAGAAAGAAAATGTTCAAAATGCTTATGCTAAATATCTCTAACCTTTGGTTTATTTTTAGGAGGGAAATATAATGTGTTGTTACTAAAATTTTGATGCTTATTCCTCAGATTAGTTCTATGCCCTGAGTTGATTGATTTAAGGTGTTCCAAACAGAAGGAGACCACAGCCTTCAAAGACAATTCACCAATGGAAGTATTGTTCTAAAGTGTTTCTATTTTCACATGTGAACATTTATGGGTTTCACTCCCCCCACTAGCTAAATATTGATGCAGTCATCTGAGTCTGTACTGCCCAGTTTCTTGTTCCTATTTACAATATACGGTGCTAAATTTTATGTGGTGTTATGATCTGACATGTATGAGCTTTCAAATTTAACGAGTTTCAATGCCCTAGATCACAGGTGTCAAACACAAGGCCCGTTGCCGAATCCAGCCCTCCAAACCATTTCATGTGGCCCTCGCACCTCTCCTGCAGCTGCAGGAGAGCTCCAGCCCTCCTCTGGTCCTCCTCCAGACCCTTACTTTCTGCTTTCAAGCAATGCATCCAGCTTCTTCCCAGCAGCAGCATAAGGAAAGGGGGTGCACTGTGATGTAAGGGAGAGTAGGGGACTCACCTTCTGATGGTGGGTGGCTCTTGACATCTAATGTAAGGGGAGGAGATGCGCTGGACATCTAATCTTACAGATACATCCGGCCCTTTTGAGGACAATCATAATGCTGATGCGGCCCACGATGAAGTTGAGTTTGACACCCCTGCCCTAGATAATTAAGCGTTTCTTGTCTTAGACTACGTTTCCACTATAATGATTACCAAAGTCATGTGATTCAGAGACTCTGGAGTGTGACTTTGATCCAACTTCACAGTCTCTAGATCAGAGTTGCATTGAATGTCGCATCAAGGTAGTGCAAGTACCTTTTCAAAGTCGCTGCAACTTTAAGTCGCAATAGTGGGAACTGAGCCTTATATAGTTTTTGTGTATCATTTTAAGAGGAAAAAGTTATTAACATTGAATTGAATAATTGCTGCTCTAGTTTAAACACCTATGATGACAAAAAAAAAAGTAATGAATGTATTACTACATGTATGTCAGTGTTACTACATGGAGTGTTAAGAATTACTTGGGTATTATTAACATTTTAAATTAGACCTGTCACAGATCTTCAGCTTTTTCACAGATCTGTCTCCTCTATTCCCAAAGATCAGCAGGTATGTGAATATTGTATTGGTATTGGCATTTAGTTCCAATGCTTTAACATATAAGGTCTGCGGTTGTATCTTGTCCCACAAAACTTGTTTTTCCTTGTCAAAAGAAGTTTATTGAGTATACAATATTATAAAGATACATAAAGTAAGTTTACAAGGATCTATAAAGTAAGCTCATTGTTTTACAGTAGGGTTTATATAGGTAAATATCATGAAATTTCAAATATTAAACATTGGGTTCACGTAAACCTAAATTAAAGATATACCGTATATACTCGAGTATAAGTCGTTCCGAGTATAAGTCGAGGCCCTAATTTATCACAAAAAAATGGGAAAAACGTATTGACCCGAGTATAAGACGAGGGTGAGAAATGCACAGCTACTGTAAGTGGAAAAGAGGGTCAACAATGCCAATTTGCAGCATCACTGTTCCCATTTGCATGCCTCACTGTGCCCATTTGCAACCATAGGTCCCCTGAACTTCAAACTCGGTAGTTAAGGGTTCCTAGATGCCCCCTAGCAGCAGCCAAAATTTGGGGTCTCTGAACCCAAAGGGTCCCGAAATGACATTGCTACAGATGGACACAGTTGACCGAATTTGGGGCCCCGTATCTCGGGGCCACTTAGTGCTAAGAACCCCAAATTTGGTGGTTTCTAGCATCAAGTGGGCCCGGGATGCAGGGTCCCAAATATCAGTTCAGAAAATGTCAAGCACTTTTTTGCAGCAGAGAATGACATTTTTTGAACCGGTTTTGGGGCCCCGTATCTCAGGACCACTTGGTGCTAGGAACCCCAGCTTTGGATACCTTATGGAACCAGTTCCACCGGGTTTGCACACCAAATTTGGGGTTCCTAGCACCAAGTGGCCCTGAGATATGGGGCCCCAAAATCGGTTCAGAAAATGTCAAGCACTTTTCTGCAGCAGAGAATGACATTTTCCGAACTGATTTTGGGGCCCCGTATCTCAGGGCCACTTAGTGCTAGGAACTTCAGCTTTGGATATGTTATGGTACCAGTACCACTGAACTTGCACACCAAATTTGGGGTTCCTAGCACTAAGTGGCCCTGAGATACGGGGCCCCAAAGTCGGTTCGGAAAATGAAATTTTTTTTGCTGCAGAAAAGTGCTTGACTCGAGTATAAGTCGAGGGGGGCACTTTCAGCACAAAAAAATGTGCTGAAAAATTCGACTTATACTCGAGTATATACGGTATATCATTTCCTTAGTTACTTTTGTAGGTATTTAAATGATTTATACCTACTATACATATTGTTTACAGGTAGAGTGTATATAGGTCAAATAAATTCTGATATTGAGCTTTAATCGTAAGGTGGAGAAAAGGAAAGAGAAAGAAGAAAAAGGGTAGAAAGGTAGAGGTATGGTCCACAAGGTTGTCCCGCTCGTCAGTTTATTATTCTTTTTAGTTCTCTTTGAAGCCTTAGAATGGGTATCTCTGTAAGTCATTTAATCTGTTACCATGGCAACAGGACAGAGTCATTGAAATTTGACAGGAACTGTTGTTTTATCCAAGGATGCCAAAGTTTTTCAAATTTTGGAATTTGATTTTGATCGATGGCTACCATCTTAGCATGGGACATTGTAGTATTCATTCTGCGAATTGTTTCTGCTAGTACCAATGTAGGAGATTTCCATGCCTTGGCCACTGTTTGTTTTGCAGCCGTTATTAGTTGGATCATAAGTTTGAATTGAGAGAGTGTTAACCATTCCGGTTTTAGATTAAGTAAAGTTATATATGGATCTGGTTGTATTATTTTTTTAAATATTTTAGATGCAATCACGAAGACTTCCTTCCAGAAGGTTTGGATTACTGGGCACGTCCACCATATGTGTAAATGTGTGCCTATTTCTGGGCATCCTCGAAAACAAAGAGCTGAGGTATTAGGTGAATATTTTGCCACTCTAGCGGGTACAAGGTACCAGCGAGTTAGGACTTTATAGTTTGTCTCCAGTGCTAAGATGTTGGGTGAAGATGACTTAGATGTGAGCCATATGTTAGACCAGTCCGTGTCTTCTAAAGTTCGTCCCAGGTCCTCCTCCCACCTCTGAACGTAAGAGGGTCTATTAAGATTTACTACTCCATAAAATTGATTATAAAGTGATGAAATTGTACCTTTAGCAAATGGATCTTTTGTACAGATTGATTCAAAAATGGATAATTGGGATAATGGTGTATCCTCCTTTAGGAATGGAGTATAGAAATTTTTAATTTGGAGATATCTAAATATCTCAGAGTTTGGTAGATCATATTTTTCTCTAAGCGATGGGAATGAAAGGAATGATTTAGATGCTATGAAGTCATTTAGAGTCTGAATGCCTGATGTTGTCCAAGCTTTAAAAGAATTTGGGTAGATCCATGCCGGATAAAAGGCCGGATTTCTGATAAAAGAAAGGAGAGGATTGTGTGGAGATTGTAACTGATATTTGGTTTTTAGTTTATCCCAGAGAGATAAGAAGTGTTTAGTTATGGGATTATGAATTTTAAAGCGGTCTTTAGGATCAAGCCATAACAAGTTTGATATTAATAGAGGGTCATTTTCTGAAGCCTCTATAAATACCCATAATGGGATTTCCATTATAGGTATACGTGGTTTAGAAGAGCCCCATATAAACGAAGTTGCTCTTTTTTGTACTCTTCTCAAAAAATAGGAAGGAATTGGAATAGGGAGGACTCTGAATAGATAAAGCAATTTGGGTAGAATAGTCATTTTGATTGCATTAATCTTCCCTATCCAGAATAAAGGAAGTACAAAACTTGTTTTTAAGACTAGATTAAACCTCCTGTTGTTAATTGAATTAGCTACATGCCCAGCCAGTACTGCATTTTCAAACTGAAGCAGATTGCCTTAGGCTTTGAATAATAATGTCCCAAGCAAGTCTGCCTTTGTGTCTCCAAGTGTATCTGTAAGCTAAGTTCCTGTTCGGTGACACCATGCAACTTCACTACTCTTATAGATTCCTGCATGACTGTTTGCATGGCTACTCATTTCTAGCTGTTTATGTGTCTTTGTGTATCTGTCCACAATGTCTGTGTGTGTCCAGGCACACACCTGTTAGCTTGAATTTTACTCCCTACTGTTTAGTGATCCCAGCACCTCAGCGCTGCAAGGGTTACTCATTTGTCCATTGGCCCTTAGTTCTAGGTATCTGCCTGCTTGGGTGAGTAAGAGGGCCGCAACCGGGGAACTGTCAAACAGCACAAAACCATCTCTACCATGAAGAGCTCTGGAGAAGACAAGGCAGTTCCTTAGACTCTGTGCCTCTAGACTACTAATATAATAATATAATATAATATAACTAATATAATACTAATATTGGGTGGTCTGACAGAACTAAGTCTTATACCAGAATTATTGTTTTAAGGTTTATTGGTATTTAGCTTCTGCTGATTTGTCTGTATAGAGTTGAATAAGAATTTTAGAGTTTATAAGGAACCCTGGATTGGTGAGTATCCAGGTTAATTTCTTCTTATGTACTAACAAATGTCTCTAAAGTGTCCTGATTGTATTACTGGTTTGGTTATCTGTTATACTGGTCCTCGGACATATCTTGTAGCCAGTGTCCCAGGAGGGTATCATTCTAAACTAGGTTAGGGACCCTTATTAAATTTGTGTTTTAAGAAGGGTTGACAGTGAAGGGAGTAATATCACTTATTCAAAGAGCAGGGGAGACTTATCAAGTTTGTCCCAGGTCTTTGAAGCATTGTGACATTAAGGGACGTTTTTACCAATTAAAATATGGGTAGAGTGTTAATAACACTTTATTAAGGTAATACATAAATTGGTGAGGCTAACTTTTAATTAAAACATGCTATTTGAATAATTCTTTTTGCTACTGACATTTTGTGCGAAGGGGAAGTCAGGTGCAAAATTTGGACGTTTGGCTTTTTGCCAACAGGGTTCAAGTGCTAATATCTCACTAACTGTAATAGATAGTGGGGAATTGTTTGCGGCATTAGTGCTACCGCAATTGAAGGCACTGTTTTAACCTGTTGGCACTCTGCCAAAAATGTGAAATGTATATAAAAATTGTTTGGTTATAAACATAGGAAAAGTAATAACATACAGAGACTTAGTATCTACAAGAATTTAGAATGTTTAGAAAGACAAATAAAGATGAAAATAAAAATGCATGCTGTGGAGATCCCCCGGCTGGACCGATGCTCCCTATAGCATCCTAGCCCAAACATTGTCCACAATGGGTTTAGCAGAGTCATAGGATGGTAAATTTAAGGGTTCAATCAACCTTCTTTATGCTTGTGCTGTGTGCCCCGCCTCCTCCCCCTTACATTCCAGAACCATTTAAGGACCTCATCATATGAAGACACACAGCAACAATTTTTTTTTAACAGCTTGCAAGCAAAAGTCAGCAGAATCTGTGTTAGAATTCTGGAAAAAAAGATTTATAGACGTTTGGACACAAAAGGCAGGATTTGTTCATTATTACATGCATAGTCTTTTAATACAGACATACCTCAGCAACCTTGGCCTTAAACATGCACTTATAGTAAGACAGCAAATATCAGAAGCTGACAGAGAAGGATGCTGCAGGATGTTTTGACATTCCTAAACAAACACCAGTGCAGACACATCATCAAAATGATTTCTCAGGAAATCAAAAGGGGAAACTTTTATACAAAGAGGGAGGGGGCAAGGACAAAGAGGGAGTTACATACAGAGAAAAAGAGGAGAAAGGAATCTTAAGGGAAATTGTCTTGCCCTACAATACTCCCATTAACCTGGTAAAGAAGGCAAATGGTGACTATAGGTTTGTACAAGACCTAAGGGCCATCAATAGTCTAGTAGTACCAATTGCCCCAATAATGCCTGATGTGCCATTAATACTTACCGCCATACCATACGATGCAGAGTATTTTGCTGTGATTGATTTAAAGAATTTTCTTTTCTCCATTCCCTGTAGACGAGGAGACATGGCCACTCTTTGTTTTTACTGTGTCGATTGACCAACACAGTCGTCAGTTTATCTGGGGTAGAATGCCGCAGAGTTATATAGACTCACCTGTGGTCTATTCTATAGTACTCCAAGCCACCCTCAGGCCTTGGACTGCCCCTCATGGTTCTGTACTGTTGCAGTATGTTAATGATCTTTTGATTTGTAGTTCTTCAGAGGGGGACTGCCGAGCTGATAGCCTATCCTTATTGAAATGGTTACATGTATGTGGTCACAAAGTGTCTAAGAAAAAGTTACAATGGTGTAGTACCTAGGGTTTGTGCTGTCTCCGGGAGTTAGGAAAGTCAGTCAAAAAAAAGAGCTGTCGCTCTTGTGGGTTTGCCCCGCTTACATGCTTACCTTTCTTGGAATGATTGGTTGCTGCCGCCAATATATACCTGACTGTTCTTTCTATGACAATATATTGAGACAAGCAACCCTCTCTGAAATGTCTGATACTGTAAAATGGTCTGATGAAATGTTAAATGTTTTTGCCATGTTGAAATGTGCAATGGTTACCAGCCTGAGCCTCGGCCTCCCTGAAATATGGCAAAATGTATAACTTGTTTGCCAGGGGAAATTGCAGAACCATGGCGGGAGTACTGGCCCAAGAACATGGTGGGAGACTGCGCCCTGTAGTTTTTATCTCAAAGATGGTCCCGGTGCAGGTTCAGGGCATGCCCGTGTGTCTCAGAACTCTAGCGTCCTGTGCGGTGGTGGTTGAGATGGCCACTTATTTCACTCTGGGACACGACACCACACTTCACACCACCCACAATGTGTCAATCCTGTTGAAAAATGTACATGTACAGCACATGTCTGCTCAGAGGTTGAGCGGATATGAGGTGATTTTGCTGTCCAATCCAAAATTGCACATCAAATATGCTTCTCCCACTGCAGGCCCAGCACCAATTTTAAACGCCCTTTTAGGATTAAAAGGAGAACAGGATGAGGTTGTGCCACAACATGACTGCATACACCTCATTCACCAAGACACATCACCCAGGTCTGATTTATCTTCCACAGCACTACCAGACACACAGAATGTTTTTTGTGGATGGTTCTTGCTCTAGGCCAAATGAACACACATACCATGCAGGGTATGCAGTTGTGCAGCTTCCAGATGTTATACTTGAGGCCAAGCCTATCCCATATCAATCAGTACAGGCTGCTAAATTAATTGCACTCACTAGAGCATGCCAGCTCTTTGAAGGTCAGGATGTAAACATTTACACTGACTCAAAGTATGGGTACGGCGTGGTACACGACTTCGGTGTGATGTGAAGTAGGCGTGGCTTCGTGGCAGCAGATAGAAAGAACGTTCACATTCTTCTTTGGTAATGTTACTGCTAAAAGAAGACAATGACCCAGCTTTCATGGCCAGGGTCTGCCAGGACTTTGTAAAAACTCTCAAGATAGAATGGAATTCCACATTCCCTACCACCCTCAAAGCTCAGGGATAGTAGAAAGAATGAACAGAACAATAAAAGACAAGATAAGAAAGGCCACAGGAGGAACCTTTGCCAACTGGAAAAAGGTCCTCCCAGCAGTCCTGGCAGAAATAAGAATTACCCCTTCCAAAACAACAGGTTAGTCACCTTTTGAAGTTTTGATGGGTAGACCTTTCCCCATCCCATGGGACAGAGCACCTTTAATGGTAGAAAAGGGAGATTTAGACTTAATACAGGAAGAATATCTAAGAAAAACATTGGAAATAGTTGAAAGAAATGTTGCTCGCACCTCTCCTTTTTTTTTTTTAACAGGAAGCTACTCACCCCTTCAAGGTGGGAGACACCGTGGTGGTCCAACAGCTGAACAGAAATAAGAAGCAAGAGTATCCCAGTGGTTGCAGTGACCAGAACAGCCATCCTAGTGGAAAACTGCCAGTCCTGGATCCATGCCAGCCGAGTAAAAAAGGTTGCCCAAAGCCCCAGGAGCAGGAAGGAGACCTTGGATAAAGGAGGCCCTCAAGCAGAAGTCCAAGCAGATGAAGGAGGAGTTCCTGGGAAAGCAGGTCTGGCCAGAGAAGATGACCTCGCTTATTTCACCACAGACTTCTGGCAAGGCATTTTGCCTCCTGATCTCTCTGATAGTGTCCCTGCTCACCTGGATCATCACTAACTGTATCTACCACCCTGAAGATTTGGGTGCAATTAAAAGTATCTGTGGGAACACAAACACACACACAAGAGAACATTACAATGACACAAGCTAGAACAAAGAGAGAGATTGGAGATAGTTTTACTGATAAGATGCTTTTGCTAAAATTAAAGTATGCTTATGCTCAAAAATCAGGGTATGAAGAATGTTGGATATGTAGCAAATTACATCCTAGCACTGCCCGAATTCCCCTTTTGGCTGTACCTTTAAATATTTCCTCCTTCCTCAATGAGACTCCTCCTGTCTTCTTAACTAACATATCCATTCTGTACATAAATAACACTGTTACCTTTCCAATAGCATGTAAAAGTCATTCCCCTGATTGGTGTTTTAATTTAGGGAATGAGACACAGGCCAACTCCTCCATTTGTAGTAGGTCAATATTTAACATCTCCATGTGCGAATCTAGAGGCCAGTATACACCCCAGATACCCCCTCAAACACAGCGACAAAAGGGAATTGTTCTATAAACAAGATATTGCCTGGGCATGGTTTCCTTCTTGAACAGGATGTGGTATAGACATGATGAAAAGTTTGAACAATTATTCAAGTATATTGGATGAGATAATGGAGAGGAATTCAGATGATATTGCTATGTTAAATATAGAAGCTAGAGCAATTAGAAAACAGCTATAACTACATGAGTTAGCTATAGAAAGCATGAGTGCAGCTCTCACAGGTTTATGTGAAATGACTGAGGACTACGAATGCTGTGCTTGGATCTCTAACACAAGTGCTAAGGTGCCTGACTACTATGATATTATTGCACAACACCGAAAAGAAGTAGCTCCAGCAGGAAGCTAGGGACATTGCTAAAACATGGAGTCCATTTGACAATGCAGGATTTGGGCTTGGAGGTATATTTTCATGGCTAAAAGACATTGTCCTTGTCATTGTTATGATATTTATCCTTGCTCTGATTCTTTATCTCTGCTTTAAGTGTTGTATTTGCATAATTGCATGCATTCAATCTCCTGATGATAAGGTTCTATCCTACATGACATACATGAAGAATCATCAGGCAATCTATGCCACAATCCTAAAGAAGTACTAGAACACTAGATAGAATGTAGAGACCATCTTATATGATCTAAGATGGGATTGAAGGGATATTTAGCTTTACCACATCCATTTTACAATTTAGTTTCCATTTTGTGTTTTTCCTTACTTCATTGCACATATTACTAGGTGCATATTGGTAATCTAGTTTCGTTTCTCATGCTCCTGTTATCTTCTTTTGTGTTTTATTTCTTGTAAAGCATGTGATTTCTTAAAAATAATTAGTTTCACTTTTGTCATAAAATGTTTCTGTATTTGATTGGATAATTTGTATGACACGGTCAATGGGTGGTAGTTTCTGAAAGCCCCCTTTAAATATTCACACCAAAGAATAAAGATTAGATTTGCTCGGCGAGACTTTGTCCATACTTTTTTTATCATTGTCTCAATGGGCTAATCTCACAGGCCTGTGGGGATTGTAAGGTGCACCTTATGCAGACTTATCGAGGGTCTAAAAATATCCCTAGACAACCTACATCTCCCTACACTTATCGTGTCAGCTGTCTAAAAAAAATCACAGCTCACTTTGATATAATTGCAAAAAGATCTGCACACCTACTGGAAGTTTCTTGTCATGTGAACTGCGATAGTCCTGAAGAAAAGAAGATTATGTATGAAAACTGTATGCCTTCTTAAGGTGTTGCAATGGAGTCTTATGGAGGACGAGCTGTCAAAGTTACAGCGGAGGAATCAACTAAAGACTAGGTGTTCATACATTGTTAGACCAACGTGTATTTTTTATTTTTAGACATTTTTGTATTTTTATTTTTGTTTAGCCTTGACAAAGCAAAATGAGATTTTTCTGCAGAAGTAAATTGGGTACATAAATTAGGAGGAATATGAACTAGAAAAATAAATATTTAAATTAAGATTAGGCAGTTGGAGGGAGATTTTGGAATTTAGAAGCGATTTATAGGAATTGTAATTTTATCTGCCTTTCTTTTGCAGTCTAAGTTAGGTTGTGCATGTGTTATGAGACATAGTTTGTTCCATTTTTCCAATATCATTGCCTGTAATATTCACATCTAGTTAGGCCCCACACAGCTTTAACTGTCACCGAGAAATCTCTACACTGAATAGTCAAGAACCCAACTGTCCACAACCAGTGTATGAATTGTTTGTTATAGTGCTGTTATGTTATGTTTTGTTAGTTATGTGGTCAATTTTTAATTTGACAAAGAGATGGGATTGATAGGGTAAATGCAATAGCTATTTATTTATCAAACATTTAGTTATGATTATCAAAACATGTATTCTGATTAAGCAGATATACTTGAAACAAGTATGATATAACAGCTGTTGTAAATACAAAAAAAGAGCAGCGCTGTGACAAAAAAATTGTATGATATAACCAAATCAGATAGATTGAATATTAGACCCAAATTTGAGATAGGCTCCAAAGTTCATATAAAAGTGCATAATAAACAAAGGTATAAGAAGTCCTATCCAAAATCAATCATAGATAGTGGATATAGTGGGAAGCGTAGGTAGGTGGAAATGCAAATAGATCAATAAGTCCTTCACCGCACCACTGTGGTATTGATAAGAATGCGCGCTTACCAAACGGCAAGCTTAAGGAAGCTTGCGACCTTAACCCGGTCGGGGCCTTTCAGGATGGAACCATCAAAGGAAAAGCACACCACCTTCGCTTGGATTAAGCACGCTGTTCACCAATTATCACTGTATTGTGGAGATGTGACCCCTGGCTAGGGATAAACCTTGAAGCCCTGTCCCGGTGCTCTCAGGAGAAGCTCGTCCTTCCCATGCAGCCCCGGTCACAGAGGAGCGGACACGGTACTGAGTCCAGGCCAGCAGTAGAGCCGGTGATCACCCCGAGCCGAGCCTCACTCCCCGCCTCTCCCTACTGCGGCCGCCGCTGCCACCATACACCAGGCGTGACGCGTAGGCATAATGAGCTAGTATGCATAGTATACTAGCTCATTATAAATTACTTACCTGAGATCTAAGCCCCCGCAGCGGTCCTCGTTCACCACTCCGGCGGCTGACATCGCTCCCGGGAGTTACTTTCGGTTATCGCGGCTCTGGGGCTGTGATTGGCTGGAGCCGCGGTAACGGCACAGTCAAACTGAAGCAGCAGCACATACGTGACGTTGGCACATGCAAATACAGGGATATCTCCTAAACCGTGCAGGTTTCAGAGATATCCAGTGTAGCTACAGGTAAGCCTAATTATAGGCTTACCTGCAGTAAAAAGTAGTTGTAAAGGGTTTACAACCACTTTTACACTCAGGCTTAGAGTTATTTATTGCTGGGACAGTATAACTCCATAACTGGAGACAAGTTCAACAAACAGTGAGATAGCTGAAGATACTGGTAGCAGAACTCCAAAGGGCAACCTGTCACATGGGAAGATCCTGTCTCTCCTGCAATAAATAAGGCTGAGCCTAGTGTGCAGCTGTTATCATGTGTTATCATGTGAGTGAGTGAAATATTTACTTCCCTGCATTTGCTTGTTACTGAGAGGATGAGCTGCTCCATCTCCAAGTTCGTTCCTCAGTCCCTGCATCTATACAGAGCCGCTTCTCCTCCGTCCGTGCCTAGTTACTGCCCTGCATAGGGGCTTACCTCTGCCGTTATGGAGCCGCACTGACAGTCTCAGTTCGTCCATTTGTGTCCACTCCACACTGCAATGAGCCAGGCAACCGGAAGTGGCATGGGTGTGCTGAAAAAAGCACCACCCATTGTCCTCCAATCCCCGCCAATTAAAATGCAGGAAGGGAGGACAGAAACAAGTCAGTGTAGAGTGGGAGTGTGTGCGAGCGCATCGTTTGCGCCCTGCAGGCGCCCTAAACACGGGCAAATCAGCTTCCCATAGACCGCCGTGTCTGGTGCCCAGACACTCTTAAAGGGCACTTTTTTTTTTTTTTTTACAGCTTGGGGGGGCAGTGACCGTGTGCCCCCTATGGACGTGCCGCCACTGCTAGGAACTAAACTCCTAAGGAAGTCTTGTACCTCTGGAGGTAGCAATCTCCATTGAATATAAAAATATTATGCGTTAACAAATATTCCAAACTGAGGAAAATAATCTGCTGGTGAACTAACAAATAAATACTATAATTTTTCAAAAAATAAGAAACTGCCTGTATGCCCAAGGATGTGGAATCAATGAATACAAATGTGTAACATCACAAGTAATCCAAAGATAATTGGACTGCCAAACTGAATCTTGTAACATAACTAGCAGCTGTTTGATGTCTCTAAGATAACCTATCAGCTCAGTAATCAAAGGCTGTAGCTGGTAATCTACCTGCTGGCTCAAATGTCTGTTAGGACCCCTTTCACACTGGAGCGTTTTACAGGAACTATAGCGCTAAAAATAGCACCTGCAAGCCGCCCTAAAACAGCTGCTCCATTCACTCCAGTTTGAAAGCCCGAGGCCTGGCAGGGCGTCAGAAAAAGTCCTGCCAGCAGCTTCTTTGGAGCGGTGAAGGAGCAGTGAACTCACTGCTCCTCCACTGCTGCTCCCCATTGAAATCAATGGGGCAGCGCTGCGATACCGCCGGCAAAACGCCACGCCAGCGGCGTTTTGTGGGTGGATTTAGCCCCTTTTCGGCCGCTAGCAGGGGGTTAAAACCTAAAAATAGAGCCGCTTTACCGCTGATGCCGGTGGCGGCACAGTTTGAAAGGGGTCTGAAGGACCCACTGCCTGCAACAATGGGTCTGCCAACCATAGGATTAAGACCCCTTTCACACCGAGGCAGTTTTCAGGCATTTTAGCGCTAGAAATAACGCCTCTAAAGCTGAAAGTTGCCTCCCATTCATTGCAATGGGTGCTTTCACACCCGGGTGGTGTACTTGTGGGACGTTAGAAAAATTCCTGCAAACAGCATCTTTGGGGCGGTTTGGGAGTGCTGTATACAGCACTCAATATGGACAGATGGGAATCCAAATGAAATGAAATCAAAGAAAAGTCAGGTAATTCCTAGCTAAAAGTGTCAACCAGCTTATATGTGTATAACAAACACTTTTAAATCAATAATTGTATACTGAACACGACACTTAGACCTATTGTCAGATAGCTATAAAATAAATTAGCCACTAGACCGGTTCCTCTGAATCGTATAATGGCATATAACAAAAAGGACCAGAGGGTCTGAAAAAAGGATTCTTCAAAGAGGAACACACAGGTATAGAAAAGATACAAAATGCAACTCTCTATTTGTAAATAGATAAATTCCACCCACAATGATAATTAAATAACACTAATAACCACCACCAATGAATTTAGCAATATTAAGAATAAAGCAGACACACCACTTACACACTCCTCATACACTCGCAATCCCCCCCTGGTAGCCGGCTACCAATAATGATCCCTCTGAATCTCGGGCAAGAATAAAGTGATGAAAAGTATCAGTCATGTGAACTAGAAAATGAAAAATGGCATTGCTTGAGTAACAGTCTCTGTTAAAAGGTAATTGATGGTAGTAAACCTCCCTTGTTGTGGCCAATGGATGTAATAAACCGTAAGTGAACCAACAGCTGGTTGATTAAACTGAGTAGATCCTTGTAAACTGTGTGTTGCACTGCAGCCCGAGTTAAAGCGGAGTTCCACACAAAAATGGAACTTCCGCTTTTCGGAACCCTCCCACCCTCCGGTGTCACATTTGGCACCTTTCAGGGGGGAGGGGGGTGCAGATATCTGTCTAAGACAGGTATTTGCACCCACTTCCGGCATAGACTCCCATGGGAGTCTATGCCTCTTCCTGTCCCCACCGCGCTGTCTGCTGGGAACACACAGCTCCCAGGAGAGAGCGGGGACCACTTGGGACGCGCAGCGCGACTCGCGCATGCGCAGTAGGGAACCGGGAAGTGAAACCGCAACGCTTCACTTCCTGATTCCCTCACGCAGGATGGCGGCATCAGCTGCCGAGAACCGAGCGGGTTCTCGGCGTTGCCTGCTGACATCGCTGGACCCTGGGACAGGTAAGTGGCCATGTATTAAAAGTCAGCAGCTGCAGTATTTGTAGCTGCTGGCTTTTAATATTTTTTTTTTTGGCGGTGTGGGTGGACCCCCACTTTAAGGAAAGTCTGTGAGAAATATCAAATTGTACCACATCAATAAAGAAGGATTGATTTAGACGAGCACATACCTTCACTCTGCTCCTACAGAGGATTTCTCTCAGTATATTGGAAACGTTCAGCTTGTCTCACCTCTTTTCTGGCACTGCTGATAGTTGAATGAAAGACACCTCAGTAGGGAGATCCCAAAATGATTCTGAGGTGTGAAATGCCTTCCTGGTAGTTCACAGACTAAGTAGATTCATGAGTCCCGATCCAAAGACAGCTCTTCAAAGCAGACTGAAGCACTACGCCGGGCTCTGCACTTGCTGCTCTGTGAACGCTACCCAGGAACAAGCCAGGCGTTGCAGCCGTACGGCGCTCGTGTGAAGAGGCACTGGGCGTAGGCTTGACACTCGGCGGCTGTACAGAGCTTTCCCAATGGAATGAGGATTCAATCAGTCTGTGATTATTTCTCAAAGGCAGTCAAATGTATTCAGAGTCGCAGAAGTGCCCATTGTACCAGTAGAAACATCCGTTCGCCAAACAGAAGGTGGAAACAGGAGAAAGCGGGGAAAGCAGCAGGCGGGAGTAGGAAATAACTTCCAAGCGGGTTCTGTGAATATGGGGGCGTCTAGCTGACGTGTTTCAATCGTCAAGGGATTTTCTTCAGAGCAGAAGAAAGCTCTATAGTTGATCACACAGAGATCTCTCCAATGTGGGATGAGATTCAATCTGTCCGTCTGTGTTCAACTGCCATAGATCTCCATGTGATGTTTCAGTTTTTCTTTTTTAATAAATCTGCAAAAATTTCAACAATTCTGTGTTTTTCTGTCAATATGGGGTGCTGTGTGTACATTAATGAGGAAAAAAATGAACTTAAATGATTTTAGCAAATGGCTGCAATATAACAAAGAGTGAAAAATGTAAGAGGGTCTGAATACTTTCCGTCCCCACTGTATCATCAGGTCCGTCAAGTTCCAGTTCAGTTTCTCAAGCCCATCATGAGGTGTAGGCTAAGGTAAGGGAAACGATCAGCACAAGTGACCCCAAGATGGATTTAAATGCATAACTAACCACGAAGAACAGACACTGAAATTATGGACTGTATTACTCTATGGATCACTAACAGCCTGACATATACCGACATCCTACATTAGATGTGGAAATCATTATAAGAACCACAGATGAGCGATCATTAGCTGGAGATCTATGGCGAATGAACACAAACGGACAAATTGAATCTCATCTCACATTGGAGAGATCTCTGTGTGATCAACTATCAGTAAGTAACCGCTATTCAACCTTAATATTTCAAATCTCTTGGAGGATATACCTGCATGTTGTGGGAACCCCGGCATAAGGTTACACTGATGGTGTCTGTGAGATCGCTTTCATTTGTGTTACATACCTGATCAGTTCGGGATTGGAGTGTTCAGTGATTCACCCAGTTCAGTCCAGTGTCTGCTATTGTCTTACCACATACATGCTATTTATCAGGATAACACAACAGGACTTTCTCATTCGTTCATTGACAGACACAGCCTTCTTTATTCAGAACGGTAGGGTTATATCATCTCCACAGAAGTAGGACTAGGCAGAACAAAAAAAAACCCTGGCTACGCCCATGGGCTGTCCTCCCTCAGTATATAACCCCCTCCCTGCTCTAGGTATTCCATTTTTTTCTGCCTAGTCAGTAGTAAGGACCTTTTTCCCTGCTGGTATCTCTAGTCCTGGGAATTTTTTTTGTTGTTTGTTATTTTCTTTTTTTCCTGGATTTACAATCAACTGCCAGGCTGGGCGACGGGCTGGACGCTTGATCCAGTGGTCACCCCAGTCTGGCCAGCGAGCGCGCGCAGACCACAGCTACGCGCTAGGTCGGCCCCACTGAGGCATTGGGACATGGTTCCCTTTTCTACCATCGGGTTGTTACGTCGGGGGGTGCATCTAGAGTTGGGCCTGGGAGGTGGTGGCTGCTATAATTGGTCTGAGAGTTTCTACCTTTTTGAAACAATTCCATTTGCGCAGTTCCATACAAGCTCCCTTCAGGGAGATCCTGGCATGAGACAAATGCCCGAGGTCTCGGGACAATCTGATTCGGCTACGTTAGGAAACCAGGTTTCCCTGGTCTGGTGGCTCACTCTCCAGTTCTTCGGGGGGATAAATCCTTTCTTCCCTTGTATTAAACAGGGTGACCACCAATGCCAGTCGGTCCAGGTAGGATGTCCTGGGATTGAGCTCTGCTCAGGGTCATTGTACTCTGGTGGAATCTGAACTACCAGGTAATATCCTGAAACTTCGAGCGATCAGGCTAAGTCTGGATCATAGACGGATCGACTTCAGGGGCTCCCGGTACGGTTCAAGTCGGACAAGGCAACCACGATGGCTTATGCCCTTCGCCAGGGCGGGTCAAATAGGCTGTGGCAGCCCTGGCTGTTGCCAGTATTCCCCGGTGGGCAGAACATTTCGTCCGGCCCTTTTCCGGTGTATGCATTCCAGGAGTGGAATGCTGAAAGGCGGATACCTCAGTTGGCGAGGGTTGGACCACGGATGGGCCCTTCACCGGGCCATGTTTCTTCGGGTTTCTTCCCACTGGGACACTCATAAGGTAGTTCTCTTGGTGTCCTGCTTCAACTGGATGGTACCAAGGTTTCTGGTAAAGTCACGGGTTGCTCTGGCAGCTCTGGTGGCCCATGGGGCCAGTGACGTTTCCCTATGCCTTTCCTCCTCTCCAGCTTCTGTTGTGGCTTTTACGCAGGATCACGGCTGCAGGGGTTCTGGTCATTCTATTATCCCCGGTTGGGTCCAGTTGGTCTGGGTACACTGACCAGGTGCGCCTGGTCACCGGCATTCCTTGTCGACTGCCTCTCAAGAAGGATCTATGGTCCCAGGGCCGTTCTTCCATCCTGCCTTATGCCCTGTACACATGATCGGACATTGATCGGACATTCCAACAACAAAATCCATGGATTTTTTCCAACGGATGTTGGCTCAAACTTGTCTTGCATACACACGGTCACACAAAGTTGTCGGAAAATCCGATCGTTCTAAACGCGGTGACGTAAAACACGTACGTCAGGACTATAAATGGAGCAGTAGCAATAGCTTTCATCTCTTAATTTATTCTGAGCATGCGTGGCACTTTGTGTGTCGAATTTGTGTACACACGATCGGAATTTCCGACAACGGATTTTGTTGTCGGAAAATTTTATAGCAAACTTTGTGTGCCGGAAATTCCGATGGAAAATGTGTGATGGAGCCCACACACGGTCGGAATTTCCAACAACAAGGTCCTATCACACATTTTCCGTCGGAAAATCCGACTTTGTGTACAGGGCATTAGAGTCACTGGTTTTAACGGCCTGGCTGTGTTGAGCCAGGTGCAGCAGTTCCGACAATGTTGATGGCTAGGGAGTCCATCTTCTAGTTGGTTTTAAGCTCCGATTGTGGAGAGCGCATATATCCTGGTGTGAATCACCGGGCATTCACCCTTGTTCTTTCTAGGTGGCTCCAATTCCGACCCCCATTTACGGGGGGTTTAGCAGGAATGCTCCTCGAGTACCATCAAGGGCCAGGTGTCAGCCTGGGTGGTCGTCTTCAGCATCCCCTAGTCTCACGCTCCCTGGTGCGTACCTTTATCTGTTGCCACCGGTGCGTTTTTTTTTCTATCGCCGTGGGATCTGAACTTGGTGTTTTAGGTTCTCCAGGAGCCGCTCTCTCCCTCTCTCAAAATATCGGGAGATTCCACTGCTTACTCTGTCTCAGAAGGTGGCCTCTTGGTAGCATTCACCTCCGCTCACAGGGTGTCGAAAAGGGTGGCATTTTCTTCTCGTTCACCTTATCCAGGTTTAGGCGGTGCTTCACCCTTTTTCTATAGTTCTGTCCCTGGGTTTTCATTTGAACAAGGACATTGTGTTTCCTTTCTTGTGTCCCTGGCAACACATCCTAAGGAATTTGCCTTATCTGCCCGGGATGTGGTTTGGGGGATTCGGTTGTATTTGCCAGCCACTATGTCTTTTGGAGGTCTGTACTCACAGACAGGCCAAGAAAGGGGCTCTCTGCTTCTTCTGCGTCCTTCTTCTGGATGGATCAGACAGATGATGACTCTGGGCTATTCTGTCAGGAAACAGGTTCCTGCTTTCCCTGTTACGGCGCATTCTTCTCAGGAGCCTAGTGCGTTTTGGGCCTTCTGTCTTCAGGCGTTTGTGGCGCATTTTTTCACAAGTTCTACAAAGTAAATGGGTTGGCATCTGCAGGTGCCTTTTTTGGCCACAAGCTTTTTGCAGGCTGCTGTTAAGAGGGTCTAATCCCTCTTGAAGGGGTATAGTTCAGGTTGGGTTTCAGCTTGTCCTGTATGAAGCTCCTGTTACCTGGTTGGCTTTTGTGTTAACCTTGGGATTTTTCGCTGTCCCACCCCTCATGTTCAGCACTGCTTTGGGACGTCCCTACCGTTCTGAATAAAGAAGGCTGTGTCTGTCAATGAACGAATGAGAAAAGAGGATTTTTTAATTACCACAAAATCCGTTTCTCTGAGTTCATTGACAGACACAGCACCCAACCCTCTATGGAGTTTTTTGATACTTCTATTACTGCTTGCTACTAAACTGAAGAGCAGGGAGGGGGTTATATACTGACGGAGGACAGTCCATGGGCGTAGCCAGGGGTTGTTTTTTTGTTATGCCTAGTTCTACTCCTGCGGAGATAATATGACCCTACCGTTCTGAATAAAGAAGGCTGTGTCTGTCAATGAACTCCGAGAAACGTCTTTTACGGTAAGTAAAACACCCTATTTTTTGTATATCTGAGGACATACTTTATCATAGTGAGGAAAAATCTTTTTTCTTTTTCCCCCTTTTTTTCATTTTTGGACTATTTATTATCCCAGTGTGATCTCTTCTCATGATATTTTACATGTCCCCGACTGAGTGTTTGACCTACTGTGGGTATGACATGTGTTTCCTATGAATAGTCACTGTGACTGTATCATTTTCAGAAGTGAAATAGTGTGAATTATTTCTGTAGTTACAGAATCACACTGTTCCCTTCAGGAATCATCCAGTTTAGATCTCGTCCCAGGTGGCTTGGGGAAGCAATAGGTGCTTGCAGGGGGGTGTATTATATTAGGGGAGGGAGGGATTTACCCACTGCATGATTCCTCTCCCCCTCTTTTTGTTGAGAGGAGTACTTTGAATCACCTGTCATATAGCTTTTGGGGAATTGTTTGACCATTGGAGATCTATTCCCTATTATTGGGACCCTCTTTTTGGCCTTTTTATGAGGGATTTAAGGATATTATGGTTGGTGTCTTTTGTACTATTTGTGCTTTTTTTCCAACAAATAAAATGTTTGTAGTTTAACTCTTTAGGGTGTGTTTCATATCATTTTGTTTGTTATTTTTCTTGTTCTTGTTTTCTTGTTGTATATAGCACTCCCAGAACACCCCAGCCCATAGCAATGGGGATGAACATATCACCCTGAGGAAAAATAGCACCCCTTACTCCCCTAGAAACCAGGGACATGAAATCTATTTTTAAAAGAATTAAAGGGCTCACATTTAAGTTTGACATATGTGTAAACATCAGATAACTGACGGACAGCCTCACTCTTGTATGCTTCAGCATTTAGCGTGACCACTGATCCCCCCTCCCCCCCCCCCCTTATCAGCGTTCCTAATGACAATTCTGGAATCTCTACAGAGATTTCCCATGGCTATTCATTCTTGTAAGGTCAAATCGTCAAAAAATACATATTCAGTATTAGATGCTAAGCGTGTGAGGTCTTTCTGGTACTGGTCCATAACTTTACCTATAGAAACTAATGGGGGTAAAAGTCAGATTTAAGTCTGAAATGTATGGATGTTTTATAACAATGACTATCAGTATCATCAGGACCAGACTCACATGCCACATTTTCAAGATTGCTCACTAAGCATAATTCCTCAAAATGAAAAAGAATAGATCCCATATTATCCTGATCAATCCTCTCTATCCTGGAAATGGACTAACTAAAAACACCAAAATATATTTTTTTCCAAGGGCCCGTGTCCAAGTACGGGCTCCGCTTTGCTCAGCTGGGGATCTCCCCGTCGATCCCAGATGACAGGTCTATCTCAGGTCTGTGCAGGGACCGACCTGTCAGAGCGCTGCTCTCCTCTATGGGAGATCGGATGAAGACGGACCGTAGAGTTTCCCCGTCATCTGCTGCTTCGAGGGCATCATCCCATATTTTGAGAAGTGCGGTTTCTGTGCCATGGCCTGGGACGGAAGCCTGATTGCAGAGGGTCCAGGAGTTGATGTGTGCCCAGGTGGCGTTGTAGCTGTTGTACTACCGCTTTCTTCATAATCTTGGAGATGGTGTTGAGGCTTGTTATCGGTCTGCGGTAGTTAGAGTCCTTAGGGTCGAGATTGGGTTTCTTTAGCAGGGGTTTGATGATGCCTTGCTTGAGGGTGGTTGGCACAATCCCTTCTTTGAACGACTGATTTATGAGGTGTGTTATAGTGGGAGCCAGGATGTCGGAGCATTCTTTCAGGAGTTTCATGGGAATGATGTCGTTTGGTGATGTGCTGTCTCGAAGGCTTCTCCTAATGTTTTTAGTCGTGTCAGTGGTGATTGGGGTCAAAGAGAAGTCTGGTGGTTGTGTGATGTTCGTGTTGATACCCTCTTTTTGCTTTGATTGGGTAAGGTTGGTTGTTTTTTTCTGTTGAATTGCATTCCGAATGTTGTCGATTTTGTCGATGAAGAAATTTGATAACTCATTGCAGAATTCTTGAGTATCGTTTGCTGGGGGCTGTAAGCAGGTTGGGTTCATTGACTGGCCGACTA
Organism: Lithobates clamitans; assembly: GCA_037952925.1. NCBI lineage: Eukaryota > Metazoa > Chordata > Amphibia > Anura > Ranidae > Lithobates > Lithobates clamitans. The sequence goes on from JBBGZY010000124.1 coordinate 4,816,135, forward strand.
TTTTGAAAAGTTCCTGGTTTAAGGCAGTTGAGATGGTGTTCGAGAAGTGTTCTTTTTTGGCTTTGAAGATTGCTTTGTGGTATTTCACAGTGAGTACTTTGTAGTTTGTATGGTTTTCCTTGGTAGGATTTCTTCTCCATGCTCTTTCAGCTCTTCTACATTCTTGCTTGAGTAGGGTGAGAGTGAAATTAAACCATCTTGAGTTTTTTTTGCGGATGAGTGTTCTGCGTTTTGGCGCTACTGAGTATGCTGTTTGTAGTAACGCCTTGTTTAGGGAGATGAGTGTTTATTCCGTTGAGAGGTTTAAGTTTAGCAATTGTATTTTGTTTGATAATGTGGTTTTGAAGAGTTCAGAGTGCAGTTTCTTCTGAGATCTGTTCCAGTGTGTTGTTGTTGCATGTTTCTGTTTTTGGAGGGTGGTGTTAGTGGTGTAAGGAGATTGGTCTTTGGTCCTGGTGGTCTGTAATATAGTAGTATGTGAACGGTGTCTTGGGGTGTTGTTTGAAGATGCAGGTGGAGTGTCTCAATGAAAGGCACTGAGTTCTGTAAAGTTGGTTTGGTGATCGCTAGGTGCGATTTGAAGATCACTACTAGGCCTCCTCCTTTTTTTCCTATTCTATGCTCAGCTGGGATGCTGTAGTTCTCAGGCACCAATTCAGTTAGGATGGTGTTGCAGTCGGATGTTAGCAAACTTTCCGTAATGAAGAGGCAATCTATGTTGTTTTCGATGATGAAGTCATGGATTTCCAGTCTGTGCTTGACTGCAGATCTGGTGTTGATCAAGGCGCACGCTAGTTGTTGTGGTTGGATTGGTGTCTCCCTGTATTTGATGGTTGATTGTAGGTTGGTCCTTAGTAATTTTTCTTTTTTTAGTCTTTTTTGAGTGGCGGTTGGTAAAGTTGAGGCGGTGTTTCTTAGCCTGTGGAGGGCGTCCACTGTGTACTTGAAATTGCACATGGTGAGAAGGATAAAGTTGCTGAAGGAGGATGATGGAGGTGATGGGGGGCTACTTACCGGAGTTTTAGTTGATAAACTCCAAAGGTGCTCAGTTTCTAAAAACAATTTTCAGTGATAATGGTTCAAGGTAAATTGTCATGTACACCCAGTGTAATCCACCACCAATTACCCTAGCTGCTCACCTCAATCCTGTATATACAAGCGCATTGCCCTTTAACTGGACAGCCATAGATCTTCAGACCTCTCCAGATGGGTTTAGGAGCTTAATCTACTTCAGGGATCTCCACACTCTCCAGAAAGCAATTAACAGTGCCTCCAGTGAAATGGTGCCCAACCCCATACACACTATACAACTTTTGTTGTCTGATTTCCTTTAGATTTATCAAAACCATGTAGTGCAAACGCCTACCTAATTGCATACAAATTGAAACTCTAATGCCGCATACACACAATCGGAATTCTCATCGGAAAAAGATATGATGGCTTTTCCAATGGGATTCTGCTCAAGCTTGCCTTGCATACACACGGTCACACAAAAGTTCGATGAACTTCCGACCATCAAGAACGCGGTGACATACAACACTACAACGAGCCGAGAAAATGAAGTTCAATGCTTCCGAACATGCGTTGAATTTTTTCCTGAGCATGCGTAGGAATTTTGCACGTCGGAATTGCTACAGACGATCGCTTTAAAACAGTGGTGCCCCCTTAACCACTTGCCGACCACCTCACGACGATATACGTCGGCAGAATGGCACGGGCAGGCAGAATCACGTACCTGTACGTGATCTGCCTCCCGCGGGCGGGGGTCCAATCGGACCCCCCCGGTGCCCGGGGCGATCGGCATTTCTTCCCCGGCGATCAGAGGTGAGGGGGAGGCCATCCATTCGTGGCCAGCCCCTAGCGATCGCTCCCTGCCAATGAGATCAATTCCTCTGCCTCTGTAATGTAAACAGAGGCAGAGGAAGTGATGTCATCTCTCCTCGAGCCGCTCTTTTAGTTACGGCGCCGAGGAGAGAAGACATCAATGTGAGTTGCACCAACGCTACACTTTCAGTAGAACACAGTAGGCACACTTTTCACCCCCCATCACCGCCCGATCACCCCCCTGTACCCCTTGTCACAGTGACACCAAGTCAGTTTTTTTTTCGCATTGGTGTCAGTTTGTGACAGTTATAAGTGTTAGGGCATTTAGGGTTAGCCCCCTTTAGGTCTGGAGTACCCCCCTTTAGGTCTAGGGTACCCCCCTAACCACCCTTTATAAAGGTTAACCCCTTGATCACCCCCCGTCGTCAGTGTCACTAAGTGATCGTTTTTCTGATCGCTGTATTAGTGACACAGGTGACACTAGTTAGGGAGGTAAGTATATAGGTTTGCCGTCAGCATTTTATAGCGACAGGGACCCCCATATACTACCTACTAAAGGTTTTAACCCCCCGATTGCCCCCTAGTTAATCCTTTCACCAGTGATAACCGTATAACTGTTACGGGTGACGCTGGTTAGTTAGTTTGTTTATTATAGTTTATTATAGTTTTAGGGCACCCGCCGTTTATTACCTATTAAAGGTTTAACCCCCTAATTGCCCGGCGGTGATATAAGTGACGTTTTTAGGGTCAGATAAGGTCTGCGTCACCCCCCGGCAGTGTCAGGTTAGTGCCAGTACCGCTAACACCCACGCACGCAGCTTACACCTCCCTTAGTGCTATAGTATCTGAACAGATCAATATCTGATTCGATCAGATCTATACTAGCGTCCCCAGCAGTTTAGGGTTCCCATAAACACAGTGTTAGCGGGATCAGCCCAGATACCTGCTAGCACCTGCGTTTTAGCCCTGCCCAGCCCACCCAAGTGTAGTATCGATCGATCACTGTCACTTACAAAATACTAAGCACACATAACTGCAGCGTTCGCAGAGTCAGGCCTGATCCCTGCGATCGCTAACAGTTTTTTGGTAGCGTTTTGAATCAGTCGCTAACAGTCAGGAGCTTTTTTGCCTGTGAGTCTCACTAGTGTACCCCTAAATTTAGAGCCCAAAATGGCAAATCGAAGGTACACTAGTGAAGAGGCCTACACGTTTCTGAGCATGACAGATAGTGAAAAGGAAGTCACTCATCTGTCAGATTCAGGCTCAGAATACGATCCTGTAGAGGACAGCGGCTCCATGACAGATAGCTCTGACGACGGAGTTGTGGTCCCTGCCACTGTCAGGCGTACCAGACCCCAAACTTCTTCTTCTGTCCTTGATGTGCAAGAACCGCAAGTCCCTCGTATGGAGCAGAGCAGTACTAGCTAAATAATGAAGAAACTCCTGCGCTGTCAGAAATACCTATGCTAAGGGGCACTGCTGCAACACCTAAATGGCTGATCCAAACAGACAAAAGTGGTGTGAATAAAGTAAGTGGTGATTGCGCTGTGATAAGAGGGGAAGGAAGGAGGAAGAAGGGGAAGGGGGGAAGAGGAAGGGGAAGGGGCTAGCTCAAATGTATAGAGAGGTGAATCAAAAATGAAAAAAATATACAAAATATAAAGGTATAATGAGCACAAGGCTAGTATCATACTAGCACATAAAAAATATAATGTAATTACTGAAACAGAAGAAAAGAAAAATCTCAGTGCAAAAGGGCTAGTACCATACTAGCACATATGTGGTAACTCAGAAAATACTTATCAAAAGAAAAATCTCAGTGCAAAAGGGCTAGTATCATACTAGCACATATGTAGTAACTCAGCAAATACTTAATTGTGATTTCAAGAAAATAAGTAAATGGTGAACAGTCCCACCGCCTTGTAGTACAAAGTGCTCAAACAATGAGTCATCAGTTCCGAAAGGCAAAATGGAAAAATTATACAAAATATAAAAGTGTGATGAAATGTAATAAAGTGCAGTCTAATGAGCACTAAATCGTAATAAACTGAAGAAACAAAATAGCCTAAAACGTATAAAAAGCTATGAAATGAGTGACAAATACAGTGTGGGTACAAAAAAATTGAACAAAATAAAATATATATATCAAACAAAGTCCATGTGCATGAGGGCTAGTATCATACTAGCACATAAAAATATTGTAAATACTGACACAAAAGAAAAGAAAAAATCTCAGTGCAAAAGGGCTAGTATCATACTAGCACATATGTGGTAACTCAGCAAATACTTATTGGTGACTCCAAGAAAAATAAATAAATGGTGAACAGTCCCACCACCTTGTAGTACAAAGTGCTCAAACAATGAGTCATCAGTTCCAAAATGGCAAGTCCACAAGCCACAGGAAAGGGAAACAAAGTCTTCAGTGGGGACACCTCTGTGCTCGCAAGCAGCTCACCTTACTGCTGCAAGACAACAGCTTATAATCCAGTAACAAATCACCAGCAAGCAAGGGTCCCATACAGTAGTTCAGGCGATTCGGGTGGTGGGTGTGCAGGATGGTATATAAAAAACATAAGCAGACAGTATATAGTATAACTCCGTGGCGGCCAAAGTGGAAAAAGGGACAGGACACAGAAGGGGGATGCACTCACTTTTGTAAAATGAGTGTGGGCGTCAATCCAACGAACGCCGAGTTCGTATACCTCAAAAGGATGTCTTCAAACCGTCCCCATTTCCTCAATGCTCATCACAATGGGATGCATATATGTGGAGTATTGGAAGAGAGTGCACATAGTGTGATCCCGTATATAAATCAGTTTATTAGGTTAAAAACAACATGGTACACTTACATTTAGCAGAAGGCTATAGTAAAAAACATCCACGAGCGCCGAGCTCGTATCCTATCATCAGTCTGTGACAGTTTCCGTGCTCCAAACCTCACGCGTATCGTCACGTGACTTCATCAGAGGATACTAGCACCGCTATTCCTTCTGGTGAACTGGCAAGCATCAGTGGCCTAGTATACCCTGGTCGTACATCCAGCACTGATGTATCACGTGGTGACGTGGCGAGTCTAATGCAGTTCAATCTGGCGAGGTGGCAAGCACTAGTAGTGTCCCGCTGCCGCCAAGAAGACGAACACAGGCCCGTCGTGCCCATAGTGCCCTTCCTGCTGCATTCGCCAATCCGAATTGAGAACCCATCACTTCTGCAGCACCCGTACTTCCCCCATTCACTGGCCAACCCGGAATTCAGGTGGAAACAGTTGATTTTACGCCACTGAATTTTTATTCGCTGTTTTTCACCGAAGATCTCTATAGATCTATTGTGGACCAAAGCAATTTATACGCTGGTCAACACATCGCCACTATTATCCAGTCCTTCCTTGCCAGAGATTGGAGACCAATTACTTGATTGTAAGCTCTTCTGAGCAGGGCCCTCTTAATCCTATTGTATTGTATTATAACTGTATTGTCTCCCTTTTATATTGTAAAGCGCTGCGTAAACTGTTGGCGCTATATAAATCCTGAATAATAATAATAATAATTACAGTCTCCGAATTTAAGATCTTTCTGGGCCTTTCCCTCAACATGGGCATAAATAAAAAGAGTGAGTTGCGGTCATATTGGTCCACTGACCCAATTCACCATATGCCCTTGTTCTCTGCCTCCATGACCAGGGCACGATACGAGCAGATTTTGCGGTTCATGCACTTCAACAACAATGAACTCTGTCGTCCTCGTGAAGACCCTGAATACGATCGGCTCTACAAAATTTGGCCCTTCATAAACCACTTCAACCAGCGTTTTGCAGACTTGTTTACTCCCCATCAAGTTGTCTGCGTTGATGAGTCCCTGATTAAATTTTATGGCCGCTTGTCATTCAAACAGTACCTTCCCAGCAAGCGTGCCAGATATGGGGTCAAGATGTATAAGCTCTGTGACAGGGCCACAGGCTATACTTGAAGTTTTATGGTTTATGAGGGCAAAGATAGTCACGTAGAGCCGTCAAACTGCCCTGACTACATAGGAAGCGCTGGCAAGATTGTGTGGGACTCGGTGTCACCCTTATTCGGATAGGGGTACCACTTGTACGCGGACAATTATTACACGAGCGTGCCACTTTTTAGTCACCTTTTTGATCAACAGATTGGAGCATGTGGCACTGTGCGACCTAATCGCTGGGGCTTTCCCCAGCGGCTTGTAGATTCCCGTTGTAGGCTGGGGGAGAGAGCCTGCTTGCAGTGTAATAACTTGCTCGCTATGAAGTGGAGGGATAATAAGAATGTTTTCGTTCTTACCTCCCTTCATGCAGACACGACGGTCCAAATTACTACGGCGACTGGTGTTGTGGAGAAACCCCTCTGTGTCCATGAATATAACCAAAATATGGGAGGGGTGGACCTCAACGACCAGTTGTTGGTGCCGTACCTAGTTGCCCGTAAGGCCAGACACTGGTACAAAAAAGTGTCTGTTTATTTATTTCAATTGGCTTTGCTGAACGCTCATGTGCTATACAGAGCTTCAGGACGGACTGGATCCTTCCTTAAATTCCAGGAAGAGATCGTCAGAGCCCTTCTGTATCCAGACGGTGCTCCACCTCACCTTTCCCAACCAAATGCAGTAAGCCGGCTGCATGAGAGGCATTTTTCTTATGTCCTCCCGAGTACTCCTACCCAACGAGCCCCCCAAAAAAGATGTTGTATCTGCAGCAAGCGCGCATATAGGCGTGACACCCGGTATTATTGTCCCTCCTGTCCTGACAATCCTGGTCTATGCATTGGTGAATGTTTTGAACGCTACCATTCACTAGTTGAGTATTAGCTTAGGGTACAGCACTGCACAGACTAGGACTCACTTGCACAGGGTCTCCCAAGATGCCATCGCATTTTGAGAGACCCAAACCTGGTACCAGTTACAAAAGTTAAAGTTACTAAAAAAAGTGTAAAAAATTAAAAAAATTAAAAAAATAAAAACACAAAAAAAATATAAAATAAAAAAAAACAAAAATAGTTGTCGTTTTATTGTTCTCTCTCTCTCTATTCTCTCTCTATTGTTCTGCTCTTTTTTACTGTATTCTATTCTGCAATGTTTTATTGTTATTATGTTTTACCATGTTTGCTTTCAGATATGCAATTTTTTTATACTTTACTGTTTACTGTGTTTTATTGGTAACCATTTTTTTGTTTTCAGGTACGCCATTCAGCTGCAGAGCGGATTTATTTATCTTGACAGCAACAGCGTTTGCTCCCACGATACATAAAGCCGTGACTCCAGCGCTGTCGGAGGTGATTTCACCAACACAGTTACATACTTCAGCATATATGCCAAAACGTGGGGGCAGCAGTGGGTGGAGGAGCAATTTGCTCCTGCCTTTTGTGGGAGGATGCCCCCATGCTTCAGCATATATATATTTTAGGCACAGGTTTGCCTTAAATGTTTTATTTCTTACTATGTTTTTTTTGTATTTGCTTTGCAGGTATGGTAAGTCTTACTGTTATACTGTAATGTTACTTTGTTTTATTGTTAACCATCATTTGCTTAGCAGGTACGCCATTCAGTTGCAGCGCGGATTTATTTATCTTGACAGCAACAGCGTTTGCTCCCACGATATATAAAACCGTGACTTCAGCGCTGTCGGAGGTGATTTCACCACCACAGTTACATACTTCAGCATATATGCCGGGCAGCAGTGGGTGGAGGAGCGATTTGCTCCTAACTTTTGCGGGAGGATGCCCCCATGCTTCGGCATATATATACGGTGCATGTATGCCTATCATTAGAAGTGGGTGGATGAAGGGAGGTATTCTAATGGTGGGCTTACCCACCAATCAATCTCTTTTTTTCATTCAGCCCACAGGCTGCATGAAAAAAAAGTTTACAATATATGCCCAACAAGGACCAGCAACGTACTGGTATGTTGCTGGACTTTGAGTGGTTATACCAGAATGATGCCTGCAGGTTTAGGTATCATCTTGGTATCATTCTTTTCAGCCAGCGGTCGGCTTTCATGTAAAAGCAATCCTAGCGGCTAATTAGCCTCTAAACTGCTTTTACAAGCAGTGGGAGGGAACCCCCCCACCATCTTCCATGTTTTTCTCTGGCTCTCCTGTCCCAATAGGGAACCTGAGAATGCAGCCGGTGATTCAGCCAGCTGACCATAGAGCTGATCAGAGACCAGAGTGGCTCCAAACATCTCTATGGCCTAAGATACTGGAAGCTACGAGCATTTCATGACTTAGATTTTGCCGGATGTAAACAGCACCATTGGGAAATTGGGAAAGCATTTTATTACACCGATCTTGGTGTGGTCAGATGCTTTGAGGGCAGAGGAGAGATCTAGGGCCTAATAGACCCCAGTTTTTTCAAAAAAGATTACCTGTCACTACCTATTGCTAGCATAGGGGATATTTACATTCCCTGAGATAACAATAAAAATGATTTAAAAAAAATGAAAGGAACAGTTTAAAAATAAGATAAAAAAAGCAAAAAAATAATAAAAAAACAAAAAGCCCCCCCTGCTCTCGCGCAAAAGCGAACGCAAGCGTCGGTCTGGCGTCAAATGTAAACAGCAATTGCACCATGCATGTGAGGTATCACCGCGAAGGTCAGATCGAGGGCAGTAATTTTAGCAGCAGACCTCTTCTGTAAATCTAAAGTGGTAACCTGTAAAGGCTTTTAAAGGCTTTTAAAAATGTATTTAGTTTGTCGTCACTGCACGTTTGTGTGCAATTTTAAAGCATGTCATGTTTGGTATCCATGTACTCGGCCTAAGATCATCTTTTTTATTTCATCAAACATTTGGGCAATATAGTGTGTTTTAGTGCATTAAAATTTAAAAAAGTGTGTTTTTTAAAAAATGCGTTTGAAAAATCGCTGCGCAAATACTGTGTGAAAAAAAAATGAAACACCCACCATTTTAATCTGTAGGGCATTTGCTTTAAAAAAATATATAATGTTTGGGGGTTCAAAGTAATTTTCTTGCAAAAAAAAAATATTTTTTCATGTAAACAAAAAGTGTCAGAAAGGGCTTTGTCTTCAAGTGGTTAGAAGAGTGGGTGATGTGTGACATAAGCTTTTAAATGTTGTGCATAAAATGCCAGGACAGTTCAAAACCCCCCCAAATGACCCCATTTTGGAAAGAAGACACCCCAAGCTATTTGCTGAGAGGAATGTAGAGTCCATGGAATATTTTATATTGTGACACAAGTTGCGGGAAAAAGACACTTTTTTTTTTTTTTTTTTGCACAAAGTTGTCAATAAATGATATATTGCTCAAACATGCCATGGGAATATGTGAAATTACACCCCAAAATACATTCTGTTGCTTCTCCTGAGTACGGAGATACCACATGTGTGAGACTTTTTGGGAGCCTAGCCGCGTACGGGACCCCGAAAACCAAGCACCGCCTTCAGGCTTTCTAAGGGCGTAAATTTTTGATTTCACTCTTCACTGCCTATCACAGTTCCGGAGGCCATGGAATGCCAAGGTGGCACAAAACCCCCCCAAATGACCCCATTTTGGAAAGTAGACACCCCAAGCTATTTGCTGAGAGGTATAGTGAGTATTTTACAGACCTTGCTTTTTGTCACAAACTTTTGAAAATTGAAAAAAGAAAAAAAACATTTTTTTCTTGTCTTTCTTCATTTTCAAAAACAAATGAGAGCTGCAAAATACTTGCCATGCCTTTCAGCAAATAGCTTGGGGTGTCTACTTTCCAAAATTGGGTCATTTGGGGGGGGGGATTTGTGCTATCTTGGCATTTTATGGCCTTCGAAACTGTGATAGGTAGTGAGGAGTGAATAAAAAATTAACGCCCTTAGAAATCCCAAAGGCGGTGATTGGTTTTCGGGGCAACGTATGCCACTAGGCTCCCATAAAGTCCAACACATGTGGTATTCCCGTACTCAGGAGAAGCAGCAGAATGTATTTTGAGGAGTAATTCCATATATGCCCACAGCTTGTTTGAGCAATATATCATTTAGTGGCAACTTTGTGCAAAAAAAAATTTTTTTTAAATTGACACTTTACCGCAACTTTTGTCAAAATATAAAATATTCCATGGACTCAACATGCATCTCAGCAAATAGCTTGGGATATCTACTTTCCAAAATGGGGTCATTTGGGGGGGGGGTTGTGCCATCTGGGCATTTTATGGCCTTCAAAACTGTGATAGGTAGTGAGGAGTGAAATCAAAACTTTACGCCCTTAGAAATCCTGAAGGCGGTACTTGGTTTTCGGGGCCTCGTACGCGGCTAGGCTCCCAAAAAGTCCCACACATGTGGTATCCCCATACTCAGGAGAAGCAGCTAAATGTATTTTGGGTTGCAATTCCACATATGCCTATGGCCTGTTTGAGCAATATATCATTTAGTAACAAATTTTGTAAATTTATTTATTTTTTTTGTTATTATTCAATCACTTGGGACAAAAAAAATAATATTCAATGGGCTCAACATGCCTCTCAGCAATTTCCTTGGGGTGTCTACTTTCCAAAATGGGGTCATTTGGGGGGGGTTTGTACTGCCCTGCCATTTTAGCACCTCAAGAAATGACATAGGCAGTCATAAACTAAAAGCTGTGTAAATTCCAGAAAATGTACCCTAGTTTGTAGACACTATAACTTTTGAGCAAACCAATAAATATATGCTTATTGACATTTTTTTATCAAAGACATGTGGCCAAATACATTTTCGCCTAAATGTATGACTAAAATTGAGTTTATTGGATTTTTTTTATAACAAAAAGTAGAAAATATCATTTTTTTTTCAAAATTTTCGGTCAAAAATTTTCAAAAATAAAAATCCCAGAGGTGATTAAATACCATCAAAAGAAAGCTCTATTTGTGGGAAGAAAAGGACGCAAATTTCTTTTGGGTACAGCATTGCATGACCGCGCAATTAGCAGTTAAAGCGACGCAGTGCCAAATTGTAAAAAGTGCTATGGTCAGGAAGGGGGTAAATCCTTCCGGGGCTGAAGTGGTTAAGGAACAAAGCTGACATTATCAAGCTATGTCCCCGATATGTTTTGCCACATCCCACCATGGCTTCCTCAAAGGGATTTGCTGTTTTCCCCTACTGTATTTGTGGTATTGTGATTTTACTAAAGATTCCACAATAAAGGTGAATTTAGATGTGCGGTCGACCAAAATTTATTTTTCCTTTGTGAAAACCTTAAAACTACCTGACACAAATCCTTCCTGTAATCCCAGTACTAATAACCCCCAGTATAACCCCAACCCTAACACTAATCCTACCTGTAAAACTAACCCTCACACAAACCCTTCCTATAACCCCAATATTACCCCATTGTAATCCTAATTCTCCCAATAATCCTCCCTGTAACCCCAACCCTAACACTAATCCTACCTGTAATCCTAAAACTAACCCTCACACAAACCCTTCCTGTAACCCCCAATACTAACAATAACCCTTAAATTTATTCCAATCCTCCCTTTAATCCTCCCTGTAACCTCAACCCTAAAGTAAGGTACACACTATAAGAAAATCGGAAGAGAAATTCTGTACGATTTTCGATTTTCCTTTAGTGTGTACACAACTTTCAACATCCAATTCAGATTTTCAAAACAAAAATTTCCAAAGGGACAAACTGTGAGCAGAACTAATATTTTTCGTTTAATGTGTACGGTTTTCGTACAAGAAAAATCAGATACAAAAGACTGCGCATGATCAGAAACAATAAACAACACAAAAAATGTTTGTAGTACGAGAATTCTTATACATTATTTCCATCCCCGTTTTTGGTTTGCTGTGAAACATTGAGGAAAACCAAACAATCATTAACCTGATTTTCTTATAGTGTGTATCCACCTTAACACTAATCCTGCTTGTAACCCTAAAACAAGCTCACACACTATAAGCCTAAAACTAACCTTCCCTGTGACCTCAGAACAAAATTTGTGAGCTCATCCAGGAATGTGTGTGATGGGAATATGAAGTATTACCCAGAACAAACCCTCGCCTGTGTAAACTTAACTTGTTTGAATACTCATCTGTCCCGAGCAGCGGTGGCTGGTGGTCAGAGGGGGTGGTGAGAGGGGGCGACAAGCAGACCTGGCCCCCTCACTCGCACCCCCCCCCCGATCGTTCAAAACGGTGCGATCCACTAGCACTACACTAACCCCCTACAGGCCGCGATCCTCTTGAACTAGCGCCAACCCCCCCGCACGATCGATGGCCATACCTTACTGTAGTAGAGGTGTGGGGAAGAGGACGAGGTGGTGATGCTCTGCTGCATCTGGGGGATATATATATATATACAGTAGATAGAGATATGAAAGAAACATGTAAATTCTAGACAGCTTACCTATTTATTTATTATAGGTACTGTCAATTCCAGCGTCGTTTCTGGCATCGCATCTCTCCCACAGGTAGTTCACACTGCCCTCTGCGACCCGCTGCGGGTGTCATTACAATGTTAATGACACCCCCAGATCGGTTTACAGATCGCAGTGTGAACTGTGAACTCGTACAGAAATCGGATCACATAGGTGAGAACACCCATGCGATCCGATTTCAGTGTGGGAGAAAACAAGTCTCTGCACTTTTTTTCCAGCGAATCTAATGCGAGTTCAGCCATAAAACTGTATGGCTGAACTCGCATCTCACAGACACCGCATGTGATTCGCACCACAGTGTGGGTGCAAATCACATGCCATGTCTTAGACCGCAGAAGTCTGAACCTGGGCTCATACCCTACCTCCAGTAGGGAATAAGAGAAACCAACAAAACAAATGTAGGGAAGTAAAGGGTTATCCCATAGCTCCCAACTATCCCTGATATAGAGGGACTGTCCCTGATTTGGAGCAATGTCCCTTTGTCCCTCTTTTCTCCTCATTTGTCCCTCATTTTGGTCTGATCTATATAGTTGTATATACAGTAAAATGCACTATTTATCTTTCAAAAAGTGTTTCCCAGTGCTAAACCTTTCATCCAAATTCTAAATTGCTACATTTATAAATTGCAAAAGCCAATAAAAAGGAATAGTAGTGGTAAAAAAAAGCCCTTTTGTATTTAATTTTTTTTTTGGTTAATTCTCCTTTGAGGCTGTGTGGCAGGGGGCGTGTCCTATGCCTACATATGTTTATTAGTAGGTGTCCCTTATTCCCATCTCAAAATGTTGGGAGGTATGGATAACCTCCTCACCTGATAACAGAACATTCACTGCACGCTCAGGCTCAGAGTTATTTACTGCTGGGACAATATAACTCCATAACTGGAGACAAGTTCAACAAACTGAGATAGCTGAAGATAGCAGAACTTGGGCTGGCAACCTGTCACATGGGAAGATCGGTGTCTCTCCTGCAATAAATAAGGCTGAGCCTAGTGTGCAGTGGGCTGTTATCATGTGAGTAAGTGAAAGATTTAGACCCCTTTCACACTGGAGGCGTTTTTTCAGTGCCTAGTTACTGCCCTACATAGGGGCTTACCTCTGCCCTTATGGAGCCGCGCTGGCAGTCTCAATCTGTCCATTTGTGTCCACTCCACACTGCAGTGAGCCGGGAAACTGGAAGTGACACGGGTGTGCTGAAAAAAGCACCACCCACCGTCCTCCGATCCCCGCCAATTAAGATACAGGAGGGGAGGACAGAAACAAATCAGTGTAGAGTGGGAGTGTGTGTGAGCGCATCATTTGCACCCTGCACATGCCCTAAACGCGGGCAAATCAGCTTCCCAGCTTGCAATCAGCTGATTGCAAGCTGGGAAGCTTCCCATAGACTTCCATGACACTCTTAAAGGGCACCTTTTTTTTATTTAATTTTTTTTTTTTTTTTCTTACAGCTTGGGGGGGGGGGGGGGGGTTGATGCTATGGACGGGCCGCCACTGCTAGGAAAGGGGATAACTAAACTCCTATAGAAGTCTTTTACCTCTGGAGGTAGCAATCTCCATTGAATATAAAAATATTATGCCTTAACAAATATTCCAAACTGAGGAAAATAATCTGCTGGTGAACTAACAAACAAATACTATGAAAAGAAACTGCCTGTATGCCCAGAGGATTTGGAATCAATAAATACAAACGTGTCACAAGTAATCCAAAGATAATAAGACTGCCAAACAGAATCTTATAACATAAATAGCAGCTGTTTGATGTCTCTAAGATAACCTAGCAACTCAGTAATCAAAGGCTGTAGCTGGTAATCTACCCGCTGGCTCAAATGTCCGTTTAATGAGGGAGTCCACCTACAAAAAAAATTATTAAAAGCCAGCAGCTACAAATACTGCAGCTGCTGACTTTTAATAAATGGACACTTACCTGTCCTGGAGTCCAGCGATGTCTGCAGCCGAAGCCGATCAATCGCTCAGGTCTCGGCTGCTGCCTCTGCCATTCTCTGTGAGGGAATCAGGAAGTGAAGCATTGCAGCTTTACTTCCCGGTTCCCTACTGCGCATGCGCGAGTCACGCTGCGCGTCCTACGTGGTCCCCACTATCTCCTGGGACCTGTGTGTTTCCCAGGAGACAGCGGGGGAGTGCGGGAAGGGGCGTGACTTCTGTGGGAGTCTATTCCAGGAAGTGGGTGCAAATACCTGTAGTAGACAGGTATCTGCACCCCCCCTCCCCCCTGAAAGGTGCCAATTGTGGCAACGGAGGGGGGGAGGAATCAGAATAGCGGAAGTTCCACTTTTGGGTGGAACTCTGCTTTAAGGACCCACTACCTACAACAATGGGTCTGTCAACCAAAGGATTAAGACTCCCTTTCACACTGAGGCAGTTTTCAGGCATTTTAGTGCTAGAAATAACGCCTGTAAAGCACCTGAAAATTGCCTTCCAATAATTGCAATGAGTGCTTTCACACCCGGGCGGTGCGCTTGTGGGACGTTAGAAAAAGTCCTGCAAACAGCATCTTTGGTATGGTTTGGGAGCGCAGTATACAGCACTCCCAGAACACCCCAGCCCATTGCAATGGGGATGAATATTTCACCCTCCTTTTGAGCTCATGTTGAGCTCCCCTTACTCCCCTAGAAACAAGGGACTTTAAATCTCTTTTTAAAAGAATTAGAGGGCTCACATTTAAGTTTGACATATGTGTCACCACCAGATAACTGATGGACAGCCTCACTCTTGAATGCTTCAGCATTTAGCGTGACCACTGATCCCCCCCCCCCCCCCCTTATCAGCGTTCCTAATGACAATGCTGGAATCTCTACAGAGACTTTCCATGGCTATTCAATACCGTAAGGTCAAATCGTCAAAAAAGACATATCCAGTATTAGATGCTAAGCGTGTGAGATCTTTCTCAGCTAGCTTCTGGTACTGGTCCATAACTTTACCTATAGAAACTAATAGGGGTAAAAGTCAGATTTGAGTCTGAAATGTATGGATGTTTTATAACATTGACTATCATTATCATCAGGACCAGACTCACATGCCACATTTTCAAGATTGCTCACTAAGCATAATTCCTCAAAAATGAAAAAGAATAGATCTCATATTATCCTGATCAATCCTCTCTATCCTGGAAATGGACTAACTAAAAACACCGAAATATTTTTTTTTCTAAGTGTAATAGAACAAACTATTTTATTGACATTGAGGATTGTATCAAATAATTTGGATTTCTTTTAGGACAAAAATGTAACCCTTGAGATAAAAGGCAACCTTCTTCATCTGTTAGAGAGCTTTGGGACAAAGAAAATCCCCCATAATGTTTTTAATAAAACTGGAGCACTCAGAATCTGGTGCAGCTGTGCATGGTAGCGAATCAGCTTCTAACTTCAGCTTGTTCAGTTAAGCTTTGGTAATAAAACTTGGAAGCTGATTGGTTTCTATTAAGAGCTGCAACAGATTTTGCACTTTCCTTTAACCACTTGACGACCGCCTCACGCCGATGTACGTCGGCAAAGTGGCACGGACAGGCAAAATCAAGTACAGGGTACGTGATTTGCCTTCCGCGGGTGGGGGGTCCGATCGGACCCCCCCCGGTGCCCGAGGCGGTCGTCTTTTGTCCAGCGGCGATCGGTGATGAGGGGGAGACCATCCGTTCGTGGCCCCCCCCTCGCGATCGCCGCCGGCCAATGGAATCATTCCTTTGCTGCTGTATGCTAAACAGCAGTAAAGGAAATGATGTCATCTCTCCTCGGCTCGGTAATTTCCGTTCCGGCCCGAGGAGAGAAGACTTCACTGTGAGTGCACCAAACACTACACACACAGTAGAACATGCCAGGCTCACAAATCACCCCGATCCCCCCCCCGATCGCCCCCCGATCCCCCCCCAATCACCCCCCCCCCTGTCACAAACTGACACCAGCAGTTTTTTGTTTTTGTTTTTTTTGTTTTTTTCTGATTACTGCATAGTGTCAGTTTGTGACAGTTACAGTGTTGGGACAGTTAGTATTAACCCCCTTTAGGTCTAGGGTACCCCCCTAACCCCCCCTAATAAAGTTTTAACCCCTTGATCACCCCCTGTCACCAGTGTCGCTAAGCGATCATTTTTCTGATCGCTGTATTAGTGTCGCTGGTGACGCTAGTTAGTGAGGTAAATATTTAGGTTCGCCGTCAGCGTTTTATAGCGTCAGGGACCCCCATATACTACCTAATAAATGTTTTAACCCCTTGATTGCCCCCTAGTTAACCCTTTCACCCCTGATCACCGTATAACCGTTACGGTTGACGCTGGTTAGTTTGTTTATTTTTTATAGTGTCAGGGCACCCGCCGTTTATTACCGAATAAAGGTTTAGCCCCCCGATCGCCCGGCGGTGATATACGTCGCCCCAGGCAGCGTCAGATTAGCGCCAGTACCGCTAACACCCACGCACGCAGCATGCGCCTCCCTTAGTGGTATAGTATCTGTACGGATCAATATCTGATCCAATCAGATCTATACTAGCGTCCCCAGCAGTTTAGGGTTCCCGAAAACGCAGTGTTAGCGGGATCAGCCCAGATACCCGCTAGCACCTGCGTTTTGTGCCTCCGCCCGGCCCAGCCCAGCCCACCCAAGTGCAGTATCGATCGATCACTGTCACTTACAAAACACTAAACGCATAACTGCAGCGTTCGCAGAGTCAGGCCTGATCCCTGCGATCGCTAACAGTTTTTTTGGTAGCATTTTGGTGAACTGGCAAGCACCAGCCCCAGGCGTCAGGTTAGCGCCAGTACCGCTAACACCCACGCACGCAGCATACGCCTCCCTTAGTGGTATAGTATCTGAACGGATCAATATCTGATCCGATCAGATCTATACTAGCGTCCCCAGCAGTTTAGGGTTCCCAAAAACGCAGTGTTAGCGGGATCAGCCCAGATACCTGCTAGCACCTGCGTTTTGCCCCTCCGCCCAGGCGAACCCAGCCCACCCAAGTGCAGTATCGATCGATCACTGACACTTACAAAACACTAAACGCATAACTGCAGCGTTCACAGAGTCAGGCCTGATCCCTGCGATCGCTAACAGTTTTTTTGGTAGTATTTTGGTGAACTGGCAAGCACCAGCCCCAGGCAGCGTCAGATTAGCGCCAGTACCGCTAACACCCACGCACGCACCGTACACCTCCCTTAGTGGTATAGTATCTGATCGCATCAATATCTGATCCGATCAGATCTATACTAGCGTCACCAGCAGTTTAGGGTTCCCAAAAACGCAGTGTTAGCGGGATCAGCCCAGATACCTGCTAGCACCTGCGTTTTGCCCCTCCGCCCGGCCCGGCCCAGCCCACCCAAGTGCAGTATCGATCGATCACTGTCACTTACAAAACACTAAACGCATAACTGCAGCGTTCGCAGAGTCAGGCCTGATCCCTGCGATCGCTAACAGTTTTTTGGTAGCGTTTTGGTGAACTGGCAAGCGCCAGCGGCCTAGAAAACCCGGTCGTAGTCAAACCAGCACTGCAGTAACACGTGGTGACGTGGCGAGTCCCATAAGTGCAGTTCAAGCTGGTGAGGTGGCAAGCACAAGTAGTGTCCCGCTGCCACCAAGAAGACAAACACAGGCCCGTCGTGCCCATAATGCCCTTCCTGCTGCATTCGCCAATCCTAATTGGGAACCCACCGCTTCTGCAGCGCCCGTACTTCCCCTATTCACATCCCCAACCAAATGCAGTTGGCTGCATGAGAGGCATTTTTATGTCCTCCCGAGTACCCCTACCCAGCGAACCCCCCCAAAAAAGATGTCGTGTCTGCAGCAAGCGCGGATATAGGCGTGACACCCGCTATTATTGTCCCTCCTGTCCTGACAATCCTGGTCTTTGCATTGGTGAATGTTTTGAACGCTACCATTCACTAGTTGAGTATTAGCGTAGGGTACAGCATTGCACAGACTAGGCGCCATTTCACAGGGTCTCCCAAGATGCCATCGCATTTTGAGAGACCCGAACCTGGAACCGGTTACCGTTATAAAAGTTAGTTACAAAAAAAGTGTAAAAAAAAAAAAAAAAATGAAATAAAAAAAAATAGTTGTTGTTTTATTGTTCTCTCTCTCTCTATTCCCTCTCTCTATTGTTCTGCTCTTTTTTACTGTATTCTATTCTGCAATGTTTTATTGTTATTGTTATTATTATTGTTATTATGTTTGTTTTTCAGGTGTGTAATTATTTACACTTTACTGTGCTTTATTGTTAACCATTGTTAACCATTTTTTTGTCTTCAGGTACGCCATTCACGACTTTGAGTGGTTATACCAGAATGATGCCTGCAGGTTTAGGTATCATCTTGGTATCATTCTTTTCAGCCAGCGGTCGGCTTTCATGTAAAAGCAATCCTAGCGGCTAATTAGCCTCTAGACTGCTTTTACAAGCCGTGGGAGGGAATGCCCCCCCCCCACCGTCTTCCGTGTTTTTCTCTGGCTCTCCTGTCTCAACAGGGAACCTGAGAATGCAGCCGGTGATTCAGCCAGCTGACCATAGAGCTGATCAGAGACCAGAGTGGCTCCAAACATCTCTATGGCCTAAGAAACCGGAAGCTACGAGTATTTCATGACTTAGATTTCGCCGGATGTAAATAGCGCCATTGGGAAATTGGGGAAGCATTTTATCACACCGATCTTGGTGTGGTCAGATGCTTTAAGGGCAGAGGAGAGATCTAGGGTCTAATAGACCACAATTTTTTCAAAAAAGAGTACCTGTCGCTACCTATTGCTATCATAGGGGATATTTACATTCCCCGAGATAACAATAAAAATGATTAAAAAAAAAATATGAAAGGAACAGTTTAAAAGTAAGATTAAAAAAGCAAAAAAATAATAAAGAAAAAAAAAAAAAAAAAAAAAACACCCCTGTCGCCCCCTGCTCTTGCGCTAAGGCGAACGCAAGCGGCGGTCTGTCGTCAAACGTAAACAGCAATTGCACCATGCATGTGAGGTATCACCGCGAAGGCCAGATCGAGTGCAGTAATTTTTCCAGTAGACCTCCTCTGTAAATCTAAAGTGGTAACCTGTAAAGGCTTTTGAAGGCTTTTAAACATGTATTTATTTTGTTGCCACTGCACGTTTGTGCGCAATTTTAAAGCATGTCATGTTTGGTATCCATGTACTCGGCCTAAGATCATCTTTTTTATTTCATCAAACATTTGGGCAATATAGCGTGTTTTAGTGCATTAAAATTAAAAAAAGTGTGTTTTTTCCCCAAAAAATGCGTTTGAAAAATCGCTGCGCAATTACTGTGTGAAAAAAAAAAATGAAACACCCACCATTTTAATCTGTAGGGCATTTGCTTTAAAAAAATATATAATGTTTGGGGGTTCAAAGTAATTTTTTTGCAAAAAAAAAAAACTTTTTCATGTAAACAATAAGTGTCAGAAAGGGCTTTGTCTTCAAGTGGTTAGAAGAGTGGGTGATGTGTGACATAAGCTTCTAAATGTTGTGCATAAAATGCCAGGACAGTTCAAAACCCCCCCAAATGACCCCATTTTGGAAAGTAGACACCCCAAGCTATTTGCTGAGAGGCATGTCGAGTCCATGGAATATTTTATATTGCGACACAAGTTGCGGGAAAGAGACAAATTTTTTTTTTTTTTTGCACAAAGTTGTCACTAAATGATATATTGCTCAAGCATGCCATGGAAATATGTGAAATTACACCCCAAAATACATTCTGCTGCTTCTCCTGAGTACGGGGATACCACATGTGTGAGACTTTTTGGGAGCCTAGCCGCGTACGGGACCCCGAAAACCAAGCACCGCCTTCAGGCTTTCTAAGGGCGTGAATTTTTGATTTCACTCTTCACTGCCTATCACAGTTTCGGAGGCCATGGAATGCCCAGGTGGCACAAAACCCCCCCAAATGACCCCATTTTGGAAAGTAGACACCCCAAGCTATTTGATGAGAGGTATAGTGAGTATTTTGCAGACCTCACTTTTTGTCACAAAGTTTTGAAAATTGAAAAAAGAAAAAAAAAAATGTTTTTTCTTGTCTTTCTTCATTTTCAAAAACAAATGAGAGCTGCAAAATACTCACCATGCCTTTCAGCAAATAGCTTGGGGTGTCTACTTTCCAAAATGGGGTCATTTGGGGGGGTTTTGTGCCACCTGGGCATTCCATGGCCTCCGAAACTGTGATAGGCAGTAAAGAGTGAAATCAAAAATTTTCACCCTTAGAAATCCTGAAGGCAGTGATTGGTTTTCGGGGTCCAGTACGCGGCTAGGCTCCCAAAAAGTCCCACACATGTGGTATCCCCATACTCAGGAGAAGCAGCTAAATGTATTTTGGGGTGCAATTCCACATATGCCCATGGCCTGTGTGAGCAATATATCATTTAGTGACAACTTTATGGAAAAAAAAAAAAAATAAAAAAAAAGTGTCACTTTCCCGCAACTTGTGTCAAAATATAAAATATTCCATGGACTCAATATGCCTCTCAGAAAATAGCTTGGGGTGTCTACTTTCCAAAATGGGGTCATTTTGGAGGTTTTTGTGCCACCTGGGCATTCCATGGCCTCCGAAACTGTGATAGGCAGTGAAGAGTGAAAGCAAAAATTTACACCCTTAGAAATCCTGAAGGCGGTGATTGGTTTTCGGGGCCCCGTACGCGGCTAGGCTCCCAAAAAGTCCCACACATGTGGTATCCCCATACTCAGGAGAAGCAGCTAAATGTATTTTGGGGTGCAATTCCACATAGGCCCATGGCCTGTGTGAGCAATATATCATTTAGTGACGACTTTAGTGACGAATAAATATTCAATGGGTTCAACATGCCTCTCAGCAATTTCCTTGGGGTGTCTACTTTCCAAAATGGGGTCATTTGGGGGGGTTTTGTACTGCCCTGCCATTTTAGCACCTCAAGAAATGACATAGGCAGTCATAAACTAAAAGCTGTGTAAATTCCAGAAAATGTACCCTAGTTTGTAGACGCTATAACTTTTGCGCAAACCAATAAATATACGCTTATTGACATTTTTTTTACCAAAGACATGTGGCCGAATACATTTTGGCCTAAATGTATGACTAAAATTTAGTTTATTGGATTTTTTTTATAACAAAAAGTAGAAAATATCATTTTTTTTCAAAATTTTCGGTCTTTTTCCGTTTATAGCGCAAAAAATAAAAACCGCAGAGGTGATCAAATACCATCAAAAGAAAGCTCTATTTGTGGGAAGAAAAGGACGCAAATTTCGTTTGGGTACAGCATTGCATGACCGCGCAATTAGCAGTTAAAGCGACGCAGTGCCAAATTGGAAAAAGACCTCTGGTCCTTAGGCAGCATAATGGTCCGGGGCTCAAGTGGTTAAAACTTTAGTACATAACCCCTATGAGTCAAAGTAGTAATAAAGTATTGTTGTTTCTGCGCTACCTAGTGATAGTGCGAATGATTAACACAAAGAAAAACCCGATAAAACTGATTGCAGCCAGTAGGGATGAGCTCGGGTGTGTTCGCACACTCCACGTACAGAGCCCACCAGGAAGTCAGCACGGCGCTGCGCTAATCACAGGCAGTGAGACATTTCCTGATCTCTGCAGCCGCACATCGGGAAAATGTCTCACTGCTTGTGATTGACGCAGCGCCGTGCTGACTTCCTGGGTCTGTACGTGGAGTGTGCATACACGCCCGAGCCCCACCTTAGCAGCCAACACTACCATGTGTTCTCACACCGTTAGTAATTATTCCTTGAAAAAGTGCAGCGCAATTACAATATATTAAAAAAAAACACAACTTCAATGCAATATGACCAAACAGTTTAAAGTGAAATGATATTAATTCACGTGCAAACAAATGACATGCATGGACATGTATCAAAAGTCATGCTAATTATAAAAAACACAATGTAAAGGGCACATATGTGAAAAAAATAGAATATGTACTAAAGTCCAATCCACAGTTTACTTGATAAACTCCAAAGGTGCTCAGTTTCTAAAAACAATCTTCAGCCATAATGGTTCAAGGTAAATTGTCATGAACACCCAGTATAATCCACCACGAATGACCCTAGTTGCTCACCTCAATTCTGTATATACAAGCGCATTGCCCTTTAACTGGGCAGCCATAGATCTTCAGATCTCTCCAGATGGGCATAGGAGCTTAATCTATTCCAGGGATCTCCACACCCTCCAGAAAGCAATTAACAGTGCCTCCAGTGAAATGGTGCCCAACCCCATACACACTATACAACTTTTGTTGTCTGATTTTCTTTAGATTTACCAAAACAATGTAGTACAAGGACCTACCTGATTGCATACAATTTTAAACTCTTAAGGTTTGACTTAATATTATATGGTTTGGGTAAATCTGAAGGAAAAAATCTACAGAAAATTGTATAATGTGTATCCAGCTTTAGGAATCCTCATTACGCAGAATTTAAAACAATGTACATTTATTAAAACATTAAAGATCCAGAGGAAATGTACACTGAAATAATTGCCTCTTTAAAATAGTGGTGCCCCCTTAAGGAACAAAGCTGATGTCATCAAGCTATGTCCCCAATATGTTTTGCCACGTCCCACCACGGCTTCTTCAAAGAGATTTGCTGTTTTCCCCTACTGTATTTGTGGTATTGTGATTTTACTAAAGATTCCACACTAAAGGTTTTAGATGTGCGGTCGACCAAAATTTATTTTTCCTTTGTGAAAACCTTAAAATTACAGGACACAAATCCTTCCTGTAATCCCAGTACTAATAACCCCCAGTATAACCCCAACCCTAACACTAATCCTACCTGTAAATATAACCCTCAAACAAATCCTTCCTGTAACCCCAATATTACCCCATTGTAATCCTAATCCTCCCAATAATCCTCCCTGTAACCCCAACCCTAACACTAATCCTACCTCTAATCCTAAAACTAACCTACACACAAACCCTTCCTGTAACCCCAATATTACCCCATTGTAATCCTAATCCTCCCAATAATCTTCCCTGTAACCCCAACCCTAAAACTAATCCTACCTCTAATCCTAAAACTAACCTTCACACGAGCCCTTCCTGTAACCCCAATACTAACAATAACCCTCACATTTATTCCAATCCTCCCATTAATCCTCCCTGTAACCTCAACCCTAAAGTAAGGTACACACTATAAGAAAATTGGAAGAGATATTCTGTACGATTTTTGATTTTCCTTTCGTGCATACACAATTTTTCAACATCCAATTCAGTTTTCCAAAGGGGCAAACTCCAAAATTTTTCTCGTATGTGAACAGAACGATTTTCATTTAATGTGTGTGGTTTTCATACAAGAAAAATCAGATACAAAAGACTGCGCATGATCAGAAACAATAAACAACACAAAAAATGTTTGTAGTATGAAGATTCTCATACATTATTTCCTTCCCCGATTTTGGTTTGCTGTGAAACATTGAGGAAAACCAAACAATCATTAACCTGATTTTCTTATAGTGTGTATCCAGCTTAACACTAATCCTGCCTGTAACCCTAAAACAAGGCCACACACTATAAGCCTAAAATTAACCTTCCCTGTGACTTCAGAACAAACCCTCGCCTGTGTAAACGTAACCCCTTGTTTGAATACTCATCCGTCCCGAGCAGCGGTGGCTGGTGGTCAAAATTTTGAGAGGGGGTGAAAAGCAGACCTGGGGCCCCCTCACTCGCACACCCCCCCCCCCTCCCCCGATCGTTTAAAACAGTGTGATCCACTGGCACTACACAAACCCCCTAACGGTCACGATCCTTTTGTTTTGCACTAGCACCAACCCCCCCGCACGATCGATGGCCATACCTTACTGTAGTAGAGGTGTGGGGAAGAGGACAAGGTGGTAATGTTTATATATATATATACAGTAGATAGAGATATGAAAGAAATGTGTAAATTCCAGACAGCTTACCTAAGCTCCACTTCTTAAGCATCTGTTTTGTCTACCTGCTCCGTAGAGATGTGAGCTCTTCTACTCATTTCCACACCTACTCTTCTCTTTTCACTGTGAATGTAGAAACACACCTTCTGCAGCGCTGTGTTGATGTCATTATTGTATTCATCCTCTTATCATGTTAACCTCCAGTATGTTTCTACCCTTGCCTGTCTGCTGTTACACGTGTAAGGTGGACAGTTTCGCTCGCCAGCCTAAAGTAGTAGAATTTTATTTCTTGGCTCATTACAAATTATGTTATTGGATTGAGTTTCCTTTCATTATAACAGAGGTATTGCAACCCGATACTGCTTCTACCAAACTAAATACTGTTGGGAACACAAGCAATGAAAAATAAAATTGTGACTGAACTCGCTTTCTTTTTAATTCTTGCACAAAAGACAGAGATATATCTTTATATTTCCATCTAGAGTGAATAAAAAATGCAATTCCCAGTACTCCAGTTAAGGCAGCCCTTTCATTTGGTTTCCTATTAAAACTCAAAGCAGAGAAACCTACTCTGCATTTTATTTATTTATTATAGACATTGTCAATTTACGCAGTGCTTTATAGCTGGAGTTAGATTGTTTGGTAGTGTAGGTAAATTTGTCAGGCTTGGCTGGCAGCCAAGTCTGTGTGTTTTCCTGGGTCAGGGTTGAGTGACTCGGGGGGCTTGTATGACTCACAGGCACCTTCTCATGACACACGGAGGGATCCTGACCAGGAGGCACGGGAGCAAGGAGAGGACAGTGGGAGAACACTGCCGGGCAAATCTCCAAGGAGAAAGACAGCCAGGATGGCTGGTGAGTGTTATGCTGCGTACACACGATCGGACATTCCAACAACAAAAGCGTAGCTTTTTTTTCGGAGGATGTTGGCTCAAACTTGTCTTGCATACACACGGTCAAACAAATGTTGTCGGAAGTTCCGAACGTCAAGAACTCGGTGATGTACAACGCGTACGACGGCACTATAAAAAGGAAGTTCAATAGCCAGTTCGCCACCCTTTAGGCTCCTTCTGCTAATCTCGTGTTTATCTTGTGTTAGTAGAAGTTTGGTGAGAGATGATTTGCGCTTTTCAGCCTCGTGCTTTTCAGTTAGTTTCTGCTTTTCAGTTTGCGCTTGTGGGTTCCTATCTGTTCTTCAGTGCGTGTTGTCAGTTAGTTCCTGTCTGTCAGTGCATTCTAGTTAATAGTTTGCTTCTGTTTTTCAGTGCGTTCTTGTCCGCTTGTTTCTGATTTTCAGCTTTTGTTTCTGATTTTCCTTTAAACCTAAATCTGGTACTTTCCCATCACTTCAAACCAATCCTAATATTTGGGCTTTTGTCCAACAAACTACCTTTGAGATCCAAAATATGGATTTGCAAAAAATCCATACACATAATTTATCCCCTGGACAACGGAAAGCCCTTCGAGAATTACAATGGAGGAGAGGAGAGTCTGACAGGGGAGCCTAGGTAGGGGTGTGCCGCATCCCGAAATAGCTAGAACCAAAGAAAGATATCCCTATGTGGGACTTTGGGGGCACTACCACAAAAGAAAATGAATACGTTTAAATCATTTATTTAAGCAAGAATATCAAAAATAGAAAGATATAAAAAATATATGGATGCATATAAACATGAATACAAAATAGAAAAACCGATGAAGTGGTAAATCAATATGACTCCTTGAACCAACGCGTTTCAGAGAAAACAGTTCCTTCGTCAGGGTTCTTTATGGAGAGATTGATATCTGGGGGTACGTAACGTATCAATGATTATTAATCAATATGAATACAAACAGTTTTTATCCCAGTTCAATTACATCAGAAAAGATCACTTACATTGTATTCCTAAGCATCCACAAAGTTAAAATGAGCGATATGCAACCTCGCGTCCTGCTCACCGCACGCAATGCCCTGATGGATTAGCCCGTGATGTGTGTAAGTAGCAACTGAGGCATGCAAAAGGGGGACAAAAAAAGGTCCCCTACTAGCATCCAAAAGAGACCACGTCCTGGCCTGGGCACAGCTCCTGTATGTGAGCTGGGGTCCAAGGTGCAGACCTGAGAGAAAGCACACAAAACCAATTCACAGGGTTAAAATGAGGGTAAGAGCAATCTATAAGAAATAGACAACCCTCTTCGGATTGTCACCAAATATTGTAATCAACATGCAGAGGTGAGGCAAATCGTTTCAAAATTCTGGCATGTACTAACTATGGACCCCAGTTTAGGCAGACTCCTCCCTGAGAGTCCATTATTCACCTTTAAAAAGGCTACGTCTATCTCTTCTAGATTAATAAGAAGTGAATTTAAGGGGGACAAAAATATAGAACATTGCAAATATAAAGGTACCTACATGTGTGGAGCATGTGGGTACTGTAAATTCATGCACACTGTTAAAAACCCCATTCTACCAGATGGTAGGGTTTTCAAGGCTAAGCATTTTGCCAACTGCAAAACCCTGGGGGTGGTGTACATGCTCCTGTGTGACTGCGGATGCTTCTATGTCGGGAAAACGAAGTTCGAATTCTGGCATAGAGCATACCGTCACATTCGGAGCATGATGACATGTGACCCTAATCTGCCCCTGGGAAGACATACTGCCCTGGTACACGATGGGATTTTTCCAAAGATCAAATTTTTGATCCTCGATCGGGTACACCCGAGTTCGAGTGGGGGGGAAACTGGAATAAAAGTCTCCTCCAGCTCGAACTATGCTGGATCTATATTTTAAAAGCCACCAAATCACCTGGGCTGAATGATGCAATCTGCTTTAAGCCATTTCTGGAGGGCTTCAATTCAGGAGGTATGGAGAAATAGACCCATCTCCCCTCCCCCTGCCTCCATTCTCTGGGGGTTTGTTTAGTGTCAGGTCTCCATTATTTTACTGTACCATCTTCTTTAATCTATCCACATTATTTCAATTTTCTTTTTCTTTTCCCAATTTTGCCGTGCGAATCTCCTCCAGACTCCATCTGAACTGGAGGTAGTATGATCCGTGTATATATAGGTTTTATTGTTCAATATATCTGTTTGTATGTATGTGTTGCCATGCCTTGTCCCTGTACATGCGTCTGCTGTCTGCACGCTCTGCCCAGCTGGAGATACGAAATTTTCTGCATTCTGTGGTTGGGGTGTGATCACTACATATATTTAGCAGGGGGCTTCTATTCAGTGGGGGATATCATTTATTGCTTTATTCCTCCTTTTCCTTTCTTCTGCAGATACTTGCACTAGATTTGTGATATTAAGGTTGTCACTTTAATAGCGTAAATATTCCCCTTTGCCCTCTTTTCTAGATCAATTGCCTTTCCCCCCTTCCCTTTTACAAGACATGTCAATGAAGCATCCACTCATGTCTGTGCGCCCGGCATGGCAAAGACATCCGTCCAGGATGGTCGGTGGGAGGCTGCCTTTTCCATCTGGCATTCTCTCCCTTTTAGCCCTGGATCAGTCTTTGCTGACAGTTTCCAGGGCAGGTTGCCGTGCCGGTGGGACCTGTCCACGGCACGCCTCTCCTCAGCGCGACTGTATGATGTTCCCCCCTGTGCGTTCCAGCCTGGCTCTCGCGCATGCGTGGGACGTTGTCGGCTTCTGCGCTGTGTGGAGGCGGGGCGCGGCCAGGTCTCAGGCGGCCCATCGCGGACCTCTGATTCAGGCACTTCCTCTCAGCTGATTTCAGCCCTGCTCCTTCACTATCGAGCATTGGCTTCTGTGACGATGGTCTGAGGAAATCCTGGCTGAAACACACACCAGAGTAAGTTAATGACATTTTTTCACTTTGTTACTTAAACTATGAGGGGCATTCCTCTGACCAATGTACTAACACACTGGTCTTGGTTTTGTCTTCCCCTCTTTTTTTTTTATATATATACATTTAGTTACCTCCCTGTCTAACATTGTGAACATCACGGTGTTGCCGGGGAGATTACCTTGACATCATTCACGCCACTGACTCTGACCATCCCACCTGCCGGTATATGTGGATTTGTCTACCTATAGGTAAGTCTTTTATCCTCTGCATAGTATTTCTTATAGATTGCTCTTACCCTCATTCCAACACTGTGAATTGGATTTGTGTGCTTTCTCTCAGGTCTGCACCTTGGACCCCAGCTTACATACAGGAGCTGCGCCCAGGCCAGGACGCGGTCTCTTTTGGATGCCAGTAGGGGACCTTTTTTTGTCCCCCTTTGGCATGTCTCAGTTGCCACTTACACACATCACAAGCTAATCCATCAGGGCATTGTGTGCGGGGAGCAGGACGCGAGGTTGCATATCGCTCATTTTAACTTTGTGGATGCTAAGAAATACAAAGTAAGTGGTCTTTTCTGATTTAATTGAACTGGGATAAAAACTGTTTGTATTCATATTGATTATTAATCATTGATACTTTACGTACCCCCAGATATCAATCTCTCCATAAAGAACCCTGACGAAGGAACTGTTTTCTCTGAAACGCGTTGGTTCAAGGAGTCATATTGATTTACCACTTCATCAGTTTTTCTATTTTGTATTTATGTTTATATGCATCCATATATTTTTTATATCTTTCTATTTTTGATATTTTTGCTTAAATAAATTATTTAAACTTATTCATTTTCTTTTGGGGTAGTGCCTCCAAAGTCCCACATAGGGGTATCTTTCTTTGGTTCTAGCTATTTCGGGATGCGGCACACCCCTACCTAGGCTCCCCTGTCAGACTCTCCTCTCCTCTATTGTAATTCTCAAAGGGCTTTCCATTGTCCAGGGGATAAATTATGTGTATGGATTTTTTGCAAATCCATATTTTGGACCATCCCACCCTATCAAATGCCTTCTCGGCATCTATTCCCATAAGGCAGGATGGGATGGTGTGTCTCTGAACGAACGGTATTCCACCAATGTCAGGGTTTTTAAGGTATTATCTCTTGCCTCTCGTGCGTTTATGAATCCCACCTGATCCAGGTGTATAAATCTTGGTATAATCGGGGTAGTTC
The DNA here is from genome assembly GCA_037952925.1 of Lithobates clamitans. Taxonomy (NCBI): domain Eukaryota; kingdom Metazoa; phylum Chordata; class Amphibia; order Anura; family Ranidae; genus Lithobates; species Lithobates clamitans. Next base: position 4,845,164 of record JBBGZY010000124.1, read on the forward strand.
TATTTGCAATTATTTTAGAATACATTCTTAGATCAATATTTGTCAATGAAATAGGTCGATAATTACCGCATAGAGTGTGGTCCTTTTCGGGTTTGGGTATTAGTGAGATATAAGCCTGCATACCCTCTGAAACACAGGGCTGCCCGGCAGAAACAGAGTTATATGTCTGTTTCAAAATGGGGACTAGAAGATCTTTAAAGGTTTTATAGAATCGCGGGGTAAAACCATCAGGTCCCGGGCTTTTGCCCGGCACCAATGTATCTATTATATTCTGTAATTCCAGCTCAGAGAACTCCTGTTCTAGTTGTTCTACTTCTGTTACCGATAGAGTTGGTAAGGCCGTATCTTTTATATATTAATATACTCTCTGCTGGAATTTTTCCGGGTCCTGCTCTGCTAGTTGATTTGGAATATTGTATAATCTGGTATAAAAGGTATGAAAAGCCTTTAGGATCTCCATCGGGTCATATACTACGTCGCCAGTTTCTGATTTAACCTTTATAATAGGTGATGTATTCACCCGTTGGTGTAGAGCTCTAGCTAACAATTTACCTGCTTTATTACCCTGTTGAAAATACAAAGACCGGTTCCTATCTCTAGCCCGCAATGATTGTTCATTTAACAAGGTTCGCAGCTCTGCTCTTTTTTCAATTAGTTCCTCACATTTTCCCAGTACTGGTGTTCCCTTATGCAATAACTCTAGTCTCGAAATTTCCTTTAGAAGTTCATCTGTTCTGTTCTTTTTAGCTTTTTTTAATCTAGATCCGTGTTTTATGAATAAACCCCACACTACACATTTCAAGGCCTCCCATTGAGTAGGTACCGAAGTGGTGTCCCCTATGTGATCTTTTACAAAATTTGTTATAGCTTCTTTAATCTCTATTACACAGGGCTCATGAAACAGAAGATTATCATTTAACTTCCAAAAAGATCTGTTCCTATTCTTATTGGATTCTGCTACCACCAAAAATATAGGCATATGATCCGACCAGATCGCACTGCCTATATTCGAGGAAGAGGCTGCAGCCGTTGCTTGCTGATTAGTCAGAAAATAATCTAGTCTATGATGGGTATCATGAACTTTTGAATGAAATGTATATTCCCGTTCCATTGGGTGAAAAGCCCGCCATATATCGACCAACTGATCATAGGCGTGCGCAGCCTATTACATTAGGGTGTGCACCGAAAGCTCAAGCACACATACGTGTGTGTGTGTATATGTGTGTGTATATATATATATGTCAAAAGTATTGGGACGCCTGCCTTTACACACACATGACCTTTAATGACATCCCAGTCTTAGTCCGTAGGGTTTCAATAATGAGTTGGCCCACCTTTTGCAGCTATAACAGCTTCAACTCTTCTGGGAAGGCCGTCCACAAGGTTTAGGAGGGTGTCTATGGGAATGTTTGACCATTCTTACAGAAGGGCATTTTTTGAGGTCAGGACTCTGTGCAGGCCAGTCAAGTTCCTCTACCCCAAACTCGCTCATCCATGTCTTTACGGATCTTGCTTTGTGCACTGGTCCAAATCATTTGGTGGAGGGGGAATTTTGGTGTGGGGTTGTTATTCAGGGGTTGGGCTTGGCACCTTAGTGCCAGTAAAGGGAACTCTTCTGTCGTCAGCATACCAAGACATTTTGGACAATTTCATGCTCCCAACTTTGTGAGAACAGTTTGGGGATCTCCCCTTCCTGTTCCAACATGACTGCCCACCAGTGCACAAACAAGGTTCATAAAGACATGGACTTAGCAGGGGTGGTGGGAAATTAACTTCAAGTGCAATCATTCACATTATAACCGTAACTAAAACATATACAATTAAGTGTAACACTCTAAAAAATCACTCTAAAAAATAAAAATTCCAAAGTCCTATAATGGTGTGAACCTCCCAACTAAAAAGTTGTAGCACTTTAAGGTAATTTGTATTGCAATTGTCTGTAGAGGGGTTTCCACCATCCCTGCTAAGGCAGCACTGATGGGCACTGATTGGCAGCATTGATGGGCACTAATTGGTAGCACTGATGTGCACTGATAGGTGGCAATGATAGGCAGCACTGATGGGTGGCACTGATGGGCGCTTATTGTCAGCACTGATTGGCACTGATGGGCACTGATTGGTAGCAATTATGGGCACTGATAGGCTCTGATTCGCTGCACTGATAAGCAGCATTGGTTGGCACTGATTGACAGCATTGGTTGGCACTGATTTACAGCATTGGTTGGCACTGATAGGGTGCACTGACTGGGACTGGTTGCCACTGATAGGCAGCATTGGTTGGCACTAATAGGCAGCATTGGTTGGCACTGATAAGCAGCACTGGTTGGCACTGGTTGGCACTGGTAGGCAGAATTGGTTGGCACTGATAAGCAGCTCTGGCACGGATAGGCAGCACTGGTTGGCACGGATAGGCAGCATTGGTTGGCACTGATAAGCAGCACTGGCACTGATAGGCAGCATTGGTTGGCACTGATAAGCAACACTGGCACTAATAGGCAGCATTGGTCGGCACTAATAATCAGCACTGATTTGCACTGACAGGCAGCACTGGTTTGCACTGGTTGGCACTGAAAGGCAGAATTGGTTGGCACTGATAAGCAGCACTGGCATGGATAGGCAGTACTGGTTGGCAGCATTGGTTGGCACTGATTGGCAGCATTGGTTGGCACTGATTGGCAGCATTGGTTGGCACTGATTGGCAGCATTGGTTGGCACTGATAGGCAGCACTGGTTTGCACTGATAGGCAGCACTGGTTTGCACTGATAGGCAGAATTAGTTGGCACTGATAAGCAGCACTGGCATGGATAGGCAGTACTGGTTGGCACTGATAGGCAGCATTGGTTGGCACTGAGGATCAGCACTGGCACTGATAGGAGCATTGGTTGGCGCGGATAAGCAGCACTGGCACTGATAGGCAGCATTGGTTGGCACTGATAGGCAGAATTGGTTGGCACTGATAAGCAGCTCTGGCACGGATAGGCAGCACTGGTTGGCACGGATAGGCAGCATTGGTTGGCACTGATAAGCAGCACTGGCACTGATAGGCAGCATTGGTTGGCACTGATAAGCAACTCTGGCACTAATAGGCAGCATTGGTCGGCACTAATAATCAGCACTGATTTGCACTGACAGGCAGCACTGGTTTGCACTGGTTGGCACTGAAAGGCAGAATTGGTTGGCACTGATAAGCAGCACTAGCATGGATAGGCAGTACTGGTTGGCAGCATTGGTTGGCACTGATTGGCAGCATTGGTTGGCACTGATTGGCAGCATTGGTTGGCACTGATTGGCAGCATTGGTTGGCACTGATAGGCAGCACTGGTTTGCACTGATAGGCAGCACTGGTTTGCACTGATAGGCAGAATTAGTTGGCACTGATAAGCAGCACTGGCATGGATAGGCAGTACTGGTTGGCACTGATAGGCAGCATTGGTTGGCACTGAGGATCAGCACTGGCACTGATAGGAGCATTGGTTGGCGCGGATAAGCAGCACTGGCACTGATAGGCAGCATTGGTTGGCACTGATAAGCAGAATTGGTTGGCACTGATAAGCAGCACTGGCACGAATAGGCAGTACTGATTGGCACTGATTGGCAGCATTGGTTGGCACTGGCAGCATTGGTTGGCACTGATTGGCACTGATAGGGGAGAGGGGGAGTTTCACATTCAGGAGATGGTGAGAATTGCCAGAGCTGTTCAGTGTATGAAACTGTCAAATGATGACACTGCATGCATGGGGAGATACCAGCTGTTAAATGTCAGCGGTGATGTTGGTGGTGGGAGGGACTGAACAGTTACCAAACAGCAGCCAATAGGATTGGTCTGGGCGGGCCGCTACATTTCTCTGGCTCCGCCCTCTCTCTGAAGCAGCCCAATCATTGGCTGGTGTTGGCGCTTGGTCCCGCCCACCCCCGACATCACGGCTGAGTTGTGATGACTTACAACTGAGCCGCGATGTCGGGGGTGGGCGGGACCAAGTGCTATAAACGCCAGCCAATGTTTGAGCTGCTTTAGAGAGGGGGCGGGGCCACATAAATGTAGCGGCCCGCCCAGACCCCATCCCATTGGCTTGTGTTTGATGGCCGTTCAGTCCCGCCCACCCCCGACATCACTCTGACATTAAGACAGCTGGTCTCACTTCCTGCATGCAGTGTCATTATCTGACAGTTTCATACCCTGATCAGCTCTGGCAATTCTCACGATCTGCTGCCTGTGAAACTGTTTCACAGGCAGCGCGGGCCACACACTCTTTTGGATGCAGCATTTTGGGGCAAATCTCTGGAGACGGCACGGGGTGATTAGGGTGTGCCCAGGCACACCCGGCACACCCCGTGCGCACGCCTATGCAACTGATACTTTCCCAACATATCCTTAAATTTCTTTTTATCACTACCTTTCTGCGCTCTCAGGGATGTGGTTAACAGGGATCTGTTAACAGGTGTATTGCTGTTTTAATTTGTTCATAGTTAGGAAGATAGACATTAATGAGAGTGTATCTCTTACCAAGTATAACAAGTTTTACTAAAAGTGCTTTCCCATCTTTATTTCTCCATGTTTCTACCACGTGGTGAGGAATTGATTTATGTATTGCTATTGAGACTCCCCTAGACTTTGAATATGAAAAAGAATCATGGTACCAAGTTGTATAAAATCTATTTTGTAAATTAGGTATATGGTCTGTTCGAAAATGTGTCTCCTGAAATAAGGCAATATCTAAGGCAATATATTTGCAGAGTATAAGATTTGTGATCTTTTTATTGTGGAGTTTAAGCCTCTAACATTGTATGAGCAAAGTTTCAATGTCCCCGACATAAGGAGGAGAGAAAAAAAGGGAAGAAAAAAAATTCAAGAAAGATGTAACCCCCCCCCCCCCCTCAACAATCACACAGACCACTCACACTAATTCTCTCACTACCTATTTGATTGATATAGTAAGTTCAGTACTCAGGGAGATAAAAGGGTTTACCCTAGAAAAGACGTTTCCTACCCAGGCATAATATTATAATATTTTTTGTTCCCAGCTAATCCCAAAAAAAAAAAAAAAAAAAAAAAGAACACCCTTACCTCCCCCCTGTAGTTTATTCTGGTTATAAGGAATATGCAACCATCAATAATGCAAACATGATATCCCAGCATTCTTAGTCAATTAACCCTATTCCCTAAAATATAATACAATCTTCATTTAGTGTTATCAAAAGCTATAGACAATGCATAATGTGATATCTCATCCACCATTGAAATTATACATTTCATGTGATATCCCTTAATATTTTCTTTCTTTCTTTTTCTTTTTTTCCCCCTCCCTTCCATCCCCCCACTTCAACAATAATAATTTCCTACCAATGTATACCAACAACTAAAGCTCACCATGAACAATACAAAATATAATATCCACCGCACCACCCATCAACCCCCCCACCTAAAAAAAAATAAAAAAAATATCCAATCTAATTGAGATCAGGCATAATTAGCCTAATTGCACAACTAAGTAAGTAAATGCCCACACATTAAAAAAAAAAAATTAACAATGCCCTCTTGTGGTGTGAAACCTGTATCATCTATTGATATTGGAACAATATGTACAGTACTGCCAAATGTAATAGCTTACACAAAAAAACAAAAAAAAACAAACCACCTCCCCACCCTTCAACACCCCCCCCCCCCCCTGAAATCCCACTATCCAATCTGATTGAGATCAGGCATAATCAGACTCATTACACAACTAAATAAGTGAATGCTCATATATTATAGTGATACTAACAGTGCATCCTAAAACCTGTAACATCAATGCTTATTGGACCAATATACAATGCAAAATGTAGTGGCCTATGTCAAACGAACAGGAAAAAAAAAAAAAACCCACATAACCAACCTCAAATAAGTCCCTTGCCACCCATGTGGCAACACATAACCCGGTCTCACCCCAAAACTTGAAAAACAAATATTAACCTTGTAGTAAATTTTACATCATAACCCCTCTATCTCTTTCCACATATTATGCACCAAATTGTATTTAAACATAATTATGCAAACAGTGTTTGATCCTAATTACTATTAGTTGGAAGAAACACCCCCCCCCCCCCATACCCCTTTCCCCTGTTTTCCCCTACTAATTATAATACAACCTGCTTAAAGCCAGGCAATTATCAACAACTTTACACCAACAAATTCCTCAATGTGGTAAGTAAATGACAATATCCGCATAAAGTGTAATACCTGCAACTTTTGGTGCATCTAGTGTATTGCGCAAGCCTTGAAAAGAAAAAAGAAAAAAAAAAAAACCCCCGCTGGGAACCTAGTTCCTTCTCCCTTTCAATCTTAATCTACCCCAGCTCCCCGTCTGCCATCCCCCTCCTGTCTCTACTCGGCTATCAATCTATCCCCTGTTTTACCCTCCTGGGTTACCAAAATATATTTGAGACCATGCAGGTAAATCTACTAAAAGGAGTTAGAGCTTTTTTAGAAAATTAGGGAGGTCCCCCAAGTCCCGAAATGAAATATAATGTCCATTTTGATTAACCTTAATTTGAAAGGGAAATCCCCATCTATATGATATCTCCATTTGTCGCAGAATGTCCAGTAGGGGTTTTACTGCCCTCCTTTTCATCAATGTGTATCTAGATAGGTCCTGTAGGAGCATAAGCTGGGATCCCTCATATAATATGGTACGTTGTGTCTGGGCGGCTGCCATAATGCTATCTTTAACAAAGAAAAAATGGATTCTACATATAACATCTCTTGGTCTTGTTGTTTCTCTGTCTCTGGGGCCCATAACCCTGTGTGCTCTGTCAATTTCAAGATCTTCTCTCCTTGACCTTTTCAATAAGTCATTAAATATGCTTTGGAGAGCCACTTTCAGGCCATCTGTTCCCACCGATTCTTGTAGGCCTCTTATTCTTATATTGTTATGCCTACTTCTATTTTCCAAATCATCAGAAACATCGATCAAATATTTTAATCGTCGATCGACTTCTTGATTTTTCTCCTCCAATAGTAGTATTTTTGGTCAATAATATCCAGTCTGGAGTGAGTGGTTGTGATCTTTTTTTGTACGTCAGTTAAAGAAGATCTCAAAGTCTGCATTTCCTCCTGATACGAAGCTTCCAGTCTGTATACATATTTGTCCATATCCTCTCTAGTTGGTAAAGACTTTATATAAGCCTGCATATCCTGCATAGGATTCTGTCCCAGTCTCTCTTGATCCATTACAAGTTGTGGCGTATGGGCCACAGCACCAATATTGAGACTAGGCTCTATATCACTTGTAGGGGACACAAGATTTGTATCAACAGTCATAGAACCTTCTAGATGATCCTGAGACTGGGAATGTTGAAAAAAGTGCTTAACGTCTGTTTTGGGAGTTACTTGAGGTTTCGGGGGGACTTTAGTTGTACCTCCATTAGATCCTCTTTTAGCTTTCTGGGATTGTGCACCTTTTGGAGGCATAATATAATCCAGTCCCACTAGGATGAGGACTATTACAATAAACACACATCCAAAATGCTCTTACATACCTGCGTCTTTTAGAAATAGCTTAAGCAACCCAGTTGATACTATGTTAGTCTAGCTTGTATCAAAACCAAGGAGAACTAAAGTCCATTCCACTATCAAGCCCGCGACTAGGACTTTAAAATATCAAGTTGCCTTTAGAAGTAAATGAATCCTTTCTCTCCTTTAAATATAACAGAAAATAAATATTTCTCCAGTCCCCTTCTAGATTTATATACTGTACGGAGATTCACAGCCTCCCTCAGCAGTTAAAATGGGTGCTTTATAGTCTTTCCATCTCTGGGAATCGACCGATCACTAAGTAGAGATACACAATAATATCCGCACAGCTCTTCTTATTTATCAGCAGTCCTTATCCCCAGACTAAGCATTACTCACTGGCTGGATCATCCCTCGATCCCGCAATGGACAGAGGGGCAGGGAAGCTCGGATCTGTTTGTCTCCGTTGGTGGATCCTCGAGCGGTTGTAGTCAATATGATCTTTTCAAGAAAAGATGCGTTCCTTCCACCCACTCAATCCTGCTCTCACACTGCATGGTATGAATCGTTGACATTCATCGCTGCTTTCTCCGTTCAGTGGGGATGGCCAGCCAGTACCGCCAATCATTCACTCCTTCCCCATCATCCGCTCACAGGGGTTATTTGTCAAGCCCAGTAGCTAGATCAGCTCACCTCCAGACACACTGTGATTAACTGCATGCTGCTAGGTGAGAGGTTTGGGAGGAGCCCATAATCAGGGAATGAAAACAGCTGATTGCCTGGGTGGTTAGGAGCGGCCTCACCGCACGTCCATCTCAATCAACCCCCAACCTCAACTGATCCTGTCCTTCAGATTTTGCCTAATACAGAATTTTAATAGTGAATACTATAATTTAATTTTTGAGGCCTACCAATTGGGTACAATTGACTCCAGTACATGGAGCTATTTGTATGTTAGAGATCCAAAAATTCCAACCTTTTACTCTTTACCAAAAGTGCACAAGTCACTGCAACAGCCACCTGGACGACCACTCGTCTCTGGCTGCCAAAGCTTAACAGAAAATGCCAGTGCTCTCATGGATAAATACTTAACACCTCACGTAACTGCCCTTTTTTCTTATGTTCAGGACACTATTGACTTGCTTTGTAACATAGATGGAAAACAGGTGCCTCCTAACACTTGGTTGGTTGCTTTAGACGTTGAAAGTCTATACGAAGAGATAAATAAAGTGTGGCGCTAGTAGTGATATCATTTAGAAATACTAATAACGCTATAACATAAATAAAAGTGTACAATCCTCAAATGTGTGCAAAAGAGGGGTTGGTAAGGGAGATATTACCTTCCCCACCCAAGCTCTCCCATGAACAGATTCAATATTAATGAGATGACTTGTGCAGTGATATAACTACATCCAAATGCTAAGTAGGTAAAGAAAAGAAAGGTTGGTATTCAGTATCTCAGCGATAGATAGAACCAATCAGATCAATACTTGGAAATTCAACTACAAGATGTAATTATCAAAAAAAAAAGAAAAAAAGAAAAAAACTTGAGGGATAGGATATTCGGAACTATCGCAATGATGTATATCAAGTAACATACAACCCAAGAAAGGGGGACCAAAAAATACTCAAAAGTCCATCAAGGTGGTAAATATAAAGATGTAAACATATTTAAAGTCCACCATCTTAAATTCAGAATTGCTAGATATCAATCTTGGTAAAAATAGTTCATTTAGATTCATTTGGACGTATCCCTGCTAAGAGGTAGAATTTTTCCCTTAGAATGGTGACATTGGCTCAAAGGAACAGATACACAATGCCCTTACCAGATAAGGTGGACTCACAGGCCCTTGGCGGTGAGTCAAACGAGCTTGTACCGTCAAGTGGTGTAGGACTGTGAAGTCGTATGTTGGTCCTGGGTGCGATTTCCACTGATGTCACCGGATGGCACGTCTCTATCTCAATAAGGTTTCGATAGATGTCATCTAATGGTGTGTCCCTGGGAGGGCTCAGCTGGAAGCTGGGGTCAGCCTCAATCGTCAGATGAAGTAAACCTTTTCCTCAGCAACCTGTCAGTATGGATAGATTTAAAGGGCCCTCTTTGAAAAAAGTTTGGACACCCCTGAGGTCCCTCTGTCCAGCAATGTCCATGAGTAGCTCCAGTAGTAGTTGAAAGTCTATACAACTCATTCCCACATATCAAGGGAATTGAAGTCATCCGCACTCATCTTCAAGAGCGCAGATCTTCTTTTGACAGCTATAGCCAGTTTGTCCTTCGGTTGCTAGAGTTCATCTTGACTAGAAACGTATTTATGTTTGGTTCCTCCCACTTCCTCCAGATGCAGGGGGTGGCTATGGGGAACAAATGTGCCCCCTCCTATGCCAACCTGTACCTGGGGGGGTGGGAGAGGGAGCTTTTTCTCAAGAATCCCTATCAGGATTACTTCAACACATTATAGCCTGGTACAGGTATATTGATGATGTTTTCATTTTATGGTCTGGTAGTCGAGATGAACTCTCTCGGCTGATGGACTTACTGGCTATTAATGCCTATAATTTACAATGGAATGCAGACAGTCAAAAATAAGTTTTCTGGATTTGCAAATACATGTGGGTGAGGATGGCACTTTGCACTCATCCCTGTATCGTAAATCCTCTGCAGGCAACACTATCTTACATGCCACCAGTGCACATCCCCAGCCACTACTTGATAGTATCCCCTATAGTCAATTTTTAAGACTAATGCCCCGTACACACGGTCGGATTTTCCGATGGAAAACGTCCGATCGGAGCGTGTTGTCGGAAATTCCGACCGTGTGTGGGCTCAAACGGACATTTTCCATCGGATTTTCCGACACACAAAGTTGGAGAGCAGGAGATAAAATTTTCAGACAACAAAATCCGTTGTCAGAAATTCCGATCGTGTGTACACAAATCCGATGGACAAAGTGCCACGCATGCTCAGAATAAATAAAGAGATGAAAGCTATTGGCCACTGCCCCGTTTATAGTCCCGGCGTACGTGTTTTACGTCACCGCGTTTAGAACGATCGGATTTTCTGACAACTTTGTGCGACCGTGTGTAGACAAAACAAGTTTGAGCCAACATCCGTCGGAAAAAATCCTAGGATTTTGTTGTCAGAATGTCCAAACAAAGTCCGACCGTGTGCACACCCTATTAGGAGGAACTGTACTTTGGATTCAGATTTTCATCGGGCAGCTGACGATTTATATGGTAGACTTCTCCAGCGGGGATACAGCCGTTCCCTGCTGAAGAGGGCATTCAATAGAGTCACTAAATGGAATAGACACGATCTCATTCACTCAACTAGGTCTGTTAAATCGAATGATTCGGTCAGGATCATTACTCAGTTTTCCAAACAGCACGGTCAAATGAGAAGTATCTTCCAAAAATATTGGTGACTTCTGACGGCTGATAACACTGTTAAAAAAATTCTAAAATCATACCCAGAAATTACATACAGGCGTGCTCCGTCTATGAGAGACCGTTTAGTTCACAGCTGCCACATGGTTCGAGGCCCGGTGGACTACTCCAGTGTTGGCACCTTTCCATGTGACATCTGTCCCTTTATTATTAACTCGAAGGATGTTATTCTTCCAAATGGCAAGACTCACCATATTAAACACAGAGTTACAAGCAAAACAATTGTAGTAGTGTATTTGGCTTTTTGTTTATGCGGTTGTTTTTACGTTGGTAAGACCAAGCGCCCTTTCCTTAAAGGCATCAAAGATCACATTGTACCTTTATACAAACATCTAACCACAACTGCCTTAAATAGACACACCGCCAGAGAACATAACTATGATCCTGGCGTTGTTCGTTTTGCTGCACTTGAGCATGTACCCTTACACGCTCGAGGTGGCAATATAGACACTACTCTGCTCCAATTAGAGACTAGATGGACATACTTGTTGGACGGTACAAAATTTCCTGGGTTAAATGAATATATCAGTTTCAAATCCTTTCTTTGATTTGAATATTTAGTTCTAACTTGATTGACGCATGTCCGACTTGTGTTTCCACCTTAGGCCTCTTTACTGCTTGACCGTTTTTTGATATTAGGTCCTCATTACTTTGTCTCCATCTCCTCCCTATCCTCTGCCTCCTTTAAGTGCTCACTGCTTTTCCCTCCCCTTATATTCTTAGGGACCAATTTGTGTCTGAGTTATATTACGGGTTGTTTCAATCTTGCTCTGCTAACTGTTTTTTGTATATGATACTGTCAAATGGAATATATTTCTTTGAAATGTGTTTTTTTATTTATATATCTAGAATAATCTTGACTCAAAGTATCTAATTGTAGACTATAACATTTCTATTTCTTTATTCTTATTCCCTGTCTTTTCTTGCGAGCACTGTGCTCAGGGGATCACCTTCTGGTGCTTGTAGTAACACCTAACCACCAGATCGTTTGTCCTTCCTATTCCTCTTGTGGTTCCATCTTCCCTGTCCCCATCTCTGGTTTGCCCTGTTGACCCTAGTCCATGTGGGGTTGCACTTCCTTGTCAGCTGGGGACCTTGTCCCTCTACGGCCTTTGGCTGCATGGACACCCAAGGGCTGATTATTATTTAATCAGCCCGCCCCTTCGGCCCGTGCCTCCGTAGGTTATCCGTTTGCTATTACACACTGCCTCTTTTTCCTTCCTCTCTGGATGGGCGGAATGCTTTGACTCCTCCCCCCATTCACTGTCAGGCCCAATCCCTTGGTCGCGCCCTATATGATCACGGGTCTTACCACGTGACCTGTGCTGCGCCAGGTATTCTGGGTATTGTAGGCATCAGCCTTCGGTTACTGTGCATGCACTCGGGCTGCTCTCTGTCCGCTCCCGATTGGCTAATTGCTTATGCCGGTCGGGTGGGGGGCTTATAAGGCTGCTAAACCTTTCCCATTCACCTGTCGATTGTGGTGCCATGTGACTCGGCTGTATTAGATCAAGGTAAAACAAACTTTTTGATACATTTGGAGGAAGTTTTTTTCTCCTCCTTTTTTACCCATTGATATGTTGTTTGGCAGCTTAAATGCTGATTGTGCATATGCCTTGAATTTATACACAGATAACCAAGGTTTCTGGACTCCTTGTTGGAAGCCTATTTGGTTCCCCCATTCAGCTCTCTCCATTGTGGGATCTGAATTATTGTGCACCTGATTGCTTTCTTTGGCGTTTGCAATTTTATGGTAAGTGCCTATATATACTGTATTTATTGGCGTATAGCACTCACTTTTTCACCATGAAAATTGTGTGCAAATAGCGTGTGCGTGTTATACGCCAATACTTCAATTTTAGCTGCCTCGGGGGGGGGGGACAGGGAAGGGGGCGGGACGAGCGGCGTCAGATTACATACAGTGAGAAAACTCCTGTTTACTTGGTGGCCTCTGTAATAGGAAGTGCCGTCTCCTGGGCTGCCATTGGACCACTGTTCTGTCTATCATAGGAGATTCTCACTGTATGTAATCTGTCGGCGCTCATCCCACCCCCCTCCCTGTCCCCTCTAGGCTGCAGATGGGCATCGATCAGGCTGCACTGATGGCAATGGTGAGGCTGCTGCATTGATATGGACTGATGAGGCTGCATTGATGGCACTTGTGAGGCTGCAGATGGGCACTGACCCTTATTTTGCTTCAAAGTTCCTTATTTAAAATTTAAGTTTTTTTCCTGAAACTTCCCTCTGAAAATGAATGTGCGTGTTATACGCCTGTGCGTGTTATACGCTGATAAATACGGTATATATATATATATATATATATATATATATATATATATATATATATATATATATATATATATATATATATATATTTTATATATATATATATATTTTTTTTTTTTTTTTTTTTTTTCACATTTCCTAAAACTCTGTCTGCTACACCTTAGGGTGCTTTTCATTTAAAGCACACTTCATACTAATGCTATTATTATGCATTATATTGTTTTTTCAGCTTCCTTGGTTTACTACGAATCAATACATATCTTTTGATTCTAACACATCCCAGTACCATACATTATTCCATCCAGCGCATCCTCGCTTGTATTCTTTTTTTTTTTTTAAATTGTATTTTTATTAAAGTATCAAAGAATAAGTACAAAGTTGTATCAGGATGTACATTGCACTATCAACATACCGTATATACTCGAGTATAAGTCGTTCCGAGTATAAGTCGAGGCCCTAATTTACTACAAAAAAATGGGAAAAACTTATTGACCCGAGTATAAGACGAGGGTGAGAAATGCACAGCTACTGTAAGTGGAAAAGAGGGTCAACAATGCCCATTTGTAGCATCACTGTGCCCATTTGCATGCCTCACTGTGCCCATTTGCAGCCATAGGTCCCCTGAACTTCAAACTCGGTAGTTAAGGGTTCCTAGATGCCCCCTAGCTGCAGCCAAAATTTGGGGTCTCTGAACCCAAAGGGTCCTGAAATTACATTGCTGCAGATGGACACAGTTGACCGAATTTGGGGCCCCGTATCTCGGGGCCACTTAGTGCTAGAAACTCTAAATTTGGTGTGCAAACCCAGTGGAACTAGCACCATAACATTTCTCAAAGCTGGGGTTTCTAGCACCAAGTGGCCCCGAGATACAGGGCCCCAAAAATCAGTTCAGAAAATATCAAGCACTTTTCTGCAGCAGAGAATGACATTTTCCGAACCGGTTTTGGGGCCCCATATCTCAGGGCCCCTTAGTTCTAGGAACCCCAGCTTTGGATATGTTAGGGTACCAGTTCCACTGGGTTTGCACACAAAATTTGGGGTTCCTAGCACCAAGCAGCCCTGAGATATGGGGCCCCAAATTCGGTTCAGAAAATGTCAAGCACTTTTCTTCAGCAGAGAATGACATTTTCCGAACCGATTTTGGGGTCCCGTATCTCGGGGCCACTTAGAGCTAGGAACTTTATCTTTGGATATGTTGTGTTACCAGTTCCACTGGGTTTGCACACCAAATTTGGGGTTCCCAGCACTAAGTGGCCCTGAGATACGGGGCCCCAAATTCGGTTCGGAAAATGAAATTTTTTGCTGCAGAAAAGTGCTTGACTCAAGTATAAGTCGAGGGGGGCACTTTCAGCACAAAAAAATGTGCTGAAAAATTCGACTTATACTCGAGTATATACGGTAAGTGCATTATAAACAAACATAATGAAAACAAAAGCAAAAAAAAACAAACAAATATAAGTGATAAACAAGTGTTCCCAGTAACAAGGCACATATGTGCATTAATTCAATTCTTTATGATGTATGCGATAAACATACAGCGGGAAAGTACCCAAAGTCCAGCTATTAGTTCAGAGTATATACACAGGCAATGTGAATTAAAATAGGTTAGGAATTCAGCATATTTGGTAGTATGGGGGTCCCGAATTCCGAAAGATCCCATGGTTCCCATATTTTATTAAATTGGGGGATGCAGTCATGAACCGAAGCCGTCAAGGACTCCATTGTCCGAATCTCAGCCACTAAATGTAGAAACCCGGACCATGGGGGAGGTGTATTGGATAACCAGAACAATGGGATAATCCTCCTGGCGGCTAGCAATATATAGGATATCAATTTGTTTGTCTTTTTTGATACCCCCGAGGGGGGAAGACCCAAAAGGAAATTCAAAGGATCCAACAGAAGAGACACCTCAGTTACCTTTTGTATAAGTAGATGCACATCATTCCAAAAAGGTTGTATCAGGGAACATTGCCAGAAGATATGGAATAGTGAGCCTATATCAGATCCACACCGCCAACAGAGCTGTGAAACTGAAGGATCATACTTATGAATTACATTGGGAGTTCTGTACCAAAACATGAGAATCTTAATGGTTGTCTCCCTCTGAGTGACACATTTAGAAGATTTAAAGGTAGAGGACCAGATCCTATCCCACATTTGTATTGTGACAGGACGGCCCACCAACTGAGACCACTTGCGCATGTAATGGTGTAATGTTTCCGTAATTGGGGTCGGCTTATGGAGGATATGATAGATACATGAAATTAAGTGCAATTGATTAGGGCCTTGAGCACATAAGTGTTCAAAAGTAGTTGGTTTATCTAGGGCAGTGTTTCTCAACTCCAGTCCTCAAGGCGCCCCAACAGGTCATGTTTTCAGGCTTCCCATTATTTTGCACAGGTGATTTGATCAGTTTTCACTGCCTTAGTAATTACCACAGCCGTTTCATCTGGGGGAAATCCTGAAAACATGACCTGTTGGTGCGCCTCGAGGACTGGAGTTGAGAAACATTGATCTAGGGTCAGGGCTAGCGATTTAGAATGAAAGAAATGTCTAACCTGTAAGTAAAAGTGGAAGGAATGTGATGGTAAATCAAATTTCTCTCTCAAAACGTCAAAGGAATGCAGCTTCCTCGTTATAGGATGAACTAGGTTCCGCAGCTGGAAGAGATGTACATTTATCCATGGAAAGATCCTCTCGCTTGTATTCTACGTTTCTACCTTTGGTATGTAATTGAGGCTTATTAGCCTATGTGATTAATAATGAATTAATTTAAATAGCCTTCTACCAATGTACCCATTTTTAGTTTTTACAGGCACCCTTCTGGGCCCCCTGTAGCCAATTACAGGGCTGAGTATGACTACTGTCCTCAGCTGCTTGGTGGTGCTTATTCCATTGCCCTGGGAGTTTGACACGGTATGTCTATGACATGGGGTCTGGGAAACTTGAAGTCTAGGTTAGACTAAATTGTGATTCCCCTGTAGTTTAATTGCTCACTAAATATGTATCATGATATTCGTGCTATATGATTGACTTTCTTTCCTTTTTTCTTTTAGTTTCATTTTCTTTTCTACTACTAATTTATTCCCCTGATGAAGCCAATGTATTGGCGAAACTAGTAGGGATGACTTGACCATCGATTACCTGTCAACATCTCTGGTGTCGGTCAATATACAAATTACAAAGTGCTTTTTGTCTGATTTTATAAACACATAATTTATATGTATCAATTATATATTTTTTAGAATTGTATATCAATAAAGAATTTATATTTTTTTATTAATTGTGTTCTAAATTGTTTTTGGCACCCCTATAATCCCCTTCTCCCTGCCTTACTATATATATCTGTTTAGGGATGAGGTGCCGTATCTATTAGGACATTCCACCCACCACTGCCTGATTTTAAGCTTGTTCTTCTTCTTCATGCATATTTGCCTTAAGCTCCCCAGCATGCTATCCTGGGCCCATACACACCTTGCATAGTCACTTAACAATGTATTTTGTCAACTCCATTGTAGTGCTTACCCTAAACACCCCCTACAATGTGTACAAATATTATTGTTGTCCTTAAATTCAGGCAGAGTGCAAGGGGACTTTTTTTGGGGGGGGGCCCCAAACTCATTTGGGACCCCCCCCCCCAACCGCTAAGTCAACCAATACCAATCCTCTACTTGCTGACATTGCCAAACCCATACACACTATACCTACCTCTTTTGTGTTCATGTTTATGAATGAATTCACCAAAGTATGTAGTGAAATGGCCTGCCTGAATACTTTCAAATGGTACTGTTAAAAGTTTTGTTCTCCTATTATCTTGATAAGTAATTGCATAATGTAAAAATGTGCTTTAATTTGGACAGTGTGTATTAATATTTTTGGATTATGACACTTCTTATCTGTCCAGTGGGATGCCAATAGTGTAAGTAAGGAGGGGATGGCCAAAGTAACACACATTATTTATGCATTCAGCTCTCAATTAAGTGGAGAGGGTTGCCTGTCCAAAACATCCCCCCCCCCCATAAAATTTTTGCAATGGGCCATCAGAGGGGATGAGGAATCTGATAAGTGGACCTTATACTTTTGTCTTTAAATACTCATTTCAATAAATGTTATACTTATGTTGGCCAAGAATGTCTGTGTCTAATCTGCTTGCAATGTTATGTGCAAAAGTACTATTTTTTTTTCTTGTTTGACTCCACAGTTTCCTTCAAACCCACAGGAATGGCAGACTGTGGCCTCCCAGTTTGCCCAGCATTAGGACTTCCCCAACTGCGGTGGGGCAATAGATGGGAAACATGTCCACATCATCCAACCCCGCAACTCGGGGTCATACTATTATAATTATAAGGGGTATAATAGTATAGTGTTGTTGGTGGTGGTGCCGGCGACTTACGAGTTTCTGTATGTGGACGTGGGGAAAAATGACCGGATGTCACCCCCATACTTAAAAAGTCGTCCTTGGACCCTACCAATCTTAACAACCTACACCCTATCTCCTTGCTCCCCTTTTCCTCTAAACTCCTTGAACACCGGGTTAACAACCAACTGAGTGACCACATCATTAAGAATAACCTTCTTGATCCCATTCAATCTGGATTTCGCCCTCAACACTCCACAGAGACTGTTCTTTTAAAACTTACAAATGACCTACTAACTGCAAAAATCAATGGACACTATTCTATACTCCTACTTCTGGACCCTTCAGCTGCCTTTGACACGGTTGACCACCCCCTCCTCCTCAAAACTTTACTCCCTCAGTCTCCGTGCTCTTCAGTGGATCTCATCCTACCTATCCCAACGCACCTTTAGTGTCACTTACAATTCTACTTCCCCCGCTCCTCTTTTTCTTCTCTGTCGGGATTCCCCAAGGTTCTTGGACCACTTTTATTTTTAATCTACACCTCTTCCCTGGGTCAGCTGATAGCCTCTCACGGCTTTCAATATCATTTCTACGCTGACACAAATCTATCTCTCCACCCCTCAACTCACTCCATCAGTCTCCTCACACATCACTAACTTACTAACAGACATATTTGTATGGATGTCACACCACTTCCTCAAACTCAACTTGTCCAAAATCGAGCTTATAATATTTCCTCCCTCACGTGCCTCTTCCCCTGACTTCTCTGTCAAGAGCAATGGCACAACCATCCACCCATCCCCACATGTCAGCCTGCTAGGTGTTATCCTGGACTCTGAACTCTCCTTTTGGCCCCACATCCAATCACTTTCCAAAGCTTTCCGCCTCAGCCTCCGCTACATCTCTAAACTACGTCCCTTTCTAACCAATGAAACCACAAAGCTCATGATTCACTCCCTGGTAATCTCTCGCCTTGACTACTGCAACTCCCTCCTCATTGGCTTAACTTTAAATAGACGATCCCCCCTTCAGTCCATCACGAATGCTGCTGCCAGACTCATCCACCTTACAAACCACTCAGTGTCTGCTACCCCTCTCTGCCAATCCCTCAATTGGCTGCCACTCGCCCAAACGAATTAAATTCAAAATACTAAAAATTAGTTACAAAGCCATCCACAACTCTGCCCACAGCTACATCACTAGCCTAGTCTTAAAATACCAACCTAATCACCCTCTTTGTTCCTCCCAAGACCTGCTCTCTAGCTCCCTTATCGCCCCCTCCTATATCCACCTCCAGGACTTCTCCTGAGCCTAATCCCATCCTTTTAAATTTGCTACCCCAATCTGTCAGACTGTCTCCACATTTATCCACTTTTAGGCGATCCTTGAAAAAGTCCTCTTCAGAGAAGCATATCCTGCCTCCATCTAACAACTGCACTAGTTTCTCCATTAGCTCATCCCCCACAGCTATTACCCTTTTGTATAACTTGACCCTCCCTCCTAGATTGTAAGCTCTAACGAGCAGGGCTCTCTGATTCCCCCCCTGTACTGAATTGTATTGTAATTGTACTGCCTGCCCTAATGTTGTAAAGAGCTGTGTAAACTGTCAGCGCTATATAAATCCTGTATAATAATAATAATGTCAGATGGCGGAGTCATCGCCCAGACGGAGTTTTACAGACAGCTCCAGAATGCCAGCTTGGGCTTGCCACCTCCGAAAGACAATGTGGCGGGACTCCCGTTTGTCTTCGTCGCGGATGAAGCTTTTGCGCTAGGGGACCATCTTCTGCGGCCATTCCCGATGAGGACCCTCACCCGGACCAGAGGGTTTTTAATTACCGGCTGGCCAGAGCCAGAAAAGTGGTTGAACATGCCTTTGGAATAATGGCCAGCCGGTTCCACCTATTCCTCACTGCTATCAACATGGCGGAGTATAAACTCAATCACATAATTCTTGCATGCTGCATTTTACATAACTTCTTGGGCAAAAATGCAGCAAACTATGTGGCCTCAGTTGGGACTGAGGCCGGCTTATTACCAGATCCAACAACTCTGACGCTTCTTGAACCTGGCCGTCCTAGCTTGTCCCCCCAAAGCGCCCACGAAGTTCGCCAAAAGTATCTAAAGTACTTTGCGGGTAGGGGGGCTATTGATATGCCAGAGAATATCTAAACATGTTTAAAATATTTTTTTTTTTTAGAAACTGAACTCATATTTCACTTGATTTACTGCTTGTGTTCCTTTTAGCTGTCTCCTAGGTTCTCCAATGGCCTTTTATTTTTGGCCATTTTCTTCAATAGTGCAAAGGTAACTTTTTTGATACTGTCAGGGCTGGGCTCAGCCCTTCCTTCTCTGGGCTGGCCACTCAGCTGTCAACTAATTGTCAGCTCCCATCTCTCTCCACAGTTACCCAGCATTTGTTGATTCTGCTCATCAGTCCTACCTACTTAAAGCCGTCCAGCTCACTTGACCTCTGCCGTAGCCTTTGTCAACCTCACAGAGACTTTCTTCTGCTTTCCTGTTGAAAACTTGCTTGGCTGACGTTCCTTCTGGCTCCTGATCCTGCTTGCTTTACTACTACGTTTATCTCTGGCTCTCTGACATTTGCTTGGCTGACTACCCTATCCGGTTACTGAACTCTGGCTTATTTTGATTATGCTTACCTTATTATTATTATTATTATTAATAAACAAGTGTGATTTAACTTTATTTCTGTCTCGGTCTGATTCATGGTTCCTGATAGTAGGCGAAGGCCATGATTTCAGAAGATACAGTCAATCCACTTGTTGGTAATATTTTTTTCCAGATTGGATGAGCAAGATCACCGCATGGATCAGTTTGCCATAGCGTTACAAACGCTCTTGAGTCGCACGGCTCACCTGGAAACTTCCACTGTGGCTGCTCCAGTACAACCTGAGCTGCCCGCCGTCCCTGCTGCTGCGCCAGTCTCTGTGCTGCAGGCACCCGCCTCGAGTATTACCTCTATAAGAGGTATGTCTGGTTCCGCTCTGCTTCCCCAGCGATTTGGGGGCGATCCAGTTCAATGCAGAGGGTTTCTCAACCAGGTTGAGATTTACTTTCCCCAGGCGTTTCCCACGGACAAAAGCCTAAGTAGGTTTCGTGATATCTTTGCTTTCTGAGAGAGCCTTGGCCTGGGCAAACCCTCTATGGGAGACACTAAAACCTGTTGTCTTGAGTTATCCTGACTTTGTGGCCTCCTTTAAAAGGGTATTTCATGTTCCCACACGCTCTGCTGCCAAGTGCCTTATGTCCATCAAACAGAGTACGAGAACTGTTGCCGACTACGCCATTAAATTCCGTACTCTGGCAGCAGAGGTTGCTTGGAACAATGAGGCCCTCGTGGCTGCTTTTTCTCATGGTCTCTCGGATTCCATCAAGGATGAGAGAGCAGCCCAAGATATACCCACTGAGCTGGAGAGGTTGATCACGTTTGCCATCCTCATTGACTCCAGACTCAGAGAAAAACTCTCTTTTAAGGAGTGCTTGCAGAAGCCTCCTGTACGTTTGCCTCCGAGCTTTGCAGTCCCACCTGTGCCTCCCTCACCTCCCATGCCTCCTGGTACCGAGTCGGTCAGTGAAGGTGAACCCATGCACTTGGGCTTCACGCGTCTCTCTGAGGATGAGAGAGCCTTTAGGAGGAGGGAGAGATTGTGCCTTTATTGTGGCCAGTCAGGTCACTTTTTGAAGTCTTGTCCTTCCCGTCCAGGGAACGCCCGAACCTTGAGGTCCTGTCATGGACGGACCTTAGGTGGCGTTGTTTTGTCCCCTGTTATCCAGAAGAATAAGCCCCTGGTTTTCGGTCACCCTTTCTTGGGCTGAGTGGTCCATCAAGATACAGGCTCTAATCGACTCTGGGGCTGCAGGCCTGTTCATTGATTCTGCCTTTGTATCGCAGCACTCGATTCTGCTGCAGCTGCGTGACACTCCACTTGCCATTAAGGGTCTTGACGGAAGACCTCTACAGCCTGCCCATGTGACTCATGAGACAGTTCCGTTGTCCATGGCCATAGGGGCTCTTCACCATGAGATAATCCAATGCCAAGTTATTTCCTCACCTAGGTTTCCGCTGGTTATTGGTTATCCTTGGTTACAGAGGCACAACCCCTCTTTTGATTGGCTCCGTGCTGAGGTTCTCTCCTGGTCACCACAATGCAGTGAGACATGCTTCCAGAAGGTAGCCAAGGTCCTGTGCACCCCTTCATTCTCCTTCCTGCTGGACGAGTACTGCGATTTTAGCAATGTCTTTGACAAAGGTCAAGCCGGTAGTTTGCCCCCACACCGGCCTTATGATTGCACAATTGACCTTCAACCTGGTGCCATACCCCCTCGTGGCCGGGTTTACCCTTTGTTGGTCTTGGAGGATAAGGCCATGGAGGAGTATGTTGCAGACGCACTTTCTCGAGGTTTCATCCGCAAATCCTCGTCTCCTGCTGGTGCTGGTTTCTTCTTTGTGAAGAAGAAGAGTGGTGAACTGAGACCTTGTATTGATTATAGGGGTCTCAATCATTTCACATTTAAGAATGCCTACCCGATACTGTTGATTACAGAGTTATTTGACCACCTCAAGGGAGCAACGGTTTTCACAAAGCTTAGTTTGAGAGCATACAATCTTGTGCGGATTAAGAAAAGCGACTAGTGGAAAACTGCGTTTAATACCAGAACAGGCCATTATGAGTACCTCCTTTTGGCCTTTGTAATGCCCCGGCAGTTTTCCAGGAATTTATTAACGATATCCTCAGAGATTTTGTTGCAGTTATGTGTGGTGGTTTATCTCGATGATATCCTCATATTTTCCAAGTCCCTGGAGAGCCATCACACAGATGTCTGTCGTGTGCTTCAGAAACTAAGAGAAAACAATCTCTATTGTAAACTGGAGAAGTGCGAGTTCCATCGTGAACAGGTTAAATTCCTGTCATTTCCTCTGCTGGTTTTTCGATGGACCAAGAGAAACATTCGGCAGTCCTACAGTGGCCCCGACCCGTGGGTTTACGCCCTCTGCAGCGTTTCCTGGGCTTTACCAACTATTATAGGAAGTTTATTCATAACTTCTTGTCACTGGTCAAGCCCCTGACTGATATGACCAGAAAGGACGGTAACTCACAGAGTTGGTCTCCGGAGTCCATTAAGGCCTTTGAGAGTCTCAAGGCTGCCTTTGTTTCTGCTCCTGTGTTGGCACATCCTGATCCTACGTTGCCTTTTATCCTAGAAGTTGATGCTTCTGAGACTGGAGTTGGTGCCCTTCTGTTTCAACGTCCTAACTCTGGAAGCACTATGCATCCGTGTGGCTACTTTTCCAAGAAATTGTCACCTGCAGAGTGCAATTACGAGATTGGTGACAGAGAGCTGTTGGCGATCATTTTAGCCCTGAAAGAATGGAGACATCTCCATGAAGGTACCACTGTGACGGTTCTCATTCTTACTGACCGTAAGAATCTCACATTCTTGTCTGAGGCTAAGCGCCTCTCCACGACACCTTCCAGTGGGCCCCCTACAACCCATACCCAATGGAGAGATGCCCTGGACCCACCTGTCTATGGATTTCACTGTGGTGTTACCCAACTCCCAAGGCAACACTGTTATCCTTATGGTGGTTGGCCGGTTCTCAAAGATGTGTCATTGTATTCCACTTAAGAAGTTGCCCACTTCTAAGGAACTGGCTTCCATTTTTGCTCGGGAGATCTCTTGCTTACATGGGCTACCCAAGGTGATTGTCTCGGACAGGGGTAGTCAGTTTGTCTCTCGGTTCTGGCAAGCCTTTTGTGCACAGTTTGGAATTCAGCTTGCTTTCTCCTCTGCATATCACCCGCAGTCTAATGGGGCCGCAGAATGAGCCAATCAGTCCTTGGAGCAATTCTTACGTTGCTATATTTCTGACCATCATAACAACTGGTCAGACCTATTACCATGGGCAGAGTTTGCTCACAACAGTGCCTTCAGTTCTGCTTCCTGATTGTCCCCGTTTATGGAGAATTATGGTTTCCAACCTTCCATGTTGCCTGACTTGTTTTTTCCGCAGAGTATTTCTGCATTAGAGGAGCATCCCTGTGGTCTTCGCTTCACTTGAGCACAAGTTCAGGAGGCTTTTCAACATGCTAACGATAGGTACAGACTCCATGCTGACTGCAGACGCCTGCCTGCACCTTCCTAGCAGGTTGGAGACAGAGTCTGGCTGTCGTCTAGCAACCTCCAACTTCATGTTCCTTCTTTGAGGTTCGCACCTCGGTTTATTGGGCCTTTCTGTATCCTTCGCAGGATTAACCCAGTGGCTTACGCCTTGGACCTTCCTCCTATTATGCACATCTCAAATGTGTTTAATGCCTCCTTATTGAAACCTTTGGTCTGCAATCGCTTTACCACCTCGGTGCCACGTCCTCACCCTATACAGGTTGAGAACCAGGAGGAGTATGAAGTACAATCAATTGTTGTACCTTGTGCATTGGAAGGGTACGGTCCAGAAGAATGCTCTTGGGTCTCATCCTCGGATGTACATGCCCCTGTCCTCCTCTGTGATTTCCATAGACGTTTTCCCCTCAAGCCCGGTGGTCCTAGGAGGGGGAGGGGTCGTTGAGGAGGGGGTACTGTCAGAGCTGGGCTCAGCCCTTCCTTCTCTGAGCTGGCCGCTCAGCTGTCGGCTAATTTCCATCTCCCATCTCTCTCCACAGTTACCCAGCAATTTAACTTCAATCGATCACGAAGAAAAGCAGGTCAGTTTCTCTGAGATACCTGCTAATGACACCTCTGCTTACACTGCATCAGACACTTCCTTTGAACTGTCTGTAGAATCCATGGAACCAGTGAAAGCAGGTGGAAATAGTCATACTGGAAACCCTCACAGGTCCGGACATTCCAAGAAAAAGAAACCATTCATAAAAAAAACAGGAGAGGTGGCAAGAAACACCAATGCAAACGATGTCCACTACAGTCTGCGAGGCAGAACAAAGAAATGAGTTGCAGTGTCATGAATATTTCCAAGAGACCGCTTAAAGAAGAAGAAATAAGACTTTTGACAAAGGGTTTGAACTTTTGCCCCAATAGACATTTTGATTTGTTTAGAACCATCTTAGATGTTAACAAGTTTTCTCGTGCATTAACTCTCAGAAAACATTACTTTTCGTCTGTGGAGGAAGACGGGGCCCCCTCTGATGCTTGTGACACAGGTGAGTCACCCCCTTCACCCATTATGTCCACTTAAGTCTGTGCACTTAATGATTTGTTTCATTTAGCTATAGAGTCAGATCCTCTCCCCTTGGATCCCCCTGACACACCCAATAAATGGTTACCCAAATCTAAATCAGATTTTTACCCAGTGGCATCCAGGGGAAAGGATCTGGATCTGTTCCAAAAAATGGTGGAGGGTGAATTGACTCGCCTGGCTCGCAATTGTCATAAGAAACCTTTGCCAGATAATTTAACCCCTGATGAATGGTCAGCACTAAAAAAATTAACAACAGATGATCAGGAATGCAGATAAGGGCGGCACTATAGTAGTTTTAGACGCAGAAATTTACAAACAAGAAGCCTTACGACAACTGTTTGACCCTCTCACATATCAAACACTTGTATGTGATCCTACTTCAGCTTTTAAGACCAAGCTGTCAGCTCTCTTAGAGCATCACAAGTTGGTCTTTTTTCCCTCAGTGACAAAGAGCTGTTTATTCCTGCGCACCCCATCACACCAATCTTTCACCATCTACCTAAGGTCCATAGGGGTACCAATCCCCTAACGGGCCGACCGATAGTTCCTGGTATAGGTTCATTAAATGAACGATTGGGTGAATGGGTGGACTCTCAGTTGCAGCCTTTGACTGTGGATTTGCCAGGTTACCTAAGGGATACCAAGCAACTCCTGGGTAAACTTCAGGACTTTAAGTGTTAAAGTAATTACAGGTGTATCACATGCGATGTAACTAGCCTGTATTCTAGTATCCCACATCATCTGGGTCTAAAAGCAGTTGCCTGGTTTTTGAAGAGGTCAGGAAAGTTCTCTTTAATACGTCAAGACTTCATTTTACAAGCTCTTGAATATCTACTGACCCACAATTACTTCATGTTTGACGGGGTCTATTACCTCCAAAAATGCGGGGCCTCTATGGGGGCCAAATTTTCGCCCTCACTAGCCAACTTTTTCATGGGTTGGTGGGAGGGGTCCCGCATCTTTGGATGTAATAGCCCCCGCCGTGCTGACACAGTATTCTTTTGTCGATTTATAGACGATCTCCTATTCATCACATCTGATGAAAATGCCGACATTAATGACTGGCTTGTTTATTTTAATGACAATGATCTCAATCTGAGGTTCACAGGCACTTTAGATTCCAAAAGCATAGTGTTCCTAGATGTTAGACTAACAGGAATAGGGGAGGTGGTTCACACTAATCTCTTTAGGAAACCCACAGCAGGGAACACTGTACTTAGAGCAGACTCAGCACATCCCAAACATACCATTAAAGGGATACCATACAGTCAATTTCTGAGATTAAGACGTCTGTGCAGTACACCTGAAAACTTCCAGATAGAAGCCAATAATATGGCACAGCGTTTTAAGGATCGAGGGTATCCGGACGCTGTAATTACAAAAGCACTTACTTCTGTGAACATGATACCCAGACATCAGCTTTTAAAAGAGAACCCACACAAAAAGCATAGACATATACATAAAAATCCTTTAGGTATTCCTGTTTTTTCCACGCCATTCAGTTTCGAGTTTAAAAAAATAAAGAACATCATTTATAGGTACATTCCTATTCTATTTAATGACCCAGTTTACAATAAAGTCCTGTCTAATGGCATTAAGATAGTGTCACGTAGAGCACCCACTCTGGGAAATTCTCTCTCACCTAGTCTATTTTCTAGTAAACAACACAAAACTAACTGGTTGAATTTAACAGGAAATTATAGATGTGGGAGAAAAGGCTGTAGCTATTTTTGTCACATCAAAACCGGAAACAATATATCCTCTTGTACCACTGGCAGAATTTTTAATCTTTCCTCCTTCATTAACTGTAATACACAATTTTTGGTGTACGTCATCACGTGTGGCAAATGTCAAATCCAATATGTTGGCCGCACAACATGACGTTAAAAGGATCGTTTATATGATCATTTGTATGACATTGAAAAAGATAAGTTAACCAATGCGGCCAAACATTGGATCTCTGTACACCAAAAAGATGTATCCAGTCTTTTCATTCAAGGAGTTGAGAATTTGCTACACCTGTCAGAGGCGGGGATAAATTTCATTTACTTTGCAAACGAGAAGTTTTTTGGATTTTTTCCTTGAACACTAGAATCCCCTTAGGAATGAACTTTGAATGGGATGTTTCTTACTATTATGATTAGTGAGAGGTTTCTTGTCCCATCTCCTTCCTTCCTCTCCTTTTGTTCCTTTCGTTCTTTTACTCTATCTGGAAGCTCTACCTCAAAGATTCAGATTGGACATCATAAAACTCACACATATCGCTGAGTCTGTGGACACAGCGCTGTGTCGGCTTGATCCCTGCTCTGCTTAGCTTTACACATATTTATTGCAGAGTGTAGCATCAACTTGCTCACTCGCTTATATGGCTATATTGACACGCTGACACTATTACATCCATATGATAAGACAGGTGTTGTAGTTTAACATTGCTACAAAGGGCTTTAAGCATTTCAGGATTTAAGAATCTGATAAGAGACTTCTACAATATATGGGTGTAGCAAATTAATAGTTAAATATTCTGATCATTCCCTTTTGACGCTCCTCTCCACTGCTCCTTCTCTTCTCTCCCCTTTCCTTAAATGTCTTATTGTTCTCATTATACAAGTTTTTTTAGAAAGATTCAACTCCTAAAGTTTTTTCTTGCCCTATTTTTTTGTTTTTTTAGTCTTCCTATTATCTTGATTTAGTCCGTCTATCATCATGACAGATGGCTGTGTCCATTGACACAGCAATACTCTTGACATAGTTTTAACAATATATTGGTTGCACATACATATGGGGTCTGACGCTGTCTGTGGACACCTGTCAAAAATGATCACATTTATTTATATAAACACATACAGTCAGGTCCATAAATATTGGGACATCGACACAATTCTAATCTTTTTGGCTCTATACACCACTACAATGGATTTGAAATGAAACAAGATGTGCTTTAACTGCAGACTTTCATCTTTAATTTGAGGGTATTTACATCCAAATCAGGTGGACGGTGTAGGAATTACAACAGTTTATATATGTGCCTTCCACTTTTTAAGGGACCAAAAGTAATGGGACAGATTACCAATCATCCATCAAACTTTCACTTTTTAATACTTGGTTGCAAATCCTTTGCCGTCAATTACATCCTGAAGTCTGGAACACATAGACATCACCAGACGCTGGGTTTCATCCCTGGTGATGCTCTGCCGGGCCTCTACATGCAACTGTCTTCAGTTCCTGCTTGTGCTTGGGGCATTTTCCCTTCAGTTTTGTCTTCAGCAACTGAAATGCATGCTCAATCGGATTCAGGTCAGTTGATTGACTTGGCCATTGCATAACATTCCACTTTGTTCCCTTAAAAAAACTCTTTGGTTGCTTTCACAGTATGCTTTGGGTCATTGTCTATCTGCACTGTGAAGCGCCGTCCAATGAGTTCTGAAGCATTTTGCTGAATATGAGCAGATAATATTGCCTGAAACACTTCAGAATTCATCCTGCTGCTTTTGTCAGCAGTCACATCATCAATAAATACAAGAGAACCAGTTCCACTGGCAGCCATACATGCCCACGCCATGACACTACCACCACCATGCTTCACTGATGAGGTGGTATGCTTTGGATCATGAGCATTTCCTTTCCTTCTCCATACTCTTCTCTTCCCATCACTCTGGTACAAGTTGATCTTGGTCTCATCTGTCCATAGGATGTTGTTCCAGAACTGTGAAGGCTTTTTTAGATGTTGTTTGGCAAACTCTAATCTGGCCTTCCTGTTTTTGAGGCTCACCAATGGTTTACATCTTGTGGTGAACCCTCTGTATTCACTCTGGTGAAGTCTTCTTTTGATTGTTGACTTTGACACACATACACCTACCTCCTGGAGAGTGTTCTTGATCTGGCCAACTGTTGTGAAGGGTGTTTTCTTCACCAGGGAAAGAATTCTTTGGTCATCCACCACAGTTGTTTTCCGTGGTCTTCTGGGTCTTTTGGTGTTGCTAAGCTCACCTGTGTGTTCTTTATTTTTAAGGATGTTCCAAACAGTTGATTTGGCCACACCTAATGTTTTTGCTATCTCTCTGATGGGTTTGTTTTGGTTTTTCAGCCTAATGATGGCTTGCTTCACTGATAGTGACAGCTCTTTGGATCTCATATTGAGAGCAGACAGCAACAGATTCCAAATGCAAATAGCACACTTGAAATGAACTCTGGACCTTTTATCTGCTCATTGTAAATGGGATAATGAGGGAATAACACACACCTGGCCATGGAACAGCTGAGCAGCCACTTGTCCCATTACTTTTGGTCCCTTAAAAAGTGGGAGGCACATATACAAACTGTTGTAATTCCTACACCGTTCACCTGATTTGGATGTAAATACCCTCAAATTAAAGCTGAAAGTCTGCAGTTAAAATACATCTTGTTCATTTCATTTCAAATCCATTGTGGTGGTGTATAGAGCCAAAAAGATTATAATTGTGTCGATGTCCCAATATTTATGGACCTGACTGTATATATACAAACATGTAATCAATGGAGATGTCTCTTTTTCTTTTTCTTTTCCTTTTTCCCCATTTCCGTCTTTCACTCCTTCCCATTTCCTTTTTCATATATACACGAAAAGATATGTTTTAAACATTTGTTTTTTACATTCTGATTTTTATGTTCTATTTTACGCTTATTATGTATAATTGTTTGATTCTTTCCATTGATACTGTACATGTACTTGTTTATTTATTTTCTCCTTTTAGGAGAGGGGCTACGTGTACACAGATTGTGGAGACCCAAAATCATACATTTTTTTAATTCATATGAGGGTATATATGTGAATTTTTGTATTTTTACCTAGACACATGGTCTCACTGAGAAGAATAATGGAGACACACATATGTATATATCTCATATAATCACGTGTCTCGTTTATAGAGTAAAAGTTCTTCCACATTATTCTTATATATTTATATATTTTTTTATATTTAACTATAATATTTCTCTTTTATATACACATCCCCCAGTCAATGCACACCTCACTCATCACCCTTCATGCATTTCACTGCAACTTCATGTCACGTTATTCATATATTATCATTATTGTCACAATGGTTTTCTTAATATGCCAATGATGGTGACACATATTTCTTTCAAATTTTTACGTGGCACGTACATAAACATATATATATACATGCTTCCCTCCTAGTATTGGTCATACTGATGATTACTCACTTACATTCACTATTTTTCACATGTTATTTAATTACTTACACTATTTAGTTTTTAGTTTTTAAACTTTTATAATATGTACAAATCTCACAAGGCTCAGTTTTTCCCATTCCTTATACACATTTAATATATTCTCACAGGAATTTCTCATTTATAGCACTGGTTGTCTATAAACAGGTGCACACATTTCTCACTGCCAAATTGCACCTGGAGCAGATTTCTTCATTACCACACAGTCACATGATTTCCAGCAGAAAATATAAATGTGGTCTCATTTCTCTTATTGTTAGCTATGAGTAAGCACTTAGCATAAGTGCGAAACGCGTTAGCTGATTGTCTGTACTTTCTGCCACAGTGTTTTGTAAGCTATATGCTCATGAATCTATAATAAATAATTTTTGAACTATATCTTCCTGGAGTGCGGCTGTCCGGATTTTCTCATCCACCTTCAACATGACTCAGCACTAGCCAGCACCTGGGGCTCTTTATCCTGGGAGACAATCAGGTTTACACCTGGAGTGGATCCACACCTGTGCGGTGAGAATTTTCCTGTTTTTTATTCTGCTCGTCAGTCCTGCCTACTTAAAGCCGCCCAGCTCACTCGATTTCTGCCTTGGCCTTTGTCAACATCACAGAGATCTTCTCCTGCATTCCTGTTGAAGACTTGCTTGGCTGACATTCCTTCTGGCTCCTAATCCTGCTTGCTTTACTACTACGTTTATTTCTGGCTCTCTGACATTTGCTTGGCTGACTTCCCAATCCCTTTACTGAACTCTGGCTTGTTTTGACTAAGCTTACTCTGTTTACCTTATTATTATTAAACAAGTGTGATTTAACTTTACTTCTGTCTCGGTCTGATTCATAGTTCCTGATAGATACACAAGGTGACAATCTCTTCTTCAGCTAACTATTATGTTATGTTGTGGGTCTGCTACACACACATTGTTTTTGTTGTTAATGTATGTAATGCATTAATGCTAGAAATAATGATCCGTTTCAGCTCCATGGATTAATTGCTTTGAATCACTAAAATGGCCTGATTGGGTCAAATTTTAGAGAACTGTGGGGGTTATTTACTAAAGGCAAATCCACTTTGCACTACAAGTGCACTGCAAGTGCACTGAAACTGCACTGAAAGTGCACTTGTAGTGCAAAGTGGATTTGCTTTTAGTAAATATCCCCATTGTCATTGTAACTACACCAACTTACTCCAAAAACTGGTATTGAGCATTGAAAGAAGAAATCTCACATTGTTGAGTATAAAACATTTTACTCCAAGCACATTCACATATGCAATATAAAAGGGTTTTTTAACAAACCAACATCTTTGGTGTATAACATGTATGTGTGACAGTATATAGCCATTTTTTTGGCTAAACAGGCATGTTTAAAACCATAACATACACAACTCAAGAACTTACAAAGTTCAACTTTGATAAAGTGAAGGCAATATGAGACATTAGTATGTCAAAACTATGTTGATTTTGCCTTCATCAGATGGGATGATGTCACCCCTGTAAAAGCCAAATTTTGAAGATGCACACAAATTGGGAGTGAAAATTTGGATTTCTCTCCTGATCCCATGCCTAATGTCAACATGTGCTAGCTCCCATCATGGGGGATCAATGGACGTGTTTCGGGGGTGCAACCTCTTCCTCTCATCTACTTTAGTTGCACCCACAAAACGCGTACATTGATATCCCGAGATGGCAGATAGCACATGTTGACACACTGTGTGCATCTTCAAAATTTGGCTTTCAAATTACTTTAAAACTTTAGCAAAAATAAAAAATACAATGAACAACTTTTCAATTTTTGGTGGATTTAGATTCTGCCTAAAACATCAATGATGTTGGTCATTTTTTTTGTACATCAGTGATATTTTGCTTGACCATCTCTCTATCCCAATTGCACACTATTATCTCACCGATGAGGATCTGTGCACTTGCACTGTTGAAATGAGTTTCTTCTTCCACAACATCCACATCACCTAAAAATAAAAAAACACACCATGTATTATAAATATGCAGGCATACATCTATTACCTGGAGCTGTGGTCTCAGACACTGACCTGTTGTGGTCACTATTTTGCCCACTTCATGAACCATTCCCTTCACATTTTCTACATGGTGTGTGGGGATTTCCCCTTCTTCATGAGTAGTGGGGTTCCTGGTGTCCTCAGATGTCGTGATTCTTTTCTCCCCT
The DNA here is from genome assembly GCA_037952925.1 of Lithobates clamitans. NCBI lineage: Eukaryota > Metazoa > Chordata > Amphibia > Anura > Ranidae > Lithobates > Lithobates clamitans. The sequence continues at coordinate 4,877,364 of JBBGZY010000124.1, forward strand.
ATGTGAATACAAAAAAGGTATACTTAGCACACAGATATTTGAGGCAAGAAATAGGAATATGAAACATTGCTTGGAAGTGTCGTACAATTGTCTGTTTTGGCAGAGTTCCAAGCTGAAAACATGTTTTTTTTCACTTTCTAAAGCTGGAATACTTACCTTTTTTGTTAAAGTTTCACACATGGAGAGACCCCTAGTATTCACTGGAGCACCTGTGTGGGACACCCTAAAAAAGTTATTCTGGTGTTCCACACTAGTGCTCCTGCATCCAGATGTGTAAACAGCTGCTGAGTGTCCTTTCCTTACACTGAATCAAGTTTGCATTTCATTCTAGTTACAAACCCATCTAGACAACAATGTACTAAACCTATTTTAATACAAATAGGCATGAACAAATGTAGTTAACCTGCATCTGCCAAAAACCTCATATTAGTGAGCGAACAAACGATGTTTACTACGAACGATTACTGTGCCCATGAACCTCAAACTTGCCATTTTAAACTGTACAACAGTAAAGAAAAGCACATGGAGCAGCACTAAAGTACTACTAATAATAGGAACACACGTCAAATACTTACTTTTTAGAAGCAGTTTCCTGATCCTTCTATACTGATCGTGCTCCCTCAATTTCAGGTCTGACCAGTGTTTACTCAATTGCTCCTTGGATCGTCGTACCCCAAAATTCCTGTGCAGACTTCTCACAACTTTAATCATGATCTTGGCCTTTCTCACATTTGGGTTTGGGTAAGGTCAATACTTCCCATCATAGTCGGCCCTCTTCAAGATGTCTACCATTTCCACCATCTCTGCAAAGGACATATTTGAGGCCTTATATCTCCTCCTGGATCGGGACGTTTTTTGCTCCGGGCTTTCATCATTGCTGCTCTCTGCATGCACCTGCTGTCTCTCCGCCATGTGCTCTCCCACTGCACTGAAAGGAAAGCGGCAGCGAATACACTAGAAAGAAGGTCAGGGGCGGAGTTTTAATGCATGAGCAGTGTATATAAAGCATAACACGCGTATGTCGTACATGCGATCTGTGAGCGGAGGAGTAGCTTAAGTGCCCATCGTGCAAACAAAGGTACAATTTTAACTTGGAGCATCAGTGGTTATTGGCCTATACTGCTTATAGATTGAGGCCTATATTGGGACATGATTAGGAGAGTTTAGCCTGACATTAGGGTTTGTCTTGTGTTGTGTCTTGCAGAGAATATGGATAAATTTACTGATCCAGATTTTGTTAGGTACCTTGTAGTAGAGCTTGAGTTGTAGGAGAAGACCCCTCTTACAGTGCTGGTTCAGGAGCCACTGGAATGGAGAGGAGTGCCTGATGGAAGTTGCAGTGGCTGGCACAGGAACGGAGTGGAGATCCTCCAGGGATGGCTGGACTGCAGATGACAGCAGGCAGAATCGGTCAGCGAGCTGGATGGCAGGAAATGCAGGAACAGCGGCAACTGGAGCTGGATGAGAAGGCCGGGAACACAGCAAGAAAAGCAGCAGGCAGTAGGCAGAGTCAGATAGTCCGGATTGTCAGGAAATAAGGCAGATGAACACAGCAGGCAAACAGCAAGGTCAGACAGTCCGGGTTGGCTGGTGATCAGGCAGATGAGTGCAGCAGGCAATAGCAGATTTGGTGAGGCAGCAGAAGTTGGCAACGGGTCACAATAGAGATATGCAGAGTCAGGCAGGCCGGGAAGGATTGGAGATGGTAGAGAAGTCAGACGGAGCCGGGTCAGTATAACAATCAGCAAACGGGTTCAGGTAACACTGGTACAGAGCTGCAGACAAAACAGCGTCGCACAAATGCAGCTGAGATACTTTTAAAACTTCCTTGGTGGCAAACAGCCCTTGCGCGCACGCGCCCGCTGTGCACGCACGTGCACACGCACCCGCCTGGGGAGAATGCCGGCGCATACTGGTGGGCAAACACTGCTGCACAATTTGGGAAGGTGCCCGCGTGCACATGCGCATGTGTGTGCCCCTGATCAGTACTGGCACGTCCCTGACAGATTTCTTGACAAACTTTATTGATAAATACAGAGAGCTGCCCTGTCTGTGGCAAGTAAAAAAACAATATTATTCCAACAAACTAAAGAGGAAGGCAGCGGTGGAGCAACTGTTGGAATTGGTGAAGCCGGTGACTCCCACGGCAGACATCACCTATTTAAAGGCCAAAATTGGTGACCTGAGGAGCACATATAATAGGGAGTGCAAAAAAGGTCAGGATTGCATGAGATCAGGAGCAGCAGCAGATGACATTTATGTCCCCAGGCTCTGGTACTACGACAGACTGCATTTTTTGTCAGACCAGAGTGAACCAAGGCCATTACTATCAACACTTCCTTCCACACTTCCTTCCACATCAGCTGAGGCTTCAGAAGTCCAAACTGGCCTTCCATCCAGGAAGATGTAGAGGGGCCCAGCTTGAGCCAGGTACAGCATTGTTCAACATATTTCTTGTCAAAAAATTAATGATGTTAACTAGATGTTATTATTGATCACTAATTTCTGATTTAACAAAGTAGTTTACATAACAATAGACAATAGTAGCCAAAAATGTTTGGGACAAGAATGAAAAATGCTGGGGTCAGAATAATAGTCTTTTCTATTTGTTAACATTCAATTTGCAACAGTCATGATCTCAAAATTGTGTGTGATGACCAAAAAACGAAAACTATGTATCATTTTCATACACAGGAAAGTCTCAGCCAGGAGGAGGTCATGGAAAGTGGCAGCCAGGAGGTGGCCATGCCCAGCAGCCTGACCAAATCCCAGGTTCCTCCCCTCCACCTTCCAAAAAAAAGGACAGGAAGGCAAGAACATGGAGGAGTCAGCGACTACTTTGATTCGGCAGGCTACTGCGGTCCTCACAACCACCCCTAGTGTCCACGAGTCCTTTGGCTGTATGACGGCCAGTAAAATGGAAGGAATGAAGGAGGGCCAATGTCTCAACTGTGAGGAGGTAATACTTCAGGCCCTAAACAAGGGGGTGAGGGGCCAACTCACCAATAAAAGCCATGTGTGTGAGTTGGACCATACCCCACCTCCAGCAACACCTCCAACAACACAGCCACCCAACCCACCACAGCAGCCTGGAAGGAAGCATGGAAGGAAGTGTTGAGAGTGATTGCCTGGGTTTGGTGTGGTCTGGCAAAAGACGCAGGCTGTTGTAAGACCGCAGCCTTGGGACATATATGTCATCTGCTGCTGCTCCCGACCTCTCAGAGTTCTGGACCATATTGTGCTCCCTATTAAATGGACTCCTCAGGTTAATAATTTTGCCTGTGAAATAATTGATGTCTGCCCTGGGATACAAAGGCTTCCCCAATTCCAAATGTTTCTCCAGCATTGCCTTCCTCTTTATTTTATTAGGACTCCTAATAAATTTTAAATTTTTGTTTTGACAAATACTTGGCTATGTGTTTTACTTCAAAAAGGACAGTTTGTTTGTGAGTAGGCAGGTACATTTCAAAAATACAATGTCAAATTAACAAGGAGACCAACACCAACCAACCTCTTTGAGGTTAAAAAATACAAGATAATAATGGTGTTGTGGTAACTTGACACACAAAATGACAAAAAATATTATTGAGATCACTATAAAAAAAAAAAAATTCTGGAGATCTTCAGAAAAAAAAAGGAGGTCACTATAAAAAACATAAACAAATATTATTCAGGAGATCACAAGAAATAATAAAAAATCAGTTTGTCAGAACTTTGTGAATATCAGCAGCAAAGCAACTTCATTATTCTAGCATTATAAAGAAGAAGAGAATGCGCTGCATTGAAAGATTTAAAAATTTGCAGCGTGACAAATGTGCTATCTTCATTACGAATGCTAGTTTTACAAGACTGAGCGCTTTGGTCTCATACTTGATTCTGAACATGCCTGGAATTTTGTGCGTCAGACTTGTGCTCACACGCTCGAAACTTCCGACAACAAAGTGAAGTTGTCGGAAAATTTGAGAACCTGCTCTCAAACATTTGTGTGCGGAAATTCCAACAGCAAATGTTTGATGGAGCATACAAACGGTCAGACTTTCCGACAATGAGCTCACATCGAACATTTCCCGACGGAAATTCTGATCGTGAGTACGCGGCATTACAGTTTAAAGACTGAGAGGCATGCCTGAAGGGACTGGGTGCAAGCAGTCTGGGATGGATGCAGAGTCAGTCTGAGAGAACTGTGGAGAAGTAACAAGGAGGGCTAGTGAAAGGGGTAGCTGCAGCCAGGCAGGCTGGTATTCCCTGAAGAGGTGGTACTAGGATCAGTAGCCACAAGGAATAGGACAGCTAGCACTAAAGACCCACTACCAAAGGGGCAGACGGTCCCTGCCTGCAAAGCTCATTTGCTCTGGATCTAACTGAGACTGTGTTGGATCAGGAGAAGTGTATATATACTGGATGTATATGGTTGTGTCTTGGAAGAATTCTATGTTGATCAAGTGGGCATCCCATAATAACCCTATTCCCATCCATGTTCAAACCCCTAATAAAATACAAAAATAAAGCTGCAAGGACTGATTCCTCTCTTCAGAGCGTGTGGAAAATTTGTGTGCCTGGCCGTGCAGGGTGGGAGATATATTTAGACATGTGCAATTCGTTTCGTTATGAATTCGTTTTCGGACAAAATTCGGATATTCGTTCATTCGGAGGCATCCGCATGAACAAAAGACTATTTTCACAAATGCATATGAATTGTCAGAAAGAACAAAAACCCCAAAGAACGAAAACCCGTAAGAACAAAAATCAGAAAAAACAAAAATCCGAAAGAACAAAAAACAATTCAACCTACGAGTTTAACTATTTGATTACATTCGGATAATATTTTTTTTCGTATTTTCTATTATAATTAACAACCTCAATACTGGGCACTTTCTTCCCCTTCCTTTCCAGACCAATTTTCGGCTTTCAGTGCTCTTGCACTTTGAATGACATCTACACTGTACCCAAATGAAATATGTATCATTCTTTTCACTTTACGGGCTTTCACGGGCACCGAAAAATTGCCCGGTTTTTACAGGCTGCCCGTAAAAACACGGGTGGTGGCAACACTGCTGTTTGGTTCAGGAAGGCAAGTTAACAGGAGAACCAACATGGATCCCACTAGGAGCTAGAGCATAAGATTCCCCAGGGCACAGAGTCTAAGAGCCAGCAGGTGTTCATCAGAGCCTCTAGTGGTGAGGATGGACTGCGCTGCAACTGGCTCCAGGTCGCGGCTCCCAGGGTCTCCCAGCTCACACTCACGGTAGGCTACAAAAGGATAGAGAGGAAGCAGAAGCCCAGGACAGCAAGGGATAGTCAGGAGATAAGCCAAAGGTCAGGGCAACTAGCAGACAAGGATAGACAGAGAACACGCCAAAGGTCAGGGTAATAAGCAGGCAGGGATCGTCAATAACAAGCCAAGATCGGTAACCGAGACAGATGTAGGCACACAGCAAGCAGGAGACAGGAACCAAACACACAATATTGCTCGGCAAGGCAGGCTTGGAGAACACATGTTAAATAGTGGTTTCTGATAAGGCTAGAGTGGAGCCACACTGAGGGAAGATTACTTAAAGTGGAAGTAAAACCATCAATTTAACGGTTTCAAAAAATTGTTAAATTCCCGGCATGTGCCAGAAATGTAACTACCACATTGGTTGTGCTCTCAACCAAATTGTCAAATCTACATGCAGGGTGCTGGATGCATGAATTCCAATAGGGGTGTTTTTTTTAAGCACGTGATTAGAGGCAGAGGCTCTAATAGGCTTCAAAAGCACTTCTCTTTGAGCCCACCCAGTTGTGTGACAATAGCGAATGAATATTTGCTATCTTCACACTGATTTTCCTCCCGGCCAATCAGAAATTGGATCTGAAACCAGTTTCCTGATTGGCCGAAAGGAGAATCGTTCCGATTGGCCGCCGAGGAGGAGGGAGGAGGAGGGAGGAGATGAAAGCTGCCATGATGCCTGCGGAGGAAAACAGGGGAAGGGGAAGCCACCTTTGATGCCGAGGAGGAGAGCAAGTGAAGGGGAAGCTGCCCGCGATGCTGAGGAGGAGAGCAGGGGAAGGAGAAGCTGCTACCCATCACCAGGGTGAAGCGATACCCGCCATAGATGGGGTAAATGCTCCAGGTCTGCTTATGACCCAACCAAACGGACCGGGGGTGGGGGGCGGCCATGGGTTACCCGACTGACCGGGTAGGGGGTGGCTATGGGTGCACTGTTTGCAGCCCCCCCAAAAATGTTTACCAACAGCCGCCACTGCTTTTAGCTAATACCTGAGACTGGGACAAAAAATTTTCCTCAGGCGAGCAATTTTGTCTAAGGGCTCTTTCACACATTGATGTCCCTTTTCACGGACTCCGCTTGCTCAGCAGGGATTGATCCTTTGATCCCCACTGAGCCGGTGGACGACAGGTCCCTCTCTGCTCACTGTGCAGGGACAGACCTGTCAGAGCCCTGCTGTACTCTATGGGGGATCGGATTAAAACAAATCAGCTTGTCCATTTTCATCCGATCCGATCTGCCAGACGGATGGAAAATAGAGTTTCCATCCGTCTGCATTTAGCTAATCGGATGTCAGTGGCCATGTCACCCCTGACATCGGTTGATCCATACAGATGCATGGAGCATCCGTTCGGGTCCGCCTGAAAAACTGACAGGTGGACCTGAATGGTTCGCATGTGTAAAAAGACCCTAAGTCTGATGAACCATCCCCTAGGTATGTTGCACAACCACATTCTGTGGTGGCAACTGTTCAAAGGTATGTAAGCATTCCACCTGGAACATGTTACATTCTAAATATGGGTGTAACAAGTAACATGTTTCCGGCCGGGTTTACACTGGTACAACAAACGCTCCGACATTGGGAGCTTATGTCGCATGACGTGTGAAAATCAATGTTTCCCTATGGGAGCCATCTTAACTGATCAGTCCGACTTTGAAAATGCTCCCTGTACTACTTTGGTCCAACTTTGATCCTACTTCAGCCCATTGATTGTGATTGAAGTCGGATCAAAGTTGGTTCGCCCTCTTGCATGATCCGACTTTGGCATGCGACTTGTGCTGAGGGGGAACTCCATGCCAAATTTTAAATAAAAAACTGTCATGGGTTCCCCCTCCCAGAGCATACCAGGCCCTTCGGTCTGGTATGCATTTTAAAAAAAGGTCAACTACTTCTGGTAAGCGGACATCCATACACAGAGCACTTTGGGTGTATAACACTGTTGGTGAAGGTTGTTCATCTAATCAGCGGAAGAGTCACCTATTTGGTCTATTTCTCTAACCTTTTGAAATCGCATGTGGATTTTTTCTATTTTGTTTTTTTCACAAAGGACATTATTTTTCAATACATGCTCAAACGATATGGATGTTATCCCTTTCTAATATGTTTTATTTGCACGTAATATTATATACATATAGCTTTTTTGTATAGAACATTGATGTGTATTTAAAAAAATGCAGTTGGGTTTCACATTTTTATACATTACAGCTAACAGTAAATATAGACTTAGCGCCCCCCACCATACACATTTTCTCATTTGCACTGGATTTCTCACCCAGTTTGGGGGTTAGCAGCTTTTATTTAATTTCTCACATTAATTTTTTTGGCGCGAGGTATACACATTTGTATCACTATCCTGCAAAAGCGTTTTTTGACTTTCTTTGTAACAAAAGAAGTCAATTACATCTGGTAAGCAGATTTAATATCCAGTACACGTTGGGTGCCGTATATATTATCTTTGGTGAAGGATCTCTCACTACTACTCCAGAAGATTGTCTACACAGAAGATTTCTTTTTTGTTTATGATAGAACTGCGTTCTTTCTCTTGGGACTTTATATATCAATGTTTGTCACGATTCACTCTGATCGATTGAATTAGTTTTTTGTTTTTATTGTTGGCAATTTACATTCGATTGGTATTTACATGTATGATTATTGTATGTTAGTTGACACTATGTGTTTATGGTAATATTAGCCACTTTATAGCGCACTCTACACATTATTCAATTGTTCTTTGATTATTTTCTATCAAATTAGGGGAGCAGCTTATTCTAACATTTATATTTATTATATATTTATTTTATATTTTTTTGGCACGGAGTACATACACATATTTCCTTGTTTTATTAACTCCCTGATTAGCAATTGAAGCACCCTCCCCCCATTCCTAGCAGTATATAACTGAGCATCTCTTGGGAAAGGCACGTTTGCCAAGGGGTGGCACGCTTGCATATGGGGTTCTTTCTCAAAGTGGGGGTATTTCTATAAGTGGGAGCACTTCTGACTCTGCACTCATCATCCTGAATGTCTCATCTAAAAATATCATCTTTGTCTCCCCACAGGTATGCTCTTACTGCTGCAAATCCAGTTAGAATATCATTACTGAAAACGGTTAACTATGTCCCTTTTAACACTGGTATGCTCTTACTGCTTAACCATCTGTAGACTGTCCACATTGCTATTGTTTTTGTTTCCTCCCTATGCCTTTCCTTTAAATTTTGGCCTCCTTATCTTTATTAGCTATGCACCTATAAGTCTGTTTCTGAAGTGAGAATTTTTCTCAGCATAGCCAGCCTTGTTTTATTAACTCCCTGATTAGCAACTGAAGCACCCTTCCCCCCATTCCTAGCAGTATATAACTAAGCATCTCTTTGGAAAGGCATGTTTGCATAGGGGTGTCACGCTTGCAGTTGGGGTTCTTTCTCAAAGTGGGGGTATTTCTATAGGTGGGAGCACTTCTGACTCTGCACTTCAGAGAATGCACAAAGTGAAGGAACACAAGAAAACACCTTGAAAAATACAATACAGGTGACCTTGTTTACACTTTCAGCTCTTCCTCCCCCTTCTAAAATGCAATGTCTACCACTCCTTCTGACAGCTGTGTCTTCTATCCTTAAACCAACTCTCCCGCACACCTCTTCTCCACCCCACACCTTATATAAATCACCCTCACTTCTGTCCTCTCCATATTACTGCACTCACCAACTCCGGCTAATTATAAATCCACACGCCCAATACTCCAAACCCCCGGGGCATGTCCTTTCATATAAATCACACATTAACTCCCTCACCCTTCTGCTTCTCCTATCCTCTGGTAATGTAGCCCCAAACCCTGGGCCTCCTTCACCTAACTGTACCCAACACACCCATTATCGTACACCCTCTGGCTGCAGCCGCAATGCACACAATCTAGTTCCCATTTCTCTTCTTCCCAAGACCAGACTCCCTTTCTCTTGCGCCCTTTGGAATGCTCGCTCTGTCTGTAACAAACTCACCTCCCTCCACAATCTCTTTATCGCTAACTCATTTAATCTACTCGCCATTACCGAAACCTGGCTTCACGAATCCAGCACTGCATCTTCTGCTGCTCTATCCCACGGTGGTCTTCTTTGGACTCACTCCCCCAGACCCAGTGGACGCAAAGGAGGGGGTGTTGGAATCGTTTTAGACCCACATAGCACCTTTCAAGTACTTCACCCACCTCCCTCTCTGTCACTCTCCTCATTTGAGGCGCACTGCATTCATCTCTTCTCCCCAGTTTCTCTAAGGATAGCTGTGATCTACCGGCCCCCTGGTCCAGTATCATCCTTTCCTGATGACTTCTCTGCCTGGCTACCTTAGTTTCTCTCCTCTGAAATCCCCACAATCATTCTTGGGGACTTCAACAATTCTTCTAACACTAACATTCCTGAAACTTCCAAACTTCTCAGTCTAACCTCCTCCTTTGACCTGAAGCAATGGATACATGCTCCTACGCACTCTGAAGGCAATACCCTTGACCTTGTCTTTTTCCACCTATGCACTCCATGCAACCTCTCCAACTATCCTTACCCTCTCTCTGATCACTACCTTATTAACTTCACTCTCTCCCTCACCTCTGCCTCCTCACCCTCCATACACCTAACGGTTACCTGTAGAAACATTCGCCATCTCAACCCTTCTCTTCTATATGACTGACCACCTCTATGACAAAATCGCACCTCTGTCCTGCACCAACCTAGCCATTTCTGTCTACAACACTTCACTTCTAGCCTCACTGGGCACACTGGCCCCCCTCACTACACACAAAATCAGGCCCCGTCCCCTTCAACCCTGGCAAACAGATGATACTAGAAGTCTGAAAAAACACAGCCATACTCTTGAGGGCCTGAGGCGTAAGACAAAGTCCCAGAAAGATTTCAGCCCTCCAATTCCAGCCTCCTAACTGACAAGTAGACCTATTTCATTACTTTCATTAAAAACTTATCATCCCATCCCCATCAACTCTTCTCTACGTTCAACTCTCTACTTCACCCTCCACTGCCTCCACCCACTAACTCACTCACTGCCCAGGAGATGACCAATCACTTAAAACAGAAGATTGATACAATTAATTACTTCCCTCTTTCAACCCCACCACTATAGACAAGGTGCTAAATTACTTGCTAACGTCCATCTTACCACTTGCCCTCTGGAGCCTGTTCCCTCGCAAATGCTACATTCACCCTCTAGCTCTATTCTACACTCTCTAACCCACATCTTCAATCTCTCCCTCTCTTCTGGCATCTTCCCCAACCATTTAAAACATGCACTTGTCGGCCCCATACTTAAAAGCCCTCACTGGACCCATCCAATCCTAACAACCTATGCCCCATCTCCTTGCTCCCTTTTTTATCCAAATTCCTTAAACATCTAGTCTACAACCGACTGAGCATCCACCTTGCTGATGATAATAGCCTTCTTGATCCCCTTCAGTCTGGATTTCGTCCTCAACATTCCACAGCAACTGCTCTCCTAAAACTAACAAATGATCTACTAACGGCTAAAACTAAGGGAAACTATTCTGTACTCCTACTCCTGGACCTCTCTGCTGCCTTTGATATGGTTGACCACCCCCCCCCCCTCAAAAAAACTCCTTGCCTTTGGTCTCTGTGACTGTACTCTCCCTGGTTCTCTACCTACTTATTTAACTGCACCTTTAGCATTGCCTACAATTCTACTTCCTCCTCTCCTCTTCCTTCCTCTGTTGGGGTTCCCCAAGGCTCTGTTCTTGGACCTCTCCTATTTTCAATCGATCTCTCTGTCAAAATTGATGCCACAACTATCAGCCCATCCCCATATGCCAAGTTCCTAGGAGTAGTCCTGGACTCTGAAATCTCCTTTAAGCCGCACGTCCAATCACTGTCCAAATGTTGCCACCCTTAACCTCGGGAACATCTCCAAAATATGCCCCTTTCTAACCAATGACACAACAGAGCTCTTAATTCACTCCCTGGTTATCTCTTGCCTCGATTACTGCAACTCCCTTCTCATTGGCCTACCTCTGCATACCCTATCCCCGCTTCAGTCCATCATGAATGCTGCTGCCAGACTTATCCACCTTACCAACGGCTCTGTCTCTGCTCCTCCTCTCTGTCAATCTCTCCACTGGCTTCCGCTCACTCAACAAATTTAATTCAAAATACTAATAACTACCTACAAATCAATCCACAACTCTACCCCCAGCTACATCACTGGCCTAATCTCGAAATATCAACCTAATCAGTCTCTTTGTTCTTCTCAAAACCTCCTGCTCTCTAGCTCACTCATCACCTCCTCCCATGCTCGTCTTCAGGACTTTTCCAGAGCCTCTCCAAACCTATGGAACTCCTTACCGGCGTGCTGAGAGATAGAGAGAGAGAGAGACAGTGTCATTTTAGTTGAGTTAGATAGAGCAGGCAGACGAGTCAGTTAGCTGCAGTCAGTGTATTGTGTATATATATGCATCCCATGTGTTGTGTATATATATATATATGACGCCACAGGGAAGTCCCCTCAAGTCACCATGCGTCAGAGGGGGGCAGGGTCACCGGGTGGATGCGGAGCGGCCCAAGGAGAAGAAGGGAAGAAGACGCCGACGCCGCGGATGAAGATGTCGGACGAGAACACCGGAGGAAGAACCAGAAGAACCAGAAGAAGAAGAAGATGGAGGAAGAAACCGAAGGAAGGTTGAAGATAGAAGATAGAAGAAAGAAGAAAGAAGAAGCATTTAAATAAAGGTATTGTCAAAAACTGTCTCTTGTCATTTTTAACATCTTTGACAGTTTTTTAGTGAAATGGTACCATTTCACACAGGGGGGAGGGCCGGGATCTGGGGGTCCCCTTGTTAAAGGGGGCTTCCAGATTCCGATAAGCCCCCTGCCCGCAGACCCCCACAACCACCGGCCAGGGTTGTGGGGATGAGGCCCTTGTCCTCATCAACATGGGGACAAGGTGTATTGGGGGACTATCCCAAAGCACCCTCTCAATGTTGAGGGCATGTGGCCTGGTACGGTTCAGGATGGGGGGGCCTCTCTCTGGTCCCCCCTCTTTTCCTGCGGCCTGCCAGGTGCATGCTCGGATAAGGGTCTGGTATGGATTTTTAGGGGGATTCCACGCCGTTTTTTTTTTCTAATTTTGGTGCGGGGTTCCCCTTAAAATACATACCAGACCTGAAGGGTCTGGTATAGATTTTGAGGGGGGCCCCACGCCATTTATTTTTTTTAAATTTTGGCCGGGGTTCCCCTTAATATCCATACCAGACCTGAGGGGCCTGGTATGGAATTTAGGGGGACCCCCCACGTCATTTTTTTTTAAATTTTGGTTCGGGGTTCCCCTGTGGGGAATTCCCATGCCGTTTTTATCAATGAACTTCTATGTGTATTGTCAGACCGGCAATGCATTAATAGCTGCGAGTAGTTTTAAATGCTGGTGTTCTCTTCCTAATAATACCACAGGCAGGCAGCTGCACTATTTTCAGTCAGTGTACTGTATCCTGTGCACAGTGTGTAACTAAAGCTAACTGCAGACAATTGCTGGTGTTCTCTTCCTAATAATACCACAGGCAGGCAGCTGCAGTATTTTCAGTCAGTGTACTGTATCCTGTGCACAGTGTGCAGCTAAAGATAACTGCAGGCAATTCCTGTTGTTTTCTTCCTAATAATACTACAGGCAGTCAGCTAGCTGCAGTATAATCAGTATATATATATACATCCCAGCTTTGTGCAGCTACATCTCACTGCACGCCATTTCTTGTGTACCTATTCCAATACATCAAAGACAGTATGTCTGGAAGGCCAACAAGGAGAGGCAGACAGTCACAGGCCAATAAAAGAGGGCAAGCAGGCTCTGTGTCTTCAGACAACAGTGCTGGTCGCGGACACAGTGCATTCTCATCAGCACGTGGCCGAGGGGCGAGGAGGGAGGGGATGATGAGCTCACTGACTCTATGTGGGTGCCTGATAGGAGAGAGGAGGAGGCGGAGGAGGAGGAGGCACATATCCAATGAGGCAGGATGCCCTCAAAAAAGAGGGGGGGAGGGGGGGACTTTAGATAAGGTGTGTGGGGTAGAGCCAGACAAAACCATATACATATGTAAAAAATTGTATTCTTTATTAGACCAAAGATAGGGCATGGATCAACCGATATAAACACATAATAGCACATTGGCATATAAAATACAAAGTATCAACATACATATTAAGGATAGTCACCAACATGACACAGAAAGTAAATATTATACATCACAGTCCCCCAAATGGAGTAGGCATAACATATATGGGTGGTAGAGGAATAAAAACCATCTGGAATCATGAATATGAGATGGATGCATCAAAATAAGCTCAACGACGTTTTGTGGACTTCTATCCACTCATCAGGAACAAGTGCATCCATATACTAAAAAGGGGATAAAAAAAATCACCATTATAGTTTGATATAACCACAGACTGGAGGGGTAGAGGGATTAAAGATGATAATGAACAAATAGACGGCCATAACTGAAAGTACTCACATGCAAGCTGATACCAGGCCATGCGATACCACCTGCCGGAGGTCAGCCAGATAATTATGTCCAGCACGGGAGCTGAGGAAAGAACCCAAGCATGGATCTGGAGCACACACGCAGTCCCCCAAAAAAAGTGTGTATGGAAAAATCTTGATGTGACTGTGGATAGGATTTCTGTATTGTATACAATAAAGTAAGTGGTTTGTTACCATATTGGTATAAATAAAAAGAAATAACATATAGAGTAGACCCATCACCACAGTATAGAAGTATATTGTGGAGCATATCAACAAGGTGAACAGAATGAAAAAAATAGGGTGTCCATATAGTAAGAATAGGGAAGAGGAGATGAGATTCCTGAAATCAGGAGAAATTAATGAAAACTAGAGTAAAGAAATATTAGCAATGCTTGTTATAGAAAAATGTAAGAATAAATCAAGAGCTTTCTATATATTTACCCATGTAGGTCCCAATGGGATATGAACCAAAAATGGAGTGCAGTGTGGGACTGCTGAGAAAAGGTCACTGAAGGGGAACTGCATGGTGAGCCCAGCAGCCAGGGTCCCATCCAGCGTCACACTGGCATGACAATAAGGGAGAGACAGCACAGCAGCAGCTGGACCTACTCACCATGTGTCAGCCAAGCTGAAATAGCACATGCCTGCATGAAAGGATGCCCACTGGGTGTCGCCTGCATGGAGTGGAAGGTGTGGCGCTGATGCATGGTGAAATCACCCGGCTAATCCCCCATTACCATAATGTGTAGGAAGGAGGGGAGAGGGAAGGCATGCAGCGTGCATCGCAGCTCCCTGCAAACAAAACACCGGCCAACCTGTCGGCTGCAGAACACACAGAACCAATTCAACTCAAGGAAGTAGAGACAATTACAGCAGCAGTGTGTCCATCAAAATCAGCTGTGTTCAATGTGGTATATGGTAACTTGACCACTATGGGTCAGATACAAGGAAGTGAAGGCTCTTGAACCACACACACCTCCATCCCTAATCAGTATCAAAGAAAAAAGGGAATATTTCGGACTTTAAATGAGACGCAACGGGGAATATTGCACCTCCATCCCTGGTTGCTTTTGCAAAAAAGAGGGGGGGAAGGTGGGACTTTAGATGAGGTGTGTGGGGTAGAACCAGACAAAACCATATACATATGTAAAAAATTGCATTCTTTATTAGACCAAAGATAAGGCATGGATCAACCCATATAAACGCATAATAGCACTAGACTAGACAGCAAGCGCTTGGGCACCACATGCTTAAACAGACATATGTCGAACTCCAATGTAGCCCGTTGGCAACACTACCTAAAAGACCCACACCAAAGAACAAGACGGACCACTCCTTGCTCCTCCTCCTCAGTTGGGATCTCCAACCCCACTATACCTTCAGTCCTCTCAGAAACCTGCACTGAGAGGAATGAGGGTGTAGAATTAGGTGTACCACTGCCAAGTACTTGCGGGCAATCTGCTATCAGTACACCAACGTCCGATTCTAGCAGGCAGATTTCCCTACCCCAGTTGCTCCACCGGCGAAAGAAGTTCGCTCCCAGCCATCCACATGCCCAGCGGTTGAATGCTGCCTTTTCAGTTGGTAGACTCTGCCCCCTTCCGTGAGTTTATGGAATGTGCGGTACCTCAGTGGCAGGTTCCCAAACACCACTTTTTTTCATGGAAAGCGATTCTGGCTCTCTACTGGCATGTGGAAGGCAATGTCCATGCTTCGCTGGACAGGGCAGTCAGCGGTAAGGTGCATATTATCACTGACTCATGGTCCAGCAGGCATGGACAGGGACGTTACCTATCTTTCACCGTGCACTGGGTGACTCTATTGGCAGCTGGGAAGGATGCAGGACAGGGTGCAGTAGTGTTGGAGGTTGTTCCGCCACCATGCCTCCAAAATTCTACTAGTGGAACTAGATTCTGCCACACCTCTCTCCTCCACCCCCTCCTCTTCTTCTTCCTCCATGGCCTCTTCCTGTGCTGATTTGTCTTCGGAACCAGCGGTGCTCCGTAGGCACTCAAGGGGCTACGCAAGCACGCAGGCAAAAAGATGCAATGCAGTGCTTGAGCTGGTGTGCTTGGGGGACAGGAGCCACACTGGGGCAGAGATTCTGTCAGCTCTGCAGGGGCAGGCTCGGAGGTGGTTGACGCCACGCCAGCATAAGCCAGGAATGGTGGTTTGCGACAATGGCACCAACCTCCTCTCCGCCCTCCGACAGGGACAACTGCCCATGTGCCCTGTTTGGCTCATGTCCTTAACTTGGTGGTGCAATGGTTCTTGGGCAGGTACCCGGGCTTACAGGATGTCCTGAGGCAGGCCAGCAAAGTCTATGTGCATTTCCGCCGGTCATATAATGCTAGTGCTCGGCTGGCTGACCTCCAAAAGCAATTTAATCTGCCCAATATCTGCCTAATCTGTGACATGCCCACCAGGTGGAACTCAACGTTGGCCATGGCATATTGCCACCATCAAAATTACCCCATCATATTCCTCTATTATAAATCAGTACATGGTGTGTCTGTGCTGTCCCCCGGGCTCTGTAATCAGAGCTGAGATGCTCCAGCCGCCTCCCCCAACGCCCATCACTGTGTAAAAGAAGCTTTGGTAACCATGGCAACAAAAGCCTGGTTGCCCTAATTTAAAATGGAGCTGGCCTGCCTTGCACGAAATGATCACTAAACTTAAACAGCTTTTTTACAAACACTGTAAAAGATATCAAACTGAAAAGATATAGCCAGATAGCTGAATATTTTGTGAACATGTTAAAGTTTGTTTGGCGTCTGTAGGTGAAAGTATGAAGGAGAAGAAACTTTTGGGAGCGGAAGAAGATTTCAAGGATTTGAATCATGCTCTCATTCACTTCAATGTTAAAAAAAGTGTTAAAAAGCTTAATATTTAAAAAAGTATAAATAGTATAAAAAAAGTTGAAGAAGTCCCATAGCTGAAAGAGCTGAACATTTTAGAAGTTGAATGGTTTTAATAGCTGAAAGTATGCAGAAGTTACGCAGAGCTAAAAAAACGTACGGAAAAAAATTACAATTAACAATAAATAAAAAAATTAAGAATAAATAAAAAAACTAATAACAATAGTGGGACTGCTGAAGCAGTCTTACTAAATTAATAACACCATTAATTCAATTAGAAAAATTAGAAACATCTGATACATATCATAGATAATATTACAAAACATAAAAAAAAAGCAACACATTAATTTTTCAAGACAGTATACCATATATACTCGAGTATAAGTCGTTCCGAGTATAAGTCGAGGCCCTAATTTACCACAAAAAAATGGGAAAAACTTAGTGACCCGAGTATAAGACGAGGGTGAGAAATGCACAGCTACTGTAAGTGGAAAAGAGGGTCAACAATGCCCATTTGCAGCCTCACTCTGCCCATTTGCATGCCTCACTGTGCCCATTTGCAGCCATAGGTCCCCCGAACTTCAAACTTGGTAGTTAAGGGTTCCTAGATGCCCCCTAACTGCAGCCAAAATTTGGGGTCTCTGAACCCAAATGGTCCCGAAATGACATTGCTGCAGATGGGCACAGTTGACCGAATTTGGGGCCCCGTATCTCGGGACCACTTAGTGCTAGGAACCCCAAATTTGGTGTGCAAACTCAGTGGAACTAGCACCATAAAATATCCAAAGTTGGGGTTTCTAGCACCAAGTGTCCCCGAGATACAGGGCCCCACAAATCGGTTCAGAAAATGTCAAGCACGTTTCTGCAGCAGAGACATTTTCCGAACCGATTTTGGGGCCCCGTATCTCAGGGCCACTTAGTGCCCCACTGGGTTTGCACACCAAATTTGGCGTTCCTAGCACAAAGTGGCCCTGAGATATGGGGCCCCAAAGTTGGTTTGGAAAATGAAATTTTTTGCTGCAGAAAAGTGCTTGACTCGAGTATAAGTCGAGGGGGGCACTTTCAGCACAAAAAAAGTGCTGAAAAACTCGACTTATACTCGAGTATATACGGTATACTACGGGGTTGATTTACTAAACCTAGAGAGTGCAAAAAGCTGAACTAGCTGATTGGCTACAATGCACAGCTGCAGCAGATTTTGCACTTTGCAGTTTTAGTAAATCAAAATCTATGCCTCGTTAAAGTGATTGTAAAGCCTCGTACACACGATCAGATTTTCTGACGGGAAATGTGTGATGACAGGCTGTTGTCTGACCGACCTGACCTTTGGACGCTCCATCAGACAATTGTTGTCGGATTTTTCACGGACAAATGTTGGAGGTCAGGCTTTAAAATTTTCCGTGGACAAATGTCTGTTATCTGATTTTCCGAGTGTGTGTACACAAGTCCGTCGGACAAAAGTCCAAAGTACAAACAAGCATGCTCTGAAGCAAGAATGAGCCGTAAGCGGTCGGTCTTGTAAACTAGCATTTATAATGGAGAATTAACATTCGTGACGCGCCAAATTATTACATCTCGAAATGCAGCGCACAATTCTCTAATGGGATAATAATGAAGCTGCTTTGCTGGTGATACTGATGGAGTTATTGCAAACTAATTTTCAAAGGCTTTTTTTTCTAGTGATATCAAGAATAATATTATTATGCTATATTTTTGGGGGCAAGTTACCACAACACCATTATCCCGTAGTTTTTAAGATCAAAGATACAACTATGTTGGTGTCCCTTGTTAATTTTACATTGTATTTTTTAAAATGTAACTGCCTACTCCCAAACTGTCATTTGAAGTAAAACACATAGCCAAGTATTATCCTCCACAATTTTTTGTGCATTAAAAAAAGAAAACAAATAAAATTAGACATGCTATCTGCCAATAGATCTTAACCAAAAAGTGCATTCTATGCATTTTAAAATATAGAAAATATAACAAATCAAATCATTATTCAACCAAATAATAAAATAAAAGCCTCGTGCAGGTGTCCTGCTTCTTAATATAGGGGGTCAACAATGCCAAAAGTTGGTGAAAGCAGGGGGTCCGTCATCCGGAGATAATTCCGAAAATCATCCAGATTTTTCTCTTGGAGCTCCCGCAGTAAAGGCATATGACATAATTGGTCACGATTAATAAAGCAACTAAATTTTGGTCCAAGAAATCCTCCTCCTCCTGTTCCTGGACTGGACTTGGGTCAAAGCAATAAATCCAAGGCCAATAATAAATAACACGTTATCTCCTCCGATTCTGCTGGTTGAGGAACGGTCGTTCAGAAACGAACTGAAAAGTGCGAATAAACACTCACCAAACTTCTACTAACACGAAATTAGGAGAAGGAGAGCTAAAGAGCTGAAAAACCACGTAATACATCACTACGTTCGTGTTTGTTGGGTGACAATTGTGTGTTGTTTGTATGCTAGACAAGTTTGGGGCCAATGCCCTTTGGACAAAAATCCGAGGTTTTGTCTGCGGAAAATCCGATTGTGTGTACGAGGCTTAAGGCTTCGTCTTTTTTTTTAACCACTTCTGGACTGCCGCATGCCAATATATGTCTTAATTTTGAAGTGGAATATCGTTGTTATGGCAGCAGCTAACGGTATTCTCTTCTTCGGCTGGCGGTCAGGTTTGCTATAATAGTAGTCTCAGCCGTGGATTCGCCGCAAGATCACTTTTAGCCGAGGCGATCGAGGTCTTCTGCTGGCTGGGTGTGGAGACGAGTGAGGGGAAGATGGTCCCCACCCGTCTCCATATCATTGCAGGGCAGAAGTGACGTCAAAACGTCGCTTCTGCCCGTAGCTCTTAAAGGGCCTATTTTTTTTTTATATTTTTTTTTCAAATTACTTTTTTCTTTTTATTGCATTTTAGTATTTTAGTGTAAATATGAGATCTGAGGTCTTTTTGACCCCAGATCTCAGATTTAAGAGCTCCTGTCATGCTTTTTTCTATTACAAGGGATGTTTACATTCCTTGTAATAGGAATAAAAGTGACACAATTTTTTTTTTTTAAAAAGAACAGTGCAAAAAATAAAAAATAAAAGGTAAAATAAGAAAAAAAAATTTTTAACCACGCCCCGTCCCGCCAAGCTCGCGTGCAGAAGCGAAGGCATACGTGACCTCCTCTGTAACTCATGTGTTAGAAAAAGTAATTTTCTAGCAAAAAAACAGTTTTTAACTTGTAAACAACAAATCTCAGAAAGAGGTTCGGTCCTTAAGTGGTTAAATAACAAACATGTCATACTTACCTCCACTGTGTGGTTCGTTTTGCACAGAGTGGACCCTATTCTCGACTTCTGGGGTCCCCCAGTGGCGTTGGTAGCTCCTCCCCACATCGTATAACCCCCTAGGAGAAGCGCTCTCCCGGGGGGTTACCCTGCGGGCACGCTCCTGAATCCAGCATTTGCGTCCATAGACACAGAATTCCGGACTTGGCGCCCTCTTCATTGGATTTGATTGACAGCAGCGGCTGCACTGCTATCAATCTGCGAGAGCCGAGACAATGGGCAGAGGGAATCACAGGACTCAGGTGAGTAAAACGGGGGGGGGGGAGGGTCAGTGACAGAAGTTTTTTCACCTTAATGCATAAGATGAAAAAACATGAGGGTTTACAACCCCTTTAAATTGGTTAATACAAAAAAAATAAAATAGACTGCCTACAGTCTCTCGCAAAAAGAAGTACACCCCTCACATTTTTGTAAATATTTTATTATATTTTATCATGTGACAACACTGAAGAAATGACACTTTTCTACATTGTAAAGTAGTGAGTGTACATCTTGTATAACAGTATAAACTTGCTGTCCCTCAAAATAACTCAACACACAGCCATTGATGTCTAAACCACTGGCAACAAAAGTGAGTACACCCCTAAGGGAAAATGTCCAAATTGGACCCAAAGTATCAATATTTTGTGTGGCCACCATTATTTTTCAGCACTGCCTTAAACCTCTTGGGCATGGAGTTCACCAGAGCTTCACAGGTTGCCCCTGGAGTTCTCTTCCACTCCTCCATGATGACATCATGGAGCTGGTGGATGTAAGAGACCTTGCGCTCCTCCACCTTCCATTTGAGGATGCCCCACAGATGCTCAATACTCCGTGGTGATCATGAAAGTAAGGTTTTCTTAACAAAAGGATGTAGATGTATACATATCTACAAAGCAAATAGAAAATACAAAAGAAAAATTACAGGATGTGTGATAGAGTGGGTATGCAATACAATACATAAGGTTTAACAATCATTGACTCTGTTGCATATGGAAAACACATACGGGGAGTACCCGACACGTTTTGAGTGTTACTTTTCATCAGGGGTGTATGATTGAGACCAACACAACAAAAACATGTCATATGGTATTGCTTGAGAACATCCTATGTTACTGCATCCACTTTAAAATACTTAAAAACCTGTGGGAAACGGATTGCCACAGTTCTGTGCCAATGCCTGATCCAGAGCGGGCGGGCCACGAGTGCCAGGCACACAGGCCCCCAGGGGAGACTCCCCAACAGAGGGCATGGGGACACCTGAGGTGTGGAGTATGTCCAAAAAGGGGGGGCCCAGGGCGTCAATCCCTGCTGGGGTGTCCTGGTTAGGGAGGAGGGGTGTCCTGCCTTGTGAAATGGCGGTCTCTCTGCCAAGGCGCTGTGGGCGCCGCACATTCAGAGCCCACACAGGGATAGGTAGGGCCTGGTGTGGGTGGCCTGTTGGAGATGTGTTGGTTGGGGGAAGAGAAAGTGCGCTGAGCTGCCAAGCACCATAAGGTGTGAGCACAAATGGGCTATGAAAGCCCGATGCTGGATCCTTCAAAGGAGTCCGGTGTAGCCAGGGGTATACAGCCTGTGAGAGTCCTGGAGGAAGATCAGATGCTGGTGGTCAGGGAGCCATAGAGCCTGTCCTCCAGTGTCCTCGGGGGTCCCCCCACCCTCTTTTGGGGAGTCTCCCCTGGGGGCAGTGGCGGCGCCAGGTGGGTGCTTGGGTGTGCCGAAGCTCCCCCCAAAAATTTTCAAGTACCCTCATAGCACCCCCAAAATTTCCACAGAGGTATTGCAGTACAGTCACAGGATTTTAAACAAATTATTTGGTACCTGCTGTGAATCCTGTCTGCAAGAGGCTAGGGACTCTTTTGTAAAATGGAGGGATACAGCCGAATAAGCCGCTAATGATCAGTTAGACCCGGCAGGGGCTGGGTGGTGAGGAGCCTGCCTCAGTGATGGTCTCCTGCATTTGCCGCCAAAAGAAGAGTTTGGATGGAAGCGGAGAGAGCCCAGCCCTGTGCAGTGTCCCAGGAAACCTGGAGGAAGCAGGTATTCTAAGAGAGAGAGGAGGAGAGAAGCTGTGTTTACTTATATGGTGGGGGGAGGAGTGAGGGAGCAGAAAGGAGCTGCTGCACTCAGTGCATTGCAGTCTGCAGGGCTTACTGAGCCTGCCAGTGTCAGAGGACAAGAGGGGTGTGTGTGTGTCACATGGCATGCTCCGAGGAGGAAGGCCTAAGAGGAGGGAGGCTGTTCACTGCTGCAGGCATCTTCTGTTTTTAATGTAGCTGCTGAGCCTGGAAGGGAGGGGGGCTTTCCAGTCCTCTGATTTATAGCAGCATGCAGCATTCCACTGATTGAGGGGCATGCCTGATCTAGACTGAGCAGTGGACACTGAGGGAAACTGTGTATGGGGTCACCCTCCTGCTGTGGGCACTGTGTAAGGGGTCACCCTCCTGCTGTGAGCACTGTGTAAGGGGTCACCGTCGTGCTGTGGGCACTGTGTATGGGGTCACCGTTGTGCTGTGGGCACTGTGTATGGGGTCACCCTTCTGCTGTGGGCACTGTGTATGGGGTCACCCTCCTGCTGTGGACACTGTGTATGGGGTCACCACCCTCCTGCTGTGGACACTGTGTATGGGGTCACCTTTGTGTTGTGGACACTGTGTATGTGGTCACCCTCCTGCTGAGGACACTGTGTATGGAGTCACCCTCCTGCTGTGGGCACTGTGTATGGGGTCACCCTCCTGCTGTGGACACTGTGTATGGGGTCACCCTCCTGCTGTGGACACTGTGTATTGGGTCACCCTCCTGCTGTGGACACTGTGTATGGGGTCACCCTCCTGCTGTGGGCACTGTGTATGGGGTCACCCTCCTGCTATGGACACTGTGTATGGCGGTCACCCTCCTGCTGTGGACACTGTGTATTGGGTCACCCTCCTGCTGTGGACACTGTGTATGGGGTCACCCTCCTGCTGTGGACACTGTGTATGGGGTCACCCTCCTGCTGTGGACACTGTGTATGGGGTCACCCTCCTGCTGTGGACACTGTGTATGGGGTCACCCTCCTGCTGTGGACACTGTGTATGGGGTCACCCTCCTGCTGTGGACACTGTGTATGGGGTCATCCTCCTGCTGTGGACACTGTGTATGGGGTCATCCTCCTGTTGTGGACACTGTGTATGGGGTCATCCTCCTGCTGTGGACACTGTGTATGGGGTCACCTTTGTGCTGTGGACACTGTGTATGGGGTCACCGTTGTGCTGTGGACACTGTGTATGTGGGCCCTCTAAAGGGGGCACTCTCCTGCTCTGGGCCCTCTAAAAGGGGGCACTCTCTCTATGGGGTCACTCTCTTTCTCTTTGCACTCTAAGGGTTCACTCCTAATCTGGGCACTCTAAGGGGTCACTCCTGCTCTGCACTGTATGCTGTGTACTGCTCAATGACCTCCACTGTATGCTGCTCACTGTTGTGCTGTGCTGGGTGTTCTGGCTGGCCCTAACATGTACTAGGGGTTGTCATTGCTGGCCCTTATACATGCTGGAGTTTATCATCGCTGGTTCCATTTGGGCTTGTTTTACTCCCACAATCAATTATGTGTGACTGAAGGTCCTATTTTATCTATACAATGGGAGAGACAATGAAAACACACACTTTTTGGCCACACCCTCTTTTGACCGCATTAGCACCACCACTTATGCTTACAGCACCCCCCAAAAAAAATGTCTGGAGCCACCCCTGCCTGGGGGTCTGTGTGCCTGGCACTCGTGGCCCGCCCGCTCTGGATCAGGCATTGACACGGAACTGTGGCAATCCGTTTCCCACAGGTTTTTAAGTATTTTAAAGTGGATGCAGTAACATAGGATGTTCTCAAGCAATACCATATGACATGTTTTTGTCGTGCTGGTCTCAATCATACACCCTTGAAGAAGAGTAACACTCGAAACGCGTTGGGTACTCCCCGTATGTGTGTTCCATATGCAACAGGGTCAATGATTGTTAAACCTTATGTATTGTATTGCATACCCACTGTGTCACGCATCCTGTAATTTTTCTTTTGTATTTTCTATTTGCTTTGTAGATATGTATACATCTACACCCTTTTGTTAATAAACCTTACATTCATGATCACCACAGAGTAGCTTTTTCCCTTTAAAGTCCCATAAGAGGAAAACATTTCCCTATGTACAAACTATTAGGGATGTGGGTTAATCCTACTCTCTAGACCAACCCGGCACCACCCCTCCATTATCACAGATGCTCAATAGGGTTTAGGTCTGGAGACATGCTTGGCCAGTCCATCACCCTTACCCTCAGCTTCTTTAGAAGGGCAGTGGTCATGTTGGAGGTGTGTTTGGAGTTGTTATCATGTTGGAATACTGCCCTACGACCCAGTCTCCGAAGGGCGCGGATCATGCTCTGCTTCAGTATGTCACAGTGCATGTTGGCATTCATGGTTCCCACAATGAACTGTAGCTCCCCAGTGCCGGCAGCACTCATGCAGCCCCAGACCATGGCACTCCTACCACCATGCTTGACTGTAGGCAAGACACACGTGTCTTTGTACTCCTCACCTGGTTGCCACCACACACGCTTGACACCATCTGAATCAAATAAGTTTACCTTGGTCTCTTAAGACCACAAGACATGGTTCCAGTTATCCATGTCCTTAGTCTGCTTGTCTTCAGCAAACTGTTTGCGGGCTTTCTTGTGCATCATCTTTAGAAGAGGCTTCCTTCTGGGACGATAGCCATGCAGACAAATTTGATGCAGTGTGCGGCGTATGGTCTGAGCACTGACAGGCTGACCCCCCACCCCTTCAACCTCTGCAGCAATGCTGGCAGCACTCATACGTCTATTTCCCCAAAACAACCTCTGGATATGACCCTAAACACGTGCACTCAACTTCTTTGGTCGACCATGGAGAGGCCTGTTCTGAGTGGAACCTGTCCTGTTAAACCGCTATATGGTCTTGGCCACCGTGCTGCAGCTCAGTTTCAGGGTCTTGGCAATCTTCTTATAGCCTAGGCCAGTGATGGCGAACCTTGGCACCGCAGAAGGCATGAGCGTCATGGGAAATGTAGTTCCAAAACATCTGGGGTGCCAAGGTTTGCCATCACTGGCCTAGGCCATCTTTATATAGAGCAACAATTCTTTTTTCACATCCTCAGAGAGTTCTTTGCCATGAGGTGCCATGTCGAACTTCCAGTGACCAGTATGAGAGTGTGAGAGCGATAAAACCAAATTTAACACACCTGCTCCCCATTCACACCTGAGACCTTGTAACACTAACGCGTCACATGACACCGGGGAGGGAAAATGGCTAATTGGGCCCAATTTGGACATTTTCACGTAGGAGTGTACTCACTTTTGTTGCCAGCAGATTAGACATTCCGCTTATAAAAAAAATTAATTAAAAGTCAGCAGCTACAAATACTGCAGCTGCTAACTTTTAATAATCGGACACTTACCTGTCCCAGGGTCCAGTGATGCGGGGGAATGAAGCCCCGCTTGTTTCCCCCTCCTCTCTGCGGCACCGGCATTGTCACTGTGGGCGCCCGGCTGTGACTTCACAGCCAGGCACGCACTGTGCATGCGCGACGTGTGTGGCACGCTGTGCCTGGCCGGGCAATCATCTGGGAGGGGGGAGAGGTGAACTAACTTTGCCACAAAGCCCCGGGAGGAAGTGGGAGCTGGGACCCTCTAAAAAGAGAGTTTCCACTCCCCCCCCAAAAAAAATGCCAAATGTGGCATGTCAAGGGGTCACCTTGCCTTAACCACTTCAATACCAGGCACTTAGACACCTTCCCGCCCAGCCCAATTTTCACCTTTCAGCGCTGTTGCAATTTGAATGACAATTGCGCGGTCATGCTACACTGTACCCAAACAATTTTTTTATCATTTTGTTCCCACAAATAGAGCTTTCTTTTGGTGGTATTTGATCACCTCTGCGGTTTTTATTTTTTGCGCAACAAATAAAAAAAGACCGAAAATTTCGAAAAAAAACAAGTTTTTCTTTGTTTCTGTTAAATTTTTTTGTAAATAAGTATGCTTTCTCCTTCAATAATGGGCACTGATATAGCTGCACTGATGGGCACTGATATGGCGGCACTGATGGGCACTGATATGGCGGCACCAATGAGGTGGCACTGATGAGGTGGCACTAACGGGCACTGATGATGGGCACTGATAGGCGGCACTGATAGGTGGCACTGATGGGCACTGATAGGTGGCACTGGTATGCGGCACTGATGGGCACTCATAGGTGGCACCGATGGGCACACATAG
The DNA here is from genome assembly GCA_037952925.1 of Lithobates clamitans. NCBI lineage: Eukaryota > Metazoa > Chordata > Amphibia > Anura > Ranidae > Lithobates > Lithobates clamitans. Next base: position 4,903,594 of record JBBGZY010000124.1, read on the forward strand.
GCGGCACTGATGGGCACTCATAGGTGGCATTGATTGGCATATATGGGTGGCACTGAAGGGTACTTATGTGTGGCACTGATGTGTGGCACTGATGGGCACTGATAGGTGGGCACTGATGGGCACAGATGGGCACTGACAGGTGGCACCGATGGGCAATGACTGGTGGCACAGATGGGCAATGACAGGTGGCACTAATATAGCATTGCTGGGCATTGCTGGGCATATCATTGGCATAATAGTGCCAATCAGTGCCAATTTGTGGGCACTGATTGGCACAGATTGGGCACATGTGGATGGCCATGGGGTACATACCTGGCCATCCACGTTGCCCCTTCCCTGGTGGTCCTAGTGGCATCCCTGGTAGTCCAGTGGGGTGATCTGCGGGGGGGCTGCGCTGATAAACAATCAACGCAGACCCCCCCTGCCAGGAGATCCGCCGATCGGCTCTCCTCTACTTGCGTCTGTCAGACGCGAGTGAGGAAGAGCCGATCAACGGCTCTTCCTATTGACAGCGTGATCAGCCGTGATTGGACACGGCTGATCACGTGGTAAAGAACCTCCGCCGGAGGCTTTTTACCAAGATCAGTGTAGCGGTGTGTCAGACTGACACACCGCTCCACCGATCGCCGCGATGCGCGCCCCCGGGGGCGCGCTGCGGCATGTTATCCTGCTGGACGTCATATGACGCCCAGTCAGGATAACACAACCACTTCCCGGACGTCAATCCGCTATAGGGCGGGCGGGAAGTGGTTAAAGTGGAAGTTCCATTTTTGGGTGGTTTCCGCTTTAATGGCTGTTATTTTGAGGGGACAGCAAATTTAAACTGTTATACAAGATGTACACTAAAAAGGGGAGAAATAAGATAGTGAAGATACACTATCAAAAAAGAAGGCACCATAAACCAAGCAGTTTGATTCAATCAATTAAATTTATTGAAATTTGTATGAATAACACATTTCCTATATAGAACATCTTATTACTTTAGAAAACCTAAAACATATAACATGTACAAAAACATTGTTAAAAAGACAATCTGGATTATCAACCCACATGCTAGAAATTCTAAGATGTAGATAAATATCTACAAAACCTCTATGAATTCCAGCTTGTGTAAAGTGCACACTGACAGAAATTAGCAAACTACAGATTTGTTAACATTGTATGGAACATAAAAGGGTTATGCCGCGTACACACGGTCGGACTTTTCGTCTACAAAAGTCCAACGGACGCTGGCGGACTAAAGCTGGCTGGTAATCTGATCGTGTGTGGGCTTCTCCGGACTTTCAACGTACTTTTTTAGCCTCAAATCCGACGTACTTTAGATTTGAAACATGCTTCAAATCTTTACGTCGTAACTACGACGGACCCCGAAGTCCGCTCGTCTGTATGCTAGTCCTACGGACAAAAAAACGACGCATGCTCATAAGCAAAAACTAAACGGCAGCACTCGGTCTAGTAAAACTAGTGTTCGTATTGTAGGTAGCACATTCATCACGCTGCAAAATCTGTGATCGTTGAATGCAGCGCATTTTATTTCTTCTTTACGAATGCTCTAAAGAACGAAGGTGTTTTGCTGTTCATATTCAGAGTTCTCCCAAACTGATTTCTGGATTCTTTTTCTCTTTGATCTCATGAATGATATAGTATGCTTTTTAAAAACAATGTTTCCATACTAATAATACTTTTTACCTTTTTTTTTAATTTTTTTTTTTTAGGTTTGTAAAGTTACCACAAAGAATCCATTATTCTAGTTTTGTTTTTTTAGTGATTATTTTTTATTTTTTAGATAAAGTTAACCCAAAGCACCGTTTTTGGTTATGTAGATTTTTTTATTTTCAAGACTTACCATTCGAACATTATTAACATTAGTAATGTATTTTTGGTGTGTTTTTTCAAACTCAATGAGATTGTTGTCCCTTGTTAATTTAACATTGTGTGTAAAATCAATGATTTAAAAGAAAACACATAAAGTCTTTTGCTAAACTCAAAAAAGATCCATTTATTCATGGTCAAAATAAAATAAAGAGGAAGTCAACGCTGGAAAAAGTCGGTGTACAAGAAAATTGGGATCTTGAGGAGTCCATATAAGAGGGAGCACAATCTGGTCCAAGAATCCCAGAGATCAACAGCACCAGCAGATGATATAGATGTCCCCAGACTGTGGTCCTACAACAGCCTGCGTCTTCTGTCAGACCAGACTGAACCCAGGTCATCACTTTCTTCTCTTCCCTGCAGCCTTTCCTCCACGCTGCCCTGCAGCCTTCCCTGCAGCCTTCCCTGTAGCCTTCTTTGGAGGCTGTGGCTGTGGTGTTTCAGTTGTGGCAGGAGGAGGAGGAGGAGGAGGAGGAGGGGGGGCTGCCTCATGTAGTTGGGTGTTTCGGGTTAGCGTGCCCTGCAGCCCCTTCTGGATAGTTTCCCCAAATAGGCGCTCGCAAATGAGACGCTGCTCCCAATCCATTTGAAGAAGCCTGCTGGCTAAGTAGCAGCCATAGGACTCTTCTGCTTCGGGGGGCTGCTCAAAAAACGGGTGGCCTCTTGCATGAGGCGCAGGGATGCCTCCTGTGTGACCGTCCCCTTCCTGGCCCTTTTTTTGGGAAGGTGGAGGGGAAGCACTTGGGATTGGGTCATGCTCCTACTGGGCCCAGCCACCTCACTTGGCCCAGCCACCTCACTGGGACCAGCCACCTCCTGCCTGACACTGGGCCCAGCCTCCTCCAGGATGATGGAGAATCCGGCCTCCTCCAGGCTGTCCATGGGCCCGGTCTCCTCCTGCCTGCCACTTTCCACACATTCCTCCTGGATGGACTCATCCTGTGTATAAAAAAAGGACATAGTTTTATTTATTTATTTGGGGTTCATCAATGACACACAATTTGCCTCTCATGACTAGCAAATTCAATGTGAATACATCTCTTTAATAAAAGAGTCTAATCAGACACCCTAATTTTTTATAGCAGGTGCCAAACATATTTAGCCACTCCTGTCAATTGATATGTATACACAATTTTGAGGGCAAAATTATTTTAGACAATTATAACATCCAGTTAACATCATTAATATTAGTACAGTAAATATTTGTTAATATAATTTACCTGACTCCAGATGGTCATATCCGGTTCATCCAGGATGGAAGACCCAGCTTGCTCCTCATCAGCCTCTGCTGGGGTGGAGGGAAGGGTGGAGGGAAGGGTGGAGGGAAGGGTGGAGGGAAGGGTTGAAAGTGATGCCCTGGCTTCATTCTGGTCATCAAGAAAACGGAGTTGATTGTAGTACCACAGCCTGGGTACATAAACATCATCTGCTGATGCTCCTGATCTCATTGATTCCTGGATCTTCTTATGCTCCCTCTTATACATATTCCTCAAGACTCCAATTTTCTTGAGCAATGTCTCCATTGTTGCTTCCTGGATGGTCGCCTGGACAAAGGACAGAAGTCTCTCCAGCGTTGACTTCCTCACATGCTTTGCATAATACTGAGGGTGTTTCACCTCCCACAAATTCCTCATTTCTCGATATTTAGATATGAAAGCTGTAAGGAACTCTGGATCCTTAAATAGGGGATTCATTATATCTGGAAAAGATAAAGTCACAAGACAAAAAACACTTATTAGGTTTCTGCTAACCCCTCATCATCTTCTCCCTATGTAGGCCTCATCAATCTATCAAGCCATATAGGCCGCTTGCTACAAAGTCATGACCATAAAACAAAAAAAACAAAAAAAATTTAAAATTACCTTCGTTTTGTAACGTCCTGGTCCACTATCACCTACGCACAGAACGTACGTACGACACGTGCACAAGGCCCCTCTTTATACACTACGCATGTGTGAAACTCCGCCTGCGTCGCCCGCCCCTGACGTTCGAAATTAACTCATGTTCTCCGCCCCCTAATTTGACGCACAGAACGTACGTACGACACGTGCACAAGGCCCCTCTTTATACACTACGCATGTGTGAAACTCCGCCTGCGTCGCCCGCCCCTGACGTTCGATTTTAACTCATGATCTCCGCCCCCTAATTCGACGCACAGAACGTACGTACGACATGTGCACAAGGCCCCTCTTTATACACTACGCATGTGTGAAACTCCGCCTGCGTCGCCCGCCCCTGACGTTCGATTTTAACTCATGTTCTCTGCCCATTTTTAGTTACGGCGTGTAGTGGGGTGAATAATGGCGGAGACACATGACATGTTAACTACCTCAGGTAGCGAAAAAAGCCCGGAGGCTGGAACGTCAACAAGATCTGTGAGGCCTAGATTTAAGGCCTCCAATATGAGTTTTGAAGAGATGGTGGAGATGGTGGCCATTCTTCAAAAAAAGGACTATGATGGGAAGTATGGGCCGTACGCCCGGCCAAATTTGCGCAAGGCCAAAATAATGGCGAGGGTGGTGGACACTTTACAGGCTTCTTTTGGGGTCCAGCACTCCAAGGATCAAATTCGCAAAAGATGGTCTGACCTCAAGCTCAGGGAGCCGGATCAATACAGACGGATCCGTAAAGTGCTGAAAAAAAGTAAGTACTTGTCGTGTTTTTCTCTTGTGTTTATTACCTTGTATACTGCTCCATGTGCTTTTCCTTCCTATACGATTTTTTTGCTCATCGTTTCAAACGATCTTTTAATAAACCTCGTTACATATCTATAGATATATCTATCTATATATCTATATATATGTATGTAGGAATATATATATATCTATCTATATATATATGTGTGTATGTATATATGTGTATGTATGTATATATATATATATATATATATATATATATATATAGAGAGAGAGAGAGAGAGATAGAGATAGAGATAGAGATAGAGGTAGGTAGATAGATAGATAGATATAGATAGATATAGAAATGTAAAACATTCTTTTGGAATATTTTAAGTTATCTTTTTTTTTTCTTTACATTTAGTTAGATATTTATATTTTGTTCCAGATATAGAGAGAGAGAGAGAGAGAGAGAGAGATCAAAAGATTATTAACTATATTTCGAGATATTGATATCTAGATATCTATCTATCCGATATGTCTTTATAATTTTAAATATTGAGGTAAAATAGGAACTCTACACAAACAGAACATTTGTACACCACTTCACTACAAATGTTTGAAAATTACTATGTACTAAAATATCTGTGTGCTAAGTAGATTAATTTTTTGGTTCACATAGGGGAAAAATCACTCAGCCAACAAGAACACAGTCCACCCCAAGCCAAACAACATACTTGGGAAATCAGCCCAAGCCCCACTGAGGATGTGGAGGAAGGAGAGGTGGGTGACATGGGCACCCCACCAGGTGAGTGTCTGACACACCAGCTTACGGTAATCTATGCATGGCTGCCTTTTCTTTTATGTAATTTTTCTACTCTATTTTAGGTGATCTGGTTGTGCTTGAGTCAAGCAACAGCGCCACCCCCGAGGATGTGGAGGAATTATGCGACATGGGCACCCCACCAGGTCAGTGTCTGAGACAACAGCTTTATTATGGTAAGGTAAACTATGTATGTGTGCATATTTCTAAACACATTTTTTGGTTTCATTCCACTTTAGGTACAAGAACTGAATATTTCACCTCAGACAGTGCCCAACGGCTAATTGGTCAAATAATGGCCTGGAATGGGGAGATCGATGAAATGCGGAATCGGCTGGATCGTATGCAGCAGGAAATGAAGGACATGATTGATGTTTTGAGTCGAATCTAAATGCCCTTTTTGAAACCCCAAAACATCGATCATGTCCTTCATTTCCTGTTTTGCTGACCCCATTCTATTTTTGCTGAACTTATATGGCTGTTTAACATAATTTTAAAAAGGAGGGCTGTTTATAGAAAATACCTTAAAAATCCACCAAAAAAAAACTTGATTTAAAAAAAACAAAAAAAAAAAAAAACTTGATTTTCCAAAAGAAAAAAAAAAAAAAAAAAAACTTGATTTAAAAAAAACCAAAAAAAAACAAAAACTTGATTTTCCAAAAAAAAAAAAAAAAAAAAATGATTTTCCAAAAAAACAACAAAAAAAAACTTGATTTAAAAAAAAACAAAAAAAAACAAAAAACTTGATTTTCCAAAAAAACAAAAAAAAACAAAAAACTTGATTTTCCAAAAAAAAAAAAAAATTGATTTAAAAAAAAACAAAAGAAAAAAAAAAATCTGATTTTCCAAAAAAACAAAAAAAAAATAATTGATTTAAAAAAAACAAAAAAAATAAATAAAAAAAAAAAGGATTTTAAAAAACCAAAAAAATAAAAAACAAAAAAAAAGCCTGTTTGCGAAAATCAAAAAGCCCAAAAAAATTTTTTGTGGATTATGTACAAATATTTAAATATAATTATATTTTTCCAAATTATTAAGATATCATTATATTTTTGGCTATGAACATTTTATACTAAATGCATAACTGAATGCATAACAACGATTAATAAAAACATCTCCTTATAGGAATTAAATAAATGTGTGGTTTGTTATTTCAATGCTCAGTATCAGTTTGGTTATAATTGTAAAAAAGTTGTTTACAGTGGCAATGGAGCTTATTTAGACATTTAAAAGGAAAATACAGTTGGCACTACAACTGCTCGACCATAACCTAGGAGAAAGCCCAAAAGAAAGGCAAGCAATAAATATAATTCCAGATTTCATCAATTTTTTTTTATTTAAAATAATTAAATATCCTGGCCCATTGCAATGGCCCCCCTACCCATAAAATAATTAACATATTGCTGTCTAACTTGACGGGCACTTTGGGGGGCCAAGCCAGTACGGACAGTATCCAGGCCCGTAAGGTTGTCATCTATAAGTACGGCCTCAGGCCCAACTGTTCCTATATAATTTAGAGAATGTTTGTGTAAAAAGTTGTGCAGAATGCAGCACGATAAAATTATAAAATTAAGTTTGTATTCCGCCAAATTAATGGATGTTTGAAACAGGCGGAACCGGCTGGCCAGAATCCCAAATGCATTCTCAACCACTCTTCTAGCTCTGGCCAGCCGGAAATTAAAAACCCTCCTCTCCGGGGTGAGGGTCCTTTGGGGGAATGGCCTCATGAGGTGCTTGCTCAGAGCGAAGGCTTCATCGGCAATGAAGACAAAGGGGAATCCTTCCACGTTATCCGCATCAGGTGGCAATCCCAGGCCACCACTCTGGAGACGCTGGCAGAACTCCGTCTGGGCAAATACTCCTCCATCCGACATCCGGCCATTCTTCCCCACGTCCACATATAAAAATTCATAGTGTGCCGACACCACCGCCATTAAAACAATACTGTGGAACCCCTTATAATTAAAATAGTATGACCCCGAATGGGGTGGTGGCACGATGTGGACATGTTTCCCATCTATAGCCCCTCCACAATTGGGAAAGTCCCAACGGCTGGCAAAATGGGATGCCACAGTCTGCCATTCCTGTGGCGTTGAATGAAACTGGGGAATCAAACAAGAAAACCAAAATCATTAATTTGGAAGCTAACATTGCAAGAAAATTATACAATTAAAAACATTATTCCCCAGCATCAGTATAACATTAAATAATTTAATTCTTTTGGAATAACTAATATGGAAAGGCACACTTATCAGATTGCTCACCCCCTCTGATGGAACATTGATTACATTTTAGGGGGTTGTGAAATCCCTAAAAAAGATTACTTTTAGGACACGCAGGAATTTAGGGACTAAAAAGGCTACAAGACTGCAGTTGTCGCACTCTGCAAGTGCAGTTGCTAACCAGCTTACAGTAAATGAGGTAAGGTAAAAAGGCAGTCATGTTGCAAGGAGTACACAATCACATGCAAGGGCAATTAATGAAAACACTTTGTGGCTTGCATATGATTTGATGATGGAAATCAGCAGAGCTTCTGCTCATTTACTAAAGCACTGGAACAAATGCACTTGTAGAGTGCACATGCATTTTGCAAAGTGCAACATATATTTGCTTTATACAAATCAACACCACAGAACATTCAAGCAAATTTTTACGAGGGTGGGGGGGGGGGTTGGTAAATCTAGCTAATTGCTAATTATCAGCACACTATTTGGAGTGAGTTTAGGTGGGGGGTGGGGGGTTGGGAAATCTAGCTAATTGCTAATTATCAGCACACTATTTGGAGTGAGTTTAGGTGGGGGGTTGGTAAATCTAGCTAATTGCTAATTATCAGCACACTATTTGGAGTGAGTTTAGGTGGGGGGTGGGGGGTTGGTAAATCTAGCTAATTGCTAATTATCAGCACACTATTTGAAGTGAGCTTAGGTGGGGGGTGGGGGGTTGGGAAATCTAGCTAATTATCAGCACACTATTTGGAGTGAGTTTAGGTGGGGGGTGGGGGGTTGGTAAATCTAGCTAATTGCTAATTATCAGCACACTATTTGGAGTGAGTTTAGGTGGGGGGTTGGGAAATCTAGCTAATTGCTAATTATCAGCACACTATTTGGAGTGAGTTTAGGTGGGGGGTGGGGGGTTGGGAAATCTAGCTAATTGCTAATTATCAGCACACTATTTGGAGTGAGTTTAGGTGGGGGGTGGGGGGTTGGGAAATCTAGCTAATTGCTAATTATCAGCACACTATTTGGAGTGAGTTTAGGTGGGGGGTTGGGAAATCTAGCTAATTGCTAATTATCAGCACACTATTTGGAGTGAGTTTAGGTGGGGGGTGGGGGGTTGGAAAATCTAGCTAATTGCTAATTATCAGCACACTATTTGGAGTGAGTTTAGGTGGGGGTTGGGAAATCTAGCTAATTGCTAATTATCAGCACACTATTTGGAGTGAGTTTAGGTGGGGGGTGGGGGGTTGGGAAATCTAGCTAATTGCTAATTATCAGCACACTATTTGGAGTGAGTTTAGGTGGGGGGTGGGGGGTTGGGAAATCTAGCTAATTGCTAATTATCAGCACACTATTTGGAGTGAGTTTAGGTGGGGGGGTTGGTAAATCTAGCTAATTGCTAATTATCAGCACACTATTTGGAGTGAGTTTAGGTGGGGGGTGGGGGGTTGGGAAATCTAGCTAATTGCTAATTATAAGCACACTAAATACACTCAAACAAAATACATTCAAAATGAGTAGACTAGGTGGATATGTTCCCATCATTGCATGCTGGGGAGGTTATTGAAGGAAAATATACATGCATGACAAAAAAGAACAGGAAAAAAATCCAGCATGTGTGAGGATAAAAAGGGGACATTCGCACTATATTGCAATGATGGTAAGTAGTGTTTGAAGCAAGAAATACATTACATTATCAAAGATTACATAAAAGAACATGTGATGCTAATAAAAGAAAAATATCTTACCTTAATATAGTCCTTCTGCAGGACCTGGATGATGGCAGAACAGGTCTCTGGGATAATGATCCCCAGAGCCTGGGGGGAGATGCCTGTCGAGAACTTGAGGTCCTGCAGGCTTCTCCCTGTCGCCAAGTACCGCAACGTGGCAACTAGCCTCTGCTCCGGAGTGATGGCTTGCCTCATGCAGGTATCCTGCCTGCTGATATAGGGGGTCAGCAAAGCCAACAAACGGTCAAAAACGGGGTCCGTCATCCGGAGAAAGTTCCTGAAATCCTCAGGATTATTCTCACGGATCTCACGGAGCAATGGCATGTGACAGAATTGGTCACGCTGGAGCAACCAATTCTTGGTTCATGAACTCCTCCTCGCCCTGTTCATGGACTGGTCTTGGTCTGAAGAATAAACTACAGCACCAAACACATACAATGCACGAGCTCGACGACGAGTACGTACAGGTAACATGGTTTCAAAACGGTCGGCTGGTCAGAATGCACTAAACAGAACGCACTGAAGAACAGCAAGGCCTGTGAAGAGCGACCTGAAAATCAGGAACGAGCGGACAATAAAACAAAGATTTCTCAATGCCAACTGACCAAACGCACTGAAAAGCAGATACAAACCTCACAAGCACAGACTGAACAACAGTTAAAACGAACTGAAAAATACGAGTCTCACAAGCGCGAATCGTCTCTCACCAAACTTCTACTAACATGAGATAAACACGAGATTAGCAGAAGGAGCCCAAAGGGTGTCGTACGGGCTATTGAACTTCCGTTTTATAGTCTCGTCGGACTTGGTGTACGTCACCGCGTACTAGGCTGTCGTACTTTTGTGTGGTCGTGTGTAGGCAAGTCCGTTCCTTAGAAAGTCTGCCGCAAGTCCGCCGAAGGTACGCCGGAAGTATGTCGGACAGGCTGTCGGACTTTTGTAGCTGAAAAGTCCGACCGTGTGTACGCGGCATTACAGTAAAGAAGCCTTTACGCAATTTAGGGTTAAACCGCTTCTCTTCTAATTTTAGTGAATGGCTGCGTGTCTTTTTAAATTCCCTTGCGTGGAATAGTTTAATCCCTATTGTGGGGTCACCCGTACGGTATCTGTACATTGCAATCATATCCCCTCTCAAGCGTCTCTTCTCCAGAGAGAATAAGTTTAGTGCTTGCAGTCTTTCCCCATAGCTGAGATCCTCCAGTCCCTTTATTAGCTTTGTTGCCCTTCTCTGGACCCTCTCCAGTTCCAGCACATCCCTTCTGAGGACTGGTGCCCAGAATTGGACGGCATACTGCAGGTGCGGCCAGACCAGAGTCTTGTAGTGGGGGAATTATCGTTTTATCCCTGGCGTGAATCCCCCTTTTTTTAAATTATTTTTATCACAGGTTTCGAGGTTTCAAACAGGTATATACAGTGGGGCAAAAAAAGTATTTAGTCAGCCACCAATTGTGCAAGTTCTCCCACTTAAAAAGATGAGAGAGGCCTGTAATTGTCATCATAGGTATACCTCAACTATGAGAGACAAAATGTGGAAACAAATCCAGACAATCACATTGTCTGATTTTTGAAAGAATTTATTTGCAAATTATGGTGGAAAATAAGTATTTTGTCAATATCAAAAGTTCATCTTAATACTTTGTTATATATCCTTTGTTGGCAATGACAGAGGTCAAACGTTGTCACACACTGTTGTTGGTATGTTGGCCCATTCCTCCATGCAGATCTCCTCTAGAGCAGTGATGTTTTGGGGCTAACGCTGGGCAACACAGACTTTCAACTCCCTCAAAAGGTTTTCTATGGGGTTGAGATCTGGAGACTGGCTAGGCCACTCCAGGACCTTGAAATGCTTCTTACGAAGCCACTCCTTCGTTGCCTGGGCGGTGTGTTTGGGATCACTGTCATGCTGAAAGACCCAGCCACGTTTCATCTTCAATGCCCTTGCTGATGGGAGGAGGTTTGCACTCAAAATCTCACGATACATGGCCCCATTCATTCTTTCATGTACACGGATCAGTCGTCCTGTTCCCTTTGCAGAGAAACAGCCCCAAAGCATGATGTTGCCACCCCCATGCTTCACAGTAGGTATGGTGTTCTTTGGTTGCAACTCAGCATTCTCTCTCCTCCAAACACAACGAGTTGTGTTTCTACCAAACAGTTCTACTTTGGTTTCATCTGATCATATGACATTCTCCCAATCATCTTATGGATCATCCAAATGCTCTCTAGCAAACCTCAGACGGGCATGGACATGTACTGGCTTAAGCAGGGGGACACGTCTGGCACTACAGGATCTGAGTCCCTGGCAGCGTAGTGTGTTACTGATGGTAGCCTTTGTTACGTTGGTCCCAGCTCTCTGCAGGTCATTCACTAGGTCCCCCCGTGTGGTTCTGGGATTTTTGCTCACCGTTCTCGTGATCATTTTGACCCCACGGGGTGAGATCTTGCTTGGAGCCCCAGATCGAGGTAGATTATCAGTGGTCTTGTATGTCTTCCATTTTCTAATTATTGCTCCCACAGTTGATTTCTTCACACCAAGCTGCTTGCCTATTGCAGATTCAGTCTTGCCAGCCTGGTACAGGCCTACAATTTTGTTTCTGGTATCCTTCGACAGCTCTTTGGTCTTCCCCATAGTGGAGTTTGGAGTGTGACTGTTTGAGGTTGTGGACAGGTGTCTTTTATACTGATAACAAGTTCAAACAGGTGCCATTCATACAGGTAATGAGTGGAGGACAGAAGAGCCTCTTAAAGAAGAAGATACAGGTCTGTGAGAGCCAGAAATCTTGCTTGTTTGTAGGTGAGAAAATACTTATTTTCCACCATAATTTGCAAATAAATTCTTTCAAAAATCAGACAATGTGATTGTCTGGATTTTTTTCCACATTTTGTCTCTCATAGTTGAGGTATACCTATGATGACAATTACAGGCCTCTCTCATCTTTTTAAGTGGGAGAACTTGCAGAGTTGGTGGCTGACTAAATACTTTTTTGCCCCACTGTACAATAGATACAATAGATGGGGAATACCAGAATCGTAAACATAGCCAGACCAGGGTCATCAATGGAAGATCAGCAGATGGGGGCAAGGAGCAAACAAGACAGGGAGAAGGTGGATGGGATCAGGCTGCAGGAAAGGGTACAAGTTAACAGGGTCACAGGAGGGACAGGTTCAAGGTTCAGGTTTCAGGTTCAGATTCAGGTACAGAGGATCACAGGTACAGGTCAGGGCTCAAGGACAATACCAAGGCAAGTGTGTGAGTGCTTGCCCGGTATTAATACATATCTCCTGCAATCAGCCACAGCTGATGCCTGATCGCAGGAGATAATTTCAGCTCCACACTGCTGGGAGACACCCGTTGGTGGACACCAGTACTGTGGCCCAAAGATCAGACAGTGCCACCAGCAGGTGAAACCTTTCCTGACAGTACCCCCCTCGAAGGAGTGACCTCCAGATGCTCAAACTAGCCGCTGCTGAAAAAAGTCCATGGCATCAAGCTAGGCAGTGGGCAGAGGCACATCAAACTGAACATGAAAAAGGCCCATGGCATTAAGCCGGGCAGCGGGCACAGGCACGTCAAGCTGGGCAGCCGGCACAGGCACATCAAGCTGGGTAGCGGCACATCAAGCCGGGCAGCGGGCACAGGCACATCAAGCCGGGCAGTGGGCACAGGCACGTCAAGCTGGAGACAGGTGGTGATGGATGGAGACAGGAGGTGAAGGAGGGATGGAGACAGGAGGTGAAGGAGGGATGGAGACAGGAGGTGAAGGAGGGATGGAGACAGGAGGTGAAGGAGGGATGGAGACAGGAGGTGAAGGAGGGAGGGATGGAGACAGGTGGTGATAGAGGGAGGGATGGAGACATGAGGTGAAGGAGGAATGGAGACAGGAGGTGAAGGAGGGATGGAGACAGGGGGTAAAGGAGGGATAGAGACGGGAGGGATGGAGACAGGTGGTGATGGATGGAGACAGGAGGTGAAGGAGGGATGGAGACAGGAGGTGAAGGAGGGATGGAGACGGGAGGGATGGAGACAGGTGGTGATGAATGGAAATCAAAGTATAGGGAGTGGCGCTGTGTTAGAACTAAGAGTGTGGCTGTAAATTAAACAAGTGCTCAAGTGTATAATATAATTACTATTTAGAAGTGAAAAAATATTTTGGTATGATCCAAAACTCCCAAATAAACAATCTATCCTTATTTTAGTGAAAACACCTTATTTAGTGATAAAGAAAATTTGCTACTATATGTGTAAAAAATAGCACAAATATTAAATCAACACCATTATATAACATATATAAATCTTCACATTAATAAATATAAAGTGACAAGTGCCAAAAGCAGTGGTTATCAAACCATAGTGCATTGGTGTGCAAGAACCATTTACAATAATTAATCATTAATAATGTGTCAAATCGCAACTATGTATCAAAGAAAAATCCCATATGCTGTTTGGTGCAAAATGTTCATAACAGTAATATAATGTGCTGTGCAATCGTGCAAAAAGTTCTTCTTTAATGGTAAAGAGCCGTGCTGTAATAACTGGTAGTCACCCCCCAATGTAGTTGCACTCACCGGAGCACTCCACCCCTGCAGGGGTACGAGCGTGTGATGTTGGTCCTGTCACTCCGGTTGTGTGGGTGCCAGTTTCCTTCCACGCGTCCCAATCCTAAAGGCAGCTGCTTGTATACAAGGAGGTGGGGACTTCCTGTCCCTTGATGTAGTAAAGGTCCCCACTGGGTATCCACTTAAGTGTTAAAAATATTAACAAAAGGTTTCCACATAGCGTGATTCTGTTTAAAAATGCGTTCCTTTATTTATATAAAACAGTCCAGTCAAAGTAGACTGATATCACACTAGCGAATAAAACAGTAAATATTCCCAGGTAGGAGAGAGAGCTCACAGGCTCGTATACTCTCCACACAATCCGGGGCCACAGCGTCAGCGTGAACCCGCCGCTTGCGTTCCACCGGTCGGATATCCGGAAACACGATCCGCGGAAATGACGTTGTGCGTGCCAAGATAGTCCCACCTTGCGCGTTTCGTCATACGGACGTCATCGGAGGCGCTGGTGGTGATGAATGGAGACAGGAGGTGAAGGAGAGATGGAGACAGGAGGTGAAGGAGGGATGGAGACAGGAGATGAAGGAGGGATGGAGACAGGAGGTGAAGGAGGGAGGGATGGAGACAGGAGATGAGGGAGGGATGGAGACAGGAGATGAGGGAGGGATGGAGACAGGAGATGAAGGAGGGATGGAAACAGGAAATGAAGGAGGGATGGAGACAGGAGGTGAAGGAGGGAGGGATGGAGACAGGAGATAAGGGAGGGATGGAGACAGGAGATGAAGGAGGGATGGAGACAGGAGAAGAAGGAGGGATGGAGACAGGAGATGAGGGAGGGATGGAGACAGGAGATGAAGGAGGGATGGAGACAGAAGATGAAGGAGGGATGGAGACAGGAGATGAAGGAGGGATGGAGACAGGAGATGAAGGAGGGATGGAGACAGGAGATGAAGGAGGGATGGAGACAGGAAGTGAGGGAGGGTTGGAGTGATACAGGAAATCTTTAGAATTGGTGACATAAATTCTTGTGATCCTGGTGGCTACCTGGGATTTCCCCTCACTTTCTGCGGTGGCTATGGAACAGAAGTTAAGGGGAAATCTCTCCAGTTAGACATACGTGACAAAACCCGATGGGTTATACTAACCTGTCCCTACTATATCAAAAATAACATAAGAAATATGTTTGTTTTTTTTTTTACCTTAATATCTGTCTTAAACAACATTACTAACTGCATATTGTACTTGTTTATAGCTTAAGTACTGAAAGTTGCACTGAAAACTGTAATTTTGTAACTTTTAGAAAATGTCAGTAAAAAGGTGACTGTGCCAGTAAATTTTGAGTTTTGTGTCAGTGAATTTCTGGTAGGTTGACAACAGTGCCACCAAGAGTTCCATCCACAGCAGTCAGCCATAAGGTCCACTGCCTTAGCGGTGCACTCCTGACTCCAACTGTGTGGATCTGTCACCTGGACTGAGGTGACCTGACATATTGACAATGAGCTTTGAACTAATGAACTAAGAATGATACTTCTTTTTGACAGGAAAAATAATGGCCTGAATTTAGATATTGGTTTCCTTACTCATTATGCTAAAGTTTTATGACCCCTCTGTGACTAGTATCCCCCCCCCCCTCACTCTATAGCTCTCCCTCTGTCTTATCTCACTTACTCTGCTGCTATCTTTATTACCATTGATTTGTATGTGTTTGTTTTTCTCTTTTTTTTTTTCCCTTTCTTTAACATTCTGCTTAAAAATTTGTGAATCAGTACTGCTTGGACCTTGAAGAAGGGGACATACCCCGAAAGCTTGTCCTGAAACATTGTATGTTAGTGCAAATAAAAAAAGTATCACGGACAGTACTCAATTTTCTCTGTCACAATTTCACTAATATGGCTACAATCAAATCAAGGACAATGAGCTTGAAAGAGTTAGAGCCCTAGGGGTTTAATCATTGGTGAGACACAAAATCTGAGAAATGTGAACAATGGTGAGTATCACATGACCTTGGATTATAATGTCCAGCATAAAAAATGTGAGAAGATAGTGGCTAAACATTGGGCAATACAAAAACATGACAACTAAACAAAAAAAGGGGGTCTATTTGCTTACTCTAGAACATGTGAGAATTGGAAATGTATGGGGTACTGCCAACATCCCTAGTTAAATGGAATGGGAGGAAGTATGCAACCAGTGCATAAAAGGTCCCCCCTTGGGAGTTTTACGGCAGAAAAATATGGAGAGTAACAATGTGTAAAAGAATGCACATCAGTGCCAACTTTATTAATTATAGAAAAAATAGTAATAGATATATATGAATACAAAATTCACTTTAAAATACATCAATGAATCAGTCGTATACAAGATATTTATATCAACCCAAAGCTCACATTCCAGTGCCAGAATCAAGTTGAGGTCAGGTGGATAGTTTTACAGCATACATCCCGACATGTTTCGGAAATTCACATTGATATATAATATTCCTTAATCAGGGGATTTACAATTAGGTGATTTGATCCTTATCTGTAAAAAAAGGAGGTAACATCATTTGTGTAGTAGTATAGGAAAGTGCAGATAATTACACTTTACACAGTATTCTATATCAAGGCTTATGGTACTTACATAGATGGGATTCATTACAAATCATAACAAGATAAAAACGATAACCAGGGAGGAACAGGCTGGCTGAGAGGTCCACAAAGATATAGGATGGGCAGTCATGGATCCAAAACTGATCACTGCAGCACATCCACAAGAGATGCTTGATTGGAGTCTACCATTCAAGACATGCTTTTAGAAGATCATATGGAGAGGACGAATTAAATTAGTCCTACATATAGCATAGAGGAATGTAAAAAGTTGCAGCATAAAAGCAAGGGAATATATATCCCTGGTTAGCCTAAGTAGATAATGTAACCTTTAGCTGTATTCATCTGAGATGCAGACCTCTGGGCGGCAGTCCAACGACTGACAAACGCCCACTGAGTGTTTGCATCCTAAGTAGTACATCTGATGTGAGTTTGACCAATCAATTTGACTCTAAGCTGTGTGGGCTTTCCCCGCTTAGTCAACTGTATGTAAGCATCTCCCAGACCCGGAGGTGCGCGGCGTATCCACGTCCCATGGGCTGTGATGACATCACGCGTCGCCGCATCACTGGCGTGTAGGAAGTCCCCATCTGTCTGGCAAGCCGACAGTGGGGACCCAGAGGAGCTCCTCCCCGCGCATGCGGCTTAAGGGGCAGCAGATATACCGTCGTCCCCCAGCCAAGTGCGGGTAAACCCTACCCACCGGGTGTCTGCGAACAGGCAGGATGGTCTATGCGATCCACATTGCACCACCTAATGGACAGATGATAATTGACAGCTGGCCTGTTGTACAAAACACATATTGGGAAACACATTATACAATGTAATACCAGAATGATATTACATAGTAAAGGAAGAAGAAAAATAAAAGAAAGGGAAAAAGAAAAAAAGAAGAGGAAAGAAAAAACAATAGGTATATAGAATATATTTACGCCAAATATAGAGAAAGAAAAAATATGTAAATGAAAAAATGAATAAATAATACATAATAAATAAAAATAATAAAATTAAATAATAATAAAAATAATAATTATAAGTGAATGAAATGAAACAAGGGTAAAAGGAAAGAAAAGTAAAGAAGAATAAATGGTTGCTAAATAGCGTTACCAAAATTGGATCATTGGGATACATAAAAAGGAAAGAAATATACAAAAATACTGCAATACTAGAGAAAATTATATGCATATAGCAAGACATTGGCCACACCATATATAGACAAGTATAGTTCAACATCTGTTTAAGTGCATTAAGACAACTGGGAATAGTAGTGCAGTGATAGGCCCTTCCTTTAAATAAACTCTAGGTATATATCATACTCTGTGCGTGATGGTGACAAAGAGATAGGAAAGGAGAGAAAAACCTCTACAGATTCAATTCACAAACCCCCGAGATAATCCAGGGAGAAAGGGTCTGAAATTAAATGCCTCATTGAGGCCAGGTGGAAAAGTTGCCTGTAAATTGAATATCCACCTCAACTCACATTGGAGGAGGCGTTTATTGAAATCACCGCCTCTGTAGTTGAAGTGGATGCGGTCAAGGGCAAGAAAATGGACTTTAGGAATCGACTCTGGACTAACCAAGGCCATATGGCGGCCAATGGGTACATCGAGGTCACGTTTTTGTATGGTACTAAGATGTTGGTACATTCTTATCCAGAACTCGTTGTTTGTCTTCCCAACATAGTAGCACCCATATTCGCATTTATTAACTATAGACTAGACTTTGGCTCCTTTCGTTCCCAGCTCTCCAGCTGTCACCTATAGGAGAGCACCCTCTGTTGGTGATAAAGTGGTCAGCAGCGAGTATAAATCCCATAGAGGTGATGCATGTAAAATTCTGGGGACCCTACCATGTGGAGGATGCCCATATTGCCAGTACATGGACAGACGCAGGGATTTAAATCTACCTAATTTGCAACTATTTTATCCCAAACACTATGGTAACTGCAGAACCCCTTGTATAGTATATTTGCTCACATGCAAATGTGGGTGCTACTATGTTGGGAATAGGGATGAGCTTCGTGTTCGAGTCGAACCCATGTTCGACTCGAACATCGGCTGTTCGGTCGTTCGCCGAATTGCGAACGATATGGGCCGTTCGCGCCAAATTCGTGTGGCGCGTCACGGCCCATAATTCACTGCGGCATCGCAGTGCATTGCTTGCTGATGATTGGCCAAGCATGCACTATGACCCGCATGCTCGGCCAATCACAGCGCCGCCTGAACAGAGAGCCGTAATTGGCCAAAGCCAAGGAGGCTTTGGCCAATTATGGCTCAGGGGATTTAGTACACGCCCCACACTATATAAGGCCGCCTGCATGGCGGCCCTGTGTAGTGTGTGTTCCGGCGTTGAAAGAGATAGACAGAGAGACAGTGTCATTTGATTTGAGTTAGATAGATTAGGCAGAACAGTCAGTCAGTTAGCTGCACTTACAGTGTATTGTGTATATATATGCATCCCAGGTGTTGCATATATATATATATACACTGTATTCAGTTTAGCTAGATCCGTTCCTGTTATCTTCTAGACTAATTAACATTTAGTGCAGTGCGTCCTGCTCACAGTGTTCAGCTAGATCCGTTCCTGTTATCTTCTAGACTATTTACATTTAGTGCAGTGCGTCCTGATCACAGTGTTCAGCTAGATCCGTTCCTGTTAAATTCTAGACTATTTACATTTAGTGCAGTGCGTCCTGCTCACAGTGTTCAGCTAGATCCGTTCCTGTTATCTTCCTACTGACAGGCAGGCTTGTCTTGTTACAGTATTAACAGCTACCTAAAGAAAATTACTGGTGTTCTTTTGATCCTATTAGTACCACGGTCAGGCAGCTAGACTATTTACATTTAGTAAAGTGCGTCCTGCTCACAGTGTTCAGCTAGATCCGTTCCTGTTATCTTCTAGACTATTTACATTTAGTGCAGTGCGTCCTGCTCACAGTGTTCAGCTAGATCCGTTCCTGTTATCTTCCTACTGACAGGCAGGCTTGTCTTGTTACAGTATATTAAGCTACCTGAAGAAAATTACTGGTGTTCTTTTGATCCTATTAGTACCACGGTCAGGCAGCTAGACTATTTACATTTAGTGCAGTGCGTCCTGCTCACAGTGTTCAGCTAGATCCGTTCCTGTTATCTTCCTACTGACAGGCAGGCTTGTCTTGTTAAAGTATTTACAGCTACCTAAAGAAAATTACTGGTGTTCTTTTGATCCTATTAGTACCACGGTCAGGCAGCTAGACTATTTACAGTTAGTGCAGTGCGTCCTGCTCACAGTGTTCAGCTAAACCTACAAGTTAGTGGGGTGCGTCCACCTCACAGTGTTCAACTAAAGCTACCTGTAGAAGGTTGGTGGTGTTCTCATACTACAGGCAGGCAGTTGATTTTGCTAGCTGCAGTATATATATATATATATATATATATATATATATATCCCAGCTTAGTGCAGCTACAGGCCATTAGTATGTCTGGAAGGCCAAGAAGGAGAGGCAGACAGTCACAAGCCAATAAGAGAGGGCAAGCAGGCTCTGTGTCTAGTGCTGGTCGTGGAGACGGTGCATCCTCATCAGCACGTGGCCATGGGACACGCTTGGCCTTTTTTTCGGCAGCTGGCCGTGTTGAGCCGCAACATGCGGAAGACTTGGTCGAGTGGATGACCAAGCTGTCCTCATCCTCCTCATCCTCTCTCACCCATGCCCAGGGTGCTTTGTCTGGCAAAGCAGCGGCCTCTTCCCTCGGCTCAATGTCATCAGTGACTCCTTCCCTAGCTCCACCATGTCCTCCTGAGGAGTCCCTCGAACTGTTTGACCACAGTGTTGGGTACATGCTCCAGGAGGATGCCCAGCGTTTGGAAGGCTCTGATGATGATACTGAGCTTGATGAAGGCAGTAACATGAGCACGGACAGAGGGGGTGCCCAAGAAGGACAGCAATCTGGCAGTCATGCTCCTCCTGCTGCAGCATACTGCCAGGTTTGCTCCAGTGATGAGGAGGGAGGGGATGATGAGGTCACTGACTCAACGTGGGTGCCTGATAGGAGAGAGGAGGAGGAGGAGGCGGCACATCACCAACGAGGCAGGATGCCCTCCAGGGGCCAGCCTAAGGGCAGCACATTGACTGCATCACATGTGCAGGGCACTGCAGTCTCTGCGCGTTATTCAAAAAGTTCTTTGGTGTGGGCCTTTTTTGAGACGAGTGCATCAGATCGCACCACTGCTATTTGCAACATATGTCTCAAGCGTATCTCACGTGGCCAAAACATTTCCCGCTTGGGTACCACATGCTTGACCAGACATATGTTGACCTGCCATGCAGTTCGTTGGCAAGCGCATCTAAAAGACCCACACCAAAGAACAAAGAGGACCTCTCCTTGCTCCTCATCAGCTCAGATTTCCAACCCCACTAGACCTTCAGTCCTCTCTGAGACCTGCACTGAGAGGAATGAAGGTGTAGAATTAGGTGTGTCACAGCCAAGTACTTGTGGGCAATCTGCTTTTGGTACCCCGACGTCAGATTGTACCAGGCAAATTTCCCTGCCCCAGCTGCTGCACCGCCGAAAGAAGTTTGCTCCCAGCCATCCACATGCCCAGCGGTTGAATGCTAGCTTGGCAAAATTGCTAGCACTTCAACTGCTGCCTTTTCAGTTGGTAGACTCTGCCCCCTTCCGTGAGTTTGTGGAATGTGCGGTTCCTCAGTGGCAGGTACCCAAACGCCACTTTTTCTCACGGAAGGCGATTCCGGCTCTCTACCGGCATGTGGAAGGCAATGTCCATGCCTCGCTGGACAGGGCGGTCAGTGGTAAGGTGCATATTACCGCTGACTCATGGTCCAGCAGGCATGGACAGGGACGTTACCTAAGTTTCACTCTGCTGGCAGCTGGGAAGGATGCAGGACAAGGTGCAGTAGTGTTGGAGGTTGTTCCGCCACCACGCCTCCAAAATGCTAATGATTGTGACACACCTCTCTCCTCCACCCCCTCCTCTTCTTCTTCCTCCATGGCCTCTTCCTCGGAACCAGCGGTGCTCCGTAGTCATTCAAGGGGCTACGCAAGTATGCAGGCCAAAAGATGCCATGCGGTGCTTGAGCTGGTGTACTTGGGGGACAGGAGCCACACTGGGGCAGAGGTTCTGTCAGCTCTGCAGGGGCAGGTTCAGAGGTGGTTGACGCCACGCCAACTTAAGGCAGGAATGGTGGTTTGCGACAATGGCACCAACTTCCTCTCTGCCCTCCGACAGGGACAACTGACCCATGTGCCCTGTTTGGCTCACGTCCTTAACTTGGTGGTGCAGCAGTTCTTGGGCAGGTACCCGGGCTTACAGGATGTCCTGAGGCAGGCCAGGAAAGTCTTTGTGCATTTCCGCCGGTCATATAATGCCAGTGCTCGGCTGACGGACCTCCAAAAGGAGTTTAACCTGCCCAAGAACCGCCTAATCTGTGACATGCCCACCAGGTGGAACTCAACGTTGGCCATGCTGCAGCGGCTGCACACACAGCAGAGGGCCATCAATGAGTACCTGTGCGACTATGGCACCAGGACAGGGTCAGGGGAGCTTGGTTTTTTTTCCCCACGCCAGTGGGCCATGATCAGGGATGCATGCACTGTCCTGTCACCATTTGAGGAGGTCACGAGGATGGTGAGCAGTGACAGTGCATGCATCAGTGACACTGTCCCCCTTGTCCACCTGTTGGAGCACACGCTGCGTGGAATAATGGACAGGGCACTTGAGGCAGAACAGAGGCAGGAAGAGGAGGACTTCCTTAGCTCTCAAGGCCCCCTTTATCCAGACAGTGTTCCTGCGTGCCCGCCGATCACACAGAAAGAGGACGAGGAGGAGGAGGAGGAGGAGGAGGAAGATTGTGTCAGTATGGAGGTGGAGCCTGGCACTCAGCATCAGCAGCAGTCTTTAAGGGATCAGTCCCAAGAAACACATGGACTTGTACGTGGCTGGGAGGAGGTGGCTGCGGACCATGTCGTCCTTAGTGACCCAGAGGACTCCGGACCGAATGCCTCAGCAAACCTACGCTGCATGGCCTCCCTGATCCTGCAAAGCCTGCGTAAGGATCCTCGTATTCGTGGTATCAAGGAGAAGGACCAATACTGGCTGGCAACCCTCCTTGATCCACGTTACAAGGGTAAGGTTGCGGACCTTATCTTGCCATCGCAGAGGGAGCAGAGGATGAAACATCTTCGGGAGGCCTTGCAGAAAGGTCTGTGCAACGCGTTCCCAGAGACTGGGAGGTTACAAACTCCTGTTTCTGGACAACGTGTTGCTGAGGCTTCGGTCAGTCAAAGAAGTAGCGGTGGAGAAGGTGGCCGTCTGACCGATGCGTTCAGACAATTTTTTGGTCCGCAGCCCCAAGGTATGATCGGTTCCAGCAACCATCGCCAGCGTCTGTTTTACATGGTGCAGGAATACCTAGGGGCAAGATCAGACTTGGACACCTTTCCCACCGAAAATCCTCTGGGTTACTGGGTCTTGAGGATGGATCACTGGCCACAGCTTGCACAGTATGCAATTGAGCTACTGGCCTGTCCTGCATCCAGCGTTCTTTCAGAACGCACATTCAGTGCTGCTGGAGGCATGGTAACCGATCACAGGGTGCGTCTGTCCACCGACTCGGTCGATCGACTGACCTTCATAAAAATGAATCAGTCTTGGATCACCACCAGCTACCAAGCACCTGATGCTGATGTAACCGAATAATTTTTTTTGAAATCTCAGATCCCTTCAAAGACTGCCTATGCTGATGCTGAGTGACTATCCCTGAGTAATTATCCTCTTCCTCCTCAATCATCATGCTGATAGCTTGTAAGAACATTTTTGGTTCTGGGCGCCACCACCAGTGCCTAAGGCCCAATTTTTCAGCCCCTGTTTAACAGGGGCGTGTAATTACAATTTTTGATGTAATACTTTGCAGCAGGGCTCGTTCCTGCATTCCAACTAGAGTGTCTGTGAGGGGTTGCAGTGTTGTGGCACCAGCACCAGTGCCCAAGGCCCAATTTTTCTGCTCCTGTCTAACAGGGGCGTGTAATTACAATTTTTGATGCAATACTTTGCAGCAGGGCTCGTTCCTGCGTTCCAACTAGAGTGTCTGTGAGGGGTTGCAGTGTTGTGGCACCAGCACCAGTGCCTAAGGCCCAATTTTTCTGCCCCTGTCTAACAGGGGCGTGTAATTACAATTTTTGATGCAATACTTTGCAGCAGGGCTCGTTCCTGCGTTCCAACTAGAGTGTCTGTGAGGGGTTGCAGTGTTGTGGCACCAGCACCAGTGCCTAAGGCCCAATTTTTCTGCCCCTGTCTAACAGGGGCGTGTAATTACAATTTTTGATGCAATACTTTGCAGCAGGGCTCGTTCCTGCGTTCCAACTAGAGTGTCTGTAAGGGGTTGCAGTGTTGTGGCACCAGCACCAGTGCCTAAGGCCTAATTTTTCAGCTCCTGTTCAACAGGGGCATGTAATTACAATTCTTGATCTAATATTTCACAGCAGGGCCCTGTGAGGGCTTACAGTGTTGTGGCCACAGCAACACCTAAGGCCCAAATTTCTGCTGAGTATATAGGGCAGGACCCTACTTTCAAACATCTAACTTACAAACGACTCCTACTTGCAAACGAAAGGAGACAACAGGAAGTGAGAGGAAATCTACCCCTAGGAAGGGAAATTCTCTCCTGTAAGAGTTAATATGGGGGAAAAAAATTCTCCTTTCCACTGATGCTTTCCAATCCTTGTTCCACAAAAAAACCCAAATTTTCAAAAAACATTTTTCATTGGGACAAAAAGTGAGGTGAAATCTTCTGAAGAGGAGGAAAGACAGCAAAACAAATGTCACAGGGGTGATAACCCTTCCCTATGTTTTCCAAAAAGCTTAAAAAAGATTTTTTGGCTGGAGCTAAACACGTTAAAAATGTACCCGTTCAAAATTACAAACAGATTCTACTTAACAACAAACCTACAGTCCCTGTCTTGTTTGCACCGTCTGTATACTGCTGTTCAGAGTATATAGGGCCTGGTGGCCCCACACCTTTCCTTATTTTAATTTGGGTGCGGGGTTCCCCTTAATATCCATACAAGACCCAAAGGGCCTGGTAATGGACTGGGGGGTACCCATGCCGTTTGTCTCACTGATTTTCATCCATATTGCCATGACCCGACATTACATTAAACCCGCAAGCAGTTTTAAATGAGATTTTTTCCTTTAAAAATGAAATTTGGTGCAGGGACTGTTCTAAACACGGGAAACACGCGTCACTTTACAGGCATACTATAGACACCCCCCAGGTACGATATTTAAAGGAATATTTCACTTTTTTTTTTTTACTTTAAGCATCATTAAAATCACTGCTCCCGAAAAAAGGGCCGTTTTTAAAAGTTTTTTTTGCATTGATACATGTCCCCTGGGATAGGACCCGGGTCCCCAAACCCTTTTTAGGACAATACCATGCAAATTAGCCTTTAAAATGAGCACTTTTGATTTTGAACGTTTGAGTCCCATAGACGTCAATGGGGTTCTAACGTTCGTGCGAACTTTCGGTCCGTTCGCAGGTTCTGGTGCGAACCGAACCGGGGGGGTGTTCGGCTCATCCCTAGTTGGGAAGACAAAAAGAGTTCTGGAAAAGAATATACCAACATCTTAGTACCATACGAAAATGTGACCCCTTACTGAAGAAGTCACGGTGGTGTAGTAGCCCATTTGACGTAACGCGTATAGGGGGAAGTCGCAGCGGCAACGTTATCCCGCTAGCATCCTGTCGTTTCTATGCATCCTGAGCCCGCACTGTTCAAGTGCTGCGTTTGCGAGTAACGTTTTTATGTTTTTATGAGGAAATAAACCATTTTCATATACAGAGAGCACTAGATTTTTCCTTTTCTGTTCCTATGTGCACCGGACCCCATTGAGGGAATCTGTACTGGCTGGTATTAATCTAATCAGCCGGAGGCAGCACGGACAGAATAGGTGCTCCATGACCAGCTGATTCGTTTATATCCCTGAGAGGGAACCTGCTTTTTCTGACCTTCTGGTGAAAAGGGGTCAGAACATGAGGTATGCGGCTAGGATATTGAGGTGGAGGAGAGCACTTGCATTTGTAATGTTTATGCACCAGTGGTGTGTTGTGCGTTTTTGTGCAGAAGACTCTGAGGATTATTTTTGTGCATTTGGACTCTTATGCCCTGTACACACGACCGTTTTGCCGTCGGAATAAACTCTGAAGGTTTTTACAACGGAATTCCGATAGAATACCACTCAAGCTGTCTTGCATACACACGGTCACACCAAATTCCGACCGTCAAGAACACGGTGACCTACAACACGTACAACGGGACAACACGTACAACGTCTCGTACTTGCTTCAGAGCATGCGTCATTTTTGGTACGTCGGAACAGCATACAGACGAGCGGTTTTCCCAATAGGAATTTGTTCCGTCGGAAAAATATAGAACATGTTCTCTATCTAAGTCCATCTGAATTTTCAACGTAAAAAGTCTGATGGGGCATACACACGGTCGGAATATACGATGAAAAGCTCCCATCGGACTTTTTCTGTCGGAAATTCCGACCGTGTGTACGGGGCATTATTTTTATTCAATTATTTTTTTTGAGTGTGTGGACTTTATTTTTTTTGTCTATTGTTCATTATTCCCATATATGGAACTTGTATATCTCATTATTGTGTATTGTTCACTATTCCCAGTCAGGGAACACGAATATTTGATTGTGCACTCAGTATCTTGCTTTATTGCAAGTTAATTATCTATCCTCTTTTAGGATTTATTGGTAGTTACTTAGGAAGCGCAACACTGTTTTGTTATGTATATTCTATATGTGAAGTGAACCCATTTTCTGTGTGTGCAGCAGCCAGGTGGGGGGGGGGTAGTTTTCAATTTGTGGTTTGTGGTGGGATTTTGTCACACCACCTACTACACATATCACTACTTAGTGATTAAGGTTATTATCCTTTGCGCATTTTCTGTGTGTGCAGCAGCCAGGTGGGGGGGGTATTTTTCATTTTTTCATTTTTTTGTGGGATTTTGTTATATCTCCTACTACTCATATCACTACATAGTGATTAAGATTATTAATATTTGCACTGATAGAAATTTGTTTTATTATAAGGTAATGTTAGTCACCCATGGTACAATACCAATAGTGACATATCAGACATACATACCCCAGCTAGCAGCTCCGGATCTTCTTTAAATACATCATCTAATATATCTGCCTCCCCACGATCACAATGTTTGCCTCCCGGCACTTTTTTAGACCAAATGAGGGGTCCTATACAGACCCATCAAAAGAAATCAAAAATACATCCTTCCAAAATTCACAAGACAACAGGCACCAACCACGTTAAACGTGGTTAACTTGTCTTCACGTCCACTTAATCAATATGAGATGGCTGTCCTTGCACGTGGCCTCACTTTCTGCCCAGACTCTAGTCTGGACAGATTTGGGGCCATCAAGGACATCCATCTCTTTATACTCTAGTCTGGACAGATTTGGGCCCATCAAGGACATCCATCATCTATTTATACGTAAAATCTTATCAAAGAATTTATATCCCAAAAAACACAATCTAGAACCCGGCCAAACCAGCCAGGAGATTCAAGCATCATTGGACAATTTAATTGTTCTACTGGAGGAAAGTGAGTCTGAGAATCTTATAGATTCAATTGACATTGAGCCACTCCTTGTGGATGATGTGCCCACCATAAACTAATGTATGTACCCCCGATTTTTCACTTAAGAAGAAATCCACTATTTACCCCTCGCCAAGTTCTAACCATAATGCATCTGTTTTTCTTAAAACGGTATCAGCTGATATCAGCAGAGTGAAGAATTTTTCTGGCCCCCATGCGAATCTCAGCAGAGATGAGCGAGCTGCATTGGAGGCATTTGCCCGTGACCACGACATTGTCATTAAACCATCTGACAAGGGCGGCAATGTCGTGGTCATGGACAGTGTCCAATACATTGAGATGTGCATGGCTATACTTTGCCATTTAGAGTCGTATTGACCTATTTCTAGGTCTTTGCTGGATAAATTTACCCAGGATTTCTACTTAATGATTGACACTGTATTTCATCAAAATGTTATATCAAGGCAATTATGGGACTTTGTTAGGACTAGCCACCCAAGGGAGGCGTCTTTTTATGCGCTACCAAAGCTACATAAACATAAAAAATAACCCCGGGTACACCCATTATATCTGGGTGTGGCAGCTTGACTGAAAATCTCAGTCGTGCAGTAGACAACCATCTTAAACCTCTCCTCACATGTTTATCGTCATATGTACATGACACCATCCACTTTTTGCAGATCATTCAGGATCTACACTTCAAGGATTGGTACCCAACTAGTTGCCATAGACATTGAATCCCTGTACTGCACTATCCCCCATGTCAAGGGTCTAGCGGCCATACGGCATGTTTTGTCACAATTTAGTGAATGCGAACCTAATTATACTGACTTTATTTTGGCCTCCCTCGAGTTTATACTCCACCACAATGTTTTTTGCTTTGATGGTTCCCACTACCTCCAGGTACAGGGCGTTGCGATGGGGACATGTTGTACCCCATCGTACGCCAACCTGTACCTGGGGGAGTGGGAATATTCACTGCTCACCCATGAATCACTGTCTATGTATATGTGCCATGTCTTGACATGGCGACGTTACATAGATGACGTATTCCTTATTTGGGATGGAACGATCGATTTGCTATATGAATTTTTGGATTTAATTAATAACAACAAATTTAATTTAAAATTCACAATGACCCATAGTTCAACTGAAATCACCTTTCTCGACGTGCTTGTGAAGCTAGACGGGAGTCTCTCAAGTCAACTATATCAAAAACCGACGGCAGGGAATTCTTTACTTCATGCGACAAGTTTTCACCATAAACCCCTCCTTGCATCAATACCCTGCAGCCAATATTTAAGGGCATGTTGAAACTGTTCTGATGATATTGGCTTCAAAAATGAAGCCAATATCTTGAGAAAGAGACTCCTTGAAAGAGGATATTCCAATACATGCCTGAAAAAAGCATACAGAAGAATAACTTATCCCGTCATGACCTGCTAAATACACAGAAACAACCCTCTAATGATGACACAACAAGAATTATTACAACTTACTCATTACAACACAAGCAAGTCAAACATATTTTAAACAAGTACTGGAATTTATTAACTATGGACCAGACTTTGACCCCTTTCGTTCCCAGCTCTCCAGCTGTCACCTATAGGAGAGCACCCTCTGTGGGTGACAAAGTGGTCAGCAGCGAGTATAAATCCCATAGAGGTGATGCATGTAAAACTCTGGGGACCCTACCATGTAGGGGATGCCCATATTGCCAGTATATGGACAGACACAGGGATATAAATATACCTAATGGGCAACTATTTTATCCCAAACACTATGTTAACTGCAGAACGCCTGGCATATTATATTTGCTCACATGCAAATGTGTGTGCTACTATGTTGGGAAGACAAAAAACGAATTCTGGAAAAGAATATACCAACATCTTAGTACCATACGAAAACGTGACCCCGAAGTACCCATTGGCCACCATATGGCCTTGGTTCATCCAGAGTCGATTCCTAAAGTCCATTTTCTTGCCCTTGATTGCATCCACTTCAACTCCAGAGGCAGCGATTACAATAAACGCCTTCTCCAATGTGAGTTGAGGTGGATATTCAATTTACAGGCATTTCCACCTAGCCTCAATGAGGCATTTAATTTCAGACCCTTTCTCCCAGGATTCACCTCGAGGGGTTGTGAATTGAATCTGTAGAGGTTTTTCTCTCCTTTACTTTCTCTTTGTCACCGTCACGCAAAGAGTATGATATATACCTAGAGTTTATTTAAAGGAAGGGTCTATCACTGCACTACTATTCCCAATTGTCTTAATGCACTTAAACAGATGTTGATCTATACTTGTCTATATATGGTGTGGCCAATGTCTTGCTATATGCATATAATTTTCTCTAGTATTGCAGTATTTTTGTATATTTCTCTCCTTTTTATGTATCCCAATGATCTGATTTTTGTAACGCTATTTAGCACCCATTTATTCTTCATCACTTTTCTTTCCTTTTACCCTCGTTTCATTTCATTCATTTATAATTATTATTTTTATTATTATTTAATTTTATTATTTTTATTTATTATTTTTATTTATTATGTATTGTTTATTCATTTTTTCATTTACATATTTTTTTCTTTCTCTATATTTGGTGTAAATATATTCTATATATCTATTGTTTTTTTTTTCCTTTTTTCTTTTTCCCTTTCTTTTCTTTTTCTTTTTCCTTTACTATGTATTATCATTCTGGTATTACATTGTATGTGTTTCCCAATATGTGTTTTGTACAACAGGCTGGCTGTCAATTTTCATCTGCCCATTAGGTGGTGCAATGTGGATCGCATAAACCATCCTGCCTGTTCGCAGACACCCGGGGGGTAGGCTCCACCCGCACTTGGCTGGGGAACGACGGTATATCTGCTGCCCGCCTAAGCCGCATGCGCGGGGAGGAGCTCCTCTGTGTCCCCACTGTCGGCTTGCCAGACAGATGGGGACTTCCTACACGCCGGTGACGCTGCGACGCGTGACTTTATCATGCCCCATGGGACGTGGATATGCCGCTCGCCTCCGGGTCTGGGAGATGCTCTGAGCTCCACACTCAGCTGTCTTACATACAGCTGATTAAGCGGGGAAAGCCCACACAGCTTAGAGTCAAATCGATTGGTCAAACTCACATCAGATGTACTACTTAGGATGCAGACACTCAGTGGGCGTTTGTCAGTCGTTGGACTGCCGCCCAGAGGTCTGCATCTCAGATGTGTACAGCTAAAGGTAAATACATTATCTACTTAGGCTAACCAGGGATATATATTACCTTGCTTTTATGCTGCAACTTTTTACATATCTTGAATGCTAGACTCCAATCAAGCGTCTCTTGTGGATGCGCTGCATTGATTGGTTTTGGATCCATGATTGCCCATCCTATATCTTTGTCAACCTCTCAGCCAGCCTGTTACTTAATGGTTATAGTTTTTATCTTGTTATGATTTGTAATGAATCCCATCTATGTAAGTACCATAAGCCTTGATATAGAATACTGTGTAAAGTGTAATTACCAGCACTTTCCTATATTACTACACAAATGATGTTACCTCCTTTTTTTACTATTATATAATTACATTTATATTACAGGTAAGCATCAAATCGCCCAATTGTAAATTCCCTGATGAAGGAATATTATATATCAATGTGAATTTCTGAAACATGTCAGGATGTATGCTGTAAAACTATCCGTTTGACCTCAACTTGATTCAGGCAGTAGATTGTGAGCTTTGGGTTGATATAAATATCTTGTATACAACTGATTCATTGATGTATTTTTAAGTGAATTTTGTATTCATATATATCTATTACTATTTTTTTAATAATTAATAAAGTTGGCACTGATGTGCATTCTTTTACACATTGTTACTCTCCATATTTTTCGAACATGTAGCAGGTTGATTCAGCCTGAGGCTGAGCAGGAAGAAGAAGGGGGACGAAAGTTACAGGAAGAGGAAGAGTAGGGGGAGAGAGTGAGTCTGAAGGAGGAGGGGAGGGATAAGAAGAAAGAGGAGGGGGGGAGCTCCGCGGAGGGGGGAGGAGACTGGGCAGTCATGCGACTCGTGTGAACTTAGGGGGGCATCTGTGCCTTAGGGGAGTAGAGAGATTCCTATGTGTTTAGCCCAGGGTTCCCATGTGAGTTTACATTTCTCTGAAGTATCCAAAATGGCGTTAAAATTCTTTTCCTGCGACATTATCCAGGAGATCTTCTGTTTGGTCTAGTAAAAGGTGACCGAGAGGGATTTCCATGTATGAGCTATTGTTATGTTGGCCCCCAGGAGGATAAAGTGGATTAGGGATTGGGTCTATTTGGGCACATCAGGGATTCGGCTATTGAGGAGTGCTATGGTGGGGTCCTGTTTCACCGCGTATCCAGTGGACTTGCGGATGAGATCCTATTCCAGTACCCCCTGATTTTGGGGCATGCCCAAGGGTGTGCAGGAGGGAGCCTATGTGGCTTATCTGGCCACATCCTCTAAAGCAGTGTGGAGGGGACTGAGGGTATAATTTGGTGAGGCGGGTGGGGACCAGGTACCTTCAGAAAATGACTTTGAGGTCCGCTTCCACAAGGGAGTTATTAAGTAATCCCCTGTAAGAGCGGGCAAAATTTGTGTGCTATGTATCTAGATCCCACTTAATCTGAAGGTTTCGCTCCCTATTCAACATGTAGGTCGCTTTCACCAAGGGATCAGCTAGCGCTGAATAGATTAGGCAGATTCCCCCTCTCACGCTCATGGCTGAGTAGCACCAAAGCTCGTATTGAGTTACAGAAAGCGGGACGTCAGAGCTTTTCCACACCAGGCACAGGAAATGTAACAGCTGGTTATAGTGGAATGTTTCCGAAGGTGGCATATCCAATTTGGATATGCAGTAGCTAATTGTGATGGGACCATTGCCGTTGACATATTGCCCTATTCTGTAGAGGCCTTCGTCAAGCCCCCGCCTGAAAGCCTTGATATTGTGTCCCGGGGGAACTGGGGGTTGTGGAAGATATGCGCTAGAGGGCACCAAGCCGGTGTCGTTTATGTAGGGAGTCACATAGGGTCATTGAATGTGAAAGTGTGGGGGATAAATTGGGGCCGATCTTTCTGTGGGCTCCATATTAGAAAGTCTAGAGTGTGGTTGGGAGTTGCCTGTCGTTCTATGTCTACCCAGTCCGGTTTTGGGCCTTTGGAGTAAATAACTAAAAATTGGCAGAGTTGGGCAGCCTGATAATACCACCATAAGTCGGGTAGTCCTAAACCCCCTTTTTTCCTGGATCTGTACAGGACATTCTTGGAAAGATGATGTCCCTTACCGCCCCAGATGAAGCGTATAATCGCTTACTGCAGTTTATCTAGAAGATGCTTTGTTATGGGTATGGGATGGGAGTGGAAGAGATAAAAAATCCTGGGAAGCAGGGTCATCTTGACCGCATTTACTCTCCCCAGCTAGGACATTTTATAAAGAGACCATTGCGAGAGGTCTTCCGACAATCTCTTGAGCATGGGGGGGTAATTGTGGTGGTGTAATAGTTCAATTTTTGAAGTGAGGTGTACACCCAGGTAGGGAAGAGAGGATGGGCTCCAGGAGAAGGGGAAGCATTTTTTTAACCTAATCTTTTAACCTCTGCTTTTGGATAGTGTTAGGGGAGATATCCGCAAACATTTGGATTTTGTTTCCCTGGAAGGAGAGGTTTTCCAGATTGCGGGTTCGTCTCGTAATGTCTTCTTTAACGCCATAATAATGGGGTTTGACTACAACGTCCCTCAGGAGCCCATCTTGACGGGGGAGCTGTAGGGCTCTATGTGCCCCATCCAGTTCGAGTCTGTGGCCCTGGATGTCTGGTATAATGTCTTTGATGAAAAGTTTGACCGTGCCTGGTATATCTGTAACCGATTCAGGGATCCCCCAATGCGAAAATTGTATCTCCTGCTCCTATTTTCCAAATCATCTAATTTGGCTAGTGCAGCTTCAGGTTGATCTTGTAGCTTTTGGATACAGGTGGTGTTTTGATTGGTGCGAGCGGCTGTGTTGTCAACTGCCTGCTTAATGGCGGACTCCCAGGCTCTGCAAGTTAGCCTTAATGGTAGCTGTAATCTGCATAGCATTTTGGGCAAGGCCTGCAGCCAGCATTTCAGAGAAGCGATGCAGAAATTGATGTCAGTCATGTCAGGGGGATAGACAGGCAGCATGGGGGGGGTGTCTTCTGGGGACCTGCAAGGCTTAGGGGGAGTTCAGCATGGGAGTGTGGTGGAGATCCCCCATTGTCCTGCACAGCAGAGATTCGGTGGAGGCTGGGGAGATCCCCTGGGGGGTGCTGCTACTCACAGGTGTTGCCAGCAAGGGAAAAGGCTGCTGGTGTGGTGATGGTGGGTCAGCAATGGAGTCCTGATCCTCCATGCCTCCTCGTGTGTGCCGCCATCTTGGACGGTGCAGGGGCCACCAGGCTAAAGTCCAGCTGGCAGCTAACTTCTTTCTTTTGGTGGTCCCGCAGCATGCGGGTCGGTGCCCTGGATCTTCCGGAAGGTGTGGGGGTCAGTTTGAAGTGGGTCCTGCTCGATCTGATGGCTTGGGGGCTGAGAAGGGCCAGAGCGGTGCAGAGCTCTCGGCTATGGCGTCCTCCCGGGAGTCCCGAGCATGCACACTCGCTGTTCAATCTTCATCTTAAGAATATAATACATTGTTGTTATTTTTACAGTCTACATTTTGATATTGTTCTTGTAATATTTTGCTATTTTTTATTATTAAATCAATTTTTTAGTTTTTATACAAGAACTGAACAGACTTTCTTGGAACTTTTCTCATTAATATGAATTATTGAATATTAATCAATATTAATACCATAATAACAGTATTTAACAATGGCGAGCCTTAGCCAAGTTCATTTTGTCCGAATAGCGTACATTTTTTATTTATCTCTCCTTCCGCTTGAAGAGAGGGAAGATAAACAAGACAAGCATTGATTATGCAGACAAGCTTCCAGGAGAAATAGAAACAGCATGGACCTGGAATCATAGAATCATCAAAATTGGTGAGACGTTTGCGACGTGCAAGAAAACTCTGTTTCTTGATGACGTAATTTCCCACCAAGAGAGGGAACGCGTGTTAAATGAAGGAAGTCTGTTCTAAATTGGTAAGTAATGAATTTTATTGATGAATTATCTAGTGAGAGTAAATTAGAAAAAAAATCTGTCAAAATTTGTTAAAGATGATGAATTATGGTGTTACATGTTCAATGAATGCTTACAGGCAAATATTAAGATACAAAAATCAAAATTTACTTTTAAGAAATTCAGGAAACAGGTTAGAAAGGAATGTTGTTGGTACAAAAGGAAAAAACAAAGACAGCAGGATAACAGTATATGTGTTCATTCTCCGATTCTGACTGAGCGAATAGATGATTTGCAAAGTGCAATTCAAATAAAAGATTCAGTTGTCTGAATTACAGAATAAAGTAAAAAGTATTTGTGTAAATTCTAAATCACAGTCAGGTAAGAGTTTAGAGATTAATGATAGTGTAGACTCTAGACTGAAGTTTTTTTGTACAAGATATGTGGTCTATAGAGATTGATGACCAGGATGAAGTTTTGGTTAAATCAAAATTAATGAATAAAGTATTCACAAGTCTAGACAGACAAAAGCAAAATGGCAATCAGAGAGTTGCCACGTGTAAGGCCACACCCACATATGGTGAGATACATGTCACAGACAGAACCAAAGTTTCAGAGCAGACAGGAAATGTTATTTGCTTACATTGTAAGAAAGGTGGCAATGTACAGAAAGATTCACAAAGAAAAACTTTGGAATTAGGAATTGAGGACATTTCTGAGCAATTTAATTTTGGGCGGATCCATCTACACAATATGAGACACACCTACACACTACACAGGCAGCCAATCACTGAGGAGGAGTGCGGAAAGGCCAAGCTGCCGAGCGAAGGACACTGAACAGTGTCAGGACAGAGCAGAGAGCAGCCAGCAGAGTAGCAGACCTAGAAAAAAAAGACTGCAGCGGCCGCGGCGGACATTTCAATACAATACACAGACACAGTGCAACTGCAAGCCAACACCTGATGAATCCGGTGGGGGGGGGCAATTGCCCCTATTTGCAGACGCCCTTGCGCTTATGGTCTAGGATTTCATTGTTGATTTCATGTCTTCACCTTCTCAGCCATCTCATGAGTTACTGCATCTAGAGGGCACTCTATCACAATTCACTTTTACCTATGATAATTATCAAGGACTGTGCGTTAAAGGATTTGTAAAAGCAGAAGGTTTTTTATCTAAATGCATTCATTGCATTAAGATAAAAAACCTTCTGTATGTAGCAGCCTCCCCAGCACCCCCCTAATTACTTACCTGAGCCACATCTCTGTCCAGCAATATCCACAAGTGTCTT
Organism: Lithobates clamitans; assembly: GCA_037952925.1. NCBI lineage: Eukaryota > Metazoa > Chordata > Amphibia > Anura > Ranidae > Lithobates > Lithobates clamitans. The sequence continues at coordinate 4,938,989 of JBBGZY010000124.1, forward strand.
AGCTGTCTAGGACTCTCCTCCTGATTGGCTGAGACACAGCAGCGGCTGTAAATCAAAGTCAGTTAGCCAATCAGGGGAGAGAGGGGGCGGGGCTGGGGCTCCGTGTCTGAATGGATACGCGGAGCTGTGACTCAGCTCGGGTGCCCCCATAGCAAGCTGCTTGCTGTGGGGAGCACTCGACAGGAGCGAGGGGCCAGTAGCAGCGAAGAGGGACCCGAGAAAAGGAGGCACTACACATAGTGTAGTATCGAGGGAGAGAGCAGCTAGCAGCTCAGTCTTGTATGCTTTCACAAGGAAATCATTTTGAACATGTATCATACTGTTCCTTCCTGCCTTCCATGTGTCACACTGATCCTTCCTTCCTGTTATCCATGTGTCACACTGATTCTTCCTGCCTTCCATGTGTCATACTGATCCTTCCTGTCTTCCATGTGCCATACTGACAATTCCTGCCTTCCATGTGCCATAGTGATCCTTCCTGCCTTCCATGTGCCAAAGTGATCATTCCTTTCTCTCTTCCATGTGTCATACTGATCCTTCCTGCCTCACACATGTCATAGTGAACCTTCCTTTCTTTCTTCCATGTACAATATTGTCCCTTCCTTCATTTCTTCTGTATATATATATATATATATATATATATATATATATATATATATGTGAGTATTTGCATGTGTGTATATATGAATGCATGTTTCTATGCATGTATACGTGTAGGTGTCATTAAACAAGAGATGGGGTAAGTGGCGCTACCCTAGTGTAATAACGGGTGATGATACTCTGTAATAGGGATGAGCTTCGAGTTCGAGTCGAACTCATGTTCGACTCGAACATTGGCTGTTCGCAAGTTCGCCGAACAGCGAACAATTTGGGGTGTTCGCGGCAAATTCGAATGCCGCGGAACACCCTTTAAAAGTCTATGGGAGAAATCAAAAGTGCTAATTTTAAAGGCTTATATGCAAGTTATTGTCATAAAAAGTGTTTGGGGACCCAGGTCCTGCCCCAGGGGACATGGATCAATGCAAAAAAAAGTTTTAAAAACGGACGTTTTTTCAGGAGCAGTGATTTTATTAATGCTTAAAGTCAAACAATAAAAGTGTAATATCCCTTTAAATTTCGTACCTGGGGGGTGTCTATAGTATGCCTGTAAAGGGGCGCATGTTTCCTGTGTTTAGAACAGTCTGACAGCAAAATGACATTTGGAAGGAAAAAACACATTTAAAACTAGCCGCGGCTATTGCATTGCCGACAATACACATAGAAGTTCATTGATAAAAACGGCATGGGAATTCCCCACAGGGGAACCCCGAACCAAAATAAAAAAAAAAAAATGATGTGGGGGTCCCCCTAAATTCCATACAAGGCCCTTCAGGTCTGGTATGGATATTAAGGGGAACCCCAGCCAAAATTGAAAAAAAAAATTGACGTGGGGTTCCCCCTAAATTCCATACCAGACCCTTCAGGTCTGGTATGGATTTTAAGGGGAACCCCGCGCCAAAAAAAAAAAAAAAAAACGGCGTGGGGTCCCCCTAAAAATCCATACCAGACCCTTATCCGAGCACGCAACCTGGCAGGCCGCAGGAAAAGGGGGGGGGACGAGAGTGCGGCCCCCCCCCCCTCCTGAACCGTACCAGGCCACATGCCCTCAACATTGGGAGGGTGCTTTGGGGTAGCCCCCCAAAACACCTTGTCCCCATGTTGATGAGGACAAGGGCCTCATCCTCACAACCCTGGCCGGTGGTTGTGAGGGTCTGCGGGCGGGGGGCTTATCGGAATCTGGAAGCCCCCTTTAACAAGGGGACCCCCAGATCCCGGCCCCCCCCCTGTGTGAAATGGTAAGGGGGTACTTACCCCTACCATTTCACTAAAAAACTGTCAAAAATGTTAAAAATGACAAGAGACAGTTTTTGACAATTCCTTTATTTAAATGCTTCTTCTTTCTTCTTTCTTCCTTCATCTTCTTCTGGTTCTTCTGGCTCTTCTGGTTCTTCCTCCGGCGTTCTCGTCCAGCATCTTCTCCGCGGCGTCTTCTATCTTCTTCTCCTCGGGCCGCTCCGCACCCATGGCATGAGGGGAGGCTCCCGCTCTTCTCTTCATCTTCTTCTCTTCTTCATCTTCTTCTTCATCTTCTTCTTCTTCTTCCTTCTTCTCTTCTTCTCTTCTTCTCTTCTTCCTGTCTTCTGCGGGCCGCTCCGCAGCCATGCTGTGGCATGGAGGGAGGCTCCCGCTGTGTGACGGCGTCTCTTCGTCTGACGGTTCTTAAATAACGGGGGGCGGGGCCACCCGGTGGCCCCGCCCCCCTCTGACGCACGGTGACATGACGGGACTTCCCTGTGGCATTCCCCGTGACGTCACAGGGAAGTCCCTCAAGTCACCGTGCGTCAGAGGGGGGCGGGGTCACCGGGTGGCCCCGCCCCCCGTTATTTAAGAACCGTCAGACGAAGAGACGCCGTCACACAGCGGGAGCCTCCCTCCATGCCACAGCATGGCTGCGGAGCGGCCCGGAGAAGACAGGAAGAAGAGAAGAAGGAAGAAGAAGAAGAAGAAGAAGATGAAGAAGAAGATGAAGAAGAGAAGAAGATGAAGAGAAGAGCGGGAGCCTCCCCTCATGCCATGGGTGCGGAGCGGCCCGAGGAGAAGAAGATAGAAGACGCCGCGGAGAAGATGCTGGACGAGAACGCCGGAGGAAGAACCAGAAGAACCAGAAGAACCAGAAGAAGATGAAGGAAGAAAGAAGAAAGAAGAAGCATTTAAATAAAGGAATTGTCAAAAACTGTCTCTTGTCATTTTTAACATTTTTGACAGTTTTTTAGTGAAATGGTAGGGGTAAGTACCCCTTTACCATTTCACACAGGGGGGGGGCCGGGATCTGGGGGTCCCCTTGTTAAAGGGGGCTTCCAGATTCCGATAAGCCCCCCGCCCGCAGACCCTCACAACCACCGGCCAGGGTTGTGAGGATGAGGCCCTTGTCCTCATCAACATGGGGACAAGGTGTTTTGGGGGGCTACCCCAAAGCACCCTCCCAATGTTGAGGGCATGTGGCCTGGTACGGTTCAGGAGGGGGGGGGGCCGCACTCTCGTCCCCCCCTCTTTTCCTGCGGCCTGCCAGGTTGCGTGCTCGGATAAGGGTCTGGTATGGATTTTTAGGGGGACCCCACGCCGTTTTTTTTTTTTTTTTTGGCGCGGGGTTCCCCTTAAAATCCATACCAGACCTGAAGGGTCTGGTATGGAATTTAGGGGGAACCCCACGTCAATTTTTTTTTTCAATTTTGGCTGGGGTTCCCCTTAATATCCATACCAGACCTGAAGGGCCTTGTATGGAATTTAGGGGGACCCCCACATCATTTTTTTTTTTTTTTTTTGGTTCGGGGTTCCCCTGTGGGGAATTCCCATGCCGTTTTTATCAATGAACTTCTATGTGTATTGTCGGCAATGCAATAGCCGCGGCTAGTTTTAAATGAGTTTTTTCCTTCCAAATGTCATTTTGCTGTCAGACTGTTCTAAACACAGGAAACATGCGCCCCTTTACAGGCATACTATAGACACCCCCCAGGTACGAAATTTAAAGGGATATTACACTTTTATTGTTTGACTTTAAGCATTAATAAAATCACTGCTCCTGAAAAAACGTCCGTTTTTAAAACTTTTTTTTGCATTGATCCATGTCCCCTGGGGCAGGACCCGGGTCCCCAAACACTTTTTATGACAATAACTTGCATATTAGCCTTTAAAATTAGCACTTTTGATTATTCATGTTCGTGTCCCATAGACTTTAACGGCGTTCGCGTGTTCGAACGAATTTTTTTCCTGTTCGCATGTTCTGGTGCGAACCGAACAGGGGGGTGTTCGGCTCATCCCTACTCTGTAACCCACAATAGTATACTACCCACATCTTACTTATAAACAAAGATGATGGATAATCATCATTTATGGTGCTGCATCTTAAATTTAAATGTAGGTATCTAATCTTAGGCACAGATGGTTTGCATGATCTCTTGATGTGTGTATTTACACTTGTCACACTATTGATATTCTAATATTGTCACATATGATTATCCATCATCTTTGTTTATAAGTAAGGTGTGGGTAGTATACTATTGTGGGTTACAGAGTATCATCACCCTTTATTACACTAGGGTAGCGCCACTTACCCCATCTCTTGTTTTATTATTATCTGTAAGCTCCCTATGGGAGCCTATTAGGGGGTCTGCAACCCGTTCTTATCCTAAGCGCGGAGTCTACCATTTTCATACGTGTATGTGTGTGTGCATGTATGTCTATGCATGTGTGTATGTGCGTGCATGCATGCATCTGCATATATGTATGCAAGTGTGTGTAGCACCCTGGAGTTTAGGCAAGGTTGTGCATCACAAATTTACTTGCCAGTAATAATTATCCTGGCCGATTATTAGAGATCTATTGACTCCTCCCTAAGTTTGGCCTTGTTGCACTTTTCTCTTCTACCACTAGGTGGCCAGGTACTTGGTGGTACTAGACATGAAAAGGGCAACCCAAGGTCCGGTTATGGGTATGTGGGGTGTCTCAGCCAATGGGCAGGGGTTTTCTTGAATCCCTTGGCCTGCTGGGAGAGCCTATATATTTGGGTGGAGTCAGGTGACCTACAGTATCTCACAAAAGTGAGTACACCCCTCACATTTTTGTAAATATTTTATTATATCTTTTCATGTGACAACACTGAAGAAATTACACTTTACTACAATGTAAAGTAGTGAGTGTACAGCTTGTAGAATATTGTAAATTTGCTGTCCCCTCAAAAAAACACAACACACAGCCATTAATGTTTAAACCGATGACAACAAAAGTGAGTACACCCCTAAGATAAAATGTCCACATTGGGCACAAAGTGTCAATATTTTGTGTGGCCACCATTATTTTCCAGCACTGCCTTAACCCTTTTGGGCATGGAGTTAACCAGAGCTTCACAGGTTGGCACTGGAGTCCTCTTCCACTCCTCCATGACAACATTACGGAGCTGGTGGATGTTAGAGACCTTGCGCTCCTCCACCTTCCATTTGAGGATGCCCCACAGATGCTCAATAGGGTTTAGGTCTGGAGACATGCTTGGCCAGTCCATCAACTTTACCCTCAGCTTCTTTAGCAAGGCAGTGGTCATCTTGGAGGTGTGTTTGGGGTCGTTATCATGTTGGAATACTGCCCTGCGGCCCAGTCTCTGGAGGGAGGGGATCATGCTCTGCTTCAGTATGTCACAGTACATGTTGGCAATCATGTTGGCAATCATGGTTCCTTCAGTGAACTGTAGCTCCCCAGTGCCGGCAGCACTCATGCATCCCCAGACCATGACACTCCCACCACCATGCTTGACTGTAGGCAAGACACACTTGTCTTGTACTCCTCACCGCCGCACACTTTTGACACCATCAGAACCAAATAAGTTTATCTTGGTCTTATCAGACCACAGGACATGGTTCCAGCAATCCATGTCCTTCTGCTTGTCTTCAGCAAACTGTTTGCGGGTTTTCTTTAGAAGAGGCTTCCTTCTGGGACGACAGCCATGCAGACCAATTTGATGCAGTGTGCAGCGTATGGTCTGAGCACTGACAGGGAGACCGACCACCCCTTTAACCTCTGCAGCAATGCTGGCAGCACTCATACATCTATTTCTCAAAGACAACCTCTGGATATGACGCTGAGCATATGCACTCAACTTCTTTGGTCAACCATGGCGAGGCCTGTTCTGAGTGGAACCTGTCCTGTGCATGAGCATTATGGGAAATGTAGATCCCAAAAGATCTGGGGTGCCAAGGTTCGCCATCACTGGCCTAGGCCATCTTTATGTAGAGCAACAATTCTTTTTTTCAGATCCTCAGAGAGTTTTTTGCCATGAGGTGCAATGTAGAACTTCTATTGACCAGTATAAGAGAGTGAGAGCGATAACACCCAATTTAACACACCTGCTCCCCATTCACACCTGAGACCTTGTAGCAACAACGAGTCACATGACACTGGGGAGGGAAAATGGCTAATTGGGTCCAACTTGGACATTTTCACTTAGGGGTGTACTCACTATTTTTGCCAGCTGTTTAGACATTAATGGCTGTGTGTTGAGTTATTTTGAAGGGACAGGAAAATAAACACTGTTATGCAAGCTGTACACTCACTACTTTACATTGTAGCAAAGTGTCATTTCTTCAGTGTTGTCACGTGAAAAGATATAATACAATATTTACAAACATGTGAGGGGTGTACTCACTTTTGTGAGATACTGTATGTTCTGTGATACAAAAAAGCGCCACTGCCCCCATTTATAACTGGCCATCGCAGTAAGCAGCATTGGAGGGCGACATAAGATATAAACAAGGCCAAGGATAAATTTAAGGAAAAAAAGACAAGCTTACTTACCGACCAGCTCACAGAAAACCAATTAAACCTGTCTAACAGTATGTGTTAAAAGCAGGGGATTAGTCTGCACGCATTTGCAAATGCATGCGTAAGCCACAGAGCCTTGCCACGACACCCTGGTATCTGTGGTCCCTAACACTAACTTATAAGTGTCTCCACAGTGGAAGCACATGCATTCTGATGGATAGCTGGAGGGCAGGTGGACTTAAGGGGATTCCACCCCTTCTTAAAGGTACAGGAGCACACTGAGCACCCAACATGTAGTTCAATGGCTGCAAAGGTGCCAGTGCGTTGCCTGACCAATACAAAGTACAAGCTTACTTACCAACCAGCTCGCAGATAACCAATTAAACCTGTCTAACAGTATGCATTAAAAGCAGGGGTTTGGTCTGCATTCATTTGCAAATGCATGCGTAAACCTTTATCCTTGGCCTTGTTTAGATCTTATGTCACCCTCCAATGCTGCTTACTGCTTGCTGCTCTAGTAATCTGCTTAATAGATTGTAAGCTCTAACGAGCAGGGCCCTCTGATCCCTCCTGTATTGATTTGTATTGTAAGTGTACTGTCTGCCCTTATGTTGTAAAGCGCTGCGTAAACTGTTGCCGCTATATAAATCCTGTATCACCTGCAGTGACCGCTAGTCTGGAACAATTGGTGCCAGTAGAGTAACCTCTTTCCCTTCTAAGGAGGCTCAAGCATCTACCTCGGGTACCTCTGTTGCGGAAGAAGATGGCCCTATGGTCATTATTCGTCTGGTCCAGTATATTCACTCATCACAGATGAAGCAAGGTGAAGGATCTCGGATCCCTCCCGGGCTGTGCCTGAAGCCGGTAAGTGAAGAGGGAGGGGGGTGAAAGGGAGAATGTATGAGATGAATAAAGTTACTGTTATGCAAAGTAGCTGTCATGCATTAAGCCTCAAAAATCTGTACCTCATCTTGTTCGCTTCCCAACCTTAACCACTTCAGCTCTGGAAGATTTTACCCCCTTCCTGACCAGAGCGTTTTTTGCGATTCGGCACTGCGTCGCTTTAACTGACAATTGCGCGGTCGTGCGACGTGGCTCCCAAATAAAATCGACGTCCTTTTTTTCCCACAAATAGAGCTTTCTTTTGGTGATATTTGATCACCTCTGCGATTTTTATTTTTTGCGCTATAAACAAAATAAGAGTGACAATTTTGAAAAAAACGCATTATTTTTTACATTTTGCTATAAAAATATCCCCCAAAAATATATAAAAAAACATTTTTTTTCCTCAGTTTAGGCCGATCGTATTCTTCTACATATTTTTGGTAAAAAAAAATCGCAATAAGCGTTTAATAATTGGTTTGCACAAACGTTATAGTGTTTACTAAATAGGGGATAGTTTTATGGCATTTTTATGAATAATTTTATTTTTACTAGTAATGGCGGCGATCAGCGATTTTTATTGTGACTGCGACGTTATGGCGGACATGTCGGACATTTTTGACACATTTTTGGGACCATTGTCATTTATACAGCGATCAGTGCAATTAAAAATGCACTGATTACTGTGTAAATGGCACTGGCAGTGAAGGGGTTAACCACTAGGGGGCGGGGAGGGGTTAAGTGTGTCCTAGGGAGTGATTACTAACTGTAGGGGGGATGGGCTCTGTGTGTGACGTCACTGATCTCTGCTCCGATGACAGGGAGCAGAGATCAAGTGACACTTGTCACTAGGCAGAACGGGGAGATGCTGTTTACAATGGCATCTCCCCGTTCATCCGCTCCGTGAGGCGATCGCGGGTATCCCCGACTCACGGAGCTCTCGGCCGGCGCGCACGCAATGGCACGGCGGGGAATTCAAATGGACGTACGGGTACGCCCATTTGCCCAGCCGTGCCATTCTGCCGACGTACATCGGTGTGCGCTGGTCGGGAACCGGTTAAGGGAAGAAGTGTTCTACTGTTGGTGGAGCTGTTAAAACCACACCGCCTTAAGAATCTTATGAGTAAGTTGTTACTATTGAAATACAGCAAATAACCGGTGATTAAAGGCCCCATTGTTACCTGTTTCATGTCCATTTGTTGAACTAATGCAAATACCTGTCAGTGCCGAATACCTGGGGTTACAGCAGGAAGATTAACCTGGATGTTGTATTCATCCGCCGACCAGACAAAAAGTACCTAAAGCGCTTTGTCACCACAGTGAATGCACAGGGAGAGACTGTAATTCTACCCGACCCTGGTTACTACTGGTGAAATATCATCGAAATAGTACCATTACCACTTGGATTACAAATATGTGTTGTGTGACGTCAAGGACGCTTTGCTGACAGCCACTTCACACACACATTTAAAATGTTGCTAGTGGAGAACATTCCAGAGAGCTGTACTGCCCAGACTATGCTGGACTGGATGCTGCCGGCAGATACATGGAGTGCCCACCTGAGCCATGTTGGTTAAAGTTTGAAGTTGTTGGGGTGATCCCCCCTGGAGGGCGACCTGTGACCTTCAGCATGTTGTTGCTCCTAAGTGAAAAAAAAAATCTTCTAAGTCCCCGGCTGTCATGTGGACAGACTGAAGATGTCTTTGCAAGAGGATCTTTGTCCTGAAGTACAGTCCCTTGCACTAAGGCCTGGTTGCTTGTTGCCTGAAATGCAGCTGTGGGTTTTTTTTGTTCCCGAAGTTGTCCCTGGAGAAGAAGGCAAACTGCTGGGAAATATAGTCCACCCAGAGGGAAATCGATGGAATGTAAACTATTTTGGACTACCGTATATACTCGAGTATAAGTCGAATTTTTCAGCACATTTTTTTGTGCTGAAAGTGCCCCCCTCGACTTATACTCGAGTCAAGCACTTTTCTGCAGCAAAAAATTCCATTTTCCGAACCGATTTTGGTATGCAAACCCAGTGGACCTGGTACCACAACATATCCAAAGCTGAAGTTCCTAGCACTAAGTGGCCCCGAGATACGGGGCCCCAAAATCGGTTTGGAAAATGTCATTCTCTGCTGCAGAAAAGTGCTTGACATTTTCTGAACCGATTTTGTGGCCTCATATCTCAGGGCCACTTGGAGCTAGGAACCCCAAATTTGGTGTGCAAACCCAGTGGAACAGGTACCATAACATATCCAAAGCTGGGGTTCCTAGCACCAAGTGGCCCTGAGATGCCGGGCCCCAAATCTGGTTTGGAAAATGTCATTCTCTGCTGCAGAAAAGTGCTTGACATTTTCTGAACTGATTTTTGGGGCCCTGTATCTCGGGGCCACTTGGTGATAGAAACCCCAGCTTTGGGCAAATTTTATGGTGCTAGATCCACTGGGTTTGCACACCAAATTTGGGGTTCTTAGCACTAAGTGGCCCCGAGATACGGGCCCCAAATTCGGTCAACTGTGTCTATCTGCAGCAATGTCATTTCAGGACCCTTTGGGTTCAGAGACCCCAAATTTTGGCTGCAGCTAGGGGGCATCTAGGAACCCTTAACTACAGAGTTTGAAGTTCAGGGGACCTATGGCTGCAAATGGGCACAGTGAGGCATGCAAATGGGCACAGTGATGCTGCAAATGGGCATTGTTGACCCTCTTTTCCACTTACAGTAGCTGTGCATTTCTCACCCTCGTCTTATACTCGGGTCAATAAGTTTTTCCCATTTTTTTGTGGTAAATTAGGGCCTCGACTTATACTCGGAACGACTTATACTCGAGTATATACGGTAAGTGTTTAGTCAGTTAGATTAGGTTATAATAGAAGGGTCAATTCTCATTATGCGTGTGAATAATGGACTAAACCATATGTCGGGACTGTCTCTTTTTTTTGATTAACTTCCTTTTTATTAGTTTTCGTATTGTAAAATTAAAAACATACAGCATCATGAATTAACAAATAGAACTGCATAATACAAAGAAAAACTATTGTTATTTTATATTTCTAGTCCCACCCGATCTACTCCCAACCCTCTACCACACATCATCTCATTATTGATTATACATAACAAATTGGCTATTAACTATCAAAAGTAGGCAAAAAAAGAGAATCAGCCCACCCTGTGGGCAAAAAGAAGATGTAGGGCAGAGACCATGAAAAATAAAAAAAGTAGGAGGGGCGGAGGTATGGTGGAGAGCGGGGGAGAAAACTCCCCAGCCCTCCACCATCTCCTCATAAGGGACATCCCATCTCCTCCAACCAAGGACTCCACAGTCTCACAAACTTTCTAAGATTATTTTGCCTAATATATACCACTCTCTCACTCCAAACCATTGAATTGATAGTCTCAATCCAAATCTTAACAGTTGGGGGGGACTGTGCCTGTCATTTCTGTGCGATTAGTTTCCTCGCTTGGAACAAGCATCTCAGCACTGCTACAATAGTACTGGGCGGGGCCTTATCTTCCTCCAAGCTCCCTAAAAGACATGTCTTAGCCTCAGGTTCCAATGTAGTCCTAAAGACTTTATGTATCCTATCAACTATCTCCACCCAGTATCTAAATAGCTTTGGACACTTCCACATCATGTGGATGAGATCTCCTGTCGCTTATACCTGGGGCACTCATCCTTTCGTTTCCATCCAAGTTTAAACTTTTTTGGGGGGGTGTAGTAGACTCTGTGAATTAGGAAGAGGTGAGAGACTTTCTGTGAAGAGGAGATCGAGACCAGGGCTCCTTGTTCTAGAATCTTATCCTATTGCTCCATAGTCATTGTCCCTACGTCTCTCTCCCACCCCGCTTTGCTCTTAAGCAGTCCCACTCCGCTCATAATTCTATCCCCCAAGCTAGCATATAACTTGGAGATTAGGCCTTTAGTTGAAACTGGTTTAATTATTTTTGTAAGTACCGGAATCTGGGTCCATTCAATGGTTTGAGACCTGAATTGGGCTTGAATGGCGTGCCTAATCTGGAGATATTTATAAAACGTATTGTTAGAAATATTGAATTCCCATCTTAGATCTGAGAATGGTTTCATGAGGTTACCCTCATACATTTTAATTAAGCGGCTAATACCCTGTCTTTCCCATTCCCGGGGTCTCTCTATACCCCTTATTTCGGCCAAGTTTTTATTATGCCATAAGGGGGTATACTCAGTTACTCCGTTGTATCCCATTAGTGCCTTAGTTGCCTGCCACACTTTGGTAACTAGTACTATCGTCAAAAATCTATGAGTAAAAGAGCCTGCTTCTAATGCCTCTACTAGTGTGCTGTGTGGGGCCCCCATTAGCATCATTTTGTTGCTAGAATTCCCACCACCCAGGGTTCTGCAGCCCACTAGGTGTTGGAGCTGGGATGACAAAAAGTATAATCTCGGACGCGGGATCGCCATACCTCCTTCTTTAACCGGTTCAATACAGGGCTGTCGCACTTTAAACGTCAATTGCGATGTCGTGCGACGTTGTACCCAAAAAAAATTGACGTCCTTTTTTCATCACAAATAGAGCTTTCTTTTGGTGGTATTTGATCGCCTCTGCGGTTTTTATTTTTTGCGCTATAAACAAATGAAGAGGGACAATTTTGAAAAAAACAGAATATTTTTTACTTTTTGCTATAATAAATATCACAATTTTTTTTAAAAAAAACAAATTTTTTCCTCAGTTTCGGTCGATACGTGGCCGCCGGGCACACGCACCGGGTCCCGAGCAATGCGGCGCGCGCGCGCGCCCCCTAGACGGCCAGGAATCCCAGGACGTCATATGACGTCCACCCAGGATGGGAGATCCCATCTGTGGACGTCATATGACTGTGGGCGGGTACTGAAGTGGTTAATTAATAATTGCACAGTTTGAAGGCCGGTCCTGGATTGGCCCTTCTTCCAAAATAATTCCCTGAACAGGGATTCAATTCTCTTAAACCACTTCTGGCCTATCCAGGTCGGAGAGTTATGGAGTATGTACAGTATCTGTGGAAGCCATATCATCTTAATTAGATTACAACGCCTTGCAAAAGACAGAGGGAAACGGCAGAAAATATCTCCCTTTTGCTTTAATTTCAATAGCAATGGGACTAAATTATCATTGCCATACTGGTTTATATCCCTGGTAATCCAAACACCCAGATATTTCAGCTTAGTTACTACTTTCAGGAGGGGGGTTCCCGGCAGTATCTGGTCACCAAGTGGGTCGACTGGTAGCAGAGCCGACTTGTCCCAATTAATGACCAGACCAGAAAGTTGCCCGAACTTGTCGACCATTTGTATCACTGCATTTAGCACGATCCTGTCTTCTTCTAACTGATGCCGGAACCCCTGTATGTCTAGTCCTGATCTAGTCATAATTGCAAGGGGCTCCACTGCCAGAGCAAACAATAGGGGAGATAGGGGACAACCCTGTCTCGTCCCTCTCTCTAAGTGAAACACTTCTGAGTATTCATTATTAATCCTAATTCTTGCTCTAGGTTCATTATAGAGTAGTTTCACTCATCTAATAAAAGAGGGGCCAAACCCAAATCGCTCCAGCACCATCCATAGATAGTCCCATTCTAGACTATCGAAGGCCTTAGCAGCATCCAAGGCCAAAATGGCCCTGGGGCCTAAGTTGTCAGTTGTAATCTACATATTTAAGAAGACTCTTCTAATGTTAGTGCTGGTTGATCTACTGGGAATAAAACCTGACTGGTCAGGGTGTATCAGCTTTTGAATACACTTGTTTGGGCGGGTTGCTAAAACTTTAGCCAAGATTTTTACATCAGTACATAATAATGAAATTGGACGATAAGAGGAGACTGGACTGTCTCTAGTGAGGCCACCAGGTGGTGTGAGCGGTGCCGACCTGAGTGAACTTTCTTCACATTATGTGCTAGATGTAAGTTTGTTGATAAATGGGAAGAAGGTGGTATTCTCCATGGAGGATGGGACCTGCTTCCAAAAATGTAAATAATACAATATTCTATAGGGTGTATTTACACTGCCATGCTGTCTTTGGCTGAGGACAATTAAAACTTGTTTAATCACGTATGTATATATTGCATCATGTTACCTTAGGATAGGATGCATTTCTGTTGATTTCTCTTTCAGATGTGTCGGTGCCTATCCCGGGCACATCTGGCTGCTGGGCTGTCTGAGGGCCTATCCAGAAGCAAGAGAGCAGCACAGGGTTGGGATTGTGACTGACAATCCAACCAAAAGTGACGGTCCTGTCGGCCAAAGAACCTGTCGTGGTGGGAGGTAGAGGGGAAGCTGTCGCTAGTAAGGGACTATCCACCTTATTACCAGGGAGTACCAGAGCAGTATTCTCACCAACCGGGACGGTGAAGAATCAGGAAACTTCAGTGGGAATCAAGCCAGGGACCCAGCCAGCTAAGGTGACGCTTGCTGAGCAGCCTTGTTTGTCAAGCTAGGGACCGAGCAAGCCAGCGTGGGTGAAGCTTGAGAGGTATTTAGAGTGCCAAGTTAGGGACCCAGCAGAAAAGCATGGATGGTGCTTGAGGAAGATACCACAGTGAAGGTTGAAGGAGCTCAAGGGATTCAGTGACAGTGAATCAGTGGGTCTTGTGAGAGACCGGGAGCTCAGTGGCTGAAGAACTACAAGGAGTGAAAGTAGTGAAAGTAAACGAACCGTTAAGCCTTGTGTTTGGAACTGTTAAAGACTGTTGCTATAGGAGACAGCATTCTTGCACATGCAGATGTGGCGTCTTGCTGGATGCCTTTCCCTGCATGGCTGTCCTCCTGTTGAAATCTCGGAGTCTGCCAATTAATCTTGCAACTACCTAATGGTGTCCTGGCCCTAATCCTCTGTCCCCCAAAAAAAGGTTTGTTAAGAGAAATAAACTTTCTTTTGCATCCAAGCAATGTCTGGTGCCCAATAACTTAACTACTCTACACCCACCATGCCTCACAACCCACCACATACAGAATGATGTCAGCTATCCCTGGCCCTGGAGGTTCTCATTAGATCAAAGGAGGCCCGGGACCTTGCTACACTTACAAATAGGGATGCACCGATACCTGTTTTTTAAGAGCAAGTGTGAGTAACGATACTGGTGCTCGAGTATTCGCCGATACCAATTACCGATACCGTGCGGTGCAATTTGAGCTCACACAAAATGAATGGGCTTAAATCGCACTGCAAAGAATCACATGTGATTTGGTGTGATTTCTGTCCGAATCACATGCAATTTCCCGCACTGCTCCTGTGTAAACCCAGGCTGAAGTCACTATGACAAGTTCACACTAGCGTGGTGAGGTAAACTGCATGTGATTCAGACAGGAATTCCAGTTCAAATCACATACGATTCTTTGCTGTGCACTCATTCATTTTGTATGAGCTCAAATCACACTGCAAAGTTACCAGTTTTAGGTATTGGAGCATTTGCACGAGTGCAAGTATTTGCGTAAATACTTAGTATCGGCACTGATACCGGTATCCGTATTGGTGCAACCCTACTTACAAACGATCATATACATGAACTACTAGGGGTCAAATATTTACTTAGGCTTGGTCCGCACATCGTCAGGGCCCTCTTTAATATTGATTGGACCCTGGGCAAAAAATTTCTTGCCCCCCCCCATGCCATTTCACTCTCCACCTGCTCTGAGACATACAATAAATAGCAGCTAGACTTAAAATCAGTTTCCTGTATCAGATGAGGCAGCAATTGCGATTGGTTGACAGCGATTACAGCATATCATTACTGCTTACTGACTGGTTGCTAGAGGTTAAGCACACATTATGGCTCACTGATTAGTTGCTAGAGGTTACAGCAAATTATTTCTGCTTGTTAATTGATAGAGACTACTGTACAGTAATACTGCTCACTGATTGGTTGCTAGAAGTTACAGCAAATCATCTCCTCACTGCAGGGGGGTATGATATACATATGAATGCCACCTTTATTTACATATCAATGCCACCGGCTGCAGCTGGGGGATATTAATTATAGCAAAAAAAAAATGCATTTTTTTTCAAAATTGTTGCTCTTTTTTTGTTTATAGCGCAAAAAATAAAAACCGCAGACCTGATCAAATACCACCAAAAGAAAGTTCTATTTGTGGAAAAAAAAGGACGTCAATTTTGTTTGGGTGCAACGTCGCATGACCGCGCAATTGTCAGTTAAAGCGAAGCAGTGCCGAATCGCAAAAAGTGCTCTGGTAAGGAAGGGGGTAGAATCTCCTGGGGCTGAAGTGGTTAAAAGTATTTCTAGGTGTACCAATTGGTGCACGCAGGCAGGGCATATAAATTAAAAAATGTAACCCAGCACTGCAATTCAAATAACTCAAACATAGGGGGGGATTTACTAAAACCGGTGCACTCAGAATCTTGTGAAGTGGTGCATGGTAGCCAATCGGCGTCTAACTTCAGCTTATTCAATTAGGCTTTGACAATAAAACCTGGAAGCTGATTGGTTTCTATGCAGAGTTGCACCAGATTTTGCACTATCCAACTTTAGTAAATAACCCCCATAGTTTTTTTAACTAGGTGTAAACTCAGACTCAAAAATCCCATATAATTTTCAACATGTTATTATCACTTGAGAGGTTTATTTTAATTTTAATTTTAATTGCTAGCTTTCATGAAAATAAGATGGATAAACTGTTATAAAGGTACTTGTATGGCAGTCACTCCTTAGTGTTAAGGAATGTGTCAATGCCCTTGTCTCCCGCAAATCCTGTAAATCAACCTGTTATATGCTCTTCAAAACTAAACTTTAAGCTTCTGTACTGATACTCATTGCTCAGGTACATTCTACACTTGTCACCCTTTAAAGTGGACCTTCTATGAAAACACACACTTTGGCCCTGGCTTATGATGCTCTTGGGAGGAGAGGGTGATGTCACTGTGCTTCACTACTACCTCCTGGCATGAATGCGCTCCCGATATCCTCCAAAAATGCACTTTAGCCCATTGCAGGGGCATATTCTAGTGGGGTTTTGAGTGTTCAGCTATCCCAGGAGGCAGTGATGAGGCACAGTGATGCCATCCATGCCTCCCAGAAGCAGTTGGAGCCAGGCCTGAGGCAAGTAATTCTTCTTTTTTTTTTCTAAGCAAAAGCTTCATTTTGAAATTGCCTTTGCGGGCAAATTGGCTTTGCAACATGAGAGGATTTCAATACAGTGGACCTTCCATTTAAATAGAAGGTCTGCTTTTAAAAAAAATCTGTGAAGACATAATTTCTTCACAGAAATAATTTCTTCAAAGCTCTTCTTGGTGGACACTCGTGCGGGTACTCTCCCGAGTCCTGCATCTGTGTCCATTCACACAGAATGCAGGACTCGGCCCCGCCCACCGGCGCCGTGTCATTGGATTTGATTGACAGCAGCGGAAGCCAATGGCTGCCCTGCTATCAATCTATCCAATCAGGACACGAGACACCAGCTAGAGCTGGTATACTCGTTCCCAGTTGGAGGATGACAGCGTTCAGGTAAGTAAAATGGGGGGCTGGGGGGCTGCAGCACCACAGAAGGTTTTTCATCTTAATGCATAGAGTGCATTAAGGTGAAAACCCCTTTAAAATCAATTGTATAGATGTGTCGGCGTACAGAGTAGCCGCCAGAGCTCCAGTCCTTCCCAGCTTACAGAAAGATCAAAAATGTCAGGACAAAATTCCTACTCACTCCCAGCATCAGACTCCTCCCCTACATGTTTCATCCATTCTGACTTCATCAAGGGGGAAGAGGGGGAGGTCTGTTTTATTTTATTTGCTTAAACAGCTTTTGAAAGTACCTTGATTTTTGTGTCAAATAAATGTAAGTGCACTGCACCTGTTTGGAAGATCTTTGGAATTAATACAAGCTGTGTTTGCCTAATCTTGTAGTGAGATAGGCATGCACTTCTGGTAAGTGTGTTTTCCTGTACTAGTGGTGGTGGTCACCTTGGATCAAGGATTTTTCTACACTTGGAATGATAATACTGGTGATGGGAATTTTATAGTCATTACACAGTTGGATTGCTTCATTTGAACTTATTTCATTTGAAAATAATATTAGTTTAAAAATATTTTCATGTATTGTTTGGTATTATTATTTGATTAGAGTGCTCAAGTGTCAGATGCTGTTTACTCTTAGCCCCCTATTACTATGTCTAGACAAAAGAGGCATATCACATAATTTGCAGCAATTCTTCAAGTACAGCTCTAAAAGGACACAACATCACAATGATATCCCATAACATGGGTACTGTATGTTATGTGATATTTGTACTCCCAATAGCATACAAAAGGCAGTGGCAATTGCAAACTCAATGTAGAAGTCCATTCATGACTATGTGACTGCCTAGTGATAAAATGCCAAATGGCAAAAGTTTGTTAAAATGCAGAGATAGTAAGATCTTGCTTGGAGGTTGTCTGCCTCCTGTAAAAAAACAAACAAAGAACAAGAAAAAACAAAAAAAAAGAAGGATCCTCACTAACTAACTATTCACAATACATTACATTAGGACCCACTTCTCCCAGTCTATGAGTCTCTGCATTCATCTCCCACAGGCTTTCTTCTTGGAATACACACCTCCAACACAACTTGCTTTTCATTGTCCTTCTAGTGTAGAGGCACACACTGGACAAAAATGCATCAACTGGGCCCACAACCCAAATATCCTAGCAGCGAATCTCCAGGTATCAGAAGGGACCTCCTCTGTCTCAATCTATTAGTGTCTTGGGTCTGGTACTTGATTACTTTGATACCCCACAGATCTCTATAAAATACAGTTCTTTTACATTAGTTAATAGGGGTTGTTTCATTCCCAAAGATTTTATAGTAACTATACTCAAACATGGAAAAGTCAGGACTGTAAATTTCCAAAAGTTGTCTGTACAATTTGGGAGGCAGCGTTTCCAAGTATTGTTTAGTGATTTCCTCATTAGTACGACTATCATTTGAATGATGCTTCATAGTGGGGTATTTCAGATCCTTTGGTGCCCCAATAGTCTTCAAAACAAAATCAGCATCCCGATTAATGCTTTCAATCTTCCCAATAATGTCATACTGAATGTTGCATGGATCACACAGATGGAACATTGGCTTCCAGTGAGTGTCTCTGTAATAAGGATTCTCTTGGAGTATAAAGCGGACAAATTCTGGAAAAGTAATATATTCTCTAGAATTGACATTAATTGCAAGTCTTCTTCTTATTAAATTAGCATAAAAGTTACTGTAGTAATCATCATCATCATCATCATGTAGAAACTTATCTCTGTAGGCTGAAACCACCCTCTCGAAAGGATCTCTAACAAACATGACTTTGGTGTAATTGGCAAGAAACGCTTTTTGCTCCGATGCGGAATAAGAGCTTAATTTCCGCAGTAAAGATGAATTATGAACCTCATAATGTTTAAGCTCACTTGCTGAAAGCTGCAGAGACGGATTGAGTAGAAGAATGATCCTCTTCCAGTTGGAACAGCCCACCTTTGGAACCTCACAATAGATAAATCTATGGCTGTGTTCAACATACAGCTGTGCACTAAGTTTTTTGTCCAGTTTAAAGGAACTGTTGGTGAAATTATTCCTTTCGCAAACAAACTTCACAACAGATTGTCTGTGTTTATAAATCACTTCCAATGGTGTCGGGTCTACAAAAGAAAAAAACATAACTTATCAGAAATTATACATTGTGAAAAACATATTTAATTTGTAGATTTTTTTATGGAAACATAGTGAACACACACCTGGTAGATAAACCATGCAACAGTTATCGTCAGCATCATTTGTTTAGCCGCAGCTTACGCTAGCTGGAAAAGGTCAATAATTGCAAACTACTTTACATTTAAAACTCCAGCCAGATATAAAAGACATATATGGACGCGACACTGCTCAATAACCCTTTTAACTGCCACCAATGTATGTCATAATGTTGGTGGGGGTGCTTTACACACACTCCCCCTGTGGCTAGGGCAGAAGCTAATGGAGCATGATCTGCACTTCATTAGCTTCAGTGGAGTGTAGGGTTGAGATCAGGGGTTCAATGGACCACTGGTGTCTCATTAAAGAGAACATATCAAAGAAAAAATGTTATCACACAGGGGGCTATTGATCTTAAATGCAATAAAGTGAAAAAAAGTGAAAAAAATTACACCCAAGCACCTAAATCCCCAGAAGTTTTGAGCTTGCCCCTCCACGATGTACATGCACATATGTATGTAAATGTACATCCTGGGGATGTCTACGTAGAAAAAGTAATTTTGTTACACATGTTACATATTGGCAAACACCCCAGTGTGAGAGCAATAATCTCACAGTAATAAGCCTATTATTAGGGATGGGCTGGATGTTCGAGTCGAACGTAAGTTCGACTCGAACATTGACTGTTCATTTGTTCGTAGAACAAATGGGGTGCTCCCGGGTAGTTTGCCCGCTTCAGTGTGCCCCATAATGCATTGCGAGATTGCAGTGCATTGACGACTTCTGAATGGCCAAAGCATGCACATGACCTGTATGCTTTGGCCAATCACAGCATGATGTGCTGTAAGAGCCATGATTGGCCAAAGGCAGGGTGCACGCTCCACACTATATAAGGCTGCTTACACAGCGGTCGTATATAGTGTGTATTAATGGAGATTAGGCAAGGTATTTAATGTAGTGTGCGGTCCGTCAGCTTGGTGTATATAACACAGTGTAGTGCAGAGTATATATGACAGTGTAGTGTATTGTATATAACAGTGTAGGGCAGAGTATATATGACAGTGTAGTGTAGAGTATATAACAGTATACTGCAGAGTATATAGTACAGTGTAGGGCAGAGCATATAACATTGTACTGCGGCGTATATAGTACACTGGAGGGCAGAGTATATAACACAGCGTACTGCAGAGTATATAGCACAGTGTAGGGCAGAGTATATAGCACAGTGTAGAGCGGAGTATATAGTACAGTGTGGGGCAGAGTATATAACACAGCATGCTGCAGAGTATATAGCACAGTGTAGGGCAGAGTGTATAGCACAGTGTAGGGCAGAGTATTTAGCACAGTGTACTGTGGAGTATATAGTACCATGTAGGGCAGAGCATATAACACCGTGTACTACAGAGTATATAGCACATTGTACTGCGGAGCAGAGGTATATTTAGGTTTTGTGCTGCCCTAGGCCTGACTAAACTTGTGCACCCCCTAATTTAAATACGACCCACCCTTTCCTGTCAATGCCAAGCCCCTTCCTGTTTAAGACCCGCCCTGTCATCTGTAAACCACACCCTTTCCTCTTTAGGCCCCACCTTTTCTTTTTAGAGCTCCACCTCTTTCTCTCTGTACATTAACCACCTCCCACCCGGCCACTGCACATAAACGGCCGGGTGGTCATTTACTTGTCCTGAGTGGACGTTCAGGAACGTTCCTCAGAGCGAGTGCTCACAGCACGGCCACAAGGTGCGCTGTGGCTTGGTCCTGTGATCATTATGATCACAGAATCCAGCTGAGCAGAGATCGGGATATGGGCGCTGTGATCGGCCCTCCCGATCACATGACGGCTGTGTCCAATCACAGCCGTCACAATGTAAACAGAGACGCATGTCTCTGTGACAGTTCTCCCCGCCAAGCTCAGTGCAGGGGGGGAGGGGACTGCAGATCTGTGACAGCTCTCTGTGCAAGAATGATTTTACACAGAGAGCTGTTACAGATCACCCCACAAACAGTACACCAAGCACCCCTGTCCCCATACACATTTCTGTGTCCCCATAAAACATCTGTCTGTCCCCCATCACTGCCAACACCAAATAAACACTGATTTGGGTTATTTTTACCAAAGAAATGTAGCAGCATCATTTTTGGTCAAAATTTATCAAAAGAAAATACTTTGCAAAATTTTATAACAGAAACTAAGAAAAATACTTTTTTTTAAAAAAAATGTTCAGTCTTTTTTTATTTGTAGCGTAAAAAATAAAAATCCCAGCTGTGATTAAATAACACCAAAGAAAAGCTCTATTTGTGTGAAAAAAAACATAAAAATGTAATTTGAGTACAGTGTTGCATGACCACGCATTTGTCATTCAAAGTGTGACAGCGCTGAAAGCTAAAAATTGGTCTGGGAAGGAGGGGGGTGAAAGTGCCCAGTATTGAAGTGGTTACCAAGTGCAGCCTCATCAGTGCCCATCAAAGCAGCCTCATCGGTGCCCATTAAAGCAGCCTCATCGGTGCCCATCAAAGCAGCCTCGTCAGTGTCCATCAAAGCAGCCTCGTCAGTGCCCATCAAAGCAGCCTCATCAGTGCCCATCAATGCAGCCTCATCAGTGCCCAGCAATGCAGCCTCATCGGTGCCCATCAAAGCAGCCTCATCGGTGCCCATCAAAGCAGCCTCATTGGTGCCCATCAAAGCAGCCTCATCGGTGCCCATCAAAGCTGCCTCATCAGTGCCCATCAAAGCTGCCTCATCAGTGCCCATCAAGGCTGCCTCATCAGTGCCCAGCAATGCAGCCTCATCAGTGCCCATCAAAGCAGCCTCATCAGTGCCCATCAAAGCTGCCTCATCAGTGCCCATCAAAGCTGCCTCATCAGTACCTATCAAAGCTGCCTCATCAGTGCCCATCAAAGCTGTCTCATTAGTGCCCATCAAAGCTGTATCATTAGTGCTCATCAGTGCAGCCTCATCAGTGCCCATCAAAGCAGCCTCATCAGTGCTCATCAGTGCAGCCTCGTCAGTGCCCATCAGTGCAGTCTCGTCAGTGCCCATCAGTGCAGCCTCGTCAGTGCCCATCAAAGCCAGTGTGAACTGAGCCTAAGCCTAGGTTCACATTGGAGCAATTTGTCATGTGATTTGAGAGATCAAATTGCATGAAAAGTCGCAGGCTATTGGAGGCAATGGCACTGTTCCAATTGGTGCAACACTGATTTTGCAGCGTCGCACCGATTTGCAAAAGTAGTCTCTGTACTACTTTTGCCAATTACAGGTGTGACTTCAATAGACATCTGTGAATGAAGACACACAAATGTCTATCAAGTAGCACCTGAAATCGCGCTGACCTTGCTACTTTGAAATCGCGCTACTTCAAGTGAAATAGCGTGATTTCAAAGTAGCATCAATGTGAACCGGGGCTTAGAGATACAAGGAGCTATGAAAGGTTAACCACATATACAAGCAGACACTAAGGTGTTAAATGCCATTGATTCCAGAAGCACCAGCCTGCAGATATTGAGCTGTAAAGAGTTAACCATATATGTAAGCAGCAATGTACATGTGCCCATTGAAGCAGAGTAGTAAAGCACAGCAAGGACACAAAGGGTTAATTATTAGAGAGCTGTATTTCAGATAACAGGGAGAAGATAGGAGAAAAAGTCAAAGCACAGATAAGCCCTGTGTGAGGTTTAAGGAGAGACAGTGAAGAGGATCAGGATTTTATTCTCACCCTCTGGGATATACAGACTGTAGCTGAGTCTGTCCACTGAAGACACAATCCGCTGACAAGTCCGTCTGTGCAGAGGGGAAGGGGAAGGGGGAACTGTGAGCACACGCTGTGTGTGCTCCATGTGAGAGACGCTCGGCCAGCAAAGCAATGGACTGACTCGAGAGGCAGAGGGGGGCTTTTTCCATGCGGGGGGGGCGTGGCCGCCGCCACAAAGTGCCGCCCTAGGCCTGGGCCTTGTTGGCCTAGGCAAAAATACAGCACTGCTGCGGAGTATATAGTACAGTGTAGGGCAGAGTATATAGCACAGTGTAGGGCAGAGTATATAGCACAGTGTAGGGCAGAATATATAACACAGTGTAGTGCAGTGTTTATAACACAGTGTTGTGTAATGTGAATAACACAGTTGTAGTGCTAATGAAGTGTTGGTGTGTACAACACTTCTGTGTCACCACTGATCCCATTTTTTTTCTTTTTCTTTTTTTTTTTGCAGTATCAGGTTCTGTTGCTAAATTATTAGTACTCGCCCTTCTGTGTAGCAGGTGTTATTCCTTCTGCGTCAGCACAGCAGTGGCATACTTTTTTTTTTTCTTGATTTCTTTTTTGTTTTTTGGTGGAGCAGCAGCACTAACAATATTTAAAGCATTATTGCTGTCCCCCCCTTCTGCGTTGCAGGTGTTCCTCTTTCTGCGTCAGCAGTGTTTCCCTTTTTTTGGGCGGGAGGGGCTTTTTGATTTTTTGTAAATTTATTTAATTTTAGGTATTTTTTGCAGCAGCAGTAAAAAAAAAATCTGCACAATTGCTGCACCCCTATTTTCTTTATTAAAAAAAAAAAAAAAAATGATAACAGAACGGTTTATGGTGCACTAAGCACAAAAGTATTGTACCCAAGCACCATATTTTCATCCAACACTATATAATAAAAAGTTATAAAAATCCTCATCATATCCGAAAGGCCAACAAGGAGAGGCAGACGCTCACAGGCCACTAAAAAAGGACAGGCAGCCTCTGTGTCTACAGTGAGAAGTAGTAGTCGTGGACATGGTGCATCCTCTGCAGGCGGGGCACGCTTCTTCTTTTTTTCCGGTGCTGGCCATGTTATTGAGCCAC
Source organism: Lithobates clamitans (assembly GCA_037952925.1). NCBI lineage: Eukaryota > Metazoa > Chordata > Amphibia > Anura > Ranidae > Lithobates > Lithobates clamitans. The sequence continues at coordinate 4,962,684 of JBBGZY010000124.1, forward strand.
AACATGCAGAAGAGGCATAATTTTTCTGCACCTGTTTGACAGGTGCATGTAATTTCATTTTTTTTCCTCATTTTAAACAGCAAGGCCCATTCCTGCGCCCAGCAAGAGTAACTGTCAGTTGTTACAGTGTTCAGGCACCACCAAAATTAAATTGTAAATTAAAAAAAAAAAAATAGGGAAAAAATGGTGGGGGGGGGGCCCTTTGGGTCTGGTATGGATTTTAACCAATTCCCTACCAGTGCATTGTAAAATGATACCACTCCCTCCCTCCTGCAGCCCATCAGAGTACCCGAGTCCCTGTTTCCAGCCCATTAGACTACCCGAGTACCTATCTGCAGCCCATCAGAGTACCCAAGTACCTGTTTCCAGCCCATTAGACTACCCGAGTACCTATCTGCAGCCCATCAGATTACCCGAGTACCTATCTGCAGCCCATGCCTCATAGAATATACATTGGGATGTTCCCAAATGTCTTTCCAAAATGGGGTCATTTTGTGGGTAATTCCTCTGTCCTGGTACTTACCTGAGCCCTTTCATTCACTCGGTGGACTCGCGCAATTTCACAAATAGTACTATACAACTCAGAGATTATCCTGATTTCTTCTTGACTCTTCCCCATTATTCTGAAGAGAATGCAGCCACAAGGGAATCTTTTTCACATCTTTTGAACAAGCTGCAAATTCATACTCTTTTGGAATTACATCTTCTGTTTATTACCTCCTGTTACTCAAATTACGGTAATACTTAACCGTATCTATCACTAGCTTTGCCACATTTGGGCATTGAATAATGGTCACATGGATACAGGACCTTCCCTACACATGCCTTCTAGTGGCGGCGAGGAAAGTAATAGCCAGTTCTCAAAATGCAAGTTCCAGATAAGTGGCTATACACGCTAGGCTACATGTATAGCTAATAATTGATAGTAAGTGGTTCTTGATTTTTCTCTAGTTTCTGCATATTTAACCGACATCACATAAATGTTGAACAACAACTGCAATATTGTTTTAATTGGTTAAATTTACATACTTTGCTAAAATCAGAGCTACTGTCCTGTTTCCTGAAGTTTGACATGTGTTATGAAAGGTCATTCATAAGTCAACTATAATGACACAGCAAAAGGAACAGAACAGATACAACTCAAGTCCAGATATTAATTTTCTACATCACTTTGTAAAATGAATGTACGCATGTAAGCAATGTTGCCCTTTGAGCCAATGTCCTTTTTCTTTTTTTTTAATGATGAGGGAGAAAGAATGTAGAGTTCTCAATGTGAAATATTATTAAGCTTTTGGACTGAATCAGGAAAATGTATTTTTTTTATAATTAGCCAGTACTACTTACAAATGAAACTGTAGAATTCGGTCCATTGAATGTGTAGAATAAGGACACATGAAACAGAGAAGATGGCGCATAGAAATAACTTTTTAGGAGTCACTCTTCCCATGTTAGGTTGGTGCACAGGTATTAGTTCTTCAGCACAAAAAAATCTGGAAATACAAATAAAAATGAATTATTGAGTGTAATTTGAATTTTCAGTAGACACTATCACAATTTTCTAGCCATTAGCAAAGAAGAGGTATTCAAAATATTAAATGTGCACTTTGCGGAGTAAAGCTGGATAATTCATTCTGGAAGAGGGATCACAAGATTTATTGGTTTATAGACACTGGTCATCACCTATAGATTGGTCTGTGTACGGGTAATTTGTACTTGATGTGTTGTTTATTTATTATATGCACTTTTGTTTAATGGAATGTCGATTTATTATATGTACGTTAATTAAATTAAATGCCAATTTGTTATGGCTCGTAGATTGGCCTGTTTGTGGGCAATTCGTATTTTCCACATTTCATATTATGTGTATTTACTTTATTTGGGTCATTTTAATCAATTACACACCTGTATGGGTTTAGAACTATTCTTTTTGTATTTTTGTCTTTTAAACTTGGTATCACAAATTTAGGTGTAGGCTGCTTTACCAGTTTATTGTAACATTGAGCCCAAGTGCAAATTTTTTTTATCACATATTTCAAAATATTACTGAGTCTTAATGGTTAGGAGGATGATAATGAAGGCAGTTTCTAAAGGCATAATTAATTACATCAAATACTCCTTTTGACCATTCATGCTGAAGGTTAAATACTTTGGCAGGTGTTTTGTACACACACTGGTGTGGGATTATGGATTGAAGTTGCTCACGGCAAAACATGCAATGCGCATATGAGTGCCATTCATCCTAAGTGGCACCCCAAACACAGTGTGACAAAACACTCAATAATTGCTGTAAAATGTGCCTGTAAAAACGAGCCTAGCACAAAATTTGGTCCCGGTTTTTATTTTGGCCACGACAAATGCTCATAGCCTATGCGTAACACACGGAATCTCGTGAAAATCACCCACACAAAATCCCGAAAACTGTGAACAGGGCTAAAATGCTGATGGACACTTGCATTATTTAACATAAATTAAAGTGGTTTATGTGTGTTAATACACTATTGCGAGTATCATTTACATGCAAATAATAATGAAGACTAGTGAGAGGATGAAGAAGATGAAGACAGTTTTCTGAGAGCAAATTCATTACATTTAAAGCATTTTAGATTTTAGATTGAAGGTCAAATATTTCTGATGCCCATGGATTGCTGTAGGCACTAGATTTTTGCTCCCCAATGGAGAAATGTTTATCCCGAATTTATATCTCATGTCCTGTAGATGCGGCGCCTTTTATGTGGGGAAAACAGCCAGGCATTTTCGTTCTAGAATCAAAGATCACGTGTACTACTCAGCTAACAGGAAAATGCTAACTGCCGTGAGTAGACACTTGGACCTGTATCATAAGTTTGATGTATCCCTGGCTGTGATCCCCAAGGATCCTAGAGGCGGTGAATGTGATAAATACATTCTCTGTAAGGCTACTATCTGGATTGAGCGCCTCAATGCTACCCATGCCCCAGGCATTCATGAGGCCCAAACTTATAAACTTTTTTATGAGTACCCATACCCCCACTGGTATTCTCTGCATCTCAGTGGCGGTGCATCCATAAGGGCACATGGGCGTCTCCCCCTCTCTCCAGCCACCCCCTCTATCACCAATAGATAGATTCTTGCATTGCATGAATTTATCCATGGCTTCCGCTGCCACCCCCTATTCTGGCACCCGGCCCCTTTTCAGGTGCGGGGAGCCTGAATTACAGCGGCGGGGTTTTTTTTAAGCACCCAATTAGAGCCATAGGCTCTAATAGACGTCAAAAAAGGTAAACAGCGAGCGCCATGCTTGGCGCTCGCAGTTCACCCAGCTGTGTTAGAAAAGCGAATGAATATTTGCTTTCCTAACACTGAACTGCCTCTCCGCCAATCAGGTGCTTGGGTCTGTTACATGTCACTTGATTGGCTGAAACGTCAGGTGCTGTGATTGGATGCCTATCAGGCGTCCAATCATAGGAGGGGACGGGAGAAGACATTGAGGACATGGAGGAGTGGAGGAATATGGAGGACACTGCTCGTTGCCGTCACCCGCTGCCCCACCAAGACAGGTTAACTGCCGGGCACACGGCGGGCGGGGGGGCACAGTGGCAGCATTCGATGGGCACAGTGGGAGCATTTGATGGGCACAGTGGCTGTGTTTAATGGGCACAGTGGCTGCAATTGATGGGCACAGTGGCTGGGTTTTATGGGCACAGTGGCAGCGTTTAATGGGCACAGTGGCGGCATTTGATGGGCATAGCGCTGCATTTGATGGCACAGTGGCTGCATTTGATGGGCACAGTGAGGCTGCAATTGATGGGGGGGGCAGAATTTTTCAGTTTGTTTGCACCCCCCCAAAATTCTTATTCTCAAAAAATTCTTATTATCAAAATCGCAGTTACCAGGTTTTTTCAACCTAACCACCATGCTGATATTTGGTATATTTCTTGTTCTTACGACAACCCTCAAAATTGGCAATAATTATTGCCTTTGTATCATGCCTTTAATTGTTCATATCTCGTTTCTTTAAACCATGCTATCTGATTATAGCAGAGAATGTCTTTTGACATCTAGATTGCAAATTTTATATTGGATAGTTTTTGGTGTGCTGATTTATTATGCTTTATGTTTCAATGATTGCTATCATGTTATTACAAATGTTTTCTAATTTGGCTCTTTGTTTCCCCCTCTCTTTGGTGGCTGTATCTTGGTGACACCAATGGCGGGTACTGGCTATATTCCAGCACTATGCGGCCGCCCAGCACCACATCCTGCATGTTTTCACTATGTGGTGTGTGGCGCGGGGAGGATCATCCACCCATCCACCCACCCATCCATCCCTCCACCCACCGACCCATCTATCCATCCATCCATCCACCTATCTACCCATCCATCCACCTATCCATCCATCCATCCACCTATCCACCCATCCATCCACCTATCCATCCACCCATCCACCTATCCATCCACCAACCCACATACTCACCTACCTGTCCATCCATCCATTCCTGCACACCCCTTCCTGCTGGTTGTGTATATCCTGGCTATCCCTGCTCTTTCCTATATGAAAGCAATTTATTTCTTGGTATTGTCCTAAAGCTGACCCTACTCTGTCCAATCCCCTTTTTCAGCAGACCATACACAATACAGTCTGTGCAATCTCCTATAGATCTGCCAACTACTATGTAGTCCAAGAGCCTGCCTTGGGGGTGGGGGTGCGAGTGAGGGGGCCAGGTCTGTTTTGCGCCCCCCTAGACCACCAGCCGCCACTGAGGCTGGTGATTGGTATATGCACAGTGGTACTTACAGAACTTGTCGAGACATGCCGCTTAGCACCGACTATGCCCAAACAACTGGGAGCAGATGGTAGCAAGCATTTACTGTGGTTGCCATGAGCAACGCCAAAGTCTGTAATACACATCACACTGTGTTTAGCAGGGTTAGGACAGTCCTAAATGTCAATTTATTCTCAAAGTGATTCTCTTGCACTCGAGTGGAGGGGCTGGGGATGTGCAGTACAGACAACTCCTTTCTATGTCAACAGCCTTAAGCCTTAAGACAATGGGTATCCTTAGAGCTGTAAAATAATAGCAAAAGGACACACCGACCCAGTGCATTTTTTTCTTATTCTAAATAAAATGACAATGGTTGCACACACAAACAAACATGTTATATAGGCATATCACAGCAAAAACAGATGAGAACAGTCGACCTCAGGTCAGATGTGAAGAACCGGTATTGCCGGAAGACCAGGCAGTGTTTGGAATTGCGAGGCGACCCCATGTCACGCTGAGGTCACATTAGCACCTTCAGCCTGGGTTTTGCAAAGACAGGCATGATGATTGCACACCTGCAGGCTGGGTTTATATTCCCCGCAGGGCTCACACTTGGGAACAGCTCCACCCTACAAGCAGGTGGCCTGGTGTAGGAGTCGGGAGGGCTTTCAGGTGGAGACGGCTTCACGAAAGAGAGACAGGCGGTCTCTAGGAGTCTGAGTGTGTATGTCTGCAGGAGGCAGATGTGGCCCACGACCAAGCAGCACGCAGCTGAGCAAGTAAGCTCCAGGAGGGAGTTTGACTAATGCCCCGTACACACGGTCGGACATTGATCGGACATTCCGACAACAAAATCCATGGATTTTTTCCGACGGATGTTGGCTCAAACTTGTCTTGCATACACACGGTCACACAAAGTTGTCAGAAAATCCGATCGTTCTGAACGCGGGGACGTAAAACACGTACGTCGGGACTATAAACAGGGCAGTAGCCAATAGCTTTCGTCTCTTAATTTATTCTGAGCATGCGTGGCACTTTGTGCGTCGGATTTGTGTACACACGATCGGAATTTCCGACAACGGATTTTGTTGTCGGAAAATTTTATAGCCTGCTCTCAAACTTTGTGTGTCGGAAATTCCAAAGAAAAATGTGTGATGGAGCCCACACATGATCGGAATTTCCGACAACAAGGTCCTATCACACATTTTCCGTCGGAAAATCTGACCGTGTGTACGGGGCATAAAGGTGAGTAAGTGAGCCAGGAGGCTGAAGTTTTCTGTTATACAATGATGGTGGAACCCCCTGCGAGGGAAGACTTTCTGTGAAGTTTGTTTTGTTTAAATAAAATTGTGCTGCCACGGCCCTTAAAAATACAGTCTGGACTGACCGGTGTTCCTGAAAACGCATTCACCACTTGAGCATAATCACCCCAAATCATTAGAATCCGTTTAAAGAAAAAAAAAAGTGGAATAAACCCTATAAAGCTGAACTCCAACTCACCTTTGGGATTGCACAGTTGTACAGGCTGATCTCCTGTACTAAAATTGTATACTCTGATTTCACTGTACACTGTATGCTTCTCACCCTTTTTTAAGCTGCAGCAAGTCAGATAGAGTCTACCTCATATCCTGATTGGAGGACGTCCAGCATCGACTAGTCCTCTCACTTAGGCTCGGTTCACACTGGAACCGGCTGCGGATCGCACAGGAACGCTGCCCGTCTCTGTTCTCCATTTCAGGGACCAATCAGGGCTGAATCTATGCCTGAATGCGGCCCTGAAACAGAGCCAAAGACGCACAGCGTCACATGCTCCATTCATCCATCCATCCACACATCCATCCACCCACACATCCATTCATCCATCCATCCACACATCCATGCACCCACACATCCATTCATCCATCCATCCACACATGCATTCATCCATTGATCCATCCATCCACACATCCATCCACCCACACATCCATTCATCCATCCACACATCCATCCATCCATCCACACATCCATCCACACATCCATTCATCCATCCATCCATCCATCCATCCATCCATCCATCCATCTACACATCCATCTACACATTCATCCACACATCCATCCACACATCCATCCACACATCCATCCACACATCCATCCACACATCCATCCACACATCCATCCATCCATCCACACATCCATCTACACATCCATCCACACATCCATCCACACATCCATCCATCCATCCACACATCCATCTACACATCCATCCATCCACACATCAATCCACACATCCATCCACACATCCATCCACACATCCATCCACACATCCATCCATTCATCCATCCATCCATCCATCTACACATCCATCCACACATCCATCCATTCATCCATCCATCCATCCATCCATCCATCCATCTACACATCCATCCACACATCCATCCACACATCCATCCATCCACACATCCATCCACACATCCATCCACACATCCATCCACACATCCATCCACACATCCATCCACACATCCATCCATCCATCCACACATCCATCTACACATCCATCCATCCACACATCCATCCACACATCCATCCACACATCCATCCATTCATCCATCCATCCATCCATCTACACATCCATCCACACATCCATCCATTCATCCATCCATCCATCCATCCATCCATCCATCTACACATCCATCCACACATCCATCCACACATCCATCCATCCACACATCCATCTACACATCCATCCACACATCCATCCATCCATCCATCCACACATCCATCCATCCATCCATCCACACATCCATCTACACATCCATCCACACATCCATCCATCCATCCATCCATCCACACATCCATCCATCCATCCATCCACACATCCATCTACACATCCATCCACACATCCATCCATTCATCCATCCATCCATCCATCCACACATCCATCCACACATCCATCCACACATCCATCCATTCATCCATCCATCCATCCACCCACACATCCATCTACACATCCATCCACACATCCATCCATCCATCCACACATCCATCTACACATCCATCCACACATCCATCCATCCATCCATCCACACATCCATCCATCCATCCATCCACACATCCATCTACACATCCATCCACACATCCATCCATTCATCCATCCATCCATCCATCCACACATCCATCCACACATCCATCCATTCATCCATCCATCCATCCACCCACACATCCATCTACACATCCATCCACACATCCATCCATCCATCCACACATCCATCTACACATCCATCCACACATCCATCCATCCATCCATCCACACATCCATCCATCCATCCATCCACACATCCATCTACACATCCATCCACACATCCATCCATTCATCCATCCATCCATCCATCCATCCACACATCCATCCACACATCCATCCATCCATCCATTCATCCATCCATCCATCCACACATCCATCCATCCATCTACACATCCATCCACACATCCATCCATCCATCCACACATCCATCTACACATCTATCTATCTATCTATCTATCTATCTATCTATCTATCTATCTATCTATCTATCTATCTATCTATCTATCTATCTATCTATCTATCTATCTATCTATCTATCTATCTATCTATCTATCCACCCATCCACCCACCCACACATCCACACATCCATTCACCCACACATCCATCTATTCATCCATCCACACACATCCATCCATCCACCCACACATCCATTCATCCATGCACACAAATCTATCCACACATCCATCCATCCACCTACTCATCCATCCACACATCCATCCACACATCCATCCATCCATCCACACATCCATCTACACATCCATCCATCCACACATCCATCCACACATCCATCCACACATCCATCCATTCATCCATCCATCCATCCATCTACACATCCATCCACACATCCATCCATTCATCCATCCATCCATCCATCCATCCATCCATCTACACATCCATCCACACATCCATCCACACATCCATCCATCCACACATCCATCTACACATCCATCCACACATCCATCCATCCATCCATCCACACATCCATCCATCCATCCATCCACACATCCATCTACACATCCATCCACACATCCATCCATCCATCCATCCATCCACACATCCATCCATCCATCCATCCACACATCCATCTACACATCCATCCACACATCCATCCATTCATCCATCCATCCATCCATCCACACATCCATCCACACATCCATCCACACATCCATCCATTCATCCATCCATCCATCCACCCACACATCCATCTACACATCCATCCACACATCCATCCATCCATCCACACATCCATCTACACATCCATCCACACATCCATCCATCCATCCATCCACACATCCATCCATCCATCCATCCACACATCCATCTACACATCCATCCACACATCCATCCATTCATCCATCCATCCATCCATCCACACATCCATCCACACATCCATCCATTCATCCATCCATCCATCCACCCACACATCCATCTACACATCCATCCACACATCCATCCATCCATCCACACATCCATCTACACATCCATCCACACATCCATCCATCCATCCATCCACACATCCATCCATCCATCCATCCACACATCCATCTACACATCCATCCACACATCCATCCATTCATCCATCCATCCATCCATCCATCCACACATCCATCCACACATCCATCCATCCATCCATTCATCCATCCATCCATCCACACATCCATCCATCCATCTACACATCCATCCACACATCCATCCATCCATCCACACATCCATCTACACATCTATCTATCTATCTATCTATCTATCTATCTATCTATCTATCTATCTATCTATCTATCTATCTATCTATCTATCTATCTATCTATCTATCTATCTATCTATCTATCCACCCATCCACCCACCCACACATCCACACATCCATTCACCCACACATCCATCTATTCATCCATCCACACACATCCATCCATCCACCCACACATCCATTCATCCATGCACACAAATCTATCCACACATCCATCCATCCACCTACTCATCCATCCACACATCAATCCACCCACCCATCCACCCACACTTCCATCCATCCACACATCCATCCACCCACACATCCATCCACACATCCATCCACACATCCATCCATTCATCCATCCATCCACCCATCCACACATCCACCCATCCATCCACACATCCATCCACACATCAATCCACCCACCCATCCACCCACACTTCCATCCATCCACACATCCATCCACCCACACATCCATCCACACATCCATCCACACACCCATCCATTCATCCATCCATCCACCCATCCACACATCCACCCATCCATCCACACATCCATCCACACATCAATCCACCCACCCATCCACCCACACATCCATCCATCCACACATCCATCCATCCACACATCCATCCATCCACACATCCATCCACCCATCCATCCATCCACCCATCCATCCATCCACCCATCCATCCATCCACCCACCCACCTATCCACCCCCACCTATTCACCCACCTATTCATCCATCCACCCACCTATCCATCTATCCATCCATCCAACTATCCATCCACCCACCTATCCACCCATCCACCCACCTATCCATTCATCCATCCACCCGCCTATCCATCCATCCATTAGAGCTGCACGATTATGGCTAAAATGAGAATCACAATTTTTTTGCTTAGAAGATAGATCACGATTCTCTCACGATTCTCACGCCGTCACATCATCTTTCACATTAAAACAAAAAAAAAATTGGGCTAACTTTACTGTTTCGTTTTTTTTTTTTTTTTCATTGAAGTGTATTTTTTCCCCAAAAATTGCATTTGAAAGACCACTGGGCAAATACAGTGTGACAAAATATAGCAGCAATTGCCATTTTATTCCCTAGGGTCTCTGCTAAAATATATATAATGCTTGGGGGTTCCAAGTAATTTTCTAGCAAAAAATATTGATTTTAACTTAAGAAAGAAGTGTCAGAAAAAGATTTAGACTTTAAGTGGTTAAACTTCCTGCATGTACAGGTTGTTTTAAAACTTTGCAGGTTGCCTGGTTATACACAGAAGTTCTATCCCTTTGATCTAAGAAAGAAGATATTTACAATGTTTCAAGTTAAAACACTTGGCAGACTGCCCAGATGCTTTCTTTTGACAGCTGAGTGAGCAGATAAAGTCTCTCCACTTGTTTATATGAAAGAATTGGCAAACTCTGCAGGAGAGATCATCAGGGGAGGTGAATCGAGATCACAATTTTTTAACAATTAATTGTGCAGCTCTACCATCCATGCACCCATCCATCCATCCACACATCCATCCATCCAACTACCCATACACCCACCCATCCATCCATCCATCCATCCACCTATTCATCCATCCACCTATCTATCCATCCATCCACCAACCTATCCATCCATCCATCCCTGCACACCCCTTCCTGCTGGTTGTGTATATCCTGACTTTCCCTCCTCTTTCCTATATGAAAGCAATTTATTTCTTGGTATTGTCCTAAAGCTGACCATACTCTGTCTAATCCCCTTTTTCAGCAGACCATACACAATACAGTCTGTGCAATCTCCTATAGATCTGCCAACTACTATGTAGTGCAAGAGACTGCCTTGGGGGTGGGAGTGCAAGTGACGGGGCCAGGTCTGTTTTGCACCCCCCCTAAATTTTGACCACCAGCCGCCACTGCCCTACGGACTAAGACTAGTGCCGCGTACACACGAGCGGACATTACGGCGGACTTTGCCCGGCGGACTGGATTTGGTCGGACAATTCGATGTGTGTGGGCTCCAGCGGACTTTGTTTTCTCAAAAGTTGGACGGAATTAGATTTGAAACTTGTTTAAAATTTATCCGTTGAAATCGAGTCCGGTCGAAAAGTCCGCCGTCTGTATGCTAGTTCGACGGACAAAAAGCCACGCTAGGGCAGCTATTGGCTACTGGCTATGAACTTCCTTGTTTTAGTCCGGTCGTACGTCATCACGTACGAATTCGACGGACTTTGGTGGATTGTGTGTAGGCAAGTCCGTTCATTCACAAAGTCCGTCGGAAAGTACGTCGAAAAGTCCGCCGGGCAAAGTCCGCCGTAATGTCCGCTCGTGTGTACGCGACATAAGATGCCATTAAAGTTCATGTGCATTCAAATGCATGCAGATATCTCTAAATACGAAGAACTTAACATCACTTCTATAGTCAAACAGATGATGGATAGGTTCCTGGTCGTCATTGCCCCTTAATCTAATTGGCCACGTAAACATATTTAAAATTATTTTTCTTATTTTTCTACCAAAATTCCTCTATTGTTTTCAAGCTGCCCCAGTCTTTCACTAAAAAGTTTTTTTGGAAAAATAGACTCCACCCTTTCCTCCTTTTGTCTGGAATGGTCACCAACCTTGCATAGCCAGATCCTCCTTACAGGCAGCAAAGGCTGCAGGTGGCCTGGATTGCCCAAACTTAAGAAATTATTTCCTTGCTTCCCAACTCACCTATGTCCATGCTTGATTACACTCTGACCCCCTGACTCCTGCCACGGCACTTTTATTGACCCTCTTTGGACCTACTACCTCTCTAAGGGATGAACTCCATAGATCGAGGAGATCGGGTGGTTCCAGATTTTCCCCTGTTGAGGGTAGCTTTATGGTCTGGAGGGAGGGGGGGGGGACTCTGACACCTCCCTGAGCTCCTCGGTCACTCAGACTTGACATGGTGGAGTCGATTTGTAATTACACACCTAACCCATATAGTTGAGAAGATTACCTTACTACCCTTTGATGTACTCAGACTTAAATATGGCCTGGACAATAAATGCTTTTTCAAATATCTTTTACTAAGACACGCCACCCGGGCACAGTTTGGGCCATTGACCATTTAGCTCACGGAATCATCTATTGAAGACCTCCTGTCGTTCACAGAAATTCCCAAACTGGTGACGACCTTCTATGGTCATTTCCAGCTGGTGGGAGCAGATCCTTTCCAGAACTCTCCAGAACTCTCATCGCAAATGGTTATCGTCTATGCATGAGCTTTCTGAAGAGGACTGGGAAGAAGCAACCAAGATATGTTTTAAGGATATAATTAGCACTGCTGACCTGCTTACATTTATATTTTATTTATTTGCGCTGTACTGCCTTTTATTACTGTTTATTTTGGGATTTTATATTTTGACCCTCAGTATTTCAGCTGCTTCCATTAGGTATTTCTGTTGCGCTGGTTGATTTTTTCTTTTATAAGTTTATACACCACCTACATTACACCCCAGCTAGGCTGGTCAGGATAGTGCATGTGCTAGATGTGATATGATTGCTGCTGACTTTTTTCACATGTTCTGGACATGTTCCGGACTTTCAACCTTCTAGAAGGATTTATTTGCCCTCTTCGACCACAAACTTCACCTACTGATACCTCATACTCCGGAAGTTGGACTTTTAGGAATTCTTAATGACCATGTTCCCCGTACACACGCCAGGACTTTGCTGTGTATACTGTTTTTGCACGTAAAACCATCCTATTGCATTGGAAGGAGGTGGGCCCCCCTTTCAGCCCACGCCTTCTTCCGCATTGTTCATGGGGTCCTCCCCAAATTCAAGAAATTCACTAAAATATGGCAGCCATGGCTTGATGTCTCAGAGAATTTCTGGGGGGATGTCCTTTTCTCACAGCTCTCCCAGTAGGACCTCCACTAATGTACTCCAACAACACTTTTCGACAAGATGCCAAAACTAATAATCACAGATTGTCTTATATGAAACATTCAATGTCTGGGGGGGATCCTGGACCTCTACTGCTGTTACGGGGCTGTACGTGTTGCTGGTTTGAGTGAGTGTATGTATGAATGCGCGAATGTTTGTTGTTGGGGTATTTCTGTTCCTTATGGACTGTTAAAATTGATCCACTCTCTATATTATGTGATTGGGTCTGTTATGTTCACTTTACATGTCTGTAATTGCAGCCCTTCTTTTATTAGTTCATGTGTGTGTAATGGCAGGTGTCCCAATACTTTTGACAATTAGTGTATATATAAATTCTCAAGTCAATCCTTCAGTTTTCCAATATTTCTGGAACACACAAGCAATACATTGTCAATCTTCGAACTGTAATCAAAAATTGAAACACTCTAAGCGCACACGGGCAGGAAAAAATAAAATAAAATAATTTAAAATAATTCAATTGCCGCTGTAAACATTCATCACACACAAGTGTTACTTGAAGGAACTTGAAACACTATTAGGACTGGTTTCACACCTATGCAGGTTGCAGTTTGCATATTGCAGGTGCATTTTGCGATTTTCAATACACGTTTTTGATCCATTAAAGTATTTCCAATAAAATTCACAGATGTGAACTACATTAATGGAAACCATGTTAAATGGACTATAGTGTGTGTCTGCAAAACTAAAAATGCACTAAAAAATGCATAGGTGTGAACCAGGCCTTAGCAGCCACCCTATTAAAAAATTCTAACGATTCAGTGATGGGTTCTGGATCTTCCAGTCCATCTCGAAGGGCTACTTTCCATTTTAAGCTACGCACAATTATCTTTAAAATAGTGTTCTATCCTGCAGCGGTCCCACCATGACATGTCCTAACCTGTTTTTCAAGTAATTTCCGTAAACTTGTAAACGTTTCACTGCAATCCTCTCGGGGGGTTTCAGTGTCAACATCTCCTTAAAGAGTATCCAAATGTATTTGTCTTGTGCTTAAAAACTTCACTGAATCCATGGCTGCTGTAGATACGAAAAATCACGATATCTCCAAACTGAGATGAAAAAATGTAAACACTCTACTAAGCACACACAGGCAGGAAGTTTAAATAAAATAGAATAAAATTCTTTAAAATTCAGCTGCCACTATCATCATACACAAGTGTTACTAGAAGGAGCTTGAAACACTATTAGCAGCCTACCGTCAGTGGACAGGCGTTGTGCATGCACGCAACTCCCAATGGTATCTTGTATTTACATAAAGCCCACCAAAACATACATTAACTGTAAAACAGTCTCTAAATGAGTGACATTAGTGGGATAATACTCCGATATTCCATGAAACCAATCATTGACACCACATCACCAAAGAGAGTCCCACTCTCTTTGGATTCAACACTCACCCCCCTACCCACCTCTGAGTGCTGTCTCTTGGCTCCAGTCCCTACCCACCTCCCAGTATCGCCCCTTTTAGAAAATACAGAATCAAGTATCATTTTGTGCTACTAAATAATTTCTATGGAATTTGATAGAACCCACCCTAACAACAGTAGACCCCCCCCCAGCAACAATAGTCCTCACCCCCACAACATTAGATCCCCCACACAAGAACAGACCTGCCCCCCAGCAACCATGGACCCCTCCCGCAACAACAAAATACTACTCCAGCAACAATAGACCCCCCCAGCAACAACAGATCTCCTAGCAGACAGCATCAACAGATCCTCCAGCAGCCAGCAACAAAATAGACCTCTCCCTCAACAGTAGATCCTTCCCAGCAACATAAGACCCCCCACAGCAACAATAGACCTACCCAGCAACAATAGACCCCCAAACAAAAATAGATCCCCACCAGCGACAATAGATCCCCCAGCAGCCAGCATCAATAGACTCTCCAGCACACTCCAGCACTCCTTGCCATAAAATACATTCAGTGCCGGAGGTGCTGGAACTGCGTTCCCCTGCGCTTCCGCTGAAAAAAAGGCCTGGTATTAGCGGTGTCTGTGTTGTCATATCCTGAAGATAGAATGACTGAGTTCTAAGAGTAAAGCAAAGCATCTTGGGACGTGTAATCTAGGGAGACAAGATTTGCATTCAGCTGGACTTGGGAAGAAGAACTAGATGCTGGGAGAGGTGATAAAAAAAACTTTGAGTTGGGGCGTGATCTCTCTCTCTCGGGATCCCGGATTGGAACTGTGAGTAAGTGACTCTGTCAGTGTGTGCTGTGGCCAAGTCACGGCCTGTGCTATAGAGAGAGAGTGTCATTGCATGCGGGTGCAGGAACATCCACTGCCAGCTACTTCTGACTGTCCAGAGGCAGTCTGGAGGCCACTCTTCACACGTGTGTCGCCAGACCGCCTTAGCCCTTGAGCAGGGCTCTACCGAGGCCTATTGCAGAAACCCACGCCATTATCAAGAGTCGTTGGGACTGATACACTTGCCCAATCTGGTACCACAAGAGACACTGCATGCAGACACCATTGTCTTGTTCTTTTACGCAAGCCTTTAGGACCTGCTGCTAAACGTACTCCCTGCGTAGCAGAACCAGCAATCCTTATTCCACAGGATACTGCAAGTACACTTTGATACGCATTGGGGTTGATTTACTAAAGACAAATCCACTGTGCACTACAAGTACACTTGGAAGTGCAGTCACTGTAGATCTGAGGGGAAGATCTGAAATGAGGGGAAGCTCTGCTGATTTCTAGCATCCAATCATGTGCAAGCAAAAATGCTGTCTTATTTATCCTTACATGTCCCCCTCAGATCTACAGCGACTGCACTTCCAAGTGCACTTGTAGTGCAAAGTGGAGTTGCCTTTAGTAAATAACTCCCAATGCTTGTTAAGACATCACTAAGCTACGTCACCTTCTTCTGATTACCAGGATAAGCACTTCACCAAAGAGCTGTCTGCAGACAAAAAGATTTTCTTTTCTCTGAGGGACTACAACAAATTCTCCCCTCACTAAGGGATTAAAGCAGTTAGTGCCATAAGGACAAGTATTTTTACCCAGGACTCTATTTGGTAATTAAATGGGTTTAAGTACTTAAGGGTTTAGTAGTTTCATCAATATAAGAACAGTGTTGTGTCTCATGTCTCATCAGGCCTGTGGTGTTCAGGAACAGGAGGGAGCGGTTTGACATAAGAAAGGTCATTCCTCTGCCCTTCTCCTGCCTGTTCACATAGGTTCCCAACTAAACAGTGTATTGTGTGAGTAGTCTTTATATCCCGCAATCAGTTAGGTTCCTTTCACACCTGAGTCATCTGAATCGCAGAGCGGAATCGCCGCAATTCCAAATTGCAGAAAACCATGGACCGCTTGTGCAATGCCCTTACTTCCTCATGGCATCCCAATTGCAGCGCGATTTTGCAGTGATTGCGCTGCAATCGTGGCACATCTCAAAGCTTGCTGCTCAAAAAGGAGCAGGAGCTTCTTTTGAGCGACAGCGTCGCGTGTTGTGATTTGCCGCACAATTTATCACACGACAACCGTGCCACAATCGGTGTGCCATTAAGAAGTAAGGGCATCGTACAAGCGTCCTGTGCCGTGATTTGAAATCACAGGCAGAAATGAGGTCTCGTAGTGAAGTAGCAGAATATCGGTAAATGACGTTGGACAAAGAACTCTGGTATGGGAGATTTATTCCATCTTTTTGGCCATAAAGAGTGGACACTCCTGACCCGACTAGTGTCTACATGTCAAGAGTGTCCAATACAGCTAATACAGTGTACATATAATTTTCAGCATATTGCGTCACAAGCGAACAGGCGGTACACTTCCGTTATACAAAACATTCTAACCTTTTAAAAATCAACCTAAATCAACCTATGCATGTTAACCCAGACAGGTTCTGCAAAACATATATATTTTTAAACCTTA
Source organism: Lithobates clamitans (assembly GCA_037952925.1). Classification (NCBI taxonomy): domain Eukaryota; kingdom Metazoa; phylum Chordata; class Amphibia; order Anura; family Ranidae; genus Lithobates; species Lithobates clamitans. The sequence continues at coordinate 4,980,006 of JBBGZY010000124.1, forward strand.
TGTAAAACTTTCGTTTCTCTGCAGTATGCTCTTGCACAAAAAGTAGAACCACAACCTGTCATAAGTAGTTTCGGGATGAAATACAAGAAATATGATTCTTAGCTGAAATTCTAAATCAGTTTTACTACACACATAACTATGGCCATATAAACTGACCCTCGTTGCCACTTCAGTAGGACTTGCAAGGTTGGGGCAACCAGTGGGGTATAAAATAGGAAACGGCCCTCACGGGGTAGCGCTACGTTAGCACTGATCATTGTATTAGTGTAACTATTAATGCCAATGTCAGTTAGTCAGCTAGTGTACCCACAGCCAGCTTCAGCTAGTGTCAGATTCCACCGCCACACTATGGGCTCATGCACACTGCAGCTCAAAAAAAAAAAAGCTGCTTTTAGGCTGGATTCACACCCATGCAGTTTTAGTGCTTTTTGCATTTTGAGGATTTGCACTGCAGTCCATTTAACATGGTTTCCTATGGAAGACGTTCTGCAGTGCAAAATGCAAAAAGCATTAAAAAGCATAGGTGTGAATCCAGCCTTACAGGTATTTGAGCTTTTATTTCAGCTTCAAGAAGCTTGTGCTTTTTAGTGCTGTTTTGAGCTTTTTTCACAAACCCTCCCCTCAGCTATTCTTTCATTTTTTGTGTGTGTGTTTTCAAGCTTGTGCTTTTTCATGCTTTTTTGCACATGTTTGAGTACTTAGGGCTCTTGCACATTGCAGCTAAAAAAAAGCTGCTTTTACAGGCATTTGAGCTTTTATTTCTTTGCCTAAGAGCTTGAAAAAGCTTGTGCTTTTGTGTGCTCTTTTTTGTGTTTTTTTTTTAGCTTCTTTGAGCTTTTTTGAGCATAAGTGTTTAAACCCCCCCCCCCCCCCCAGCTAATTTTATATTTTTCTTGTGCATTTTAGAGCTTCTTTGAGCTTTTTGGTGCTTTTTCACACGTTTTTGAGCACTTAGGAGTCTTTTCTGCTCGAAAGCTCCTCTCCAAAACGTGGGTTTGGAGGGGGGAGGGTTCTGCCTGTAAGAGAATATGTCTGTAAACTCCTCAAAAGGCCATAGTGTGCATGGACAGGGAGTTTCTAGGCAGAAAGAAATAAGAGTTCAAAAAAGCTCAAAAGCCTGTAAGAGCAGCTTCTTTGAGCTTCTTTGAGAAGCAGTGTGCATGAGCCCTATCATAGCTCCACTATAAGTCGCTGATCACCACCATTACTAGTATAAAACAAATAAATAATAAAAATTCCAGTATATATACCATAGTTTGTAGACAAACTATATAATATACACTAATTGTCATTTTTTTCATGAAGAAATTAGATTTTTTTTTTTTATTGGATATGTTTTATAGCAGTGTAGCGATATGGACTACCAGGAGAAAGCACCGTCCCTTTCAGTGGTTCTAGGCATCGCATGTCCTTTTGCTAATCAGTGACCTCATATTGATGTGCCCAACAAAGTGAATTATGGGACGTATAGTTCTCCTTCAGATAGTTGCTTTGCACCCATGTACCCTAATGCCGCGTACACACGGTCAGAATTTCCGACAACAAATGACCGATGGGAGCTTGTTGTCGGAAATTCCGACCGTGTGTAGGCTCCATCTGACATTTTCCATCGGAATTTCCGACAAACAAAATTTGAACACCTGCATGGAGTCAAAATCTCTTGACACTGGGGTTTATTTAACATGACCCCATCCCTAGTAATTTAACCCCTTGCCATCGCCATATAACAGAATGACGGCGGCAAAGTGGTTGTGTTATCCTGATCGGATGTCATATGACGTGATCAGGATAACAGAGCTGGGCCCTGCCCGCGGGGGCACGCAGCGCGGCGATCAGAGGTGCTGTGTGTCAGTCTGACACACCGCAACTCCAATCATGGTATGAAGCCTCTGACAGAGGCTTCTTACCACGTGATCAGCTGTGACCAATCACAGGTGATCATCGCCTGAACCAGGAAGTGCCAGTAAACGCTGACAGGGAGAGCCAATCGGCGGCTCTCCCTGTCAGAAGGGGGGGTCTGTGCTGATAATCAGCACATTGATTATCAGGACAGCCCCCATCAAAAAGTGCCCATCAGCTGATCTTCCAGTCCATCTTGAAGGGCTACTTTCCATTTTAAGCTACGCACAATTATCTTTTCCTTAAAATAGTGTTCTATCCTGCAGCGGTCCCACCATGTCCTAACCTGTTTTTCAAGTAATTTCCATAAACTTGTAAATGTTTCACTGCAATCTTCTCGAGTTTCAGTGTCAACATCTCCTTTAAAAAAACAAAAAAAACAAATGTATTTGTCGGGTACTTAAAAACTTCACTGCATCCATGGCTGCTGTAAATACAAAAAATCACGATATCTCCAAACTGTGATGAAAACATTTAAACACTCTACTAAGCACACACAGGCAGGAAGTTTAAATAAAATAGAATAAAATTATTTAAAATTCAGCTGCCACTATCATCATACACAAGTGTTACTAGAAGGAGCTTGAAACACATGCATGCACGCAACTCCCAATGGTATCTTGTATTTACATAAAGCCCACCAAAACATACAGTAAGGCCTCATGCACACGAGACGCTGGTGCAAACTCTGCTGAACACATGTTTATAAAAGCTGAAACTGGCGTTTAGAAACGCTCGTTTAGCCGCGTTTTACTGTGTTTGCGTCTAGAAGCTAGAGAATGACATTTTGCGACCCAACTTTGGGGCCCCGTATCTCGAAGCCACTTGGTGCTAGGACCCCAAATTTGGTATGCTAACACAGTTGGACTAACACTATAACATATCCAAATTTGGGGTTCCTAGCACCAAGTGGCCCCGAGATATGGGGCTCCAAAGTCAGGTCGGAAAATGTCATTCTCTGCTGCAACAGTGCTTGACATTTTGCGACCTGATTTGGGGCCCCATATCTCAGGGCCCCTATTGCTAGGAACCCCAAATTTGGTGTGCTAACACAGTTGGACTAACACTATAACATATCCAAATGTGGGGTTCCTAGCACCAAGTGGCCCCGAGATATGGGGCCCCAAAGTCAGGTCGGAAAATGTAATTCTCTGCTGCAGAAGTGCTTGACATTTTGCAACCCGATTTGGGGCCCCATATCTCAGGGCCACTTGGTGCTAGGACCCCAAATTTGGTGTGCTAACAGAGTTGGACGAACACTATAACATATCCAAATTTGGGGTGCCTAGCACCAAGTGGCCCCGAGATATGGGGCCCAAAGTCAGGTCAGAAAATGTCATTTTCTGATGCAGAAGTGCTTGACATTTTGCGACCCGATTTGGGGACTAATATCTCGGGGCCCCTATTGGTAGGAACCCCAAATTTGGTGTGCTAACACAAATGGACTAACACTATAACATATCCAAATTTGGGGTTCCTAGCACCAAGTGGCCCCAAGATATGGGGCCCCAAAGTCAGGTCAGAAAATGTCATTCTCTGCTGCAACAGTGCTTGACATTTTGCGACCCGATTTGGGGCTCCATATCTCGGGGCCCCTATTGCTAGGAACCCCAAATTTGGTGAGCTAACACAGTTTTACTATAACATATCCAAATTTGGGGTTCCTAGCACCAAGTGGCCCCGAGATATGGTCGGAAAATGTCATTCTCTGCTTCAGAAAAGTGCTTGACATTTTGCGAATCCGATTTGGGGCCATATCTCAGGGCCACTTGGTGCTAGGAAACCCAAATTTGGTGTGCCAACAGAGTTGGATGAACTCTATAATATATCCAAATTTGGGGTTCCTAGCACCAAGTGGCCCCAAGATATGGGGCCCCAAAGTCAGGTTGGAAAATGTCAAGCACTTTTCTGCAGCAGAGAAAGACATTTTCCGACCTGACTTTGGGGCCCCATATCTCGGGGCCACTTGGAGCTAGGAACCCCAGTGGTAGCTCCACTGTGTTTGCATACCAAATTTGGGGTTCCTAGTATCAAGTGGCCCCGAGATATGGGGCCCCAAAGTCGGGCTGTAAAAACACTTATAAACGCAAACGCAGCTAAACGCGGTACCGGCGTTTAGACGCATTTAGATGCGTTTGGAGTCTGAAACGTGGAAAACTTTTGCGTCTGAACCCATTTTTTTGCTTCTGGAAAAACTAGGTTAAACGCAACTGCCTAAAAACGCCAAAAAACGAGACTGTGTACATGGACACATAGGATAACATTGAATGGGTTCAGGGGCAGTTGAAAAAAGTGTCCAACTGCCTCTGAACACGAGTTTAACAGCGTCTCATGTGCATGAGGCCTAACTGTAAAACAGTCTCTAAATGAGTGACATTAGTGGGGTAATACTCTGATATTCCATAACCAATCACTGACACCACATCACCTGAGTCCTACTCTCTTTGGATTCAACACTCACCCCCCTACCCACCTCTGAGTGCTGTCTCTTGGCTCCAGTCCCTACCCACCTCCCAGTATCGCCAATTATAGAAAATACAGAATCAAGTATCATTTTGTGCTACTAAATAATTTCTATGGAATTTGATAGAACCCACCCTAGCAACAATAGACCTCCCCAGCAGCAATAGCCCTCACCCCCACAACTTTAGATCCTCCACACAACAACAGACCTGCCCCCGCAACCATGGACCCCCCCTACAACAAAATACTACTCCAGCAACAATGAACCCCCCCAGCAACAACAGATCTCCTAGCAGACAGCATCAACAGATCCTCCAGCAGCCAGCAACAAAATAGACCTCTCCCTCAACAGTAGATCCTTCCCAGCAACATAAGACCCCCCACAGCAACAATAGACCTACCCAGCAACAATAGACCCACAAACAAAAATAGATCCCCACCAGCGACAATAGATCCCCCAGCAGCCAGCATCAATAGACTCTCCAGCACACTCCAGCACTCCTTGCCATAAAATACATTCAGTGCCGGAGGTGCTGGAACTGCATTCCCCTGCGATTCCGCTGAAAAACAGGCCTTGTATTAGGGGTGTCTGTGTTGTCATATCCTGAAGATAGAATGACTGAGTTCTAAGAGTAAAGCAAAGCATCTTGGGGCGTGTAATCTAGGGAGCCAAGATTTGCATTCAGCTGGACTTGGGAAGAAGAACTAGATGCTGGGAGAGGTGATAAAAAAAACTTTGAGTTGGGGCGTGATCTCTATCTCTCAGGATCCCGGCTTGGAACTGTGAGTAAGTGACTCTGTCAGTGTGTGCTGTGGCCAAGTCACGGCCTGTGCTATAGAGAGAGAGTGTCATTGCATGCGGGTGCAGGAACATCCACTGCCAGCTACTTCTGACTGTCCAGAGGCAGTCTGGAGGCCACTCTTCACACGTGTGTCACCAGACCGCATTAGCCCTTGAGCAGGGCTCTACCGAGGCTTATTGCAGAAACCCACGCCATTATCAAGAGTCGTTGGGACTGATACACTTGCCCATTCTGGTACCACAAGAGACACTGTATGCAGACACCATTGTCTTGTTCTTTTACCCAAGCCTTTAGGACCTGGTGCTAAACTTACTCCCTGCGTAGCAGAACCAGCAATCCTTATTCCACAGGATACGGCAAGTACACTTTGATATGCATTGGGGTTGATTTACTAAAGACAAATCCACTTTGCACTACAAGTACACTTGGAAGTGCAGTCACTGTAGATCTGAGGGGAAGATCTGAAATGAGGGGAAGCTCTGCTGATTTCTTGCATCCAATCATGTGCAAGCAAAAATGCTGTCTTATTTTCCTTGCATGTCCCCCTCAGATCTACAGCGACTGCATTTCCAAGTGCACTTGTAGTGCAAAGTGGAGTTGCCTTTAGTAAATAAACCCCAATGCTTGTTAAGACATCACCAGGCTACTTCACCTTCTTCTGATTACCAGGATAAGCACTTCACCAAAGAGCTAGCTGAAGACAAAAAGGTTTTCTTTTCTCTGAGGGACTACAATAAATCCTCCCCTCACTAAGGGATTAAAGCAGTTAGTGCCGTAAGGACAAGTATTTTCACCCAGGACACTATTTGGTAATTAAATGGGTTTAAGTACTTAAGGGTTTAGTAGTTTCATCAATATAAGAACAGTGTTGTAACTTTCATGTCTCATCAGACCTGTGGTGTTCAGGAACAGGAGGGAGCGGTTTGACATAAGAAAGGTCATTCCTCTGCCCTTCTCCTGCCTGTTCACATAGGTTCCCAACTAAACAGTGTATTGTGTGAGTACTCCTGTAAAAAGCTGCGCTCAGAAAAAAAGCAGTCTATGCAAATGACATCAAGGAGGTTTTCAAATCCTTTCAAAGTAAAAACACCACCACCGTGTACTTCTAAGCAGTAGTGACAATCCACCGTAGTAGTTAAGCCTGCTTACCAGATGGCAAGCATAAAAGGGCAGGTGGCTATAGCCCAGCCAAGGCCTTTTAGCTTGCTGGAACTCCCGGTGTTTGTGTGGGGGGTAAATCTCCAGGCTCGCTTGCGTTGTCACGTATCACCATTCAACACGAAAACCACGGATAACCCAGAAGGAAGAAGAACTCACCATAGTATAAAATCCTTCAGATATTTATTAAAATTGTAGTCACTTACAGTTAGGTTAGTAGAATTGCATATACGAAAAGCCGGCCGGCATACAAACAAACGGAGCCCGTTCTCTCACTCCGAAAGCGTGGTGACGTCAGTGCGTACCATCCCATTTGGGGCCAAAATTTTTAAAAAAAAACGACGTGGGGTTCCCCCTAAATTTCATACCAGACTGAAGGGTCTGGTATGGATTTTAAGGGGAACCCCGCGCCAAAAAAAAAAAAAAAACAGCGTGGGGTTCCCCCAAAAATCCATACCAGACCCTTATCCGAGCACGCAACCTGGCAGGCCGCAGGAAAAGAGGGGGGGACGAGAGTGCACCCCCCCCCCTCCTGAACCGTACCAGGCCACATGCCCTCAACATTGGGAGGGTGCTTTGGGGTAGCCCCCCAAAACACCTTGTCCCCATGTTGATGAGGACAAGGGCCTCATCCCCACAACCCTGGCCGGTGGTTGTGGGGGTCTGCGGGCAGGGGGCTTATTGGAATCTGGAAGCCCCCTTTAACAAGGGGACCCCCAGATCCCGGCCCCCCCCTGTGTGAAATGGTAAAGGGGTACTTACCCCTACCATTTCACTAAAAAACTGTCAAAAATGTTAAAAATGACAAGAGACAGTTTTTGACAATTCCTTTATTTAAATGCTTCTTCCTTCATCTTCTTCTTCTTCTGGTTCTTCTGGCTCTTCTGGTTCTTCCTCCGGCGTTCTCGTCCAGCATCTCCTCAGCGGCGTCTTCTATCTTCTTCTCCTCGGGCCGCTCCGCACCCATGGCATGAGGGGAGGCTCCCGCTCTTCTCTTCTTCTTCATCCTCTTCTCTTCTTCCTTCTTCTCTTCTTCATTTTCTTCTCCGGGCCGCTCCGCATCCATGCTGTCATGGAGGGAGGCTCCCGCTGTGTGACGGCGTCTCTTCGTCTGACGGCTCTTAAATAACGGGGGGCGGGGCCACCCAGTGACCCCGCCCCCCTCTGACGCACGGTGACTTGACGGGACTTCCCTGTGATGTCACGGGGAATGCCACATTGAAGTCCCGTCATGTCCCGTGCGTCAGAGGGGGGCGGGGTCACCGGGTGGCCCCGCCCCCCATTATTTAAGAGCCGTCAGACGAAGAGACGCCGTCACACAGCGGGAGCCTCCCTTCATGACAGCATGAATGCGGAGCGGCCCGGAGAAGAAAATGAAGAGGAGAAGAAGGAAGAAGAGAAGAGGATGAAGAAGAAGATGAAGAGAAGAGCGGGAGCCTCCCCTCATGCCATGGGTGCGGAGCGGCCCGAGGAGAAGAAGATAGAAGACGCCGGGGAGGAGATGCTGGACGAGAACGCCGGAGGAAGAACCAGAAGAGCCAGAAGAACCAGAAGAAGATGAAGGAAGAAAGAAGAAAGAAGAAGCATTTAAATAAAGGAATTGTCAAAAACTGTCTCTTGTCATTTTTAACATTTTTGACAGTTTTTTAGTGAAATGGTAGGGGTAAGGATAAGGGTCTGGTAAGGATTTTTGGGGGGACCCCACGCCGTTTTTTTTTTTTGGCGCGGGGTTCCCCTTAAAATCCATACCAGACCTGAAGGGTCAGGTATGGAATTTAGGGGGAACTCCACGTCATTTTTTTTTAAAATTTTGGCCGGGGTTCCCCTTAATATCCATACCAGACCTGAAGGGCCTGGTATGGAATTTAGGGGGACCCCCACATCTTTTTTTTTTTCAATTTTGGTTCGGGGTTGCCCTGTGGGGAATTCCCATGCCGTTTTTTATCAATGAACTTCTATGTGTATTGTCGGCAATGCAATAGCCGCGGGTAGTTTTAAATGGCTTTTTTTCCTTCGAAATGTCATTTTGCTGTCAGACTGTTCTAAACACAGGAAACATGCGCCCCTTTACAGGCATACTATAGACACCCCCCAGGTACTAAATTTAAAGGGATATTACACTTTTATTGTTTGACTTTAAGCATTATTAAAATCACTGCTCCTGAAAAAACGGCCGTTTTTAAAACTTTTTTTTGCATTGATCCATGTCCCCTGGGGCAAGACCCAGGTCCCCAAACACTTTTTATGACAATAACTTGCATATTAGCCTTTAAAATTAGCACTTTTGATTTCTCCCATAGACTTTTAAAGGGTGTTCCGCGGCATTCGAATTTGCCGCGAACACCCCAAATTGTTCGCTGTTCGGCGAACTTGCGAACAGCCAATGTTCGAGTCGAACATGAGTTCGACTCGAACTCGAAGCTCATCCCTACTTAGAAGTACACGGTGGTGGTGTTTTTACTTTGAAAGGATTTGAAAATCTCCTTGATGTCATTTGCATAGACTGCTTTTTTTCTGAGCGCAGCTTTTTACAGGACTATTATTTTGGTGTGATCGCACTATATGCTGCTGCTGTTTCGTATTTTCTGGTCAAGCGCGGTTCTCTCCACTTATATGTATTGTGTGAGTAGTCTTTATATCCCGCAATCAGTTAGGTTCCTTTCACGCCTGAGCGATCTAAATTACGGAGCGGAATCGCAGCGATTCCAAATTGCGGAAAATCGTGGACCGCTTGTGCGTTGCCCTTACTTCCTAATGGCACCCTAATTGCAGCGCGATTTTGCAGTGATTGTCACGCGATAAATTGCGCTGCAATCGTGGCACATCTCAAAGCTTGCTGCTCAAAAAGGAGCAGGAGCTTCTTTTGAGCGACAGCGTCGCGTGTTGTGATTTGCCGCACAATTTATCACACGACAATCGCGCCACAATTGGTGTGCCATTAAAAAGTAAGGGCATCGCATAAGCGTCCTGTGCCGTGATTTGAAATCACAGGCAGAATTGAGGTCTCTTAGGACTGGCAAGGTTGGGGCAACCAGTGGGGTATATAATAGGAAACGGCCCTCACGGGGGTAGCGCTACATTAGCACTGATCACTGTATTAGTGTAACTATTAATGTCAATGTCAGTTAGTCAGCTAGTGTACCCCCCAGCCAGCTTGAGCTTTGATCTTTTTTTTTTTCACAAACCCTCCCCATAGCTAATTTTTCTTTTTTTGTGTGTGTGTTTTCAAGCTTTTTGTGCTTTTTCATGCACATTTTTTGCACATTTTTGAGCACTTAGGGCTCTTGCATATTGCAGCTCAAAAAAAAATCTGCTTTTACAGGCATTTGAGCTTTTATTTCTTTGCCTAAAAGCTTGAAAAAGCTTGTGCTTTTGTGTGCTCTTTTTTGCGTTTTTATTGAGCTTCTTTGAGCTTCTTTAAGCTTTTTTGAGCATAAGTGTTTTTTTTTTTAAAAACCCTCCCCTCAGCTCATGTTATCTTTTTTTTGTGCATTTTTGAGCTTTTTGGTGCTTTTTCGCTTTTTCGCTCTTTTTCGCACGTTTTTGAGCACTTTTGCCGTGTCGAAAATTCTGACAGATCTAGAAATAGAACATGTTTTAAATCTTTCCGACGGAATCAGTTCCTATCGGGAAAACCGCTCGTCTGTATGCTGTTCCGACGGACCAAAAATGACACATGCTCTGAAGCAAGTACAAGACGGCAGCTATTGGCTACTCGCTATTGAACTTCCTTTTTCTAGTCCCGTCGTACGTGTTGTACGTTACCGCGTGCTAGACGGTCGGACTTTGGTGTGTATGAAAGACAGTTTCAGCGGAACTCCGTTGGAACTCAGTCGGAAGAACCTTCAGAGTTTATTCCAACGGAAAAAACGGTCGTGTGTACGTGGCATTAGGCGTCTTTTCTGCTCGAAAGCTCCTCTCAAAACCCTGAGTTTGATGGGGGGGGTTCTGCCTGTAAGAGAATATGTCTGTAAACTCCTGAAAAGGCCATAGTGTGCATGGACACATTGGATAACATGGAGGGGAGTTTCCAGGCAGAAAAAAATAAGAGCTAAAAAAAGCTCAAAAGCCTGTAAGAGCAGTTTCTTTGAGCTTCTTTGAGAAGCCGTGTGCTTGAGCCCTATCATAGCTCCACTATAAGTTGCTGATCACCACCATTACTAGTATAAAACAAATGAATAATAAAAATACCAGCATATATACCATAGCTTGTAGACACTATAACTTTCATGCAAACCAAATAATATACAATAATTGTGATTTTTTTTTTTTTTAAATCAAAGACGTGTAGCAGAATGTATTTTAGCCTAAATTCTTGAAGAAATTAGATTTATTTTTTTTATTGGATATGTTTTATAGCAGTGTAGCTATATGGACTACCAGCAGAAAGCTCCAAACCTTTCAGTGTTTCTAGACATCGCTTTTTCTTTTGGTAATCAGTGATCTCATATTGGTGTGCCCAACAAAGTAAATTATGGGACGTATAGTTTTCCTTCAGATAGTTGCTTTGCACCCATGTGACTACACATCCCAGGGAGCTTTGCTGTAACATGAAGATTGCTGGGAGTAACTATAAAAAGAGCAGAAGTCTGCGTGAGGCTCTCTTCCTCCTGGGCCTAACGCCATACGGACCTCTCTGTGCAACGGAGTCTTACTTCCGACCCGAGGCCTAAGGGGGGCCTAGCTCTGTTATTCGCTGTCGGACATCCTGTCGCCAACATCACTCAGATTTCCTGCCTGTCGGTGTGGGTACAAGTGGTAAGCTTCACTTCGTAAGATCCAGACAGCGGATCCACTGCACGAGTGGCGCATTGGAGCGATTTGGTCGTTGGTGAGAGGGCAGATTGCTCCACCTTTATCTACTAATTGCCACCATTACAGAGACACTTTGCACAGACATCTTTACCCCAAGAACACTTTACTGCATTGCTTGAACACTGTGCTCAGACACCTTTAGATCGTCATCACTAGGAATCTATTGCTTTCATTATACCCAAATGGATTACAGTTAACGAGCTCCAACTAGCTGACGTAGAACATCAGATCTGCAACGTGGAACTCTTTTGCCAATACTTATAGGAAGGCCCCTATATTACTCTTTGTAGACCTGCTCCTTTCATTAGGATAGCATGGGCTGGCTAGATTACATCTTTCTCAGTGTGGCCTCATAAGTAGCTAATTTGAATATCCACTAGGAGGTGACCTCTGATCAAAAGGGAGTGCACATATATGTATATAATATTGTTGTTGCTGAACCATTTTATTGTGTTTTTGGGAGGAATTTGTTTGGTGAATTGGCGCTGTTATCTCGGCTCAGCAGATTTATTACCTCTCTCTTTGAAGTTCTCTACTTAAACCTTATTTGGTTCAAGTAAAATATTTCAGAACCTAATTATACTGAATTGTTTGATTATTGCCACAGAGTGCTACAAGGATTTCTTAACCCAGAGTGTCAGGTTGGTTGAAAGGTTCACTTGGTCATGGCCGTGCAGATGAGCAGGTAATTCTCAGCAGTCCCCTAGGGGGCCGTGCTACAGCAGAAAGTAAAAAATATAGTTTTTTTAAAAAAATATCCCTTTCTGTAACCCCAATACTGCCCCATTGTATTCCTAATCCTCCCAATAATCCTTCCTGTAACCCCAACCCTAACAATAACCCTACCAGTAACCCTAAAACAACTGTGTTCACATTACCTATTATATTTATTTCAATGGATCTAATCTATAATTTCCTCAAGTAGGCAAGCTCAAAGTGAAACAATATATAAATCACTTTTACTTTTTACATTAACTCTACCATTATTTCTTAAATAGAATCTGCTTTGTTACCTTTTTTTTTTTTTTTTTCTGATACTACAGAAGACACCTGCATGGAGTCAAAATCTCTTGACACTGGGGTTTATTTAGAATGACCCCATCCATAGTAAATTAAGCACTTGCCACCCGCCATATAACAGAATGATGGCAGCAAAGTGGTTGTGCTATCCTGATTGGATGTCATATGCCGTGATCAGGATAACAGAGCCGGGGCTGCCCGCGGGGGCGCGCAGCACGGCGATCAGAGGTGCTGTGTGTCAGTCTGACACACCGCAACTCCGATCATGGTATGAAAGCCTCTGACAGAGCCTTCTTACCACGTGATCAGCTGTGACCAATCACAGCTGATCATCGCCTGAACTAGGAAGTGCCGGTAAACGGCTTTCCTCGGTTCACGCTGACAGGGAGAGCCGATCGGCGGCTCTCCCTGTCAGAAGGGGGATCTGCGCTGATATCTGTGCACATTGATTATCAGGACAGCCCCCATCAAAAAGTGCCCATCAGCTGCCAATCAGTGCCCAACACCTGCCAGCCTGTCCCCATAATAAACAGATGCCCACAACAGTGCCCAAAAAAGTGCCAATCAGTACCCCATCAGTAATGCCTGTCAGTGCCCCATCAAAGTGCCAATCAGTGCCACTCAGTAATGCCTGTCAGTAGCTCCTCATCAGTACTGCCTATCCAGTGCCACCTATCAGTGCCCATCAGTGCCACCTATTAGTGCCATCAGTGCCACCTATCAGTGCCGCCAGTGCTGCCTATCAGTGCCACCTATCAGTGCCGCCAGTGCTGCCTATCAGTGCCACCTATCAGTGCCCATCAGTTTGTTTTTTTTTAAATTGTCGGTCTTTTTTAGTTTATAGCACAAAAATTAAAAAACACAGAGATGATCAAATACCACCAAAAGAAAGCTCTATTTATGGGAAGAAAATGATAAAAATTTTGTTTTGGGTCACATGACCGTGCAATTTATATATATATATATATATGTAGGTTCTTGTGTCCACCAGAGCAGAGAGAAGTTGGGTAGATGCCACACTCCCAATTCTGGAGGCATAATAATGGTCTAGCACAGGGGTCTTCAAACTAAGGCCCTCTAGTTGTTCAGGAACTACAATTCCCATCATGCCTAGTCATGTCTGTGAATGTCAGAGTTTTACAATGTCTCATGGGATGTGTAGTTCCGCAAGAGCTGGAGAGCCGTAGTTTGAGGATCCCTGATCACTCTAGCATGTCTTGAAAAAAGGTGGTTTCTCATGTGCCTTGTATAATGCTCAAGAAATATCATTAGGAAAATACAAGTGGGTCATGGCACATCTACATTCCAAATTTGGCACTTAAGATGGTCATGCACTATGCAATCTGATTGGCCAATCTCTGTACAACTCGATATTTAGGCAAAATAAGTAATAGGAAGACACACTTGAACAATTAATTCAAAATATAGGAAATCTAACAGGCTCTTGGACTAAATCTAATTTATTTAAGATTTAACTGATTTAAAGATCAGGATCTGAAAATATTAATTTATTGGGTTTAGAAACTCTTCTCTGTTCTTTGTAATGTATTGAAAGATTTGGGTAAAAAAAAATCATAATAAAAATGCCATAAATCTTTCCCCTATTTTGTAGACGCTATAACAGTTTGCGCAAACCAATCAATATACACTTATTGCGATTTTTATTACCAAAAATATATAGAAGAATACATATCGGTCTAAAATGAGAATTTTTTTTTTTTTTAAATTGGGGATATTTAAAACTTGTCGCTCTTTTTTGCAAAAAATTAAAATACCACCAAAAGAAAGCTCTATTTTTGGTAAAAAAGGACGTCAATTTTGTTTGGGTATAGTGTCGCATGACCGCGGAATTGTCAGTTAAAGCGACGCAGTGCCGTATCGCAAAAAAATGGCCTGGTCATTGAGCAGCCAAATCTTCCGGGGCTGAAGTGGTTAAATACTACCAAAAGAAAGCTCTATTTGTGTGGAAAAAAAAATACAATTTTCATTTAGGCACAGTGTTACATGACTGCGCAATTATCATTCAAAGTGTGACAGCGCTGAAAGCTGAATATTGGCCTGGGCAGGAAGGGGGTAAAAGTGCCCTGTATTCAAGTGGTTAAAAAAAAATTAGAAAAATTAATTTAGATACACACACACACATATATATGCAGTGGCGGTGCATCCATAAGGGGCGCGCCCCCTCTTTCTAGTCGCCCCTATATGACCAATGGATAGATTTATGCATTGCCGCTGCCACCCCCTATTCAGGCGCCCGGCCCCTTTTCGGGCGCCGGGCGCCTGAATTACAGCAGCGGGAGGTGTTTTTGAAGCACCTGATTAGAGCCATAGGCATGGCGCTCGCAGTTCACCGAGGTGTGTTAGAACAGCCATTGAATATTCACTGTCCTAACACTGAACTGCCTCTCTGCCAATCAGGTGCTTAGGTCTGTTACCCGTCACCTGATTGGCTGAAACGACAGGCACTGTGCAGTGTTAATTTTGGCAGCAAATTTCTATCTAGTTTTAGTCTTAGGACTAAAATGGCATTTTAGTTTTAGTCATATTTTAGTCTTCTGCAATTGTTTTAGTTTTAGCCGTATTTAGCCGACTAAATCTCCAGTACATTTTAGTCGACTAAAACTCATTTTTGTCGTCTAAAATCTAAATGGGTGTATTTAAATTGTAATGCATTAGTTAAACATTTCTCTACAATTTCCAAACTCATTATATACTGTTGGAGTGAAAAATCGAATGTTATTATTTATGGTATTGAGGTATGAACATGCACTACAGACCAGTGTTCATTTTGAAGTCAAATTTCAATTTAGTTTTAGTTTTAGTCTTTTGACTAAAATGGCATTTTAGTTTTAGTCCCATTTTAGTCTTTTTTTAACTTTAAAATATTCGAATATCAATCATGTATACAGAACAATAAACACTGGACTAATGTAATATCATTTGTTCTATGTAATATATGGGTAAAATAGATAAGAATAAAATAATAACAAACAAACAAAAATGGAAAAAGAAGAAATATAGTATACTTCCATCTATGTAAACATGTCTAAAATATACAGGTAACAATTCAACTCGATAAAAACAATCTCAAAATATAAACCTTCGCTTACCCCAAATGAGTTCAAGCTGTAAACAAAGTTTATTTATTAAGCTCTTGTATAGGATGTATAGGATAGAGGTAAGTTATTTTTGATATGCAAAAATTAAACAATTATAGGTTACAGGTTTTTAAATAATTGGAAGCTCTAAGGTGATCCATCCAAGCTTGCCATTGTTTTTTATAACTAGTCATGTCATGTGAAAGTTTTTATAAGCTAACATCAGCTCATATTTTGCTTGTATATTCAGTTTGATAATTACATTGGATATGTTCGGGACATTAGGAGATTTCCATAATCTAGAGATAGAGAAAGTCTAGCTGCTATAAGTATGTGGGCTACTATTGTTCTAAACATTTGTGGGTAAAAATCTAAATTTAATCCTAGGAGGGCCATATCTGGAGAGAGATCAATTAATATTTCAGTGAAATCCACTAAGAATCCATTTTAGTCTTTTGGCTAAAATGCCATTTTGGTTTTAGTCGTATTTTAGTCATCTCAGTTCTTTTAGTTTTAGTCAGATTTAAGTCGACTAAAATAGTATTCATTTAGTCGACTAAAATGTTTTAGTCGTTTTAGTCGACAAAATTAACACTGGCACTGTGATTGGATGCCTGACAGGAGGAGAGGACGGGAAGAGACACATGAAGACACCGCTCGGAAGACACCGCTCTCCGCCGTCACCTACTGCCCCACAGAGACAGGGTAAGTGCCGGGCAGACAGCGAGCAGGCGGGGGGAGGGGGCCACAGAGGTGGCATTGGATGGCAGAATGGCAGCATTCGATGGACAGAGTGGCAGCGTTTGATAGGCAGAGTGGCTGCGTTTGATGGGCACAGTGGCTGCGTTTGATGGGCATAGTGGCTGCGTTTGATGGGACAGCGGCAGCGTTTGATGGCACAGTGGCTGCATTTGATGGCACAGTGGCTGCATTTGATGGGACAGCGGCAGCGTTTGATGGGCACAGTGGCTGCGTTTGATGGGCACAGTGGCTGCGTTTGATGGGGCAGCGGCAGCGTTTGATGGGGCAGCGGCAGCGTTTGATGGCACAGTGGCTGCATTTGATGGCACAGTGGCTGCATTTGATGGGACATCGGCAGCGTTTGATGGGCACAGTGGCTGCCTTTAAAGGGCACAGTGGCTGCAATTGATGGGGTTTTTTTTCAGTATTTTTCAGTTATAAAAAAATAAAATAAATATACAAGCCACTGGATAGATAGATAGATAGATAGATAGATAGATAGATAGATAGATAGATAGATAGATAGATAGATAGATAGATAGATAGATAGATAGATAGATAGATAGATAGATAGATAGATAGATAGATAGATAGATAGATTAAAAAAAGACAGCTTACCTAAGCTCCACTTCTTAAGAATCTGTTTTGTCCACCTTCTCCATAGAGATGTGAGCTCTTCTACTCATTTCCAGTCCACACCTACTCTTCTCTTCTCATGTAGATGCACACCTTCTGCAATGTTGTGTCCATGTCATTACTGCATTTGTTTATTGTTTTAGCCTCCAGCATAGTTCCGACCTTCCCTTTCTGCTGTTACACATGTAAGCTGGACAATTTCGCAGTAGAATTTTATTTCTAGGCTGATTCCAAATGATGTTATTGGAGTGACTTCCTTTCACTATAACAAAAGTATTGCAACCTGATACTGCAAGCAAGGAAAAATAAAATTGTGGCTGAACCCATCTTCTTTTTAATTCTTGCACGAAAGACCGAGATATATATTTATATTTCCATCTAGAGTGAATAAAACATAAATCCCCAATACTCCAGCTAAGGCAGCCCTTTCATTTGGTTTCCTATTAAAAATAAAAGCAGAGAAACCTTGTCTGCATTTTATTTATTTATTACAGGTTCTTACATAGTGCTGTCAATTTACGCAGCACTTTACATATATACAGGTGATAATTGAAAAATTAGAATATTGTGCAAAAGTTCATTTATTTTACTAATGCAACTTAAAAGGTGAAACTAATATATGAGGTAGACTCATTACATGCAAAGCAAGATAGTTCAAGCCGTGATTTGTCATAATTGTAATGATTATGGCTTACAGCTCATGAAAACCTCAAATCCACAATCTCAGAAAATTAGAATATTGTGAAAAGGTGCAATATTGTAGGCTCAAAGTGTCCCACTCTAATCAGCTAATTAAGCCATAACACCTGCAAAGGGTTCCTGAGCCTTTAAATGGTCTCTCAGTCTGGTTCAGTAGGAATCACAATCATGGGAAAGACTGCTGACCTGACAGTTGTGCAGAAAAACATCATTGACACCCTCCATAAGGAGGGAAAGCCTCAAAGGTAATTACAAAAGAAGTTGGATGTTCCCAAAGTGCTGTATCAAAGCACATTGTTAGAAAGTTATGTGGAAGGGAAAAGTGTGGAAGAAAAAGGTGCACAAGCAGCAGGGATGACCGCAGCCTGGAGAGGATTGTCAGGAAAAGGCCATTCAAAAGTGTTGGGGACTTTCACAAGGAGTGGACTGAGGCTGGAGTCAGTGCATCAAGAGCCACCACACACAGACGGATCCTGGACATGGGCTTCAAATGTCACATTCCTCTTGTCAAGCCACTCCTGAACAACAATGTCAGAAGCGTCTTACCTGGGCTAAAGAAAAACAGACCTGGTCTGTTGCTCAGTGGTCCAAAGTCCTCTTTTCTGATGAGAGCAAATTTTGCATCTCATTTGTAAACCAAGGACCTAGAGTATGGAGGAAGAATGGAGAGGCACACATTGCAAGATGCTTGAAGTCCAGTGTGAAGTTTCCACAGTCTGTGTTGATTTGGGGAGCCATGTAATCTGCTGGTGTTGGTTCACTGTGCTTCATTAAGTCCAGGGTCAATGCAGCCCTCTACCAGGAGATTTTGGAGCACTTCATGCTTCCTTCTGCAGACGAGCTCTATGGGTATGCTGACTTCATTTTACAGCAGGACTTGGCACCTGCCCACACTGCCAAAAGCACCAAAACCTGGTTCAATGACCGTGGGATCACTGTGCTTGATTGGCCAGCAAACTCGCCTGACCTGAACCCCATAGAGAATCTATGGGGAATTGCCAAGAGAAAGATGAGAGACATGAGACCGAACAATGCAGAAGAGCTGAAGGCCGATATTGAAGCATCCTGGTCTTCCATAACACCTCAGCAGTGCCACAGGATGATAGCTTCCATGCCACGCCGCATTGAGGCAGTAATTGTTGCAAAAGGGGCCCAAACCAAGTACTGAGTACATTTGCATGCTTATACTTTTCAGAGGTCCGATATTGCTCTATGTACAATCCTTGTTTTATTGATTGCATGTAATATTCTAATTTTCTGAGATTGTGGATTTGGGGTTTTCATGAGCTGTAAGCCATAATCATCACAATTATGACAAATATCGGCTTGAACTATCTTGCTTTGCATGTAATGAGTCTATCTCATATGTTAGTTTCGCCTTTTTAAGTTGCATTAGTGAAATAAATGAACTTTTGCACGATATTCTAATATTTAAATCTTTCAAGTATCACCTGTATTGTACACTCACTTCAGTCCTTGCCCTCAAGGAGCTTACAATCTAAAGTCCCTAAGCCTTGGTTCACACCAGAGGCGGCACGACTTGCAGGTCGCCTCACCGAGGCGACCTGCACACGACTGCCCGGGCGACTTGCAAAACGACTTCTGTATAGAAGTCAATGCAAGTCACCCCCAAAGTCGTACAGGAACCTTTTTCTAAGTCGGAGCGACTTGCGTCGCTCCGATTAGAACGGTTCCATTGTACTGAACAGGACGCTACTTGTCAGGCGACCTAGGTCGCCTGACAAGTCGTCCTAGTGTGAACCGAGCCTAAGGCTCCATGCACACTGGGCTGGAAAAACATTCTTACATACTAGAGCTGATTAAGATATGAGCCCATTAACCTACCAGCATGTCTTTGGAATGTGAGAAAACTCAGGTACTTCTGCATTACATATTTGAGAGCAATTTAGTTCAGATTATTTTTTTTGCTGGCTATGATAGTGGGGCTGAATGCTCAGGATTTTGTTCTGTATTATACATTTACTGAATTATTCTTTTGCATCACTTCCTAGATTTTTATTGATTGATTTGCTATTCCTTTCTATGTGTTGTATTTGGTTTTTGCATTTGTAGTCGTACCCTCTAAAGGACCGCTGATGAATGATGATTAACCACTTGCCTACTGAGCACTTATAACACCTTCCTGCCCAGGCCAATTTTCAGCTTTCAGCACTGTTGCACATTGAATGACAATTGCGTGGTCATGCAACACTGTACCCAAACAAAATTTTTTTATCTTTTCTTTTCACACAAATAGAGCTTTCATTTGGTGGTATTTAATCACCGCTGGAGTTTTTTTTTATTTTTTATTTTTTTCATAGTTTGTTATAAAAATTTTGCAAACAGGTAATATTTCTCCTTCAGTGATGTGCGCTGATGAGGCTGCACTGAGGAGCACTGATAGGCACTGATGAGGTGCCAATGATGAGGCAGCACCATAGGCATGCACAGGGGGTGTGCCAGGTGTGCCCGAACACACTCTAATCACTAAGTGCAGATTCCCCCCACTGCCCAGGCTTCCCGATGTGTTGCACCTTTCCAGTGCTGCTGGCTTCCCTCCTCTGCTCTTTCTCCCCACCTGCTGTGGGGGATGTTTTAGAACAGAAAGCAAGGGAAGGTACTAGTAAATATGTAATTTACCTTCCCCTTCCTTTTCTAACTGAACACAGTGAACACACTCACTGTGTTCATTCATATCTAATGAATAGTAAAATGTGTTTACTATGCTTCGGTTTCTGAATGAACAGAAAGCCACTCAGTACAGAGCACTTCCCTTTCATTCACTGTCCAGTGCAGCTGAGGCTGCAGAGAAAGGCATGTGTGTTTGAGATTTGGGATGCACACCATAATGCAATAGGCCGGCACACACCTATGCAGTATATGTGTAGCAGCATCCCCAACCTCCAAAGGCCTAATGGTGACCTCCACTTTTTGGAATGCAAGAAAAGAGATTTATTAACTCTTAAACAGAACTGGATGAGAGGGGGTCAGGGTCAGCACACCCTTAGTCAGATGCAATAATAATAAAAAGCAAAAAAATAGGCAGACAGCAGTGGCGTCGAGGTGGCTGGAGCCCCGAATGGGCCCCCAGAAAGCCCCGGGTCTCGGCCATTCAATGAAGCTGATTACATGGAGAGTGTGTGCCCCCAAAGAGTGCGTGCGCCGCGGCCTGAACAGGGATTGATCAGAGGGGCCAAGCATGAGCGAGCACTCAGCTCAGCAGTGCACAAAGTCCGGTGGGCGGCGGCGCCTGCGCTATATTGCCTAGCTATAGCTTACTATTGCAAATGCTAATAGTGATAGCGCTACTGGTTGGCTCGACCCAGTGGTGGACATCACACAGCAGGTCATACGTCCCGCGATCCTGGCATTGATTGGACCAGTGTGACATCCAATCATAGGCGCTGCCATGTCCAGGCAGCGCCTATGATTGTACGTCAGTCATGTCACACTGCTCCAAAGTTCAATCAATGCCAAGATCGCGGGACGTGTGACGTCATTCATAGGCGTGGCTTGGTCATAAAGCGAAGTTATGCACAGCGGAAGGAAAAGCGCACGCTTACAGGACCAGAAGGCGGGAGTGGCACTGCGGCCTTGTGTGCGGTGGAAAAGGCACCGCCCACCACCCGCCACCACGCACTTGAGGTGATGACCAGCCAGCATCCACCCCAGTCGGACAGTCCCCACCTCCCACCACCAGTCCAGAAGGTGGGAGAGCCAGGAAGAGAGAGCTCAGAGAGGCAGTGCGGCCTTGTCGGGTGGAAAACCCGCCGGCACCACGTGGCATGGATGGACGGACGCACTTGAGGACCCGGAGCACGGGACCAGTCAACACCAGTCCTTCTGGCAGGAGTTTGGCACACTGTCTGTGGCTTTGTCGGGTGAGGATCCAGAAGGTGGGCGTGACACTGACTGCGGCCTTGTCGGGTGGAAAACCGGAAAGGCCGCGCACTTGGCTTGGTTAGTTACCTGTCCACGGTCACTGCCTGGCGGTGGCATGCAGCATCAGATGTGATTGATAATGGGAGCACTAGCGTACTACAGCAGCAGCAGCAGGTAATGATGCATGCATCATGCATGATTGATACAGTTAATGCAATGAATGAATGCAGCAATGAAATGGTATTCCTTTTTAATGCAAATGCAACCATCACTAATTGATCATAATCAGTGACTAAAAGCACAATTCTATTCACCCGTGTGAAAGGGGCCTAAGACTTCCTTTATTGCACATTGAGGTTCATTTACTACAACTGGAGAGTGCAAAATCTGGTGCAGCTGTACATAGTAACCAATCAGCTTCCAGGTTTTATTGTCAAAGCTTAACCGCCGCACGCCGATGTACGTCCCACCTTTGAGGACGGATATCGTTGTTATAGCAGCAGCTAGCTGCCATAACCCCGGTATCCCAGTGTTCGGCCGGCGGTCCAGTACAAAATAAAAGTGGTCTCTGCGGCGGATTCACCGCAAGATCACTTTTATCGGCAGAGGGAGAGGGCCCCCCACCACAATCCGGTGCCCTACGCCGCTTACCAGAGCCATCGGCAGTGGCGGAGTAGATCAGATCCTTCCTGTGGCTGTGCATGGAGATGAGTGAGGAGAAGATGGCCCCCACCCGTCTCCATGACACTGCAGAGCGGAAGCGACGTCAAAACGTCACTTCCGCCCATAGCTCTTAAAGGGCCATTTTATTTTTTTCATTTTTTTTAAATGACAATTTTATTTTTTTATTGCATTTTAGTGTAAATATGAGATCTGAGGTCTTTTTGACCTCAGATCTCATATTTAAGAGGTCCTGCCATGCTTTTTTTCTATTACAAGGGATTCCTTGTAATAGGAATAAAAGTGACACAATTTTTTTTTTTTTATAACAGTGTAAAAATAAAATATAAAATGTAAAATAAATAAGAAAAAAAAGAATTTTATACGCGCTCCGTCCCGCCGAGCTCGTGTGCAGAAGCGAACACATACGTGAGTAGCGCCTGCATATGAAAACAGTGTTCAAACCACACATATGAAGTATCGCCGTGATCGGTAGAGAGAGAGCGATAATTCTAGCCCTAGACCTCCTCTGTAACGCAAAACATGCAACCGGTAGAATCTTTTAAATGTCGCCTATCGAGATTTTTAAGGGTAAAAGTTTGTCGCCATTCCACGAGCAAGGGCAATTTTGAAGCGTGACATGTTGGGTATCAATTTACTCGGCGTAACATTATCTTTCACAATATAAAAACAAATTGGGCTAACTTTACTGTTGTCTTATTTTTTAATTTTAAAAAAATTGTATTGCTTCAAAAGACTGCTGCGCAAATACGGTGTGACAGAAAGTATTGCAACGACTGCCATTTTATTCTCTAGGGTGTTAGAAAAAAAATTATAATGTTTAGGGTTCTAAGTAATTTTCTAGCAAAAAAAACTGTTTTTAACTTGTAAACACCAAATCTCAAAAAGAGGCTCGGTCCTCAAGTGGTTAATTGAATAAGCTGAAGTTAGAAGCTGATTGGCTACCATGCATAGCTGCACCAGATTTTATTAATACAACTCCATTGTGTTTAAAATTTCTCATCTCCTGCAGTGTAATTCACCTGGCCACAGGAGCCTCCTGTATGTGATTAAGGTTCAATTTACAGAGGAGATAAAAAACCTCTACAGTGATCAAAATCTGATGGAAAATGAAACCCTTTTTTCATGATGGCTGTGTCGGTCACATCAAAGGGGAGGTGTAATTAGGGCTGTCTGCATGGTCGAACAAGTAATTCAACTCCTAAATGGCAGAGAAAATAAAGGTGTATGGTCTATACACAGACTGACTCAGTTAGTTGTTTTGCTGCCTGTAATATATCACTTTTAGTAGTGAATTGATGTGTGTAAGCTGCATTTTATGGGTTGTTTTGGATTAAACTGATGTGTATTTTCCATCAGTGAGTACCTTGCACTTTTAAGTAGTGAATTGATGTGTGTAAGCTGCTTCTGTTTATATTCGCTGTTGATTACTTTGCGTTTATTAAGTATAATAAACATACAACTGTTTAAAAATGTGTACGCATATTTTTTTTTAATTGAGTCTGACTTTTCTCTTCTGCCAATGTGTTTTGATGTGTGCACAAAGGGGTATGTGTGCAACTGTGCATGCATATATTTTATTATGCTCCCTGCATGAGATTATTACTGTCTTAAATATAGGTTTCTATAATATTCAGAGTTAATTGCCAATTAGCAACCATTCCAAGATTTGATGTCATAATGGGTTCACTTTAAGGTGGGGCATTCGGCAGGGGTGAGGGGGCATTTGGTGGAGCTTGGGCTGGTCTTACTTTAAAATGTGGGAGGGGTTATCAAATTTACCCTCGGGGCTGAAGCCCCTGGTCTTTTTCACACCTAGCAACGCCTCTGGCAGACAGCTATACAGGTAGAAGGCCTTTAGGCTGGATGCAGCAACTGTATTTGTAGAACTGCTGTGTCCTATGACAACTGAACTTTAAACAGTCAATAGCGGTCCATACATGTAACTCACAGTAACCTGTTATAGATCTTCAATCACATCTCACGGTATCCTACTGTAGATCTTCACTCACTGAGCTCCCGGTCTCTCACTAGACTTCAAAATCCCAGACCTCTCTGGATCCCCTGAGCTCTTCCACAGCTAACCTGCTGTATACTCCTAAAGCTTCACCCACACTAACCCGCTGGGTCCCTGGCTTGGCACTCTGCTGAAGCTTTCCCACTTCTTCACCATCCCCGGCTGGTAAAAAAGGCTGCTCCGGTACTCAATCAGACTTCCATATATTGGCTTCTGATAAGAAGAATGGTTACCTTTGCTGGCGACTATTACTCCCTTTACCTCTGGCCTTCATCATCACTTGCCCCTGGCGAAAGGAGTGGTCGTCCCTTGTGGCAACTGCTTCTCCCTCTTGCTGACAAAGATCCATTTCCCCTGTCTGGCAGAACCTCTGCAACTTGGTTGGACTTCCAGCTTAAAGCCCCAACCCCACCCTGCCTCTCTCAAACCTGGATAGACCTCAGACAGCCTAGCAGCCAGCTGCTCCCGGGATAGGCCTCAGGCTTCTGGCCTAGCAACCCTGAGCCTTGTGACACATGCCCACCCAGACAGCCATCCAGGTAGTACAGAACCCCCGATCACCTGACTCCTCCCGAATAAATAGGCTCGCTCAGCAGGCCAAGGGACCAAAGAGACCCCTGCCAATTGGCTGAGTCAACCTATTCACTCCTTGTCTGGATTGCCTATGCCCTTATCATTCTACTGCCACAGGCAACAATGCCACCTAGTGACAGAAGAGAGAGGTGCAACAAATCCAGAGTTAGGGAAAAATCCAGGTAATCCCCTATCACTCAGCCAGGCTAGTTACCACCTAGCAAGCTAAATGTGTTAGCAACCCAGCCTACTATCAGGGTGTTGCATATGAAAAAAGTTTGCATACAAAAGCTAATCTAACAATGCTCAAAAAGTAAATTGAATAAATTAATGGATATGTAGGAATAAGGCTCCAAACATACACTTGACAGTTATTAATAATGATGGCATGATGGTAACAATAATAAATGGTATAATGAATTCATGTACGAAATATTATATATCGAAATAAATAAATGATTACATTTATAATTCAATAAATAAAAATTAGAAAAATGTAAAGAAATTAAAAAGATTAAATGATTAAAAAAAGTATGTAAATATACTAACACTGACCACTTTATTAGGTACACCTTGCTAGTACTGGATTGGACCCCCTTTTGCCTTCAGAACTGTCTTAATTCATCATGGCATAGATTCAACAAGGTGTTGGAAACATTCCTCAGAGATTTTGGTCCATATTAACATGATAGCATCACACAGCTGCTGCAGATTTGTCGACTGAACATCCATGATGGGAATCTCCTGTTCCACCTGTAGCAAGGTCCCGGGGCCCCAGAGGCCTAATGGTGACCTCAAGGGTTAGGGAAAGCTGCCATCCTTCTGTTTGTGGTGGGTTGTGAGGCATAGTGGGTGAAAAGCAGTTAGTCATTGGGCACCAGACACTTCTTGAATGCAAAAGAGATTTTATTTCTCTTAATAGAACTTTGGGAGAGAGGGTTAGGGCCAGGACACCCTTAGGTAGTTGCAAGATTAATTGGCAGACTCCGAGACTTCAACAGGAGGTTAGCCATGCAGAGAAAGGCATCCAGCAAGATGCCATATCTGCATGTGTAGAAATGCTGTCTCCTATGGCAACAATCTTTAACAGTTTCTAACACTACAGTTCCTTCACTTCCACTACAATCATTTCTTGTAGTTCTTCAGCCCACTGAGCTACCAGTCTCTCTCTCACCGGACTAGATGATTCACTGCCTCTGAATCCTGTGAGCTCATCCCATCTTCACTGTAGTATATTCCTCAAGCGTCGCCTCCGCTTCTCTGCTGGGTCCATAGCTTGGCACTCCAGATACTTCTCAAGCTACACCCCAATGGCCTGTACGGTCCCTGGCTTGACACACAAGGCTGTTCTGCAAGCGTCACCTCTGCTGGCTGGGTCCCTGGCTTGATACTCGCTGAAGTTTCCCGATTTCTTCACTGTCCCCGGTTGGTGAGAACACTGCTCCGGTACTTGCTTCAGCTACTCACTGTGGTCCCTGGTAATAAGGTGGATGGATCCTTAGTGGCGACAGCTTCCCCTCTACCTCCGACCATGACAGATTCTCTGACCGTCAGAACCATCACTTCTGGTTGGACTGTAAGCCCCAATCCCAACCCTGTGCTGCTCTCTTGCTTCTGGATAGGCCCTCAGACAGCCTAGCAGCCAGGTGTGATAGGCCCAAACTCCAGCCCAGCAGCCCGGGCAATACAACATACACTTCACCCAGACAGCCATCCAGGTGGCACAGAACCCTGATCACCTGACTCCACCCAAATATATAGGTGCTCCCAGCAGGCCAAGGGATTTAAGAAAATCCCTGCCCATTACCTGGGATACCCCTTATACCCATAATTTGACCTTGCATTACCCTTCTCGAATCTAATGCCACCAGGTACCCGGCCACCTAGCGGCAGAAGAGAGAAGTGCAGCAATTATAGACTTAGAGTGAAATCAATGGATCCCTAACAATAGGCCAAGGTAACTAAACCTGGCAGGTAAATTTAGAAGCAAACCCTGCCTAAACACCATGGTGCTACACATCATATCTCAAAGGTGCTCTATTGGATTGAGATCTGGTGACTGTGGAGGCCATTGGAGTAGAGTGACCTCATTTTCATGTTCAAGAAACCAGTGGGGAGATGACTTGAGCTTTGTGACATGGTGCATTATCCTGCTGAAAGGAGGCATCAGAAGATGGGTACACTGTAGTTTTAAAGAGATAGACATGGTCAGCAACAATACTCAGGTAGTCTGTGGAGTTTAAACTATGCTCAGTTGGTACTAAGGGGCCCAAAGTGTGCCAAGAAAATATCCTCCACACCATTACACCACCACCACAAGCCTGAACCTTTGATAGAAGGCAGGATGGATCCATGCTTTCATGTTGTTTTATGCCAAGCTCTGACCCTACCATCTGAATGTCACAGCTGAAATCGAGCCTCACTGACCAGGCAACGTTTTTCCAGTGTCCTATTGTCCAATATTGGTGAACCTGTGCAAATTGTAGCCTCAGTTTCCTGTTCTTAGCTGACAGGAGTGGCATCCGGTGTGGTCTTCTGCTGCTATAGCTCTGCTTCAAGGTTTGATGTCTTGTGCATTCAGAGATGGTATTCTGCATAGCTTGTTGTAACAAGTGGTTATTTGAGTTATTGTTGCCTTTCTATTATCTCGAACTGCCCATTCTCATCTGACCTCTGACATCAAGAAAGCATTTTTGTCCACACAACTGCCGCTCACTGGATATTTTCTCTTTTTCGGACCATTCTCTGTAAACCCTAGAGATGGTTGTGCATGAAAATCCCAGTAGATCAGCAGTTTTTGAAATACCTAGACCAGCCCATCTGGCACCAACAACCATGCCACGTTTAAAGTCACTTAAATCCCCTTTCTTCCCCATTCTGATGCTCGGTTTGAACTTCAGCAAGTTGCTTCACCACGTCTAGATGCCTAAATGCATTGAGTTGTCACCATGTGATTGGCTGATTATCAATTTGTGTTACCAAACAATTGAACAGGTGTACCTAATAAAGTGGCCGGTGAGTGTAGATATAAATAAATATTACATGACTGAAATTAAGAAAAATATGTAAAAATTAATACATTATCGTGGCTGTGGTGATCTTGGATCACATCCTCATACTTGGTGGGATTGCCGGTAGCAAAACATTTCTGGAAAGATGTATTTCTTATGATTTCAGCACTGTTTGAAATCCCTATCAATCCTGATCCTACAAAAGCACTTTTAAACTTAAAACCGGCCACTCTCTCTTACTGCCAATTCAAACTCCTATTACAGATCACTACAACCACAAAACAAACAATTGCCAAAGCTTGGAAATCCCCGTCCTTAATAATTGCTGAAACTTAAAATAGAGTCAATCAAGCAATGATCCATGCCAAAACAGAGGCACTCAACTCAACTCAACCAACTCAAGATAAAATATCCAACTTTGAGACTATATGGAATCCCTGGGTGACTCATTTTTTGCCTTCCAATTTCGATGCTTCCCTACAAAGACCTTGGTAATCTCAATTTATACTCCCATTCTCTGCATTCATGGTATGTGTTTATTACCATGTAGTACCCCGGGGACACCTACTACCTCTCATTTCTTTCTTCCCTATCTATTTTTTCTCTTGCCTAAAATTATTTAAATTTTTTATCCTCTTTCTCTCTTCTACTTTTTCCCCCTATTCTCTCTCTCCTCTTTCAATTTACTCTTTATATAGTTCTGGTAGCAGAACTTTTATTTCCTTGGTTATCATTATGCCAATTGTACATAGTTCCAATATGTAGTATAAGATTTTAGATTCCATAATAATGTTTTTTTTTTTTTAAACTATACTCTTGATTATAATTAGGACCTTTTTTATGAGTTCATTTTATATTAACCTGGTCTAAGTTGGTTTTATCCTCTCTTATACAATGTATGACGCAATCTTTTGAGTAGTTAGATCCATGCTAAAATTGTTTGTTAAACTACTTTTAGTTTATGCTGGAACTACAACTCAATATTATTACCATATATGTGATCTTTTCTTTTGCTGCCCCCATGTACTTATGTATACAAATTGTTAAAATTCAATAAACAAATTTGACAAGAAGAAAAAAAAATCAATACATTATGTAAACATGGTGAAAACCCATATAGATAATGCTAAGTATTGAGATATGATAGGTGTGAGTGGCTCTCTTTATTCAAACTGCAAATGATTGTAGTGAAAATGAACATATGAATGATGAAACAATGACTATACCAAACCCTAAGAGACCCACTGAGGGATATTTACTAAAACTGGAAAGTACTTGCCTCCAGGACTTCTCCTAAACCTCTCCCATCCTCTGGAATTCCCTACCCCAATCTGTCCGACTATCTCCAACTCTATCCACTTTTAGGCAATCCCTGAAAACTTTTCTCTTTAGAGAAACCTATCCTGCCTTCACCTAACAACCATACTTTCATTTTCTTCATCAGCTCTTCCCCCACAGTTACTATCTTTTGTATCACTTGACCCTCCATTCCAGATTGTAAACCCTAAGGAGCAGGACCCGCTGATTCCTCCTGTATTGAAGTGCATTGTAAC
Organism: Lithobates clamitans; assembly: GCA_037952925.1. Lineage (NCBI taxonomy): Eukaryota > Metazoa > Chordata > Amphibia > Anura > Ranidae > Lithobates > Lithobates clamitans. Next base: position 5,009,055 of record JBBGZY010000124.1, read on the forward strand.
TGTACTGTCTGCCTTCACAGAACTGCAGAAACTGTTCGCGCTATATAAATCCTGTATAATAATAAAAGTGCAAAATCCAGTGCAGCTCTGCATAGAAACCAATAGCCTTCCAGTTTTTTTTGTCAAAGCTTAATTGAGCAAGCTGAAGTTAGAAGCTGATTGACTACCATGTACAACTGCTCCAGTTTTAGTAAATCTCCTCCACTGGGATCCATCATGTATAACACTGGGCAGTGTTACTGAGTCGCAGAACATTATTTGTCCACAAGATGGCGGTGCTGATTTGTTTGCCTAACTGTGGCTGAATTCAATTACCGGGAGCAGTCTGGAAGATGTAGTCTTGAAGAAGGTTCCTAACTTCAGCAGTTCTGTCAGTGCAGGGACAAGGTCATCTAGAGACCAAACTATGCCCCCCCCAACGTGTATGAGTATTATGTGTCAGCAAAAATCCCCCCTAAAAAATTGAGCACTAATCTGCATGCTTACCCCCTAAGCATGAATTCCCCCAGTACAAATCTGCCTACCCCCACCCCCACCCCCTGGTGAAATCTCCCTTCACAGCACAAAACTTTGTCCCCATCCCCCCTAACAATAATGGGATCAAGAAGCCACGGTACAGGTTCCAGGACATTGCCTTGGACAAAGCCATCCCGAGACATCTTAGTAAAAAGTGTGACTGTCCTGGCAAATCTGGGACAATTGGCAAGTACAATGTAATGCAAGATTATCATGGGGCCCCCATGCACGTGGGGCCCCTGATCAGTGCCCAGGAGTGCCCATTAAGACAGCCCTGGGATCCAGTCCACTAACAATCCATTAGAAGGCAACAGGAAGGCTGGGCAGCTATTCCGTGGCCTTGTTAGTAAAAGACTGCTTGATGATCTGGGTGACGTTGATGCTGTAAGCATATAAGGGCCAGTGTAGCTTTACAGGGTACAGCCTTTACTGTATCTCTAATTTGGCCATTCCTTCTAGTCTCAGGGATCAAGAAGCACTATTTATGGGACAGTAAAGTTAGTGTCCTCCTCTTTGGAACTTGAACCTATCGGAGTATCCCATGCCCTATACCCCTCTTCAATTACAAGTTTCTCAGCATTAACACTTTCTCGCCTGGCTTATAGCAGATTGACGGCCAGAGGGGACTTTCTTCCTTCTGAGTGGACGTCATATGACATCCTCTCAGAAGGCGCCACACAGCGTCGCGATCTGTCACTGGTTGTGTCCACGGGACACAGCCGATGACTGATCACTATACCAGCCTCTTGCCAATATCATGTGATCACTGTGACCAATCACAGCAAATCACATGACAATTGTAAACAATGGATGTCTTCCTTTCATGCCATCCATTGTATACAAATGTGTTGCTAGCTGTGATTGGTGACAGTGATCACATGGTACAGGCAGGGCCAATCGCAGCCCACCTGTACCATGTGATTAGCTTTGGCTAATCACAGCTAATCATAAGACACTGAATGAATAAGTTTTATTTATGTAAAAAAAATAATTTCCTCTTACTATAAACCTTGAACTGTCTACTTTCCAAAAAGGAGTCATTTTAGGATATTTGTACTGTCCTGGTGTTTTTGGGCCTCAAGAAATCAGATAGGCCATCAGTACATCAAAATGAATACATTTTCAGATATATACCATAGTTTGTGGACTCTATAACTTTCCTATAGCCTAAATAATATACACAGATTTGGGTTATTTTACCAAGGAAATGTAGCAGGATACATTTTGGCCTAAATTTATGAAGAAAGGTTATTTATTTGCTAAATTGTAAAACAGAAACAGGGGGGGGTTCAAAATTTTCAGTCTTTTTTTGTTTATTTAGTGAAGAATAAAAAAACCCAGTGGTGATTAAATACTACCAAAAGAAAGCTTTATTTGTGTGAAAAAAAAGATATATATTTTTTTCTGAATACATTTTTATTGAAAATTAGAATGAAAACATACAAAGTAGAGTATGGTAAATTTCTTATGTGTACAGTGTTGCATGACGGCGAAATTGTCATTCAAAGTGCGACAGCGCTGAAATCTGAAAATTGGCCTGGTCAGGAAGGGGGTGTAGCGCTACCCCCGTGAGGGCCACTGGTAGAATCAGTACTCCACTGGTTTCCCCCACCCTGCAAGTCCTCGCCACCTCTGACACCCTGGGTTCAGACATTTTCTATCAATGACAGCAATGAAACAGACACACTACAATCTGATGAACCAATAAACTTTGTTTACTGATATGATAAAGACATTTGAAGGTGAACAACATAAACTTACACTCCATAATAATACTTCAGGTAGAATGTCACGAATGGTGAAATAGCAACAACAATGGATAATGGCAAATGATCAAATATAAAGAACAATTGACATGTGGCAACACTGAATAAATTACACTTTGCTACAATGTAAAGTAGTGAGTGTACAGCTTGTATAACAGTGTAAATTTGCTGCCCCCTCAAAATAACTCAACACACAGCCATTAATGTCGAAACCGATGCCAACAAAAGTGAGTACACCCCCTAGGTGAAAATGTCCAAATTGGGCCCAATTAGCCATTTTCTCTCCCCGGTGTCATGTGACTCTTTAGTGTTACAAGGTCTCTGGTGTGAATGGGGAGCAGGTGTGTTAAATTTGGTGTTATCGCTCTCAATCTCTCATGCTGGTCACTGGAAGTTCAACATGGCACCTCATGGCAAAGAACTCTCTGAGGATCTGAAAAAAAAGAATTGTTGCTCTACATAAAGATGGCCTAGGCTATAAGAAGATTGCCAAGACCCTGAAACTGAGCTGGAGCACGGTGGCCAAGACCATACAGAGGTTTACCAGGACAGGTTCTACTCAGAACAGGCCTCGCCATAGTCGACCAAAGAAGTTGAGTGCACGTACTCACCCTCATACCCTGAGGATGTCTTTGGGAAATAGACATATGAGTGCTGCCAGCATTGCTGCAGAGGTTGAAGGGATGGGGGGTCAGCCTCTCAGTGCTCATATCATATGTCGCACACTGCATCAAATTGGTCTGCATGACGTCCCAGAAGGAAGCCTCTTCTAAAGATGATGCAGAAAGCCCGCAAACAGTTTGCTGAACACAAGCAGACTAAGGACGTGGATCACTGGAATGTCCCGTGGTCTGATGAAACCAAAATAAACTTATTAGGTTCAGACAGTGTAAAGCGTGTGTGGTGGCAACCAGGTGAGGAGTACAAAAACAAGACAGTCAAGCATGGTGGTGGTAGTGTCATGGAATGGGGCTGCATGAGTGCTGCCGGCACTGGGGAGCTACAGTTCATTGAGGGAACCATGAATGCCAACATGTACTGTGACATACTGAAGCAGAACATGATCCCCTCCCTTCAGAGACTGGGTCGCAGGGCAGTATTCCAACATGATAACGACCCCAAACACACTTCCAAGACAACCACTGCCTTGCTAGAGAAACTGAGGGTAAAGGTGATGGACTGGCCAAGCATGTCTCCAGACCTAAACCCTATTGAGCATCTGTGGGGCATTCTTAAACTGAAGGTGGAAGAGTGCAAGGTCTCTAACATCCACCAGCTCTGTGACGACGTCATGGAGGAGTGGAAGAGGACTTCAGTGTCAACCTGTGAAGCTCTGGTGAACTCCATGCCCAAGAGGGTTAAGGTAGTGCTGGAAAAATAAAGGTGGCCACACAAAATATTGACACTTTGGTCCCAATTTGGACATTTTTATTTAGGGGTGTACTCACTTTTGTTGCCAGCCTTTTAGACATTAATGGTTGTGTGTGTTGAGTTATTTTGAGGGAACAGTAAATTTACACTGTTATACAAGCTGTACACTCACTACTTTACATTGTAGCAAAGTGTCATTTCTTCAGTGTTGTCACATGAAAAGATAGAATAAAATATTTACAAAAATGTGAGGGGTGTACTCACTTTTGTTGCCAGCGGTTTAGACATTAATGGCTGTGTGTTGAGTTATTTTGAGGGGACGGCAAACTTACACTGCTATACAAGCTGTACACTCACTACTTTACATTGTAGCAAAGTGTCATTTCCTTAGACCCCTTTCACACTGGGGCGGTTTGCAGGCGTTATTGCGCTAAAAATAGCGCCTGCAAACCGCCCCTAAACAGCTTCCGCTGTTTGCTCAGTGTGAAAGCCCGAGGGCTTTCACAGTGAAGCGGTGCGCTGGCAGGAGAAGAAAAAATCTCCTGCTAGCCGCATCTCTGGAGCGGGGAAGGAGCGGTGTATTCACCGCTCCTAAACCGCTCCTGCCCATTGAAATCAATGGGACAGGGCAGCTATACCGCGGCAATACCATGGCTATAGCCGCGCTGTACGAGTGATTTTAACCCTTTTTCGGCCGCCAGCGGGGGGTTAAAACCGCACCGCTAGCGGCTGAATACCGCGGTAAAACAGCGCTAAAAATAGCGCTGTTTTACCGCCGACGCCCCCTACCGCCCCAGTGTGAAAGGGGCCTGAGTGTTGTCACATGAAAAGATATAATAAAATATTTACAAAATTGTGAGGGGTGTACTCACTTTTGTGAGATACTGTAGATGTCACCACACTGGAATGTAAAGACACCAGTCACCTATTCATCAATTGGCATGGTGAAGGGATATATCACCTACTTGCATATTCCTGCACTTTGTATGGACTTACTTTGTTGTTTATTTTTCTCGTATTTTTAGTTTGTTGATATGCACTGATCAGTCACATCACCGTAGTTGTTGATTATCACCAGCACCTACTATTCACAGTTTATACTGTGCATCCATTGAGTGATATATGGGATATTACTTATTTTTTGGTTCTACATCTATCTACATTTTTGTAATGTTGCGTTTGCACAGCATATGCATTATTTATCGTAGGAAGACATCCATTTATGTTCACTTGTATAGTTGACGCACCTTTCAGAAGAATTTTTACCAATTGCAGGAGTTTGTCACTTTAAAAATACTTTTTTCTTACCTTATTACTTATAAGCTGGTATCTAACAGGGCAGCACCACTATTATATTATTACCTTTCATTGGCCATGGATCCGCTGATCGGTGCCTGCGGCAGTTTGTCATCACACCACATTCTGAGTGATAGCGCGAAAGTACTACTACTACTACTACTATAACACCAAACTGTTACTGCCATCTTGTGGCAGAAAAAGAGTTCTACAACCAGTAACGTTACCATCTGTTACAATAATAAGAATGAAAGGGGTTTTTTTAAAAAAAATTTTTGTATATATGGTTTTGATACCTCAAGAGAAACCAGGGAAAGCTAAATTTAAACAGATTCAACTTTAGCTTTAAAATTTTATTTTATTTCATAAACATTTAATATGATTTAACAAAAATATACTAAAATATTACTTTGTATTTTAATAACTGAAAAGTACATAATGACATACAGCAACCAGATGCCCAATAAGAACTAGCCAACTCTATATAGATGTATTCAGAACTCACTTCAAAGCAAAATTATCCACTTGACCTACAGAAGGTTTACCCCCCTTCCTGAATAGGCCATTTTTTGTGATACGGCACTGCGTTACTTTAACTGACAATTGCGCGGTCCTGCGACACTGTACCCAAATAAAATGTATGTTCCTATTTTCCCCACAAATACAGTCAGGTCCATAAATATTGGGACATCGACACAATTCTAATCTTTTTGGCTCTATACATATGGTTGCCACCTCATCCCTTTAAACCCGAACACATATTAATTACACACATTCTGTGGCTGATTAAGGTGGTAATTAAACTCACTTGGTGCCTTATCTGCATTTAATTAGCCTCAGAACCTGTGTAATTCAAAGGTGTTCGGGTTTAAAGGGATGAGGTGGCAACTCTATCTATACACCACCACAATGGATTTGAAATGAAACAAACAAGATGTGCTTTAACTGCAGACTTTCAGCTTTAATTTGAGGGTATTTACATCCAAATCAGGTGAACGGTGTAGGAATTACAACAGGTTGTATATGTGCCTCCCACTTTTTAAGGGACCAAAAGTAATGGGACAGATTAACAATCATCCATCAAACTTTCACTTTTTAATACTTGGTTGCAAATCCTTTGCAGTCAATTACAGCCTGAAGTCTGGAACGCATAGACATCACCAGACGCTGGCTTTCATTCCTGAAGATGCTCTGCCAGGCCTCTACTGCAACTGTCTTCAGTTCCTGCTTGTTCTTGGGGCATTTTCCATTCAGTTTTGTCTTCAGCAAGTAAAATGCATTCTCAATCGAATTCAGATCAGGTGATTGACTTGGCCATTGCATAACATTCCACTTCTTTCCCTTAAAAAACTCTTTGGTTGCTTTCGCAGTATGCTTCGGTCATTGTCCATCTGCACTGTGAAGCGCCGTCTAATGAGTTCTGAAGCATTTTGCTGAATATGAGCAGATAATATTGCCTGAAACACTTCAGAATTCATCCTGCTGCTTTTGTCAGCAGTCACATCATCAATAAATACAAGAAAACCAGTTCCATTGGCAACCATACATGCCCACGCCATGACACTACCACCACCATGCTTCACTGATGAGGTGGTATGCTTTGGATCATGAGCAGTTCCTTTCCTTCTCCATACTCTTCTCTTCCCATCACTCTGGTACAAGTTGATCTTGGTCTCATCTGTCCATAGGATGTTGTTCCAGAACTGTGAAGGCTTTTTTAGATGTTGTTTGGCAAACTCTAATCTGGCCTTCCTTTTTTTGAGGCTCACCAATGGTTTACATCTTGTGGTGAACCCTCTGTATTCACTCTGGTGAAGTCTTCTCTTGATTGTTGACTTTGACACACATACACCTACCTCCTGGAGAGTGTTCTTGATCTGGCCAACTGTTGTGAAGGGTGTTTTCTTCACCAGGGAAAGAATCATTCGGTCATCCACCACAGTTGTTTTTGGTGGAAGACCCGGTCTTCCGGGTCTTTTCGTGTTGCTGAGCTCACCGGTGTGTTCTTTCTTTTTAGGGATGTTCCAAACAGTTGATTTGGCCACACCTATTGTTTTTGCTATCTCTCTGATGGGTTTGTTTTGTTTTTTCAGCCTAATGATGGCTTGCTTCACTGATCGTGACAGCTGTTAGGATCTCATATTGAGATGTTGACAGCAACAGATTCCAAATGCAAATAGCACACTTGAAATGAACTCTGGACCTTTTGGTTCCTTAAAAAGTGGGAGGCACATATACAAACTGTTGTAATTCCTACACCGTTCACCTGATTTGGATGTAAATACCCTCAAATTAAAGCTGAAAGTCTGCAGTTAAAGCACATCTTGTTCGTTTTATTTCAAATCCATTGTGGTGGTGTATAGAGCCAAAAAGATTAGAATTGTGTCAATGTCCCAATATTTATGGACCTGAATGTAGAGCTTTCTTTTGGTGGTATTTGGTCACCTCTGCGTTTTTTCTTTTTTGCTCCAGAAACAAAGAATGACCGACAATTTTGAAAATAAAGTAATATTTTTACTTTCGGGGCTAAAACATATCCAATTAAAAAATGTAAAAAAATCAAATTTCAATTTAGGCCAATATGTATACTACTACATATTTTTGGTAAAAAATATCCCAATAGGCGAATATTGATTGGTTTCCGCAAATTTTATAGTGTCTACAAACTGTGGGATATATATATATATATATTTTTTTTTTTTTTTAACTTGTAATGGCGGCGATCAGCCACTTACAGCGGGACTGCGATATTGTGGCGGACAAATCAGACACCAAATTTATGACACTTTTTTGGGGACCAGTGACAATATTACAGTGATACAGTGCTAAAATATGCACTGTCACTGTACTAATGACACTGGCAGGGAAGGGGTTAATATCAGGGGCAATCAAAGTGTTAACTGTGTGCCTAGCTAATGTTTCAGTGTAGTGTGGGAGGTGCTTTTACTAGTGGACGGCATGGATCAGTGTTTCTGCTTCCATGTCTTCTGTACTAATAGAATGGCAATCACACCCAAAACCCAGAAGTGCAGAATCACGTATATACGGTATACGTGATTCTGCACAGCACAGCCGCCCTTTAGCAGTAAATCTGCTATGCGGCGGTCAGCAAGTGGTAAAACAAATGCTTGTTAGAGTATAGCTGCAGCCATTTTTTTTTTATTACATTTTGGATACAAAACAGGGTCTTTTTTTTCATCTAATGTATGTTGGTTCTCTATTGGAGAGATTTCCCTTCACTTCCTGTCCTGTAGTCAAAATAAAAAGTTAGTGAAAAGCTCACTAAAGTGAAGGAAATCCCCTCTCAGAAAGCTGTCACCGCAGATTTCTCCTCTACACCAGTGGTCATCAACCCTGTCCTCAGGGCCCACTAACAGGCCAGGTTTTATGTATTACCTTGGGGAGATGCAGACTAGAATACTGCAATTACTGAGCAGCAAATGATATCACCTGTGATGTATTTCAGTTATCTTGCAAACCAGGCCTGTTAGTGGGCCCTGAGGACAGGGTTGATGACCACTGCTCTACTCCATTTCTAAGGGCAACTAAAAATTTTGGATTCTCCCATTACATTCTTTACCAATGATAATGGTCACCAGAACAAATAGAAAGGGTGATCCTTACTAGATGGGACACAGACATCAAAGGGAACCTGATAGGGGTTCTAGTCCTTGGATACTCTATCCAAAAATAAAATAAATGTTTTGTGTTTAGATATACTTTAAGGTAAACCTGGCCCAAGAACTGATTTACTTAACCCTGGTTTGATACCTACTGTTGATTTTAGCGCACTCCCCTACCAATGGACATCCTAATTCCCTTTTGTCACTATTATTTTGGAAGTCAGTAAATATGCGGGTGTAAGCACACCCTCCACCCCAACAAAAACAACGCTTGGACTTGGAAATTGGCCAGTAAAGCACTTGCTTCATTGAAGAAGTGGGGAAAAAGTAACTCCCAAAAGTACATTTTATTTTTTAACAAACTCATCTAATAATGGGAGCAACATGGGGAAAATTCTAAAAATATTAGCAGCTGTGTTATAATGCCTGCTATCTGATCATTAGTTAGAAACCATGTCATGTACTAAAATTCTTTCAGCAATGGATATACAGTACCTGTAAGGAGGAGGCTGAAATCTGAAGGATTAATGATGTTACTACAATGTATGTTCTCCTCATACATCTATTATCTGAGTTTGACTTTGTAATGTGTTTACTGACTAAGAAATGGTTACACCGATAGATTAGCATGGCTGAGAGAATCCCAACATGTACTTTTTTAACCAAAATTACTATGAGTTTTATGAGATCGCACATCATATGGAGATAAACTCCCTTTTCTCTGTAGACTGTACCCTAAATGTATTGTAATCCATCCTTCTTTATTTTGTATAATACAAGGGACATTTCCCTTAATAAAGCGGACATGTTTTTGACATCATCTCATGTGCAAGTCATTTATTGTGTCCTCAGGGCCCCGGTGGAGTGTATCCAGCTGTCTGGTCCTCTACAAAAACCTTCCTCTCTTGCCAATGACACCACTCAACTTCCCTGATGCAGAGAAATAATCCCCTGAAGTCCACTGGGAAACCAGCACTTCTGGGAGTGTGGTTCTCTGTGGTCCCCCCCAGCTTTCACTGGTTCCTCATGCTGACCTCACACCACTAATGTATCCTGGGGTCAGAGGGAGAGACCTGTGAAAGCTGTAAGAAACCACAGAGTTCAACTCTCCTGGAAGTGTTGGTTTTCTAAGGGACTTGTAAGGACTATTCCTCTGGAAAGTGGCAGCATTGAGCAATGTGGGTGGTAACAGAGGTAGGTATTCAGCCTATTCTTTACAGGTATGTCATTTGCTGATAGTATTTAAGTACATGTCAAGGTCTCTTTAAGTAAACCAGCACTCAGTACATATTGCTTAGCTAATGAAGTTTATTAGGGGTACTCAATATGTATCTCAGCAAGCCCATACTCCTTTACATATGTATCCAATCTTGTGTTCGCAATTGCGGTCATTCCATGCTTGCACGCCTCCTATAATTTCCGCACAGTGTTCATCATCATGATCATTATTGGGTTCCCCTTCATTCCAGGCACTGGAAAAAGATTAAAAAGATAAGAATATTTCCATTTTTCATTTTTTATGAATATCACAACCATTAATGAGGGTGTCTGTAGTGCCTAGGAGAAAACCTAATCCGCAGTTATTTGCCCAAGTAAGAAAAAGGACTTGTATCCACATCCTTCAGGCTTGTGTCAACCGCATCATTTTACACTTTGAGGCACCTCTGAAATCATTGGTGCATTTGATCTGCAGTTGACCTCCTTTTGACCTGCATTTGACTTGCTTTAAGTGGATTTTCATTTCCATAGATTTGTATGGGAATGCAAAATCTGTTTGAAGTAAACAAAGGCTCATTAACACAGGCCCTTATGCAGGTTTTCCATACAGTATATATCGAGAGTGAATGCTAAACAGGCCCAAGAAAACTGGAGACTTCTGCAATGTCGAAAAAAAAAAAAATGGTGAAAAAAAATATAGACTCCTTTTGAGAAAGTAAAAAAAGAATTTGGTATTAAAGGGGTAGTAAACCACAAAAAAAGTAAAATTGGGCATCGGGCAGTTTAAGTCATAATGTGTAGTGATGATCAAAAAACACCCCAGGGTTCGGTCCTACACCAGAACTCCAGAATAGGGAAAAAGTTCTGACCCAAACCCAGAACCCTATTGAAGTTTTTGCGACCCAAACGCAAAACATCAAAAGTCCCCATTTTTAAGGCTTATATGCAAGTTATTGGCCATAATGCATAATACTCACTATATCTCTCAGCAAATAGCTTGGGGTGTCTACTTTCCAAAATTGGGTCATTTGGGGGGGGGGGGGGGTTTATGCCACCTGGGCATTCCATGGCCTCCGAAACTGTGATAGGCAGTGAAGAGTGAAATCAAAAATGTACGCCCTTAGAAAGCCTGAAGGCGGTGATTGGTTTTCGGGGCCCCGTACGCGGCTAGGCTCCCAAAAAGTCCCACACATGCGGTATCCCCGTACTCAGGAGAAGCAGCTAAATGTATTTTGGGGTGCAATTCCACATATGCCCATGGCCTGTACGAGCAAAATATCATTTAGTGACAACTTTGAGCAAAAAAAAAAAAAAAAATTTGTCTTTTTCCCTGTAACTTGTGTCACAATATAAAATATTCCATGGACTCGACATGCCTCTCAGCAAATAGCTTGGGGTGTCTACTTTCCAAACTGGGGTCATTTGGGGGGGTTTTGAACTGTCCTGGCATTTTATGCACAACATTTAGAAGCTTATGTCACACATCACCCACTCTTCTAACCACTTGAAGACAAGTAATTGCGCAGCGATTTTTCAAACGCATTTTTTTGGGAAAAAACACACTTTTTTAAATTTGAATGCACTAAAACACACTATATTGCCCAAATGTTTGATGAAATAAAAAAGATAATCTTAGGCCGAGTACATGGATACCAAACATGACATGCTTTGTTGCCACTTCACAAACATGCAGTGGCAACAAAATAAATACATTTTTAAAAGCCTTTAAAAGCCTTTACAGGTTACCACTTTAGATTTACAGAGGAGGTCTACTGCTAAAATTACTGCCCTCGATCTGACCTTCGCGATGATACCTCACATGCATGGTGCAATTGCTGTTTACATTTGACGCCAGACCGACGCTTGCGTTCGCCTTAGCGCGAGAGCAGGGGGGGACAGGACACTTATTAGGTGCACCTCGCTTGTAGCTTGTTGGACTTACTTTTGCGTTTAGAACTGCCTTAATTCTTCATGGCATAGATTCAGCAAGGTGTTGGAAACATTCCTCAGAGATTTAGGTCCATAGTGATATGATGGCATCACGCAGTTGCTGCAGATTTGTCAGCTGCACATCCAAGATGCAAATCTCCCGTGCCACCACATCCCAAAAGTGCTCTATTGGATTGAGATCTGGTGACTGTGGAGGCCATTGGAGTACAGTGACCTCATTGTCATGCTCAAGAAACCAGTTTGTGATGATCTGAGTTTTGTGACATGGCGCATTATCCTGCTGGAAGTAGGGTTTTTGTTATGATTAAAAGTGAAATGCAGCGCTAATGATGATAGCAAATGGTGGAAAACACATCGGTAATGGTGACCATTACAAAAAAACACATAGCTGAAACACTTGTAACATGATACGAAATGATGGGTGTTTAGGTGAGATACAGTAATGTCCCAGTATATAACTATGAATCGAACACCGGAAAGTCCCAAAAATAGGCTGGATATAAATGTTGGACTGGTGTAGGAATCTTCTCCTCTGTATAGCATAGGTTATACGGTCATGAAATGGAAATAGATGGAATACGCTTACCGACAGGAGTGGATTCGGATGCCGGTGACACCGAATCAAGCAGGCTCTGAGATCCTTGATGGACGGTGGTTGGTCCTAGAAACCCCGGATCTCAAGGTGGATCTATCTTCTGTGGTCCACGTCACGACTGCCGATTCAGAAGACCAAGGAGAGATTACCGCCACGGGAAAGTCTCCAGAGTATGGGTGGTTCCCAAAAAGATGGATAAAACGCCAATAGTGCAGATCAAATGACGTATTTTATTGGATATCACCAATAATCGACAAACGATATAAAAAGCGTGATCACGTATAAAACAATAAAATCAAATGTAGGGAAGGCTCGCCTTAATCTTCCATTTCATGACCGTATAACCTATGCTATACAGAGGAGAAGATTCCTACACCAGTCCAACATTTATATCCAGCCTATTTTTGGGACTTTCCGGTGTTCGATTCATAGTTATATACTGGGACATTACTGTATCTCACCTAAACACCCATCATTTCGTATCATGTTACATGTGTTTCAGCTATGTGTTTTTTTGTATTGGTCGCCATTACCGATGTGTTTTCCACCATTTTCTATCATCATTAGCGCTGCATTTCACTTTTATTTTTGTTTATAATATTGGTCATATTTTATGTAGCTGCTTTTTTTGTATTGGGTTAGCGCAGTGTTATTTACATTTTTGTTATGATTACACATTATGATTGCTTATACCAATGAATTTTATTGGTATAAGCAACCATTTTTGCTGCATGAAACTGGTTAATTCAGTGTCTTTTGCATACCTCCCAACTTTTTGAGATGGGAATGAGGGACACCTATCAGCAAAAGTATGCAGGCATAGGACACACCCCTTGCCACGCCCCCTTAAGGGAGAATTGTACAAAAAAAACCCAAGATTTATTAAACCCACAAGTGCTTTTTTTTACCACTACTATTCCTTTATATGGGATTTTGGAATTTACAAATGCAGCAATTTAGAAATCAGATAAAAGGTTTAGTGCTGGAAAACACTTTTTGATAGATAAAAAGTGCATTTTATATACAACTATATAAATCAGACCAAAATGAGGGACAAATGAGGAGGAATGAGGGACAGAGGGACATTGCTCCAAATCAGGGACAGTCCCTCGAAATCAGGGACAGTTGGGAGCTATGTCTTTTGTTGTGATTAGCTATGATTGGCCAAAGCTAATTACATGGTAAAGATGGTCTGTGATTGGCCCTGTTTGTACCATGGGATCACTGTGACCAATCACAGCTAGCAGCACAAGTGTATACAATGGATGGTATGAAAGGAAGCCCTCCATTGTTTACAATTGTCATGTGATCTGCTGTGATTGGGCACAGCGATCATAAGGGGAATGGCAGCTGACCAGTACAGTGATCAGTCATTGACTTTGTCCGTTGAACACAGCGGATACAGATCGCGACGCTGTGTGGCCATGCGAGAGGCGCATTCTGGGAGGACATCATATGACATCCTCCCAGAACAACAGAGCTCCCGCCCGCCCTATAGTACAATAACGGAAGGTGTTAAGCTATTTTGTAATGTTCACAACATATTCTACTTATTTCAGTAAACTTACCTAAATTTCAGAGGGGTTTCATCAGCCCACACCCATATATCAGTGTCCTCACTGCTCCGCTTCAGTCCCATCCAGAATCTACCTCCTCCTATGGTTGGCAGTAAAGCATTCTGTTGCATAAAAAAAGAACTAGTTACCAGAAATATTTTACTGGAAAAATATAATCTATGTGTATTGAACATTGAAGGTCGCACTGTCCAATACCTACAGTATATTGTGTCTTCATCTTGTTTATGACCCTTCCATTTATAATTAGTACATCTGCTTGAATATAGCCCTCTGTTCTATGTATCTCTTGTTTAAATTATTTTAAATGCCCTTTTTGTGCAACACTTCAAGAGTCAGTCTGTCCAAAACTAATATATCACTGGAGTGGGCTTTATTGAGTTGGATTACCAAAATTCTCATCGGTACATTCGATCACATGATAAATGTCATCCGAAAGTTCTTAAAAAACATTTGCTTTTAACATTCTATTTTGAAGTGAATGGACTTTCCTGAACAAAAACTACATACGCCTTTTCCATACAGTACAGCTCCTTCCAATTTCTCATCACTGCGGTAAAAAAATCTGACACCACTGACAATTTGAAAATGAAATAAATGTTCTTAAAATTAAAATTTTAAAGAAAGTTCTACTAGTTTATGGCCAGCTTAACTATTACTTTTGCATGGACTAACCCTTTAAAATGATAAAGTCACTCAATAGCATTAACAAAACTGTTTTTGAGTCCTCCATGTAACATAGTTGTATTCTGCCAGTACAGCTGTTATTTTTTAACTTCATATACCGTATATACTCGAGTACAAGTCAAATTTTTCAGCACATTTTTTTTGTGCTGAAAGTGCCTTTCTCGACTTATACTCGAGTCAAGCACTTTTCTGCAGCAAAAAATTTCATTTTCCGAACCGACTTTGGGGCCCTGTATCTCAGGGCCACTTGGTGCTAGAAACCCCCAATTTGGTATGCAAACCCAGTTGTACCACAACATATCCAAAGCTGGGGTTCCTAGCACCAAGTGGCCCTGAGATACGGGGCCCCAAAACTGGTTCGGAAAATGTCATTCTCTGCTGCAGAAAAGTGCTTGACATTTTCTGAACTGATTTTTGGGGCCCTGTATCTCGGGGCCACTTGGTGCTAGAAACCTCAGCTTTGGAAATTTTATGGTGCTAGTTCCACTGGGTTTGCACACCAAATTTGGGGTACTTAGCACTAAGTGGCCCCAAGATACGGGGCCCCAAATTTGGTCAACTGTGTCTATCTGCAGCAATGTCATTTCGGGACCCTTTGGGTTCAGAGACCCCAAATTTTGGCTGCAGCTAGGGGGCATCTAGGAACCCTTAACTACCAAGTTTGAAGTTCAGGGGACCTATGGCTGCAAATGGGCACAGTGAGGCATGCAAATGGGCACAGTGAGGCATGCAAATGGGCACAGTGATGCTGCAAATGGGCATTGTTGACCCTCTTTTCCACTTACAGTAGCTGTGCATTTCTCACCCTCGTCTTATACTCGGGTCAATACGTTTTTCCCATTTTTTTGTGGTAAATTAGGGCCTCGACTTATACTCGAGTATATACGGTATTCACTTAAAGAGGAACTGCAGTCTGCTCACATAATTTGTAATAAAAACATCTTTGCCATTCTGCAGCTTCCCTCCAACCCCTTTGCATATTATTTTATATATACTGTGATTCTGTACTTGCCAAATATGCTGCATAAATCTCCCTCCAGTGTGTGTGGCTGCAACCATTTTAACTGTAGGCAGCTGAAGCTGCTGCCTGTTCACTTCCTGGATTTACACAGGCGCACCTCCAGCTCTGCAGCTCTCATTGGCCCTCTTATGACTCATTCTCCCTCCCTTCCTGGCAAACTCTCACAAGATTCAGAGAGAAAGCCCTGCAAGATGTCATAAGCCTAGGCTTTTTACCAGACAAGAAACAGAACAAGGGCTGTATAAGGTAATTACTGGCAGAAAAAAAAATGTTTTACTATCCAAAGTTAAAACAACAAGGGCAGAAGATTTAATAGATGGAAGGGTGAAAAAAATGACTTTAAAGTGGTTGTCAATCCTTGTGTATACTTAGTAAAGTGACTGGCCTCAGGTGATATACAAAGATGAAAACAATCCTTCTACATAAGTTGTACCTGTTTATCTGCTGCCCTCTCTTCTCTACAGCTATTCAAAGTGCAGTATTCATAAAGCTTAAATTGGTCTTCAAAGAGCAACGTATGATCAATAGAATTTGGTTTGCACAATTTGCACGGAGCGCTTTTTTTGTACAGTATTGCACAAGATAAATGATAGCTGCAAGCAGCACTTGAAGGATGTTATTCATTAATTGACTTTCTCTTTAAAGCTGCACTATATAAAAAACACGGAACCCCCTTGTCAGGGCTTTAATGCAGCCAGTGATATACACTACAAAAAAAGGGTTGTAGAATAATCAAATATAATTTTTATTGGTACAAAACATATTAATAGTTTCAGACATCTCATCACTCCATGGTCACTTGTAGCCATTGGAAGCAACTTGACTGGTAATTTTACAAAATACAAAATATGAAAATGCTTATGTAGACATATGGATTTAATTTAATTGATTCTATATCTCTTGTTTTGTCGAAAGATTGTGATACATGCTTACCTCTTCACAGCTGTTAGCCACCTGTCCTCTGAAGAAGACCCACCGGGGTCGAAACGCGTCAGCACTTTAATAATTATATAATTTGATCTCTGTTGCCTTGGATACACTGTATTGTGTGAGATATTGGATTGTATACTGCTGTATACTGGATTGTATATTGTTGCCGGTCCATGCTTCCCTTTTTTAACAATTTTTGTACCACAGCTCATGTCTCGACTTTTAATGTCTGAAACTATTAATATGTTTTGTACCAATACAAATTATATTTAATTATTCTACAACCCTTTTTTTGTAGTGTATATCACTGGCTGCATTAAAGCCCCGACAAGGGGGTTCCGTGTGTTTTTTATATGCATCTCGTGGGGTGCGCAGCCCTTTTTACCCTGCCCCTCTGAGTGTCCCCCTTTTTTTTCAAAGCTGCACTATATGGATTATGCACTATATGGGTCATTATAATTTTATAATTTAGTATTATTTGCAGGGGCGTAACTAGAAATAGCAGGGCCCCATAGCAAAATGTATGGGGCCCCCCTGCAAACAGCCCCCCCCAAAGCTGCCCTAGTGTCAATGCAGCGTGACCTGTGCCCAATACAGCGTGACCTGTGCCCAATGCAGC
Organism: Lithobates clamitans; assembly: GCA_037952925.1. Taxonomy (NCBI): domain Eukaryota; kingdom Metazoa; phylum Chordata; class Amphibia; order Anura; family Ranidae; genus Lithobates; species Lithobates clamitans. Next base: position 5,026,221 of record JBBGZY010000124.1, read on the forward strand.
GTGACCTGTGCCCCATACAGCGTGACCTGTGCCCAATACAGCGTGACCTGTGCCCCATACAGCGTGACCTGTGCCCAATACAGTCTGGCCTGCCTGTGCCCCATACAGCCCCACTTATGCAGAGGAATAGGCAAGTCACCCGGATCAGCAGAGAGCGGGATTGCCCGCTGTAATAGCTTTCATTTGAATTTCCTGTCTTCCCGGGGCTCATCGTCACATAGCCCCACCTCTTGGCCCGACGCCTTTGATGACGTCACATGTCCCGCATTGGATAGGCGTTCTGTCTATCAAAGACACCAAAAGGTGGAGCTATGTGACGTGAGCCCCGGGAACACTGGAAGTTCTAATGAAAGCTATTACATCGGGCAATTCAGCTCTCTGCTGATACGGACAGCTCGCCTCTTCCTTTCCTCTCTCTTCCCCTGGCTGGGAGACTGTGCCGGCGGTGCTCTTATTTTCACTGGGCTTCAATCGGCTGCGGGCCCCATATCGCCCGCATGGTTCGCTATGGTGGTAGTTACGCCCCTGATTATTTGGTATAGTTTGTGGTTGATGGTTTAAGCGCTGTAATAAAGATGAGATCTTTATTGAGATGCGGGGAATATTTTTTTTTTTCTACACAGACATGTGTTTACATCCACCTGTCCAGCACACTCCTCTCAAGTCACAACAGGCCAAGCTGTCTAGCAAAATTGTCAGTTACAGGGTTGGGAAACAAACAAACCCTATAAAACGAGCAGGGGTGCTTAAAATGACCACCTTTTGTTTGTTGTAAACTTTTTAATAACTTTTGCTGCAACCTCCTAGCTGGAGTTGGGCTATAATTTGTTTGGACTCTGTCCATAGTGACAACAGATGTGCTCACTGCAAAAATGAACAGCATTGTCACTCTTTTATAAGAAGTTGAAAAACAACAGATTCACTAGCAGGATCAACAGGTAAAAAAAAAAATTATTATTGTTTTTTAAGAGCTCTAAAAATACATTATACACAGTCTAAAGCCTGTGTGTATGCCGGTCTGTCCGACAGAAGCCAGCTGTTCTTGCTGGAAAACCAACAGCCGACCGACTCCCGATCAGCACTCTCAGCCAATGGCAGATCGGAGTGTTCTGGCAGGGGGGTCGTCCCCCTGTCAGAACACAACAGCTCAGCCGGGGAGATCGCTGAACTAACCTTACATGGTTAGTAGAGTGGCTCTGACTGGAGATGACAATTTGGAGAAAACAAAACTGTAGTGTGTACCCGGTTTAAAAAGTCAATTGCTGGACTGTCCTTTATGATCTTTAGAATTTAAATATTAGACTCTAAACATACTTTTATTGGAGCAAATAATTGATCAATGACTTTGTCATTACTTATGATACAGAAGCGATTCCTGTATTGCACTTTTGGAACAAACAAGGTTCAGTTTTGGTAGCATTGTTTCCCAATAGTAAAAAAGTAGAACTACTGTATAGTACTGTATAGGCAAAACTTTTTCTTTCATTTTGGATACAGTAAGGGAGGGTCATAACCTCTGTCTGTATACTACTGGAGAGATTTCCCTTCACGTCTGGTCCCATGGCCAAAACAGGAAGTGAGAAGAAATTCCTGCAAATTAAGGAGATTCCCTGGGGACCCCCAGGTCACCAGAACTAGTTTCCTCGTTGGAAGATTTCCCCTCTATTACTGTTCTGATGTCAAGCCAAAATTTGGTATTTTCTTTTACTTTCACATCTCCCTAAGGAGGTCTCTTACAGCAAAAGAAAACTAATAGGTGTTTCTAATCCATCCCCACACTGTCCAAAACAAAAAAGTTTTGCTTTTAGTTGTACTTTAAAGGGGTTGTAAAGGTATTTTTTTTATTTTTTAAAAATAACAAACATGTTATACTTACCTTCACTGTGCAGCTCGTTCTGCACAGAGTGGCCCCGAAACTGCTTTTCTGGGGTCCCTCGGCGGCTGTCTCAGCTCCTCCCCGCAATAATTAACCACCTTCATGCGAGCTCCCTCGCATGGTGGTAAGTTATTGCGGGCGCGCTCCCGTGATACAGCCGGCGGCTATAGCCGCTCGCTGTATCACTCGGCCCCGCCCCCCAGCGTGCCGCGTCATTGGATGTGATTGACAGCAGCGCGAGCCAATGGCTACGCTGCTTCCAATCCATCCACTGTAGCCAATCAGCGGCCAGGCTGTGCAGCGGAATCGAGGACGTGAACGAGCAGCCGAATTTCGAGGGGTCAGGTAAGTAAAACGGGGGGGCTGGGGACGGCGGTATGGTTAGTAGTTTTTTCACCTTAATGCATAGAATGCATTAAGGTGAAAAAAATTTTACCTTTACAACCCCTTTAAAGTCCGTTTCCTCTTCCTCCCTCAACATATCAGATTAACACAGAAATAGGGAGTCTAATGCTCGGCGGACTTTGACAGACTTTACGACGGACTTTGTGAATGAACGGACTTGCCTACACACAATCCACCAAAGTCCGTCGAATTCGTACGTGATGACGTATGACCGGACTAAAACAAGGAAGTTCATAGCCAGTAGCCAATAGCTGCCCTAGCGTGGCTTTTTGTCCGTTGAACTAGCATACAGACGAGCGGACTTTTCGACCGGACTCGATTTCGACGGATTGATTTAAAACATGTTTCAAATCTAAGTCCGTCCAACTTTTGAGAAAACAAAGTCCGCTGGAGCCCACACACGATCGAATTGTCTGACGAAATCCAGTCCACCGGGCAAAGTCTGCCGTAAAGTCCGCTCATGTGTACGCGGCATTAGACTGAATGCACACAGACTTTTGTCTCAGATTTACCAAAACCATATAATATGAGGTCAGACCTTAGGGGTTTCAATTTGTATGCAATCAGCCAGGCCCTTGCACCACGTGGTTTTGGTAAATCTGAAGACGAAAATCTAATAGTGTGTATGGGGTCTTACAAAAGGTAAAATGGGGTGGGGACATGTTTTTATAAAAAAGTTTACATTTTACTTAGTGTTAGTTGTCGGTATCACTAATCTATAGCTTGACTTTACATCCAGTTTTCATGGAAGGTTTAATCATATGCTCAGCATGAATTGCTTAAATTTGTGATAGGTTCATTTACCAAGCTACCAGGAAAAATGAGAGATATAAATACTCTGCTGGTTAGTAAACTTTCACTCTCTTCACTACGTACTCAAACACATGACATCCAGAGGCAAGTCAGAGATTTACCATTTCATATATGTCCTTCATGATCAGGAGGACACCGTTACGGGTTGCACATTGCTCTCTGCTCTTCTCCCATGATTTCAAACTGTACTCGAAAAAGTAGCAAAAGTTATGAATTAACTTCCATCCTCGGGGGCAACTGATACAGCTTCCCCCTGTTGTGTCCACTGGTGAAGAAAGGATAACACGATAAAAGCCAAAGTGAAATATTAACAAACCAATATAAATTGTTTGGAAATGCAACGTATGTTTGATGGGTTTTGTACCATTACATGTTCTGATTTATAAGGGCATTTTTTTAGGATCAGTTCCTTTCAGTGCAGTTGTTTTAGTGCAGTAGTTTGGGCACTAAAATCTGAAATATGCTAAGCTCATGCCAGAATTTTTGTCCTTGATATCATATTAATGTATTTTTTATTTTGATTATGAAATTTTCAAAACTGTAGCATTGTTGCCTCTACAATAGCCTTGATAGTAGGAGTACATGTTAATGAGATGGGCTGAGATTTAGGAGTTAGAAAGAAGCATGCAGACTGGTACTGGGGCAGTCCTCTGGTAACCAAGCAGAGGAATGCAAAGTGCACCAAAACCTGAGCTATGATAGACATAGCTCCCAACTGTCGCTGATTTCGAGGGACTGTCCCTGATTTGGAGCAATGTCCCTCTGTCCTTCTTTCCTCCTCATTTGTCCCTCATTTTGGTCTGATCTATATAGTTGTGTATAAAATGCACTTTTTATCTTTCAAAAAGTGTTTCCCAGTGCTAAACCTTTCATCCAATTTCTAAATTGCTGCTTTTGTACATTTTACAAGCCAATATAAAGGAATAGTAGTGGTAAAAAAAAAGCACTTGTGGATTTAATGAACCTTATTTTTGGTTAATTCTCCTTAAAAGGGGTGTGACAGGGGGCGTGTCTTATGTCTACATATGTTTGTTAATAGGTGTCCCTCATTCCTATCTCAAAATGTTGGGAGGTATGGATAGATTATGCTTGTGCATAGAAAGATGAGGTGGACCCAGGGTTCAGAAGTGAAAGCTGCTGTCCACCAACCCTAATGATTCCACCATTTAGTCCACTAAAACCAAATGTACTAAGGAAATTATGTGTTAGAAGGTTAAAACTGGTATGAATAAGTCATAGGGAAACAAAGTGTGATTTTCATAAATGATAAATTTGCAGCAAACATGTAAACTCAAATGTAAGAACGACTGCAAAGGCAGTCACAACCTTTATCAGCGTTCCATACCATAGTAATTTAGAATACGCTTATTAGAAATATGATGTATACAAGGAAATAAAAGCAAACAATAGCAAAAAGTGACGGTACTTTAGGCCTAATTAGCAGCCTCTCTAGCATCTCCTGCCTGCCCACCACTATCAGTGCCTTATTCTAGTGGCTACTATAGCATATCCAGCCAGCCTAGTACCCTTATGCCGCGTACACACAATCGCACATTCTGACAACAAAATCCATGTTTTTTTTCCGACGGATGTTGGCTCAAACTTGTCTTGCACACACACGGTCACACAAAGTTGGTCGGAAATTTTGAACGTCAAGAACGCGGTGATGTACAACACGTACGACGACCGGAGAAAAATGAAGTTCAATAGCCAGTGCGACTCTTCTGCTTGATTCCAAGCATGCGTGGAACTTTGTGCGTCGGAATTGTGTACACACGATCAGAATTTACGACAACGGATTTTGTTGTCGGAAAATTTGAGAACCAGCTCTCAAATTTTGTGTGACGGAAATTCCGATGGAAAATGTCCGATGGAGCCTACACACGGTTTGAATTTCCGACAATAAGCTCCCATAGAACATTTTCCATTATCGTGTGTACGGGGCATTAGTCTAGACAAATCTAGTGTCTCCCTGCCTTGCACCACCTTCACAGAAGATAGCAACTCAAAGTTTTGTCTGCCCACCACCTTCAGTGGGCCACAAAGATGGTCACAGTGGGCTGTACATGTGACATGCCTAATGTAAAAAAGGCATATTTGTGTTGGCTGGAGTAACACCATGATAGAGAACATTTTGTGAACACCTGCCTTGCTTGGCTGTCTGCAATCTTGAAGGGTGTTTTTAGTCTAGCCACATTCATTTTTTTATAGACACAACAGAAAGTGAGAGGAAATCTTTTCAAAGTGAGACAAATCCTCTTCTAAGACAGTTGTCTCTGTAATAAATGTTATTATTGAAAGATTTCTCCTTTATTCCTGTCCTGGATACAACTCAAATTGTTAGATTTTCCTTTGCTTTCATTTACAACAGTGGCCATTACAAAAGAGTGAATCTTCCAAGAGGAGACAAAGACAGCAATAAATACCTAAATGGGGTTCACTTTTAATACGCTTTACTCATTATTGGAAAAAAAAAAAAGTAATCCTCAACTATTTTATTTATTAAATACCAACAGTAGTAAACCAAAATTAGCTGGACATACTGTAATGTATAATGTTGAAAAGATTTCATCCAAATGCCTTCTCCATTTCAAATAATAGTAGCATTTTTAAACTGAAGAAGCCACTCAGAGAGTAGAAACATGTTCCACAATAAACATCTAATCCTGTTGACTTTGGTTTCTTCTGGAAGATATTTAGTAAAGACCTCACCTGGTATCAAAGCACATTCCCCACACTTCTGGTAGTTCTATAGTCTACCCTAGACTCGCTTGTATATGTTCAGTATTATTACAGTATATATAAAGGACTTTTACCTTTTGTCTTTATCTTTGACATGTCACCCATTATGTTGTCAACTAGCAAAGAGAAAAACAGGGAGATAAAATAACTGGTTATTTTTTAATCACACTACCATGTAATACATTTCCATGTCTTCTAGAAATTCTGTAAAAGAAAAATAAATGCAAATGGGGTAACTAGAAATATTACTCCGTGTGGTGATATCTTCTACGTAGTGCAGTTGTATACATTTAAATGTTTTACCTTTTTTGGGGGGGTTGAAAACTATATTGAGTGGAAGACATTTTGAGAGTTGCACAATACAAAAAAATTAAGTTACTAGGTAACAAGAATTTCTTTCTTTTCCTCCATAGTATTCAGCCACACACAGGTCAGGATTAGGGTGATATCCATCCTAGTAAAGCGGTTGAACTAGTGATTCTATATTTGCAAAGAATAAAGTAATTTTAAACTTTTGGTTTTTTTTGTTTCACTAAACATAACAAACATGTTATACTTTCCTCCTCTTCTCGGGTCCCTCTTCTATGCGCCTGGCCCCTCCCTCCTGTCAAGTGCCTCCACAGCAAGCAGCTTGCTATGGGAGCACCCGAGCCGAGTCACCGCTCCCTGTGTCCATTCAGACATGGAGGTGCGGCCCGTCTCCACCCCCTTTCTCTCCTGATTGGCTGACTGACTTTGATTGACAGCAGCGAAAGCCAATTGCTCCACCGCTGTTTCTCAGTCAATCAGGAGGGAGAGTCTTGGATGGGTGAGACACTCGTGGACATCACTGGACAGAGATGGAGCTCAGGTAAGTATTAGGGGTGCTGACGTGGCTGCTGTACACAGAAGACTTTTTAGCCTAATGCATAGAATGCATTAAGATAAAAAAGCCTTCTGACTTTAAAACTCCTTTAAACCCCAACTAAACTTTCATTTTAAATCGGCTAAATAAAAAAAATAAAAAAATTTTAAAAAATCTCATGTTTTTTTTTATTTATTTAGAAAGCAGCCACATTCCAAGTAGCAAAGCTTGTCCCTTGCCAGCATGCTGCGACGAAGAACCCTGGCTCTTTTTGTGGAAGTAGTGGTCTCTGCAGTGGACCGAAATGATGTTCATTCAGAGTTAGAGCTCTCCATTTTCAGAGGGGGCTCTAGGCTTTGTGAGGCCTTAGGCAAAACTTAGACAGGAGGCCCCACTCACGCCCATAATGGGAAAAATAATTCAAGCGATAAAAATTAACTGTGGATCTTCAGGATGGAGGCTGGGAGGCCAGGAAAAGGGGCTGGTAAATAGCTAATTTACCAGCTCCTTACTTTCCTAAATCAACACAGTGAGTGATCGGTAGTATGTACATGAGAGGGGTGCAGAGTGTACAGCGGTGGGTAGTATGAACATGAGAGAGGGGCAGAGTAAATGGTGGTGGGTAGTATGTACATGAGAGTGGTGTGGAGTGTATGACGGTGGGTAGTATGTTATAAACGTGGTGTGGAGTGTATGGAGGTGAGTAGTATGTGCAGGAGAGGGGTGTGAGGTTTATGGAGGTGGGTAGTATGCACATGAGAGGAGTGTGGAGTGTATGGGGATGAATAGTATGTACAGGAGAGGGGTGTGGAGTGTATGGCGGTGGGTAGTATGTACAGGAGAGGGGTGTGGAGTGTATGGCGGTGGGTAGTATGTACAGGAGAGGGGTGTGGGTAGTATGCCATGAGAGGGGTGCGGAGTGTATGGTGGTGGGTAGTCCTCCGTGATCGGAGGAGGATGCCTCGTTGATACTATGCTGTTGGACTGATTATACAGCTTTATGGTCGTCAGCCCGGACCCCGAGTCCTCCTCCTTCCCCCTACATCACAACTTGTAGGTCTCCCCCGTTTGGATCTAGCTTACAGGTCCGGTTAATTTTTGGACCCCAGCCCGCGCACAAGCGCCGCACCAAATCTTAGGCGCGGTGGTTTTCAGCACCCATTGGGATTGCATTATATGCACCAGTCATTACAATTTCACTCTACATGGTCCGCGATCTGGCTCTCTTTGTATGCACATGGCCTGGGAGACCGTTGTGAAGCTGACTTTATGCCTTGGATACTTCTATAGCACATGTATTTTGGAAATGGTAACTCTCACTTAATGAACCCTGATGAAGGATTCCCCGAAATGCGTCGGTTTAGTGAGACTTATTACATTTCCACTTTTGGTTTTCCTCTCAATGTGATGCAGTTGTGTCCAAATTACATGTCCTTGCTTTTTGATGTATCCCATTGTATATATTGTTTGATTTGTATTTTTGTATATATTTTTTGTTGTACTTTTGAATTTTGTAATAAAATTTATATATTTTTTACTTACATTGCATTATTGATGGTAGTGTCTCAAAAGTCCCGCTCTAGGGGAATGTTTTGGTCTTTTTGAATTTTTGGGATGTGGCACACCCTCTGCTTAGTACTACTCCCTGTCAGAGACCGCTTTTGTTTCATTTTTATGTAACTGAATAAACTGCTACATCTTTTCAATTTCCCACAATGCTAACAGGGTACAGATGCTGAATGAGCAGGAGACATGAAAAACAAGCTACCACTAAGGAAGCAGATAATATTGAGGAAGGAAATTTGTTTTTTAAAAGCACTTTTGTGGTGTGCACATGTTTCTGGACAAAGGACGGTCCTAAGTAGTGGTGAAAGCTCTCCTGAACGGGCTTTTTTTTTTTGTTGGTTTCATTTTGCTGGAGGTTCAGGAAATCCGTGAACATAGCATCCAAACCCCAATAAAGTTTATGGGAGCCTTACAAATATGTGAATGTATGGGAATATTATTATTTTTTTTTCAGCTTTTTTAAAAAGAGAAAAGCAAAAAAATTACAGTTAATGCAGCTCAAAGGGCAACATTATCATAGTTGCCAACAGTCCCGATTTTCCCGGGACAATCCCGATTTTGGGACCCTCGTCCAGATTGGAGGCTGTCCTGAATCGGGATTTTCCATAAGGAAAATCGGGAATGTTGTTTTTTTTTATTTTTGGAGCAGCTGGCTCCAGCAAAATGGCAGCCGGCGCCGCCGCTCGATCTTCCCCCTAGTGTTCAGTCAGTGGAGAGAGGAAGGGGCTCGATCCGTGCAGCCAATGAATCAGCTTCTTTAGCTGCACGGCCCTTCCCCTCTCCACTGAAGACACGGCGCCGCTGTGTCTTGCCGAAAAGTTCCCCAGCTCGGTTATTTCCGCCTGCTCGTACTGCGCAAGCGCTGCACCTGCGCAGTACAGGGGGTCCTTACTTGCCGAGGGGAATTTTCTCGGCAGAACACCGGCCACTCCTGGACGAGGGGAGGGTCTGCACTGAGGGGGGGCTGCACTAATTGAGGGGGGGTCTGCAATAATAGAGGGGGGCTACACTGAGGGGGGGCTGCACTGAGGGGGGCTGCACTAATAGAGGGGGGTCTGCACTAATAGGGGGGGCACTGAGGGGGGTCTGCACTAATAGAGGGGGGCTGCACTGAGGGGGGGCTGCACTAATAGAGGGGGGCTGCACTGAGGGGGGGTCTGCACTATTAGAGGGGGTGCACTGAGGGGGGCTGCACTAATTGAGGGAGGGTCTGCACTAATAGAGGGGGGCTACACTGAGGGGGGGCTGAACTGAGGGGGGATGCACTAATTGAGGGGGGTCTGCACTAATTGAGGGGGGGTCTGCACTAATAGAGGGGGGCTGCACTGAGGGGGGGCTACACTAATAGAGGGGGGCTGCACTAATAGAGGGGAGCTGCACTGAGGGGGGGTCTGCACTAATAGAGGGGGGTTGCACTGAGGGGGGGCTGCACTAATTGAGGGGGGTCTGCACTAATAGAGGGGGGGCTGCACTGAGGGGGGGCTGCACTAATAGAGGAGGGGGCTGCACTGAGGGAGGTCTGCACTAATAGAGAGGAGGGGGCTGCACTGAGGGGGGTCTGCACTAATAGAGGGGGGGCTGCACTGAGGGGGGGTCTGCACTAATAGAGGGGGGGCTGCACTGAGGGGGGTCTGCACTAATAGAGGGGGGCTGCACTGAGGGGAGTCTGCACTAATAGAGGGGGGGCTGCACTGAGGGGGTCTGCACTAATAGAGGGGGGCTGCACTGAGGGGGGGTCTGCACTAATAGAGGGGGGTCTGCACTAATAGAGGGGGGGTCTGCACTGATGTAGGGGGTCTGCACTGATGGAGGGGATCTGCACTGATGGAGGGGGCCTGCACTGATGGAGGGGGTCTGCACTTAGGGGGTCTGCACTGAGGGGGTCTGCACTGATGGAGGGGGTGTGCAATGAGGGGGTCTATACTGACTCTGCTGGGGGCACCTGATGCGAGGACAGACTCTGCCGGGGGCACCTGATGCAAGGACAGACTCTGCTGGTGGCAGGCGACGTGGCTAGTGACACGCTCAGGGATCCCACTGATTCGGCATTATGGTGATTTAATTTTATATTACAATGTAATAATAGAAATAATGCACTTCAATCATCCTGACACCATAACAACCATGGTGCCGGGATGATTGAAGCGTTAACACCAGGTGTTTGGAGTATCTTTATCTGCTGATTGTTAAACTTTCTAGAATACACATATTTTTTATTGTGTAGGATCTGCGGGTGCTGTCCCGTCATTCCCCTCTCCCCCTTTCCCTCTCCCCCTTTCCCTCTCCATCCCTCATTCATCTCTGACCCTAACCACACCCTCTTGAGCCACGCCCATTTAAGCCACGCCCATTATATATATTTTTTCTAAGCCACGCCTACAAAAGAATGCCCCGCTCCCTAATTATTGTACGGCTCCGCCTACAGCCAAAAAAGTGTCCCACATATTTTTTTTGCAATGTTTGCAACTTTGCACTATAACTACACAATTTCTGTAAATAACATGCTTGGGGGATGTCTTAAAACTGCACATGAATTTGCACACCTGTACGCCTGCAAAAATTACATTTAGGAAAAAACTATTACAGCTAAATGATAGTTTTTAGTCGGCATTGTTCTGTTTGTAAAAAAAAAACAGCATGGAGTTCTCTTCATAATCCCTGGATATTGAGGGAGAACCCATGCCTTTGTTTCTTAAATACATTGTTTAAAAATGTGTACTCACACTTTAGGAAAAAAGAATGACCTGAGCCCCTTAAAGGTCTGGTATGGATTTTAAAAAAGGACCCCAGGCTAAAAAAAAAAAGAAAGAAAGAAAAAATAGCATAGGGCCCCTTAAAATTCATATCAAACCATTATCCAGGTGTGCAGCCTGGCTGGCTAGAAAAAGGGGGCAGTGAGCATGCACCCCCTCCTGAACCATACCAGGCTAGATATTCTCTGACTCCAATAGACCCACACATCCACAGAACCAGGGATGTCAGGATGAGGCCCTTCTTTCAATCAACATGGGGACAAGGGTCTTGTGGGGGGAGGCTTTACACCCTATCCTGCAGGGTACCATCTCAATGTTAAGGGGACAGCTAGCTTGTTATTGTTCAAAAGGAGGCTGCATGCTCGCTACCCATTCTTTTCTTGGCCAGCCAGGCTGCATGCCAGTATAAGGGTCTGATTTTGGGGGAACCTCATGTAGTTTTTTTTTTATTAATCTGGGACCCCTCTCAAAATTGATACCAGACCCTTATCAAGGATGGTATGGATTTTACGGGGAGCTCACCCCATTTTGTTTGGCCTTTTTGCCTGGGCCCCCCTTCAAAATTATACCAAACCTTTATCAAGAACAGGATTTTAAGGGGGACCCCTGCCATTATTTTTTGTTTTGATTTTCTTCAAGGCATGTGGCCTGGTATGGTTCAGGACGGGGGGCACACAGGGTCCCCCTCAAAATTGATACCAGACCCTTATCAAGGATGGTATTGATTTTGCAGGCATCTCACCCCATTTTGTTTGGCCTTTTTGCCTGGGCCCCCCCCCCTCAAAATTATACCAGACCTTTATACCAGACCAAAATTATACCAGACCTTTATACCAGACCTTTATCAAGAACAGGATTTTAAGGGGGACCAATGCCATTATATTTTGTTTTGATTTTCTTCAAGGCATGTGGCCTGGTATGGTTCAGGACGGGGGGCACACAGGGTCCCCCTCAAAATCGATACCAGACCCTTATCAAGGATAGTATTGATTTTGCGGGCATCTCACCCCATTTTGTTTGGCCTTTTTGCCTGGGCCCCCCCTCAAAATTATACCAGACCTTTATACCAGACCAAAATTATACCAGACCTTTATACCAGACCAAAATTATACCAGACCAAAATTATACCAGACCAAAATTATACCAGACCAAAATTATACCAGACCTTTATCAAGAACAGGATTTTAAAGGGGACCAATGCCATTATATATTGTTTTGATTTTCTTCAAGGCATGTGGCCTGGTATGGTTCAGGACGGGGGGGCACACAGAGTCCCCCTCAAAATCGATACCAGACCCTTATCAAGGATGGTATTGATTTTGCGGGCATCTCACCCCATTTTGTTTGGCCTTTTTGCCTGGGCCCCCCCTCAAAATTATACCAGACCTTTATACCAGTCCAAAATTATACCAGAAAAGGGGGGGTGTGAGTGTGGCGCCGTCCTAAATCCTTTTATTAAAACCAAACTTCTCCAATAAATTATAAGTACAAAAATATATTAGAATCAAAGTGACTTGTGCTATAATTCGTTGAAAAAAATTTATAATAAGTAAACAAAATAAACATATATCACACGTGACATGCAACTTTTGAAAGTATCATAAACTTTAAATGAAAAAATATATATAGAATATATTATGTGATCACACTAGGATTTTATAATTGGTAATTAAACAGTCCATATGGATGGTGTCACTTCGTGGGAAATTTGCTGTTTAAACCAGCCGTGATACGTGCCCAGTGCACCATAAAGTGAAATACAACAATCGCTGTGAAATTTCCTGGTGTATCTCTTTAAACAAAACAAGTGTATTCCGAGTGCTGGTGTCTCACGCTGTGATTGTGCAGAGACTCACCAGCTTTTTATCCCCTTCAGTCACAGTATATGCCACTGTGCGGCAGTACTTGGCAGGACCAGGATCAAGATGATGTCGTTAGGACATGAAGGAGAAAAAAGGGGGTTCTATAGTGTAAAACCATTTAACACTTTTATTAGGTCAGATTACAGGTGGTACTCACATTGTGGTAGATCAAAATAAGCAGTAAGCGGTAAGCAGTAAGTTATCCCAAAGCGTCAGATACGAGGAGATGTCTGCAAGGCGTCAAGTTAGGCCACGCCCTACGCGCGTATCGTCAGAGGACGTCAGAGGACGTCTACACTCCCGTAGACGTCCTCTGACGAAACGCGCATAGGGCGTGGCCTAACTTGACGCCTTGCAGATTTACTTCAAGGCATGTGGCCTGGTATGGTTCAGGACGGGGGGCACACAGGATCCCCCCAATGTCCATACTAGACCCTTAACCAGGCATATAGTCTGGCAAGGAAAGGGGGAGCAGCCAGCATGCCTCCTCCCCCTGAACCATACCAAACCACAGTTGAAAAAATTCCTGAAGGTCCGCTTTAATACCTGCTAATTAATCTATAAACAGCATCAGTACAAATGTAAAGTGTCAGAACCTACAGGAAAATAATGTTCTAAGACTGCAGTCACACATTTTTTCCATGTATCGATGTGCACTGCCACAAGGCACCTATTCACTTTGAATAGAACCTTAACAGGCCTCAACAAATGTCAAAAACATTCCTGCACCTCTTTTGAGCAATGCAGCAACCACAGCGCACAGTACATTCACATGTGTGTGCGGTGCAATGAAAGGCAGGTGTGTACATTTACCCATGTCCCTTGCTTGGCTGTGCATGCATGCATGGTAACCTTTAATATAACACGTGCTCAGAGGTGTAAATCCAGTTCCATACAATGAGTGAAATGAGTGTGATTCTCCATTTACCTGATTTCCATAGGTCAGAAGTGTCACTTTTTGAATTTGAAACTGTCAGAAAAAGAATATTAAAAAAATATATATCAAACAACATGGCTCACACATTATTTAAAGTATGTCTAAAGTCAAAACAATTTTCTTAGATTTAAATAGGATTAGAACCTTGGTCAAATGTTTATGGTAGTCTGTGTCTCCCCTGGGGAGATTTATTCTCTATTGGAACTGGTGACCATTGTCACTGAGACAGAAAATGAGGGATAATCCAAAATGTTCGAGTTGTCAACAGAACAAGAGATGAGGAGAAAGTCTTCCAAAGGTATACTTTGCTGATAAGTAAGTATGGGGATAAAATGTATGTAAGAAGTGTGGAGTTGCTCCAAAGAGCTGAAAAGTTTCCAAAACCCCCGCAAAAAAAACGAATATGCTGAAATAAAAGATAATCCCAACTGGCGCCACTGGTAACCCCACCTGGCCTGTTTAAGTATACCTGCCCACTGGGTTCCATGCTATGTAGAACTCAGCAGTACAGCTACACTATATTCTCAAAAGTATTGGGATGCCTACCTTTACACGCACATAAACTTTAATGGCATCCCGGTCTTAGCCCGTAGGGTTCAATTTAGATTTGGCCCACCCTTTGCAGCTATAACAGCTTCAACTCTTCTGGGAAGGCTGTCCACAAGGTTTAGGAGTGTGTCTATGGGAATGTTTGACCATTCTTCCAGAAGCGCATTTGTGAGGTCAGGCACTATTGTTGGACGAGAAGGCCTGGCTCGCAGTCTCCACTCTAATTCATTCCAAAGGTGTTCTATCGGGTTGAGGTCAGGACTCTGTGCAGGCCAGTCAAGTTCCTACACCAAAAAACTCACTCATTCATGGCTTTATGGACCTTGCTTTGTGCACTGGTCCAAATCATTTGGTGGAGGGGAATTATTGTGTGGGGTTGTTTTTCTGGGGTTCGGTTTGGCTCCTTAGTTCCAGTGAAGGGAACTCTTAAGGCGTCAGCATACCAAGATATTTTGCACAATTTCATGCTCCCAACTTTGTGGGAACAGTTTGGGGATGGCCCCTTCCTTTTCCAACATGACTACACACCAGTGCACAAAGCAAGGTCCATAAAGACATGGATGAGCAAGTTTGGGGTGGAGGAACTTGACTGGCCTGCACAGAGTCCTGACCTCGACCCGATAGAACACCGTTGGGATGAATTAGAGCAGAGACTGGGAGCCGGGCCTGCTCATCCAACATCAGTGCCTGACCTCACAAATGCTCTTCTGGAAGAATGGTCAAACATTCCCATAGACACACTCCTAAACCTTGTGGACAGCCTTCCCAGAAAAGTTAAAGCTTTTATAACTAAAAAAAAGGAGTTAGCCCATAGGACTTTAAATGAGTTGGTCATAGAGGTCATGACAAATAGTATAAAGATTTATTGGAATTCCAAAAACATGGTTGTAGATGAGCATAAAAACATCATAGGGCATGGTTTGACCATTGACATGTTGGTTACAGTAATAGGATACATAGTATACATATACAACTTTTATATTCAACCCATCACCTTCTTTTCTTTCCTGTTTGCATCCACGCCTACTATGTCATGGATTTCTCTATACAATAGTGATATCACACTCTCTATACTCTCAAGCTACTATCAAGTTTTACTTTGACCCAGATATATATATATATAATTTTTATTACAGTTATCATGACATATGTGACCATTGGGGCATTCCAGGATACACCACATTCTCTTCCTCTTTCTTCGCCATGTCCGTCTTTATATAATGAGCCTGGTCCAACAGACTTGTGTGCTATTTTCAGGAGAAGAGGAGGATTGGGTTAGGGGCCAGAAGGTTATTTGCACCCAGAGCCAGTATTTGTAAAATATTTTGCACTAAAGACCCTGAGTGGAGATACTTCCCAATTCAGACGTGGATCAGAGCAGGAACCACAGTCAGAGACACATGCTGAGCTTTATATAGCTACCTGCTCCCTGTTCAGACCTGAAATCACAGCTTCTGTGATGGCTTGGAGCTCCGAGACGTTATGTGAATGAATGTCAGTAGCTGCAAAGACAGATTGGCAAGATGTAGATTTGTGCCACAATAAAACATGTCCTTTAGGAATACTCACCTTCCACCATGTCTACTAGCCAATGCACTATAGTAGTACACTTTCTAGGACCACAGAAATCTGACCCTACCTTTAAAGGGCTAGTTGGCTGTGTTTCCTCCCATGCCAAAAGTTTCTGTCCTCCCCTGTACAGGAGTTCTCTGATTGACTAAGAGCTAGAATAGGCTGCCATCATCCAATCAGGACAGATTCCCACTATAAATACAATGACAATGTAAGTCATAAATATAAAGTGTTTCTGTAGTTACCATTATATTTTAGCACTGTGAGTTCATCAACCATGGTGGCATCTGAAAATGAAGGAGAAAAATTTTTTTGTTGCATGTTAAAAACACTAACAATCGAAGCAGTAAATTTATATTAAAAAAACGATAATAATAACAAGAAAATTATTTATATTTATATATATAGATAGATATAGATATATATATATATATATATCTATATATCTATCTATATATCTATAGCTATCTATATATATCTATAGATATATAGATATATATATATATATATCTTCCCACTGTACAAATAGCTGTATAAACAAAACACTTTCAAGTTTACAGGGCTATCCCAGTAAAAATGCTCACAGGTATGGTTGGAGACTAAAGGTCTGCTGTAGGAGACAGTCAGAGATTGCGGACAAATTCAGTTCCCATTGAAGGCAGCCCTACATGTGGACTCTCTGTCCTGGTTTGGACTTTCCTGTATATACGTGGTTTTTTATTATACATATATATATATACATTCATCATCATGACCGTCCTATGCCATTGTTTTGGAATATTTTATTACCTGAGATGGTTTTTATAATAATAATTTTTATAATAATAATTTTTATAGTTTTTATGTTTACAGTAATTGACTTGTTCCTTTTTATTTAACGTATGGAATAAGGGTTGTTTTACTGCTCTTTTTCAGTCTTTGCGCCTACACTTGCATATTAGAGATTGGGGACATGTTACATGAGACTGGTAGAGATCACTGCCATTATAAGCCATTTACAAATGAATGCTCCTATTTCCACAACTGACTCCTGGAGTCCAGGGGCCCTACTGCAAGCATCAGTAGCCCACAGGGTGGGCAACAGGGGTTTTGAAAATCTAGTGGCAAATCCAACTACTGTAGTTACTATATTGGATGGGCTCAGAATTTCATTTATCCCTTCACTGAAAAAATCTTGAGATTTCCTTTAAACCAGTGGTTCTCAACTCCTGTCCTGACCCACTAACAGGCCAGGTTTGCAAGATAACTGAAATACATCACAGGTGATATCATTTGCTGCTCAGTGATTGCAGTATTCTAGTCTGCATCTCCTCAAGGTAATACTTAAAATCTGGCCTGTTAGTGGGTACTGAGGACAGGAGTTGAGAACCACTGCTTTAAACCCTTTCAGCTACTACCATAAAAGCCTGCACTCAACTTTATTCCAGTAAAGCTTCTCTTCTTTGTTCATTACTGGAATAGGTGGAAAAATTAAGACCCCGGCTAAACTTTTTCCACCCAGTTTTGTATAATGTGTAGACAGGTTAGAAATTCAGTCAAGTTTTTATTGGCAAGGTACAGTTAACATAGGCACTCAAATACAATCAGAAGATGCAAACCTTTACTGAGTCATAGCAGTCTATAAACCTCAGTAAACTATGGTTAATGTAGACTTCTAGTACCTTAATTATCTTTCACATGAGTGACTGTAGAACTTTATGTACAGTGAGGGGAAAAAGTATTTGATCACCTGCTGATTTTCTATGTTTGCCCACTGACAAAGAAATGAGAAGTCTATAATTTTAATGGTAGGTTTATTTTAACAGTGAGAGACAGAACAACAAAAATATCCAGAAAAATGCATTTCAAAAAAGTTATAAACGGATTTGCATTTTAATGAGTGAAATGAGTATTTGACCCCCTTAGTACTTGGTGGCAAAACCCTTGTTGGCAATCACAGAGGTCAGACGTTTCTTGTAGTTGGCCACCAGGTTTGCACACATCTCAGGAGAGATTTTGTCCCACTCCTCTTTGCAAATCCTCTCCGAGTCATTAGGGTTTCGAAGCTGACGTTTGATAATTTGAATCTCCAGCTCCCTCCACATATTTTCTATGGGATTTTTCAATGCCCTGACTGAGGGAAGGAGGTTCTTACCCAAGATTGGACAGTACTTGGCCCTGTCCATTGTCCCTTTGATACGATAAAGTTGTCCTGTCCCCTTAGCAGAAAAAAAAACCCAAAGCATGATTCCACCTCCAAGTTTGACGGTGGGGATGGTGTTCTTGGGGTCATAGGCAATATTCCTCCTCCTCCAAACACGGCGAGTTGAGTTGATGCCAAAGAGCTTTATTTTGATCTTATCTGAGCACAACACTTTCACCCAGTTCTCCTCTGAATCATTCAGATGTTCATTAGCAAGCTTCAGAGGGGCCTGTACATGTCCCCCCAAAGGGGGGACTTTGCAGGTGCTGTAGGATTTTAGTCCTTCATGGCGTAGTGTGTTACCAATTGTTTGCTTGGTGACTATGGTCCCAGCTGCCTTGAGTTTATTGACAAGATTCTCCCATGTAGTTCTGGGCTGATTCCTCACTGTTCTCATGTTCATTGAAACTCCATGAGGTGAGATCTTGCATAGAGCCCCAGACCGAGGGGGATTGACAGTTATTTTGTGTTTCTTCTGTAGCGCTGCTCTTTTGAGGAGATAAATCAGTACTTCCGGTTGCCCTAACCCTGTGAGTCCTCTGCTACCCTTGACACCCTGGGTTATTTTTTTTTTCCTTTAGATAACAGCAGTAAGAAGAAAATACACCAGAATTTGTTAAATCAGAAAATAGTTTACTCAATAAGATGATAGCAAAATAAATCAAAGAGTCAAATTAAGTTTACACTTTGAAATGTTGTTTTCCAATGATGTTGTTAACAGTGAAACAACTATCACCTCTAAGATTCAAACATTCAATAGTGAACATTGCTCTGTCCACCAGATGTCTTGCTGGTTATTTGTACCTTATTTGTACCTGTGTTGTTAAATTTACATGCAAAATGTGTAATTTACTTAAGACAATCATATGTGGTGTGCAGGCTCCATCTAGCGTTCCTTTTTGGTATTGCTGCAGTTCTGTTTCTTTTAATTATTTTATGTGTAATAGGAAGTTGTCAGCAAGCAGGGAATTCTGGGTAGACAGGAAGTCAACCATCCACCATTCTTTTCAACACATTGCAAGAAGCAAGTCATGTATTTCTCTATCTATCGCCATCACCCCTTAGAGAACTTAAAAATTTCATCTGGCTTGTTCTAATAAAACTGAGATCAAAGAAATATGGTATCTACAGTTATTGGGATGAGAAGGTTTAGCTTTCTGCTCCTTGAGACAGAACAGTGAAATTTTTAAGTTGACCTCTGAAGGGAAGATAAGCCGACTTCGGAAGTCTGTACAGCCCGGGGCTAGGCAGTATCCATACAGTCAGAAGCCTTAAAGATACAGGCCTGCGGCAGGCGAAGTCAGCAGCCACGCTACACAGAAATGCGCTCTGTCAAGCAGCAATGACACTAGAACGGGCTCTATACAGCAAGACAGCTTCTTCCCCGCAGCCATGTCTCACAGTGGGACATCTTCTTACAAAACACGTTCACGAGCAAGCTATAAGCTACAAGCAAGGAAAATCTGACAGAGTTCCAGACCTTCCAGTTCCAACCAAACCTTCTACTCCACAAGGTACCCAGCCTTCATACAAGCATCAAACACCAGTCTTCACTATAAAGGTGTATGCAACGAACAGGTACGGACTGCCAACTTTATGTAAGTTTGAACCCAGCTCGCCTAAAGAAGAGACTTTTAACAGGCCTTTACACTGCACCACAATACACCAGCAGCCTACCCCAATGCCAATCAGGTTGCTGTAGACTTTGCCAAGTTCCTGGCCAAAAGAGAGTTAGTTACCCAAGGACTTGTCAAATTCAGTGATCGCCCCCAACACTACAAGGCGTGGCGATCCGCTTTCCAGAGTGTCATTCAAGGTCTAGATCTATCCTGCAGGGAACAGATAGAACTCCTCGTAAAGTGGCTTGGCAATGATTCTGCTGAACATGCCAAAAGGATCAGAGACATTAATATAAACCACCCTGAGATAGGCCTTACAAACATCTGGAACAGACTGGATAGATGTTATGACTCACCAGAGGCTATAGAGAGTACACTGTTTAAAAGGATAGAAGACTTCCCAAAAATACCTAGCAGAGGTTACCAAACACTCAGAGAATTCAGTGACCTGTGTATGGAGTTACAAGTTGCTCAAGCAGAAGGAGACTTACCTGGCCTTTCTTATCTTGACTCTGCTAGAGGTATTAACTCCTTAGCACAAAAACTTCCTTATGAGTTACACAAGAGATGGATTACTCATGGCTGTAACTACAAATGAAAACACAATGTGTCTTTTCCACCCTTTAGTGAGTTTGTGGACTTTGTAGACAGACAAGCAGGAATGAAAGATGACCCCAGCTTCATTTTCCAGTTTCTTATACCACTTCTTCTAGCCCTAAACAACTCAGAGCTCCAGTAGCAGTGCACAAAACTAACATTTCTTACCACAGATTTGCAGAGTCTCAGCCAGAGGATCAAGACAGCGACCCTACTAAGTTCTGCCCTCTGCATAAGATGCCACATCCTCTTCTGAAATGCAGAGCCTTCAGGACAAAGACCATCCAGCATCGCAAAGCTTTCCTCAATGAGAACAACATCTGTTACAATTGCTGCTCTTCGTCCACACATTTCGCCAAGGACTGTAAGGTCAGTGTCAAATGTATAGAATGTGACAGCACAGAGTACAACACAGCTCTAGACCCAAGGCCTACTCCAAGAACTTTCCCACCTGTTCATAGGAGCAAGGCGGGGAGACCAAAGACTCTAGCACAGACGCCATAGCAATCACTTCACAGTGTACTGAAGTTTGCAAAGGAAGTACAGGTGGCAGATCCTGCTCTAAAATCTGTCTCGTGAGAGTTTTATCCAAAAGGACGCAGAGACAAAGCAGTCAAGCTCTACGTCATTTTGGATGATCAGAGTAATAAGTCACTAGCCAGATCTATGTTTTTTGACATTCTAAACCTTAAAGGCCCCAGCAGTCCTTACTCCCTTAGGACTTGTGCAGGTACAGTGGAAACGGCGGGGAGAAGAGCTGACAGCCTACAAATTGAATCTATGGATGGTAAGACATGCCTACCCTTACTGACCATAATAGAGTGCAACCAGATGCCAGACAACAGCTCAGAGATTCCCACACCAGACGCAGCAGCTAACCAGACTCACTTGAACCACATAGCACATCTCATACAAGAACTAGATGATGAGGCTCAGATAATCTTACTCCTAGGGAGGGATATCTTGCAAGTCCACAAAGTAAGAAAACTGATCAACGGTCCTAAAAATGCCCCATATGCCCAAAAACTGGATCTCGGGTGGGTCATTATAGGTGATGTTTGCCTGGGAGGTGCACACAAACCTGCATCTGTTAATAACCTGCTCACTAGTACCCTCGAGAATGGTCGTCCTACTCTTTTCCAACCCTGTCAAAATCACATCGTCATAAGGGAGCTACCACACAACAACCCTGTATCTCTTCCCTTTCTAGGTCCCCTCTGTGACAGCAATACCTATGACAACAACCAAAGCGACTTAGGAAGCACAGTGTTCCAGAGAACAAAGGAAGATAACCACTTAGCAATGTTTATTGAGGATAGGCTCTTCCTAGAAGTTATGGAAAGAAGTATGGAGAAAGACGGGACTAACAGCTGGGTTGCACCTGTTCCCTTTAAACCACAAAGACGATGTTTGCCTAAAAATAGAGAACTAGCATATAAACGTCTAACTTCCCTAAGACACAATCTTCAAAGGAAACCAGAGATGAAAGAACATTTCTTTTCCTTCATAGAGAAAATATTCCAGAATGGTCATGCTGAGATAGCCCCAAACCTCAAAGACTCAGAGGAATGCTGGTACTTACCTATATTTGGGGTCTATCACCCTAAGAAGACAGGACAGATTAGAGTGGTGTTCGATTCCAGCGCCAAACATGAAGGTGTCTCTCTAAATGATGTCCTTCTCTCTGGCCCTGACCTTAACAACAGACTATTAGGAGTACTTCTTCGCTTTCGCAAGGATTCAGTCGCATTCATGGCAGACATACAACAAATGTTCTATTGCTTTCTTGTTAAAGAAGAACACCGAAACTTTCTGAGGATTCTCTGGTTCAGGGACAACAACCCCTCTGGAGACATCACAGAATACCGCATGAGGGTGCACATATTTGGCAACAGTCCTTTCCCTGCAGTTTCTATATATGGCCTCAGACATTCTGCTAGAGTGGGAGAGTCAGAGTATGGGTCAGATGTTAGACAGTTTGTCGACAAGGATTTCTATGTAGACGATTGCTTGAAATCACTACCCACAAATGAAGCCGCAATCAGTCTCCTCAAAAGAACTCAGGCAATGCTTGCTTGTTCCAACTTAAGACTCCATAAGATTGCTTCCAACAGTAGAGAAGTTTTAGAAGCCTTTCCTGTCCAAGATCATTCTAAAGAGTTAAAGGACTTATATCTATGCACAGAATCACTTCCCATGCAACGCAGTCTTGGTTTGCTTTGGGAGTTAAGATCTGACACGTTTACTTTCCAAGTAAACACAGAAGAAAAACCCTTTACCCGTAGAGGTGTCTGGTCTACCATAAACAGCCTGTATGATCCCTTAGACCTTGCAGCACCTGTCACCATCCAGGGTAAAGCACTACTGAGAGACTTAACCTGTGAGTCGCTAGATTGGGACCACCCTCTGCCCACCGACAAGAAGAACCTATGGCTAGAGTGGAAGGACTCACTAACAGCTCTATCCAACCTTAAAATTCCACGACCATATGCTCCTCTGTCATCTGCAGATGTTCAGATGCAAAGACTCTGTGTGTTTTTGGATGCTTCTGTTAAAGAAATTGCTGCTGTAGCTTACCTGAAAACCATAGACACTAAAGGACAATGCCACATAGGGTTTGTAATGGGGAAAGCAGAACTTGCACCACTTCCCGAACACACCATACCCAGGCTGGAAAAGCAAAACTGCACATGGATCTTGAACCCGCCTCACTCTTCTCACATGGGAGGTGTTTGGGAGAGAATGATAGGCATAGCCCCCAGAATCCTTGAATCCATCTTCCTACAAGTAGGAACTGCAAGACTTACTCACGAATGTTTAGTGACATTTATGGCAGAGGTTACAGCTATCATTAACGGCAGACCTTTGACATCCATTTCAAGTGACTCTGAGGATCCAGTGGCCCTCACACCTGCCATGTTTCTCACGCAAAAGACTAGTCTTGCCGGTGCTCCAGCTGGAGAGTTTTGTGAGAAGGACCTTTACAAACATTAATGGAGACAAGTACAAACCCTTGCCAATACCTTCTGGAGCCTTTGGAGGGAACAATATATATCTACTCTACAAGTAAGGAGAAAGTGGCACACCGAAAAGCCTAATCTTAAACGTGGTGATGTTGTGCTCATGAAAGATTGCCAGGCACTAAGTAATATGTGGCCTTTAGGTTTGATCACCAAATTACTGCCAAGCAAGGATAATCATGTCGGTAAGGTCGAGGTCAAGATCTTTCAACAGAATGAGGTTAAAGTATTCTTGAGACCAGTGACCGAACTTATTCTGTTGCTTCCTACGGAGGACTCTGTTAGTGACATAACTTGATGTCAGGTGGGGAGTGTTCTGTCCACCAGATGTCTTGCTGGTTATTTGTACCTTATTTGTACCTGTGTTGTTAAATTTACATGAAAAATGTGTAATTTACTTAAGACAATCATATGTCGTGTGCAGGCTTCATGTAGCTTTCCTTTTTGGTATTGCTGCAGTTCTGTTTCTGTTAATTGTTGTATGTGTAATAGGAAGTTGCCAGCAAGCAGGGAATTCTGGGTAGACAGGAAGTCAACCATCCACCATTCTTTTCAACACATTGCAAGAAGCAAGTCATGTATTTCTCTATCTATCGCCATCACCCCCTTAGAGAACGTAAAAATTTCATCTGGCTTGTTCTAATAAAACTGAGATCAAAGAAATATGGTATCTACAGTTATTGGGATGAGAAGGTTTAGCTTTCTGCTCCTTGAGACAGAACAAACACTATAATCTCTATTCTTAAGTAAATGCTAATAATGCTTGTAAATGTAAATAGCCTACAGGAGAGCAGAGCAATGGCTCTTAAAAATGTCAGACCCCTCTCTACTGCCCTTTAAGAGAGTGCTCCTAATCTCAGCTTGTTACCTGTATAGAAGACACCTGGGAGCCAGAAATCTTGCTGATTGATAGGGGATCAAATACTTATTTCACTCATTAAAATGCAAATCAATATATAACTTTTTTTGAATGCGTTTTTCTGGATATTTTTGTTGTTGTTCTGTCGCCTACTGTTAAAATAAACCTACCATTAAAATTAGACTGATCATTTCTTTGTCAGTAGGCAAACATTTCCTTCTGGGTGAACTATGTACATTACAAGGATTTTAACAAACTTTGTTACTGATTCCTATATTTTGTTATTCTGAAGAAATCCCTGTGTGTTTATCTGTCTCCATGTGGAAAGTGAATCTAATGGGAGTGATTTCATAATTATCAGTCAGCTGCTGCACCTGCAGGGCTCCAATGAGGAAAATTGCAGGGTCTGCATTCCTGTACACATGAGTTCCTATTGGTAGTATTTCCCCCAAAAATTAAATTTTTGTTGCAAAGGATGCCTGATATCTGACTTGTATCTTAGTGAAGACTTCTGGGAAAATCAATGAGCTAATCACACAGGAAATGATGTTTCTGAGGGGTGATCTGTACACCTCCAGGTAGCCATATTGCATTGCATTTTACAGATAATTACAGTGCTGCAGATTAAAAAGGAAAGGTAATTTTTAATAACGTTCATTTACAATTGACTTGAGTCGCAACTGTATATGCTATATTATTTTTTTTTTATTTGCGATTTTTTTCCCAAGTGGAGTAACCCTTTAAGATCAATTTTGCTATAAAGTCTGCTAACATCTTCATGTCTCTGTACATGAGAAAAAGACTGCCACAGAATGTTCTACTGAAACTCTTCAGTAATACTTACAATGACCAAACAGGACTCCAGTGAGAATGGCCAAGATCACAAATATAATAATTAGAACAGCCACAAGAGCTAGAGATAGCCAGCCATGATTGCCTTTTCTACGGATTCCTGTTACATAAAATAAATAAGATATTTATGTCAGCAACACCCCAAATCAGAAAGGTCCATACAACACACTTATTGCCTCTCCCAGTCATTTTCCTTTCAGATTATTTAATAATAAATAATAATAATGCACAGAGTTGTCAGATGCAGTAATCTATACAACAAGCAGAAATCTTTTCCTAGTCCCATGTGTGGGTGGGTGTAGTGTGGTGAGGCGGCAGAAATTCCCAGTGCAAAGTAACAGAATTATATTGTAACTGAAAAATATGCAAAGGATTCGGAATACTTGGGACTTTTAAGGTGCTTTACATAATGCAGACAACATGTAAAGCACCTTTAAGGCTGCTTTCACACTGGGGCGGGCGGACGTTGACGGTAAAACGCCGTTAGTTTTAGCGGTGCTTTGCCGTCGTTTTAGCGGCGCTATTCGGCCGTTAGCGGGACGATTTTAACCCCCGCTAGCGGATGAATAAAGGGTTAACTGTGCCCGTTTAGCGCCACTGCCGAAGCGCTTTGCAGGCGGTGCCCATTCATTTCAATGGGCACGAGCGGTGTATACACCGTTCCTCCACCGCCCCAAAGATGCTGCTTGCAGGACTGTTTTTAACATCCTGCCAGCACATCGCCCCAGTGTGAAAGCACTCGGGCTTTCACACAGGGGCTGCAGGGCAGGCGTTTTTCAGGCGCTTTACATGCCCTATTTTTAGCCCAAAAGCACCTGAAAAACACCTCAATGTGAAAGGGGTCTAAACAAGTTAGCAAACAGGAACTATATTGCAGTTCAACCTGCTCTTAGACCCCTTTCACACTGAGGCGCTTTTCAGGCGCTTTCACAGTAAAAAAAAGCACCTGAAAAGCTCAAGAAAACCCAGAATTTCCATTAAAATCAATGAATGCTTTCACACTGGGGCAGTGCGCTGGCAGGGCGGTGAAAAAACACCTCTCTCCATTGAAATGAATGGAAAGCTTTTCAAAAGTGCCTTCAAAGCTCTTTAAAAGTGCTCAGTGTTTTACTGGCAGTTTAGAAGCGCCTCAGTGTGAAAGAGGCCTTACAGGGAGTTCTTGGTGAACTGCAGCTTTACAAGCTTCAGTGAACCAAATCCCCTTCACTGTCGGTCCTGAGGTCGCTCCTGTTCCATCCAACCTGCAAAGATATCGGATCGGTATGAGCCATGGTGTGGTGCGACGCAGACTGGATATCATCCGTGCGAGATCATCATCCTCATCATCTTCATCATCCCCTGCCCCAGGCGCTTTACAGGCGCTATTTTTTGCTCAAAAGCACCTGGAAAATGCCTCAGTGTGAAAGAGGTCTACAAGTCATAAATATTCCTTTGCATAATTTTCTATATTATCAGGGATGTCGTGCAACTAGTAATTGGCGATCCATCCACACCTACCTCTCCAATATTGTAACTGAAGTTCAGCAATAACAACAGGCCCAGCTGGAAGGAAACCCAACGGGGAACACTCACAACATGTAACAGCAAATTGACAGTAGTGGTAGGCCTCAGGTGTGCCGACATCGTCTGTCTTGAGGGATGAAATGGAGACCGGCCGGTCCAATTGTGGACATTTGAATCATTGTGTATATATATGAGTTTAATGTGGTGCATATTGGTATCTATTTACAGTGAGAGCGTCCTTTTTCACATATACAAATGATTAAAGGCACTATACCTTTTGAAGGAGCAGCAACCTCACATTCACATTTTATTAATATTATTTTTTTCACAATTTGGTACCCAGTCATTATAAAAATGTTAGTTGATTGATGCACTACACTTATTAGCGTGTATAAGTATACATATATACATATACATACATTCATAGGTATGTACACATGTACATACCTATGAATGTATACCACATACTTTTATAGATGATAGAGGAACTATGTTCCTCTTGACTTCCTCTCCCTCCACAATGCCATTGTGCTTGAGTGCCACCTGCAGTGGAGAAAGCAGACTGCACCCGCCTACACTGTATAAGTTCAAATACAGACTGACATAGAATTTTTTTAGATGTAGGCTATTAAGACGTACTTGCCAACAGTCCTGATTTTCCCGGAACATTCACAGTATTCAGACCTAAATCCTGGTCTTGCCGTGTCCTGGGAAAATTCATGAGAAATTGGCTTTGTCCTGGTGTTCTGTGATGAATCGCCAAAGCCGCCGCTAGAGATCTGGGGTAGCTGCTATTTTTGCAAAGAGCAGCTCTCATTGAGGTCGAGGGGAAGAAACAAGAGGCGAAGCCTGGGTTGTGGGCCAGGCCGTGGGGTGGGGGGTTGGCGGCAGCTCCATTGCTATTGACAGGAGCTTTTATTGCCACCTGGGCTCCGCCTCTTGTTTGTTCCCCTTGACCTCCACGAGAGCTGCTCTTGCAAAAATGGCAGCGGAGACAGAATCACCAGTGCCTACCCTGGACCTCTAGTATCGGCTCTGGCAATACAGCAGCATGGAGGTCTCAAAATCTGGTGACAAGCTGCATCTTGGTGACAAGTGAGCGGTGCATCTCTGATGGCAAGTGACAAGCTGCATCTTGGTGATAAGTGAGCGCTGCATCTCTGGTGACAAGTAACAAGCTGCATCTTGGTGGCAAGTGAGCGCTGCATCTCTGGATGTCAATTAACAAGCTTCATCTGGTGGCAAGTGAGCGCTGCATCTCTCGTCACAAGTAACAAGCTGCATCTTGGTGGCAAGTGAGCACTGCATCTCCATAGCTGCCAACAGTCCCAATTTTCCCGGCACAATCCCAATTTTGGGATCGCCTGCGCAGTACAGGGGGTCCTTACTTTCCGAGGGGAACTTTCTTGGCAGAACACGACACCGGCCGCTCCTGGACGAGGGGAGGGTCTGCACTGAGGGGGGCTGCACTAAGGGGGGGTCTGCACTAATAGAGGGGGGCTGTACTGAGGGGGGCTGCACTGAGGGGGGTCTGCACTAATAGAGGGGGGGCTGCACTGAGGGGGGGTCTGCACTAATAGAGGGGGGGCTGCACTAATAGGGGGAGTCTGCACTGATGGAGGGGGTCTGCACTGATGGAGGGGGTCTGCACTAAGGGGGTCTGCACTAATAGAGGGGGTCTGCACTGATGGAGGGGGTCTGCACTGAGGGGGTCTGCACTGATGGAGGGGGTCTGCACTAAGGGGGTCTGCACTGAGGGGGTCTGCACGGAGGGGGTCTGCACTGATGGAGGGGGTCTGCACTGATGGGGTCTGCACTGATGGAGGGGGTCTACACTGATGGAGGAAGGTCTGCACTGAGGGGGTCTATACTGACTCTGCTGGGGGCACCTGATGCAAGGACAGACTCTGCCGGGGGGCACCTGATGCAAGGACAGACTCTGCTGGTGGCAGGTGACACGCTCAGGGATCCCACTGATTCGGCATTATGGTGAGTTGAATGATTTAATTTTATATTACAATGTAATAATAGAAATAATGCACTTCAATCATCCTGACACCATAACAACCATGGTGCCTTGATGATTGAAGCATTAACACCAGGTGTTTGGAGTATCTTTATCTGCTGATTGTTAAACTTTCTAGAATACACATATTTTTATTGTGTAGGATCTGGGGCTGCTGTCCCGTCATTCCCCTCTCCCCCTTTCCCTCTCCCCCCCTCATTCATCTCAGGCTCCGAATAACAGCCAAAAAAGTGTCCACATATTTTTTTTGCAATGTTGGCAACTATGCATCTCTGGATGTCAATTATCAAGCTTCATCTGGTGACAAGTGAGCGCTGCATCTGGTGGCAAGTGAGCGCTGCATCTCTGGTGGAAAGTAACAAGCTGCATCTTGGTGACAAGTGAGCGCTGCATCTCTGGTGGAAAGTAACAAGCTGCATCTTGGTGACAAGTGAGCGCTGCATCTCTGGTGGAAAGTAACAAGCTGATTCTGGTGACAAGTGAGCGCTACATCTCTGGTGGCAAGTAACAAGCTGTATCTGGTACAAGTGAGTGCTGCATCTGATGGCAAGTGACGTGGCAAAAGACATACTGCATCTGGTGGCACGCGATGATGGCAAGTGACAAGGTGCATCTGGTGGCAGGAAACGTGCCAAGTGACACGCTCAGGGCTCCCACTGGTTCTGCATTATGGTGAGTTGAACTATTTCATTTTATATTACATTGTAATAATAGAAATAATGCGCTTCAATCATCCTGACACCATATCAACCATGGTGCCATGATAATTGAAGTGCCAACACCAGCTGTTTGGAGTATCTTTATCTGCTGATTGTTAAACTTTCTGGCATACACATATTTCTAGTGTGGTGTAGGATCTGGGCCTGCTGTTTCTCCATCCCTCTTTCTTTCCTTCCTTCTCTCTCCTTCCCTCCCTATTTCTTTCTCTTTCTTTCTCTCTCCCTCTCTTCCTTCTCCCTCCATCCCTCTTTCATCTCGGACTCTAACCCCTTTAAGCCACACCCAATATTTAGTTTAAACCACGCCCATTTATGCCGCGGTGCGAGATAGGTTCACTGTCATTCCACTGAGACTCTGTCAGCTAAATAAATGTAGAGTACTGTAAGATCCCTACAATAGAAGACACCATATATACATTTTCCAAGCATCTCGTTTCTCTTCCCTCCATTTTTGAGCTGCAGCCTGCCTCATACTTTTCATCATTCAACACATCTGGGATTGTCAGATACCAGGCTGTGAACCCTTTGTCATTGCGGTGTCCTTGTACAGTACAGGGCCTGTGCTATTAAGAATTTAGTCTTTGTTGGTCTTTTACTATGGCATCCCTTCATCTGTTTCCCCTTTTTTTGTAATGCAGTAAGTTATGTTCAGTTTCTCACCTGCTTCACTGGAAAACCTTTCTTGGAAAAAAGAGGATGGATTATCCAAATCTAATAAAAATAAGAAAACAACTGATTAGTCAATAGTCGGTTGCAGGGAGTTGTAAAAATAACACTGCTTATTCTTGCAAAAAATATTCAGTATCTGCATGTTTTACATATTGTTTGATGAGGATAAGGTAAAAGTTATGTGCGCTATACTTTCCTCTTTTCTCTTGACTCAGAGATCGGTCATAAAGTCGGGTTTTTGACCCCAACCCAAAGCCCACCACCCTCCTCCTTGCACACTGGTCCATACATTGCACACATTTTAAGAACATATAGATGAAATCCAGGTTTATTCCAGCTGGTAATGTGATGAGTCTTCTGCTTCTTCTCTCTGGTCAGCAGTGGGTGGACATCAATGCTGCAAAGAGCATTGCAATGTAATCTCTGCAGCCATGCACAGATAATGTTCCAAGAGGAAATACTTTACACTATGAAATGTATGGAAAGTTTTGTTAATTATACAAACTGCTCCATTTAAGCACAGCAGCAAAGCAATTCCATAAAGGCATTAAGTATAGTTAATGGACCAGTGAACTTACTTAATTATTATACCCCTCCCCCAAGAGGATGGGATAACCATTATTTAGAATGCATCATTGGGTGTTCAAACACATATCAACACCCAACATATAAAAAAATTTTCAGTACAACAGAAGGAAGGCCGGAGCTATGAGGAACGAATGACATGTAGCGCTAGCAGGACAGGGTGGAAGGGGAAACAGAATGCACAGAGTTAACATGTTCAAAGGGAGATGTAGGAGGTCTACTTACGTGATTGGCTGAGAAGACGGGGCGATGGGGAGGGAGCGTAGGGGAATAGACTGCAGGGAGGGGTTGGACTGTAACAGTTGGAGCCTGGAAGCCATCTGATAAATGTCCCTCCCTCCCCCCCCCTCATATTGGCTATATTCGCAGGGGGTGTATAGGTATTACGAGGTTAGGGTTGGCTGCTGGGACCCCTTGAATGGGGTTAATATCTGTTTGTGGAGAACCATCGGTTGCTATGGTGGTAGGGTATGGTCCAATAACAGGGACCAGGTTGTGGTAGACCTGTAAGGTCTGTGGGCGAGTGGTAATCTCCACGAGGCGGTGTCTTGGGACTGAGGGCATATATATATATATATATATATATATATATATATATATATATATATATATATATATGTGTTGTAATGTTAAATTGTTATTTATTTGTTATTTATGGTTATTTTGTTCAATAAAGGGCCTGATGGCCATTTAACTCCATTTTGTGTTAAAGTGGAGTTCCACCCAAAAATGGAACTTCCACTTTTTGGATTCCTCCCCCCCTCCAGTGTCACATTTGGCACCTTTCAGGGGGGAGGAGGGAGCAGATACCTGTCTAATACAGGTATTTTCTCCCACTTCCTGGCATAGATCACCACGGAGCTTGCGGTGACCTCCGCCACTTCCGCCGCCTACCCCGTCCTCCCCCTCTGTATTCTGTGAGACACAGAATACAGCAGGGACCTGTGAGGACGGGCAGCGCGGCTCGCGCATGCACAGTAGGGAACCAGGAATTGAAGCCGCACGGCTTCACTTCTTTATACCCTTACCGAGGATGGCGGTGGCAGCAGCAGCCGAGAGCCAAAGGACGGATCGGCTTCGGCTGCCGACACCGCGGGCTTCCTGGACAGGTAAGTGTCTATATATTAAAAGTCAGCAGCTGCAGTATTTGTAGTTGCTGGCTTTTAATATTTTTCTTTTTCAGCAAACCTCCGCTTTAAGTGTTTTATTGGGGTTAAAGGGTGATGGAAATTTTTAGCGGGTTGTTTAGGAGTTTTAGAGGTGACCTCTGATCTACCCTAGTCACGGACATATGGAGAACACATAGAATCCTAATAAAAAAATCAAGCCATGAGAAAATCACAATTTTAAAGTTTTTTTTTTTTAAATATAAATTTACATACCAAAAATAGATTAAACCTAAAGGAATCCTGGAGTGCAACTCAAATATACAGTATACCTCATGCACCAGGACCCTTGTGTGCAAATCACCCTCCTAGAGGGAACAAAATCACCCATTCAATCCCACAGGAAGGAAAAGATGACCTTTATGTATTTCCACAAAATGCTTAGACACATTAAAAGATTGTAGGGTTTTCACATTGTGACCGCCACAATAGTGCTCGGTGATTTTAAATGTTAACAATCATGTAGTACACCCAACGTACTACAGTGAACACACATAGTAATCATAAACAATAAATTACATTTTGAGTATTACTGTTTTATTGAGAAAATTTCCCCCATAATCCGAGCTGTAAAATATTTGCTTCTTTTGTAAACTCTGCAGTACCTGCATGTATAAACGCCATATTGCTAGAAGCCCATTGTTGATAAGTTTTCTTTAGTTTTTTGGGTCCATTATAACTGGAAGACAACATTGGCCCAAATGTCGGAGTGCTGTGGGTGGGGAAACAACACTCTTTCTTAAGGATGTCATATAACTGTTTATCAGCATATAAAAACTGGTAAATTGTTATTTGTTATCTTCACTACCTGATTAATTTTTTGCAGAGAAGGAAGTCACAAAAGTCAGACATCCATGCTTATATGGAATAACTTAATTCCTTTTCTT
The DNA here is from genome assembly GCA_037952925.1 of Lithobates clamitans. Classification (NCBI taxonomy): domain Eukaryota; kingdom Metazoa; phylum Chordata; class Amphibia; order Anura; family Ranidae; genus Lithobates; species Lithobates clamitans. Next base: position 5,058,824 of record JBBGZY010000124.1, read on the forward strand.
GCCTTAAAGGTCACATATACAAATATTTGGGCCAATCTTCTTGCCTTGAATGATGAATAGAATAACCTCTGTATGTTAGATCCTTCTCAACAATCTCAGGCTCTTTTGCCAAAGGGGTTCAGTAGAACAATTTCTCCTGCCTCTAAAAACTCACCTACTGAGATCGATTTAGTTGTATGTGGTGGATGACAACTGGAGGCACTTAGAGTGAATTTACGAGCACATGGTTTACAGTATGCAGAAGTGGACCCCGTAACCGTCTCAACATCACGAATGTGATGACCAATGAATAAATGTGATGTCCAAATGAATCTTTACCACATCTCAAAAGTAAGTAAAATACAAATTCACATTGTTGTCATTAAAGAGCATTATGCACAACATTTTCAAGTAAAGTAATAGGACCCCTTTATACCAAAAGGAGGTCATCTATATACCTCCTATACAATGCAACTTTTCATCCATGGTCTCTCCCATCCACAAGATGAGCAACTCGCACCAACCCTTGTACAAGTTGCTGAAAAAGGGGGGGAAATATAGCCTCCGTTGAAGCTCTGCACCTCTGCAGGTAGAAGAAAATTGCTGTAAATCATGAGAGTAGCCACTATACCTTTCAAGATGGAACTTCCCAGCTACCAAGGCAAGGCAAGGCGGGGAAATAGAATATAAGGGCTGAACATTACATTTTACAAAAATAAATTGTCATGTCATGTAAGCTTATGAATTTCTAATGAAACTGCTTTCATGTCTCTGATGTAAGCAAGTAATGGCCTTGTGGACTTTGGGCAATTGATGGAACATTGGGGTTATGGGGGAATGCACCTTCAAATATTCAGCTGTTTTTTTACAAAGGACCCCCACAGATTTTCCAGTGGAAACCAGATCAAAAAGAATATGCTAAAAAAACAAAGAGTTGTGTCTAAATCAATGGCTTAGTATACCTCGGTATTCTGTCTTAAAGCATCTCTGCCGTATTCTTAGGTGCTAAAGATCTCTACACAATCACCTTTGTCTGTGTTTTTACTAATTCTAGAGAGTTAATAACTTCTGCATTTCCTGAAAATCAAATTTATTAGTGCCACGTTTCAAAACCCATACATGGACCCAAAAAGAAGTCCAAAATCTGACATAGGGCTCTCAAAGTCTATTGGGACATATATTACCAGTGTCAATAGTTATAGTGCCTTAAAAAAGTATTCATACCCCTTTAAATTTTCCACATTTTTTTCATGTTACAACCAAAAACCTAAATAAATTTTACTGGGATTTTATGTAATAGACCAACACAAAGTGGCACATAGTCGTGCACTCCACAAATCTGGCCTGTATGGAATTGTGGCAAGAAGAAAGCCATTGCTGAAAGAAAGCCATAAGAAGCCCCATTTGCAGTGTACAAGAAGCCATGTGTGGAACACAGACAGGTAGAAGAAGGTGCTTTGGTCAGATGAGACTAAAATTTAACTTTTTGGCCTAAAAGCAAAATGCTATATGTGGCCAAAAACTAACACTGCACATCACCCTGAACACACTATCCCAACCGTGAAGTTTCACCTTTCAGCACAACAACAAACATACAACAACTAAACATACAGCAAGAGCTACAATGGAATTGTTTAGATAAAAGCATACTTATGTGTTAGAATGGCCCAGTCGAAGTCCAGACTTAAATCCAATTGAGAATCTGTGGCAAGTCTCTGACCATCTTCTTAATCATACCCATAGTCTCTGACTGCCGGGAACATTCTGCAGTAACCCTGAGACGCACAGGAGTGCGCAGGCGCAAAGTGGAATGGTACCCATCCAGCTGTGAACAGAAGTGCGCTAGTGCATGCGGTAGCCATCGCATTGGCACCCAACAGCCTCTTTAGTATCATGCCCGCAGTCTCTGACCATCTTTTGTATCATGTCTGCAGTCTCTGACAATTTCTTGTATCATGTCCTCAGTCTTTAACCATCTCTTGTAGTATGTCTGCAGTCTCTGACCATCTTTTTTGTATCATGTCTGCAGTCTCTGGCCATCTCCTGTACTATGTCTGCAGTCTTTGACAATCTCTTTTATCATGTCCTCAGTCTCTAACCATCTCCTGTAGTATGTCTGCAATCTCTTACTTAAACACATTGCTAATAGTATTGGTTATCTGTTTATGCTGAAGGTAGGACTGTGCAGGGGGGGCAGAGAGTAAAAGGGGGGAATGTGATTAGAGAGACGGGGGTTAGACTGCAAGGGGCACTGTGATGGGGGCTGATAGTGAGAGCAATATTTGTAGCACCCTAGCTCACAGTTAACGCTAAACTAATGACCAGTAAAATCCTTAAAAGGATAAGTTCACCTTTCTGAGCATGTTATACATTACCCCCATATTTCAGGTGTAACATACTACAGACCTTCCCCTGCACCCCCGATCCCCTCCCTCCTTGGGTCACCGGTTGAGGGATCCTCTCCCCTCACCCACTGTCCCATTTTGAATATAACGAATATAACATGGCCAACACAGCCGAATGATTCACAGCGATCTGTGAATGAGAAAACTGTAGCTCTCAATGAACTGCGCTGATGAGCACTCTCATTCTAGTTCATTCACAAGCTCTGCAGCTTGAAGTCAGCTCCTATGGAGGTACAGGTTGACAGCTGAAGGGTTTCTCTGCAGGAGGATGACATTGCACCCCTGATTTACTAATCACAGGTGCAATGCTTTGCAGTCATGTTGGAACAGGAGAGGGCCATCCCCAAACTATTCACACAAAGTTGGGAGCATGAAATTGTCAAAAATGTCTTGGTATGCTGACGCCTTAAGAGTTCTCTTCACTGGAACTAAGGGGCCACGCCCAACCTCTGAAAAACACCCCCACACCATAATCCCCCCTTCACCAAATTATTTGGATCAGTGCACAAAGCAAGGCCCATAAAGACATGGATGAGCAAGTTTGGGGTGGAGGAACTTGAGTTCTGACCTCAACCCGATAGAACACCTTTGGGATGAATTAGAGCGGAGACTGCAAGCCAGGCCTTCTTGTCCATCATCAGTGCCTGACCTCACAAATGTGCTTCTGGAAGAATGGTCAAACATTCCCATAGACACACTCCTAAGCCTTGTGGACAGCCCTCCCAGAAGAGTTGAATCTGTTACAGCTGCACAATGTAGCTGAGTACAAACAGTTAAGGAACTAAAATTATTAGAAACAGGAACAGCAGTGGACGTCATTGGGATACAGTGGGGTATGAGCAAAGGAAGGAGGACTTGTGAAGGAAAACCAGGGTTAAAGTTCAGATAAGATAGAATATATCTCCTTTCCTGATCTGTCGCATTCTGTAACACTGAAATATGGTTGTTTGTGTGTATGCAGCAGGAAATGTATTGACATATCTAGGGATGGGCGAACGGTTCGGCCCGAGCATAAGTTCGGGCCGAACTTTGGTTGTTCGGACGTTCGGCGAACAACGAACATTATGTGGTGTTTGCAAAAAATTCGAAAGCCGCGGAACCCTATTAAAGTCTATGGGACACTAACATGAAAAACCAAAAGTGCTCATTTTAAGGCTTATATGGAAGTTATTGTCATAAAAAGCATTTGGGGACCTGGATCCTGCCCCAGGGGACACATATCAATGCAAAAAAAAATGTCCCACAATGTAAATCCATCTCACGCCACCCAACAAGCCGGAAAAAGAAAAAAAGCTATGCAACAGCTCCGCCTCCATGGGAGGCTCCCGCCGAGTGACGCTTCTTCCTGCCATGTGACGTCAGAGGAAGGTGGGGTCACCCGTTTATGTAACCCAGTGGCCCCGCCCATAGCTATATACCAGCTGTCACAGAGACGAAGCATCACTCGGCGGGAGCCTCCCATGGAGACGGAGCTGTTGCGGCTTTTTTTTTCTCTTTTTTCAGTCTGTCGGGCAGAGTGAGATGGATCTACATCACAGGACTTTTTTTTATTTTTTAATAAATTACTTGTCCCAAAGTGTCTCCTGTCTTTTTTACTATTTTTTACACTTTTTTGTGAAATGGTAGGGGTACAATGTACCCGTTACCAATTCACATAGGGGGGAGGCCGGGATCTGGGGCTCCCCTTGTTAAAGGGGGCTTCTAGTTTCCGATAAGCCCCCCACCTGCATACCCCCACAACCACCAGGCAAGGTTTGTGGAGATGAGGCCGTTGTCCCCATCAACATGGGGACAAGATGTTTTGGGAGGCTAATCCAAAACACCATCCCCATGTTGAGGGCTTGTGGCCTGGTACGGTTCAGGAGGGGGGGGGCTCTCTGGTCCCCCCCTTTTCCTGTGGCCTACTAGGTTGCGTGCGCGGATAAGGGTCTGGTAAGGATTTTGGGGGGGACCTGTATGCCATTTTTTTTTTATTTTGGTGCAGGGTTCCCCTTAATATTCATACCAGACCTGAAGGACCTGGTATGGATTTTAGGGGGACCCCCACGCAATTTTCTTTTAACATTTTTGGCTCATGGTTCCCCTTAATATTCATACCAGACCCAAAGGGCCTGGTAATAGACTTGGGGGGGAACCCATGCCGTTTTTTTCAATGAGTTTTAACTATATTGCCGAGACCCGACAATTCATTACAGCCGCGAGTTTTAAACTACTTTTTTTCCTTTAAAAATTTCATTTTGCTGTGGTACTGTTCTAAACACGGGAAAACTGCGCCACTTTATAGGCATACTATAGACACCCCCAGACACGATATTTAAAGGAATATTTCATTTTTATTGTTTCACTTTAAGCATTATTAAAATCACTGCTCCCGAAAAAACGTCCGTTTTTATAACTTTTTTTGCATTGATACATGTCCCCTGGGGCAGTACCTGGGTCCCCAAACACTTTTTATCACAATAACTTGCATATAAGCCTTTAGAATGAGCACTTTTGATTTTTCATGTTTGTGTCCCATAGACTTTAACAGTGTTCATGTGTCCGTCCGAATTTTTTGCCTGTTCGCAAGTTCTGGTGCGAACCGAACCGGAGGGTGTTCAGCTAAGCTCATCCTTTTTGCCCTGTACACACGATCGGACATTGATCGGACATTCCGACAACAAAATCCATGGATTTTTTCCGACCGATGTTGGCTCAAACTTGTCTTGCATACACACGGTCGCACAAAGTTGTCGGAAAATCCCATCGTTCTAAACGCGGTGATTTAAAACACGTACGTCGGGACTATAAATGGGGCAGTAGCCAATAGCTTTTGTCTCTTAATTTATTCTGAGCATGCGTGGCACTTTGTGCGTCTGAATTGTCCACATGTGGTCGGAATTTACGCAAACGGATTTTGTTGTCGGAAAATTTTATAGCCTCCTCTCAAACTTTGTGTGTCGGAAATTCTGATGGAAAAAGTCCGATGGAGCCCACACACGGTCGGAATTTCCGACAACAAGCTCCGATCGCACATATTCCGTTGGAAAGTCCGACCGTGTGTACAGGGCATTAGACATATAATGATTTTTCTAGTAAATATTTAAAATCTGCTCATCCTGACTAAAGCAATGCAGTAGTTGCTAAAGAAAACATCAAGTAGTACCAACAGTAATCTGTCGAAAAAACAGTAGTGGTCCTTCCATTAGGGGCGCACGGACGCCGCCCCCTCGTCCATGCGTCCTGCCCCCTGATCTACATGCAGGGCACCGGACACATGGATTCCAATGGGGGGGGGGTTAAGCACATGATTAGAGCCAGAGGTCTAATAAGCTTCAAAAAAGGGTGGGCTCGGGGCCCACCCAGTTGATTGACAATAGCGAATGAATATTTGACCTTGTAACACTGATTCTCCTCTCGGACAATCAAGAAGCAAGGCAACAGCCGGGGAGAAGCTGGTGCTGCCGCAAGATGGGGTAAGTGCGGTGCCCCGATCTATTGACTGACCGACCCTGGGGGGGTGCCGGCCGTGACCCCCATGACCCTTCTGTCCGACCGGGGGAGGTGGTGGGTGCCGTCCGTGATCTACCGACTGGGGGTGGGTGGTTGCGGCTGGTGAATCGTTTGCCGCCCCAACCTCAAAAATAAACAATGAAACGTTGAATAGGAAGTTAATACAATTGTTCCAGGCCCAAGCACTTAAAGCGTTTCTGTTACCCCAGCATTTCATATTCCTGATGTGTCTGTTGTACCATGTATTGTGGGAGAAGGTATCCTGTTCTCTTTGCATTGCATCCTTTATGTGAAACCCCTGATGTTCCTGCCAGTCCCTCTGATTTTTTATTAAAAACCGACCACACTAAGCAGGAGAGCACACCGTAGTCAGTTCTCTAGCTATGCTGGGAACTTAGCCTGCTCTCCTCCAATGATCAGACTTGTCCTTACATGCCACCCCCTATACAGCCATTCACTGGGAAGATCAGTGTCCTGCTGCTGCTTCTCCTCCCCCCACCCTTATGCAGCTGAGAACAGAGGGAATGTGATCACTTATAAAAAAGGGAAATAAGGTATTTATATATTTTTTTTCAATCTATACACAAATGTTTTGCCTTTCAATGCAATTTCAAACTGAGTGGGTTGTTTTACAGGGTGATTGTTTACAACCACTTTAACAAAAATTTACAATAAGTGTATGAGTCTCCTTTTAAAGCGGAGTTCCACCCAAAAATTGAACTTTTCGGATTCCTCCCACGCTCCCACTTCCGGGCATAGATCACCGCAGGCTCCCCGACGATCTATGCCCAGAAGGTCCCAGAAGACAGCAGGGACCAGTGAGGACGCGCAGCACGACTAGCGCATGCGCAATAGGGAACCAGGCTGTGAAGCCGCAAGGCTTTACTTCCTGATTCGCTTACTGAACATGGCGGCGCCTCCACCCGAGAGCCGAGGGACAGATCGGCTTTGGGTCAGGACATCGCGGGCGCCCTGGACAGGTAAGTGTCCATATTTTAAAAGTCAGCAGCTGCAGTATTTGTAGCTGTTGACTTTTAAAAAAAATAATAAATTTTGGCGCAACTCCGCTTTAACTTACAAAGTATTCAAGTAAGGACTTTGCCAAATAGATATATTGTTTCTATACTTTACACTGCACCTCTAAAGGAAGCCAGTATTAAAACCCAAGAATAAAAAAATAATAGATTGCAGATCACCAGTCCTCAGAAGTCAGCTGGATGTAAACATAGGGGCTGACTGTTGTCACTAACCAAATATGACCATGGTCATCAGCCAGCATCCCAGCTATGGCCATATTTGGTCAATGAAATCAACAAACTTTCTCATCTCTTTGTTTACATTCAGCTGCTGGCTTTGGAACAATCAATTGTGGCAAAAGTCCATCAGAAAATCATTGGCGCGAGTCATTGTTTTTGTGTCAGTGTAATCGGCTTTCATCATGGTTGATGATGGATCTACATCATTGACCTACATGACTGACAACGGATTTATATCATGTTTGTATTTATTTAAGGTGGGCATCTAGATTCTAATAAGTCCCCCATCGCAGACCATGTATGTGGGGATCTGGCCCTTGTCCCCATCTACATAAAAGATACATTTTCCATGTTAAGGGAATGTGGCCTGGTATGGTTTAGAAGAAGAGTGTTTCAATTTGCACTGGTGCAAACTTACCAACTGTCACGAATTACCCGGGACATTCCCGGGATTTAAAACCCTTTTCCCGGATTTAGCCATTCCCGGGAAATGTCCCGGGAAATTCTTATTTTACCGATATGTCTCCACCGGCCACCATTTTCCCGAAGACCATAATAAACAATTACTGTTTAGCAACGGCCGGGTGGCTGCCAATAGAATTTGAGCTGTGGCACCGCCCACCTCCCGCCCCACTGCCGTCTGTCTGTGACCTGATGTGGAAAGGGGCGGGGGTGGGCAGCGCCGCAGCTCAATTGCTATTGGCAGCCACCCGGCTATTTTGTCCCATTCTATTTAGTAATGGCGGCAGAGAGAGAGTCTCCACTGCTGGGAATGCCTGATGTAAGGAAAGGCGGGCTCCATTGAGGGATGCCTGGTGTAAGGACAGGACTCTGCTGGCAATGCCTGATGTAAGGGGGGACTCCGCTGCAATGCCTGATGTAAGGGGGGACTCTGCTGACACTGTCTGATGTAAGGGGAGACTCCGCTGCAATGCCTGATGTAAGGGGGGACTCCGCTGACACTGTCTGATGTAAGGGGGGACTCTGCTGGCAATGTCTGATGTAAGGGGGGACTACGCTGGCAATATCTGATGTAAGGGAGGACTCCGCTGCAATGCCTTATGTAAGGGGGGACTCCGCTGACACTGTCTGATGTAAGGGAGGACTCCGCTGGCAATGCCTGATGTAAGGGGGGACTCCGCTGCAATGCCTGATGTAAGGGGGGACTCCGCTGCAATGCCTGATGTAAGGGGGGACTCCTCTGGCAATGTCTGATGTAAGGGGGGACTCCGCTGGCAATGTCTGATTTAAGGGAGGACTCTGCTGGCAATGCCTGATGTAGGGGGGGGACTCCGCTGGCAATGTCCGATGTAAGGGGGGATTCTGCTGGGGACACCTGATGGCATCTGGTGGCAGGCGACGTGGCAGGTGACACGCTCAGAGCTTCCACTGATTTTGCATTATGGTGAGTTAAATAATTTCATTCTATATTACAATGTAATAATATAAATAATGCACTTCAATCATCCTGACACCATAACAACCTTGGTGCCGGGATGATTGAAGTGCTAACACCAGGTGTTTGGAGTATCTTTATCTGCTGATTGTTAAACTTTCTGGAATACACATATTTCTACTGTGGTGTAGGATCTGGGCCTAGTGAAAAAATATTGTGTTGCGCTAATATTAACCTTCCAATCAAATTATATTAAACTCTGTGTATATAAAACCTTCCAAATGATTAATTGGACTCCATGTGTATGTGCTAAAGTCATTAACAATACAACCAATACACTGAAAATTAGTGCTCAAAAAAAAAAAAACTAAAATCCCAAATACCATCTGTGGTAATAATTAGAATGAAAAACCATAATATCAAATCCAGTATTAATATAGGGAATATATTAGGAAATATATGAAGACTTACAGAAAGCAATGGGGAATTAGATGCTCAATGGTGCATATATTTTAACACCTTTGAGCCCCAATGAAACATATTATAGTGACATTGATGTAGAATTTCTCTGACAAGTTTGATATTTTAAGGCGTGATGACATATTAAACTTCACAAATAGGATTAAAGTAGAACAACTGGCAATTTTTATTTTATTTTTTCAATTTTGGATAGAGTAAGGAAGGGTTATAACCCCTGTCAGATTTTTTTTGGCCATCTGTGTCCCATTGTAGAGATTTCCCTTCACTTCCTGTCCCATAGCCAAACAGGAAGTGAGAAGAAAACCCCTGCAAATTAAGAGAATCTCTTGGAGACCCCCAGGTCACCAGAACCAGTGTCCCCATTGGAAGATTTCCCCTCTATTACTTTTCTGGGGACAAGCCGAAATCTGGGATTTTCTTTTACTTTTCACTTTTGATGATAATGGTAAACAGGACAAATAGAGAAAGTGAATCTCCTTAACAGGAACACAGACAGCAATAAAAAAAACTAACAAGTGTTCTAGTCCCTCTCCAATCTATCCAAAACGAAAAAAAAAAAGTTTAGTTATAATTTAAAATCAAAACTTGTTACTGGGGTGTTTTTTCAAATACCTACTGTGCTCAGAGATACATATTCAAAGATAAATAATTCCTATTAATATACACTAGGTACACCAGTTCAATTGCTTGGTAACACAAATTGCTATCAGCCAATCACATGGCAGAAACTCAATGCATTTAGGCATGTAGACGTATTGAAGACGACTTGCTGAAGTTCAAACCGAGCATCAGAATGGGGAAGAAAGTGGATTTAAGTAACTTTGAATGTGGCATGATTGTTGGTGCCAGACAGGTTGGTCCGAGTATTTCAAAAATGGCTGATCTACTGGGATTTTCATGCACAACCATCTCTAGGATTTACAGAGAATGGTCCGAAAAAGAGAAAATATCCAGTGAGCGCCAGTTGTGTGGATGAAAATACCTTGTTGATGTCAGAGGTCAGAGGAGAATGGGCAGAATAGTTTGAGATGCTAGAAAGGCAACAGTAACTCAAATAACCACTCGTTACAACCAAGGTATGCAGAATACCATCTCTGAATGCACAACACAGCAGCAGAAGACCACCGGGTGCCTCTCCTCTGCTAAAAACAGGAAACTGAGGCTACAATTTGCACAGGCTCACCAAAATTGGACAATAGAAGATTGGAAAAATGTTACCTGGTCTGATGGGTCTCAATTTCAGCTGCGACATTCAAATAATAGGCTCAGAATTTGGCGTAAACAACATGAAAGCATGGATCCATCCCGCCTTGTATCAACGGTTTAGGCTGGTGGTGGTGTAATGGTGTACGTCATGGCCTACCTGAGTATTGTTGCTGACCATGTCCATCCCTTTATGACTACATCTTCTGATGGCTCCTTCCAGCAGGATAATGCACCATGTCACAAAGCTCAGATCATCTCACCACTGGTTTCTTGAACATCACAAGGAGGTCACTGTACTCCAATGTCCTCCACACTCACCAGATCTCATCCAATAGAGCACCTTTGGTAAGTGGTGGAACAGGAGATTCGCATTATGGATGTGCAGCCGACAAATCTGCAGCAACTGTGTGATGTTATCATGTCAATATGGACCAAAATCTCTGAGGAATGTTTCCAACACCTTGTTGAATCTATGTCATGAAGAATGAAGGCAGTTCTGAAGGCAAAAGGGGGTCCAACCTGGTACTAGTAAGGTGTACCCAATAAAGTGGCTGGTGCGTGTATGTCTTAAAGTGACCCTATCATAAAGGAATACATGGGGGCTGCCATTACACCCTTAGAAAATCCCAGTTGCTTGGCAGAGCTAGAACAAACTCTCTGTAGATGTCTGGATTCCTTATCTCTATTTGTTCCAGGTCAGTATCATTCTTAAAAGAAGAGATTAACAAAGGCAGACCACATACTCTTTCATGACAAAATCACTTTAAGGCTGGGTTCACACTGAGGAATGGAGCAGCTCACAGCAGGGGTCAGGGGCCTGGTGCGTCTCCATTCACCGTTTCAGGTCTGATTTCATCCAGAATTTTTGGCTGAATTCGGACCTGAAACAGAACAGAAAATGCACAGGACTCCTGTGCAATTCAGACCGGAGACATTCCGGAGATGTGTGAACCGGCACCATAGAGAGCCAGGCACAATCTCCTGACATGTGAATTGCACACTAAACCAAAAATCGAAATGGAATGCTGTGTCTATTTCAAAAATGTCATTATCACCTTAAAACTTCTTAGGCTGGGTTCACACCAGTGTGGATTTCACCGCATCCAATTTTCACTGGTGTGAACCCAGCCTAAGAAATTTTACGGTGATAATAACATTTTCGCAATAGACACAGCATTCCATTTAGAGTTTTTTGTTTAATAGATACATTCCTGACATTAGCATTGTGCACAGAGGATATTCTAAAAGCTTTTACAATCAAAATGGAACATAAAAAGGGTGAATGAATATCGTATGTACATAGCTAGTTACTACACAGCATGGAATTTGTATGGATAGGCTCATTGAAATCACATTACTTTATGAGAATAGCGGATGCTTGGCTTCTTTCTTGGTTCCTTTTTATGAAAGTAAATTCAAAATGTTATCATCTAACATTGTCACCGCTGCATCAGAAATTTTGTAACATGTTATAGAATTTTGTACATTACCTGTAGTGGAATCGCTCAGCGACTGCTCATAAGAATTCTTCATTTTCCCGATGCTGGCAGCTTATCAGTCAGACCCGTCTTTGTGTGTTAGTGCCGCAAATGACTCTAACGTTGTCTCATCAGTGGACCCCATATAAATCACTCGCTCCATCCTTCCTCTCTCATCCTTCCTGTGAACAGTGAGGTTGAAGATAATCTGTAAAAAAATAGCATTGAGGAAGCAAGTTAAATGCTAAGATCAGCATTTGAGAAAAGAGAAAAAAATAGATTATTTTTGTTCTCTGTATTTCCCAGGAACTACTTTGTTGACATTCAGAAAATAGCTTAATTTGGCCTCTGCCCCCCCCCCCCCCCCCCCCAAAGTGGCCATCCAGAGGTATTTTTATGCTTTTTTTATATTTACCGTATGTACTCGAGTATAAGCTGAGTTTTTAAGCACTTCTTTTGAAAATGCCCCCCTCGGCTTATACTCGAGTCAAGCACTTCTCTGCAGCAGAGAATGACATTTTCCGAACTGATTTGGGGCCCCCTATCTCGGGGCCACTTGGTGCTAGGAACCACAAATTAGGTGTGCAAACCCAGAGGAACTAGCAATACAACATATCTAACAAAGCTGGGGTTCCTAGCACCAAGTGGCCCCAAGATACGGGGCCCCAAGTTCGGTTCGGAAAATGTCATTCTCTGCTGCAGAAAAGTGCAGAGCAGGCACTGATGGGCACTGAAAGGCAGCACTGATGGGCACAGATTGGCATCACTTCTGGGCACTGACTGGCATCACTGCTGAGCACTGTTGGGGCTGCACTGATCATCAGTGCCCTGATTACCTGGACAGTGTCCCCTGCGAGGGAATTCCGCTGATGGGCTCTCCTCACCCTCTGCCAGTGTGAGGCAAGGATAGACAATTACCTGCACATCCTTGTTTACATGTGATCAGCTGTGATTGGACACAGTTGATCACATGGGTAAAGAGCCACGTCATCGGCTCTTTACAGAGATCCCAAGTGCTGCACGCCCCCGCAAGCATGCAAAATCGGTGAGACTGGGGCAATGTCATATGACGTTGTCCCAGAACGAGAGTGCATCCCTTTCAGCATGCTGGGCATATGAATTCCTATGGTGGGTGGGGGTGTGTTTTTTGAAGCACCTGATTAGAGCCAGAGTCTCTAATAGGCTTCAAAATAGGGTGGGCTCGGGGCGCAGAGCATTGCATTTGCAGCCCACCCAGGTGTGTTGCAACAATTAACAAATATTTGCTGTTGCAACACGGATCCTCCTCCTGGCCAATATGGAAGCGGGTCTGATACCCGTCACCCAATTGGCTGAAAGGACAGGCGATCCTATTGGACGCCTAGGAGGAGGGGAGGAGGAGAAGACACAGGAGCCGCTGCCCGATGCCCATTGCAGCCTGGTGTCCGCCAATGCCCCGCTCGCTGCCGCTGCCCGATGTGCCCGCCACTGCCCGATGTGCTCGCCGATACCCGATCCCCCCTTGATGCCCGAGGTGCCCGCCGATGCCTGATCCCCACCGCTGCCCGATGTGCCCGCCGCCTAGATGGGGTAAGTGCCGGTGGACCAGCAGACATTGAGGGGGGGTTTGAGGTGCCGCGGGGGGTGTAGTGGTTGTGAAATTGTGCATTATATAGCTAAAAGCATGAAATTGTGCATTATATAGCTAAATGCAGGTTTCAACCATTTATTCTAATTGTAAAACTGTTACTTCCACCCAAAAATACTGTACATTTTATTTTGAGATGAACTGTTTAATTCCTAAAATAAATTGTCCTTGCGGGGTTTTTATGTTGCTTCTTATTCCTTTGTTTCGTTAAGAATGCTAGTAATATGTAATGTTTTAATTTTTTTTCTCTCACTTGTTGCTCTCCATCTAACACAAATCTAAACCAAAACTCCCACATGTGTCTTCACAAACCACACACTATACCATTGCTGATGCACATTTAAAATGTTTCACAATTTTGTGTGTTGGTTAGTATTTCCAAATGATCATAATTTTCACACAAAAAAATGTGATATCTGTACCAACATCATAAATCTTAATCAAAATGTCATTCCCAAATTTCAGAGGGTAACATCACTATTCTACACTCACACACCAAGAAACACCAAATATCACAGAATCAAATCTCCTGACTGATGTCATTCCACCTCCTATGGGTACATGTCCAAAGAAATTTTGTATTTATGTGTAGGAGGTTTCCACCACCATTGCAAATCCTGCCATATGTTTTCTATGGGCAAGGACAATATTCAGCCTTGTGAATTCCACACCAGCACCTATTGCAGCCTCTCATCAAGCAAAAAGCCCCAAAATTAGAGATAGTTCTAAAGCAGCATGCTGACAGTAATCAGCTATACCCAGCCGTCAAAACAGATGGCATATCACAAAAACAGGTTGTTTAATGGTTTTCCGGCCTTCCACAGTACATCGGCATTGATTAACTTATTGCACCCCTGGGACTTAGGACTGTTTGACACCACAGAGATGGAGGCTCCATGCATGTGGCAGGTTAGCACTTCTGCTTAGCAGCCCTGGGGTCGTTGGTATTTCGAATCCCAAACATAGCACTTCCTGTAGAGAAGTTGTCTGTCCTCCCTCTGTTGTTAAACATAACTCCTGACCGATGTCCTTTCACAAATTAGATATACAGTAGTATTTATGTGTGAGGGTTCCACCACCATTGCAAACCTTGCCAGATATGCTATCTTGCCAAAAGTATTGGGACGCCTGCCTTTACACGCACATGAACTTTAATGGCATCCCAGTCTTAGTCCATAGGGTTCAAATTTGATTTGGCTCACCCTTTGCCGCTTGAACAGCTTCAGCTCTTCTGGGAAGGCAGTCCACAAGGTTTAGGAGTGTGTCTATAGGAATGTTTCACCATTCTTCCAGAAGAGCATTTGTGAGCTTGGGCACTGATGTTGGGTGAGAAGGCCTGTCTCACAGTCTCTGCAATAATTAATCCCAAAGGTGTTCTATCAGGTTAAGGAAAGGACTCTATGCAGGCCAGTCAAGCTCCCCACCCAAGCTTGCTCATCCATATCTTTATGGACCTGTAGGTGCGCTAAACTGTAGCAAAATTGCAGTTGGAGGGGAAGTCATTGGGAACTTGGTTCCCCTATGGCAGCAGTCCCCAACCTTTTTGGCACCAGGGACTGACTTTGTGTTTTTTGCAGGCAATTTGTTGGGGCAATAGCTGGTGTTAGTGCTTCAATAATTCACCATGGTTGATACAGTGTCAGGATGATTGAAGTGCATTATTTCTATTACGTTCTATTACGACAGCCATGCAGACCAATTTGATGCAGTGTGGGGCGTATGGTCTGAGCACTGACAGGCTGACCCCCCACCCTCTCAACCTCTGCAGTAATGTTGGCAGCATTCATACGTCTATTTCCCAAAGACAACCTCTAGATATGATGCTGAGCATGTGCACTCAACTTCTTTGGTCGACCATTGGTGAGGCCTGTTCTGATGGGGACAAGAGATTCTTCCTGACAACCCTGGCCATTGGTTGTTGGGGTCTGCAGGCGGGGGGGCTTATCGGAATCTGGAAGCCCCTTGTAACAAGGGGGCCCCCAGATCCCGCCCCCCCCCAGTGTGAATGGGTATGGGATACCTTACCTATTCACCAAAAAAGTGTCAAAAAGTAAAAACCACAAAAGAAAGTTTTTGACAATTCCTTTATTAAAAAAGAAAAGAAAAAGTGTCCCGCGATGTCCATCCACCTTTAATCACACCGCCTGACAGACAAGAAGAATGGAAATAAAAAAAAGCTCCGCCTCCATGGGAGGCCTCCCGGCGACTGCTGTCTCTTGGCTGTGAAAGCTATTATATAGGCAAGGGCGGGGCCACTCGGTGACATAACCAAGTGACCCCACCACTTCATGTAACGTCAGAGGGGACGGGGTCATCTGGTTACATCAGTGGGTGGCCCCGCCCTTGTCTATATAACAGCTGTCAAAGCCAAAAGATAGCAGTCGTCAGTTTTTTTTTTTTTTCTATTTTTGGGGTCCGTTGGTTATGTTCGTTATTGAAGATAGATGGACATCGTGGGACACTTTTTTACCCCATACCCATTCAGAAGGGGGGGGACGGTTTCTGGGGGCCCCAGAGCTGATCTGTCTGTCAGATTTTTAGGCAAACCCAATCAGAACATCCATTGCCCTCTATGGAGTGGTGGATGTTACATGTGACATGTGTAAGTGGACACCCTCCGACATCTGATCCAATCCAATTATATCCGCTTAACATAGACGGATGGAGGATCCATTCCCCATCCATCTGTCCGATCGGATGACAGTCTCATGGAAACAGAAAGGCGGTCCGTTTCCATCTGACCGCCCATAGAGTAAAGTGGGCTTTGTCCGTGTCTGCTCTACATAAGCACAAACCTGTCATCTACCTGCTCAGGAGAGATCAGCAGACAGATTCCATGCTGAGCAGGTGGATCTGCTAGCGGAGTCCACCCATCTGGAAGAGGCCTAAGATGGGTCATCTGTTCTTTGCCTCAACCTTCCCAAAGGCCTCAGCCCAGATGACACGCCAGGTTGAGTGTAAAAAGTAAGTAAACACAGAAGCAAATAATACCTATTATCCAATAATAGTGCTATATCAAAAACAAAGTTAGCAAAGGTAATTTTAATGTATTCTCACTTAGTAAAGTTGATAGCCAAGCAAATACAAATAAATTAGTAACTGGTAACACCGTTCAGCATACAAAAATAAACAGTAAGGGTTAAACATAAAATGACACGTAGTGCTCAGGTCAGCATAAACCGTAGCAGCCGGCTGAATGTGCTCTGTGTATGTCCTGTGGACTCATTGTAGGAATGTTCTGTGGAAGTGTGTGTTATAAAGTAGCAGATCAACGTGACAGGTTTTTTTTGCAGTGGCTACAAATGTTGCATGTAGTCCAACATGGGAGTGCAAAGGAAAGGCTGACAATGCTGCAGTTAAAATAAATCAACGTTGTCACTCTTGGTACGGGTTTGTAGATACACCTTGCTGGTTCCATTTAATTAGAAGTAGAATCTATAGAAAAAAGGATTCAACTTTTTGACATTAAAAGGCCAAAAAGGGCCAAGTAACATATTTGGTTTAGGGGTTATTCACACTATATGCAGAGACCTGCATTTTTCTACACCTGATTAATGTAGGTCTCCACAAGAGCAGATAGACAACAATTGTTTTTTTTTTTGTTTTTTTTTGTGCCACAATCACAAAACAATGGAGCAGAAAAGTGCAAGGAAGTGCAGCATGAGGTCACTTGAAATCTTCCTCCTTCTCTGCATCTTGTGCCATTTCAATAAAGTAAAAAAAAAAAGTTTTTAAAAAGTCCCCCCAAAAAAACAAACACCCACGCTGCCTGCACAGAATGGATACCAGCCTGTGCGGTAAAATTAATAGTTTTAACATGTGGGCTGGAATGAGCAAGCCTGTCACTTTAAAAAAAAATTATATTATATACATATATATATATATATATATATATATATATATATATATATATATATATATATATATATATATATATATATATATATATATACATATACATATACATATATATATATATATATATATATATATATATATATATATATATATATATATATATATATATTGTCATGATTGTTTCTGTTGTAATATTGTACCCCTCTACAATTTTTGTTATATACTGTATATATAGTCATAAGGATGATGACTATCCCATTAGTTGGCTATATATGTGCTCCCTTTGGGGTTTTTTTGCCTCCAGACAAGTCAGTTCTATGTAATATTTGTATATAATGTTTTGATTGATTTTTGATTTTTTTGTATGATTTATTTGGCACCACGTGCCGACTGCTTAACCGGGAATGTACGTCATGATTTTGACATTAAATTCCAACCGCATATATAAACAAATGACTTCCTCCACTGCTATCGCTCTGATTTTATTTGATTTGATTGAAGTTGTCACTTTTCACCTTAATATAAATATAGGTTTAGATTTCTGATTTCCTATTTATTTACTATTTTTTCAGTAACAATCTAACATACCTAATTGGAGTGGTGTATTTTATTCTATTTTCACCATTTAAATTAGGTTGATTTTTTGACACTTGATATCAACCTCTATATGGCTTGACATTACCTATATTATCCTGCCATACAGGCAGATACGTTTTTTTATTGCCCACTGATATTATATCTTGTGGCAATTGATACAATATTTCTTGTGGTTATACATTCTCTATATGTATCCTTGCAATATATTAATAATTGAATTTCCCCCTTATTAATTTTCTGCCAGATCTCTGCCCATTCTTCTGCACGGTCCAGTCCCCCTGTCGGCACTACCCATTGGGATCTGGCACCTATGGGTTTTTTGCTCCGGGTGATGTACTAGGGGGCACTTGGTTTTGGAGGTGGCTACTCTTTTGTCTTTCCGACTTGCAATAGATTAGGTGAGCACAACTATTTTCTTATCATGTATTCTTTATCATGGTCTGTATGTATTTATTTATGGCCGAAATGTATCTATAATTATAATAATTACTTATATCTTGTATGCAATCTAGAGAAAATCAGTGATGTCCCTAATGCCCTGACGAAGCAAAGTATATGCGAAACATGTAGGCTGATCATAAATGTTTCCTGAACACAAGCTATTGCATGATAGTCATCCTGACATTTGATTGCTAATTCTGTAATGTATATTTTTAATATGTTTAAATAAAATGTATACTTTTATATTAACCATCGCTGGATTGGCTCACTGTTAACAGACACATTATCTCCCCTTCAAAATCCCATTTTATTAGAGAGAGTTTTATCTCCCTCTTCATTCTTTGGTTTGCTATTTAGGGATTGGGAGTTCTGTCTCTGTTTTCCCTGTAAATAAGTCCAACTATTTACTTTCTTGATCGCTTAACCTTTACTTTGATTGCATAACGCATTAACCTTAAGTAGGAGTTCAAGCTACTCCAAAATGCGTAGGATTTAGAGTATGCTTTCTGCATCATTTGCTGACATCGATCATGCTCATGTTGTTCATATAATCTGATGCTGCCTATTCCCTTATGCTGGTTTAGTAATTTATTTGTTTTTATATATATCTCTATGTATGTTACTTTTTGATACTATTAAAAATCCCACCCCAAGAGGAAATCTGTATTCTCGTACAATTAAGAAATGTTGGCCAATTAATGTAGCAGACGAATATTTCCTCCACTTTTTGATAAAGTCAAAATGTCAAATTTTCCTTTCTTTTGCTTTAAAAGGTAAATGAGAGATCAGGGGTCTTTTTGACCCCAGATTTCTCACCAAAGAGGACCTGTAATGCTTATTTCTAATTACAATGCATGTTTACATTCCTTGTAATAGGAATAAAAGTGATCAAAAAATAAAAAATAAAGGGACAGTGTAACAATAAAAAATAAAAAGCAAAATAAATAAGAAAAAAAAATTTAACTTTTAAGTACCGTGGTTTCTCGCCATTCCACGAGCGTGCGCAATTTTTAAGCGTGACATGTTAGGTATCTATTTACTTAGCTTAACATCATCTTTCACATTATACAAAAAAAATAAAAACGTTAAATTCATTGAAGTGTATTTTTTCCAAAAAAATTGCGTTTGAAAAAACGCTGCGCAAATACAGTATGAAATGACCGCCATTTTATTCTCTAGGGTCTCTGCTAAAAAAATAAATAATGTTTGGGGATTCCAGGTCATTTTCTAGCAAAAAATACAGATTTTTACTTGTGAACAGCAAATGTCAGAAAAAAGGCCTTGTCAGCAAGTGTTTATCATGAATATACTGTATGTAGGTTACACTGCCTTCCTCTTGCGCTTCAGTGTGGGATGCATTTGTTACACCTCATTTTCTTTTAAAGGACAGAGACAGACAAGCCCTGGAGTCACACATGGTGAAACGCGTCACTTTAAATGTGGTATGTGGGAGGGCCACCATTCTCAACCTACTACCCAATACCAGCTATACTTTTTAACACTTAAAACCAGATCCGTTATGGGACTTTTGTTTGTACATAGTGACTGTTCCAGCTTCAAAATTCCCACATGGTTATGACTTCTTCAAAACACCCACCACAGGACTCCTTTCTTCATATGACGAGATCATTCCTTATTTCATACATGTTGTGATCACACTTTTCAAGCATGGAAGTAAACATGTATAGTCACATGGACATTGAAGCCTAAGTACAGCCCAGCACATGGGAATGCTTTTGTTTGCCTTTGAACACTATGCTACCACCTTGAATAATCGAAGACCAATCTCGTCTTCATTCTAAAGCTTGTAAAGCTAGTAATACTCATATAAATTCCTCCATCCTCACTAATTAGCTCCTCTCCCCACCAGCTATTGTACTCTGACAGCCGACACCACTGAATGAATACTGTAAGCATATTTTAAATCTGGGTAACGTTCGACTTTAAATTTGGACACCAGGCTTTGGGTGTGGATGTTTTAGATCCACTTCTTATCAGAAGACGGAAAGATGGTCTTCATTCTTGTTTACAGAATGTCATTGTGTAAGAGGAAACATTGGTGAAGATGATGACTCGTCTATTTCTTGCAGTGAGCTTGTTTTGAAGGATTCCTGTCATCAGCTATTGTATTGTGCATTATTACAGGATGTCAATGCTTTGTTTGTAGCTGGATTTCACAATGCTTTTCCACCATCCAACATATACTTGTAAATTACAACTCTGCATGAAGTGATCATCCTCCATCACCAATGAAAATACTAATCTTTTGTAGGACTAAGGATTGGTATTTACATTAGTGATGGGGATGATCGCTTCATGCAGAGTTGTAATATACAGGCATATGTTGGATGGTGGAGTATTACATGCTGTTCAAACTCTATGGGATTCATTTTCTGTATACTGCAAAAAAACCTGGTTGATCCTGCTGTTCTCTGTCTCCCCCTCCTGTCCAAGTCCCCACTGCAGCTGGGAATTTTGCAGAGCAGTTTTGGCAGCTCTGCACATGCTCAGTTTTCAGTGTATTTCTACCTTGAGCATTTCCTCCCTTCAACATCTGAGTAGCCCATGTGATTATAGAGTCACACATGTGGGAGTATACACAGTGGTAAATGTCAGCCCACTCCGTCCCTCTTCCTCCATGCCCACTAACCAACTAAACACAATGGGGGTGGAATATTACATCTTGATTGAGAATTTTTATTGTGTACATATAGTTTTTACAAAACAGTATATAAAAAGATCATGTAAGTGTAGCACCCTGGTCCTAAACAGGGCTGCTAATAAATCTAGTTATGCTAAGTGGTAACTAACCTGGCTGATTGATAGTTTGATCCACTGATTTCTGTCCAAAGTCTGAGTTTAATTAGTAGTCTCTCTCTTCTGTCAATAGGTGGCACTGTTGCCTTTGGCACTAGGATGACGGATTAAAGTGAGTTGAGGTGATGGGTAAATAAGTTGTCTCAGCCAATCAGCAGGAGTTTCTTTGGGAGCTGTGCATGCTGGGATAGGCTATTTATTTGGCAGGAGTCAGGTGATCGGGGTTCTTCCCACCCGGGGCTGCAGCCTGGGTGGGTGTTTGTCAAGTAACTCCTGGTTGCTACATCTGAAGCCTGAGGCCTATCCAGCAGTCATGCTGGCTGCTAGGTCTACGTAAGGCCTATCTAATAGTTTGGGGTTCCGCAAAGTAGGAGCAGCTAAGGTTACGCCCACAGCCTGGCGCGCAACTGCATGTGCTAGAGGCTCAGCCTGAGGAGAGCCTGATCATTGCCGGGGGTAAAGGAGAAGCAGTTGCCACAAAGAGACAACCACTCCTGTTACCAGAGGCAAGTTTTGGAAGGGATGACATTCTGAAGGAGTACCAGAGCAGACGCTTCACTAGACGGGGGCAGTGAAGTAGTGGGAAAGCTTCAGTGGGGACTCATCCAGGAAGACAACAGGTAGCTGTGAGTAAAGCTTGAAGGAGTACGGCGTGTAGCTGTGAGTAGATCTTGAAGATAAGTACAGCAATTAGCTGTGGGTGAAGCTCGAGGGATCCAGGTGGCTGAGAGTCCAAGAAGTCTAGTGAGAGATGGTGAGCTGAGCTTGAGGATCTACATTGGGATACTGTGAGTTAAGCTGAAAGATCTACAGTAGGATATTGTGAGAGAAGTTGTTGCTATAGGAGACAGCCGTTGCTGCAAGATACAGATTGCTGAATTCACCTTAAAGGCCCTTTATCTGTATTGATGTCTGCCTAGTTCTTTTTTTGTCTACAGAGTCTGCCTTAATTGCTTTTGCATTTGCCTAAGGGTGTCCTGTGCCCTAACCCTCTCTCCCACTGTTCCTGTTAAGAGAAATAAACTCTCTTTGTTCATTTTTACAAAAAGTGACTGGCGCCCAATCTTTCTATCTTGTACCACACCCACTATGTCTAGTAACCTGCACCCTGAGGGGGAATGTCAGTTCTCCCTGGCTCTGGGGGTCACTATCAGGCCCTTGGAAGTCGGGGAGACCGCAACATAAGCATACAAGGTATAAACTGTTTTATATCACTCTTGATGGTCACTACACCACCAGGGTAGTAAACCATTCTAACTGGGAAATTACTCCAAGAGAGGTCAGTAAGGGTAGGCCATTATACTTGACATGTTTTGCGGTCGTCCACTTCTTCAGGAGAAGGTGGAGGGAACAGGACACTATAATAGAATACATAACAAAGTCATAGTTAGGGGTGCACCGAATGGAAATTTTGGTGCCGAAACCGATACTGAAAATGAAGGATGCACTAGGCCGAAAACCGATACCGAAAATGACAGTTTTTAAAAAATATATATATTATTTTTATATATAATTGTATTATATTCAACTTTTTAATTAATATCATTAATTTAAATTAATATGAGTTTATTGTTTGCCATTATTGCCACCTTTAGTGCAAGAAAGGTCAAGAAAAATGCAGTCTGCAGTCTTTAACCATCTCTTATATCATGTCTGCAATCTCTTACTTAGCAATGTGTTTAATAGTATTAGCAAGATTTCCATTTGATGCACCTCTAGCAGATATGATACAGAAGATGGTCAGAGACTGCTGACATGATACAGGAGAGGGTCAGAGACTGAAAACATGATACAAGAGAGGTCATAGACTGCAGACATGATACAAGAGATCAATGCAGTCTCGCCAGTGTCCATCAAATGCAGTCTGCTTGTGCCCAGTAGCCTCACCAGTGCCCATCAAAAGCAGCCTCACCAGGGCCTGTCATATGCAGCCTCACCAGTGCCCGTCATATGCAGCCTACCAGTGCCCATCATATGCAGCCTGCCTGTGCCCACCAACCTCACCAGTGCCCAGCAACCTCACCAGTGCCCATCATATGCAGCCTGCCTGTGCCCAGCAGCCTCACCAGTGCCCATCATATGCAGCCTGCCTGTGCCCAGCAGCCTCACCAGTGCCTGTCATATGCAGCCTGCCTGTGCCCAGCAGCCTCACCAGTGCCCATCATATGCAGCCTGCCTGTGCCCAGCAGCCTCACCAATGCTCGTCATATGCAGCCTACCAGTGCCCAGCAACCTCACCAGTGTCCATCATATGCAGTCTGCCTGTTCAGATCAGAGAGGCGATCTCCGTGTGTCACGGAGCAGGGTCTGAATTGGCCGGGCTGCAGTAACAATGTCCCGCCTCCTGTGATCGTGTCACACTGATTCAATGTCTCGCCATTGGATCAGTGTGCCCTCTATCACAGGAGGCGGGACATTGTTCCTACGGCCCGGACAATTCAGCTCCGTGACATGCGGAGATCGTGGCGAGGAGGGAGGGGAGGAGGAAGGAGTGGAGGACGCGACAGGGTGACACTCCCGCAATGGGCCGCACCTGGGGTGGACCCCGCCCCCTTTCGGTTTTGGCTGTTTTTTGCTATCGGACGAATGAAAAAACACCGCTTTCGACCGATAATTTTCGGCGGCCGAAATTTCGGTGCACCTCTAGTCATAGTATCAAGGATAACAAGAACAACATAGTGTTCTCAATGGCAAAATATTACATCAAAAGAGTAGTACAGGGAAAGCTTACCTCAAAATCAGGCTGGGTTCACCGGCAGCTATCATGGAGGCACCAAAGAATAAATCTCCAGGCGAGCAAGAGAGCAAAAAATAAGATGGCCACTGGGAAATCTATATATGTATATATACATGAAATATAGATTCAGTCTACATAAGAGTCTCACATGATGTTAAAAATGTAATCTTGAAGATTGCCAAACATGGGGTACATACCGCAATGGCACTGATAATTTGGTGCCATTGCGGTATGTACCCCACGTTTGGCAATATTCAAGATTATAGTTTTAACATCATGTGAGACTCTTATGTTATGTTTTCTATTATCATGTTCCCTCCACCTACTCCTGAAGAAGTGGGTGACCACGAAACATGTCGAGTTTAATGGCCTACACTTACTGACCTCCAATGGAGTAATGTCGCAGGTAGAAGGGTTTCTACCCTGGGGGTATAGTGACCATCAAGAGGGATATAAAAACGGGTTGTTTACATGATCTTTTTATATACTGTTTTGTAAAAACTATATGTGCACAATAAAAATTGTTAATTTTTTTAATTTGTTGTTCTAGTGTCTTATGAAAGTACAGAGAAAATCCTGTTCCCCCCATTGTATGTCTCAGATTAATTCCCCTTCTGAGCAGTCTATTATAGTACATCTTGGTTGATGAAGGCTTCACCTCCCTGTTATTATAAGACACCAGCTGGAGGGGTGTGACACAGCCTGTGACTGGCATAAATCTGCAGACGCCATTTTATTGCCAAAAAATAATAAAGATTTGATTTCAAATATACACTCATCAGCCACCTTATTAGGTACACCTGTTCAATTGCTTGGTAACACAAATTGCTTATCAGCCAATTACATGGCAGCAGCTCAATGCATTTAGGCATCTAGACGTGGTGAAGACGACTGTCGAAGTTCAAAACGAGCATCAGAATGGGTAAGAAAGGGGATTTAGGTAACTTTGAACGTGGCATTATTGTTGGTGGCAGACGGGCTGGTCTGAGTATTTAAAAAAACTGCTGAACTACTGGGATTTTCACGCACAACCATCTCTAGGATTTACAGAGAATGGTGTGAAAAAGAGAAAATATCCAGTGAGCGGAAGTTGTGTGGAGGAAAATGCCTTGTTGATGTCAGAGGTCAGAGGAAAATGGGCAGACTGGTTCGAGGTGATAGAAAGGCAATAGGAACTCAAATAACCACTTGTTGCAACCACGGTATGCAGAATACCATCTCTGAATGCACAACATATTGAACCTTAAAGCAGATGGCCTACAGCAGCAGAAGACCACACTGGGTGCAGCTCCTGTCAGCTAGCAACAGGAAACTGAGGCTACAATTCGCACAAGCTCACCAATATTGGACAAATAGAAGATTAGAAAAATGTTGCCTGGTCTGATAAGTCTCGATTTCAGCTGTAACATTCAGAGGTTGGGGCAGAATTTGGTGTAAACAACATGAAAACATGGATCCATCCTGCCTTGTATGAACAGGTCAGGCTGTTGGTGTAATGGTGTGGGAGATATTTTCTTGGCACACTTTGGTCCCCTTAGTATCAATTGAACATCGTTTAAACACCACGGCCTACCTGAGTATTGTTGCTGACCATGTCCATCCCTTTGGGATGTGGTGGAACAGGAGATTCGCGTCATGGATGTGCAGACGATAAATCTGCAGCAACTGCATGATGCTATCATAAATATGTACCAAAATCTCTGAGGAATGTTTCCAACACCTTGTTGAATCTATACTATAATGAATTAAGGCAGTTCTGAAGGCAAAAGGGGGTCCAACCCGGGTCTAGCAAGGTGTACCTAATAACGTGGCTGGTCAGGACAGTTTTTAAGGCAGGGCAAAAGGGCAGCTGCCTCGTACTTGCCAACTATCCCAGTTTAAATTCCCGTATCCCTTGAAGTTTTAGTCCCGTGCTGTGCCCCGATATCTCAGTGTAAAGTGCTGTTGCTGCTGCCCAGCTCTGCCCTACTGCCATGAACAGATGACTCACCTGCGACCCTGTGTTTGCATGTAAATAACCTGCATTGATACGTAAATAGAGACCGTATTAATATGCAAATAGTCGCGGACCACGTCATTGATATGTAACTTCATATGTATATCGTGTCCCCCTGAGGTCATATCTACCATCACTTCTGCTGAATGTTGCCCACGGGGGAGGTAAAGGGGCATGCTTGAAAGTCCTGCCTACAACTATAGTCATTAAGCCTAACATCAGCCTGTTCTGCAAAGGTAAGCAAATTGGAAGTGGAACCCTTCTTCAAAAGAACATGGTGCCACAGTACCCTGAATTTTGGTGCATGTGAATATGCACATCTCAGCTGATGCATGAGGGTGTCATTAACAATTAATGGCACTTCTGTGTATCTGCTAAAGGGCAGCACGTTTCTGTGGTGTCAGGAAAGCAATTTTGCATGTATTCCCAATACACACAAATGTGAACGCAGGCTAAATGTCTCAGTTACATTGGTGGTCATGGTAAATCTTCTCATTACATTGGGGCTTGGTGTACAATCCTTGCATTCATACTAGTGGCCAGTGTGAAGGTCCCCCTTACATTAGTGGTCAGTGTAAACCTGTCTTTACATTGGTGGTTACTGTGAATGCTCCTATTACATTAGTGGTCAATGTAAATCCCCATTAACTTGGTGGCCAGTGTAGAAACTCCTCTTTATATTGGTAATCGTTAAAAAAAATCCAAACTTGCATTTGTGGTCAGTTTCAAATCCTCCCTTACATTGATGGTCCATGTAGAAGCCCCCTTTAAATTGGTGGTGAGTTTAAATCCCCCTTTAAATTGGTGGCCAGTGTAGAAATCCCCCTTTATTGGCTGTTGATGTAAAAGCCCCAAATACATTGGTTGTCAGTGTAAATTCTTCATAACATTGGTGATCAGTGTACATTTCCCATTACATTGGTGGTAAGTGCAGAATTGCCCTTACACTGGTGGTCAGTGTAAATCCCCCCTCACATTGGTGGTCATTGTAAATTCCCCGCTATATACTTGCCAAAGATTTCCAGCTTTGCTGTACAAGATTCAGAATCTGTCACAGTGTACTGCCTCCAGGGGCGGACTGATAACTCATGGGGCCCCCGGGCAATAGGAGATTATGGGGCCCCCAGGCAATCAGAGATTATGGGGCCATACAGTATACACACACACAGTATACAATCACACAGTATACACATACATGTACACACAGTATACACAGACAGATGTAAAAAAAACACAGATTTACACATACTGTCCCTGGTTTTACTGAGGCTGGCAACCCTGATGGGGCCCCCTAGTGGCCCAGGGCCCTCGGGCAGTGCCCAAGTGGCTCAATGGTCAGTCCGCCCCTGACTGCCTCCTAACTAATACCATCCCCCCACCACTGCTACTGATCCCATCAACTTCCCAGCATTGCCACTGATCACATCCCCCCTCCCCCAGCATTGCCACTGATCCCAGGAGTCCTAGGGTTTCTAGGAGTTTTCTGTCTATTTATGGGTCCCCTCACCTCCCCAGTCCATGGTGTGCAGGCAGTGAGGAGATGATGTGCTGTAACCTTTAGCAACCAAACAGCGAGCAGTAATGCTGTGCACTAACCTCTTGCAACCAATCATTGAGCGGTAAGGATATGCAGTAACTTCTATGAACCAATCAGTGAGCAGTAATAATGTGCAATAACCTCTAGCAAGCAATTAGTGAGTGGTATAGATGTCCAGTAACCTCTAGCAATCAATCAGTGATCAGTATTGATGTACAGTAATCTCTAGCAACACATCAACAAGCAGAAGTCATGTCCTGTAACCTCTAGAAAATAAACAGTGAGACATAATGTGTGCTGTAACCTCTAGCAGCCAGTCAGTGTGTAGTATTGATACACTGTATCCTCTGACAACCAATCACAATTGCTATCTGATCTGATTCAGTAAACAGATTTTGAGTCTAGCTGCTGTTTATGGTATGTCTCAAAGCATGTGGAGAGCGAAAATGCGTGGAAGAGGGGGCCCAAGAAAATGTTTGCCCAGTGTCCGGTCAATATTAAAGACGCCCCTGTGACCGGTGAGTGTATATTTGTATGACAAATTAAAATAGCTTATTGATATTATTGATTTATTTTTACTCTGTATTTTGAAGGCTGATTTTTTTTATGAACATGTGACCAGTAGCGGATGACTAGAAGCTTCTCCTGCCACTGTTTCCCTGCAGACAGGCTGGGAAAGAGTCGGTTCATGTGACAGCTGTATATTGATTAGAAAAAAAGGTAAGATGGCTGTGAGATGGGTGTCATGTCATCTCGCAGCCATCTTACCATTGAGCCGAGAGTCGGCATAAGTGTTTAATACAAATATTTGAGCTAGCATTGGCGGCATTGCTCTATTTTGTGCAATGTTCTTCTTTTATGTATTAAATTTTTTAAACAGAGAGCATTAGATCTTCTGTGCTTCCCTTTCCCTTCCCATTTAGTTCTGGTGTTCCCGAGTGCCTGACAACCTGTGTACCCTCCCTATGGGAAAAAGAGGAGCGAGGATCTGCCAAGCGTTTATCAGAACTATTATCCCCGAGGGGAACACCACTTACTTTGACCTTCTGGTAATACAGGGGTCATGGCTTGAAGTGAGTGGCCAGTTTGTATGGTGGTGGAACACTTCTATAATTTGGATCACAGTGGTGATAGCATATACTGATTGGACTTTAATCTATACTATTTGTGAACTATCATATTTGTTGTACATTATAATTATATTAGATGTGTGTAGTATTTTTTTTTATTAGATTTTGTTGTTGATATTCAGTACAAGACTTATTTTTGTTGCGCTGCACTCCTGCAGCCATTGAGAAATACTGTGATTTCTGCGATTGACCACAGCTATCACATGGAACTGGGAAGCTGTAAATGGCCCTGTACTATGTGATCTCTGTGACCGATCAGTAGTAAACAATGATGCCAGGAAGTTACATATTGTTTACTACTGTCTGTGTGATCACTGATTCGCTACAGCAATCACATGGTACCAGAGCTACCAACAGCGGCCTAGTTCAGTGATCAGTACTCCGATGTGTCCAGTGGATCTCCCTGGAAGCGCGCACAAATGATGCATGCGGGGGGGGGGACATAGTGGTTAAACAGTATGTGTTTAGTATTACCGTATATACTCGAGTATAAGTCGAATTTTTCAGCACATTTTTTTGTGCTGAAAGTGCCCCGCTCGACTTATACTTGAGTCAAGCACTTTTCTGCAGCAAAAAATGTCATTTTCCGAACCGACTTTGGGGCCCCCTATCTTAGGACCACTTGGTGCTAGGAACCCCAAATTTGGTGTGCAAACCCAGTGGAACTGGTACCACAACATATCCAAAGCTGAAGTTCCTAGCTCTAAGTGGCCCCGAGATACGGGGCCCGAAAATTGGTTCGGAAAATGTCATTCTCTGCTGCAGAAAAGTGCTTGACATTTTCTGAACCGACATTGGGGCCCCATATCTCAGGGCCACTTGGTGCTAGGAACCCCAAATTTGGTGTGCAAACCCAGTGGAACTGGTACCATAATATATCCAAAGCTGGGGTTCCTAGCCCCAAGTGGCCCTGAGATACGGGGCCCCAAAACCGGTTCAGAAAATGTCATTCTCTGCTGCAGAAAAGTGCTTGACATTTTCTGAACTGATTTTTGGGGCCCTGTATCTCGGGGCCACTTGGTGCTAGAAACCCCAGCTTTAGAAATTTTATGGTGCTAGTTCCACTGGGTTTGCACACCAAATTTGGGGTTCTTAGCACTAAGTGGCCCCGAGATATGGGGCCCCAAATTCGGTCATTTGTGTCTATCTGTAGCAATGTCATTTCGGGACCCTTTGGGTTCAGAGACCCCAAATTTTGGCTGCAGCTAGGGGGCATCTAGGAACCCTTAACTACCGAGTTTGAAGTTCAGGGGACGTATGGCTGCAAATGGGCACAGTGAGGCTGCAAATGGGCATTGTTGACCCTCTTTTCCACTTACAGTAGCTGTGCATTTCTCACCCTCGTCTTATACTCGGGTCAATAAGTTTTTCCCATTTTTTGTGGTAAATTAGGGCCTCGACTTATACTCGGAACGACTTATACTCGAGTATATACGGTACTTTAAGCCCATGATGCAGAAAGTCTGGTCTTATTAGATTCAAAGTCAAAGCTGCAGCTTTTTTGTTAACCTCCATGAGTTCTATGCAATGGACTGATGTTCATGAAGTTGAGAGAGACTACGGAGCAGCATTAAAAGTTCATATTGTCTCAGGATCTGTACCAGTAATATAGATTCCATGGATCGATATGTTTTTCTGCTGTCTGTGCATTTAATGTTGGTGCACCACATAATTATGCTAATTCTCAAAAAATAACAAATCGTACTTCATTGATACAGGACTGCTGACTCACAGTGTCTAAAACGGATGTTTATATGAGTTTATTTAAAGTGTAATTCACACAATATATCACTAATGTAACCACTGTACACTATGATGAAACGTATCCTGTACTATGTGGTATTTACCAATTACCAGATATAGCGGTTCCGCATGCTGTGGTTATGAGTGACTCAGACGTCCAGTGAATGTAATGACAACACTGGCATGCTTTTAATTTATATATGGTGAGTGGTGATGGTGTTCTTGTATATTTTTGAGAATTTTTACATGAATTTCACAATAAAGTTTTTATATTTTTATAAATGAGTAAGGTGCCCCTCAATTTTTTTGAGGAGCATCTCAAAACTTTTTTTTTTTTTGCTTCATTGTCTGTCCCATGAAATATTTCCTTAGTGTGTAGACAGTTATTGGATTGCCCCCTACTGGGGAGAGAGCAAAATGGAATTTAGACTTAGCTTAAAAAAACAGTAAAAATCTTCACATTTTATTTCATCTTTATGAGTAGCTTGTATGAGGACCCATGATCTCTAATAGCGGCTCTGGCTTTAATCATTCATTGGACTGTGTGTAAAATTTTAGGAAAAACAGTTCTGTGTCACTACATGCCCGTATCCTAGATATCATACACAGACCACCAATACCTGGAGCACAGGATTTTTGAGGTATGCAGTAGATCTCGGCACCAGACATATTTTTCATAATATTTATTATACAAATGTTAAAACCCATATAACACTATATCCAATACTAAAACCCAAGGTTCATATAAAGATTTTCCACATGACTACAGAGTAAAGAGAAGCGTTCCACATCTCAGCTCTACGCGTTTCGAATGATTACATCTTCATCAGGAAAACATGTCAGGAATCCATGCAGTTGAACCACTTCAATTAGGAACAAAGGATGTATGTATTTACTGAAGAACTCTAAATGTGGACCTTCATTTCCTAAAGGAGGCACAGAAGAGAGAAAAGTACCCAGATCTTCTCTGTGGACCTTCAGCATCACACAACCTGTTATTTTTGCTGTATAAAATCATAAACTTTGTAAGTGTATTGTATTATGATCCTCATTTTGTGGGAGATTGTTTGTTTGTAGGCATGTTTGTACCTCTGTCTATATGCAAATTCATTGTACCGTTGTACTCCCCATTCCCTTTGTGGATTTTGTTGTGTACCCAGATCTTAGACAAGGGACACCATCTCCTGTGAATGTGAATTGCAAGTAGTGTTCTTTGCTGGAGGCCTGTTGGACACAGAGGATGTAGCACTTTGAGGTGCCAAGATCTATATGCCCTCAAAAGTCCTGTGCTACAAGTATTGGTGGTGTGTGAGTGGTCTGTATGTGTTTGTTTTAAAAGGTTTCATTGATCTAAAACTGATATTGCAATTCCAGTTTGATATCAGGAAGCAGAATCATCCATAAACAATTTCTTTAGTTGCAAGATGTCCCTGATTAATAAGGACTATCCCAAATTAAAGAGATCTGCCCATGGAAATGCAGTCAATGTAAATGGCATTGGTTTTAGAGTATGGCTCCTTAAACAGAATACACTATATTACCAAAAGTATTGGGACGCCTGCCTTTACACGCACATGAACTTTAATGGCATCCCAGTCTTAGTCCATAGGGTGCAATATTGAGTTGGTCCACCCTTTGCAGCTATAACAGCTTCAACTCTTCTGGGAAGGCTGTCCACAAGATTTAGGAGTGTGTCTATGGGAATGTTTGACCATTCTTCCAGAAGTGCATTTGTGAGGTCAGGCACTGATGTTAGATGATAAGGCCTGGCTCGCAGTCTCGGCTCTAATTCATCCCGAAGGTGTTCTATCAGGTTCAGGTCAGGACTCTGTGCAGGCCAGTCAAGTTCCTTCGCCCCAAGCTTGCTCATCTATGTCTTTATGGAACTTGCTTTGTGCACTGGTGCGCAGTCATGTTGGAACAGGAAGGGGCCATCCCCAAACTGTTCCCACAAAGTTGGGAGCATGAAATTGTTCAAAATGTCTTGGTATGCTAACGCCTTAAGAGTTTCCTTTACTGAAACTAAGGGGCCAAGCCCAACCCCTGAAAGACAAGCCCACATCATAATCCCCCCTCCACCAAATGATTTTGCCCAGTGCACAAAGCAAGGTCCATAAAGACATGGATGAGCGAGTTTGGGGTGGAGGAACTTGACTGGCATGCACAGAGTCCTGACCTCAACCTGATAGAACACCTTTGGGATGAATTAGAACGGAGACTGCAAGTCAGACCTTCTCATCCAACATCCATGCTTGACCTCACAAATGCGCTTTTGGAAGAATGATCAAACATTCCCATAGACACCCTCCTAAACCTTGTGGACAGCCTTCCCAGAAGAGTTGAAGCTGTTGGGCCAACTCAATATTACACCCTATGGACTAAGACTGGGATGCCATTAAAGTTCATGCGTGTGTAAAGGCAGGTGTCCCAATACTTTTGGTAATATAGTGTATGTATATATATATATATATATATACACACATACAGTATCTCACAAAAGTGAGTACACCCCTCACATTTTTGTAAATATTTTATTATCACTTTTCATGTGACAACACTGAAGAAATGACACTTTGCTTCAATGTAAAGTAGTGAGTGTACAGCTTGTATAACAGTGTAAATTTGCAGTCCCCTCAAAATAACTCAACACACAGCCCTTAATGTCTAAACCGCTGGCAACAAAAGTCAGTACATCCCTAAAATGTACAAATTGGGCCCAAAGTGTCAATATTTTGTGTGGCCACCATTATTTTCCAGCACTGCCCTAACCCTCTTGGGCATGGAGTTCACCAGAGCTTCACAGGTTGCTACTGGAGTCCTCTTCCACACCTCCATGATGACATCACAGAGCTGGTGGTTGTTAGAGACCTTGTGCTCCTCCACCTTCCATTTGAGGATGCCCCACAGATACTCAATAGGGTTTAGGTCTGGAGACATGCTTGGCCAGTCCATCACCTTTACCCTTAGCTTCTTTAGCAAGGTAGTGATTGTCTTGAAGGCGTGTTTGGGGTGGTTATCATGTTGGAATACTGCACCACGGCCCAGTCTCCAAAGGGAGGGGATCATGCTCTCCTTCAGTATGTCACAGTACATGTTGGCATTCATGGTTCCTCAATGAACTGTAGCTCCCCAGTGCCGGCAGCACTCATGCAACCCCAGACTATGACATTCCCACCACCATGCTTGACTGTAGGCAAGACACACTTGTCTTTGTACTCCTCACCTGGTTGCCGCCACACATGCTTGATATCATCTGAATCAAATACGTTTATCTTGGTCTCATCAGACCACAGGACATGGTTCCAGTAATCCATGTCTTTAGTCTGCTTGTCTTCAGCAAACTATTTGCGGGCTTTCTTGTGCATCAGTAAACAGTTGTCTCTACTTTAAAGGTATTTATGGAAGAAGCAATTGAAGGCTCAGGAATGATCTTTGATTATATTTCTGACATGCACCATGGCTGTACATCTATGTAGTATTCTTCTTATATCTATGATATTATTTAATTTACTGTACATGACTGATTATCCTTGTCATTAATCAAAGCCCAGTGAAGGGCACACATTGTCTGCCCCTTTCAAAGGACATAGAGACTCACCTTTCATCATTTGTTCAAATATGGATCATATTCCCAGTACTAAAGGTTGTACACATTACTATACAGAGACGTATATGTATAGCAATGGAGGAACTCACACAAAAGGCATTTCTTTACTACTACAGATTCTGATATTTCTTGCATATTTTGTTATCTTTGTCACCTTTACTTTTTCTGTTCAGTAGTGAATATCTTTGGGATTTTTGAGTGAATAACATATGATGTGCTTCTCGCCCTAAA
Source organism: Lithobates clamitans (assembly GCA_037952925.1). Classification (NCBI taxonomy): domain Eukaryota; kingdom Metazoa; phylum Chordata; class Amphibia; order Anura; family Ranidae; genus Lithobates; species Lithobates clamitans. The sequence continues at coordinate 5,092,837 of JBBGZY010000124.1, forward strand.
AGGTTTTTTTTTTCTATTGAGAGAAGTAATGAACATTTCAGATGAATTTAGTTGGGGCGAAGGTGCCTAAAAATAAGTTCTTATGTATTGCAAAGTTCTTACATAAAGCACACATGCGCTTATTTGACATGTAACAGTGCCATCTTGTGGTCAGGTTTCAGTACTACAAATACTACAAATTCTTTGAGCTTCTGTAGAACTCTGAACAAAATCAAAAGTCTAAAATTAAAAATACAGTAAAACATTGGATTGCAAACATAATTCGTTGCGGAAACATGCTTTTAATCCAAAGCACTTGTATATCTAAGCGATTTTCCCCATAAGAAATAATGGAAACTCAGATGATTCGTTCCACAACCATTTATTCACAGGTCTTTCAGTTTATAGTCCATATAAAAAAGATTATAGCAATGTGATAGGTTGTGTAAATATAAAATGTCCATCCACAAATAGCAGCCTCAACAAGGGCATTAGAAGCAAAATCCAGCAATTAAGAGTATAAAAGAGAAGAGAGGCGCCTTTTAAGTGTAGCAGTATGGTTACATTTACAGAAGGTTCAACATTTAGCAACTCACATGGTTGATGATTAAAACTGGCACATCTAAGTATGCAGGCATCCGGGGTAAAGCTGTCCACATAGACCATCCCCCACACCGCCGACTCTCACCGCTGTCAGTCTGCAATCATGACCGGGAAGACTACCCTGCAGTAGAGCGATCTGAAAGTGAGGCTTGAACCGCTCGTGCAGCGCAGCGTGGAAGGGATGACGTCAATGGCAGTTAAGAGGATGATCTATGTGGAGAGCTTTACCCCGGATGACTGCATACTTAGGTGTGCCTGTTTTAAAAATCAACCATGTGACTTGCTAAATGTTGTACCTTCATTAAATGTAACCATATTGCTACACTTAGAGGTGCCTCTCTTTTCTTTTATACCCAGTTGTGACATGACGCTACTCTTATATCAAGACATCGCTTATATATCAAGTCAAAATTTATGAAAAAATGTTGCTTGTCTTGCAAAATGCTCTCAAACCAAGGTTTTACTGTACATTACCCCTACCCACACAGGAAATCTGTACATCTGCTGGAGAGTAATCTGGAACCTTTGGTGCAGGCTCTGAGGCTCATAATTAAAATAAATACATTTCCAATGTATGTAGGAAGGCCAGTATGGTGGCCTGAATTTATGGGAGGAGCCCGGGGGGTACTTAAGCAGCCCGCTCACCTGTGGTGCTTGTCGGTTTCCTGTGCGCGATATACGTCACTAGGCCGACTATTCGATATACCAGCGTCCGCAAGTTCTTGCCTCGCAAAATTCCGTATTCGATACCGTTCTCAAAACTTTCCAAGTCTGCGTTTTTCGTTCGTTGTTTGTACCACGCGGCTGGCTTGGCTGTCGCAGGTAAGGTCCCGTCGGACTTTTCGTTTTCATATCAGGTCACTAAACCGTAATTTCAAAAATTTTTCGTTTCACTCGCTTTTCATAAACTGCAATGTATATCGAATTTTTCGTTTCATGTCATGTCACTAAACCGTACTTTCAAATTTCGTTACTCGCACTTCACTATTGTAATGTGTATCGCTCGTACTTTCGATATGTTACCATTTCGACAGCACCGCGACGCAGACGTCGCTTCATTTCTAGCATGTCGGTGTTAAAAATATGCATCAGTAAACAGCCATAGCAAGTCGCAATTTGCAAGTTATCGGATCAAGTCAGTTCGATACCAATCATTTCTCATTTCTGAAACATTCTAGAACTCATTTCTGACATTTCAAATCATTTCAAAACATTTCTCATTTCAGTCACCTACCGCGCTCCGATTCGAATCCAGTCGCATCAAAAAGATGCACCGATTCGTTCCGGTGTGCCCCAGTTATTTGGCCTCATTTCTATACATGCTCCAGAGTTACGTTATTGTCTGTCATTAGTACCTCTGTCATGGTTATCATTTCATTCCCACGTATCACGTTCCGGCATGAATCCAGTCGCATGGTAATGCACCGATTCGTCTCGGCGTGCCCCAGGATTGGCCTCATTTCTATACATGCTCCAGAGTTACGTTTTCAGTCATTCATACCTCTGTCATGGTTATCATTTCATTTTCACCTATCACGTTCCGACATGAATCCAGTCGCATGGCAATGCACCGATTCGTCTCGGCGTGCCCCAGGATTGGCCTCATTTCTATACATGCTCCAGAGTTACGTTTTCAGTCATTCATACCTCTGTCATGGTTATCATTTCATTTCCACCTATCACGTTCCGACATGAATCCAGTCGCATGGCAATGCACCGATTCGTCTCGACGTGCCCCAGGACTGGCCTCATTTCTATACATGCTCCAGAGTTACGTTTATCAGTAATTCGTACCTTCTGTCATGGTTATCATTTCATTTCCACCTATCACGTTCCGACATGAATCCAGTTGCATGGCAGTGCACCGATTCGTCTCGGCGTGCCCCAGGACTGGCCTCATTTCTATACATGCTCCAGAGTTACGTTTATCAGTAATTCGTACCTTCTGTCATGGTTATCATTTCATTTCCACGTATCACGTTCACACATGAATCCAGTCGCATGGAAATGCACCGATTCATTGTGGCGTACCCCAGGGCTCGGCCTCATTTCTGATACATGCTTCAAAGTCCGGATCATAGCTAATCGCAGACATCGGGGGATGGATCCATGTCTCTGCCATGCAGCTTACTACCATTTCACTCCCACAACGCATCACCGTTCCAGGACCAGTCGCATCTGACATGCACCGATTCTTTACGGAATGCCTTGCTGGTACCAAACAGCATTTCATACCTATACCAGAGCTCGGATGGTTGCCAGTCGCAAACACGGCACAACCAATTCAAGCCTCGGTCTAATAATCATTTCTCTCATTTCATTTCATACGGTGCTCCGATTCGAATCCAGATGCATCAAACAAGCACCAGATCGTCCCGGGTGCACCAATGTTTTCACTTGCCTCATTTCAATACATGCTCCAGAGCCCGGTTCTCGGTCGAATCAATGATGACGACCAGGCCGGACCTCTGTCATGGAGTCCATTCATAATCAAGGCAAACATTTCGAATCATTTCATTGTCATACAAATCGTTGCTTCAAAAAACCAGTTAGCAATCCCTTCACGAATTGTCACCTTTTCGTTTTTCTCAGGTCAGTCAAAGTTCAGTAGGTCCACCCTGCACCAGGTTGGACGATATCCCCCCAGGTAAAAAAAAAAAAGGGGAATGGGAGAATAAGTCGGGTAAGTATGACTCAGCGGATCAAAGAAAAACTTGAAATTCATCTCACCCCTAATAGGTTACAGTCAACCAGGAAATAAAAGCTCAAGAGAATCCTCACCAGAGCAACCATGTCTCAGACCGGCAGCGAAGACCTCACGGCCCCTCTGTCACCTTCTCCGGTCTCAGAAAGCGGCAGCGTGCAATCCCTTAGGGGATGGACTATCCCCAAACTGACGGCAGAGCTCAGACGCAGAGGTGTCCCCTTCCCCGCCACAGCAAGGAAAGGCGAGCTTTTCAAACTCCTCTTTCCCCCACCAGCAGCAGGACCCAGTACCCAACAGGCATCCCTTCAGTCGATATCATCGGCCATTTCACAATTACACACGATGGTGTCATCTCTATCCACCTCAGTTGCAGACGTCCAAACCAGGGTTGCACTTCTGGAGGCCCGATCGGCCACGGCTGTCCCCGACCCAACGGCAACTCAAAGCTTGACACCTCTTCCTGCAGGTACCTCAGGCTCAAGCCACATTGTCTACCCCTCCCACCTGGTCCCAACCAGTATCAGGAAGGACATCTTGGACGGCAAGGACGTCAACCTGGCCTCTCTCCTCATTTCCGTGCATGATTTGGCAGAAAATAAAGCCTACTCCTGGGGTGACATATCAGTGGTCCTTAAATCTAAAGACCCCAGATTGAACCGCAAGCTAACAGTCTCAGAGTTTACACTGGCCTTTGGCATGCTCAGAGATGTCCTGTGCTCAGCCACCCCTAGCAGGCGGGAAGAGCTGGACTTGTATCTCCATACTGTGGTAGACTTGGGCCACAAGTACGGAGGTTTTGCCTTTTACGACTACCACCGTTCCTTTTCAGCCAAGGCCGCGGCCAGACTCATACAGTTCCAGATCACGACAGATTGGAGTCTCATGGACACAGAGCTCTTCTGCCGCCACTTTGCCGGCTTACGCTCACCTCTGTGTGCGATTTGCCAGTCTTCCACCCACACTGCCACCTGGTGCGCCAATACGGCAAACAGACGGCCTTTCGAGTTTCCCTCTACCTCAGGTTCAGTACAGGGTCAGCCGATCCCTGAACCAACGCCTCAGGTGGACAAACTCGGACGCCCAGTCCGAACCGTGGGAGGGGCAGCCATCTGTAATAACTTTAATCAGGGGTCCTGCAACTTCAGCCAGTGCCGTCTACTTCACCTCTGCACCTTATGTCATAGAGCACACCCTAGGATTTTGTGTGAAGTCAAGCAACACAAGAAGGCGTGACTAAGCCGGATCAACCTCTTATGGTTAGGATGGTATCTCACTTCACATCCCACCCCTTCCCTGGCCACCTTCCTTATCCAAGGCTTCACAGCAGGCTTTCACACCGGCCTCATTTCACTACCCCACACTACCCACGAATGTGCCAATCTTCGTTCGGCAGCCATTGACGAACAAGCCATAGATCAGCTCTTACAGGCAGAGGTGGATCGAGGTTACGTGATAGGCCCTTTCAGTTGCCCCCCTTTCAACACATGGAGAGTCAGCCCTATTGGGCTTGTCAAGGGCAAGTTTTCAAATAAATTGCGTTTGGTGTACGACTTGTCTGCGCCTCATTCTTCCCACATACCCAGTCTCAATTCCCTGATCCCCTCCGAGGAGTTTTCCCTAAAATATTCTTCCGTGGACATGGCAATACAGGCGATCATCAAAGCAGGCACAGGCGCCTGGCTCTCCAAAGCCGACATCTCGGATGCCTTCAAGCTCCTGCCCATCCACCCATCCCTTTGGTGCTGGCATGGCATCAAGTGGAAGGAAACATATTATTTTGCTACAAAGCTCACCTTCGGTTCGAAGAGTAGCCCGTGGCTCTTCGACACGTTCGCCCAGTCCCTCGGTTGGATACTATTACACAAGGGTCAATGCCATGAAGTCATCCATTATCTAGATGACTTCCTACTGATAGAACCACCCAGCAAGCCCCCAGGAGATCTCGACAAACTTAGGGTAATTTTTGGAAACCTCAATGTTCCTATTGCTGAGCACAAAGTCGATGGCCCAGCAAATAGCATCACTTTTCTCGGGGTCAGCTTGGATACCTGCGCAATGCAAGCCAGTCTCCCCCTCGACAAACTAACACGCATTAGGGCAGTCCTTCACGAGTTTACACACACCAAGGACTGTACCAAAAAACAGTTGCAGTCCCTCCTGGGTATGCTCAACTTCGCTATGCGAATTATTCCACAAGGCCGCACATTTGTATCACGCCTACTCAGATTTCTGTCGGTAACTCAAGACCCTGATCAGATTTTGAATTTAGACTCCGCAGCCATAGCGGACCTATCCATGTGGGAGGAATTCTTGTCCGCCTGGAATGGCATATCTCTATTCATACCTATAGTTTCGGTCCATTCACCCCAGGTGGTTACGGACGCCGCAGCCTCCACAGGTTTCGCGGCAATTTTTGGCCATCATTGGTTTTCAGGACCATGGCCTCAACAGATACTAATCATACCCGGCTTTTCCCAAACATCTGCCCTCTTTGAGCTTTACCCCATAGTGGCAGCCGCACAACTCTGGGGCCACCACTGGACAGGACAAACTGTAGTCTTTAGCGCCGACAACCAGGCCACGGCAGACATCATCAACAAAGGCAGGTCCAAGTCCCTAGCAGTCATGTCCTTCCTGCGCAGGTTGGTACAACTGTCTTTACAACATCAGTTCAATATACACTGTGCATTTATTCCCGGCAGATACAACTCAGCAGCTGACGCACTGTCACGTTTCAATTATTCCTCCTTTTTCAAGCAGGTTCCCGATGCTGATCCGATGTCGGCCCCTATCCCTGTCTGGTCACAACTGACCCTGGACTAGTTCAACATTTACACGGAGCTACACAACTCATAAATCATTCCCTCTCCTACAACACACTTAAAGCCTACCAGACAGCTTGGAAGGTCTTTAACAAATTCCTCACGTCCTGCCGTAAAGGACCAACAGGTATCAAGCAGGTACTGGCCTTCACTGCACACTGCCACACGCAGCTGGCCTTATCCTACAACACCATCCGGCTATACCTAGCCGGCATTCAACATTTTATGGCGCTTGAAGACCCCACGAAACCTTCACTATTCTCATCTCACGCTATACGAGCCGTTCTAAGGGGAATTCAGAAACAACAACCAGTCATCAGCACTAAGCGCTTGCCCATTACGGGACCCATCTTTAGGGACATGTCAACTATGCTGGCTACCTCGCCATTCGGTCTGCTCCGCAGCATCGTCTTACAAGCAGCGATATATCTAGCGTACTATGGGTTCTTGCGCCCTGGAGAATTCACCTCTAACAAATCCACAGACCGAGTACTATGCAGACGACACTTACTTAGATACCAAGACCACTTCATCCTGCACCTCGAGGTCTCTAAAACCCAGCAAACGGGCTCAGGAGCGAACATTCACCTCTACAAAACCGACAACAGCTGGTGTCCAGTCGCCGTACTCAACCGGCTCCTGTCACTCCTGCCTGAACAACCAGACAGCAGTCCCCTTCTACCGTTCCCAGTTAAACCCTTAAACGCCTCTCAGTTTGTGGAACACATAAGAATACTTCTCCGCAATCTTCATCTTAACCCTAGTCAGTATTCCGGACACTCTTTTCGCATCGGAGCAGCCTCCGCGGCATCCCGCCACGGAGTTCCAGACCACATCATTAAAAGACTGGGCAGGTGGAAGTCAGCCTGCTTCGCCCGGTATATCCCCAATCCACAAACAGAGATGGCACAGGCATTCTCCAAATTGGCTCAATAAGTAATTGAAAATCAATAAAATCATAACCCTACCTGAATGTTTTTGCCCCCTTATTTTGGCATACCGGCCATTAGACCAAGGCACACTTTCAGGTCCATTTCATATGGTAAGTCCACACTTTCAGGTCTATTTCCGATGGTAAGTCCTATCTTTACTGTAAGTGGTATCCATGTACATACCGGACATAGGGCTCCAACCATAAATAATATTTTATACGCTTATTCAAAAATGTTATCCTTTCATTCAACATTAAAACATAATTGACCTTATTTACATGAAAAAAGCAACATACTGTCTATAGAAGCCAAAGGGCAAAAATCTGAAGGTATCATGGATGTGGTATAAAGGCCAACTACACAGAAAAGCAAGCTTCCAGTATTTGGTGGCCTTGGTTCCCATCTGCCAAACGATATCGAAAAGACAAGATTTATATACAGAAATCTGAACATGCATTTTTTTAAGAAGGGGAGCACAGGGAAGTGCATATGGGATTTTGATGCATTTGTATGGATTTTGAAGCTTGTTGTTACACTTACCATTATATTGGTGAATGGAGGCTCTAAAGTGAAGAACAAACTGACCTCAACTGATTTTGAAATCTAGATAGTTAAAGCAGAGCTCCACCCAAAAGGGGAAGCTCTGCTTATCTGCCCCCCCCCCCCCCCTTTCAATGCCACATTTGGCACCTTTCAGGGGGGGGGGGGTGTACCTGGTTTTGACAGGTACCCTCATCCAGGTGATCACCTGGAATTTCAGCCCCCCTCCTCCTTTCCCCACTGCCAGGCCATTCATAAAGCGCAGCGCGCTTCGCAAATGCACAGTATGGAACTGGCTGTGAAGCCACAAGGCTTTACTGCCAGTTTCCCATACAAGCAATGGAGGCGGCAGCACCCGAGAGCCGATGGAAAAATCGGTTGGGGTGCCGACATAGCTTGATTCCTGGACAGGTACTTTTTAAAAGTAAGCAGCTACAGTATTTTTATCTGACGGCTTTTATTTTTTTTTCTGAAGGAGCCTGGACATCCTCTTTAACAGCTCTGTCACAATACAGTCCAATACAAAAAAAAAAGGGTTATTCTTGGTGTCAACATGCCTGTGTCCTCCACCACACTTTGGAACTTTCCTTTTACCCCTATGTCACTGCTGAGTCTTGTAGTGATGTAGGAGTCAGAGGAAGAAACCAGCATGCAGTGGGAGGCACAGGAATCTGACACTCCTGGAAGTGTCAAATGCCAAAGAGACTGATAATATCTGAAGCACAGGGGTAGAATATGTCATGGGTTGCACAAAAGGTGAGCAAAATTCCCCTTCTCTTGCAGGAACCTGGCCTTTTCATTTATTTAGAGACCTGCCAGGGTCTCTTTAGAGTTAATAACTTTCCACAGATTTTTACAAAATAGACCATTTATGTATCTATACAAGGTAATCACATCCCTCTTTAATTTTCACTTCTCTAGCTGGTTGCCGCCCACCCACCGTGAAATGATGGCGGGGCAGTGCGGTTCTGGAACGACATCATATGACGGCCTCCCAGAGTGGCCGCTCCCGCGGGGGCTCGCAGCGCAGCAATGGCGGCCGCGCCTTGTTGCTAGGACACAGCGTGACCCAGATCTCTGTAAAGAGCCGCATCCACGACTCTTTAACCATGTGAGCGGCTGTGTCCAATCACAGCCGGTCACATGTAAACAAGGAAGTGCCGGTAATCGGCGCTCCTTGCCTCACACTGACAGAGTGGGTGGCGAGGAGAGCCGATCAGCGGCACCTCCACACAGGGGGACATGTAGGAATGTAATCAGGACACTGATCATCAGTGCCCTGATTACAGTATAGTAAAACTGTGTCACCATACAGTGCCCACCAATGCCCAGCAATGCCAGCAATCAGTGCCCACAAGTGCCAGTCAGTGCTGGCAATCAGTGCCACCTATCAGTGCTGCCCATCAATGCCCATCACTGCTGTCGATCAATGCCCATCAGTGTCGCCCATCAGTGCCACCCATCAATGCCCATCAGTGCCCATCAGTACCGCCTATCCATGCTGCCTATCAGTGCCCACCAGTGCCGCCTATCAGTGCCCACCAGTGCCGCCTATTAGTGCCAATCAGTGCCACCTAACAGTGCCCATCAGTGCCACCTATCAGTGCTCATCAGTGCCACATATCAGTGCCACCTATCAGTGCCCATAAGTGTGGCATATTAGTGCCTCCTCATCAATGCCACCCCATCAGTGCCTATAAGTGCCACCTCATCAGTGCCCATAAGTGCCACCTCATCAATGCCCACCAGTTCAGCCTATCAGTCCGCATCAGTGCCGCCTCATCAGCGCACATCAGTGAAGGCAAAAAATGACTTAGTCACAAAATTTACTGACAGAAAAAAGTTAAAAAAAAATTTTTTTTCAAAATTTTGGGTCTTTTTTTTGTAAAAAAAAAAAAACCCAGCAGTGATTATATACCACCCAATAAAAGCTCTATTTGTGTGAAGAAAATGATAAAAAATTTGTTTGGGTACAGTGTAGCACGACCGCACAATTGTCATTCAAAGTGCGGCAGGGCTGAAAGCTGAAAAATGGCCTGGGCAGGAAGGGGGTGTAAGTGCCTAGTAGGCAAGTGGCTAGGATAATTAAAGTGTATCTATATCCAAGAAAAAATAATAATATATTGCAGCTTACAGCAGCTTTTTAGACATGGTGGCTGCACATTAGTTTTTTTTTTTTTTCAAAACGTTTTACCTTTAATTTTACCGGATGATTCTGCCAGTAACACACTTCCTGTTTTAGGGTGATAATGCTCCCTACTGCACTGCACCTAGGAAAGAGCAATATTGGTTTTCTAGAACAGAACAGCTTACCTTCTATCCTTCTACATAACATACAGGGAGGTGTTCTCTAATCCCAATATACTTCCTGATAACTCTGAGATAGCACTGTATTGTGCACAGGATGACACTGGATTTCTGATAGGATCAGCAGGTATCTTTTGCATTTATTTAACAAATATAACAAAATACTTTAATTGGTATATTATACCAAAAAGGAGCAAAGGAATCCAAAAGAACAGTGGACCTGTGATCTGCAGCAATCCATATTGCAATGCAGAAATGTTGGAAGCTTAATACTCATATTAGGGCAGCAGCTGAAGAAGGTTGATGTTCCCAACATGGATGCATTCATTCAATAGTTTGAATGACCTCCTTCTGTGAGAATCAGAACAAACTATGTGGAAGTGCTTTAAACTCTACCTTGTAGAGGAGTACCCATTACTAGCATTATATATTTAAATTCCAGTTTAAATTAGCTAAATACATTTCAGGTTTATCAAAACAAAAGGTATGAAATATCTTACCGAGCATTTTCTTTAGAAAGCAGCCACAGCCTAAGTAGAAAGGCCTGTCCCCTGTCAGCACATTGCACATCTCCAATCAACAAAGTTAATGCTGCATGCTGGTTGGTTTTAGCTGGGGTGTGTTGGACCTTTGTAGATAAACCACTGCTTCCACACAGAGAGCAAGGATCCTTCTCTGCAGTATGCTGGCAGGAGACAGGCTTTGGCTGCTTTCTTATGAAAAAACAAACTGTAAGATTTGAACCTTACAGTGTTGATGCACCGGGAATGCATTTATCTGATTTAAAGTGGAACTAAAACCTAAAATAAAAAAAATAGTAGTAGTAGTAGTAGTAGCAGGCAGCTTTATATTGTAAAAGAGATATGCAGTGTCTCTTCTGCAATAACACAAACTTAGCTGTCTAATCACAATCCTCTACTGAAGGAACACTGAGCTGTTTATGTGCAGCTCAGTGGACATTTCAGACGCACTGTAGGGGTACTAGAATGTATGACTCTAATGTGCATGCACTGGAGTATCCACATCCTCTCCCGGACAATCAAGAGGTGGAAGAGCCAGAAAAGGCCTGAGGAAACTATACAAGGGATCTAACGGCCACACCGCTGGAGAGTGGAGATGAGTATCTGCCGACTTTATTTCCACTTTAAACTGAAAGTTCACTTGAATTTTGATAGTAACAGATGAGAGTCCTATGGATGGGAGGATGAACTCAGAGGAAGGAGTAACAGATGAGCATAAAGTAGTATCTCAGCAGTCTGCCAGTCTCTCACAAATGTAGTCTATGGTGTTGCCGCAGTCCAAGTCATTCCATGCCCCTGCTACCATCTCTGTACAGTCCTCTTGAGATGCATAGTTGTTTGGTTCACCAGGATTCCAGTTTCTGAAGACCAAATTAAATTTGTTAGAAATTGTTAGTGTTTACAGTTGTCCAGAAAAGGTCTAATAACTATAGGTAATTTAATGGTGATTAACCCATGCGTAGCATACAAAACAATCCAGACACAACGCTGTACAGAAATTTACAGTATGCTGGATGTTCTAAGACCCTCAACTGATTGTTGTTTGTTTAACCAGACAAAGGTAAAAGAGAGTGCCCTTATGTCTGTGTCTGTCACTTATTGGCCTGGTCAAACGTTATTACTGGGAGGGTAACTCTTCCCAACTGATCCACAGAAAGCAGGTAAAACTGATAAAGGTTCAAACATCTCCATATGCTTTTGAATAGAAAGAAACACAAAGCTTTGTCTGGAGATACACTTTAAATATTTACACAAGTCCACTAATACACTGGAGTATTATGTGCATGACATTTATAGCTTTAAAGTGTACCCTTTGAGATAAAAAAATGTAGCAATCTGTCATGAACATGGCCTAGCAAGTATCTCCAGGTGGTAACATGTCTGCATATATCCCCGGTAGAGCACCACAGGGGCCCCAAAACCCCAAAGTGACTAGGTCTGCCTTTCTTAACCAGGGTTCTGTGGAACCCTGGGCTTTCTCCAGAGGTTGCTAGGGGTTCTTTGAGCAATAAACAACTTCTGCCTCTCAGATGAGTAACCACTGACACCAATCATTTTTTTAGCTGTTTATAAGAGATCAAAGTAATGTGCCCTGAGCTGAAGATAGTAATTATCAACAGGGGTTCCCTGAAACCATAAAGGTATTTCAAGGTCTACGCCAAAGGTTGAGAAAGATTGGACTAGGCTGTCTTAGTAATCGTGTGGCTCCCCTTATTGGATTGAGCATGAGTAGTAGTATCTAGTTTGGACACTAGGGTCTCCCTTGGCTAGGTGAAGGAGTATATAAATAGGAGAGTTAGGAGGAGTTGGGCAGTTGTTTAGTAGTAGGAAAAAGACAGAGAGAACAAGATTTCCTGAATTAGGCCCTAATGGGAATCCAAGGGCATCTCCAGCAGAAAACATTTAGTTCTTTGTATCAAGGTTTTCCCCCTGCAGAACACCAGAACTCTCCCTACCCCTCAATGGGCCTGACCAGGGTAGCTGGAGAACTGAATGTTTTAAACTGTTATGGGCAGAGAATGGAATTTTGTGTAATCCTTCTGAAGTTCAGCTGTTCCCATCACATACTTATGAAGAGTTTCCTGCATAGAAATTATGCTGTATTCTACAATTCCTGTTAGTAAAACAACCAAAAGAAGCATCTTCCTATTCACCTTGCCTGTGGTCTATACCGGATAGACTGAGTATGCCCCTTGCTCTGCCAGGAAGGGGCTGGAATGAGAAGGGTCAGCTCATCAGCCAGGGTTACTGGGGATTACTTTCTTTACCTGAGGCCCCACAGTTTCAGAGTTGGGTGTGTTGGGTGTGTTGGGTGTGTGTATGTGTGTGTATGTGTAAAATATGGCCATGAGGACTATTTCCATTGTTGCTCCTTCAGGGAATGTGGGACCCTGCTAGTTGATGGAGGCCTGAAGCCTGCTAGTGGTGTCCGAAGTAAAACACGTATTTCCTGCATTCAGTTAGACAACAATATGTGAGTTGAATAGAGAGGGAGGAAGCAGGCCAGAGACAATGGGAAAGGATTCTAGCTGTTGTTGTACAGAGTGTACCAGATTTTAGAGATGCAGGGGGCTTTGTCTCAGATCAAAGAAGATATGCAGGTCTGCGTTCTGTTAGTGTCATAGTTACATAGTTATTCTGGTTGAAAAAATATACAAGTCCATCTGGTTCAACCAGTGTCAACTTGCTACTATATGTATGTCCCTCGTTTTTTTTTAACATTTATATAAAACAATGTCATTTTTTTAAATTTTGGTCAGAGTAGAGAATGGTTAAAACTCCCTTCAGGTTTTCTTTTGCTGTCTGTGTTCTGTTGGAGAGATTTCCTTTCACTTCCTGTCCAGAGACACAAAAGGAAGACAGAAGTCTCCAAAGTGATGGTCAAGTCCCTTTTAGACTGTTGTCTCCGTTGTTTCAGCTGCCATAGAAGAAGATGTCTCTATACCAACTAAAAAATAGGTCACCACTATAAACATAGAGGGTGAATGTTCCTAGTGGCTACACCAATAACAATCTGAAAAGGGTATTAACAATACAATTATCAGTGGGGACACCTGTTCTAGTAACAGCTGTCTGAAATTAGGATTTCCTTCCCTTTGGAGATATGTGCTCTCAATTCCTGTTGTGTTTTCAGGACAGAAAGTAAAGGAAAATCTCCCCCTATGAAACACACACTGATGGGGGTTTTAATCATGACCTTATATCTAAAAACAAAATGGCCTATTTTAAAGCAACAGAAAAAACAGCACTTCTCTTTCATGTACATCTTTGAGAACCTGTGGCTATCCAATAGGAAGCAACTACAATGAGTAGCTTATCACAACTTTGCATGCAAACTTTGTTAGTTTGGGCTCACACAATAAAAATACACTATATTACCAAAAGTATTGGGGCGCCGGCCTTTTCACGCACATGAAGTTTAATGGCATCCCAGTCTTAGTCATAGGGTTTAATATTGGGTTGGACCACCCTTTGCAGCTATAACAGCTTCAATCATTCTTCCAGGAGCACATTTGTGAGGTCAGACACTGATGTTGTACAAGAAGGCTTGACTCGCAGTCTCCGTTTTAAATTCATCCCAAAGGTGTACTATTGGGTTGAGGTGCAGGCCAGTCAAGTTTCTCCATGGGAGCATGAAATTGTCCAAAATGTCTTGGTATGCTGACACCTTAAGAGTTCCCTTCACTGAAACTAAGGGGCCAAGCCCCACAACATAATCTCCCCTCCACCAAATGATCTGGACCAGTACACAAAGCAAGGTCCATAAAAACATGGATGAACAAGTTTGGGGTGGAGGAACTTGACTGGCCTTCACAGTCCTGATCTCAACCCGACAGAACACCTTTGGGATGAATTAGAGTGGAGACTGCGAGGCCAGGCCTTCTTGTCCAACATCAGTGCCTGACCTCACAAATGCGCTGCTGGAAGAATGGTTAAACATTCCCATAGACACACTCCTAAACCTTGTGGACAGCATTCCTAGAAGAGTTGAAGCTGTTATAGCTGCAAAGGGTGGGCCAACTCAATATTGAACCCCACGGACTAAGACTGGGATTCCATTAAAGTTTATGTGCGTGTAAAGGCAGGCATCCCAATACTTTTGGTAATATAGTGTAGTATTGAACTAACAGCGTAAATTCATTCATTACAATGTTTACTACAGTAAACTACAGTATACCACTCACGTAAATGTTGAGACAGTTTCATCCACCCATTTCCAATCTTTGGAAACTTTCCTTAGACCAATCCAGAACCTCTTATTACCGGTTGCTGGCAGCAGCACATCCTGGGAAAAGGGAGAAAAGGGAGAAAATATTTCATAAACAGTTGAATATATCATAGAAGATAAAAAAAACACACAACTGTGAGCTTATATATTAAATTAGGTAACACAATTGACAGATGAGCTAGCTCTATATCATATGGTGGACCACCACTGTGACCCATCAATGGAGTTGCAAAAAATATCTACCCCTGTAACTGGTTGTGTCAGTATTGCCAGGTTTTATTTAGATCTGCTACTTTGGGCTGCAAATATGGGCCTGCTCCTTCAAAACAGAGACAGGTTATGTAAATTTAAAGGCATTAAGATCTCAAGAGCAGGGAAATAAATTACTAAAGCGCTGAGAAGAGTAACAAACAACCTACAAACTATAAATAATGTGACTAATTTTATTCATGAAAAACAGCTGCAACTATTTAAAATGTTTTCTGGAACCACATATAATTGAATAATAAAAATAATAATAATAATAGTGCACGAAATTTCATATATAAACTTAATAATAAACTCCAGTGAATATGTGACAACCGTGATCTTTAAAAAATATATATATGCAAAAAAGTCCACATGCACAATGATATAAATAAAAAAACTCTTGATTGCTGAAGAAATATGAATAAACTCAATCCATGCTCTGTGACAGTCTCTGCAGAAATAAGTGTGATAGGTAATCACCACCACCTCCGTGTGAAATGCCTGCTTACCGGAGAAGGGGGCGGAGCCGAGTAAAGAGAAGGAATCTGACTGACTCCTCACAGGAATCCCCCATATATACCCAGATATAGAGAGGGCCGTACAAGCCCAGAGGACCCCTGCCACCAACAAATCTGCCCAGGGGATTGGAAGGAAACCTGCAGGTATCGCCAACGGAGAAGAGGAGTCTGCAGAGCCAATCCAACAGAGAAACTGTGATGTGGAGAAAGAAATTGCCTATGGAAAGGTCCTGGTATTCCTGGGGCCATTAGCCAAAAACCTGTGGCCTTGTGTAGTGTGTTGCGGCGGCGGCGGCAGAGAGATAGACAGAGAGACAGTGTCATTTGATTTAAGTTAGATAGAGTAGGCAGGCGAGTCAGTTAGCTGCACTTACATGCATCCTAGGTGTTATATATATATATATATATATATATATATATATACACTGTAATTATACATTATTATACATAATAATTATATATATATATACTGTATTTAGTTTAGCTAGATCCGTTCCTGTTATTCTCTTCCAGCTGACAGGCAGGCAGGTGTTTTAACAGTATTTATAGCTACCTGAAGAAAATTGATGGTGCTCTTCTGATCCTATTAGTACCGCAGGCAGTTGCAGTATTTACAGTTAGTGTAGTGCATCCTCTGCACAGTGTGCACCTAAAGTTACCTAAAGAAAATTGGTGGTGTTCTTCTGATCCTATTAGTACCGCAGGCAGCTGCAGTATTTACAGTTAGTGTAGTGCGTCCTCTGCACAGTGTGCACCTAAAGCTACCCAAAGAAAATTAGTGGTGTTCTTCTGATCCTATTAGTACCGCAGGCAGCTGCAGTATTTACAGTTTGTGTAGTGCGTCCTCTGCACAGTGTGCACCTAAAGCTACCCGAAGACAATTGCTGTTGTTCTGATCTTATTAGTACCACAGGCAGGCAGCTGCAGTATTTACAGCTAGTGTAGTGTGTCCTCTGCACAGTGTGCACCTAAAGCTACCTGAAGACAATTGCTGTTGTTCTGATCCTATTAATACCACAGGCAGGCAGCTACAGTATTTACAGTTAGTGTACTGTGTCCTCTGCACAGTGTGCACCTAAAGCTACCTGAAGAAAATTGGTGGTGTTCTTCTGATCTTATTAGTACCACAGGCAGGCAGCTACAGTATTTACAGTTAGTGTACGGTGTCCTCTGCACAGTGTGCACCTAAAGCTACCTGAAGAAAATTGGTGGATTTCTTCTGATCCTATTAGTACCACAGGCAGGCAGATACAGTATTTACAGTTAGTGTACGGTGTTCTCTGCACAGTGTGCACCTAAAGCTACCTGAAGAAAATTGATGGTGTTCTTCTGATCCTATTAGTACCGCAGGCAGCTGCAGTATTTACAGTTAGTGTAGTGCATCCTCTGCACAGTGTGCACCTAAAGTTACCTAAAGAAAATTGGTGGTGTTCTTCTGATTCTATTAGTACCGCAGGCAGCTGCAGTATTTACAGTTAGTGTAGTGCGTCCTCTGCACAGTGTGCACCTAAAGCTACCTGAAGAATATTGGTGGTGTTCTTCTGATCCTATTAGTACCGCAGGCAGCTGCAGTATTTACAGTTAGTGTAGTGCGTCCTCTGCACAGTGTGCACCTAAAGCTACCCGAAGAAAATTAGTGGTGTTCTTCTGATCCTATTAGTACCGCAGGCAGCTGCAGTATTTACAGTGCCCAAGACCCAATTTTTCAGCCCCTGTTCAACAGGGGTGTTTAATTACAATTTTTGATGCAATACTTTGCAGCAGGGCTTATTCCTGCACTCCAACTATAGCATCTGTGAGGGGTTGCAGTGTTGTGGCATTTTTCTGCCCCTGTTTAATAGGGGCATGTAATTACAATTTTTGATGCAATACTTTGCAGCATGGCTCATTCCTGCGCTCTAACTAGAGTATCTGTGAGCGGTTGCAGTGTTGTGGCACCAGCACCAGTGCCCAAGGCCCAATTTTTCAGCCCCTGTTTAACAGAGGCGTGTAATTACAATTTTTGATGCAATACTGTGCAGCAGGGCTCATTCCTGCACTCCAACTATAGCATCTGTGAGGGGTTGCAGTGTTGTGGTACCAGTGCCTAAGGCCCAATTTTTCTGCCCCTGTTCAACAGGTGCATGTAATTACAATTCTTGATATAATATTTCATAGCAGGGCCCATTCCAGCGCCCACCAAGAGTAACTGTGAGGACTTACAGTGTTGTGGCACCAGCACCACCACCACCACCAAAGGCCCAATTTTTCTACCACTGTTCAACAATGACATGTAATTACAATTCTTGATCTAATATTTCACAGCACGGCCCGTTCCTGCGCCCACCAAGAGTAACTGTGAGGGCTTACAGTGTTGTGGCAACACCAACACCTAAGGCCCCAATTTCTGCAGAGTATATAGGGCAGGCCCCTACTTTTAAACATCAAACTTACAAACGACTCCTACTTGCAAATGGAAGGAGACAACAGGAAGTGAGATGAAATCTACCCCTAGGTAAGGAAATTCTCTCCTGTAAGAGTTAATATAGGAAAAACGTGTCTCCACTTCACTTATGCTTTATCACCAATCCTTGTTTCACTAAAAACCCCAAATTTTCAAAAAACATTTGTCATTGGGACAGAAAGTGAGGTGAAATCTTCTGAAGAGGTGCACAGACAGCAAAACAAATGTTACAGGGGTGATAACCCCTCAATATTTTTCCAAAAAGCTTAAAAATAGATTTTTTTGGCTGGAGCTACACTTTAAAAATGTACCAGTTCAAAATTACAAACAGATTCTACTTAACAAAAAACCTACAGGCCCTATCTTGTATACTGCTGTTCAGAGTATATAGGGCCTGGGGGCCCCACGCCTTTCCTTTTTTTAATTTGGGTGCAAGGTTCCCCTTAATATCCATACAAGACCCAAAGGGCCTGGTAATGGGCTAGGGGGTGGGGGGTACCCATGCTGTTTGTCTCACTGAATTTCATCCATATTGCCGGGACAAAACATTACATTAAAGCCGCAAGCAGTTTTAAATGACTTTTATTCCTTTAAAAATGTCATTTTGTGCAGGGACTGTTCTAAGCATGGGAAACACGCACCACTTTACAGGCATACTATAGACACCCCCCAGGTACGATATTTAAAGGAATATTTCACTTTTTTTTTTCACTTTAAGCATCATTAAAATCACTGTTCCCGAAAAAACAGTTGTTTTTAAAACTTTTTTTTCCATTGATACATGTCCCTTGGGGCAGGACCCGGGTCCCAAACCCTTTTTAGGACAATAACATGCATATTAGCCCTTAAAATTAGCACTTTTGATTTTGAACGTTCGAGTCACAAAGACTTTAATGGGGTTCTAAAGTTTGCGTGAACTTTCGGTCCATTCGCAGGTTCTGGTGCGAACCGAACTGGGGGGTGTTCGGCTCATCCCTAGTGGTGATTACCTATCACACTTATTTCTGCACAGTGTGTCACAGAGCATGGATTGAGTTTATTCACGTTTCTTCAGCAATCAAGTTTTTTATTTATA
Source organism: Lithobates clamitans (assembly GCA_037952925.1). Lineage (NCBI taxonomy): Eukaryota > Metazoa > Chordata > Amphibia > Anura > Ranidae > Lithobates > Lithobates clamitans. Next base: position 5,111,761 of record JBBGZY010000124.1, read on the forward strand.
TCATTGTGCATGTGGACTTTTTTACATATATATATTTTTTAAAGATCACGGTTTGTCACATATTCACTGGAGTTTATTATTAGGTTTATATTTGAAATTTAGCACATTATTACTATTTTTATTATTTTTCATGAGCAGGGCCCCCCTAACCCTCTTGTATTGAATTATATTGTAACTGGACTGTCGTCTTTTTATAGTGTAGTGCTGCGTAAATTGTTGGTGCTATATAAATTCTGTATAATAATAATTGTAAATTTTCAAATGTGGTAATTGTTTTAATTAGGTATTTAGTTCAATCATTTTCAATGTGCTGTTTGTTGGCCTTACCTTGTAATGATAAACTCATACGTTGTGTCTACAGTTTGTAGTGTCATGGCTGATCTATTCTCCTATGTCCATGTATTCATTCACCTGGCTTGTCCCTATCCGCTAAATAGACAGGTGAAGTCTTGTTTCAGGTCACACAGCATTCAATCCATGACTTATCATTTCCTCTGTGTTGCATCACAAATCTGGGAGTGCTAATGTGATCAAATTGTTGTTTAACAAATGAATTGCTCTGCCTGCTTGTGTCTGTGTCAGATCTAATTACTTTTTAACTCTCACCTGCACCAGGGCTAGACTAAGAGACCCAGGGATTGTGGGATATGTTGTTTCTTCACAGGAAGTGTCAGTTCTTAGACCAGTGTTTCTCAACTCCAGTCCAGTCCAGGCGCCCCAACAGGTCATGTTTTCAGGATTTCCCTCCGATCAAATGGCTGTGGTAATTACTAAGGCAGTGAAACTGATCAAATCACCTGTGCAAAATAATGGAAATCCTGAAAACATGACCTGTTGGGGCGCCTTGAGGACTGGAGTTGAGAAACACTGTCTTATGCCCTGTACACATGATCGGACATTGATCGGACATTCCGACCACAAAATCCGTCTGATTTTTTCAGATGGATTTTGGGCCAAACTTGTCTTGCATACACACGGTCGCACAAAGTTGTCGGAAAATCTGATCGTTCTGAACGCGGTGACATAAAACACATACGTCGGGATTATAAACGGGGCAGTAGCCAATAGCTTTCATCTCTTAATCTATTCTGAGCATGCGTGGTACTTTGTGCGTCGGATTTGTGTACACACGATCGGAATTTAAACGATCGGATTTTGTTGTCGGAAAATTTTATATCCTGCTCTTAAACTTTGTGTGTCGGAAATTCCGATGGAAAAAGTCCGATGGAGCCCACACATGGTCGGAATTTCCGACAACAAGCTCCGATCGCACATTTTCCGTGGGAAAGTCCGACCGTGTGTACAGGGCATTAGACTGCAGACAGAAGTCATTGATTAACCTGTGAAGTGCCACCCCCATGCCTTATATTTGAACACAAACAGAAACTTCTGACACCAGAATGTGAAACTTTACTCTACTACAGGCTGTGCGTAGAGGGCAACAAGTGACACCATAAAACTACATGATCAATGGGCCCAGTGCTGTGACAAGGTCATCCAGCGCGCAGGGCAAAGATGCTAAAGTGCCCAGCTATGTAACAGAATGAAGGCTCCCCCATCCCTACAGTAAACCATTGCGCCCAGGGCAGGTGTCCCTATTGCCCACCCCTTGTCCCAGCCCTGAATGGGCCCCTTATCACAGATAGGAAAGTTTATAATACCTTTCTTCAACAAGATTTAGCTATGCTACCTATACTGTTGTACACAAATTACACTGGGTCCTTTAATAGTTAACTCTACCTAAAGTGGGTTTTTGCCTAGTTGCTATCAAGTTGAATCACTTACTGGTTATCACATGAGTGAACCATTTGTGAGATAGTCAGGTTATGAACTGATTTTTCTGTTTTAAAGGATCAGATCACACTATTATATACTACATATAAATGGTCAGCCCCAGCTTCCTATGTTTGGCTCCTCTAACAGCAAGATCTTCCTGACAAAATTCCTGACTCTGTCCCTGTTAACCTGGGAGTTTTGGGTGTTTCTGACACCCATTCATGCGTTCTAGTTCCTACTGTTTCATTCTCCAAAATATGCTATTAAATAAAAAAGATATAATAGGGAGAGCAGAAACCCTCATAATGGCCGCAGCATGTGTGCCGACCCAGGAACTGAAGTTCTCAATAGAGGCCTCAAGAGATATAAGAAATATTTACCTAGATTGGTAATCACTTACCAGTTCTTTCTTGCTTTTCAAGATGAGAAGAGTAGAGCCACGCGCAATGCAATCTTTTCTTGACTCCTCCCATTTCATGTGGGCTTTGGAGAGATAAAAACAAGTGGAGCCCAAGACGATCCAGTCTGGTGGACAGGAGGTGCAGAGACCTTTACATAAGACAAGCAGAAGCAGAAGGGTAAGGAATCTGGGTACCCTTAAGATTGAATCTAAATGGCATATTACCAAAGAGAGAGCATCATTGACCCTATGAGCTGAGAAGCAAACATAATATAATATATTATACATTTTTCACTTGACCAGCTAACTTTGGAAAGCAACCACAAGATGTGGATGCACCATATAAATGTGGTCATGGTTACTGGACATTTGGTTATTATTTTGTTGCTTTAATTGCGAATGACTTAGGTGCAGCACATGTATATGCAGGGCTTTTTTTTCTGCCGGAACGTGCCGAAACGCCGTTCCGGCACCTATGACAGGCAGCCCTCTCTGCTCTGACCTCTCATAACACACACACACACTAGCGCTGTGCACACAGGGCTGCTGACTTCGAGATCTTCGGGTCCAAGCATGGCAACATACAGCTGCCTGTGTTGATTCAGGGGGCAGCTTCCATCCCCGCCTCTTCTCACATTGTAGCACGGAGCAGAGGAGCCCCAGCTACAATTCTGGCAGCTCCTCGATCGTCTGAAAAGCCTGCACATACCACATGGACTGGAGCACTGATTGGCAGTGGAAGAGGTGAGGGAGTTCTGAATGAAAAACGGGGGGGGAGGGGAGAGAGAGCCCTCCAGAGACTGAGTTTACAGAGAGAGGATAACTGTGGAAGAAGAGGGGGCGATTGTGTAGCAAGGAGGGAGTTGGAAATTTGTCCCGAGAGGAGAATTGGGAAGGGAGCTTTTGTACAGAGGTAAGAGCTGCAGAGGGCAGAAGGCAGGTTGTGCAAAGTGAGAGATGTGGAGGGTGGGGGAGGTTGTGTAGAGGTGAAAGCTGTAGGGGAAGCTGGGGGTGCAGAGGTGGGTGGTAAAGGTGAGAGCTGTGGATTGGGGTGAGCTTTAGATGGGGGTGCAGAAGGGGAACAGAGATAATATGGATGGAGGTGCAGAGGTGAGTTGTGGACTGGGGGTGTAAGCTGTAGTTAGAGGGGTGCAGACGTGAGATGTGGACAGGGAAAGAAGAGGGGGACACATAGGTAAGCAAAGAGATAAGCAGAAGTGAGGATTTGATGGTTACTTTTGGGGGGATACTTGAGAAGGAGGACCAGGGAAATTTGCTGGGGAACAGTAAGACCCCTTTCACACTGGGGTGGTATGGGCGTTAGTGGTAAGCCGCTAAAACTAGCTTCACTTTACCGCTGTTATAGCGGCGCTTTGGCGCCACTAGCGGGTCGCTTTTAACCCCCCAGAAGGGGTTTAAAGGTGTTAAAAGTGCCCGGTTAGCGCTGATTTCAAAGCGCTTTTAAGGTGCTTTGAAAGAGGCGCACATTCATTTCAATGGGCAGGAGCGGTGTATACGCTCCCTTACCGCCCCAAAGATGCTGCTTGCAGGACTTTTTTTCCTGTCCTGCAAGCACACCGCCCCAGTGTGAAAGCCCTCCGTACACAGGGCTATATGCTCCATATTTCTGAGAACAAGGGACGCTTCACATTGAATGTAAGTACTATCCTATTTCCTGATTTTTTTTTCTGCACGCTGTGTGATATGCACTGCTCACAACTGCACAATACACACTCCTGAGCCCTGTGTGTTATGAAGTGCTGAGTCCTGTACTTTGTGTGTTATACATTCCTGAACCATGTGCATAGGTCCCAACTGTCCCTGATTTCGAGGGACTGTCCTTGATTTGGAGCAATGTCCCTCTGTCCCTCTTTCCTCCTCATTTGTCCCTCATTTTGGTCTGATCTATATAGTTGTATATAAAATGCACTTTTTATCTTTCAAAAAGTGTTTCCCAGTGCTAAATCTTTCATCTAATTCCTAAATTGCTGCATTTGTACATTTTAAAAGCCAATATAAAGGAATACTAGTGGTAAAAAAAAGCATGCGTGGATTTAATTAACCTTTTTTGGGGGGTTAATTCTCCTTTAAGGGGGTATGGCAGGGGGTGTGTCCTATGCCTACATACATTTGCTAGTAGGTGTCCCTCATTTTCATTTCAAAATGTTGGGAGGTATGTGTGTGTGTGATACGCAGTTCTAAGGCCTCATTTATTACAGTTATTTGGCACCGTTGTACTTCTCTCCTCTAAGGTAGGTGTGTCTGGGGGTGGGGTTTGGGCGTGGTTGGGGTTCGGGTGTGATTGTGGGCAGGGATTTGGGCAGGGAGGGTGAGTTCCTGCACCTATTTTCTGAGAAAAAAAGCCCAGTGTATATGTATTGTTTACCAAATTGCATATATATAGGAGTACATTTATTAGACATGTGCAATTCGTTTTGTTCCGAATTCGTTTTTTTAACGAATTTCGACAAATTCGTTATTTCGGAAATATCCAAATTAACGAAAACCAGTTTAATTAATTTTTCCAAATATTTGTATATTCAAAAATTTGTAAATTCGTACATTCGTAAAATTCGTACATTCCTAAATTCGTAAATTCGTACATTCGCACATTCATACATTCTCACATTCGCACATTCGTAAATTCGTACATTCATAAATTTGCACATTCGTAAATTCGTACATTCGTAAATTCGTACATTCATAAATTCGTACATTCGTAAATTCGTACATTCGTAAATTCGTACATTCATAAATTCGTACATTCGGAAATTCGTACATTCATAAATTCGTACATTCATAAATTCGTACATTCGGAAATTCGGAAATTTGTAAATCTGAAATAATAATTAACTAATAATAACTTAACTATTACTAACTATTAAATTATAGGTATTGTAATTTCCTTACAAATTTATCGGAAGTTACGTATTATCCGAAATAACAAATACCCTATCCAAACGAATGAAACGTAATGAATTAATAATAAATAACAATAATAATAATAAAAACTTTTCATTATTATTTTTTATTAATTTGTTCCGTTCCATTTGTTTAGATGCAGAATTCGTTATTTCGGATAATTCGTAACTTTCGGATAAATTCGTATTCGTTACGTTCACTAACAGCCAAATTTAAAAGTAAATTACAATACCTATAATCTAATAGTTACTATTTCAGATTTTCTAATTTTCGGGTTTTCAGATTTTCAAATTTCGAATTTCCAAATTTCCGAATGTTCTAATTTACGAATGTACAAATATACAAATTTTCTAATTTACGAATGTACGAATTTACAAATTTTCGAATGTATGAATTTTCAAACTTACGAATGTACGAATTTACGAATTTTCGAATGTATGAATTTTCTAATTTCCGAATGTACAAATTTACGAATTTTCGAATGTATGAATTTTCAAATTTACGAATGTACGAATTTATGAATTTACGAATGTGCGAATGTACGAATGTACGAATTTACAAATTTACTAATTGCAATCATAACGAATGATCCGAAAAACGAAAAAAAAAAAAAAATGTATGAAACGAAAACGAACAAATTTTTTGGCAGTGCACAAATTCTAATTATTTATGAAGTGATGAACGTAATTCACCAACCATTCACAATAGGTGTACCTTTCTGATACATTTGCTTCAGATTAAAGTGAGAGTTCTTTTACACTTACAGTTGACAGACAATAAAAACGTGCGGTTTATATGAAACGATAAAAAAAAAAAATTCGGTTGATCCATATTTTTGCCACCGCCAATCGCTCCCCCTTAAACTGCATAGGCAGCAGACATGGGTGTATACATGCCGCAGCCACAATGTTTTAGAATTAACCCCCCCTGGCAGAATTGATTGCTGAGCACGACCCATTTAAAATGGAGTTTTAACCCTCACCACTCAACTGTGTTCAATGCATGCGGTTGTAGTACATAGGCGTGGGCTTTTAGGAGTTAAAACAGGTGGTGAGGAGGCGATATGACACTTCTTCACGCCCTGTCAAATGCCCCCTCAATCCACCAGGGGTCGCTCTTCGGAGGGCTAACGCTTGTGTAAACAAGCTCTCATTGATTCACCTGCAGTAAATGCTTGCTCAATGTCACTGTTTTATAAATATACCCCTTATCTACTTATTTATTTATCTTTGACAGTTATAAATTCTTAAAGTGGTTGTAAACTCTGTTACACCACTTTTACCTACAGGTAAGCCTATAATAAGGCTTACCTGTATGTACCGTGAATAAACGTGCACAGTTTGGGAGATATGCACTGTATCCGCATGTGCCGACGTCATCGGCACATGCGCACTGAAGAAATGGCCCACTCGTGCCATTTCTTCAGTAGCCGTGCCGTGACCGGCGGCTCCCATGCGCATGCACGGGAGTGACGTCATCACGGCTTTGGCCAATCACAGTGCCAGAGCCCACGAACCCGGAAATGACTCAGAGAGACTTGTCGCCGGTCACAGCGGTGTGCGGGACCTGCTGCAACAGCTTCGATCTAAGGTAAGTATTTCATAATGAGCTAGTATGCGATGCATACTAGCTCATTATGCCTTTGTCTTGCAGGTTTTTGTTTTTTTGTTTTTTTGTTTTTTTTTCTGAGTTTACAACCACTTTAAGTTACTGTTTGGAAATGCTTTTTCTTTTATTTAACCACTTCAGCCACGGAAGCTTTGACCCCCTTAATGACCATGCCATTTTTTGCGATACGGCACTGCATTACTTTAACTAACTTTTGCGCGGTCGTGCGACGTTGTACCCAAATAAAATTGATGTCCTTTTTTTACCACAAATAGAGCTTTCTTTTGGTGGTATTTGATCACCTCTGCGGTTTTTATTTTTTGCGCTATAAACAAAACAAGGGTGACAATTTTGAAAAAATATATATATTTTTTACTTTCTGCTATAAAACACATCCAATAAAAAAATTTAAAAAATCTCATTTCTTCATCTGTTTAGGTCAATATGTATTCTGCTACATATTTTTGGTAAAAAAATCCCAATAAGCGTATATCGATTGGTTTGCGCAAAAGTTATCGCGTCTGCAAATTACGGGATGTTTTTTATAGCATTTTAATTTTTTTTATTGTTTTACTAGTAATGGTGGTGATCAGCGATTTTTTACTTAGCGGGACTGCGACACTGCGGCGGACATATCAGACACCTAACTGTCACTTTTGACACTTTTTTGGGAACCAGTGACATTACAGTGATCGTTGCTAAAAAAAATCCACTGTTGTACTAATGACACTGGCAGGGAAGGGGTTAACATCAGGGGCGATCAAAGGGTTAACTGTGTGCCTAGCTGGTGCTTGCTAACTGTGTGGGGGATGCTCTGACTTGATGAAGACAAGATCAGTGTTCCTGCTTAGCAGGAGCACAAGATCTCCATCTTCTCCCCTGTCAGAATGGCAATCTGTCTTGTTTACATAGGCAGACCGCCGTTCTGCCTCTCGGGAACGACTGCAGGTGGCCGGTGATTGGCTCCCCCTCTGTCAAATCAGTGAGCGATCGCGCCTCCGGTGGCACATGCGTGCCCCTCCCCAGTGTCTATTGCACGAAATGACGTACAGGTACCTGATTTTGTGCAATAGAGCCAACCTGCCACAGTACGAGTACGTTAGGTGCTTGGCAAGTGGTTAAAGGGTTTGTTAACCCATCCATATAAAACTATGCCAGCTCCTCTATTAGAGGCTGGCATAGCACACTGTGTCTGTAGTTTTAAAAAACGAGCAGTGTAAATACCTAATTACAGCTGTCTTCAGGCCGGTCACATGACTTGCAGCCGCTTTACAGCTCTGATCTATTGCTTCTGCGGGAGGGGCCGTGATCTCCCACTGGCGTCAGCCGTGGCGGATCTCATGGCCGCTCGTCTCCTCAGCAGAAGCTCTGTCTCATAGCTGTCTCACGTGACCGGTCTGAAGACAGCTGAAATTAGGTATTTACACTGCTCGTTTTTTTAAACTACAGACACAGTGTGCTACGCCAGCATCTAATAGAGAGGCTGGCAGTGAATTTTTTTAAATGTTATTCTACAAGAAAAGCGGCGGGGCCAGCCTGAGACAGACACAGAGGCAGATGACAGGCAGGAAGGAGGGGGGAGAGAGGAGAGCAGAGGGGGCAGCATATGACGGAGGGATGCACTTTGACGCACTTTGACCACGGTGATCAGGGAGTAGCTACCCTGGCTATCGTGGGCTATTTAGAGAGGGGCATACAGGAAGTGGCAAGTTCGGGGGGGGGGGTTTACAGTTTATTGTCATATTTTTATGCTTTTTATGAAGGCCTAAGGCCGAAACGCGTCAGTATTTTTGGATGATGTTATTGCTGTAATGCTTAAATAAATATTTTCTATGGAGAAGCTGTCGAGTTGCTGGCCTGTACTTTCTATGGATCTTTTGTGAGCTTAATTAGCCAGAGCACTGACTACTCTACACACCAACTATACTATTTAGCAGTTGAGCTTGGGTGAGTTTTTCTCTTGCTACATTAGCACAGTAAGCCTTTGTAATATTATACATGAAAGGGTATCAAGGCAGTGAATATTAAGGGTGTATTTTTAAAAAATGTTTATAGCAATTCACCCAGTGAAAGTGCATGTACACTAATTCTATGCAGATGCTGCAAAAAAAACAAATGTTATTAGGTTATTTCCTGTGCTGGTTGATTGTTTTTTATTTAAAATGGAAGATTGAAGACTGCATTTGGCCACTAGATGGCACTAAGTATCCTAGGATATTTCTATGATACTTTGTGCCATCTAGTAGCCAAATGCATTATTTTTCCTTTCCTTTTAAATCAATGAAAAACATTCAACCAGCAAAGGAAATGGCCTAATAACATTTTTTTGTGCACAGAATAATTGTGCTTGCACTTTCACTGGGTTACCTGCTATGCAATTGTTTTACAAACACATCCCTAATGCCGCGTACACACGGGCGGACTTTTCGACCAGACTGGTCCTACGGACTATCCGACGGACTTTTGACGGACTTCCAACGGACTTTCCACCTGAACGGACTTGCCTACACACGATTACACCAAAGTCCGACGAATTCGTATGTGATGACGTACACCGAACTAAAATAAGGAAGTTGATAGCCAATAGCTGCCCTAGCGTCGGTTTTAGTCCGTCGGACTAGCATACAGACAAGCGGATTTTTCGCCTGGACTCAATTCCATCGGAAAGATTTTAAACATGTTTTATTTCTAGGTCCGTCTGACTTTTGGGGAAAAAAAGTCAGCTGGAGCCCACACACGATCGAATTGTCTGACAGTCCGCCGGACCAAGTCTGCCGGAAAGTCCACTCGTGTGTACGCGGGATTAGTGTTTGTTGACTGCTGTTTGTTTAAAAGAGGTTTAGCAAGTGCAAACTAAATATTTAGGGACCATGGGATACAGAAAAGTTTGAAGCTGTAAGTTAATATCTTAATATGTTTACACATATGGATCTTCACACATTCATTTTATGGTTACAATGACCGTGTTTTAGGTTTAAGACAATAAGATATAAAAAGAAAAGTTCAAAATTTTCTACAGACTCTTTGACTCCATTCACACTTGTGCAACTTGTCATGCAACTTTGGACATCAAAGATGTATGACAAGTCGTTCCCCATGTTTTCCAGGGATACCCATTCATATATGTGTGACTTAGGCTCCTTCACACTTTTGCGACTTGAAAGTCCTGCGATTTTGCTGCGATTTTTGTCACGACTTTGACCCGACTTGAAGCAATGCCTGTGTAATCTTGAGGTCTCTGCCTCAAATCATATCAAAGTCAGACCAAAGTAGTACAGGGACTACTTTGAAATCGCTGCGACTTGATGATGCACAGATACTAATGGTACTCATTGGAAATCATGGGGTACGACTTGTCATGTGACTTTGCAGTCCCAAGTCGCAGGACAAGTCGCACAAGTGTGAAAGGGGCCTCAGAGTTGCAGAAACTTCAAAGTAGTTCAAGCACTACTTTGGCCTGACTTTCATGCAACTTGAGGGCCATAGACTTTAATGATAACCCTCAGAAGTTGCATGAAAGTCGTACCTGAAAGTTTTACAATGCAACTTGTGTGCAACAGTTGTCCATTATTACTGGTCGAAGCCAAAGTCGTATCCAAGTTGCACTCATCCAAAATTGCACCAAAGCTGCACTCCAAAGTCGGCTTTGGACAACTTTGGAGTCCTACAAGTGTGAATGGAGCCTGGGAAAGAAAACTGACACTGACATGCATACGGCCAGATTAGATTCTGGATTTCAATCGGTTATATCAGAGAGAACACAGGTATGGATTTCTCAAAGCAGTTATAAAAATGTCTGTTTTCTTACCCACAAATCTTTTAATGGTCAGAATTTCTTTTTCAAGGCTGTTTATTTTGTTTCCTGAAAAAAAAAATGATATTTAGATTATCACATAAAAAGATATTTCAATTCTGTCCGACACCAAATTCTATGTACAGGATGGGGCTCAGTCCAAACCAGCAAAAAGAACATGCATAAGTGGGGGTGGCACACTCAATACCTGTCTTATTGATTAAAAAAAAAATACAGTGGAACCTCGGATTGTGAGTAACGCGGTTTAAGAGCGTTTCGCAATACGAGCTATTTCTTTTCGAAAATCCTGACTCGTTTTGCAAGTGTTGTCTCGCAAGATGAGCAGGATTCAAGCTGCTAGGGTGTGCAGTACCGCATTTGGCAAGAGGTGCGGAGGCACCGGTGACACTCTGAAACACTTAGAGACATTCAGAGACACTCAGAGACACTCGGTTCCTGAGTGTCTCCAAGCGTCTCTGTGTGGTCTCCGAGCGTCTCCGAGTGCGGTACTGCATAGACATATATATATATATATATATATATATATATATATATATATATATATATATATATATATATATACACTTTTTAATTATTATTATTAATTTATATGTTTTTAACAAGGTTTTCTTCCATACATGCATACTGGACTTTTTTTATACAGAAAGCACTACAGTGTCTCTGTATACGTGATACTAATATGATAGTCTAGATCAGGGGTCTCCAAACTTTCTAAGGCCAGTTTACTGTCCTTCAGACTTGGTGGGGGGGGGGGCAGACTGTGGCCAACAGGAGCAGAAAATGTCCTGGCACCAGTTGGAGTAAACAATGCCCCATCTTTGGTGTCAGTGAGAGGAATTGGGCACCATCATTGTTGTCATTGGGAGGAATTGGGCCCCATTGTTGCTGTCATTAATAGGAACTGTGCCCCATAATTGGTGTCATTGGTAGGAATTGTGCCCCATTGTTGGTGTCATTGGTAGGAATTGTGCCCCATCATTGGTGTCATTGGTATGAAATGTGTGCCATCGCTGGTGATATTGGTAGGAATTATGCCCCATCAATGGGCCCCATTGTTGGTGTCATTGGAAGGAATTGTGCCCCAACACTGGTGTCATTGGGAGGAACTGTGGCCCATCATTGCTGTCATTCAGAGGACTTGTGCCCCATCACTGGTGGCAGAGGGTTGGAATTGTGCCTTTTCATTGGTGTCAGTGAATGAAATAGTGGCCCAAGGGCCAGATAAAAGCAAGCAAAGGGCCACATCTGGCCCCTGGGCCGCAGTTTGGAGACCACTGGTCTAGATAGGCTAATGGTCCAGAGATGACAAATAATTTGACTTGAATTGTTATAATATAACTACCTTATTATAATTTTTGACCTGTATTCTCTACCTGTGAGAGCAGACATGTCAGACTATAAGGTTAACCTGTCTCCTAGATGAGCTCATCCTTGATAACTGACACTCCCAAACTATCAAATTACAAAGATGCTGTCATCCATATATGGGCAGGCTGGTTGTACAGAAGTTGATTCTCTGTACAACTGGCCTGCTAGGCTTTTCCTGAACGATCAGCGTCGCCAACTATACCTGGCAGCACTGATCATTGTACTCTGACTGCAGGGAAGGCTCCCTACTGTCAAAATACAATGGCGCAGCGTAAGTGATTCCCCCATCCACATTAAGGGTGTGGATGGGGGAATCGGGTCATTGGTTGAACCAAAAGAATGATTACTGTATGGCCAGCTTTGGTCCATCCCTACCTTTTCTTAAAGTGTACATTCCATGATAAAATACACTGCTCCCTCCGATATGCAAAGTGCAACCAGACCCCATAAAGTGGCGAAGCTACAGATCTATGGGCCCTGCCACCATATTCGTTTCAGCCTACCCTACTCTCTCTTTACTGAGCCCTCTTTACTGCCCAGAAATAAAATGTTTATGCAGAGTCACCAGGGTACATGGAAGTCATACAAAAGAGGACTGCAGAGAGCAAGGTAAATAGCTGATGCACAGTGCTGGGAAGTAGTTGGCCACTATTTCCATATCAGCGCTCCCACAAAGCTCTACTGGGAACATGGCACCTTCAGGTGTTTGTATGTCATGTCAGAGCCTAATAGAGCCATGTAATATTTGCTTTAAGCTACATTTTAAAAAGCGCTTTTATATACTGAGACAAGCCCTTTAAAAAATATTGCTGGCCGGTCCATCATTCAAAAGTTTGTAGGTCCCGCCTAGTCAAAGCTAAACAACAAAAACATGTTCCCACAGCTTCATTTCTGGGCTTTCTGTAGTAGGGCTGTAGGGCTGTCTAAGTGTGCATGACTTAGCCCAGAACATAGGAAGGATTGGGAGAGAACTTCTGTTTCATATTCAGGTCTGGCTTGCTTTGGGAAGAATCAGAACAAGACAAAGTTTTGTCACAGTTGGACAACAAAAAATAATTTTAGGCCTTTTGAAAAAAATTCAATACAAGACTATAAGCAGTTTATATGGGCACCACCATTTATCTCCGGCCCTTAAAAAACACAAGGCCTACTGTACATGCTGTTTATGTACCAGATCAGATTCTGAAACAAGGAGTGTGAAATATATTATTAATTCGCTTACCAAAAGTTTGATTCACTCGTCTCAGGTTTTCAGCTCCGATATCCATTTCTATCCTGGCTGTCACCTCGATTTCAGACACTATAAAATCACAAGTTCACAAACCTTAAAAATGCTAGCTAGTCATATTAATTCATAAGGTCTGAGAAACATGCACACACGCTCCATCGAGCCCTAATACAGCGACAATGTCATACTGAAGGGTTCATGTAATAACACCTTAATGCTTTTTATTCCTACTTTTGCTTCCAACTTGCTTTTGGAAGCATTTGGAAAGCAAAGTTAAAGATAATGGAAGCCATAAGCAGGTCAGAAACAAGTTAGAGATACGAAAACACCTGAAAGCATGCTACATTGAATTGCTTTGGAGTCTGGTGTTCTTGTATACAAATCAGATTTGCATTTTCTACCTCTTTAAGTTATCTTCATATTATATTGATGTAGCGCCCTCCTAGTTAGGCTACTAGGTAAATTTAGTTTTTTGCTTCTTCTTTAGTCAGAGGAGCAGTGATTGTTTGGTCTGGTCTGTTCAGGGCTTCACGGGCTGGGAGTTTGATTGCTTCCCCTTACCTCTAGAAGAAGTTTCTAGAGCTTAGGAAGGGATAATTTAAATGATCAACCTGAATATTAAGCAGGACCTAGCTAATCTGTGGGGAGGTGTGTCCACATAGTGGCTGAGTGCTGTTAAATAGTCTGGAGCCCTGAGGAAGTTGTCTTTACCCTCCTGAGGGAATTGTTGTGTGAGTTGAGGAGGAGAGGGCTTCTTTACCTGGAGCCCTTTGGACTGGATGCTTGACTACTCTGCAAGAGTCTGCTCCTATGGACTGATTTATTCCAGGATCCTATGAGTAGATCCTCTTTTCCTGCACTCAAGCGACTGTACTGCATGGTCCCTAGCTGTGAACCTTCAGGTTCCTGCGAGTAGAGCCTCTTTTTCTCTGGTAAAGTGACTTCATGGTCCCCAGCCGAGCACCTGTAGACTGTTCCAGTCTGCCATTACCTGTGCTAAAGCTACTTCATGGTCCCCAGCCGTGAGCCTGTAGGCTGTTAAAATCTACCTACACTTGTGTTGTGAGAAGTGTCTTCTGCTAGCAATACCTCCCATTTTGGTGTTTTCCATATGACCCTAAGCCCCCTCCTGTTACCAGTTCTACAAGTAAATAAAAAAAGCATCCCCTAGACTGTTAATGAGCCGGAGTGAATTAACTGTTGCTCTGTGACTGGCTGCCTCTGCACTCTGTTGAGAAAGAACCTGTTTAATCTACAGCAGCTCCTATGGGGGTAGCACTACATCAGCTAGTATGACTGCTGAACAGCTGAGATAAGATAAATCACAGAATAAGCCACATAGGTTTTTGTTTGCAATCAGCCAAAGAGATAACAGTGAAGCACCATCACTGTTCAGTGCTTCTAAGCCAGAAACAGGGATTGTCAGTACATGAGCATGCAGCCAAACCTCCAGAGTGCACCGTTAATTAAATTTGTTTTTACCCTGACAAAGTTGCTTTAAGGCATTAAGATCTGCATTATATAATTTTTTTTTGTTTTGTTTTTCATATATGCCTAGGTTTTGGCTTAGAATTTTATATAACAGCTCTGTGGTTTGTATATTATTATTATCATACAGGGTTCATATAGCGCCAACAGTTTGCGCAACATGGGGGCAGACAGTACAGTTACAATACAAATCAATACAGGTGGAATCAGAGGGCCCTGCTTGTTAGAGCTTATAATCTAGGAGGGAGGGTGAAGTGGACATTGTATATAACACTGTAGTGCTACTTACCATTCTGTTTAATGTCTGACAGTTGATTGGAGATACTGGGATCTAAAATTAAATATATATATTCAAATCAGTTAGTTTACACGATGTATTCCTGTATCAATTTTCAGAAAAACCTGTTGTTAATATCAAATCAACATTGCACAAATGCAGGTCCATTGCAGTTTGTGATTCTTCACTATATATATTTTGGTAGGAAGATATTACATTTTTTGAGGGACCAATGTACACATTCATTAGTCCATCTAAAGTATATGAGTCAGCTGAGTCATTGTTATTAACTTTATTTAGTAAGTGTGTATATAATCATCCTTCCATATGTACAATAATTACTTAAAGTAGAAGTTCACCCTAAAACTAAAATCTGTAAACAAGAATAATACTCACAATAGATGAACATGATGCTGGCTATAAGTACAACCATCAAAAATATGAGAATGAGGCACATCACTAAGACTAATTTCATCCATCCTGGTCCATGATTCCCTTTACTGATTGGTAAATCTTAGAGACAAAGAGATTAAATGTAGGTATTAGTATTTCACTGACCCAAAATGCGTAACAATCCAAACAGATCCTAATAGAATAGATGAGGATAGATCTCCATCAGCCAAAATCCTCAACATCTCTTCTCTTTACTTACTCCATGCATATCTTCATGTTCCTACTGTGTATATACCAACCTGGAGCAGCAGCTACACACTATGGGCAAAAGTTCATGAACACCTGACCATCACACCTATATGAGCTTATTGGACATCCTATTAGAAAATCATGGGAATTAATATAGAGTTGGCTGCTGTTTGCAGCTATAACAGCCTTCACTCTCCTGGCAGGGCTGTCCTCCAAATGTTGAAGTAGGTCTGTGTGCCCATTTAACTTAAACAGCATTGCCCAACAGCAACAGAACTGATGTTGAATAAGAAGATCTGGCTCGCAAATCATGTTCCACTTCATCTTAACGATATTCAGAAGGGAAATATAGGTGTTATGGTTAGTTGTCCAAAAACATTTGGCCATGTAGTGTATAATAATGTCAAACCATAATGGGAATTGCACTGCACTATGACCACTTGTGGTGAGCAACCCTTACAGGAAGTATAAATACACATCTCTGGCCAACTGCACATAACTGTAATTGCATTACTGATTTGAATAATTCCCCTTTTAGTAGAGTGTTGAAAGGTTGATGAGGCATACTATTGTGGAATACTGGATAAAAATACATGGGAATGTATAAGAATTAGTCACCCCCGAGAGGCCACTTTCTATGCCTTACCAAAAGTGCACAAGAATCCGAAGAAACCTCCAAGAGAGGCTGTTTAACTGACAACCTGAGTAAATTTGTAGACAATCAGTTAAGACCGTTGGTTGAGGAATTTCCCTCCCATACCAAGGACACCATCCATCTTCTTCAAAT
Source organism: Lithobates clamitans (assembly GCA_037952925.1). Lineage (NCBI taxonomy): Eukaryota > Metazoa > Chordata > Amphibia > Anura > Ranidae > Lithobates > Lithobates clamitans. The sequence goes on from JBBGZY010000124.1 coordinate 5,128,071, forward strand.
GCTGGATGGCCTCCACGTCGATGGCCAGACCATTTTGGTGGCCATCGACGTCGAGGCACTCTACAGCTCGATCCCGCCATGACAAGGACCTTTGTGCCCTCAGACAGGTGCTTCTTCGACAGATTCACTTTGAACATGTGCAAGTGCATTTTGTGCTGGCAGCCTTAGAGTTTATACGCAAACATAATTTTTTCTCTTTCCTTGATTCCCACTAGCTCCAGGTACAGGGCGTAGCTATGGGCACTTTATGTGCTCCATCCTATGCCAACCTATACCTGGGGGGGTGGGAACGTCATGTTTTTTATGGATGAATCAGCATCTATTTATACAAGCCATGCAAATACCATCCTAAAAAAAGCTTATAAAAAGCTAAAAATAAAACACGATCCAAATTACTTTTTTTCACACAGGAAAATTGAGACTAATAATCCAACTAGAGTTATCAGTCAGTATACCTCCCAACATAGACAGATAAGAAACATCTTGCACAAACACTGGCACCTGCTCTATACCGATACCACTTTGGCACCCTTAATTAATGATTGCCCCTTTATCACATTTAAGCAGGCCCCCTCCCTACGTGACAGACTAGTACATAGTGAGTTTGTTTGTTTACAAGGAAAAAGACCAAAATCAAATATTGTTGTACGTACCCATGTGGCCATTGTGGTGATTGAAAATATATGGGCAAGAATATCATCCTGCCTAATGGGGATGACTTTCAATCAAATCACTATGTTACTTGCCGCACGGCAGGGGTAGTATATTTACTGACCTGCGATTGTGGCAGTTTTTACGCGGGGAAGACTAAATTCGAATTCTGGCGCCGCATATACCGACAATGGCAATGATATCACCATGTACCAATGCACTATGCCTACCTAAGGGGAGAGAGGGATCTTGTTTCTCAATACTAACCAGTCGACACGTGACAGTGTCGTGATGTCAGAACTCCTCCCAACGTGGCGTTTCATCCAGGGACCTAACAACGTTCGATTGGACGAAACGCTGCGTTGGAAGGAGTTCTGACATCATGACACTGTCACGTGTCGACTGCCGCCATCTTTGTAGTTGGAAACAAATGCTGCTTATACAGACTGCTGTTTTTTACATGCTCGTTTTTATCTGATGAAAGTAGGTGAGTACCCTGGATTTTTCTTTGAATAAATATGACCCTGGTTTTATAATAATACACCATGAGGAGTTCCTTCTTTTATATTTTATGCATGCACCTCTGATTCTTTGGTGGAACTACAAGACCCAGCCATCTGTGATCTCCATTAATGGATTTGTGATTCTGTGGATTTATCATGCCTGTTTGACCACCTGTGATTAAGTGGTCCATTCTTTTTGGTAAGAGGAAAATGTGGGAAACAACACTGCGCTAACTAAAATAAAAAAGGTGAGCAGCTACATACAGTGTGACAAAAACAATAGGAATAATGATAGAAAAATGTAGCGCATAATAGACATACACAAATATTGTGATATTGGTATAAAATGAGAAGTCCATAAACATACAAGAATTTTGAACAAAGTTCAGTGGGTTAAAAAAAAGTTCTAATTGCCTAATATGAAAATATGGATGAATGTCCAACGGTGTATAGATATGCAGGTGGCAACCCAAAAAGGTGAATTTCCAAGTGTGGACAATGGGTGTATAGATCCGTCCTTGGGAGCAACATCAAAGAAAAACGGCATCCATAGAAGAGTAGTATATGTAGGTTCTTACCGGATCTGATGGACTCTGATGTCAGCGACATAGAATCTAAACGGGCAGTGTGCCACACATGGCAGATGTAGGGATGTCCAGATGGTTGGAACCTCAGGAACGGACTCCACAGGGACCTTGCGAGTCGGCCGTTAAACTGGAACTCGAAACTTGGAATCTTGTGGAGAGGGTAACCCAGATGTGCCAGGGCGGGGCGCACGCTCACATCAAAGAGATATGTGGAGAAAAAATCACTGCCACATAGTACAGGTAAAAAATGGCGTTTTATTTCTAAAAAAACACTAACAATAAAAGTGATCACAGTTGCCCCTTTTTTCACATATCTCTTTGATGTGAGCGTGCGCCCCGCCCTGGCACATCTGGGTTATCCTCTCCACAAGATTCCAAGTTTCGAGTTCCAGTTTTCCGGCCGACTCGCAAGGTCTCTGTGGAGTCCATTCCTGAGGTTCCAACCATCTGGACATCCCTACATCTGCCATGTGTGGCACACTGCCCGTTTAGACTCTATGTCGCTGACATCAGAGTCCATCAGATCCGGTAAGAGCATACATATACTACTCTTCTATGGATGTCGTTTTTCTTTGATGTTGCTCCCAAGGACGGATCTATACACCCATTGTCCACACTTGGAAATTCACCTTTTTGGGTTGCCACCTGCATATGAATGAATGAATGAATGAATGAGTGACTTGTATAGCGCTACCTATGCGAACTGAATTGCCTCAGGGCGCTTTTTAACCTACCAGCATGTCTTTGGAGTGTGGGAGGAAACCGGAGTACCCGGAGGAAACCCACGCAAGCACAGGGAGAACATGCAAACTCCAGGCAGGTAGTGCCGTGGTCGGGATTTGAACCAGCGACCCTATTGCTGCTAGGTGAGAGTGCTATCCACTACACCACTGTACCGTTGGACATTCATCACATATTTTTATACTAGGTTCAAAGTTCTTGTATGTTTATGGACTTCTTATTTTACACCAATATCACAATATTTGTGTATGTCTATTATGCGCTACATTTTTCTATCATTATTCTTTTTGGTAAGAGGCCTGGTGTGTTGATGCTCAGTGGAGGATAAGTCCGTATTCACCTAATATGTATTTCTGTCTACACTGTGGGTGATTCCAGCGTTTTCTCCTGAACAAGGACTTTATTTCAAACACTATGGACTTTTTATTTGTAATACTACATTTATAGCGTTGCATATCATTATATTTTTTTATGGTATTTGTATATTGAAATAATATCCCTTCTCAAGCGTCTCTTCTCCAGAGAGAATAAGTTCAGTGCTCTCAACCTTTCCTCATAACTAATATCCTCCAGACCCTTTATTAGCTGCTTTGTTGCCCTTCTTTGTACTCGCTACATTTCCAGTACATCCTTCCTGAGGACTGGTGCCCAGAACTGGACAGCATACTCTAGGTGTGGCCGGACCAGAGCGGGTGAATTATCGTTTCATCTCTGGAGTTGACCCCCTTCTTAATGCATGGCAATATTTTGCTTGCTTTGTTAGCAGCAGCTTGGCATTGCATGCCATTGCTGAGCCTATCATCTACTAGGACCCCCAGGTCCTTTTCCATCCTAGATTCCCCCAGAGGTTCTCCCCCCAGTGTATAGATTGCATCCATATTTTTGCCACCCAAATGCATTATTTTACATTTTTCTACATTAAACCTCATTTGCCATGTAGTTACCCCATTAATTTGTTCAGATCTTTCTGCAATGTTTCCACATCCTGTGGAGAAGTTATTGCCCTGCTTAGCTTAGTGACGTCCGCAAATGCAGCGATTGAACTGTTTACCCCATGCTCCAGGTCGTTTATGAACAAATTAAACAGGATTGGTCCCAGCACAGAACACTAGGAGACTCCACTATCCACCCCTGACCATTCCGAGTACTCCCCATTTATCACCACCCTCTGAACTTGCCCTTGTAGATAGTTTTCAATCCATGTACTCACCCTATGGTCCATCCCAACGGACCTTATTTTGTACAGTAAACGTTTGTGGGGAACTGTGTCAAATGCTTTTGCAAAATCCAGATACATTACGCCTATGGGCCTTCCTTTATCTAGATGGCAACTCACCTCCTCATAGAAGGTTAATTGATTGGTTTGGCAAGAACGATTCTTCATGAATCCATGCTGATTACTGCTCATTACTAAAATCTTGTATATAGTCCCTTATCATTTCCTCCAAGAGCTTGCATACTATTGATGTTAGGCTAACTGGTCTGTAATTCCCAGGGATTTATTTTGGGCCCTTTTTAAATAGTGGTGCTACATTGGCTTTTCTTGAATCACCTAGTACTATTCCAGTCAGTAGACTGTCAGTAAAAATTAGGAACACTGGTCTGGCAATTACTTGACTGAGTTCCCTAAGTACCCTCGGATGCAAGCCATCTGGTCCCAGTGATTTATTAATGTTAAGTTTCCCAAGTCTAATTTTCATTCTGTCCTCTTTTATCCATGGAGGTGCTTCCTGTGATGTGTCATAAGGATAAACACTGCAATTTTGGTTACTGAAGCCCCCCGATTCCCTTGTGAAGACTGAGGAAAAGAATAAATTCAATACCTCAGCCATTTCCCCATCCTTTGTAACCAGATGTCCTTCCTCATTCTTTATGGGGCCAATGTGGTCTGTCCTCCCTTTTTAACTGTTTACATACTTAAAGAATTTTACTTTGGAATTAAGCCATCCAGGACTTTTGTTTGCTCTGTTAAATTTATTACCCAATGGGATGCATTGGCTAATGCCCTTATTTAACCACTTCACCCCCGGAAGATTTGGCTGCTCAATGACAGGAGCACTTTTTGCAATATGGCACTGCGTCACTTTAACTGACAATTGCGCGGTCGTGCGACGCCGTACCCAAACAAAATTGACGTCTTTTTTATCTCACAAATAGAGCTTTCTTTTGGTGGTATTTGATCATCTCTGCAGCTTTTATTTTTGCGATATAAACAAAAAAAGAGCGACAATTTTAAAAAAACATAATATTTTATACTTTTTGTTATAATAAATATCCCCAATTTTTTTTTAAAAAAAAGCTAATTTTTTTCAGTTTAGGCCGATATGTATTCTTCTACATATTTTTGGTAATAAAAATCGCAATAAGCGTATATTGATTGGTTTGCGCAAAAGTTATAGCGTCTACAAAATAGGGGATAGATTTATGGCATTTTTATAATTTTATTTTTTACTAGTAATGGCGGCGATCTGCGATTTTCATCATGACTGCGACATTATGGCGGACACATCAGACACTTTTGACACATTTTTGGGACGACTGACAATTATACAGCAATCAGTGCTATAAAAATGCACTGATACTGTATAAATGTCACTGGCAGGGAAGGGGTTAACACGATCACGCGATCAAGGGGTTTCCTGACTGTGTGTTCTAACTGTAGGGGGAGGGGACTGACTATAGGAGATGACAGATTGTGGTTCCTAGCTATTAGAAACTCACGATCTGAACAGAACAGGGATTTGTGTGTTTACACACACACGTCCCTGTTCTGCCTCTCGTGCCTGTGATCGATCTTAGCCGGCGGTCATCGTGACCGCCAGTCATGAGCATCAGCACCCTTGCAGTGCAGCGGGTGCCTCCGGCGGTGCGTGCGCGCCTGCTACCCCGCTTGAAGGAGCCGACGTAGAGCTACAACGGCTCGCGGGATAGTGCCGACCTGTCGCTGTATAATGACGGCAGCTGGTCGGCAAGTGGTTAATATGCTCTTAAAGCAAACCCATCTCTCCTCCGTGTTCTTTGTTCCTAAGATTTTATCCCAATTTATAGCTTCTACAACTAGCTTCCTGACACTAATACTCAACAAGACAATACACAGGTACTCAACAAGACAATACACAGGTACTCAACAAGACAATACACAGGTACTCACTGACCAACGTGCACTCGCAGACCAACGTGCACTCGCAGACCAACGTGCACTCGCTAACCCACACACTACACAAGTACTAACGATCCACACACACTACTCAGACAACACTCAGGTACTCACAATACACAGGTACTACCTGACACTAATACTCAATACAGCCCACGTGCACTTGCAGCACTCATGTTCTCACAATAGATAGGTACTTGACCCGTTACAACCTCTTTTTTTCAACTCTGGTTTTTTAACCCACCACTTAGTCCAGTTCCACTAACTCTGGTTTTTTAACTCACCACTTAGTCCAGTTCCACTTGATCTAAGTTCCAGCAAGCTCAAAGATGAGCTGTCCGTGGTTGGAATGACCAGCTCTTATTCCTCAGACTTACCCTACATGGATTATTTTACTATGTAAGTAGTCCACACATATGGTTGAACACACATAAGTTTATATATATATATATATATATATATATATTCAGGGCTTTATTTTAGGGGGAACTTGGTGGAACTCAGTTCCACCACCTCTGGCTCAGACCCTTGGGGGGGGGGGGGGGCTGCTCACCACAATCACTTGTAAACACAGAAGTCTGGTTTCTGTGTTTACAAGTGACAGCTCTGCACTCTATGTGTAACCCCCCTGAACTCTGCACTCTGTATGTAATGCAATCCTGAAATTTAATGCCCCTTTAAGACTCTTCTACTGTTTGTGAAATATGACCACACCCACTATTTGATGTGATTTGGAGGGTGTGTGTGGGGGGAGGGGTTTTGGGGGGGTCGTGGTTCAGTTCCAGCACCTATTGTTTGAGAAAAAAAAGCCCTGTATATATTTGTTATATTCCTTGCAATTGTTATAATACTGATACTAATTATTGTATACTAAACTGTACTATTTGCACATTTTCTCAGTTGTAGAAAATCTGTACCCATCTGAACCAAATTAACCTCTGAAGAAGGACATTTTAGTCCATAACATGTAAGGTGTAATCTGTATGGATCATCACTAGCCCGTCTTGTACCAGCACAGTGGTTTGCTCATACAAGTGTACAATTGGGTATCAAACATTGTTTTTATGTATTGATTCACATGCCTACTATTGTTATACAAAATAAAAATAAATGTAAACCTTTTATACTCAATTTTTTGGTCTGTCTATAATAGACCCCTAGGGGTTCCAACCGTGCCTTTCGGCACCAGGTTTTCTTTCTTTGTTCTAAATTCTGGGTCCGACAGACCAAATTTTTGTCCACACACATTCCAATCCCTACCTTTACTTGTTAAAGGTTAAAAGCTATGTTAAGTTTTTGGCTATGTCCTTGTCACACTCAATTTCTGGCTATGTAGTGAGCGTACATGTCTCTAAAGCTAACCACATGTTACAATCTGATTATATAATCTCCTTTAGACCTACCAACATCTATGCAGTGCAAGTGCCTACCTGATTGCATACAAATTGATTGGATAGATTAGGTAGGACTCATATTACATTGTTTTGGTGAATCTAAAGTTGAATGTGCAAAGATTGTATAATTAGATTGTAACATGTAATAAAACACTATTTTGTAAAATGAAGACAGGTTATACCCTTGGTCATGTTAGGTTGTCATTGGGGCAGGAAGTAAAATAAAATACCCCCAGAGAAGGCAGTAATGAAAAACTGACAGATTCCAACCCTTCCCTACGCCATCCAAAGCTAAAAAAAAAAAAAAAAGTTGCATGGGAATTAGGAGATAAAATGTAATCTAAGGCCATTTGTGGGTGTTTATCTTTACCTGTTTTTTCTGCAGCCAGCATTCTTACTATATCAGGTAAAAAAACTCACTCCCAATCAAGGCAATAGTTCCTTTAAAATGGCAGAAATTCCATCACTTCTAATGGCACTACAACTGCAAGGGTGTGCACTAGAGGTTGAACAATCCCAGAGATATCAGTGTCTCTCTTTCCTCTCCTTTTACCCTGTGTTTTTTATATTTGTAGTCAGGTGCTTAGAATGGAGAGTGAAAAACACTGGCTGCAGCTGCTCCCTGTTAACAGCTATATATGAAGGAGGAGGGAGCTGCTGAGCACGGAAAGAGTCAGGCAGCACTGCACTGTGAGAACTGTAGTACAGTGGAGAGAGGTCCTACAGTAATCAAGAGCTTTTGAACTGCATTTCACAGAGGGAAACTGCAAGGAGGAAGGGAAAGAGCTGCATTTTCTCAGACTGCAGAGGACACAGCTTCCTATTTCCATGAGGGAGACTGAAGAGTGCACATAGCTGTCCAGTGAACACCACCACTGCTGCATCACAGTGGCCTCAAATGGTTGAACTAGGGAGTGCCGACAGGTAGAGTCACTTGGGTGGAGAGCAAAGAGTGGACTGGTCACTGTGTGTAACCGGATAGCGAGCTGCAATATCACTGTGACTTGTGAGCTGTTGCTGTGGGGATTTACTATCTGCTGCTAGAGAGACTGAGCCCTTTAGGAACAGATCATACAGCCATCTAATAGTTTTATTGCTGCCTGCAGGCTTGACTGGGACTAGTCTCATGTGCACCAACTGTGCAACTGGGACCCCAGCACTAGCCAGTTGAAGAGTTAGGACTAAAGACTGTCCCTTTACACTTGCTACACAGAGATCTCCTCCTTTTGCCTTTGCTAAGAGGTACCTCTAATGTAGGCATGTCCAAAGTCCACCCTGGGTTCCGGTTTTGAATAGCCCGTCTGGTTATCTGGACATATATATATCTTTTATGGCCCCCAACGATCCCCCAGCGCCGGGGCCACAAAAGATATATATGTCTGCTGCCTTGGAGGGGACAGCGAGGAGGCAGGACGAGAGCCGTACACACAGGAGTATTTCCTGTTTACACGGCAGCCTCTGTTATAGGAAGTCCTGTCTCCGGCGCTGTCATTGGATGACTGTCCTGTTCATCAAAGGAGGCGGGACTTTCTATTAAAGAGACCGCTGAGAAAACAGGAGTTTCTCCTGTATGTAATCTTTTGGTGCTCGTCCCAACCCTCTCCCTGTTCCCTCCGAGGCTGCAGATGGATAGGCAAACCTTCAGGCTGCACTGATGGCAATGGTGAGTCTGCATTCCTGGCAATGGTGGGTACTGCATTCATGGCAATGGGGGTGCTGCATTCCTGGCAATGGGGTTGCTGCACTGATGTAAATGGGGGTGCTGCACTGATGGCAATGGTGGGGCTGCATTCATGGTAATGGTGGGACTCCATTCATGGCAATGGTGGTGCTGCATTCATGGCACTAGTGAGGCTGCAGATGGGCACTGACCCTTATTTTTCTTCACAGTTCTTTATTTAAAATTTACGTTTTTTTCCTGAAGCTTCCCTCTTAAAGTGAAGGTGAGTGTTATAGGCCAATAAATACAGTATATCCAAATAACACACCCAAGCTCATCTCTTTACTCACACACAGCCACAAAGGTAAGAGAATTCTTGTTGGGTAGTGTATTAGTGCTCAAACGAACACACTTAGACTGAATTTTAATGGTTCAAAGAATGTCAGGCAAAATGGTCGGCCCTCACGCATGTTCACTTCATCAAATCTGGCCCTCTTTGAAAAATGTTTGGACACCCCTGCTTTAAGGGGACATTGCACCATATCCTAGCCATTCTCCTAGAGTGCACTCCAGACTGATTACAGTATTATTATGCACATGGCAGTTAATGCTTATATGCACTGTTTATTGTTTACTTTGCTATTTCATAAATTAATCCCAGTTTAGTGGTACAGAATTCAATTCAAAGGTACTTTGGCATATTGATTGCATTGTCTAGCAGACTGTGTTCAAATCTATCCTGTGTGTGTGCTTATTTATACTCATACCATCATTTATTCTAAGCTATACTGATACATTGACTTAATTTACCACTAAACGGTCTTCTGTCTCTTTTCTGGTACTCATTTACAGCCAAATTAACCACCTCAACCACACTTTGAATGACAATTTCGCGGTCATGCAACACTGTACCCAAATGAAATTGTTATCATTTTTTCCCCCACAAATAGAGCTTTCTTTTGGTGGTATTTGATCACCTCTGCAGTTTTTATTTTTTGCGCTATAAACAAAAGAAGAGTGACAAGTTCGAAATAAACACAATATTTTTTACTTTTTGCTATAATAAATATCCAATTTTTCATTTTTTTTAAAACAATTTTTTTCCTCCATTTAGGCTGATATGTATTCTTCTACATATTTCTGGTAAAAAAAAAACGCAATAAGCGTATATTGATTGGTTTGCGCAAAAGTTATAGTGTCTACAAAATAGGGGATAGATTTATAGCATTTTTATTATTATTTTTTTTTAATAGTAATGGCGGCGATCTGCGATTTTTATCATGACTGCGATATTGCGGCGGACATATTGGACACTTTTGACACATTTTTGGGACCATTCACATTTATACATGCTATAAAAATGCACTAATTACTGTATAAACGTCACTGGCAGGGAAGGAGTTAACACTAGGGGGAGATCGAGGGGTTTATTATGTTTCCTAGGGAGTGATTCTAACTGTAGGGGGAGGGGACTCACAAGGGGAGGAGACCGATCGGTGTTCCTCTGTACTGAGAACACACTATCGGTCTCCTCTCCCCTGACAGAACGTGGATCTGTGTGTTTACACACACAGATCCACGGTCCTGCTCGGTTACCGACATCGCGGTCACCAGGCACGCCCCGTGACACGCGTGCCCCCTGGTTGGCCGGGAAGGTGAGGGCGTCATGTGACGCCCTCCCAGAACGAGAGCCGCGCCTTGCCATCATATGACAGCCGTCGCGCGGCAAGCAGTTATAGGTATCTGTGCTCATGTTTCTAAAAGTGCTTGCGATGACATTCACTCAACCAGGTGTGTCAGTGGGGCTGAGGGTATTCTTGGAGTTGAGGCGCAGAACAGAGAACCCGAATTACCAAGTGGCTCCTGCGGGGGTAAAGCCTCAAGGTTTTTCACCTTAATGCAGTCTATACATTCTATGCATTTAGGTGAAAATCCTTCTGTGCTGCAGCTCCCCCCAAACGCCCTCCCCCCTTTTTTCTTACCTGAGCCTGAACCGATCTAGCGATGGGCATGAGCACAGTGGCTCCAGCCGCTGTCTCTCTCCTCATTGGACAGATTGACAGCAGCAGGAGCCATTGGCTCCCGTTGCTGTCAATCAAATTCAGTGACATGGGAGCCGGGGGGCAGGGCAGAGTCCCGCTGTCTGTGTCAATGAACGCAGCAGCCGGACTCGGGAGTGAGCCTGCATGAATGCCCCTAGGGAAATCGGCTTTTTGTGGGGGCACCCGATGAGGAGGAGGGGCCTGGAGCACCGGCAAGGCACACTAGAAGAAAAGGATCAGGGTGCTCTGTGCAAAACTATTGCACAGAGCAGGTAAGTATAGGTATGTTTGTTATTTTTGTTAAAAAAAAAAAAATGAGGGTTTACAACCCCTTTAAATTGACACTTAATTCTGGTATAAAAAGAAATTCTATTCAAGTAAATATTCTTAACTCAAAAAAGTACCATCTATTGCTCTCAGCCTCCTCCAAATTCTTTTCTTTGCTGCTGTGTTCTTGTTAGACAGTGGCTGTATTTATTCCCCACTGTAGTCCTACTGTATGTGAGAACGTGGCCACCGTCTCTTGCTTGCAAGATGGACTATGGGACTTGCAGTATGCATAGAGCAGTGTACATGACTGCAACTAATAAGTACTATTCCTTCTAAACAAACAGCAGTAATGCCGTGTACACACGACCGAACTTTTCAACAGCAAAGGTCCGACGGAACGAATCCGCCGGACAATTCGATCGTGTGTGGGCTTCATCGGACCTTTGCTGTCGAAAAATCAGACGGACTTTAGAAATAGAACATGTTTCAAATCTTTCCGACGGACTCGAGTCCGGTCGAAAAATCAGTTCGTCTGTATGCTAGTCCGACGGACGAAAAACGACGCTAGGGCAGCTATTGGCTACTGGCTATGAACTTCCTTATTCTAGTCCGGTCGTACGTCATCACGTTCGAATCAGTCGGACTTTCATGTGATCGTGTGTAGGCAAGTCCGTTGCGTCGGAACTCCATCGGAACTCCATTGAAAGTCCGTCAAAAAGTCCTTCGGAGTTCAGTCCGTCGAAGGTCCACTCGTGTGTACACGGCATAATAGTAAAAGGGAGAGGTTTATCAGCTCACAAAGGACATTACAAGGATTCAGAAAAACACAGTAAGAAATTGTTTAATGAAAAATAGATTACAGGGCCATCAAGTAGTGGATGTGTATGGATTATGGTTGTAGCAAGGATATTGCTTAGTGTAAATTTAAGATTTATGCTAGTGTCTTACCTGGCAAGTTCTTAAATGCTGCATTTACAGCTGGAGATGAGAAATCAAGCCCTAAAAAAAAGAATAAAGAAAGCTTTATTAATGATGCATATGTACTGAATATCTAGTACCCAATACAACACGTCAAAGCCATCTCCTTGCATTTATCTATACACAATGGACCTCATTTGTCTTAATTAAGTCATTACACCTGCTCTGCAACATTTCACAAAGAATGTTGCACTGTGGCATCAGTCTCTGGTGGGTCTAACCACAAATAGAAGAAGTAAAACTCAAAGGAACTTCCCATAGATAGAAAGATGGTTTTGCAGACACTCCTGTCCACCTGGTCTTGGGTGGAAGTTCGAAGTTAGGTGTTATAACTGACCAAAATAGTTTTTCATGAATGTTTGCTCTAATTTCTCCAAGACAAGATTGGTTTCAAGAGGGTGCCTGCTGATAAACATACCCATCCAGCTGTAAGAATCATGCATGTTTATGAAAAGATCTTTCGTAAGAGATCCTTAAATGAACATGGTTTGGATGGAACATGAACATGGATTGTAAATGAACAACATAGATAATTCTTATTTTAGACACTGTGGTAAATGAGAACCTAATTATTTAAAAAGCAAAAGTTTGATTGAAGAAATGTGTGCTTCAACCTGTCAACAGCCATGCAAAACGTGAGTTGGAGATACCCTCTGGCCTGTACAGATACACCTTTCTCAGTGACTTCCTTCCTTTGTCCATTTCTTTTCTACTACAGAAATCCAGGTCAAGTACTTACCTATACGAGGTGGCTGAAATGATAGTGCTGCGCTTGTGCCTAATGAAAAACCATCAGAAAGTCAGTAATATATACACAGATTAAAGCGTATTTAAAACAAAAATATAATACACTGCAGCTTGTCAGGCTGTAGATATTGTGTCTGCAATAGTTCTTTTTTTCAGGTTTCTGTTCTCTTGTTTTTACCTGGTGATCCTAGTAACAGACTTCCTGTAATCATGCCCAATCACCATACTGTATCTGACTGTGGAGGAGCACCGTTGTCACATTCCACTTTTCATTTTTACCATAACATATAGTATGTGGGGGTGTTCTCTAGTCCACAGAGACAGATAAAAATAATGCTAACAGATAGCAGTACAGAGCAGACAAAGGGCACAGGAAGTTAAACGCTTAATAGATTTCTGGTAGGTTCAACATGTGTTTTCTCAATTTTGGAACAGATATAATAAAACACCTCCAATGGTATATTTAACAGAACAAAAGGGAGCAAATAAGACACTTTAACCTCTTGGCACCCGCGCTATAGCCCGAAAGACAGCTACAGTGTAGGCTTAAAATGCCGGGAGGGCATCCATGGACGTCCTTGGGACTCGGCTGATCAAAGTAAAAGTAAAGTGCGATCACGGCCCTTTAGAACATGATCAGCTGTCAGCCAATGACAGCTGATCATATGATGTAAACCGAAGACGGTCATCAGCTTTTTTTCCTCTCACGCTGACAGTGAGGAGAAAAGAATAAAGTTGATTACCAGCTTTTGTAACCACCAGTGCTGCTAATTAGTGCCCACCAGTGCCCACCATTGCCACCTACCAGTGCCCATCAGTTCCACCTATCAGTGCCCACCAGTGCCCAACATTGCCACCTACCAGTGCCCATCAGTTCCACCTATCAGTGCCCACCAGTGCCCATCAGTTCCACCTATCAGTGCCCACCAGTGCCCTTCAGTGCCGCCCAGTGGCGGCTGGTGCTCAAAATTTTTTTGGGGGGGCGGCAAAAGTGTAAAAAAAAAAAATCATCAATTGCAACCACTGTGCCATCAAACGCTGCCACTGTACCCATCAAATGCTTCCACTGTGCCCATCAAACGCTACCACTGTGCCATCAAACGCTGCCACTGTGTCATCAAACGCTGCCACTGTGCCATCAATTGCAGCCACTGTGCCCATTAAACGTTGCCACTGTACCCATTACACGCTGCCACTGTGCCATCAAATGCTGCAACTGTGCCCATCAAACGCTGCCACTGTGCCCATCAAACGCTGCCACTGTGCCCATGAAACGCTGCCACTGTGCCATCAAACGCTGCCACTGTGCCCATTAAATGCTGCCACTGTGCCCATTAAACGCTGCCACTGTGCCCATTACACGCTGCCACTGTGCCATCAAATGCTGCCACTGTGCCATCAAATGCTGCCACTGAGCCCATCAAACGCTGCCACTGTGCCCATCAAACGCTGCCACTGTGCCATCAAACGCTGCCACTGTGCCCATTAAATGCTGCCACTGTGCCCATTAAACGCTGCCACTGTGCCCATTACACGCTGCCACTGTGCCATCAAATGCTGCCACTGTGCCATCAAATGCTGCCACTGAGCCCATCAAACGCAGCCACTGTGCCCATCAAACGCTGCCATTGTGCCCATCAAACACTGCCACTGTGCCATCAAACGCTGCCACTGTACCCTCAAATGCTGCCACTGTGCCAAACGCTGCCACTGTGCCCATCAAACACTGCCACTGTGCCCATAAAACGCTGCCACTGTGCCAAACGCTGCCACTGTGCCATCAAATGCTGCCACTGAGCCCATCAAACGCTGCCACTGTGCCCATCAAACACAGCCACTGTGCCCATCAAACGCTGCCACTGTGCCCATCAAACGTTGCCACTGTGCCATCAAACGCTGCCACTGTACCCTCAAATGCTGCCACTGTGCCAAACGCTGCCACTGTGCCCATTAAACACTGCCACTGTGCCCATAAAACGCTGCCAATGTGCCAAACGCTGCCAGTGTGCCCATCATATGCTGCCAGTGTGCCCATCAAATGCTTCCAGTGTGCCCATCATATGCTGCCAGTGTGCCCTTGAATGCCTCCAGTGTGACCTGGCACTAACCCTGTCTTGGTGGGGCAGTGGGTGACGACGACGAACAGGGTCCTCCATGCGTCTCCTGCCGTCTTCATCTCCCATCCTCTTCTCCTGATAGGCGTCCAATAGTGGTGCCTGTCGTTTCAGCCAATCAGGTGACAGGTAACAGACCCAAGCACCTGATTGGCGGAGAGGCGGTTTAGTGTTAGGAAAACGAATAGTCATCTGCTTTTCTAACACACGCTGGGCGCTCGCAGGTCACTTTTTTGATGACTATTAGAGCCTATGGCTCTAATCAGGTGCTTCAAAACCACCCCCCCCCCCCCGCCGCTGTAATTAGGGCGCAAAGGGTCCAGGCGCCTGAATAGGGGGTGGCAGCGGCGGCCATAGATAGATTCACGCAATGCATGAATCTATCTATTGGTGAGAGAGGGGGTGGCAGGAGAGAGGGGGCGGCGCCCGTGCTCCCTTAATGCACGGGCCGCCACTGGTGCCGCCTATCAATACCAATCAGTGCCACATATCAGTGCAGCCTCATCAGTGCCCACCAGTGCTGCCTCATCAGTGCCACCTATCAGTGCCCATCAGTGCTGCCTTTTCAGTGCCCATTGGTGCAGCCTCATCAGCGCATATAAATGAAGGAGAAATATTACCTGTTTGGAAAATTTTATAACAAACTATGAAAACTATGGGGTTTTTTCAAAATTTCAGTTTTTCTGTTTGTTTAGCAAAAAAAAAAACAAAACCCAGCAGTAATTAAATACCAACAAATGAAAGCTCTATTTGTGTGAAAAAAAATTATAAAAAATTTGTATGGGTACAGTTCAGCATGACCGCGCATTTGTCATTCAAAGTGTGTGACAGCACTGAAAGCTGAAAATTGGCCTGGGCAGGAAGGGGGTATATATGCCCAGTAAGCAAGTGGTTAAAGCGGAACTTCAGTCATTTTTTCATCTTTCCATCTATTAAATCTTCTGCTCTTGTTGTTTTAACTTTGGATAGTAAAATATTCTTTTTCTGACAGTAAATACCTTATACAACCCACTTCCCATTTCTTGTCTGGTAAAAAGCCTAGGCTTATGACATCTTGCATAGCCCTCTCTCTGACTCTTGTGAGAGTTTGCCAGGAAGGGAGGGAGAATGATTCATAAGAGGGCCAATGAGAGCTGCAGAGTTGGAGATGTGCCTCTGTGTGCTTGTGTAAATCCAGAAAGTGAACAGGCAGCAGCTTCAGCTGCCCACAGTTAAAATGGTTCCAGCCAGACTCAGTGGAGGGAGATTTCTGCAGCATTTGGCAAGTACAGAATCCCAGTATATATAAAATAATATTCAAAGTGGTTGGAGGGAAGCTTCAGAATGGCAAAGTTCCTCTTTAAAGAAGCAACGGACCATTAATGTATATTGTTTATGTAAAATGACATATGTATACAATATGTAACATTTTTTCTACCTACAAAACATATTTTTCGCACTTTATTTTAAAGCAGTATTAAAGTACAACTAAAGGCAAAACTTTTTTTATTAGTTTTGAATAAGGTGGAGATGGATTAGAACACCTGTCAGTTTTAATTGCTGTCTGTACCAATGTTAAGGAGATTCACCATCTATATTTGTCCTGTTTACCATTATCATCGAAAGTGAAAGTAAAAGAAAATCCCAAATTTTGGGGTAACCCTAGAAAAGTAATAAAGGGTAAATCTTCCAATGGGGACACTAGTTCTGGTGTCCTGGGGGTCCCCAAAGGATTTCCTTAATTTGCAGAGATTTCCTCTCACTTCCTGTTTGGCTATGGGACAGGAAGTGAAGGGAAATCTCCCCAATGGGACACAGATGGCAAAATATAAACTGAGAGGGGTTATGACCCTTCCTTACTAAATCTTTATCTAAAATGAAGAAAAAAGTTTGCCTATAATTCTTCTTTAAACCCAAAAACAAAAGCTTCATCCAAATCTGCTAGTGTATCTAAGGCTACTCTCTCCTCAAAATGACAATGCAGCTGTCCAAAGATGTCTCCGTTGCTCGTCAATGCATAGTGCAGACACCCTAATGCCCCGTACACGCGATCGGACTTTCCGCCAACAAAACCGTGGATTTTTGTTCGAAGGTTGTTGGCTCAAACTTGTCTTGCATACACACGGTCACACAAATGTTGGCCAACAATTCCGAACTTGGGAACGAGGTGACGTACAAGATGTACGACGAGCCGAGAAAAGTTCAATAGCCAGTGCGGCTCCTTCTGCTTGATTCCGAGCATGCGTGAACTTTTGTGCGACGGACTCGTGTACACACAATCGGACTTTCCGACAACAAAGTTTTGTTGGCAGAAAATTTGAGAACCTGCTAGCAAACATTTGTTGGCGGAAAGTCCGACAGCAAATGATCGATGGAGCATACACACGGTCGGACTTTCCGACAACAAGCTCACATCCAACATTTCCCGAAAATCCGACCGTGTGTACACGGCATTAGACAAAAAGTGTGCTACTGGTGGGATCACTGGAAAAAAAGAAAATGAAAGCAGTCACCAGATTTATAGGTTGGCAAGCTGCAACATAATAAACCTTTGTTTTAGAGTTTAATACCACTTTAAGTGGAATACCGTTTTTTTTTTTTTCTTGTATTTTTGGCTACAGCAGTAAGAGATTCGAGCCTCTATCTAATTTGTATTATCTGTGACCCCCATTGAGGATTTCCTTCAATTGTTTTTATGGTGACACATGTCACAAGAACAAGAAGTGAGAAGAAATCTCAATAGAGAGAAATACTCCAAAATATTTTTTTAATCCTTCTATCTCTAGTTAAGAAAGTACATTTACTGTTGCCTGTGTTTCTTTGAAGAAATGTCTGCTACAAACCAGAAATGAGGTCAATCACCCAATAATGCTCATGTACATAGCAATGAAAAGCATGACAGAATTTGTAACCCTTTACTACTCCATCCAAAATAAAAAAAAAAGTTCTGGCTGCAGTTCTGTTTTAGTTATAGTGGATGTAAACCTGAACAATTTTTAATGAAGACTTCTACCTGGTACAGTAGAGGATGTCAAGTCATTGGTAGTTAGTCTTGCTACAAAGAGTTAATCCAGCTCTGAGCAATCCTCTTGTCTTTTTTTAGCAAGATAAAAACTACACACAGATAAGTTTGTGTACCCACATCCCCCACTGCTGTGACTGACATCTGATTTCTTTTATCTCATCAACAGCATGAGAGAGAGAGAGAGTGTTACGATTCCAGCTTTACATCCCTCCTCCTTTCTTCTCCAGCTCTTCCAGGATTGGCTGCTCCACACCTCAGCATGATTGGGCATGGTGAAGTCATGTGGTGCCTTTCCTGAATTTCCACTGGATGTTACTCAAAACTCAGGAGTGGGAGAGTGTAGAGGTGGAGTCTTGTGACATTATGACTCCGCCCACCGAGCTTTGGTAAAGAGACCCACCCACCAGTTCCAGAGTTTTGTGGGGCTCCTACAGCTGAAGGGGGTGATATTTGCAAGGTTGGGATACATGCAGGAGGCCTGCATATGTATATATACATTAATACTGTGCCATTAGTTTATACTGGGTGGGTTTACAGCCACTTTAACATGCAGTCTATGGTAGGTTTTTAATTTAATTTAATTTAATTTAATTTAATTTAAAAAAGAGAGAGAATGTTTCCTGACATCATCAAATTAGGCAACTGGTATGATAAAAAAATAATTACAAAGCAAACATAAGAGTACAGAACAGTGGCGGCTGGTGCTATATTTTTTGGTGGGGCGGCAAACAACCCCCCCCCTGCGTTGGATGGTCAGTCGGTCATCAGCACCGCACTTACCCCATCTAGGTCGCAGACAACGCTTTCTCCAGGTGGCGGCTTCACCCGGTGTCCCCTCAGCTTCACGGAGCCTGCGTCTCCTCTACTTCTTCTCCTCCAAAACAAGCGCTTTTCCTCCCGACCAACCGGGTCTCAAGACCGGCTTCCTGATTGGCCAGGAGGAGAATCAGGAAGACAAAAGCGAATATTAATTCGCTATCGTCACACAACTGGGTGGGCTCAGTCAACTGGGTGGGCTCAGTCGCAGTGCTCTGCACCCCAAGCCCACCCTTTTTTTAGCCAATTAGAGCCCCTGGCTCTAATCATGTGCTTCTAAAAAAAAATCCCCATTGTAATCCATGTCTCTGGTACCCTGTATGTAGATTAGGGGCCTGGGCGCATTGGATTAGGGGTGCACCTGCACCCCATATGGACGGGCTGCCACAGGTACAGAATTCGATATATCATTAGATATACAGGGTATAATTATGTATACTTTTACCTGATGCCACATTAAGATGATCCTGATTACGACTCCAGTTCACAGGTTTAGGCAAACCTAAAAAACAAGTAAAAAAACTCCAGTCAAAACAGATAAATAATAAAATGTGAACAGGTATAGTTATTTAGTTATTATGTTTGAAAAAAGTTGGATGTTCATCAAGTTTAGTCCAAAGAAAAGCAAAACAAAACCCCCTGAGCAACTGTCAAAAATGTTTACGTTCTTACTTTTTAACATTAATTCTGCTTTTAAGGCCTCGTCTGCACTGGGACATTGGGAGTTTGACTTTTTTTCAGCCTCTAAATGCCCCTTTATGTTAGCCAATGTGGTCATGCACATAGATATTACAGACGTATTAGAAGAGGAAACGTGCCTAAACTCACATCTGTTCTTTAACCACTTGCCTACAGGGCACTTGAACCCCCTTCCTGCCCAGGCCATTTTTCAGCTTTCAGCTCTGTCGCACTTTGAATGACAGTTGCGCGGTCATGCTACACTGCACCCAAACTAATTGTTTAATCATTTTCTTCACACAAATAGAGCTTTCTTTTGGTGGTATTTAGTCACTGCTGGGTTTTTTATTTTTTACAAAAAAAAAAGACCAAAAATGTTGAAACTAAGTAGTTTTTCTCCTTCACTGATGTGCGCTGATGAGGTGGCACTGATGAACACTGATAAGCTGAACTGGTGGGCATTGATGATGGGCACTGTTAGGTGGCACTGATGGGCACTAATAGGCGGCACTGGTGGGCACTGATAGGCGGGACTGGTGGGCACTGATAGGCGGCACAGATAGGCAGTACTGATGGGCATTGATGGGTGGCACTGATGGGCGACACTGGGCATTGATCGACAGCAGTGATGGGCATTGATGGGCGGCACTGATAGCCAGCACTGACTGGCATTGCTAATGGGCACTGATTGGTGGCACTTGAGGGCACTGGTGGGCACTGATTGCTGGCACTGGTGGGCAATTGTGGGCACTGAATGGTGACACTGTTGGCGCTATATTGTAATCAGGGCACTGATGATCAGTGCCCTGATTACATGTGTAGCTGTCCCCCCTGTGTGGAGATGCCGCTGATTGGATCTCCTCGCCACACGCTCTGTCAGTGTGAGGCGAGGAGCACCGATTACCGGCATCTCCGTGTTTACATGTGACCAGCTGTGATTGGACACAACCGATCACATGGTTAAAGAGGCACGGACGCGGCTCTTCACAGAGATCGGGGTCGCGCCGTGTCCTAGCAACACAGGGCGGCCGTGATCGCTGCGCTGTAGGCCCCCGCGGGCACGCGAGAGCGGCCGTTCTGGGACGTCATATGACGTTGTCCTAGAACGAGAGCCGCACCGCCGTCATATGCGGCAACTAGTTAAAAGTTAATGCCTAGGTACAATATAACAAAGTGATGGCTGTAGGAGACAATTCTAAGGGAGAAACAGTTTGGTGTGAATTCAACTGAGACATGAAGCTGCAGATTCAGGAAGCTGCAGATTCAGAGCTGCACCAGGTTTTGCACTCTCCGGTTTTAGTAAATCAACTCCATTGCCTTAACAAAGTTAACCCTATTTCTGAAGAAGCTAACTGCAAATGCATCAAAATAGAGCAGCCACCTCTGTATTGTGCTACATGAAAATTGTATTGTATAAGAGTCAAGATTTGTGTTAAAAGCTTAAAGGGACTACACCCTAATGGAACAATTATTGCAAGTAAGTATACAATGCACTAGACACGTAACAGTTCTACTGTACAAGTTCAGATTTTTATTGAACATTGTGTGATAGCATGGTGTTCAAGTTTTTTTTTTTTTATTGCAAAGATTTTAACGTTCATCAATAATAATATATGTTTTTATACGGCTAAAGATATTTGATTAGTTTCTGGCACCAAGAAAGTCTCACTGGAATAAATATTGTATATTTTTGGTATTGTAAGGAATGATCACCAACCAATCCATCTGGTAATCAATAAAGCTGTGAAAAGTACGCATGGCCATATGTGTTATTTTTTATTTTGATTTTTTGTGTTAAAGCATTGAGTGCTTTTATCCATTTGCAAACTTTTGGCAGAGAAGGCGATTTCTTATGTCTAAGGATAATACTCTTGATCACTAATTTTCAACTGGGATATTAGGTTTATAGAAAACACTGCCAGTGGGTCCTTTCACATCTGTTCATTAAGAATGTTTAAAACAAAAAAATCGGTGATCCTTTCCCAGTAAATTCAGCTTTGTGCACACTAGTTACAGATAGTGTACATTCCGAAACATACATCTGTGCACATGTGCCGCTTTATACAAGTGATAGCACATAGCTGCATAATACCATTCATGTCTATGGGCAACTGTATGAAGCACCAGGAGCTCCAGAGCACCAAAATACTCTACTGCGTTTACATTAAACTGGAGAATGCGCCAATGAGAATGAGCCCCAACAATAGAAATAATATTAATTATCATCACTTTTTAGGTGAAGGCCTTCCATTTTGCCAGTGGTATCGATCTTCTTCTCTCGGGTTGGTACAGCTGGCGTCCTGCTAAGGTTACTTGCATTCTCATAATCATCTTCATCATCATCGACTATGCTGAATGCTGATGATGAACAGACATTGGGAGAAATGTATCATTTTAATTAGTGACCCGTTTAGATATACAGCAAGCTGCCATTCATTTAGCAAAGTCTATGCAACAGTTTGTGTATATTTGCAACCCCTGTACTTGAAATCCTGCACAACTGAGACAGTCCGTGTGCCGTGTGTGGGCTCCAGGAGACTTTGTTTGCTCAAAAGTTGGACAGACTTATGCCGCGTACACACGAGCGGACTTTACGGCAGACTTTGCCCGGCGGACTGGATTTCGTCGGACAATTCGATCGTGTGTGGGCTCCAGCGGACTTTGTTTGCTCAAAAGTTGGACGGACTTAGATTTTAAACATGTTTTAAATTAATCCGTCGAAATCGAGTCCGGTCGAAAAGTCCGCCGTCTGTATGCTAGTTCGACGGACAAAAAGCCACGCTAGGGCAGCTATTGGCTACTGGCTATGAACTTCTTTGTTTTAGTCCGGTCGTACGTCATCACGTACGAATTTGACGGACTTTGGTGGATTATGTGTAGGCAAGTCCGTTCATTCAGAAAGTCCGTCGTAAAGTACGTTGAAAAGTCCGCCGGGCAAAGTCTGCCGTAAAGTCCGCTCGTGTGTACGCGGCATTAGATTTGAAACATGTTTTAAATCTATCCGTCGAACTCGAGTCCGGTCAAAAAGTCCGCTCGTCTGTATGCTAGTTCGATGGACAAAAAGCCACACTAGGGCAGCTATTGGCTACTGGCTATGAACTTCCTTGTTTTAGTCCGGTCGTACGTCATCACGTTCAAACAGCCGGACTTTACGGCAGACTTTGCCCGGCGGACTTTTCGACGGACTTTATGACGGACTTTCTGAATGAACGGACTTGCCTACACACAATCTACCAAAGTCCGTCGAATTCGTACGTGATGACGTACGACCGGACTAAAACAAGGAAGTTCATAGCCAGTAGCCAATAGCTGCCCTAGAGTGGCTTTTTGTCCGTCGAACTAGCACACAGACGAGCTGACTTTTCGACCGAACTCGAGGTCGACGGATAGATTTAAAACATGTTTCAAATCTAAGTTCGTCCAACTTTTGATAAAACAAAGTCCGCTGGAGCCCACACACGATCGAATTGTCCGTCGAAATCCGGTACGCCGGACCAAGTCTGCCGTAAAGTCCGCTCGTGTGTACGCGGCAATAGTTAGGTTTTGTCCAACACTCTACTTTAACCTGAGACACAATTTCCTCCTAAAGTGCTGGCAGCACTAGGGTTGTTGGTTCAAATCCCAACCTTGGCATTTTCTACCTGGAGTTTGCATGTTCTTGCTGTGCCTGCATGTGTTTCCTCCAGGTACTCCGGGACATTATATTAGATTGTTTGAAGTGAATTCATATTTGAAATATTTGCAATATATTTAATCATTTATGTTTTAGTACTTAGGTACCTTTTTGATTCAGCATTTGCACTTTGGTATCACATTGGTTATTTAAGATCTCCAATAGAGATACTTATATATAGGGGTCACACACTATTCAGTACATATATTGTCACTTTATTTTTTATCATTAGAATTTAAGTAACTGACCCTAATTTCTCCCTATTTATCCGCTTTCCCTATCCTTTCCTTACAGCAGGTTCCAATACACTAATAATAGTTGCCCTGTGCCCCCCCTTTTTTAATGAGGATGCTGGCCTATCCAAATGCCCCCTTACTGGCCCTTTTAAGCCTTCTGTCCATAGTTTGAAGGCCATTCAGAGCAATATGGTTTAAAAAAATTCTCCCACACAAAAATTCACATGGACTGTGTACCTGGATCCTACAAGATTTGATTCATACCCATGGTGGTGGTGAATCCAAATCTCATACCTATTTATTATTTACAATAAAAGTTTGAAAAAAATCTTGTTTGCTTGTATTATTTTTTCAATTTTATTTATCACGTCTTTGGCTACATGCAGTATTTCCGTCTATGGTATTTTAGTTTTAAAGAAAAGCACTACCCAAGGACCTGTTTAAATGTATCTTTTGAGAAGTTTCCAACAGACATAAGGAATCCTTTGCTAGTATTAATAAATTTAAGGGACCGCAAGCCACAAGCTAGCTTATAATTAGCCTCATGTATTTTAAACTGATAAGCTGTGTGAAAGGATTGAAATGTTCAAAATGCTCAAAAACCAAATGCATGGGTTTTTCAATAACCTTTAGTATAAGGTTTCCATAGGAGAAAAATCTATTGAGTGGGCTGGAAAGACAAAAAGTGTGGTGGTTGGCTCCATTTTCAAAAGCCTATAGTGTATGTGCCAATTGAGGCATAGGTATTCTAAAGACATAAGAGGATATTATTTATTTCCCTAGTCTAAGTTACCTAGAGGTTGACCACTTCTTGAACTCCTTGTCATTAAAACCCTAAAGTAAAATGAGCAAAACCATAAACAGGCTTCTAAGGGAAATTGACTTTAGTCCAGTAATACTTGCTGTCTTGCTGAATCCAAACTTATTTCAAGGTTTTGATGAGCACTGAGTCTTGGGGTCTAAAATATGTGGCGGAATTTAAATGGGAACCATTCTACATTTGTGAGCTGTATGCCACATAAAGAACAACTTTATTTCCTTTTTAAAATAAAATAAAATTAAAATAATATCAGTACCTTCAGCATTTAGGGATTTAAATGCTTTTGATCTAAAAAACTTTCCTATCCAGCCATAAGCCTCAGTTCACATTAGCGCAGCTGCGATTTGATCCAATTTTCAGTGCAATTTTCATTGTAGTCTATTTTTATGAGTTTTTGGCACGTGTTTTAAGTGTTTTTCATGCAGAAGTATATTTTGTAGGAGAAGCTGACTATACAAAACTCAAAAACAAATTTTGGATTTGCATCACACTAAAGTAGCAATAGCAATGAGCACCATCGAAATTAATGTGATTTTTATTTTCATGTGATTATGTGATTATGTGCGACCCAAGTCTAATCTAAAATTGTTTTTTCATAGAAATGTTGTTTCCACGTGTACTTGCTACCATATTTTAGGTTTTATTAAAAAAAAATGTTATTTAGCTTCAGCGTCTGTAACAATACACCTTCCCAGTCTACAGCACTTGGTATATTTCTTAAACAGTGAATGCGACATTCATCAATCGTGTACTGCAGGTGGATCAATCACTGTTGTTTAAAGCAAATGCACCAAGTGGATTTATCTGAAGTGAATACAAATTTGGTGACTGTCACATTCCCTGCATTACTAACTATAACCCCTTTTCCCTGAAGTCATGTATTAAACCAAAAATGACTGTTCCTTGAAAGAAGGGGCATGTGACCACTTTTTTCCAAAGGTAACATCTTTTGTGCTAAATCCACATTGATATATTTCTTTGATACATTTTTTGGACTAAGGCCTCGTTCACATGGGCATATCTAAGTATACACCCATGCGAGGGCTGTGTTTGCCTGCATGGGGCGCATAGGTGTTCCGTGCATCCATGTGAAGGCAGTCCCATACATGCTTATTCAGACACAGCAGCTGCACAGATCTAGTTGCTGCTCTCAATTTGACATTCATGTGGGTGCTTTCAGACTCTGTCTGCATTCAGAGACATGCACCCGCACACACCTGCACCAACACAAAGGTCAAACTGGGAGCAGTGGCTGTGTCTCAAAAATAAAATATAGATTGTAAGCTCTAAGGAGCAGGGCCCTCTGATTCCTACTGTATCAAAGTGTATTGTATTTGTACTGTCTACCCTCAAGTTGTAAAGCGCTACGTAAACTGTTGGCGCTATATAAATACTGTATAATAATAATAATAGTGAGCACTATGTACATTATTACACAGCTGCTAGCAAAAAAGGTAATACACGAAAACCTTCAAAATAAGCGTAAAATATATGCAGAGCTGTATATGTGCAAAAAAAATAATAGTCCACAGAAAAAAGTATAGACAGTCCCTCTGTATCCTGTGTTAACCAGAATATATCCTCCTGCATTTCCAATTGACGCATGTGCAACTGCTGCGTCCCCATAGACATGAATGGGACTGCCTACACGTGGATACATGGAACACCTGTGCATCCCATTTGGCAAACACGGTCCTTACATAGGCATTTATCACAGAGGTAGAGAGAGTATAAATAGGAGCATTTTCTTTATATTTTGTTCTTAGAAACAGAAATGAAGCCGGATAAAAGGGTCAGCCTCTTCCCTGTTTCCCAGATATTTACAGTTAAAAATGGCAACATAACCAACAGATGCCATCAACCAGTGACTGCCACTTCTGTGTAAATGTAACTGCCACTTCTGTGTACTGAGACTCATGCAAGCAATTGCTATCAACCAGTTAAAGTAGGACTAACATACATAGTCCTGCTCAAAAAACTGCAGTCCAAAAAGAACATTGCATTAGTCAGTAAATACCAGTATCCAAGGAATAAGCACGTGGATTTGTGTAAACATTAATTGTAAATTTATATGACGGATTCATAATAATAATATTAATAATAATAATTACATTTTAGTTGCAGATCTTCCTTCATGCATGTGTTGCCGATCTTCTTCTCTCGTGTTGGAACAGGCACTGGTTTGGTAATGTCGCTCACATTCTCATAATCATCTTCATCGTCATCTACTTTGCCGCATGCTAAGGATGAACACACATTTACATTATTTCTCCTAACGATATCAGCTGGAGAAGTTTGCCAACTCAGTAATCCATGTTACCTTTTTTCTGTTGTCCCATTGAGTAAACGTTCTGCATTCTGTAAAGGGTGTTCTTACCACACTACCAGCACTAATTTAACACACTATTAACACCCAATGTATATTTTCAGAAATACAGCTATCTATTATCAGAGCTCTACTGTCCTGTTCATACTCTATTCCTATAACCACGCAACTGACTTGTATGAATTACTGACACCCTATATACGTTTACAAAAGTGTGAGTACCTATGTATTATTGCTTTACAAACCTCTACATGCTATACATGCTATACCGTAGCCTATAAGATACATGTACTCTTTGGTACTCTACACGTGGCCACAAAATATTCCAATTTACACTGCCAGCACTGTACCAAGCTGTCCACAGCCTAAGTACTCTATAGAACTGTCTATTATGTAAGCCTTCTGCAAACCTTTCCAAACTAGCAGAGCTAAAGGCCTGTCCACTGTAGCAACATACTCTATGCCCTTCCAAATGATCAACACTCTATGGACTGCTCAATTCTATCAGCACTCTGTACACCACTCTACTCTATCAACATTCTATAGAATACCCAACTGACAGTCTCTAAACTAATCAAGTCTTAGCACTCTAATGGCTACTCAACACTATTAGCATTCTATAGACCACCTTATTCTATAGGCCACTCTATTCTACCAACACTTTGTCGTCCCACAGGATCAGGGATTCTGCATACTCAATGTTCCAGTCTACACTATCAGCATTCTATAGACTATTCAACTCTATTAGCACTCTAAAGACTATTCGACTCTACCAACACTTGATAAACAAATCTTTCAGCACTTTAAAGAGTACTCCACTTAATCAGCACCCTTTAGACCACCTTATTCAATCATCAATCTGTAGTCCCATAGGATCAGGGATTCTATGTACTCAATCTTCCAGTCCACACTATCAGCACTCTATAGACTTTTCAACTCTATCAGCACTCTAAAGACTACTCAGTTCTACCAACACTAATCAAATCTTAATGCTCTATAGACTACTGAACATTATCAGCATTTTATAGACCACGCCACTCAATCAGCGCTCTATAGACTACCCTACTCTATAGACCACTCTATTTTAACACCATTCTAAATTCCCAGGGATTCTGCACACTCAGTATTCTAGTCCATGACATCAGCATTCTATATATAAATGTTTAGCATCCACGGAGATCCCAGCACCAGTCTAACGCTTTAGAGATTGTGTGCATGTTCTTTATAGACTTCTCCATTCTATAAGCATCCTATGGACCCACCCACTCTGTTTGCACTCTTCTTTGAAATCAGCTTGATTTCACACTTACATATTAAATGCCACCCAACAAATATTCCTCTTCCCACCAAAGTTTAACGAAGCAGATCTGAACACACCCAACCAGAAGGTCCCCAGGGATGGTTATTTAGAGAATCGGTCCAACACCAATGAAGTCACAGCCTACTTCAGTTTGTCTTCCTCTTCTCTCTTTCTCTTCTTGTTTCTGAAATATTTACTTCTGAACCACCATTTATCATTAAAGAACTCAAGAGAATTATTAACTGTTAGCAGCAGAAAAAAACTTTTAATTTACAGTTCATTTGTCACAAGTGCACAAACTTTGTGAATTTTTTTTCTCTGAGGTAGAACTGAGGTGAAGGCAGAGATTCATGACTAAAACCAAATTAATGCATATTTATATGCTATTAAACATTCTTCCATACATTTTGTCATGGATGGGCGTACTGGGACTACAGGGATAGGAGGGGCCATCGGGCCCAGGCTGGGACCAAAAGTAGGCCTGGGCACTTTAGACAGAGCTGACAATTTTTCCAAGGACTGTGGAGGGGGCGGTGGGTGAGGGCTTGGCGGGAGTTCATGGGGGGCGGTTGGTGATGGGATATTAATGGACTCGGTCTTCCGCACTGTAATGTAAAGGGACACTGTAATATAAAAGGGACTGCACTGTAAAAGAGGAACTTTATATCACAGTACCCCTTTGCATTACAGTGCACCTAGCAATCACAGCCCCCCATCACAGTGCCCCTTGCAGTCATGGCCTCACCTTTTCTCTCTAATAACAGTACCCCCTTTTCCTTTCTGCCTCCCCTGCACAGTCCTACCTTTGGCAATAAACAATCATAATGTGTAAAAAAAAAAAATCCTGATCACTTCCCCAGAGTAGTACAATGTTACTATGGTATCATTATATTGCTCTGGTCACTCAGTCTTAAAAAAATCATGAAAAAAAAAAGTAATAAAAAATTTAATTTTTTTTTTCGTACTGTCACCAGTCAGTGTCCCTGATCACTGCCACAACAGTTATATAATGATGCTTTACTGCACTGGTGACAGTATGTAAAAAAAAAAAAAAAATAACAATTGTGAAAAAAAAAAACATTTCAACCGCATTAGAAAACATTTCAACCGCATTAGAAAACATTTCAAATGAGATAATAAACATTTCAACCGTTTTAGAAAACACTTCAACCGCATTAATAAACATTTCCACCGCATTAGAAAATATTTTAACCACATTAGAAAACATTTCAACCGCATTAATAAACATTTCAACCGCATTATTAAAACATTTCAACTGCACTAGAAAACATTTAAATTGCATTAATAAACATTTCAACCGCATTAGAAAACATTTCAACCGCAATCTTTTAAAAATTTCAACCACATTAGAAAACATTTCAACCGTATTAATAAACATTTCAACCGCATTAGAAAACATTTCAACAACATTAATAAAAATTTTACCCGCATTAGAAAACATTTCAACTGCATTAATAAACATTTCAAACACATTAGAAAACATTTCAGCCGCATTATTAAACATTTTTTTTTTAAAACCATTTTTATTTTTTAATGAAGAGTATCATTATAGATATTTGACATTATTAGACATCACTTTAAAGCATTGTCCATAGTACTTGTTCAATATATAATGTGAGAAAAAATAAATAAAACAGAAGAAAGAATATCATGTATTGACATATATTTGTTAGTTGGATCCCGCTTACCGCATACAGGATTAAACTGTAAGGAGGGGTTGAGCAGCACTTTAATATTATCAACAAGGATCAAGGAATGTAGTGTTAGATAATGAACTGCATCTGACTCTCATATTATAAAGAAAGTTATATCAAACGTACCAGTACTATTAAAGGTTAAAGGCTTTTAAGTATTTAGAAGCTCTAGGATGAGATATCCAGGCTTGCCATTTGTTTTTAAAGGTAATAGTGGAGTCATTTTTATATGTTAGCATTAGTTCGGATTGTGTTTGAGTGTTCAATCTAGAGATTACAATCGAAAGGTTGGGTGCTTCAGTGGATTTCCACAAACTATATATAGTAAGCCTTGCTTAAATATAAGCCTCAATGTTTACCCAAAGTTTGTCTTTGGGGGGAGGAAAACCAGAACTTCATCTGATCCAGCAATGAGGCATAAAAATAATCTTTAATGACTGGTAGGCTCATGCCTCCTGTGGCTTTGGTGGTGGTTAGATCTGAGAATGCCTGAGAACGGTTGTGTTGTGGCACCACCACCACCACCCAAGGCCCAATTTTTATGCCCCTGTTTAACAGGGGCATGTAATTACAATTCTTGATATAATATTTCACAGCAGGGCCTGTTCCTGTGCCCAACAAGAGTAACTGTAAGGGGTTACAGTGTTCTGGTACCACCAACACCTAAAGCCCAATTTTCTGCAGAGTATATAGGGCAGGCCGTAGAGTATATATACTGCTGTTCAGAGTATATAGTGTCTGGAGGCCTAGGGGACCCCCACGGCAATTAAAAAAAAAAATTGGGTGCGGGGTTCCCCTTAATATCCATACCAGACCTGAAGGGCCTGGTATGAATTTTTGGGGGGACATCAACGTCATTTGTTTTGTTTTTTTGCTATTTTTATCTATATTGCCGGGATCCAACAATACATTACAGCCGTGAGCAGTTTTAAATCACATTTTTTCCTTTAGAAATGTAATTTTGCTGTGGCACTGTTATAAACATGGGAAATATGTGCTAATTTACAGGCATACTAAGGACACCCCCCCCCCCCCCAGCACAATATTTAAAGGAATATTTCATTTATTGTTTCACTTAAACATTATAAAAATCACTGCTCCCGAAAAAATGGACGTATTTAAAACTTTTTTTGCATTGATACATGTCCCCTGGACAGGACCCGGGTCCCCAAACTTTTTATGACAATAACTTGCACATAAGCTTTACAATTAGCAGTTATGATTTCTCACGTTCATTTCTCATAGGCTTTAACGGTGTTTGCACAAATGTTTTGCCTGTTTGCATGTTCTGGTGCGAACCGAAGCAGGGGGTGTTCGGTTCTTCCCTATTAGAGAGTTCTTTAGGGAGGTAAGACAAAACATACGGTATATTTTAGCTTACTTTATAGTATGATACTTCCCCATAATTATCTAAAAGTTTCTGGATTGCAGGTAATGAAGATGTAGGGCTAGTTAATGTAAGTGTAATATCATCGGTAAATAATTCAATTTTATGTTCGTATTGACCTATTTTATACCTTTTGATGTTAGGGTTTACATGTATATATTCTGCTAATGGTTCTATTGCTAATTAAAAAAATTAAGGGGATAGAGGTCAGGTTGAAGCTTTTGGAGATTAGACCTGATGTAAATACTTTTGCTGAGGGTTGCGTGTAAAGTGACATTATGGCAGAGTGGATAAAGCCATTGAATCCGAATTTTGTTAATGTCTTGGTGATGTATTCCCAATGCATTCTATCGAATGCTTTTTCAGGATCTAATGCTAAAAGGAGGGAGGGTATTCTTTTGATATTTATTTGGTTAATTAGATTCTCCATCCATCTGATGCTATCTGGGGCTTGTCTTCCCTTGACAAAACTTACTTGGTCAGGGCCTATAAGAGATGTTGTTATTGTTATTAATCGGTTGGTCAAGATTTTAGCATATATTTTAGAATTTGCTACTTGGTTAAACATTTTCGTCACAAATGGGGCCAAGATATCAAAAGCTTTATAGTATTTCCCTGACAGGCCGTCATTGCCTGGTGATTTATTTTTTGGTAATGCTTTGCATTATTAAATCATTTTATAAGATAATTCATGGGAGCCTTAAAAAAAATATCCATGCCAGAAGACTGATGCAGGCATTTAAGAGAACCCATGCTGTAAGACTGGCCAGTTGGGCATCCAGGGGCTGCCCTTGGGGGGGGGGGGGCAATGTCAGGAAATGCCCTGCAGAGGGAATCTTCCTGCAGGTGCACATCAGAGAGCACCGATGTATGGGAGCCCACGGGAGCACGCACGAGTTTTGGCGCCAGATGTCCTATTTACACTGGGCTTGTAAATAGTGTCAGTGCTGTCTGATCTGCAGCTTCCTGTGACCCCTGCTACCTGTAACCTGCTTTAATATCCTGTTCATGTGTTCTGATCCAGCTTGCCTTTGACTATTCCTGCCTGCTGCTTGTACACGACCCCGGCTTGTCCCTGACTTTGATCCTGCCTGCTCTTCTTGTTACTACGCTGCCCGCCTGTAGCCAACCAAGCTTGTACTCCGACCTATCTCTGCCGCTGCACGTGTCCTGGTTTCTCTGACCTGTGTGTGCCTGTGCCTGTCTGTACTCCCAACCCCTTAGGACTGTTCCACTGTGCACTGCCTGCTGTGCCGACCCAGCTTCTACACTGCCTGCTGAGCTGACCCAGCTTCTCTACTGCCTGCTGTGCTGACCCAGTTCCTCTGCTGCCTGCTGTGCTGACATCTCATCCCACCAGTCCTCATTCCTGTGGCTTCAGGAACTTATTATTCCTATAATTTTATATCATTTATTATATTATATATCGTGTATGTTTGTTCATCTGTTTATTTGGTTTGTTAAGCCAGTCTTTTATCTTCTTTGTACATCTAAGTGTGCAGGCATCCGGGGTAAAGCTGTCCACATAGACCATCCTCCTCACCGGCATTGATGTCATCCCTTCCATGCCGTGCTCCACGAGCGGTTCAAGCCTCGCTTTCAGAACGCTCTACTGCAGAGTAGTCTTCCCGGGCACGATTGCAGTCACTGGTCTGCAATCACCGGTCACTGTAGTGATGAGAGCCGGCGGTGCGGGAGATAGTCTATGTGGACAGCTTTACCCTAGATGCCTATGCCATGTGCCTCTTTTAATCATAAACCGTGTGAGTTGCTAAATGTTATACTGTCATTAAATGTAACCATATTGCAACCTATCACATTGCTATAATCTGTTTATATGGACTATAAACTGAAGGACTTATGAATAAAATGTTGTGGAACAAATCATTTGAGTTTTCATTATTTCTTATGGGGAAATTTGCTTTGATAGACAAGTGCTTTGGATTACAAGCATGTTTCTGGAACAAAGTATGCTTGCAATCCAAGGTTTTACTGTACAAGGGAATATTCCGGGATAGTGAAGGCGTGAGAATGAGGAGAGGAGAAGATGAAGGAAGAGAATGGAAGTAGAAAGACAGGATATACCGTATATACTCGAGTATAAGTCTAATTTTTCAGCCCTTTTTTGGGCTGAAAGTGCCCCCCTTGACATATACTCGAGTCACCACCGTCTGTCTGCATGATCAGCGTGTCATGCAGGCAGACGGCGGCCGGCATGTGATAATTTGTTCGGAGGCTATTCCAGCTTTCAAAAGCCGCGTCTCCTGCTCGTGATAGGCTGAACAGCTGTCAGTGTACAGCCTATCACGGACATTCTCTCATCCTCGTCCGTGGTATGAGAATGAGAGAATGTCTGTGATAGGCTGACCGCTGACTGCTGAGTGTTCTGCCTATCACAGACGAGGAGGAGGCATGGCTTTTGAACAGTGGAATGGCCGCCGAAGTGTATTATTACACGCTGATCGGAGGATGGAGATCGCCACAGGTAGACTGCACAGGGACACAGGACACATGCACACAGGACACATGCACACAGGACACATGCACATGTACAGGACACAGGACACATGACCATGTACAGGACACAGGACACATGACCATGTACAGGACAAAGGACACATGACCATGTACAGGACACATGCACAGGACACAGGGACACAGGACACATGTGCAGGACACAGGGACACATACACATGTACAGGACACATGTACAGGACACAGGGACACATACACATGTACAGGACACATGCACAGCACACATACACATGTACAGGACACATGCACAGGACACATACACATGTACAGGACACATGCACAGGACACATAAACATGTACAGGACACAGGACACATGCACATGTACAGGACACAGGACACATGCACAGAATACAGGTAGGCTGCACAGGACACAGGGAGGCATGCAGCTTCAAAAACTTGTCAAAAGGGACACGCTATCCATCCTGGAAGCCTCCCCGTTTGGGGGCAGATCAGCCAGGTCACATTCCCATCCCTCGAGGCAGACACGGTCAGCACATCCGAAACCTGCTACTACACTGTTTGCTGCAACATGTTGTGATTGCGCCGGTCCAGTTGACTTCCCGCTGGGTATGTGTTTTTTTGGGCATATTTGCTTGTTTCCATGCAGCGTTGTCCGGCGTTTTTGAGCTTTGGCATTTTATTAGCCAATAAGAAAAATGATCATCTGTTTCATCATTTGTTGCTATGTTGTTAGATTTTGTCATCTGCTTCCTGCTCCAAAAACGCCCAAATCTGCCCGATTCGCGCGACAAAAAAGGGTCCAGAACTTGTTTGAGCTTCAGGCGCAGGGCTTCAGGTACTTTGAGTGGAGATGTGAACCATCTCCATAGAGAATAATGGATTTTTTCTCAAGCGTTTTGTAGCTTCAGGCTTTAAAGGGGTTGTAAAGTTAATTTTTTTTTTTTTTAAATAACAAACATGTTATACTTACCTTCACTGTGCAGCTCGTTCTGCACAGAGTGGCCCCGAACCTGGTCTTCTGGGGTCCCTCGGCGGCTGTTTCAGCTCCTCCCCGCAAGCATTTACCACCTTAATGCGAGCTCCCTCGCATAGTGGTGAGTGCTTGCGGGCGCGCTCCCTTGATACAGCCGGCGGCTATAGCCGCTCGCTGTATCACTCGGCCCCGCCCACTGGCGCGCCGCGTCATCGGATGTGATTGACAGCAGCACCAGCCAATGGCTGCGCTGCTTTCAATCCATCCACTGCAGCCAATCAGCGACCAGGCTGAGCTGCAATGAAGATGACGAGGACGAGCAGCGAAGATTCGAGGCGTCAGGTAAGTAAAACGGGGGGCCTGGGGGCGGCGGTACTGTCAAAAGTTTTTTCACCTTAATGCATAGAATGCATTAAGGTGAAAAAATGTTTACCTTTACAACCCCTTTAAGCTAAAAAAGGCTCAGGTGTGAATGGGCTCTTAGTGCTTGAATATTTCTTTATTTTATGTCACTTTTTTTTTACACTAAAACCTTATTTATATTACATAAGTGATATAGTTTCTATGTGATAGGTTCTCTTTAATGGGACATTAGGGGTCTATTAAACCCACCTGCTTTCCATGAGAGCTAATGGAATGCAGATTGTGCTCCATTAGCTTTTTTCCTGGCTGCAGCATTCAGAGAAAGTGACAATAGAACCCAAAAGTGACACTACACATGTCACATCCGGGTTCTCTACAGCTTGGAGAGATCAGCAATTGGATGTTCCACTCCACCTGGTGGCACCCACCATGCAGGAGATGCATCTGATCGCTTTCATTAGAAAGCCCACAGTTGGTTTATTGAGCGTTCACACACTCCCCCCTAGGCTCCCTCCCTCAACTTTTCCATCAAGATCAATAGCACGGCTATCCTTCCCTCCCCTTATACTTGTGTAGTAGCTGTAATTCTGCCTTCACCTCCGTAAAATTTTACAAAATACGCCCCTTCTTAGCCAATTTCGCCAACAATGTTCACCAGCGAGCTACTAATTCATTGCCTTTTTATGGCTTACCTTTACACAGGCAATTCCACCTGCTGTCAGACTCATCCACCTTCGCAAATACTCAGTGTCCTCCACCCAATCCCTCTGCTGGCTTCCACCTGCCATCGAATTAAACTCAAAATGCCAGCCTCAACATAGAAAGCCATCAACAACTCTTCCCCCAGTTACATTACCAACCTAGTGTCAAAATATTGCCTAAGACGTCTTTTTTGTTCCTCTCAAGACCACCTGCTCTCTAGCTCCCATGTCTCCTCCCCTGGTTGCCTCCAAGACTTCTCCAGAGCCTCTCCCATCCTCTGGAACTCTGTCTGTATTTGGGGTAATCATTGAATACTCATCTCTTCAGGAAAGCATATTCCAACTCTTCCCTTAACAACTAAAATTGTATTTTCTTGAACAACTCATCCCTCGCCTTTCATTACCTTTTTTTGTATCACTTGACCTTCCCTTTTAGATTACAAGCTTTTAATGGGCAGGGCCATCCTAGTCCTCATATATTGAATTGCATTGTAATTGTATCATCTCCAAATAATTTTTAACCACTTCCCGACCGCCCACCCTCAAAATACGGTGACACAATGGCACTCATGTGTGAATCGGTGCAGCTGTATGGCGGGCACTTTAAGGTGTATAGTGGGCGCGTGATGGCCGCCGGCTACCCACGATTGCTCCTGAGGACAGAACGGAGATCTGTCAATGTAAACAGACAGATCTCCGTTCTGTCAGGGGTGAGGAGACTGATCTGTTATTCCTACTTCTTAGGAACAACGATCGGTCTCCTTCCCCAGTCTGTCCCATCCCCCCACAGTTAGAAACACTCAATAGGGAACACATTTAACCCCTTGATCGCCCCCTAGTTTTAACCACTTCCCTGACAGTTACATTTACACAGTAATCAGTGACTATTTTTAGCTTTGATCGCTGTATAAATGTCAATGGTCCCAGAATAGTATCAAAAGTGTCCGATCTGTCTGCCGCAATATCGGAGTCCTGATAAAAACCGCAGATCGTGGCCACTACTAGTAAAAAAAAAAAAAATTATAATAAAAATGCCATAAATCTATCCCCTATTTTGTAAATGCTCTAACTTTTGCACAAACCAATCAATATACACTTATTGGGATTTTTTTTTTACCAAAAACATGTAGAAGAATACATATTGGCCTAAACTGAGGAAGAATTTTTTTTTTTATATATTTTATGGGAATATTTATTATAGCAAAAAGTAAAAAAATATTGTTTTTTTTTTCAAAATTGTCGCTCTTTTTTTGTTTATAGCGCAAAAAATAAAAACCGCAGAGGTGATCAAATAAAACCAAAAGAAAGCTCTATTTGTGGGGAAAAAAGGGCGTCAATTTTGTTTGGGTACAGCGTCGCACGAATGCGCAATTGTCAGTTAAAGCGACGCAGTGCCGTATCACAAAAAAATGGCCTGGTCAGGAAGGGGGTAAATCCTTCCGGGGCTGAAGTGGTTAAAGAACTGCACAAACTGCTGGGGCTACTGTATATAAACTTTGTGTAATAATATATGAATAATAAAGGAAAATGGCACTTTATCAAGAGCTGAGTTAAAACCACAAAACACAAATGAATAAAAAAACAATAACCTCTTTATTTAAGAGCGCAAATGATAAAGAACAGCTTATTCTCTATATAGGCCATCATAACAAAATACTTCCTCATTCCCTGCCTGCAGTCATTTATTCAGGCTTCTGTTATGCTCTTTGCTTGTTACATTTTGTTACTTTTAAATGTCACACGGAGCAAAGAAAAATCCCCTTTATGGAAAGTGTGAGGTCACGGCAGTGAATATATCTACTCTGGGCCAACTGAAGTCCCTGAGCAGGAAGTAAAGTCCGACATGGTGGGAGACTTTAGGCAAATATTTTGTCCCTTTCGAGAATTGTTACTATTATAATAAAGGAGAACACACATTTTAAAATGACTAATATGCTAAAGAAAACAATTCAACAACACAGTGCTGTTCCAAGAATACAGCTAATGCCTCATGCAAACGATCGCTTTTTGGCAGGGCAAACTGCGGTCGTATTCCTGTGCTCAGTATGCACAGATTCTCTGTACAACTGTAAAAAAAAATGGCTATATTCGGGCTTGCGCTGCTACTTGTATAAACCTGGGCGCGCGCATATGGGCATACAACCCTGGGAAATAAGAAGAAGAAGTCTTGCGTTCAGCTAAAAACTAGATGATATAGTGAACTGCTGATGCTCATGCAACACAGACACTGGGCCAATAACTGATCTAAATCTAAAAAGGTGCGCTGTCCCTTTAAATGTATAAATTAGTGAGTGAGTACAATAAAGCAAATATGAAATCACAAATAAGTGCAAAATAAGCAGAGTGCAAATAAGCACTGAATGAATAAATAAAATCCAAAACGTATGCAAAAGAATAAAATAAGTGTCTGTGCTTTGTAAAAACAAGCTGCTATATACCTAATTTGCGAGCGCTGATCAGCACTCACGTGACCCGCCTCTCTCCTACTCTCCTCCTTCCCTCCTGACTGATGTCAGCGGGGGATCCTTGCCCCCGCCCGCTGCAGCTGTCAGGCCCAGAGAGGAGAGAGGCGGTCGGTCACGTGAGCGCTGATCAGCGCTCACAAATTAGGTATATAGCAGCTTATTTTTACAAAGCACAGATACAGGAGCACTATATATGATTAAACAGAGAGGATACTGTAAAGTGTACAGAAAATAGTTACTTAACAACCACTTTAATAATATAAAGTCTTATGCCCTGTACACACGATCGGTTTTGCCGTTGGAATAAACTTCTGAAGGTTTTTCCGACGGAATTCCGACGGAATTCCACTCAAGCTGTCTTGCATACACACGGCCACACCAAATTCCGACCGTCAAGAACGCCGTGACGTACAACACGTACAACGGGACAACACGTACGGCGGGACAACACGTACGACGGGACAACACGTACGACGGGACAACACGTACAACGGACAACACGTACGACGGGACAACACGTACGACGGGACAACACGTACAACGGGACAACACGTACGACGGACAACATGTACGAAGGGACAACACGTACGACGGACAACACGTACGACGGGACAACACGTACAACGGGACAACACGTACGACGGGACAACACGTACGACGGACAACACGTACGACGGGACAACACGTACGACGGGACAACACGTACGACGTCTCGTACTTGCTTCAGAGCATGCCTCATTTTTGGTACGTCGGAACAGCATACAGACGAGCGGTTTTCCTGATAGGAATTTGTTCCGTCGGAAAAATATAGAACATTTTCTCTATCTAAGTCCGTCTGAATTTTGGACGTCAAAAGTCCGATGGGGCATACACACGGTCGGAATTGACGATGAAAAGTTCCCATCTGACTTTTTCTGTCGGAAATTCCGATCGTGTGTACGGGGCATGACACAAAAGCCCCCTGATATCATACAAAATCCTTGTGCAATTGATAGTGAACAAAGTGCTCAGTGCTGAAAAATTCCATTTGACAGTGCTTCAGTGCTCAAACATTCTCCTTTGAAAGAAAAAAAAAAGGAGTCCCCTTACCCAAAAGGATTGATCTGGAATTACAGAGATCAAGATAGCTCAAACTCCAAAGCCTATTAAACACCGCCTAAGTGCAAGTGCCGCTCTTTTTTTTAATAAAGATAATTTGGCTATATTGCACTATGAGGTTTCCACTACTTTGATCTCTTCTATGCTGATGCAGAGATAGACTCCCTGATACCAAAAGGTCTGGTTCTCACAGTCCATTGCAGTCTGCTGATGAAATAGACCATTGGGAATTTGTTGTCAGTGGGAGCTTCTTACCCAGAGATGGAGTTTGAGCTATCTTGATCTCTGTAATTCGGGATCAATTCTTTTTGGTAAGCAGACCCCTTTTTTTTCTTTCAAATAAGCACATTTGAGCACCGAAGCACTGTCAAATAGAATTTTTGCAGCACTGAGCACTCTGTTCACTATCAATTGCACAAAGATTTTGTATTATATCAGGGGACTTTTGTGTCAGACTTGATACCATTAAGAGTCACTGTATTTTATTCTTTTGCATACGTTTTGGGTTTTATTTATTCATTCATTGCTTACTTGCACTCTGCTTGCTTATTTTGCACTTATTTGTGATTTCATATTTGCTTTATTGTACTCACTCACTAATTTATACATTTAAAGGGAAAGCTCACCTTTTTAAATTTAGATCAGTTATTGGCCCAGTGTCTGGGATGCATGAGCTGCAGCAGTCCACTATATCATCTAGTTTGGAGCTGGGACAGCGCACCTTTTTAAATTTAGATCAGTTATTGGCCCCAGTGTCTGGGATGCATGAGCTGCAGCAGTCCACTATCATCTAGTTTGGAGCTGGGACAGCACACCTTTTTAAATTTAGATCAGTTATTGGCCCAGTGTCTGGGTTGCAGGAGCAGCAGCAGTCCACTATATCATCTAGTTTGGAGCTGGGACAGCACACCTTTTTAAATTTAGATCAGTTATTGGCCCAGTGTCTGGGATACAGGAGCAGCAGCAGTCCACTATATCATCTAGTTTGGAGCTGGGACAGCACACCTTTTTAAATTTAGATCAGTTATTGGCCCAGTGTCTGGAATGCAGGAGCTGCAGAAGTCCACTATATCATCTAGTTTGGAGCTGGGACAGCGCACCTTTTTAAATTTAGATCAGTTATTGGCCCAGTGTCTGGGATGCATGAGCTGCAGCAGTCCACTATATCATCTAGTTTGGAGCTGGGACAGCACACCTTTTTAAATTTAGATACAACCCTGGGAGCACACAGTCTGCGTCAATGGGCTTTCTATGGAAATGCAATTTACTTTGCATGCCAAAAAGAGCTTGTGCACATGAGCCCTAAAGCTGAACTCCAGGCATACAGCTAAATACACAGATCAAATACATACAGTGCCTTAAAAAAGTATTCGTACCCCTTGAAATTTTCCAAATTTTGTCATGTTACAACCAAAAACGTAAATGTGTTTTGTTGGGATTTTATGTGATAGACCAACACAATGTGGCACATAATTGTGAAGTGGAAGGAAAATGATAAATGGTTTTCATCATTTTTTACAAATAAATATCTGAAAAGTTTGGCGTGCATTTGTATTCAGACCCCCTTTACTTTGATACCCTTAACTAAAATCTA
Organism: Lithobates clamitans; assembly: GCA_037952925.1. Classification (NCBI taxonomy): domain Eukaryota; kingdom Metazoa; phylum Chordata; class Amphibia; order Anura; family Ranidae; genus Lithobates; species Lithobates clamitans. Next base: position 5,168,561 of record JBBGZY010000124.1, read on the forward strand.
GTGGAACCAATTGCCTTCAGAAATCACCTAATTAGTAAATAGAGTCCACCTGTGTGTACTTTAATCTCAGTATAAATACAGATGTTCTGTGAAGCCCTCAGAGGTTTGTTATGCCCTGTACACACGGTCGGATTTTCCGATGGAAAATGTGTGATAGGACCTTGTTGTCGGAAATTCTGACCCTGTGTAGGCTCCATCACACATTTTCCATCGGAATTTCTGACACACAAAGTTTGAGAGCTTGCTATAAAATTTTCCGACAACAAAATCCGTTGTCGGAAATTCCGATCCGACGCACAAAGTGCCACGCATGCTCAGAATAAATTAAGAAACTAAAGCTATTGGCTACTGCCCCGTTTATAGTCCTGACATACGCGTTTTACGCCACCGCGTTCAGAACGATCTGATTTTCCGACAACTTTGTGTGACCGTGTGTATGCAAGACAAGTTTGAGCCAACATTGGTCTGAAAAAATCCATGGATTTTGTTGTCAGAATGTCTGATCAATGTCCGACCGTGTGTACAGGGCATTGGAGAACCTTGGTGAACAAACAGCATCAAGAAGGCCAAGGAACACACCAGACAGATTAGAGATAAAGTTGTGGAGAAGTTTAAAGCAGGGTTAGGTTATAAAAATATCCCAAGCTTTGAACATCTCACGGAGTACTGTTCAATCCATCATCCGAAAATGGAAAGAGTATGGCACAACTGCAAACCTACCAAGACATGGCCGTCCACCTAAACTGACAGGCCGGGCAAGGAGAGCATTAATCAGAGAAGCAGCCAAGAGGCCCATGGTAACTCTGCAGAGATCCACAGCTCAGGTGGGAGAATATGTCCACAGGTCTATAAAAGTTATACTATAAGTTGTGCACTTCACAAATCTGGCCTTTATGGAAGAGTGGCAAGAAGAAAGTCATTGTTGAAAGAAAGCCATAAGAAGTCCAGTTTGAAGTTTGCGAGAAGCCATGTGGGGGACACAGCAAACATGTGGAAGAAGGTGCTCTGGTCAGATGAGACCAAAATTGAACTTTTTGGCATAAATGCAAAACACTATGTGTGGCGGAAAACTAACACTGCACATCACCCTGAACACACCATCCCCACAGTGAAACATGGTAGTGACAGCATTATGTTGTGGGGATGCTTTTCTTCAGCAGGGGCAAGGAAACTGGTCAAATACAGGGCAATCTTAGAAGAAAACCTGTTGAGAGTCTACAAAAGACTTGAGACTGGGGTGGAGGTTCACCTCCCACAGGACAACAACCCTAAACATACAGCCAGAGCTACAATGGAAAGGTTTAGATCAAAGCATATTCATGTGTTAGAATGGCCTAGTCAAAGTCCAGACCTAAATCCAATTGACTATCTGTGGCAAGACTTGGAAATTGCTGTTCACAGACGCTCTCCATCCAATCTGACAGAGATTGAGCTATTTTGCAGAGAAGAATGGGCAAAAATGTCACTCTCTAGATGTGCAAAGCTAATAGAGACATCCCTAAAAAGACTTGCAGCTGTAATTGCAGTGAAAGGAGGTTCTACAAAGTATTGACTGAGAGGGTACAAATGCACACCACACTTTTCACATATTTATTTGTAAAAATTGTTGAAAACCATTTATCATTTTCCTTCCAGTTCACAATTTTGTGCCACTTTGTGTTGGTCTATCATAAAATGTCAATAAAATACATTTACGTTTTTGGTTGTAAAATGAAAAAAAGTGGAAAATTTAGGGGTATGGGTATTTAGGGGGTTATGGGTATTATGGGTATTTAGGGATTATGGGTATTTAGGGGGTCGGGGTATGAATACTTTTTCAAGGCACTTAAGTAGGAATCTGACGGGGACCCAAATGTAAGGGAGCTCTGATAGGGACTCTGATGCAAGAGAGGTTTCTGATGGGAACTCTCATGTAAGGGGAGATTATCACATAAAGGGGACTCTCATGTAAGAAGGAATCAGATGTAAGGGGGGACTCTGATAGAAACTGTCATGTAAGGGGGTACTCTCACGTAAGTAGGACTGTGATGTAAGGGGGGCTTTGATAAGGACTCTAATGTAAGGGGGTTCTGATGGTGACCCTAATGTAAGGAGGAATGTCAGGGAAACTCTTATGTATGGTGGTACTTTCATGTAAAGGAAACTCTCATGTAGAACTCCAATATAAGGGGGACTCCGATGAAAGAGGGCTCAGATGGGCTCAGTTTTCATTGCTTTATTTTACAGAAGTTTTGTTTTTTTTTAGTTGTACAAAATCATATCATGCAGATTGCAAAAAAAACTCCAAGTGAAATGTATGTATTAATTTAAAATGGATTCATTCACTCTTCAAATTGATTTTGTTAGGCTCCCAAATATTTGTAAAATATACAATGTGGTCCTCAGGCTGAAAAGTTCGGAGACCTCTCATCTATATATTATCCAAAACTAAAATTAAAAAAAAAAGTTTGGTGTATAAACCTTTATAGAAGATAAAAATGGAGCTGGCATTAGATCTCTATTTTCATATTAAGTGCTAAGTGATGTGTAAAGGGAATACTTCCAGAGATCACAGGACTCCCCCTTACAATGCCTCTATTGGCTTTTCTCTTTTCTTTTATCTTTGTTCAGGAATTATCCGGGATCAATATCTGCTTCTTAAATTCAGATGCTGACTCAGAGATGGCACAGTCCTATAAATCCTGGTGCCTGTACAATTTTTGGATGTATTTGCTTATGACGTCTGACACAGCTGCAGCCTCTCCCTTCATGACCTGCTACAAAATGACAACGGTGCAATCTAATCCCTGGAGGAGAGGAGACTGAGGACATGCTTCCTCCTGCCTGCAGCAAAATCACCTGACTGAAGCTCAAGGACTGCTTTTTATACTCCTGCTGCCCATGTATCGCATATTTGCGGCAGCAGAGAGGGTGGGCTTCAACAACCACATGCCATGCATACATGTCTATGGACAGCTGATGTTTGTGTGCTGAGAGCGGACTTGCTGCACACTCCCACCACAGTGACCAAGGGTCATAGGCAGCTCCCGGTTCTCTAGTGATGATTGAGAGGGATGGAATCCCAATGATGCGACAGCCAATCACAGTGGTCATGTGACAGGCTGCAGAGCTTAAAGAGGCACTGCAGTCTGCTCACATAATTTGTAATAAAAAACATATTTTCCATTCTGAAGCTTCCCTCCAACCACTGTGCATATTATTTTATATATACTGTGATTCTGTACTTGCCAAATATGCTGCAGAAATCTCCATCCACTGAGTCTGGCTGCAATCATTTTAAATGTGGGCAGCTGAAGCTGCTGCCTGTTCACTTCCCGGATTTACACAGAGACACACCTCCAGCTCTGCAGCTCTCATTGGCCCTCTTATGACTTAAGAGGGCCTACCTACCGTATTTATCGGCGTATAACACGCACAGGCATATAACACGCACAGGCGTATAACAAGCACATTCATTTTAAGGGGAATTTTCAGGAAAAAAACTTAAATAAGAAACTTTGAAGCAAAATAAGGGTCAGTGCCCATCTGCAGCCTCACCATTGCCATCAATGCAACCTGATCAATGCCCATCTGCAGCCTTACAAGTGCCGTCAATGCAGCCTCATCAGTCCACATCAATGCAGCTTCACCATTGCCATGAATGCAGCAGCCTCACCGTTGCCATCAGTGCAGCCTGATCGATGCCCATCTGCAGCCTAGAGGGCACAGGGAGGGGGGCGGGACGAGCGCCGACAGATTACATACAGTGAGAATCTCCTACAATAGACAGAACAATGGTCCAATGGCGGCCCAGGAGACGGGACTTCCTATTACAGAGACCGTCAAGTAAACAGGAGATTCTCACTGTATGTAATCTGACGGCGCTCGTCCCGCCCCCCTCCCTGTCCCCTCCGAGGCAGCTAAAATTGAAGTATTGGCGTATAACACGCACACGCTATTTGCACCCGATTTTCATTGTGAAAAAGTGAGTGTTATATGCCAATAAATACAGTAATTAGTAAATATAGTCCACCTGTGTGTCATTTAATCTCAGTATAAATACATCTGCTCTGTGAAGTCCTCAGAGGTTTGTTAGAGAACATTAATGGGCAAACAGCATCATGAAGGCCAAGGAACACACATCAGACAGGTCAGGAATAAAGTTGTGGAGAAGTTTAAAGCAGGGTTAGGTTAATTCCAAGCTTTGAACATCTCCCTGAGCACTGTTCAATCCATCATCTGAAAATGGAGAGCGTATGGCACAACTGCAAACCTACCAAGACATGGCCGTCCACCTAAACGGACAGGCCGGGCAAGGAAAGCATTAATTGAAGAAGCAGCCAAGAGGCCCATGGTAACTCTGGAGGAGCTGCAGAGATCCACAGCTCAGGTGGGAGAATCTGTCCACAGGACAACTACTAGTCGTGCATTCCACAATTTTGGCCTTTATGGAAGGGTGACAAGAAGAAAGCCATTGCTGAAAAAAAGCCATAAGAAATCTCGTTTGTAGTTTGCGAGAAGCCATATGGGGGACACAACAAACATGTGGAAGAAAGTGCTCTGGTCAGATGAGACCAAAATTGAACTTATTGGTATAAAAGCAAAACTCTATGTGTGGCAGAAAACTAACACTGCACATAATCCTGAACACACCATCCCCACTGTGAAACATGGTGGTGGCAGCATCATGTTGTGGGAATTCTTTTCTTCAGCAAGGACAGGGAAGCTGTTTCTTCTTGCCAGAGGCTGCCATTTTGCTGAAGCCCAGAGCCCCTGAGCAGAAAGCGGAACTAAACCCATCGATTTAACGGTTTTAAAAAAAATTGTTATATTCCTGCAATGCCAGGATTGCAAACTGTCACATTTGCTTGTGTCCTCAACCAAACTGTCAAACCATCAAATGGTTGGTGTCATAACTGATCACATCTGCAGCATCATGGCAGTTGGATGATAGGAGGGTTTAATTCCGCTTTAAGGCTGTCAGATCGGCCTCTACAAACTGAGCAATGCCTAAAAATGGAAAGCAACTGAGCATGTGCAGAGCAAAGTGTAAAAACAATGTTCTACTGAATTTTAAACAGTAAAGACACTTAGGGTCCTTTCACACGGGACGGATCTGTGATGATCTGCCCCGTGAACATCCGCTTGCTCAGCGAGGATCGCTCCGCCGATCCCCGCTGATCAGGAAGATGACATGTGCAGCGACGGACCTGTCAGAGCGCCGTTCTCCCCTATGGGGGATCAGATGATGACGGACCGTAGAGTCCATCGTCACCCGATCCGATAACGGATGGAAAAGTAGGTTTTACCTCCATTACACTTTTTTGGATCGGAGCGGGTCGGATGTCAGCGGACATGTCACCGCTGACATCCGATGCTCCATAAAGGTCTATGGAGGGTCCCTTCAGGTCTGTCTAAAAAACTGACAGGCGGACCTGAACGGATCGTTCATGTGAAAGAGGCCTTATTTGTAATGTTTTACATAGTTATACCAGCAAAAGGAGCCAGTCTGAAGTCATCTAGCAGGACTTAATTTTCTGACTAAAGTTCAACTTTAAGTACTCCTTTTGGGTGTGTAAAATATACCACCAGAGGCATGACTAGAACCTTCAGGACCCTGGTGCAAGAAACCGTGTTGAGCCCCCCTGACTGGCACTTCCCCACAGTGCAGTGGCGGTTGGTGCTGAAAATGTTGGGGGGGGCAACCAAACTAAAAAATACTGAACCCCCCCCCCCCATCAAATGCAGCCACTGTGCCCATCAAATGCAGCCATTGTGCCCATCAAATGCAGCCACTGTGCCCATCAAATGCAGCCATTGTGCCCATCAATTACAGCCATTGTGCCCGTCAAATGCAGCTACTGTGGCCATCAATTGCAGCCATTGGGCCCATCAAATGCAGCCAGTGTGCCCATTATATGCAGCCACTGTGCCCATCATATGCAGCCATTGTGCCCATCATATGCAGCTATGTGTGCCTATCATATGCAGCCACCTGTGCCCATCATATGCAGCCACTGTGCCCATCATATGCAGCCACTGTGCCCATCATATGCAGCCACTGTGCCCATTAAACACAGTCACTTGTGCCCATCATATGCAGCAATTTGTGCCCATCAAATGCAGCCACTTGTGCCCATCATATGCAGCCACTTTTGCCCATCAAATGCAGCCACTTGTGCCCATAAAATACAGCCACTTGTGCCCATCATTTGCAGCCACTTGTGCCCGTCAAATGCAGCCACTTGTGCCCATCAAATGCAGCCACTTGTACCCATCAAATGCAGCCACTTGTACCCATCATATGTAGCCACTTGTACCTATAAAATGCAGCCACTTGTGCCCATCAAATGCAGCCAATTGTGCCCATCATATGCAGCCAATGGTGCCCATCATATGCAGCCAATTGTGCCCGTCAATTGCAGCCATTGTGCCCATCAAATGCAGCCACTGTGCTCATCAATTGCAGCCATTGTGCCCATCAAACGCAGCCACTTGTGCCCATCAAATGCAGCCACTTGTGCCCGTCAAATGCAGCCACTTGTGCCCATCAAATGCAGCCACTTGTGCTCGTAAAATGCAGCCACTTATGCCCTTCAAATGAAGCCACTTGTGCCCGTAAAATGCAGCCACTTGTGTCCAATTAAATGCAGCCACTGTGCCCATCATATGCAGCCACTTGTGCCCATCAATTGCAGCCATTGTGCCCATCAAATGCAGCCACTGTGCCCATCAATTGCAGCCATTGAGCCCATCAAACGCAGCCACTTGTTCCCTTCAAATGCAGCCACCTGTGCGTATTATATGCAGCCATTTGTGCTCATAATATGCAGCCATTGTGCCCATCAAACACAGCCACTGTGCCAATCAAATGCAGCCACTTATGCCCATCATATGCAGCCACTGTGCCCATCATATGCAGCCACATGTGCCCATTAAATGCAGCCACTTGTGTCCATCAAATGCAACCACTTGTGCCCATGAAATGCAGCCACTGTGCCCATCATATGCAGCCATTGTGCCCATCATATGCAGCCACTGTGCCCATCATATGCAGCCACTGTGCCCATCATATGCAGCCACTTGTGCCCATAAAATGCAGCCACTTGTGCCCATCAATTGCAGCCATTGTGCCCATCAAATGCAGCCACTGTGCCCATCAATTGCAGCCACTGTGCCCATCAAATGCAGCCACCTGTGCCCATCATATGCAGCCACTTGTGCCCATCATATGCAGCCACTTGTGCCCATCAATTGCAGCCATTGTGCCCATCAAATGCAGCCACTGTGCCCATCAATTGCAGCCATTGAGCCCATCAAACGCAGCCACTTGTTCCCTTCAAATGCAGCCACCTGTGCGTATTATATGCAGCCATTTGTGCTCATAATATGCAGCCATTGTGCCCATCAAACACAGCCACTGTGCCAATCAAATGCAGCCACTTATGCCCATTAAATGCAGCCACTTGTGTCCATCAAATGCAACCACTTGTGCCCATGAAATGCAGCCACTGTGCCCATCATATGCAGCCATTGTGCCCATCATATGCAGCCACTGTGCCCATCATATGCAGCCACTGTGCCCATCATATGGAGCCACTTGTGCCCATAAAATGTAGCCACTTGTGTCCATCATATGCAGCCACTTGTGCCCATCATATGCAACTACTGTGCCCATCAATTGCAGCCACTGTGCCCATCAAATGCAGCCACCTGTGCCCATCATATGCAGCCACTTGTGCCCATCAATTGCAGCCATTGTTCCCATCAAATGCTGCCACTGTGCACATCAATTGCAGCCATTGTGCCCATCAAACGCAGCCACTTGTGCCCTTCATATGCAGCCACTGTGCCCATCATATGCAGCCACTGTGCCCATTAAACACAGTCACTTGTGCCCATCATATGCAGCAATTTGTGCCCATCAAATGCAGCCACTTGTGCCCATCATATGCAGCCACTTTTGCCCATCAAATGCAGCCACTTGTGCCCATAAAATACAGCCACTTGTGCCCATCATTTGCAGCCACTTGTGCCCGTCAAATGCAGCCACTTGTGCCCATCAAATGCAGCCACTTGTACCCATCAAATGCAGCCAATTGTGCCCATCATATGCAGCCAATGGTGCCCATCATATGCAGCCAATTGTGCCCGTCAATTGCAGCCATTGTGCCCATCAAATGCAGCCACTGTGCTCATCAATTGCAGCCATTGTGCCCATCAAACGCAGCCACTTGTGCCCATCAAATGCAGCCACTTGTGCCCGTCAAATGCAGCCACTTGTGCCCATCAAATGCAGCCACTTGTGCTCGTAAAATGCAGCCACTTATGCCCTTCAAATGAAGCCACTTGTGCCCGTAAAATGCAGCCACTTGTGTCCAATTAAATGCAGCCACTGTGCCCATCATATGCAGCCACTTGTGCCCATCAATTGCAGCCATTGTGCCCATCAAATGCAGCCACTGTGCCCATCAATTGCAGCCATTGAGCCCATCAAACGCAGCCACTTGTTCCCTTCAAATGCAGCCACCTGTGCGTATTATATGCAGCCATTTGTGCTCATAATATGCAGCCATTGTGCCCATCAAACACAGCCACTGTGCCAATCAAATGCAGCCACTTATGCCCATCATATGCAGCCACTGTGCCCATCATATGCAGCCACATGTGCCCATTAAATGCAGCCACTTGTGTCCATCAAATGCAACCACTTGTGCCCATGAAATGCAGCCACTGTGCCCATCATATGCAGCCATTGTGCCCATCATATGCAGCCACTGTGCCCATCATATGCAGCCACTGTGCCCATCATATGCAGCCACTTGTGCCCATAAAATGCAGCCACTTGTGCCCATCAATTGCAGCCATTTGTGCTCATAATATGCAGCCATTGTGCCCATCAAACACAGCCACTGTGCCAATCAAATGCAGCCACTTATGCCCATCATATGCAGCCACTGTGCCCATCATATGCAGCCACATGTGCCCATTAAATGCAGCCACTTGTGTCCATCAAATGCAACCACTTGTGCCCATGAAATGCAGCCACTGTGCCCATCATATGCAGCCATTGTGCCCATCATATGCAGCCACTGTGCCCATCATATGCAGCCACTGTGCCCATCATATGCAGCCACTTGTGCCCATAAAATGCAGCCACTTGTGTCCATCATATGCAGCCACTTGTGCCCATCATATGCAACCACTGTGCCCATCAATTGCAGCCACTGTGCCCATCAAATGCAGCCACCTGTGCCCATCATATGCAGCCACTTGTGCCCATCATATGCAGCCACTTGTGCCCATCAATTGCAGCCATTGTTCCCATCAAATGCTGCCACTGTGCACATCAATTGCAGCCATTGTGCCCATCAAACGCAGCCACTTGTGCCCTTCATATGCAGCCACTGTGCCCATCATATGCAGCCACTGTGCCCATTAAACACAGTCACTTGTGCCCATCATATGCAGCAATTTGTGCCCATCAAATGCAGCCACTTGTGCCCATCATATGCAGCCACTTTTGCCCATCAAATGCAGCCACTTGTGCCCATAAAATACAGCCACTTGTGCCCATCATTTGCAGCCACTTGTGCCCGTCAAATGCAGCCACTTGTGCCCATCAAATGCAGCCACTTGTACCCATCAAATGCAGCCACTTGTACCCATCATATGTAGCCACTTGTACCTATAAAATGCAGCCACTTGTGCCCATCAAATGCAGCCAATTGTGCCCATCATATGCAGCCAATGGTGCCCATCATATGCAGCCAATTGTGCCCGTCAATTGCAGCCATTGTGCCCATCAAATGCAGCCACTGTGCTCATCAATTGCAGCCATTGTGCCCATCAAACGCAGCCACTTGTGCCCATCAAATGCAGCCACTTGTGCCCGTCAAATGCAGCCACTTGTGCCCATCAAATGCAGCCACTTGTGCTCGTAAAATGCAGCCACTTATGCCCTTCAAATGAAGCCACTTGTGCCCGTAAAATGCAGCCACTTGTGTCCAATTAAATGCAGCCACTGTGCCAATCATATGCAGCCACTTGTGCCCATCAATTGCAGCCACTTGTGCCCATCAAATGCAGCCAATTGTGCCCATCATATGCAGCCACCTGTGCCCATCAAATGCAGCCACTTGTGCCCATCATATGCAGCCACTTGTGCCCATCAAATGCAGTCACTTGTGCCCATCATATGCAACCACCTGTGCCCATCATATGCAGCCACTGTGCCAATCATATGCAGCCACTTGTGCCCATCAAATGCAGCCACTTGTGTCCATCATATTCAGCCACTTGTGCCCATCATATGCAGCCATTGTGCCCATAAAACACAGCCAGTGCAGCCATTGTGCCCGTCAAATGCAGCCACTGTGCCCATGAAATGCAGCCACTTGTGCCCATCATAAGCAGCCACGTGTGCCTATCAAATGCAGCCACTTGTGCCCATCATATGCAGCCACTTGTGCCCATCAAATGCAGCCACTTGTGCCTATCATATGCAGCCACTGTGCCCATCATATGCAGCCACTTGTGCCCGTCAAATGCAGCCACCTGTGCCCGTCAAATGCAGCCACTTGTGCCCGTCAAATGCAGCCACTTGTGCCCATCATATGCAGCCACTTGTGTCCATCAAATGCAGCCACTTGTGCCCATCAAATGCAGCCACTTGTGCCCATCATATGCAGCCACCTGTGTCCATCATATCCAGCCACTGTGCCCATCATATGCAGCCACTTGTGCCCATCATATGCAGCCATTGTGCCCATCAAATGCAGCCACTGTGCCCATCAAATGCAGCCACTTGTGCCCATCATATGCAGCCACCTGTGCCCATCAAATGCAGCCACTTGTGCCCATCATATGCAGCCACTTGTGCCCATCAAATGCAGTCACTTGTGCCCATCATATGCAACCACCTGTGCCCATCATATGCAGCCACTGTGCCAATCATATGCAGCCACTTGTGCCCATCAAATGCAGCCACTTGTGCCCATCATATGCAGCCACTTGTGCCCATCATATGCAGCCATTGTGCCCATAAAACACAGCCACTGCAGCCATTGTGCCCGTCAAATGCAGCCACTGTGCCCATGAAATGCAGCCACTTGTGCCCATCATAAGCAGCCACTTGTGCCTATCAAATGCAGCCACTTATGCCCATCATATGCAGCCACTTGTGCCCATCAAATGCAGCCACTTGAGCCAATCATATGCAGCCACTGTGCCCATCATATGCAGCCACTTGTGCCCGTCAAATGCAGCCACTTGTGCCCGTCAAATGCAGCCACTTGTGCCCATCATATGCAGCCACTTGTGTCCATCAAATGCAGCCACTTGTGCCCATCATATGCAGCCACTTGTGCCTATCAAATGCAGCCACTTGTGCCCATCATATGCAGTCACCTGTGCCAATCATATGCAGCCAACGACCCCACTCGCGTCTCTGGCGGCACCCCCCCTGCGGCTCTGGCAGCATCGAATCCACCCCCCGAGAGCGCGGCTCTGGCAGAGGGGACTTACCGCAGCAACTCCCTCAGCGTGTCTTCTTCGCTCCTCTTCCTAAGCTCCAGGCATCCAATAGGGTGGCCTGGCGCTTTGGCCAATCAGGAAACAGATATGCCACCCTGCCTCCTGATTGGCGGGGAGGAAAATAGCAAAAATTTGCGAAAATTAATTTGGGAAAATAGCGAAAATTAATTTTCTATCGTCACACAATTGGGTGGGATCGGGTGCACTTTCTGCGCCCTGAGCCCACCCTATTTTAAGGCCTATTAGAGCCTCTGGCTCTAATCAGGTGCTTCTAAAACTACCACTCCATCATAGGAATCCATGCGTCCGGCGTCCTGAAGGGGGCTGGGTGCATGGATGGGGGGGCGGTGCCCGTGCGCCCACAGTGCACGGGCCACCTCTGCCACAGTGGCTAAATGCCAGGGCCCGGTCGCAAGTGCGACCTTTGCGACCCTGGTAGTTCTTGTCACTGGTGTCAGTAGTTTTTTTATTTTTTTTAACCATTTTATTTTATTTATATATTTTTTTCAATTTTATTTTTTTCCATTTTTTTACTAGCCCTATTGGAGGGCTTTGGGGAAATATCTGAGGTGTAAACAGACCTCTGATGTTCCACCTTTGAGACAGAGAAAAGAGATTGAGGACACAGCCCTCAATCTCCATCGCTGCAGCCGCAGCAACACAAAATGAATGGACAGGAATAGCTCTGTACAGAGCTTCCTGTTCATTCACAAACTTAAACATAGTAAAAGTTTAATATGCCTCACTAATGAATGAATAGAGTCAGTGATTGGTACGGATCACTGAGTCTATTCATTAAGACAAGGAAGGGGCCGCTTCACACATTTACTGGCTCCTTCCTCATAGCTCCCAACTGTCCCTGATTTTGAGGGACTGTCCCTGATTTGGAACAAAGTCCCTCTTTCCTCCTCATGTGTCCCTCATTTTGGTCTAATCTATATAGTTATATATAAAATGCACTTTTTATCTTTTAAAAAGTGTTTCCCAGTGCTAAACCTTTCATCCAATTTCTAAATTGCTGCATTTGTAAATTTCAGAAGCCAATATAAAGAAATAGTAGTGGTAAAAAAAAAGCCCTTGTGGGTTTAACTAATCATTTTTTTTTGTATAACTATCCTTTAAAGGGCGTGGCAGGGGGTGTGTCCTATGCCCACATACTTTTGCTAATAGGTGTCCCTCGTTCCCATCTCAAAAAGTTGTGAGGTATGTTCAGTGGCGGCTGGTGCTAAAAATTTTTGGGGAGGTGCAAACAAACTGAAAAATTCTGAAAAAAAACATCAATTGCAGTCTCACTGTGCTCATCAAACGCAGCCACTGTGCCCATCACACGCAGCCACTTTGCCATCAAACGCAGCCACTGTGCCCATCAAACGCAGCCACTGTGCCCATCACACGCAGCCACTTTGCCCATCAAACGCAGCCACTATGCCCATCAAACCCAGCCACTGTGCCCATCAAAAGCAGCCACTGTGCCCATCAAATGCCGCCACTGTGCCATGAAACGCAGCCACTGTGTCCATTAAATGCAGCCACTGTGCCATCAAAAGCAGCCACTGTGCCCATTTAACGCAGCCACTGTGCCCATTTAACGCAGCCACTTTGCCATCAAACGCAGCCACTGTGCCCATCAAACGCAGCCACTGTGCCCATCAAACGCAGCCACTGTGCCCATAAAACACAGCCACAGTGCCAATCAAATGCAGTCACTGTGCCCATCAAAAGTTGCCACTGTGACCCCCCCACTCGCCGTCTGCCCGGCACTTACCCTATCTTGGTGGCGGGTCAGGCAGCGGGTGACGACGGCGAGCTGTGGGATCTTGAAGTGGCTCCTGTGTCCTCCATGTGTCTCCCCCCCTCCTCCTAATAGGTGTCCAATCGCAGCGCCTGTTCTTTCAGCCAATCAGGTGATGGGTATCAGACGCGTGCTACCTGATCGCTGGAGAGGCGGTTGAGTGATAGAAAAGCGAATATTCATTTGCTTTTCTAACACACCTGGGTGGACTGCAAGCGCAATGGTTTGCGCTACAAGTTCACATTTTTTGAAGCCTATTAGAGCCAATGACTCTAATCAGGTGCTTCAAAAACACCCCCACCGCTGTAATTCAGGCGCCCGGTGTCCAAAGAGGGACTGGATGCCTGAACAGGGGGTGACGGCGGCGGCCATGGATAGATTCATAAGAGAGGGGGGTGGCTGGAGAGAGGTGGCGCACCGCCACTGGGTATGTTATTGCTAAGATTACTCTGAAATGCAAGAAGTAGCTGGATGTAGTAAGATGTCCGCCTTCTTCTGACTGCAGGTGTAATGTCAGACTGGCAAACCTAGAAGAGGTGGAACGCATGCGCAGCTCACAGAACGTCACTGAAAGAACATCAATCTGACAGAACACTGGCATACCTTGCCAGGAGCTCAGAGCCTCATGCTGGAACCAAGGGCGCCCACGCGCATGCGTGGGAGTGATGTCATCACAGCTCCGGCCAATCACATAGCCTGAGCGGGCAAACCAGGAAGAAAGACCGGGGGAATATGTCAGCCCTCTCAGTGGTGACAGCGCAGCACTGGAAGGGGTCGTTCCAAGGTGAGTATTTTATAATGTGCTAGTATGCGATGCATGCTAGCACATTATGCCATTGTCTTGCAGGTTTTCATTTTTGCTATTGTTTACTACTGCTTTAAGTGGTTAAAGGATTGGCAAACTGCAATGTATTGTTTTATATTATTATATATATTGCCTTTATTTGCTCCATGTGGGGGGGGGGGGGTTATTTCACACAGTGATGGGAGGGGAATGATTACTGCTGCCTGGAAGCACACATCACACATTGATGATGATAATGGTGATGATAGTTACATCCTCTTCTTCTATCGAGATTAAGAAGGCGTGGTTGTGACAGGGTCATGTGACCGGTACAGGAGCAATACACAAACCCTCTACACTTGCGCAGTACAGACGGAGGTTATGCGGGCACGCGGACAGGAGGCGCGGGAGTGCGCACGCTAGGAGAGGACCCAGAGCTCCTCGAGAAGCCCCACTGCAATGACAGTCCTCGTCAAATCCCGCCCACCTGTCATTTTGCGGTTTGCCGATTGGCCCAGCTTCCCTTTTCTAACCCCTGATTGGTTGCACTTGCGGCGTTCTTGGCTCCGTCCCGCTGTCACCGGTTTGGCTTTTCATAGGCGAATGGAATAATCAATCCATTGAACCCTGCCACGTCATTGGTCGTCTCTGTTGGACGTTAGAAGGAGGCGGGGACATGCTGTGTGTCTGATTTCTCCGCCGTTCGGTGGTGTCGAGCCCCGGGGAGGGTGGAGCTGCGTGACAGCGGCGGCGGCGGGGGCCTGGGGCTATAGGTGAGACCGAGCTACCTACCTACCGTGTGTCCCCAGTGTGATGGACGAGACGTCTGTGTGTGACAGAGCATGGGGGGGACTGAATGTCCCCGGGAGAGAGATGCGCAGAGCCTGGGAGTGTGTGTCCGTGACGTCATGTGTGGGAGCATCCAGATGTGTGTGACATCATCAACCCTCCCTGAGAGCTGTCATTTCATCCCTCTGCATCGACTATACACCTAGTGTACTTACCTCTCTGCACCCCTCCCCTATATATATATATATATATATATATATATATATATATATATATATATATACCTACCTAGTGTACTTACCTCACTGCACCCCTCATTTATATACATAAATATACCTAGTGTACTTACCTCTCTGCACCTCTCCCCTATATATATATATATATATATATATATATATATATATATATATATATACACACCTGAGACGCCTACCTCACTGCACCGCTCATTTATATACACATATATATACCTAGTGTACTTGCCTCTCTGCACCCCTCATATATATATACCTGAGACACCTACCTCACCCCTCATTTATATACATAAATATACCTAGTGTACTTACCTCACTGAACCTCTCCTCTCTATCTATATACACACACACACCTCAGACACCTACCTCACTGTGTATACCTACCTCCCTACACCATATATATAAATATATATATATATATATATATATATATATATATATATATATATATATATATATATATATATATATATATATATCTCACAGTATCTCACAAAAGTGAGTACACCCCTCTGTAAATATTTTATTCTATCTTTTCATGTGACAACACTGAAGAAATGGCACTTTGCTACAATGTAAAGCAGTGAGTGTACAGCTTGTATAACAGTGTAAATTTGCTGTCCCCTCAAAATAACTCAACACACAGCAATTAATGTCTAAACCGCTGGCAACAAAAGTGAGTACACCCCTAAGTGAAAATGTCCAACTTGGGCCCAAAGTGGCAATATTTTGTGTGGCCACCATTATTTTCCATCACTGTCTTAACCGTCTTGGGCATGGAGTTCACCAGAGCTTCACAGGTTGCCACTGGAGTCCTCTTCCAATCCTCCATGATGACATCACAGAGCTGGTGGATGTTAGAGACCTTGCGCTCCTCCACCTTCCGTTTGAGGATGTCCCACAGATGCTCAATAGGGTTTAGGTCTGGAGACATGCTTGGCCAGTCCATCACCTTTACCCTCAGCTTCTTTAGCAAGGCAGTGGTCTTCTTGGAGATGTGTTTGGGGTTGTTATCATGTTGGAATACTGCCCTGCGGTCCAGTCTCTGAAGGGAGGAGATCATGCTCTGCTTCAGTATGTCACAGTACATGTTGGCATTCATGGTTCCCTCAATGAACTGTAGCTCCCCAGTGCTGGCAGTACTCATGTAGCCCCAGACCATGACACTCCCTCCACCATGCTTGACTGTAGGCAAGACACACTGGTCTTTGTACTCCTCACCTGGTTGCCGTCACACATGCTGACACCATCTGAACCAAATAAGATTATCTCGGTCTCATCAGACCACAGGACATGGTTCCAGTAACCCATGTCCTTAGTCTGCTTGTCTTCAGCAAACTATTTGTGGGCTTTCTTGTGCATCATCTTTAGAAGAGGCTTCCTTTCGGGATGACAGCCATGCAGACCAATTTCATGCAGTGTGCGGCGTATGGTCTGAGCACTGACAGGCTGACCCCCCACCCCTTCAACCTCTGCAGCAATGCTGGCAGCACTCATACATCTATTTCCCAAAGACAACCTCTGGAAATGACGCTGAGCACATGCACTCAACTTCTTTGGTCCACCATGGTGAGGCCTGTTCTGAGTGTAATCTGTCCTTTTAAACCGCTGTATGGTCTTGGCCACCGTGCTGCAGCTCAGTTTCAGGGTCTTGGCAATCTTCTTATAGCCTAGGCCATCTTTATGTAGAGCAACATTTCTTTATTTCAGATCCTCAGAGTTCTTTACCATGAGGTGCCATGTTGAACTTTCAGTGACCAGTGTGAGAGTGAGAGCGATAGCCCCAAATTTAACACACCTGCTCCCCATTTACACACATCCAAAAGGTGTTCTATCGGGTTGAGGTCAGGACTCTGTGCAGGCCAGTCAAGTTCCTCCACCCCAAACTCTCTCATTCATGTCTTCATGGACCTTGCTTTGTGCTCTGGTGTGCCGTCATGTTGGAACAGGAAGGGCCACCCCCAAAATGTTCAAACAAAGTTGGGAGTATGAAATTGTCCAAAATGTCTTGGTATGCTGACTCCTTAAGAGTTTTCTTCACTGGAACTAAGGGGCCAAGCCCAACCCCTGAAAAACAACACCACACCATAATCCCCCCTCCACCAAATGATTTGGACCAGTGCACAAAGCAAGGTCCATAAAGACATGGATGAGCGAGTTTGGGGTGGAGGAACTTGACTGCCTGACCTCAACCCAATAGAACACCTTTGGTATGAATTAGAGCAGAGACTGTGAGCCAGGCCTTTTCGTCCACATCAGTGCCTGACCTCACAAATGCGCTTCTGGAAGAATGGTCAAACATTCCCATAGACACACTCCTAAACCTTGTGGACAGCCTTCCCAGAACAGTTGAAGCTGTTAAGCTGCAAAGGGTGGGCCAACTCAATATTGAACCCTACGCATTATAAAGCCATTAAAGTTCATGTGTGTGTAAAGGCAGGCGTCCCAATACTTTTGACAATATAGTTTACCTGAGATACCTATCTCACTGCACACCTTCTATATGTATACAGTACATTTCATGTCAACGCACAGTAGCACAATGCACCACGCTGTTGTGCAGAGACATGAATGGTGACTTTGTCTAAAAAAAGCAAACAGCGTGATACACTGCAAAAACAACATTTTGACATTTTTTCTATGACATTTCTCATTCAAAGATGGCAATCTTATACTTTTTCTGTGCAATGGTATTACACAGAGCGGCCCTGATCGTCCTCTTCTGGGGTCTCCTGCTGGTGCTCTCGATTTGATTGATGGCAGCAGGAGCCATTGACTCTCTGTCCTGTGTAAGGATGAGTTCAGGCGTGTTCACAACCCGCACACACAGAGCCCGCCAGGAAGTCGGCACTACACAGCGCTAATCACAAGCAGTGAGACATTGTCCCGATCCGCGGCTGCAGAAATCGAGAAATGTCTCACTGCCTGCGATTAGCGCTGTGTAGTGCCGAATTCCTGGCGGGCTCTGTATGTGCGGGTTGCAAACACGCCTGAGCTCATCCTTAGTTCTGTGAATGCGGGGGGGGGGGGGGCGATAAAAATACTTGGACTTTTTTTTTTTTTTAACCTTTAAGTGGTTGTAAACCCTCACATATACTCAATGAAGTGACTGGCCTCAGGTGATGCACAGAGGTGAAACAAATCTCCCTACATAAGTTGTACCTGTTTACCTGCAGTCTTCCCGTCTCTACATCTGTTCAAAGTGCAGAATATGTAAAGCTTTCTGAGTTGTCAGAAAAAAGGTGGCGGAGAGCTGAAGTTACACTCTGCAGAGCTCAGTAAGGAGAACTCTGAGAGATGATTGGAGCACAGGAACAGAGCCGTAGCTGTCAATCAGCTGGATGTCCCTAACCTGTCACCTTTTTTCTCATGGTGTCAGGAAATCTTGTCCGAAGTGATTCATGCTGATAGTAGAGGAATGAAGTAGCAGACAGAAATTACATTTAGTGCTCTGGAATGAGAGTACACATTTATAGAGGCATATGCTTTGTTCATATTTCATGTCTGAGATTTACAAAAACATTTAATGCAGGGAATGCATTGGGGTAATCAATGTCCTGGCTTTAGGACAATTTAAGGTTAAAAAAAACTTCCAGCTGCTGTTCCCCCACTGAATTATTGGCAGGGTGGCAGGGATGTGTCCCTACCTACAGTACATGGTTTGCATGAAAAGATGTCTGTTTTTCTCGTTCCATAAAGTTGGCACACACAATATCTCACAAAAGTAAGTACACCCCTCACATTTTTGTAAATTTTATTATATCTTTTCATGTGACAACACTGAAGAAATGACACTTTGCTACAATGTAAAGTAGTGAGTGTACAGGTTGTATAACAGTATAAATTTGCTGTCCCCTCAAAATAACTCAACACACAGTCATTAATGTCTAAACCGCTGGCAACAAAAGTGAGTATGCCCCTAAGACCTCTTTCACACTTGGGCGCTTTACGACCGCTATAGCGCATGTAAAGCGCCTCTCCTCTCACTCCAATGTAAAAGCCAGAGGTCGACCAAAGAAGTTGAGTGCACGTGCTCAGCATCATATCCAGAGGTTGTCTTTGGGAAATAGATGTATGAGTGTTGCCAGCATTGCTGCAGAGGTTGAAGGGGTGGGGGATCAGCCTGTCAGTGCTCAGACCATACGCCACACACTGCATGAAATTGGTCTGCATGGCTGTCATCCCAGAAGGAAGCCTCTTCTAAAGATGATGCACAAGAAAGCCTGCAAATAGTTTGCTGAAGACAAGCAGACTAAGGACATAAATTACTGGAACCATGTCCTGTGGTCTGATGAGACCAAGATAAACTTATTTGGTTCAGATGATGTCAAGCGTGTGTGGTGGCAACCAGGTGAGGATTACAAGTGTGTCTTGCCTACAGTCAAGCATGGTGGTGGGAGTGTCATGAGTGCTGCCGGCACTGGGGAGCTACAGTTCATTGAAGAACCATGAATGCCAACATGTACTGTGGAATACTGAAGCAAAGCATGATCTCCTCCCTTCGGAGACTGGGCCGCAGGGCAGTATTCCAACATGATTACAACCCCAAACACGCCTCCAAGATGACCACTGCCTTGCTGAAGAAGCTGAGAGTAAAGATGATGGACTGGTCAAGCATGTCTCCAGACCTAAACCCTATTGAGCATCTGTGGGACATCCTCAAATGGAAGGTGGAGGAGCACAAGGTCTCTAACATCCACCAGCTCTGTGATGTCATCATGGAGGAGTAGAAGAGGACTTCAGTGGAAACCTGTGAAGCTCTGGTGTACTCCATGCCCAAGAGGGTTAAGGCAGTGCTGGGAAATAATGGTGTCCACACAAAATATTGACATTTTGGGCCCAATTTGGACATTTTCACTTAGGGGTGTACTCACTTTTGTTGCCAGCGGTTTAGACATTAATGACTGTGTATTGAGTTATTTTTAGGGGACAGCAAATTTACACTGTTATACAAGCTGTAAACTCACTACTTTACATTGTAGCAAAGTGTCATTTCTTCAGTGTTGTCACATGAAAAGATAGAATAAAATATTTACAAAAATGTGAGGGGTGTACTAACTTTTGTGAGATACTGTACATACACATATAGAACAGGAAGTGAGAAGAACCCTCTCCTCAAAGTGAGAGAAATCCTCTCCCAGATTTCAGTCAACAGAACAAGTGTCCCCACTGGAAGATCTCCGCCCTATTGCTGTTCTATGGACAATGCACTGAGGCCAGTCACTTCACTGGGTATATGTAAGGGTTTACAGCCACTTTAAGGCGTGGCCCGCATAGTGTGGGGCATGCAGGCCGCGTTTGCTTGGGCACGGCAGCCTATTCATTTGAATGGGCTGCTGTGCCCACATTTCCCGCAGGAAAAAGGTGTATGCGTGTTTTTAAAAACGTGGGGATATTGAGATGCGTGGGGGCAATATTGAGATGCATGGGGGCGATATTGAGATGCGTGGGGGGCGATATTGAGATGCGTGGGGGGCGATATTGAGATGCGTGGGGGGCGATATTGAGATGGGTAAGGGGCGATATTGAGATGCGTGGGGGGGGATATTGAGATGCGTGGGGGGGGATATTGAGATGCTTTGGGGGGATATTGAGATGCGTGGGGGTGATATTGAGATGCTTTGGGGGGATATTGAGATGCGTGGGGGGGATATTGAGATGCGTGGGGGGGATATTGAGATGCGTGGGGGGGATATTGAGATGCGTGGGGGGCAATATTGAGATGCGTGGGGGGCGATATTGAGATGCGTGGGGGGCGATATTGAGATGCGTGGGGGGCCATATTGAGATGCGTGGGGGGCGATATTGAGATGCGTGGGGGGCGATATTGAGATGCGTGGGGGGGGGATATGGAGATGCGTGGGGGGGGGATATTGAGATGCGTGGGGGGATATTGAGAATGAATGGCAGCCCCAGGCTTATCACAAGAGCAGCACGCTACAGAAATCAATGTAATGCCCACAACTGGAACGCACAGCACGGCATAGTGTGAGCCTCAGCCCTGATATCGTGCTACTTCAGCACAACTTTAAAGCCACAGATTAGTGCGATTTTGCACTTCTGATTTCATTGCGACTTAGTTTAACAGAAGTCTAAGCAAGTCGCAGTGAAATGGGCAAAAAGTAGTGCAGCAACCGTTTTCAAAGTCGCTACGGCATGAGTCGCGGCAGTTTGACCGGTTCCGTTGCCTGCAATGGGTGGGAATTGTCATGCGACTTGGAACTGACAAATTGCACCGGTGGGATCGAGGGCTATGGGCTTCTCATCGGGCACTGCACCCCGCTGGTTTGAGAGGCCATTGACCTATCAGGCTCTACATTCAGCTCTGTTTCCATGGGCTGATTGCAGGTTTTTGCGGCGACTGTGTTACTATGGTAACTATGGTGGTAACTATGGTTACTAAGGTGATAGACCTTGCATGCCCCTGTATACTGTATAGGAGAAGGCTAGCCTTTTGCCCATGGGGGTGGCATCCTGGTGTTGACACAAAGTGAGGACTACTGTAGACACCACCGGCCACCTTGGGAGAGCCCGTGTCCTAACTAGCAACTTCTTCACCGGACTCGAATTCTCTTTCTTGTAGCAGGTAGAAAGATTGCAGAACTAAAAATACATCAAATCAGCTCTCAATGAGTTTAAGCCGCTACTAGAAATAAAATTACAGGCTGTAATAAAAAAAAGGCATCTCAGCAGGGCTGTTAGAAAGGAAAAGTAGCTCTGGTATAATTGTTAGGGCCCATTCAGACCTACAGTATGGGATGTAATGCACATCACCATGTGCACAGGTTAGCCATTGCCTTCAATGGTTTGCATTGCATCAATGCGCATCATAGAAAAAAAAAACTCTTGTCGGTTGTGTAACCGGTGTCCGTTTTTGTAGTGAGTTTGAGGGGCCTTACTGGAAAAATGGGACTTTCATAGTACTAAAACTGAGATCAAAAAAATGTATTAATACATATAACTATTTGTACAAAGCAGGATATCATTGTTTGAACTATGGCCTCTTAGGCTGGCCATACATGAACCAATTTTCTTGTACAATTTTCCTTTAGATTTACCAAAACCATGTAATATGAGGTCAGACCTAAACACTTTCAAGTTATATCCAATCAGGCAGGCCATTGCACTACATGGTTGAAGGTAGATCCTAAAGTAAATTTAATAAGAAAATTGTTTATTGTATGGCCAGCCAAAGTCTAGACCAGGGAAACTTTCTAAACAAAGTCAGTAGGAAGGGAAATGGTGCCCCATCATTGAAATGAAGCAGGGTATACACGGAGAGGGAGTGGGAGGGATAGTGCCCTATTGTTGGCATCAGTGGGAGGGATAGTGCCCTATTGTTGGCATCAGTGGGAGGGACGGTGCCCCATTGTTGGCGCCAGTGGGAGGGACGGTGCCCCATTGCTGGCGCCAGTGGGAGGGACGGTGCCCCATTGCTGGCGCCAGTGGGAGGGACGGTGCCCCATTGCTGGCGCCAGTGGGAGGGACGCTGCCCCATTGCTGGCGCCAGTGGGAGGGACGCTGCCCCATTGCTGGCGCCAGTGGGAGGGACGCTGCCCCATACCAGTGGGAGGTATGGTGCCCCATTGCTGGCTCCAGTGGGTACCCATTGCTGGCTCCAGTGGGAGGGATGGTGTCCCATTGCTGGCGTCAGTGGTAGGAATGGTGCCCCATTGCTGGCTCCAGTGGGTACCCATTGCTGGCTCCAGTGGGAGGAATGGTGTCCCCTTGCTGGCGTCAGTGGTAGGAATGGTGCCCCATTGCTGGCGTCAGTGGGTACCCATTGCTGGCGTCAGTGGGAGGAATGTTGCCCCGAGGGCCAGATAAAGTCAAGCAAAGGGCTGCATCCAGTCTACTGACAGAAGAAGAGCCCATGGTCTAAGAAACGTGTTGAGATTTGGATATGCCATCATATGGACCTATCCAATGTATAGGATTAGATCTGTAAAAATAGATGTAGCAATTTATGTCTTAGAACTGTAATACTGAAATAAGTCGATGTTGCTCTATGACTTCTCTATCCTGTACTGCTGCTGTGATTTTGCTGCAGATTGAACAGCATTGTCACCCTGCTAAAGGAAGTGTAAAAATATTGGACCTGCTAACAGGATCAACAGGTATGGCTCAGACAAACGCAGTGCTGTGTAAATGCAGGATTTGTGTCTCTTATTTTGTCCAATTTAAGGGCTTGTTCACTCCACACACATGCTAAACACTCGCTCCTTTTTAGTGTGCAGGCTGCGACCGGTTTTTCCCTGCAGTGAGCATTTCAGCACATTGCACTGTGTTTGTTTTTTTTTGTTTTTTTTTTTGTTTTTTTTTTTGTTTTTTGTGTTTTTTTTTTTTTTTTTTTTTCATTCTATTAGAAGTGCTCAAAGTGACATTTCATTCATATCTCTGGACAGCAGCACAGCGACATATGGTGCTGCAGAAAAGGACATCACTGCACATCACACCAGTGTTGTGGCATGAAGAGGGCACAAAGAAAACTTGTGGTGGCCGGAAATTATCTAGTGTAGAAGAACGTCGCCGCATAAGGTGTCAACAAGCCCTAAAATATATAGTAACGGTTCTATAATTAGACTTGTACCTTCATTTCCTGAGAACCTGAGTAAGGCCAGGTTCACATATATGCAAATTGGATGAGGGTTTCCCGGCATTCAATTCTCATGACAGGCGAGTGTGACTGGCTCTCAATGGAGTTCACACAGGTCCAGGGCGGCTGCGGAACTTATTGCAAAAGGGTCCTGTGCGTGTTTGAGTCCAGTTCAGACACACATTGGACCCCAGGCATGTGCAATGTTTGGCTCCTGCGGCTGATAGAATACAATGTTCGGCAGTAGAGATTCTTCCATCCATGCTGTGAATGGAGTCAGAAAAGTAATGCAGACATTGAAAAGTATAGTGTTCCTTTACTTTGGTGATTAGGAGAGAGGTGCCCCTGACATGGAGGATCAGTGAAGTAGCACCCCCTTAAGTTGACCATACGATTAACTGACCAAATTTTGCTTCATGGGCGCATGGAATATTGTCAGCAGCTGCTGTTCCGGTATTGTCAGAGTACAATAGCCAGCATTGCGGTTTCATCCATAGCTTGGAAGGAGAATTCTGTTAGACTAGGGACCTATGTATGGCCAAACTTGAACTGCTCAAGGAAACCCTAACTACCTCCTGGAGGAACCCTGGTTGAGAGGGTCTGGGTTATACCCTGACAAGTGTTTATTGTCTGGATCCCATCTCTTTATTTGTCCCATGACCATTGTAACCAGGACCAAAAATAACTGGAAATCCTTAATTTTAGAGTTGTTGAGAGCAAGAGACAATGGGACAAGATGGGAGTCCAAGAACCAAGACAGGAAGTCAAAGAAAATCTCCCCAGCAGGACATAGACCACATCCTTTCCATACTCTATCCAAAACTAAAAAATAAAGCTTTTGCCATACATAGATAAACCAAGCTCTGTGCTAGTAGCTTCTATCTCAATACCTTCTCCATCGTTCTGTTTCATATTCTCCTGTGTATTTGTTAGCCATTCATATGTTTATTTCCTCTATACCGGTTTACATACACTGGTGATTGATTTGCATCCAACTCTTGCGTGTCATCAATGCCTTCCGTGTCCCCACAGCTCATTATCATTTTTATCTCCTGCGTTTGTGTCTTGCTGCAATGTGTTATGGAATCTTCAATCCTGTACTCTTTGAAGTCCGTAATACCGTAAGTGGGTCATACACGTTATCATGTGATGAGTTTGAACGGGGTTGTTGCTATGCAGATCGCTGTGGTTGGGATGAGGTGAGACTGGTTCTTGGCAGTCATTCAGGTGAAAGAGAGTGAAGTCCATTGAAATGAATGATATGTGATATATTACTAGTTTGGAGTGAACTTTAGTTGCATTTTGGCTGCTTTCCACAGGCATGATTCCAGTGTCTATACATAATGTCATTCCCAAAGTGGACCTGTGCTTGGCCCATGCAGAGCAATGCAATGGGCTCACTTGATTCCATCCACAAACTCTCAGAGAAAAAGGAAAGCCACTCTGTTAAAAGCCTTGTTCAAGTTTTTTGAGCTCTCCGATATACAGACAGTTTCACCTGGTTCCCAAAGGCTGTAGTGTGTTTCAAGCAATCTGGAGTTTACTCTGATGACCCGTACACACGATCAAACTTTCCGACAACAAAACCGTGGATTTTTTTTTCCCAAAGGATGTTGGCTCAAACTTGTCTTGCATACACACAGTCACACAAATGTCAGAAATTCTGAACGTCAAGAACGCGGTGACATACGACGAGCCGAGAAAAATGAAGTTCAATAGCCAGTGCGACTCTTCTGCTTGATTCTGAGCATGCCTGGACTTTTGTGTGTCGGACTTGTGTACACACGCTCGGAATTTCCGACAATAAGTTTTAAAATTTGAGAGCCAGCTCTCAAACATTTGTTGGCGAAAAGTCCGACAGCAAATGTTCTATGGAGCATACACACGGTCGGACTTTCCGACGACAAGCTCACATCCAACAATTGTTGTCGGAAAGTCCGACAGTGTGTACGCGGCCTTAGAGTAACCAGGTGGAACAGTCTATATATTGGAGAGCTCAAAAAACTTGAACAAGGCTTTTAAAAGTGAGCAGCTTCCCTTTTAATGGAGGCCATACATGGTTTGAATCTCGGCCAGGTTCTGCTGAACCTGCTGAGATTTGAGCCGTGTATGAGCAGGCTGAATGTACCCAAGTTCATAGATCGATCAAAACTTGGGTACAACCAGCATGCCGGGTTTTACCTGCGATTATCGCTAGTGGCTGCTATAGCTGCTAGCAATAATCACTGTCTTCTCCTGGCGGGGACAGATTTCCCCGCCCCCACTGGGACAAGACAATAGCCCGGCAGGAAGGTTTCCTGCATCAACGCTAATGTTGATGGGGGCATTTGAGAAAATTTCTTTCCTGCAACCTGGTTGCAGGAAAGAAATTTGCTTAATGTATGGCCAGCCTATGTTGAACAAGGATTTTAACGGTGAGCAGCTTTTTTTTTTCACTGAGAGTTTGCAAGTAGGATCTATCAAGTGGCCAGCAACCGTTGAGAGCCAGCACCCTTATGCTGCGTACACACGAGCGGACTTTACTGCGGACTTTTGGACGGACTTTCCGAATGAACGGACTTGCCTACACACAATCCACCAAAGTCCGTCGAATTTGTACGTGATGACGTACGACCGGACTAAAATAAGGAAGTTCATAGCCAGTAGCCAATAGCTGCCCTAACGTGGCTTTTTGTCCGTCGAACTAGCATGCAGACGAGCGGACTTTTCGACCGGACTCGATTTCGACGAATTGATCTAAAATCTAAGTCCATCCAACTTTTGAGAAAACAAAGTCCGCTGGAGCCCACACACGATCAAATTGTCTGACGAAATCCCGTCCGCCGGGCAAAGTCTGCCGTAAAGTCCGCTCGTGTGTACGCTGCATTAGTCCAAGCTACATACAACCAAAAGTTGTATGTAGCATCTCTGGCAGTGCATTGCCTTGTGCCGCGACATACAACTGTCAGCATGGGGTTGTAGGGTGTCATTCAAAATTAACCACCTCACCTCATCCACCGACACCACATCACATCAAAGTAGGTAACGTGCATTTAGGGCTGAAACAACGAATCAATTATGAAATTAATCGATTACTATTTTCATAATCGATTAATCGGCCAACAAAAATTAGCCCTTTATAGTACAAAAAGAGCAAATCACTACTGTAAATATTACTTTCACAGTTCTACAGTAAAAAAATGAACCCCTTATAGTAGCGATTATCTGCTTTTTTTTTTTTTTTGTACTATAAAGGGCTAATTTTAGTTTTTTTAACCCCATTATGTTACTAAACGTCTTAGGCCTGCTTCACATCTATGTGTTTTTTGGTGCTTTTTTTCAGCTGCTGCGTATTTGGAAAGGGTCAGGGACTTTTTTTTAAGGCAAAACTGTGCTTTTTTTGGTTCAATATACTTCAATGGAGAAGCTGCACAAAAGCATGTAATGCATTTTTGCCGAAATGTGTTTTTTAATCTGCTCAACAACAAATTGGCCAAAAAAAAACAGCAAACCGCAGTAAAATCAAGTGCGCAAAAATCAAAACGCACAGCAAAAAGCACTGCAGAAACAGATCAAAAGCAAACTAAATAGGTGTGTACCGAGCTTTATGCTGGCCACAAAGATCAATTTTCAGACCAGAATATTCAGACCAAAAATCTTTGTACATTCGCTGAATGAAAGAATGTTGTTTGAAATTTTCACTTTCTGTTTTTAAAATGAATGTAATCTCTGAACGAAAACCACATACACTGTCTGAAAATTCCTTTGACCAAGAAGTTTTCTATTATTTCCAAATTTTCCCATCACTGTGGTTGAAAATGAACTTCAATTTGACCCCACTAACGATTAGAAAATCGAACAAACGTTCTTAAAATTACATTTTTTTTGAAGGAAGACATTTGTTTTGTTTTTTAATAAAAAAAATTGATCTCTGAGTCTGATGATATTTACCAGATTCACCCATTAATAGTATATACAGTATATATCTCCTCTAATAGTATATACAGTATATCTCCTCTAATAGTATATAGAGTATATCTCTCCTCTAATAGTATATACAGTATATCTCTCCTCTAATAGTATATCTCTTCTAATAGTATATACAGTATATCTCTCCTCTAATAGTATATACAGTATATCTCTTCTGTCTGTTATTCTCAGAGTGGATTAGATATTTTGCTCCCTAATCATATAGTTGGTTATTTATATTTACCACTGCATAGAAATATTTAAGAATAAATTGCCTTTTTTTTAAAAAACTTTACATATTAACTACGCTTTTTTTTTTTAAGGTTATTAACCGATTAATCGAAACAATAATCGACCAACTAATCGATTATAAAAAATGAATCGTTAGTTGCAGCCCTACCTGCATTGCTGCATGTTGTGTTAAGGCATGCTTTACCAAAACACAATCATGTGATAGGACTTTGAAAATCCTGAAAGTACTAATTATCATGCTGATCCAGTGGCTTCAGTGCTTTGAATCACTGATGCAGATCATGTATGCATCCCACGCATTATGACTCCACTGTGGTTCGATTAGCTGCATGCTTCTTCCAGGTCAGAGGCAATTATTGAAGACAGAGACTGCCTGGAAACTAGCAGTTTCCAACAGAGGCCAGCAGTTGCAGCCTTTGTTTTCTCTCTCGTGAAAGTTGTCCTTTAATAGTATAGTGTGATCGTCGAAGCAATAAGGTGGCTGTTAATACCCCAGGTTTTACAAATGTAGCACCCTTCTGGCACTCCAAAGGCAGAATAGCACCTCCAGAGGCAGGGTGGGCTAGCATAGCATTTCACCTCAGGGCTGAGTCCATGGCTAAAATGGGGGGGGGGGGGGGGGGGACGTCTGATCTGTTTTAAAAAAATAAATAAATGGGGGGCCAAGAAAGTATTGTATAGTTTTTGGAGTTTTTTTTTTAATTGCAGAACGTTTGAGGTGAGGGTTAGGGGTCCCGGATATATTATATTTTATATCCTCCCCCAGCACACACCAGTGGCCTAAACTTCCAACTGGATTGGCTGAAGGAAATATAATAATTCATAACTTAGTTTGTAAAATCTCATACTATGACCAGTGATACTAGTGACATCTACTGGCAACAGTGAGAAATCGCAAGCCAAATTAAAGGGATAGTAAAGCGTCTTCTGTAAAAACTTGCTGACAGGCAGCCCCTAGAGGCCGGGTAATGTGATCTGAGCTGTGTATGTGCAGTTCAGACCGCATTTACAGTCCGCTCTGTGTGCTGCGATGAAGTGACTCATGGGCTACTTTCTCGCGGGGGGGGGGGGGACGTTAGCGGTAAAGCGCCGCTAATTTTAGCAGCGCTTTACCGCTGTAATAGCGGTGCTTTTCGGGAGCGCTAGCAAGGCACTTTTAACCCCCGCTAGTAGCCGAATAAAGGGTTAAAAGCACCCGCAAAGCGCCGCTGCCGAAGCAATTTCCAGGCGCTTCGGCAGCAGTGCCCATTGATTCCAATGGCAGGGGAGGTGGAGGAGTGGTGTATACACATCTCCTGCACCGCCCAAAAGATGCTGCTTGCAGGACTTTTTCTAACATCCTGCAAGCATGCCGCCCCAGTGTGAAAGCCCTCGGGCTCTCACACTGGGGCTGCAGGGGAGGTGTTTTTCAGGCGCTTTACAGGCGCTATTTTTAGTCCAAAAGCACCTGAAAAACACCCCAGTGTGAAAGGGCTCTAAAAGGTGTTACTAAACCTAATAACGTTTTTTTACCTTAGACCCCTTTCACACTGGAGACGTTTTTCAGATGCTAAAGGGCTAAAATTAGCATCTGAAAAATGCCTCCTCTGCAGTCCCAGTGTGAAAGCCCGAGTGCTTTCACACAAGGGCGATGTGCTGGCAGGATGTTAAAAAAAAGTCCTGCAATCAGCATCTTTGGAGTAGTGGAGGAGCAGTGTATACACCGCTCCTAAACCGCCCCTGCCCATTGAAATGAATGGGCACCGCTGCCAAAGCGCTTCGACAGCGGCACTACACGGGAACATTTAACCCTTCCTTCGGCCGCTAGTGGGGGGTTAAAAGTGCCCTGCTAGCAGCCGAATAATGCTGCAAAAACTAGCGGCACTTGCATAAGGTAAAAAAACATTTTCAGTGTCCCTGTGCCCCCCTTCTCTGCGTGAAGAGGGAGAGGGGAGAATAGATCAGTGCTGTGCAGGGCTGCATCTTTTCTCCCCTTACTTCCTCTTTGCACTGCATTCGAGTAGCAGCGGGAGCCATTGGCTCTTACTGCTGTCAGTCCGGCAAAGTGGGGGACGGGCCTAAGTCCCTCTGTAAGTCTATGGAGCGCGGCTCAGTAGACACACAGCTCGGGAGCGCAGGGACTACCTTTCCCCATAGCTAGAGGTTGGCTATGGTAGTACTGCAGAAGAAGAAGAGGAGCCAAGATCGCCACCAGGGACCCCAGAAGTGGAGGATCGGGCCGATCGGAGCAATACTGCGGGGGGGGGGGTAAACATTTTTTTTTTTTTAGTCTCATAATGACTTTACTACCACTTTAAGCTTGGGGAAATAACTGGTGAAAACTTTACAATCAGTTTTAGCTACAGCCTAGCCAAAAACCAAAATTGACATAGTAGCCCCTGCTTTGGACAGGGGGGCTACACAGATAAAGTTTTGGTGCACTTGAAGAGCCCCCAAACGAAACTTCTGATCTATAAAAGTACCAAAGCTCTACACAGGGATCCTTCCACACCCCACAATGCAATGTGGGGACCTCTTCATAGCTGATGAAACCATCTGCATTTCCTCGCAGGATGAGGGGGGCATTTCTAACAGGACCGCATGAATTTCACCATCCTCCTAGCCAGTGTACCTAAAAATGTAACTTGTATCTGACTTTTTCTTAGCCGGGACTTTTGTTGTCGCTAGAACAACATGCCCTCCTTCCCTCAATCAAATTGATTGGATCCTGAATTCTATATTCATTTGTCCAGTCTTTTTCTAAATCCATTATACTTTTTCCTTTTAATAAGTCTTGTACTTTACTTGTCACTTTTTTGTTTTTAAACTCAGCCTAGTCATTCACTTTCATCTGTGCCGTAACTTTCACCGGATTTTTTACACTCTTGCTTAAGCCACTGATTTGATAATTTCCTGTTATTTCAGATGAGCATTCTGGCTCCACTCCCTCTCGTAGACATGGCCAGTCCAGCCCTAAGCCCAGATGATTCATCTTTGTCAGCCGCCGTCAGCATCTCCCCCTCGGACTCCGAGAACCTCAGTCCAGATGAACTGGAGCTGCTCAACAAGCTGGAGGAACAGAACAGGTACATAGTATGGGGTTGTGGTCGGCATATGTCCTTCGCTGTGCAGTCAGTATTCCTTTTGTACCAATTTTCTTTTCTTTTGTCCACAATTAATTATTACATATTATTGATGTGTTTCAAAATTGTATCTATTTTGTTTTAAGAAGTAGATAAAATATGAACATTCTTAGATTGCGAAGGGTTAAATGTACTCTCCAGTCAAAACTGAGAATGAATGTAATGCATATATAGAGCACCACCGTCCTACTCAGGGCGCCAGATTTTATCCAGATTTTGGAGTAGTTATTCAACCCATCCGAGTCCCTTTTTTACCTGTAATCTGTTGCTCTGGGAACCCTCTTGCTGTCATACAGGAGAGAAATCCCCAAACACATCCACTCCTGGTTCTGTTTTTCTTTCTTATACAGAAACCTAATGTTTCAATTTGTGAGTACTAAAGAGACCTTGCAGTTGGCAATCTGCTACATATGATTCCCTGTGATCACCAGGCAAATGAAAATAGGCAAGCTTTTCTTTCTAACACTTCCATGTGATGCTGGTTGTCCTGGTGGGCGCCTATTGGCACCCCCGCTGACAGTGCCTTGTTTATCTGTTTAAGTTGCATGATGGAACATTTTGCATGTAAGACAAAACTATGATTGTATATACCGTATATACTCGAGTATAAGTCGTTCCGAGTATAAGTCGAGGCCCTAATTTACCACAAAAAAATGGGAAAAACTTATTGACCCGAGTATAAGACGAGCGTGAGAAATGCACAGCTACTGTAAGTGGAAAAGAGGGTCAACAATGCCCATTTGCAGCCTCACTGTGCCCATTTGCAGCCATAGGTCCCCCAAACTTCAAACTCGGTAGTTAAGGGTTCCTAGATGCCCCCTAGCTGCACCCAAAAGGTCCCGAAATGACATTGCTGCATATGGACACAGTTGACCGACTTTCTGGCCCCGTATCTCGGATTAGGAACCCCAAATTTGGTGTGCAAATCCAGTGGAACTAGCACCATAAAACATCCAAAGCTGGGGTTTCTAGCACCAAGTGGCCCCGAGATACAGGGCCCCAAAAATAGGTTCAGAAAATGTCAAGCACTTTTCTGCAGCAGAGAATGACATTTTCCAAACCTACTTTGGGACCCCGTATCTCGGGGCCACTTGGTGCTAGGAACCCCAGCTTTGGATATGTTCCTAGCACCAAGTGGCCCTGAGATAGGTGCTTGAACCAGAAACGCGTTGGGTACCAGAGACCACTTTGTACCGGAGAGTAACACATTGTTTTTTGTCTTTTTTGTAATATGTTTTGATATGTCTTTTTTAAACTAATCATTTTATGATCGAACGATTTTATGTACATATAATAAATACATTTTCTAATCTATTTACGCGTGGCTGTTGCCAATAAAGTCCCAACAAAAGGGGTTCTTCTTTTCTAATTACATTAGGGATGTGGCAACAACACACTAGTCTGACATGGTGAAATACCTTTTTGTCATAGAGTCTAGTTTGTGATCAATCGACTGGACTCCATGAAGTGTGGGATTTCAAAATTACAAACATACTCGCTCAACTAGGTGCATGCAGCATTGGTCCAACGCTGCATCTGTCCCCAAATCCCTCGAAGACCTCTGATCGCTCAGTTCTCAGTCTCCAGTGAGCAGAGAGCTGGTGACTGTCAGCGCCGCGCTGTGGAGGGAGTGGGAACAGCTGGCTCAGGCTCTTAGCGGTGCGCTGAGAGGCTGAGCCGGCTACTGGTCAGGCTTCTGGGTGGTTCCAGACATTATTGTTGGGTTCCCTGCAAAGCCTGGACTGGCTCGGTGACATTAGCCAACAGCAAACCTTAGCCCACTGTTGGCTGAAGCTGGGTCACAGGATTGCAGAACTAAGAGCACTCTTGTGACTCACAGAAGTAGGACCTAAAGAGCTTTTGGCTCTACTTCACCTTTTAAAGTGAACCTGTTCCCAAACTTTGCACATTAAATTAAAGGGGAGCTCTAGTCCCACTAATCTTTTCTTTAAAAGCTCCCCTGTGATTGTCAGTGTATTCATATTAATATTTGCATACTATCCTAAATGTATTCATGCTAGTTATTTATAAATTGGTAATCTCTTACATGATCTCGGAAGCAGGCAGGGGCCATCTGGGTTGTGGGCATCTGAAGCCCACTCGTTTGCATTTCCAGGATTGGGTGAAGCTGGCTACCCAGCATGTACCTTTCTGATCTTACACCTACACAGTAATGACGCTGTGCAGCGCAGTTGATTGCAGGTTGTCATATCGTATTCAAATACCGTGATATTTCATTAGGCTTCCCAAAGACTCCTGGGATAGATGATGCCAAGGAGTCAATGGGACTCGCCTAATGACTTCATCACCTAGGTGGCTGGGACAGGAAGTGAAGGAAAGAAGCTATTAGAGTATAAATTTAGCACTGTACACTGGGAGGGACATTGGGAACACAAACTTTAAAAAAAAAGAGACTGGAACTCCACTTTAACGTATTCCGCACAAGTTGTAAAATCACTTTAACATAAGTTGTCTTCTGTGTAGCTTTAGTCGTTCTAGAGTAATTAATATTTAACTTCACAAGAGGCACTGAAATCACATTTCATCTCCTTATTTTCTATAGCAGTAGATTTGTGCCAGCCTGTCAGCCCTCTAATGTTAACTAACACAATATAAATGAACATCAGGTGCCTGAATGCTGTTGGAAATTGACCTCAGAGTTTTTGTTGTGATTTTTGAGGATGAGGTACTTCACAGTACCAGATGGTGTACAGAACGCCCCCTGAAAATATAATGTCCTGCTTGTGTAATTGGCTTACTGATTTTCCCTGAAGTCTGCAGTTAGATGCACATCAGATTTTTGGCATCCCCTGCAACAAAAATGTCATTTTGGGTGAGCTACTCCTAAAATGAAAGCACATCTAAAGCCCTGCAGGTCCAGCAGCTGATTGTAGCTATTAAACCACTGCTATACAGATTCACACTGAACATGGACCCAGACAAACCAACATCTATGTCTTAGGAATACCAAAAGGTAGGAATCTGCAACAAAGTTTGTTAAAATCCCTGTACATAGATCACCAAGAGGGGATTTTTTTTTTCTCAACAAAAGTGGAGTTATGATTTAAAGTGCAACTAAAGGCAAAACTATTTTTTTTTTTTTCTAAGTGTTGGATTAAAACACCTGTCAGTTTGTATTGCGGTATGTGCCTCATTTAGGCTGGATTCGCACCTATGCATTTTTAGTGCATTTTGCAGATTTGCACTACAGAATGTGTTCCATAGGAAACCATATTAAATGGACTGTAGTGCAAATATGCAAAAAGCACTAAAAAATGCATAGGTGTGAATCCAGCCTGCGGGAGATACGACCTCTCTGTTTACTGTTAATCCTCAAAAGTATAAGTAAATTGCCAAATTTTGGACTGACATCAGAACAACAGAGTGGAAATCTTCCAATGAGGACACTATAGCTATGGGATTTGCTCACTTTAGAGGGATTTCTACTCGCTCCCACTTTTGGCTATGGTATAGGAAAAAAAAAAATGATGGGGGGTTATAACCCTCCCTTAGTGTTTATTAAAAATGGGGGGGGGGGGGGTTGCCTTTTTTAATTGCACTTAAAAAAAATTTAAATAAAAGGGGTGGGGGGCGAAGGTCGGCTTTTTCATTTAAACTACATTTAATGATTTTTTTTTTTTTTTTTTAATTTAAAAATCTACACCTCTTTCAAGGATGGATAATTTAATAATGATGACACTGTCCTGGGCTGTGTGATGGTGGGCACTGAAGCATTCAATTGGAGCGTGTGCCTGGGAAAAGTCACCCCGATTCTCAGTAGGACAATAATGTATAGATAACTGAGCCAGGATGCTTTCAATTTCTGCACAATGTCCCCATTCAAACACACACCAATCTGCATGAATAGCACAGACTGCCGTCTCTTCCAGTTACAGTCACTTTGTATTCAAGGCAAAATGTAGCTTCCTGTGTGTGTCATGTATTACCCTTTTACTACCACTTTTAATTAGAACTCGTATTGTGAAAATTAAAGTATTTTTAAAGTGTTTGTACAACCAAAAATGTTTTTTTTTAAAGTTTTGGCTATAATGGGAAAAGATTGGAACCTCTCACTTTAACTGTTATCCATGACTCAATTAGAGAGATTTCCCCTCGTTTTTTGTTAAAGTGACAAAACTGGTCATGAAGTGAGGAATAATCTGCAATAGAGGTACAAGCAGAACTAAAAATCTGAATAATATTTTTTTCTTTTAAAAGCCAGCGGAAGCCTCTGAGAAATTTTTATAAATCCCTATTGCCATCTCACCCATTAGGATGTGGTCCCTGAACCTTGATATCACCTTAAAAAAATAAAAAATAAATATATATGTGTGTGTGTGTGTGTGTGTGTACACACACACACACGTACACACACACACGTACACACACACACGTACACACACACACACGTGTACACACACACACACGTACACACACACACACACACACGTACACACACACACACACACGTACACACACACACACACGTACACACACACACACGTACACACACACACACGTGTACACACACACACACATGTACACACACACGTACACACACACACACACACGTACACACACACACGTGTACACACACACACGTACACACACACACGTACACACACACACGTACACACACACACGTACACACACACACGTACACACACACACACGTGTACACACACACACACACACGTACACACACACACACGTACACACACGTACACACACACACACGTGTACACACACACACACACGTACACACACACGTACACACACACACACACGTACACACACACACACACACGTACACACACACGTGTACACACACACGTGTACACACACACGTGTACACACACACGTACACACACACACGTACACACACACACGTACACACACACACACGTGTACACACACACACACACACACACACGTACACACACACACACGTGTACACACACACACACACACACACACGTACACACACACACACGTACACACACACACACGTACACACACACACACACACGTACACACACACACACACACGTACACACACACACACACACGTACACACACACACACACACGTACACACACACACGTACACACACACGTGTACACACACACACACACACACACACACACACACACACACACACACACACACACATATATATATATATATATATATATATATATATATATATATATATATATATATATATATATATATATATATATATATATATATATATATATATATAGCACTAACTCTCGGTGTAGCTGCTGGTTTAAGCGGCTTGTTACCTTCACTCTCCTTCCCTCTGTTTCACCGACACCAGGTCTAGGGTTCCGTTGAGTCTACCTCTGGACGATACACACACCAACACTTGAGTACGTTTTCAATGCTTTATTAAACCATCAACGAAGGAAGTAGCAGGAAAGAGGCGGAAGGAGAACTGCAGAGGAAAACTCAAATACCTTTTTAGTAAGATTCTTGACAAATGTCCTTGGGGTTGGATATTTCAGTAGAATGCACTCCCTTGGTGGGACACACTCCTTGCACGCCTGGATAGGCCTCTCTCACTAGCCTAGCAGCCAGTACGTAGCACGAACAAAAGTCTCTGCCTCTGGATTAACCCGTACAATCCTCTGCCACAGGATGTATTGGTTTTTTGTGGTGAATGTCAGTCACAATGCTTGAACCTTTAAGCCAACCTGGCAACACTATGCTGTATAATCACTTTAGGATATGTCCTCCAACTGAGTCACCAGGCCCCTCTTCAGACCAGCACGTTGCATGATCCTTCCATGAGGGGTCCTCCCCTGGGATCTCCTCGGTTGTCAAGCTTCTTCCCTCCCAATAGACAGCTCAGGACCATTCCTCGGCCGCTGTGGTAGGCCCCAGACAAGCCTCTGGGCCCACCCCTGTGCCGCAGCAACGTGGGCCTCCGGAACTCGGAGGACCACGAGATAGCTCTCTAATGCATACCCAGGAGGGCCAGCAGGTGGCTGCAAAACGAACCCCAAAACATGGCATCTGCCCCATAAATACCCTCGCCCAGAATGCAACTCGGAGGACCACCTCCACCAAGTTGTCTCCGGGACAAAAGAGCATCCATACGCTTCGACACGTTGCCTTTCCAATAATAGCCAGCGGTAACAGCGACACCCACGGCTCAGTATGGAAACACGCACAACGTCAGCCAAGCTGGAACAGAGGCAAATCTAACCTTCCTAATGAACAAGTTACTAAATTTACCTATCAGATGGTAGATTGACGCCCAACTGCCTTTTTTTTACCACTCACTTTTGTTTGCTTCTCTAGCAAGGAGAAAAAGATAAGATGCATCTTTCTCTTGATTCATTGATTCAAGAGGGAAAAAACACATCACTGTGATAGAAAGTCTCCAAAATAGCCTCTGCCAAATATATATATATATATATATATATATATATATATATATATATATATATATATATATATATATAATATATATATATATATATATATATATATATATATTTGGCAGAGGCTATTTTGGAGACTTTCTATCACAGTGATGTGTTTTTTCCCTCTTGAATCAATGAATCAAGAGAAAGATGCATCTTATCTTTTTCTCCTTGCTAGAGAAGCAAACAAAAGTGAGTGGTAAAAAAAAGGCAGTTGGGCGTCAACGGACGGCGGAGCCAGTTTACTTCCAACCTGCCATACAGCAAAGTGGGGTCTGTCCATGTCCGTTGTGTATAAACTGAAGAATCTGTCATCTGCCCTGCCCTGCTCTGCTCTGATCAGTAGGGGATCTGTGAGCGGAATGGAAACCACCTGTGTAAAAGGGTCCTTTAGACCCCTTTCACACCGAGCGCGTTTTGCAGGTGCTATAGCGTTAAAAATAGCGCCTGCAATCCACCCTCAAACACCTGCAGCATTGTCTCCAGTGTGAAAGCCCGAGGGCTTTCACACTGGAGCGCTGCGCTGGCAGGACGGGAAAAAAAAAGTCCTGCCAGCAGCTTCTTTGGAGCGGTGTGTTTACCGCTCCTCCACCGCTACTCCCCATTGAAATCAATGGGGCAGCGCTGGGATACCGCCGGCAAAACGCCGCTATTGCAGGGCATTGCGGGCGGTTTTAACCCTTTCTCGGCCGCTAGCAGGGGGTAAAAGCGCCCCGCTATTGGCCGAAATGCGCCGCTAATCCGACGGTGAAACGCCGCTAAAAATAGCTGCGTTTTACCGCCGACGCTATGGGCGGCCCAGTGTGAAAGGGCTCTTAGAGTAGGGTCAGTGTATTTTAGGAAGGATTTAAAAAAAAAAAAAAAAAAAAAAAGCATTTTGTACAATAGTGTCAGTGTGTTTTTAGGAAAATGTGCGTTTATTCTACACTCCAGCTTTGTACCGTGTGTATGCTCCTAGTCTTGTGACCAAAGTGTCACTGATGGTCATTGGTCTCACACTAGCAATTCAGAACCATACTGATTGGCTTATGTAGCCATTATTTTTTTGCTTTAGCAGAAATAGTGTTTTAAGTGTTGGGATCAGCCTAGGGGTTAGGTTAAAGTGGTAGTAAACCTATCCTGTCCATTTTCCACCATCTCAAGCATTACCAAGCTTAGTATTGATTGTTCTGAGTCTTTCCTACCTGCATAGTTTGCATGTAATCTGCCACTTTTGTGTCAAATTACGTCATTGGTGCATGTGCATTTGTTCCGGCATGCTCCTCATGCCGTAAGCCCTGTATTTACATGTCATTTCCCTTGTGAGGCGGCTGCTCAGAGATCTCAGGAGACTTCAGGTCGGCTCTAATTCACGGGACATGGTTGTCAGTGATCCCACAACAACATCGAGGCTTGGCTGGACAATTACTGCGCACGCGTGAGATTACAGCCGGGGTTGAAGAAAAGGCCAAAGCTAGGCGCTATTTGGACATGGAAGACAACAGTTAAGATGGAGGCTGCACCTCAAAAGGACATTTGGAACAAACAATGAAAATAATAGTAATGGCGCGTACACACGATCGGAAATGCTGCCAACAAAACTCCGATGAGAGCTTTTTGTTGGAAAATGCGTCCTTGTGTATGCTCCATCGGTCTTTTACTGGCAGAATTCCAGTCAGCAAAAGATTGAGAGAATGTTCTCTATTTTTCATTCGGGAAAAGTTCCTATCCGAAAATGCATTCGTCTGTATGCAATTTGGACGCGCAAAATATCACACATGCTCGGAAGCATTGAATTTCATTTTCTAGGCTCGTCGTAGTGTTGTACGTCACCGTGTTCTTGACGGTCGAAAGTTCTGAGAACTTTTGTGTGACCGTGTGTATGCAAGGCAAGCTTGAGCAGATTTCCGTCGGGAAAAACCATCCAAGTTTTTTCTGACGGAAATTTCGATCGTGTGTACGCGGCATAAGAATCATGAGGTGGGGCTTCAAATTACAGAGCAATAGTTTAAACCTCCCCATCTAAATTTCGAAGAAGGAATAGTATTTATTTATTTTAAAGTATAATCTTAATTCAATTTGATTAAGGTTTGGATAAAATATGGATTGCTTATAACCCTTGGCAGATTTTTCTTCCATCTGTGTTCCATTAGTAGATTCCATTTCACTTCCTGTCTTATAGACACAACGGGAAGTGAGAAGGATTCTGTCCAAAATGAGGAAAATCCCCTCTTAGTTGTCGCTGGATTAATGTCCCCTTTGTAAGATTTCACCTCTGTTCCTTTTCTGGGGACAACCAAAAATCTTGGATTATCGAAAATGTTGGTCCGGATTACAAGAATATTTCTCTAGAAGGGGTACTGACGGCAGTTTTTATTGACAGGGGTTCTAACCTCTCAACACTCCATCGAAAACTAAAAAGTTTTAGTTAGGACATAGGTGTGGTGTTTTCCTTCTTTCTTCTTCTTTCTTCCTCCAGATTCAAAAAATCTGCCATGCTTAACCTAACAATCACCTTATTGCACGCTCTCCTTCATCAGTTGCCAAAAGTACACTGTGAACTAATCTCTCAGTACCAATAGTTTGCTCTCAATATATATCGCTTTATATGCGTACTTACATGTAATAAAGTGCAGTGCTTAAAGTGCTACTATACTAAAACGTGTGTCATATAATACAATATATTGCAACATCTCATATTAGCTGTAGCCAGCCAAAAAAACGTTTTCCAGTGTCCTCTGTAATGCCAATCAATAATAAATAAAGTGCTTAGTGCAAATAATGAGCAAAAAAGTCTATTTTCCTCCACTGTTTCACTCCAGCATGCCTACACAACCACTCACGAAAACTCACCAGAAATCCATGACCCCCTA
This sequence comes from Lithobates clamitans, assembly GCA_037952925.1. Classification (NCBI taxonomy): domain Eukaryota; kingdom Metazoa; phylum Chordata; class Amphibia; order Anura; family Ranidae; genus Lithobates; species Lithobates clamitans. The sequence continues at coordinate 5,208,919 of JBBGZY010000124.1, forward strand.
GGTTTAATGGGTCAATATCTGCTTTGTTTCGCCTGCCTTCTGAAGACGTGCTACTGACGAAACGTACGTCGGGGTGCAGCTACAAGAAGCGACTTCATTTCGCCCACTACACCTGGAACTGGCGATATACACCCAGAACAACCCAGGAAGACAGACTGAACTCACACTTCGGATGGTGGAACCGGTCTGTAATGCAATTAAGTGGTTTATCTCAGGTGCATGGAGGAATGCACTTTTATGCATTCCTCCATATACTGTTGGGTTTCGATTATGCAATTTTTAATAAAGTTTTTACAGTATATGGAATGTTTCTCTTCCGGGTTTTAATGGTGGTTTTCGTGTATTTTCTGAGGAGGGAAAAGAGGCAACTCAAGGGAGGATTGGTTCCTTGAAGGAACAAAGAGCATATTGACCCACTGAACCTAGGGGGTCATAGATGTCTGGTGACTTTTCCTGAGTGGTGGTGGAGGCGGCACGCTGGTGAAGTGAAACACCTGCAGGAAAACAGCAGACTTTTTTTGCACAATATTTGCATAAGGCACTTTATTTATTCATTGGCATTACAGGGGACATTAGAACAAGCATTACGTTAGATATTGCACTTTATTGTATTGAACTTTTAATGTATTATGACACACAGTTTAGTATAGTAGTAGTATTTTGAGCACTGCACTCTATTACATGTGATTGCACATATAAAGTGCTGTGTATTTAGAGCAAAACTTTTTGAGTACTATTTGTGTTGCACACAGCAGCTCTGTGTATGTTTTCATCTTTTAGTTGAGTTGATAACCCGTAAAACCTATGTGGGTTTCAGAATGCAGGTAGATATGTTTTTCCATGCCGCACCTTTTATAAACTTCTGTAGACGGAAGTGGGATCCAGTCCAGGTGGCTATTATATTTGGATGCTACCTACACTACACTGCTATTTATACTGTATGTGGATTTTAAAGATCCTGGAATGATAGTCTAATAAAGACACAACGTTTTGTTCTTTTTGAGATTACATTTCAGGACTACGTTTTATGGTTTAATAAACTCTCGCATTTTACAACTGCAATTGTCATACTATACTAAAAATACATTTTTACAGAACCACCACCTGTGAATAATATGAAACTCTCCTTAAAGCACATACAGTAAGGGCTCATTTACACTTGCTTCGGCTTCAACACACATTAGCGGCTAGTTTACACTTGCTTCAAAACAAGGCTTCGGACACACTTTGTTAAAGCTCTGTCACTAGATAAGTTGGCTTACAGTCCTGTTTACCCCTTGCTTCAGTGGGGCTTCAAGCGAGCTTTGCCACAGACTTCACCGACACCAGGTCTAGGGTTCCGTTGAGTCTACCTCTGGACGATACACACACCAACACTTGAGTACGTTTTCAATGCTTTATTAAACCATCAACGAAGGAAGTAGCAGGAAAGAGGCGGAAGGAGAACTGCAGAGGAAAACTCAAATACCTTTTTAGTAAGATTCTTGACAAATGTCCTTGGGGTTGGATATTTCAGTAGAATGCACTCCCTTGGTGGGACACACTCCTTGCACGCCTGGATAGGCCTCTCTCACTAGCCTAGCAGCCAGTACGTAGCACGAACAAAAGTCTCTGCCTCTGGATTAACCCGTACAATCCTCTGCCACAGGATGTATTGGTTTTTTGTGGTGAATGTCAGTCACAATGCTTGAACCTTTAAGCCAACCTGGCAACACTATGCTGTATAATCACTTTAGGATATGTCCTCCAACTGAGTCACCAGGCCCCTCTTCAGACCAGCACGTTGCATGATCCTTCCATGAGGGGTCCTCCCCTGGGATCTCCTCGGTTGTCAAGCTTCTTCCCTCCCAATAGACAGCTCAGGACCATTCCTCGGCCGCTGTGGTAGGCCCCAGACAAGCCTCTGGGCCCACCCCTGTGCCGCAGCAACGTGGGCCTCCGGAACTCGGAGGACCACGAGATAGCTCTCTAATGCATACCCAGGAGGGCCAGCAGGTGGCTGCAAAACGAACCCCAAAACATGGCATCTGCCCCATAAATACCCTCGCCCAGAATGCAACTCGGAGGACCACCTCCACCAAGTTGTCTCCGGGACAAAAGAGCATCCATACGCTTCGACACGTTGCCTTTCCAATAATAGCCAGCGGTAACAGCGACACCCACGGCTCAGTATGGAAACACGCACAACGTCAGCCAAGCTGGAACAGAGGCAAATCTAACCTTCCTAATGAACAAGTTACTAAATTTACCTATCAGATGGTAGATTGACGCCCAACTGCCTTTTTTTTACCACTCACTTTTGTTTGCTTCTCTAGCAAGGAGAAAAAGATAAGATGCATCTTTCTCTTGATTCATTGATTCAAGAGGGAAAAAACACATCACTGTGATAGAAAGTCTCCAAAATAGCCTCTGCCAAATATATATATATATATATATATATATATATATATATATATATATATATATATATATATATATATATATATATATATATATATATATATATATATATATATATATATATATATATATATTTGGCAGAGGCTATTTTGGAGACTTTCTATCACAGTGATGTGTTTTTTCCCTCTTGAATCAATGAATCAAGAGAAAGATGCATCTTATCTTTTTCTCCTTGCTAGAGAAGCAAACAAAAGTGAGTGGTAAAAAAAAGGCAGTTGGGCGTCAACGGACGGCGGAGCCAGTTTACTTCCAACCTGCCATACAGCAAAGTGGGGTCTGTCCATGTCCGTTGTGTATAAACTGAAGAATCTGTCATCTGCCCTGCCCTGCTCTGCTCTGATCAGTAGGGGATCTGTGAGCGGAATGGAAACCACCTGTGTAAAAGGGTCCTTTAGACCCCTTTCACACCGAGCGCGTTTTGCAGGTGCTATAGCGTTAAAAATAGCGCCTGCAATCCACCCTCAAACACCTGCAGCATTGTCTCCAGTGTGAAAGCCCGAGGGCTTTCACACTGGAGCGCTGCGCTGGCAGGACGGGAAAAAAAAAGTCCTGCCAGCAGCTTCTTTGGAGCGGTGTGTTTACCGCTCCTCCACCGCTACTCCCCATTGAAATCAATGGGGCAGCGCTGGGATACCGCCGGCAAAACGCCGCTATTGCAGCGCATTGCGGGCGGTTTTAACCCTTTCTCGGCCGCTAGCAGGGGGTAAAAGCGCCCCGCTATTGGCCGAAATGCGCCGCTAATCCGACGGTGAAACGCCGCTAAAAATAGCTGCGTTTTACCGCCGACGCTATGGGCGGCCCAGTGTGAAAGGGCTCTTAGAGTAGGGTCAGTGTATTTTAGGAAGGATTTAAAAAAAAAAAAAAAAAAAAAAAGCATTTTGTACAATAGTGTCAGTGTGTTTTTAGGAAAATGTGCGTTTATTCTACACTCCAGCTTTGTACCGTGTGTATGCTCCTAGTCTTGTGACCAAAGTGTCACTGATGGTCATTGGTCTCACACTAGCAATTCAGAACCATACTGATTGGCTTATGTAGCCATTATTTTTTTGCTTTAGCAGAAATAGTGTTTTAAGTGTTGGGATCAGCCTAGGGGTTAGGTTAAAGTGGTAGTAAACCTATCCTGTCCATTTTCCACCATCTCAAGCATTACCAAGCTTAGTATTGATTGTTCTGAGTCTTTCCTACCTGCATAGTTTGCATGTAATCTGCCACTTTTGTGTCAAATTACGTCATTGGTGCATGTGCATTTGTTCCGGCATGCTCCTCATGCCGTAAGCCCTGTATTTACATGTCATTTCCCTTGTGAGGCGGCTGCTCAGAGATCTCAGGAGACTTCAGGTCGGCTCTAATTCACGGGACATGGTTGTCAGTGATCCCACAACAACATCGAGGCTTGGCTGGACAATTACTGCGCACGCGTGAGATTACAGCCGGGGTTGAAGAAAAGGCCAAAGCTAGGCGCTATTTGGACATGGAAGACAACAGTTAAGATGGAGGCTGCACCTCAAAAGGACATTTGGAACAAACAATGAAAATAATAGTAATGGCGCGTACACACGATCGGAAATGCTGCCAACAAAACTCCGATGAGAGCTTTTTGTTGGAAAATGCGTCCTTGTGTATGCTCCATCGGTCTTTTACTGGCAGAATTCCAGTCAGCAAAAGATTGAGAGAATGTTCTCTATTTTTCATTCGGGAAAAGTTCCTATCCGAAAATGCATTCGTCTGTATGCAATTTGGACGCGCAAAATATCACACATGCTCGGAAGCATTGAATTTCATTTTCTAGGCTCGTCGTAGTGTTGTACGTCACCGTGTTCTTGACGGTCGAAAGTTCTGAGAACTTTTGTGTGACCGTGTGTATGCAAGGCAAGCTTGAGCAGATTTCCGTCGGGAAAAACCATCCAAGTTTTTTCTGACGGAAATTTCGATCGTGTGTACGCGGCATAAGAATCATGAGGTGGGGCTTCAAATTACAGAGCAATAGTTTAAACCTCCCCATCTAAATTTCGAAGAAGGAATAGTATTTATTTATTTTAAAGTATAATCTTAATTCAATTTGATTAAGGTTTGGATAAAATATGGATTGCTTATAACCCTTGGCAGATTTTTCTTCCATCTGTGTTCCATTAGTAGATTCCATTTCACTTCCTGTCTTATAGACACAACGGGAAGTGAGAAGGATTCTGTCCAAAATGAGGAAAATCCCCTCTTAGTTGTCGCTGGATTAATGTCCCCTTTGTAAGATTTCACCTCTGTTCCTTTTCTGGGGACAACCAAAAATCTTGGATTATCGAAAATGTTGGTCCGGATTACAAGAATATTTCTCTAGAAGGGGTACTGACGGCAGTTTTTATTGACAGGGGTTCTAACCTCTCAACACTCCATCGAAAACTAAAAAGTTTTAGTTAGGACATAGGTGTGGTGTTTTCCTTCTTTCTTCTTCTTTCTTCCTCCAGATTCAAAAAATCTGCCATGCTTAACCTAACAATCACCTTATTGCACGCTCTCCTTCATCAGTTGCCAAAAGTACACTGTGAACTAATCTCTCAGTACCAATAGTTTGCTCTCAATATATATCGCTTTATATGCGTACTTACATGTAATAAAGTGCAGTGCTTAAAGTGCTACTATACTAAAACGTGTGTCATATAATACAATATATTGCAACATCTCATATTAGCTGTAGCCAGCCAAAAAAACGTTTTCCAGTGTCCTCTGTAATGCCAATCAATAATAAATAAAGTGCTTAGTGCAAATAATGAGCAAAAAAGTCTATTTTCCTCCACTGTTTCACTCCAGCATGCCTACACAACCACTCACGAAAACTCACCAGAAATCCATGACCCCCTAGGTTTAATGGGTCAATATCTGCTTTGTTTCGCCTGCCTTCTGAAGACGTGCTACTGACGAAACGTACGTCGGGGTGCAGCTACAAGAAGCGACTTCATTTCGCCCACTACACCTGGAACTGGCGATATACACCCAGAACAACCCAGGAAGACAGACTGAACTCACACTTCGGATGGTGGAACCGGTCTGTAATGCAATTAAGTGGTTTATCTCAGGTGCATGGAGGAATGCACTTTTATGCATTCCTCCATATACTGTTGGGTTTCGATTATGCAATTTTTAATAAAGTTTTTACAGTATATGGAATGTTTCTCTTCCGGGTTTTAATGGTGGTTTTCGTGTATTTTCTGAGGAGGGAAAAGAGGCAACTCAAGGGAGGATTGGTTCCTTGAAGGAACAAAGAGCATATTGACCCACTGAACCTAGGGGGTCATAGATGTCTGGTGACTTTTCCTGAGTGGTGGTGGAGGCGGCACGCTGGTGAAGTGAAACACCTGCAGGAAAACAGCAGACTTTTTTTGCACAATATTTGCATAAGGCACTTTATTTATTCATTGGCATTACAGGGGACATTAGAACAAGCATTACGTTAGATATTGCACTTTATTGTATTGAACTTTTAATGTATTATGACACACAGTTTAGTATAGTAGTAGTATTTTGAGCACTGCACTCTATTACATGTGATTGCACATATAAAGTGCTGTGTATTTAGAGCAAAACTTTTTGAGTACTATTTGTGTTGCACACAGCAGCTCTGTGTATGTTTTCATCTTTTAGTTGAGTTGATAACCCGTAAAACCTATGTGGGTTTCAGAATGCAGGTAGATATGTTTTTCCATGCCGCACCTTTTATAAACTTCTGTAGACGGAAGTGGGATCCAGTCCAGGTGGCTATTATATTTGGATGCTACCTACACTACACTGCTATTTATACTGTATGTGGATTTTAAAGATCCTGGAATGATAGTCTAATAAAGACACAACGTTTTGTTCTTTTTGAGATTACATTTCAGGACTACGTTTTATGGTTTAATAAACTCTCGCATTTTACAACTGCAATTGTCATACTATACTAAAAATACATTTTTACAGAACCACCACCTGTGAATAATATGAAACTCTCCTTAAAGCACATACAGTAAGGGCTCATTTACACTTGCTTCGGCTTCAACACACATTAGCGGCTAGTTTACACTTGCTTCAAAACAAGGCTTCGGACACACTTTGTTAAAGCTCTGTCACTAGATAAGTTGGCTTACAGTCCTGTTTACCCCTTGCTTCAGTGGGGCTTCAAGCGAGCTTTGCCACAGACTTCTATGGAGGCTTCGAAGATGCTTTGAAGCACCACTAAAGCTACATGGGGTATAATTTTTGAAGCAAAAGCAAGGTGTAAACAGGACTGTAAGCTAACCGTTTTATTTAGTGACAGGAGCTTTGACTGGCGTTCAGAGAGCTTTAACAAAGCCTGTTTGAAGCAAGTGTAAACTAGCCATTAATGTGTGTTGAAGCCGAAGCAAGTGTAAATGAGCCCTAAAACCAGTTTTAAAGATGCCTGTAAATCCAGCTTGACATTTTATGAAAAGCATGAGGAGCCGTGATACCCTGCAACTTTGCCGTGCAAATCTCGACCATCTACTGGGGTTGAAAACTTGACTGGTAGTCTTGTTCTTCCTTTTTGGTTCTTCCTTCTACAAAACTATGATTGGCTGCTTTGCGAAGAGTGTTGGACCTGGGTCCAAGCTCTTGACTGTTGAAGACTTGCATAATGGCACACCTAAAGTTTTGGGACTCCTGAGACACGCAGGAAGACATTTGCTGCTGGGTATAGAAACTTGGTGTTACTAAACCCAGGAACCTGTAGTCCCTATATCTGGTCTCCCACAGTACACAAAACATGGAAATACAGCTATTTTAGTAAATCTAAACGACTAAATACCTTTTCTCATCGGCAGTATATAGCAGTCTTGTGGCTTCATACTGCACTGAGCTCAGTGGAGTTTTCATACTGCACTGAGCTGTCCTATCAGGATCCAGGACCAAGGCCGTCTGTCTGGACAGTGCTGATTGGTCCTGTGATCACATGCACTCTCCAAAGGAAAAAAAAAAACCTCTCTAGCAATACACCCTAAACTGAGCATGTGCAGCCTGACTCCAAAGGCTCTGTACTATCCAGACCTGTTTTGGAGTCTGTGGAAGAAGGGGAGGATCAGAGAAGGCAGGATCAAACAGCCTTTTTGCACAATGTGTAGAATTAACCCCTTAGGTTCCACAGTGAATATAACAAGCATGCTTTACTGCATATACAGACTGTTGCCAGTTTAATTGTTTAAAAGGATTACTTCACCAGTATATGATGTTTTAGTTCTATTTCTAGCATGGTGAGCTGAGGTGGCACCTAGCTTCATAAATACCTTTTGATACCCAGACAGTGAGATTACCCTACAATAATCCTTGTTTTTGGAATCCAACCACTTTTGCCTGTTTCTGAACCTTGTGGGTATTCCAACCCATCTTTGCTTGTTCCAGCATATGCTGTTAAATTCTCCATAACCCTATCCTAATTTGTTTAAAAAAAAGGATTTAGGAGATGGCACCTTCCTGTTCCGTTGGTGCAGGATTTTGTCTCCATTTATAAATGTAGCTGAACAAAGCATGCTTCACCAGCAAAATACCACTCGGCAGACATTTTGGCTTCTCCTTCGTATCCAGCAGTCAGCACACACTTTGTTCACTTCTCAAGATATCGAAACTCCAGCATGCACAGTCAAATGGCTCCAGTTGACAGTCAAATGGTTTTGTGTGCCATTGAGAGGGTGACTACACCTGATTGTTTACAAATCGTTTTTAGAAGGGGGGGTGATCCTTTTTCCAACTCAGTGATTCTCTTTGTGAAGTTTTTTTATTTTTATTTTCCTGACATGTTAGTGTTTATATCTTTTTTTACTTGGATGTTATAATGTGCATTGGGTAAATACAGCTGGATGAACATCTGTCTTCATTTCAGGCTGCAAAGCAACAAAATGTGATTTTTTTTTTTTTTTTTTTTTTGTTTTTTTTTTTTTTTTATTTTTTTTTTTTTAAGAGGGGGTAATTATTTTTTATACCAACTGTATATGCATTAAAATAACTATTTTATACTTTCGAATTGTAAGTCCCACAGTACAGGTTACTTGCTGAAATTGTGATTGGTACATATTGGTTACTTAGGCAGCCCATAGATGTCAATTTTCTATTTTATTTTTTGTCCCTACTGAATCGGCTGAATTGTTATCCATGTATGGCCAACTTTACTCCAAATGCCTATCATACCTTCTCTAAATAAATAAGTTGTTTGGATTGCTTTAAAATAATGAAAACTGTTATTTCCAGCCCTCCAGAATGACATGTCCCTTCTATTTCTGAAGCATGTGATTTATAACTTTCTCCCTGTATGCTGCTTTCACCCCCAATCATATTCTGTCTTTTATGGCAGGGTTGAAAGTGATTGGTATAGTAAATGTGAGTAATTCTCAGGTACTGGCATTTTTTTTCAATGTGAGAGGCAGCGTGGAGCCTGAAGGGGTGTTCCCAGATCACCACAAAACAGACAAAAGGGAGAGGCATAGGATGGCACCATGCAGTGACATTGGGATGAAAAATGGAAGAACTTGCTCCTTTATTTGCATCTCAAGAACTTGTTATCAGTTATCAGTTGATCTGGAGTGTACCTTTTCAGCCTACCATCGGTGAACGTTGTTTCTGGTTGCTATGGGTCAGTGCACTTTGCATTTCATCATAGTTTGAGCTTCCTTATTGCTTCACCCCTTCTTGTCTTCCGCATGGAGCAGAAGTCCAGGAAGAATATTTTCACTGTACACTATTTAAAAAGACCCATTCAAACAACGGTCACATGTTTCCTTGTATGAAACGCAACATTTAGGAGGAGAAGAGCCCCTCATGATGACAATAGGTGTGCAGACCCAGGAAATTGGCACATAGATTTCAACTAGGGCCCTGGAGACACACAACAGACTCGTCAGGTGGTTTAAATCTCCAACATTCCTTTTTTCCCTGACTTTTTTTTTTTTTTTATTTGCTACATGCCTGTTCTGAGTCCGGCATGGCTAGGCAACTAGCATTTTTAAAAGCAGGCCAACAGTGGCAGCCTAAATAATTACCCCATGCTTAGTTCTCAGACTCTAGGCTCTGCCCCCCTCCAGGCCGTACTTTTCCAAGTTTAGTGTCCTCACATTGGCCCAGGATCCCAGTACTACTGCAAAGTACGTACTGCCCACTGCTGGAGGGAAGAAGAGCAAACAGAGGGCCCTAATCATCATGTCATCAGAGAGTAGATGTCCAGGGAAAAAATAAAATGTAAATGGGATGAAGGTTGCATTTGTGCGTGGAGTAGATAATGGGGTGCTCTGGGGACGGAGTAGAGGACAGTTGGGATTGAAAAAAACATCAAAGTGCAAAATCTGTAATACAGTGTAATTGTATGTCTGTGTGTACATTGGATTTCACCAAGGAATGCTTTTGCCTTCATAATCTGGGAATGTCTAATGTATGCAAGCCAGGGTCTCTTCTAAGTAATATATAACAAGTCAAAATCTTGGCCGCAGTGGTCAACCGTCAATTACTTTTCCAGATATTATAATAAATTGACCATTTTAGTAGTTTTATACTTAGAAATACAAATTATCTTTCCTTGATCATATTTTCTAAGGCTGTCATTGTGTTCCACAGGCTCCTGGAAGCTGACTCTAAGTCACTGCGAAGTGTTACTGGATCCTGCAGGACCAGCGTCACCTCCCCGGGGCCACCACCTTTGGACCAGGACAGCTGGGAGTTATGGGGACGAATTGTCACCCACTGGGAGGAGTGGACCAGGAGAAAGGAGAAGCTGCTGAAGGTCAGTAAGAGGAGCAGGTTGTTGGAGGCTTCAGTTATGTGGGTCTGGTCAAGAATGCTGCTCTGTGTTCTGCCTGATGGGTTATACACAATAGCAGAGTAACTGGTTACATCGCTGGCAATCATTAACATTGATCATATTAATGCTGTGAGACTGGCACGTTGTACACTAACCCTTACTTGTCCAGAACTCAATGTAAATATATAAAGCAAATTCAGTAATGTGTTCCTTTAAAATCATTAAAATGATTTAAATGCCCAACTCTTGTAAACTGACTACTGGCAATTGTTGTTTTAGCTAAAATGTACCCCCAGCCTGTGAACTAAATAAAAAAGCAGCTCTGGTTGCAGTACTTACCCTCAATCTGGAATAATCCCTTGAAGTACTTCTTTTTTTACCTTTAAAATGCCCTCATTTGTCTGGCTTAAATTATGCCCTATGTGGGATGGAGAACCTAAGATTATGATTTTTTTTTTTTTTTTTTTTTATCCAGGTGTTTTTGTCATTGAGTTGCTTTTCAGTCCCTTTTGTAATTGACACATCACCACCGTACTGCATAGCCAGGAGAAGACCGTATTTTTGTTTTTGTTTTTTTTTATTACAGTTACGGAATTCATTGGTGTCACCTACCCACTCCATAGTGTAGTATACAGTGACACTAAACTCTGATATTAAAAAAAAAATATTCCATTCATGTATGTATGATTAACTCTAAAAATAACTTTTTATCTTTCTCAACCTCCTCCAAATCTTCAAATCCCCCTTTTTTATTGTACATGGAGGCAGAAAAGCACAGTAAGAAACAATTTCATGAAAAATGGATTACAGAGCCATTATAACTAGTGAATGTTTATGGATTCATTTTGGAGAATGATGATACAGTGTAGTATCCCTTCAAACCCACTCTATCATTCAAAAACAAAAATAATATATAAAAAAAAAATACAATCAAGCATGCAGTTGCCCTCTCCGACTTAATTTGCGTTCTCCTGGCCACTCCTTCCAAAGCATTTCGTTCTCCAGGACTTTGATGGCCAGGAGAGGGCATGCAAAATGACCTAGATGGCCTTGTGAAGGGTGCAGCTGCATGGACTCGCTGTCAGTGTATAAAGTGACTGAGCTTTGTATCAGTGGCGCTTTTCATTGGGGGTGGCAAACAACCAAACCCGCCACCCGCTCACTGTCTGTCACTTACGCCATTTAAGTGTCAGGCAGCGGGCATCGCTCCTGTGTCCTCTCCTCCTCCGCGCTTCTCCTCCCATCCTCCTAGGCGTCTAATAGGATCACCTGTCCTTCCAGTCAATCAGGTGATGGGTCTCAAGACCAGCTTCCTGATTGGCTGGGAGGAGGATCAGTGTTTTATAATTGTAAATATTCATTCGCTTTAGTAACACACCTGGGTGGGCTTGGTACGCATGCTCTGTGCCCCGAGCCCACCCTACTTTGAAGTCTATTGGAGCCTCTGGCTCTAATAAGGTGCTTAAAAAAAAACACCCTCCTATTAAAATTCATGCCAGATGCATGGATGGGGGGGGGAGGAGGCGCTTGTGCGCCCTAGGCTGCCCCTGCATTATATACTGGTGCGGTTTAATGCACCATAGAGATTATATGTGGCAAAGTGGCTTTAAGTATGCTACACTATGTGGCGCCTCCACTTTATTATGCTGTTTTTAAAAAAAAGCTTTAGATAAGAAAAGTGGAGGAGTGTGTAAGAGTTTCCAGATCTGGGTTTTTTTTTCTGCAGAGAAATGGGAAATGCTCAGTATAAAGGGTTGGAGCAGGTTATACATAACGGAGTCCCCATTTCACAAGCTCTCCATACATTTTATTATGTAAAGGTCGTATTGTTCTGGTGAGTCATTTGTGTGCACAGTGGGTGAAGTTTTTTGCACAGCTTGCATCATTAGGAGCACAGAGGCGAAGATCTACACAGTACTGAAAGGATCCAAGACTGATGCACTTTAATCATGAACAGTCAATTCATGTTTACATTTCATTGAAGGCATTTCTAAACCTTCCTACCTGCACCCTTGTGTCTTTCACCCGCATAAGATGAACATTGATCATTTAGTTTCATTTTGTCTTTTGTTGCCATGTAAGCACAGCATATAGCAGAACAAATCTTCACATTGCGGTGCCAGAAGTTTCTGTTAATGCATGACCTCTGTCTGTAGTCTAAGAATTCACACTTCCTACATATTCTACAATTCCTGGGTCTCTCACTCTAGTGTTCTGCAGGTTAGAGTGACACAGTAATTAGATCTGACACAGAGACAAACAGGCAGAGCAATTAATGGAGACATCACCATGCAATTGTTCATCACATTAACACTCCCACATTTGTGATGCAACACAGAGGAAATAGCAAGGCATGGATTGGATGCTGTGTGACCCGGAATAAGAAGTTACCAGTCCCTTTAGTGAATGGGGACAAGCTAGGTGAATGAATACATGGACGTAGGAGAATCGATCAGCCATGACACTACAAACTGCAGACACACGTGAGCCCATCATTACAAGGCAAGGCAAACAAACAGCACAGGGAATAGAACGACACTAATGTTTGTTAAACCAAAGAAAACATTTGAAAGTGTACAATGCCTTTTAAATGTCTGTGTTGGTTTTGTTACACTTATTCATTTGTGATCTTTTTTTATATATCTGCCATACTTAAAGAGAATCCTTAAAGCAGCTGTAATGGCAGAAGATTTTTATCTTAATGTATTCTATGCATTAAAATAAAAAGCCTTCTGTGTGTGTAGCAGCCTTCCCTGCCCCCCTAATACTTACCTAAGCCCCATCTCTGTCCAGCAATGTCAATGAGTCCCTTGGCTGTCTGGGACTCTCCCCCCTGATTGGCTGAGACACAGCAGCGGCACCATTGTTTCCCATGCCTGTCAATCAGTTAGCCAATCAGGAGAGAGAGCGGGTGGGGCCGAACAGCAGCTCCATGTCTGAATGGACACACGGAGCTGCAGCTCGGCTTGCGTGCCCCCATAGCAAGCTGCTTGCTGTGGGGACACTCGACAGGAGGGAGGTGCCAGGAGCAGCAAAGAGGGACCCGACAACAGGAGGATCTGGGCTGCTCTGTGCAATACATTACACAGAGCAGGTAAGTATAACATGTTTGTAAAGTCTTATTTGTTTTTTTTAACAATCACTTTAAAGCGGAACTTTACCGCAAAGGGGAAGTTCCACTTTATGTCGTCCTCCTCCCCTCCTCTAGTACATGTGGCACTTTAAAATGTTTTTAGGTACTTAGTTTTGATATGAGCTGGAGTGGGAGCGAGTGCCTATCACCTAGCCGATCTGAGTGGGAGTTCGGCACCGCTTTCTTTACCCACAGCCTTCTAGGACACATCACAGGTTCCAGAAGGCTGCGGCATCATGCACAAAGGGCAGCCACAAGGCTTCGCAGCCGGCTTCCCACAGTAAACATGCTGGAGACCCAAAGACTGGTGAAAAACCAGCCCGGGTGAGGACAACGTTGGATCCCTAAACAGGGTTGTGAGGGGCTGGCATAGTGGTTGGTGGTTATGGGTTATGGGGGGGGGGGCTTGGGGGGGGGGGGGCTTGGGGGCGGGTGAGAGGGGTTTGCAGCTTTGTCAACTTGGGTGGGGGAGGTGGTTGCATCCTGTTACCTCTGAGGGAGGGGGAGAATGTAGCTTATCACCTGGGGGTGTGTGGTGGTTGCAGCCTATCACCTCAGAGGGAGGGGGAGAATATAGTTGCAGCCTATCACCTTGGGTGGGGGTGCAGCCTAGGTTTCACCAGTGTTATGAGATTCCTGTCACCGGCCCGCCTCTCCTCCCTCTTCTTCTTCATGACCACAGAGAGGAAAGAGAGTAGTGGTTCTAGGAGAAGGGGAGCGGACGCCCTCTGGTGGTTAGAGCGAGGCAATGCAGGATGTCCTGGCTTGCTCTGCCCGTTGCCAGCTTCCAGCAGGCCACAGACCGGAACCAGTCCGCAGCCCGGAGATTGGGTCCCCCTTTATAGTATAAATACTTTTTAAGGTCTTGTTTTTATGTTACACAAGATTTGATTTCGCTGGTTGTCCTCTTTATGAGGAAGAAATTGGGTCAACATAAAGATAAATGTTTTGGTCTTATACGTAATACCTGTTCTTTCCTGGTTCCCTGGTTGTATTCCATTTTAAAAGTCATTTAATTCTGGTTAGACAGTGATGCTTCCAAAGCAATGAAGCAAAGGATATTTATATAAATCGGTAGCCAAAGTTGATGTGTGGCTGAAACTTTGTCTAAAATTTCACTTCCCCTTTTAAATTTCCTCAACTAACACCGCACATTAGTGATGTCAATAACCATGCTGACAGTCCGTTTTTAAGCTACGTATATTTATATCAACAGCTGCACAGCCCTCCTATGACAGGCACCCGTGGGCAGCTTTCCATTTTAGCCTGGCACCCATGGTTACATTCAAATTAATAGCATAAAGAGATCTCTACAACATTAAAGTGGTATTAATCCCAAAACCAAAATGTAATGTTGCAGCTAACTAATCATTAGATGTGGTGGCTGCATTAGTTTTATTTTTTTTTTCCTCCCCTTTGTTTTCACCTGATAATCCGGCCAGTAACATACCTCCTGTATTAGAATGCCCCCACTCTGGATGAAGGAGAACAGGGGGCACCTTTGGACAGCAGCATTGTCAGTCTGGGGAGTGAGGGGTATTCGATTTAGATAATAACACTAACAAACTGAGGCCAAACTCCAGCTCACACTTTATAAACAGTTACAGCAGCACAGTTTTTTTTTTTTTGTGATAAAGGCTTTATATGAATAAATAAAAGCTGATCATTGGAAGCACTCATGTCATTGGTAAATGGTTTGTCGTATCCTTGTAACTGATACAATTGGAAGAGAGCTTGTTTTTAAAAAACACTTACTGACCGGATCACCAGGTGAAAATAGTAGAAAGAAAGCCTAAAAAAGAAAATTAAGGCAGCCATCACATCTAAGAATTTGTGCTTGTTTTCACTAGCAGTTAGGGGGGCAGTAAAACCATGTGAGCTGTGTTTTTACTGGCCATATCCACTCACCCTTTAGCTGCAAAGGCAGCGACTGGGGGTGTGCACATGCTATGCTGGTTTGCTTTGTAGCTGTGGCAGGAATTATACCCCCCAAGTAAGTAGGGCAATGCTGCTACTATGCACAGCTCATTTGGCAGAGGAGCAGCAGTCCTTGCTGCAGCTGTAAGGGCCCTTTCACACTGGAGCGGTTTGCAGGCGCTATTGCGCTAATAATAGCGCCTGCAAACCGACCCAAAAGTGCCGCTGCTGTCTCTTCAGTGTGAAAGCCCTCGGGGCTTTCACACTGGAGTGGAGCGCTAGCAGGACGGGAAAAAAAGTCCTGCTAGCAGCATCTTCGGAGCGGTGAAGGAGCGGAGTGTATACCGCTCCTTCACCGCTCCTGCCCATTGAAATCAATGGGACGGCGCGGCTATACCGCCGGCAAAGCACCTCTGCAGAGGCGATTTGCTGTGTTTTTTAACCCTTTCTCAGCAGCTGGCGGGGCTTACAATAGCGGCGCTTTACCGCCGACGCGGCCCCCGCCCCAGTGTGAAAGGGCCCTAAATGAGTCCTTAAAGTGATCTTGCATTGTGTGGTCATCTACCTCTTTTCTTTTCTTTTCTTTTCTTTTCTTTTCTTTTCTTTTCTTTCTTTCTTTCTTTCTTTCTTTCTTTCTTTCTTTCTTTCTTTCTTTCTTTCTTTCTTTCTTTCTTTCTTTCTTTCTTTCTTTCTTTCTCTTTCTTTTTCTTTTTCTTTTTATCTTTCTTTTTCTTTTTATCTTTCTTTTTCTTTTTATCTTTCTTTTTCTTTTTATCTTCTTTTCTTTCTTTTTCTTTTTATCTTCTTTTCTTTCTTTTTCTTTTTATCTTCTTTTCTTTCTTTTTCTTTTTATCTTCTTTTCTTTCTTTTTCTTTTTATCTTCTTTTCTTTCTTTTTCTTTTCTTTCTTTCTTCTTCTTCTTTTATTTCATTTTCTTTCCTGGGTATTTATTACTATGTTTTCCTTACAGGAGCTAATTCGGAAGGGGATCCCACATCACTTCAGAGTCATAGTATGGCAGATGTTGTGTAACGCAACAGACATGCCAGTGAAGAAGCAATATGCCGACCTGCTGAGAATGTCCTCACCCTGCGAGAAGCTGATCCGCAGAGACATCGCTCGAACCTACCCTGAACATGACTTTTTTAGGGGACAGGACAGCTTGGGGCAGGAGGGGCTGTTCAATGTCATGAAGGTAATGCTGTTATTTTGATGTTGTTACATGTGCCGTCTCCCAATTCCTGTTTTTCCCTGGTGCTCTGGCAATCTGAACGAATTACACAACATGTTCTGGCTGTCCTGTTGTCTAAGTATAGAGAAGCACATGCATAGACATTTTGCAACTATTTGCACATCTTTTTCCATTACAGGGTGCAATCTTTGGTAGGTTGATTATTGCCATCTGTATCCCCACTGGGGAGATTTGCCCCTCACTATCTGCCCAGTGACCACATTGAATATCTAGTATGGTAGGTGTAGGAACTTTACATGTACAGCTTGAATCACAAGACTGCATAGTCTTCAGTAACGCTAGATTCAGAACGCCAAATGTATGGGGTTATGAAATATTCAGCTGTTGTGAGATTTCCTCTGAAGCATAAGGAAGTAAACCCTTAGACCGTTATGTGAAAAGACATCCAGAGAATCGAAATTAAAGTGGTATTCCAGCTTAACACTAACAATGCTTAAAAAATGACCAACCAAATAATAAAATAAGTTGTGTATGTATGCTTACCTATTTTCAGTCTGGTTTGGTCACGTGATCCCTTGTATCAGCAGTGAGCCGTGCCTACAGGGGAATAAAGAGTGCCTGACAATGATTGGGAATTCTGGGACGCTCTCGTATCCCAGCCGTTGTTGGCGCCCCCTCCTCTCTCCTGCAGCTGTCACAGCTGTGTACAAGTTCCCCCATTCTGTACAAATGGGGGAACTTGTACACACATCATTGTGAATATTATTAAAAGAGAAGTATGGGAACTAAAAAAAACCCAAAATGAACATTTATACTTGCCTAGGTTGATGCAGCATCGATCCATGCTGCATGTGTGCCCTGCTGGCTCTAAGACCAAGAACTGAGCGATCAAAGAACTCTCATCACTCAGTTCTCAGTCTTTAGTGAGCAGAGAGCTGGTGACTGTCTGCTCTGCCACTCCAGCACTCACTGGAGCGTTGGGCTGAGGAGGTGGCGGGAGCGGCTGGCTCGGGCTCTCAGCAGCTCGCTGCCATTTCAGGCATCCAGACTTTAAAGTCTGGTTCTTTCCTGAGCCTGGACCGGCTGAGTGACGTAGCCCCTGTTTATTGACACCGGATCACAGGAGTGCAGAATGAAGTTCACGCCTGTGAGGAGTATAGTCAAAATAGCTTTGGACATTCTTAACAGTTCTTTTAGTGTTTGACCACACCAGGTACTGTACATTGGGTTGTGCTGATCAGCATTGATCTGTGATGCCATACAAAGAAAATAAGGGGCCCTTTATGCTGACAACTGTTGAATGACAGAGAATAGGGTTGTGATCGTAGCGATGGGACTTCCCGTATTTATTTTAGTAGCAATAAATGTGCCATTTTATTTCTATACGCATACCAAACTCATTCAAGTTCTCGGTATTCTAAAAGAGTTGACATTTATAAATAAGCCTATTTAAAAACCACATTGAAACAATTCTTGGATAAATAAGACCTCTCAGTCTTACTAGACTTTCAATCCAGAATATTAAATGGGTTAAAAAATCTCCTTTGATGCAGCAGCCCCCCTAAGCCCCCCTTTTACTTACCTGAACCCGGTCTGTCCAGCGACAGGAGTGAGCACACCAGCTCCAGCTGATGTCTCGGGTCCTGTTTGGATAGATTGAAAGCAGCGCAGCCATTGGCTCCCGCTGCTGTCAATCAAATCCAATGGCGTGGGAGCCGGGGGCGGAGCTGAGTCCTGCTGTCTGTGTCGCTATATGCAGCAGCAGGGCACGGTAGCGCGCCAGCACCAGGGAGAGCGGCTCTCCAACAGGGCACTGGAGAAGAGGAGGAGCCAGGAGCGCCGCTGAGGGACCCCAGAAGTGGAGGATTGGGGCCACTCTGTGCAAAACCAACTGCATGACATGTTTTTTTTTTTTTTTTTTTTTTTTAAACAAACTTTTACATATCCTTTAAATTGGCACAGTCCTCTTAAGGAATATGTTTGCAGCTGTGCCAAGTAACTTTTACATTTTTCCCAGATATTCCGGTATCATTACTTCCTTGTACAAGACTCACAGTTCTTATGTTATTTTGTGCAGAGAAGGAATATTCCTAGGAGTTGAAGTTAAACTCTAGGCAGATATAAATGACACAAATTAAAATGTTTGTTAACTAAAAAAAAAAAAAAAAAAAATAGATACTGTTTTTTTAAAGCATGTTATACAGCACAGTACTTGTGCTGTGTGATTTGGCCCCCCTGTAACTAAAATTCTTCTTTTATAAATATCGTTTTTCTTATCCCCCATCAGCGGTCACGTGACCGCCCGGCGCTGTCTTCCTCCGATGTTTGTATTACAGAGGGAGGTCACGTGACCGCTTGGCAGACGTCAGAGGGGGAGCTCAGCCCCTTCCTCTGTAGTACATCGAAGGAAGACCGCGCCGGGTGGTCATGTGACCGCTGATCAGGGATAAGAACGGTATTTATAACAAGAATTTTAGAAAATGACATATAGTATATACATCGTGTAATTCTAGCAGAGTGGCTGTGTGCACTGCCTTAACAAAAATTTTAATGCAGCTCTGTAATCATTAAAGTAGACTTCCGACCTACACCCAATTACTCTTAAAAATGCTCCCTCTTCCCCCTCCTAACACCCATACTGACTAACCTGTGTAAGAAAGATGTACATACTTTGACAGACCCAACCAGGACAGAGGATTTTGGAGGGGACTGCAGGATAGCCACTGGCCTACTGACTATGGGCCCTGACTTTTGAAGGGGCTCTATTCTTGGGAGGTGTGTGCCTGGGGGACCCTTGGATTGGTTTTGCTTCGGATTCAGGTCCGTGTCTCCCCAAAACACACAGACTCTGGGAACCTAGGAGCTCTGTGGGGCCTCTGTGCCCAAACCAGCAATGACTGCTTTACCCCCCCAGACTCCGATGTTAATATAATCAGCTCAAAACAACCGGATGCTGGGGTCTCCTACTATAACCTGTTTATTAAGGTGTCTCTCGCTCATGGTATAATGCCCCCATTGTGTGCCTTCTAGGTGTGAATTTCCATTGTTAATTAAGTCTCCTGTTGTTGCTATCTGTCTGCTAGTATTGTGTCCACTTCACCTTGTTCTAAAACTAGGGGGAAGGTTTAGGTTTATGTTAATTAGATTACTGTTTTTTTAGATCACTGTTTATGTCAGTTGTTCATTAGATGTACTGACATTACTGTTTATAGTTTGCATTGTTTAGGATAATGTGACCAAGCTCTTTCCTGATTGTGTATGGTATATATTCTGTGTGAGTTTACAGTAATATCAGTTCCAGTTTGCACCTAAGCTAGTGTCGACTATTTCTTGGGTGCAATTCTCAGCTATAATACCTGGTTCCAGAGTGGAGTAAGCTGTATCTTGGCGGAGGCACTCAGGCAGTCTTTCACACTTACCTATTTTTCAGGACACTCTGGACCTGTTATGTGATTTCCTGTGTCAGCCAGCGGTGGCCGCAGGGGAGAGGAAGGAACGCAGATAACGGATGTGCAATAGAAGCCTGTGAGTGAAGTCACTGCTTCTAGATTTCCCAGCCATTGTCAATCGCTTTCTCCGATCTCCTGCAGCTGCTGCTAACCAACACAGGGGATCATGTGACCAGACCATTACAGGCTGAGAATAGGCAAGTAACACAGGTTAGTCAGCTTAGGAGGGGGGGGGACATATTTAAGAGTAGTTAGGTTGAGGCTGGAATTCCACTTTAATACATCATTAAATGTATTTTAGAAATGCAAGCATTTTAAGTACCTAAATTTAAGCTGTTCTTAGCCTCTTGTAGTCTCTGTACAGCAGGCCTGGCATGTGAGAGCAAGAAGCAATAGAAGGAGCCAGTCAGAACATGTGCTGAAATGTTTAGATTTTCAGTGTTGATTTTCGATAAATGTGGCAGAACAGGCAAAGATTATGACCTGTAATATGTAGATATGTCGTTTTTTCTTCTACAGGCATATTCACTGATAGACCGGGAAGTGGGTTACTGCCAGGGCAGTGCCTTCATTGTGGGCCTTCTTCTTATGCAGGTAATTGTCCAGATTCTAAAGATCATATACAGAAGCCTCATTTCGCATACATTATATTTGGACTGTATTGTCATCTATACTAAAAATCCTGTTGTATAAAAATTATCTAGGTCAGTGGTTCTCAGCCTTCGAGAGACCAGGGCCTGGTAAATTCCTCCAAAACTTTTCATGCCTCAAAAAAAAAAAAAAAAAAATGTAAAATTAAAAAAAAAAAGGATTACAGCGCCCAGGGTAGAATAGCCCCTCGATTCATCGTCCAATACCCCAGTTGTCCGGTCTGAACCTGGAGTGGCATCAGCAGCTGTCGGGGCAGATAGGAAGCCACATCCCAGCAGGTGGGAGGCCACTGCCCCATGATAGAGAAACACTAATCTAGGTTCAGTAGACCCATTACAGTCTGATTGTACAGTTTCTGAATATAATTTTATATAAATATATATAATCTTGTGAATCGCATCCCTGTATTCATAGCCATTTTCATCCAGGGGACATTCTGATACATGATCATAAACATAGGATACTGTCATAAGAATACAGTTTGGTGGCATGGACTTCCTTTTGGTTGTCCTTCCCCTGGTAGGACTGTTCACTGTACCTCTTTCCCCTTGTGTTTTCCATCTGCCATTTTTAGGAGTATGGTGAACATTTTGGACACAATGTACTAATATGTTGGAACAAGGAAGCAACCAGTTATGATGTAGATCAGTTACCCCACTTGTGGAAACTCTGGAGCATAATACTAAAAGCAATAAAAAAGGACCTATACAATTGTGTTATCTATATGGGATGTGGTTGGGCAAATTGTTTACACTTTGTAGACTTTGAAGACCAAATGGCCGTCCAGGTTATTTCTTGGAGGCAGCATTGACCCAACTGGGGGAATTGGGTTGCCATCTTCTGGGCTATTGTCCGCAATGTGTGCATTTTAACTATGGCTGGATTTTTCTTGGTGACATATGGTAAATAATGCATACAGTGTTACTGTCCTTAGGAAGTGGCTGATGTAGTCTACAAAACTCGTCGAGAATCATCCTTTCTCCCTCACTGCGTACATGGAAGATTTGTTGATATGCTTGTAGATAATTGAATTGTGTGATTATTATTCAGGAGGGATAATGAGTGACAGGATGAAACTCTATACATTTTTTTTTGCTTTGTGTTTAATAATACCTTTTTAACAAAACTCTTTTATGGAGGATAAAAAAAATTATTAATTTTATGAATGATTATTGTGCTTTGGTACCTAAGAAGTCCTAAATTATTATGTTGTTGCTGTCATTTCTGGGATGTTGGTATCTTTCCTATAATGGATCAGTTACTCTCCCGAGGTTCCTGTTTTTTCTCTTAATCATCTGATTTGCCTTTTAATTTGCTGGGGATCTATGGGGATCCAACTCTTTTTGGGATCTCATATCCATAAAAAACTGATTTTACCAGAAAAATTGACATATTGGGGCTGTGCATTAAAACTGTACAATGGAAGATGTTGTCACTGGCAACCAATCTGTTACTCCTTTTAATGAATCAAAATATTAAAGTGGTTGTAAATCCTTACAAATATTTGGTCCCCTGCTGATTTTGTATGTTTGTCCACTGACAAAGAAATGATTAGTCTATCATTTTTTTAGTAGGTTTATTTTAACAGTAAAAGACAAAATAACCACATAAATCCAGAAAAAAACACATTTAAAAAAAGTTATAAATTGATTTGCATTTTAATGAGTGAAAAATGTATTTGATCCCCTATCAATCAGCAAGATTTCTGGCTCCCAGTTGTCTTCTTTACAGGTAACAAGCTGAGATTAGGAGCACTCTCTTAAAGGAAGTGCTCTTTATCTTGGCTTGTTACCTGTATAAAAGACACCTGTCCACTGAAGCAATCAATCAGATTCCAATCTCTCCACCATGGCCAAGACCAAAGAGCTGTCCAAGGAAGTCATGTTTTGCGAAGGGGTCAAATACTTATTTCACTCATTAAATGCAAATCAATTTATAACTTTTTTGAAATGCGTTTTTTTTTATTATTTATTTGTTCTGTCTCTCACTGTTAAAATAAACCTATCATTAAAATTAGACTGATCATTTCTTTGTCAGTGGGCAAATGTACAAAATTAGCAGGGGATCAAATACTTTTTTCCCCTCACTGTACATAAGTTGTACCTGTCTATCTGCAGTCTTCTCTTCTTTTACATCTGTTTAAAGTGCTGAATTCATAAGCTTGTCTGAGAGTTCAGCAAAAAGTGGATGGGTAGCTGAAGTTACACACTGCAGAGCTCAGTGGGGAGAGGTCTGAGAGCTGATTGGAGTGAAGGGACACACCCCCTTCACACAGCACACAGGAACAGAGCTGGGGCTGTCAATCTGCTGGAGGTCCCTCCCCGGTCACAATTTTTCTCTTGGTGTCAGGAAAAATTGTCAGAAGTGATTCATGCTGATGGCAAAGGAACAAATCAGCAGATAGAAATTAGACACTTAGTGCTCTGAATTGAGGCAAGTACACACTATAGAGGGATATGTTTTGTTCATATTTCATGTCTGAGGTTTACAACTAGATTTTCACCGATACTAGTATCGGTGGCGATACTGAGCATTTGCCTGAGTACTTGTACTCAGGCAAATGGTCCGATGCTTGATCCGATACCTGGGCAGTCAGGGGATGATTGGTGGGGGGAGTTACAAGCACCGATCCCCATGTATAGATTTCAATGAAGCAGCTGACAGACGCTTCTCCTCCTCCTCCTCCTCCTCCCTTTCGCAGCTTTTAGCTGCTTTATTGAAATCTATACAGGGAGATCAGTGCTTATAATACCCCCCACCGCCGCACCAATCACCCCTGACTGTCCCTGTATCCTCCTCCAGCCCCCCTCTGTGTCCTCTATTCTCCTCCAGGTTCCGCCGTGCTCCTATCATCCCCCTCTGTGCTCGGCTTCTCCGGTGCCCCTCTCTGCTCGGCTTCTCCGGTGCCCCTCTGTGCTGGGCTTCTCCGGTGCCCCTCTGTGCTGGGCTCTTCCGGTTCCCCTCTGTGCTGGGCTCTTCCGGTCCCCCTCTGTGCTGGGCTCTTCCGGTCCCCCTCTGTGCTGGCCTCTTCCGGTCCCCCTCGGTGCTGGGCTCTTCCGGTCCCCCTCGGTGCTGGGCTCTTCCGGTCCCCCTCGGTGCTGGGCTCTTCCGGTCCCCCTCGGTGCTGGGCTCTTCCGGTCCCCCTCGGTGCTGGGCTCTTCCGGTCCCCCTCGGTGCTGGGCTCTTCCGGTCCCCCTCGGTGCTGGGCTCTTCCGGTCCCCCTCGGTGCTGGGCTCTTCCGGTCCCCCTCGGTGCTGGGCTCTTCCGGTCCCCCTCGGTGCTGGGCTCTTCCGGTCCCCCTCGGTGCTTTTCTCCTCCGGTCCCCCTCGGTGCTTTTCTCCTCCGGTCCCCCTCTGTGCTCCTCCACCCCCTTTTGTCCTCGATCTGTCAGGATGGAGAGCGGAGGAATCTGTCATTTACCGGCTCCTTCCTTTTCCGAATGAACAGAGTCGGTGATCACTGCCTCTGTCCATTCATAACTGAGCATTCTAAACTGTGTTTACGATGCTTCAGTTTATGAATAGAGAGCAGTCTGTCTCCTGTCCATTCATTTTCAGTGCAGGCTGCAGAGAAAGGGACTGGGGAATATGTGTCCTCAGTCCCTTTCCCTGTCTCAAAGGGGAGAGGTCAGGGGTCTGTTAAGACCCCAGATATCTCACCAAAGCCCCCCAACAGGGCTGATAAAAAAAAAAAATTATGAAAATAAAAAAAATTTAAGAATTGTAATAAATATGTAAAAGATTAAATTGTAAAAATTTCCTCTTTGCCTCTTCTCCGGCCCCTTTTAATTCTGCGAGTAACACTGATACAATGATTTCAATGCAGCTCTCTGATTTAATACACTATGAATGAGGGGTGTGGCGGTGAGGGCTCCTTATGAGGCGGGGTTATGATGCCCCGCATTCATAGCAAGTACTCAAGTCAATCATGTGATGAAAAAGTAGTGCGGCGGGCTTCTCCACAGTGACTTCAAATATTGTAA
This sequence comes from Lithobates clamitans, assembly GCA_037952925.1. Classification (NCBI taxonomy): domain Eukaryota; kingdom Metazoa; phylum Chordata; class Amphibia; order Anura; family Ranidae; genus Lithobates; species Lithobates clamitans. Next base: position 5,233,468 of record JBBGZY010000124.1, read on the forward strand.
CTTGAGATGCATTTTTAATTTCTACCATGCTTGGGGTGCATTTTATTATAAAAATAATCGCTGCAAACAAGAATTATTTCACCAGTGTTAAGGAATCGGCCCCATTGACACCTGGGACTCCATTGTAATGGTATCTGAAAGTCAGAAATTTAGTGTAATCTAATAGTCTTTAAAATAACCTGTTACATGTAACCTCACTCTCTTATTACTTTTCATCTTTTTGTGATTTACGGTTTTTCCCTGTCAGATGCCGGAGGAAGAAGCGTTTTGTGTGTTTGTGCGTCTGATGCAGGAATATAGGTTACGGGAACTCTTTAAACCCAGTATGGCTGAGCTGGGCCTATGTATATATCAGCTGGAGTATATGTTACAGGTACGTTCTTTTGACTTCTGTCCTAAATAAAATAGTACTAATTGACATTAAGCCTATTAAAGGTTTTGCAAATTCTAACAATGAATTGAAGTGCACATGTCATTTTGCAGCGGATGATATTCTGCAAAGGATTTGAGAATTATGAGAAATTCTGTAATAATTATTACAGTGGTGTCAGTGTCCACCACATTTACAAGTAAGCACTGTGCTTGCAGGTTAGATTGTGAAAAAGTTTGTCCATTGTAACATTGGTATATGAAATAAAAATAAAAATCTACAGCAATGTTAACCAATTTCCAACTGCCCTATAGTTTTACCGCTACAGGGCGGCTGCACTGCGCAGGATTGTGTGTGTGTGTGTGTGTGTGTGTGTGTGTGTATGTATGTATGTATATATATATATATATATATATATATATATATATATATATATATATAATCCTGCACTTTTGGGTATCGGGGCGCGAGTGTGTGCCACCGGTGGCTCGCTCTCACTGTGATTCTACACAGCGGGAGCCGATCTGTGTGTCCTGTGGACCCAATGTCTGCCAGCACCCGCCGATCGTTCGGTACACAGACAGAACGGCGATCTGCCTATGTAAACAAAGCATTTTTTTTTTTAGCACTGATCACTGTTTTAGTGTCGCTGGTCCCCAAAAAGTGTCACTTATTGTCAGATTTGTCAGCCGCAATGTCGCAGTCCTGCTAAAAATCGCTGATCGCCGCCATTACTAGTAAAAAAAAAAAAAAAAAAATCCATAAATCTATCCCTTGCGCAAACCAATCAATATACGCTTATTCGGATTTTTTTTTTTTTTTAGCAAAAATATGTAGCAGAATACATATTGGCCTAAATTAATGAAGAAATTTAGATTTTTTTCTACTTTTTGTTTTATTGGATATGTTTTATAGCAGAAAGTGAAAAATATTGTTTTTGTTTTTTTCAAAATTGTTGCTCTTTTTTTTGTTTATAGCGCAAAAAAAAAAAAATCGCAGAGGTGATCAAATACCACCAAAAGAAAGCTCTATTTCGTCTCTCCACTCCAAGCATAGAGGGAGATATTTGCTGATGTGATCACTTTACATGTCAGAATCATAACTAGAACTCAGGGGCCATTAAGGGCGCAAGGCCGTCTCCCTTATCCATGCGTCCACCCCCTTTCAGGACACCGGTGCATGGATTCCAGTGAGGAGGGCTGTTTTTTTTTTTTTTTTAAGCACTGAATAAAGCCAGAGGCTCTAATAGGCTTCAATATAGGCCTGTCTCGGGTCGCAGAGAGTGCGCTCCGAGCCCACCCAGGTGTGTTACAGCCAATCAATATTCACTGTTGTAACACTGATCCTCCTCCCGGCCAATCAGGAAGCCGGTTTTGACACCTGATTGGCTGAAAAGACAGGCGATCCTATTGGACGCCTAGGAGGAGGGGGGGAGCCACATATGCAGAGAGGACACATGAGCCCGCAACCCGCCACCCGTATGAGCCCGCAACCCGCCGGGGGGTGCCGCCGACCGTCAGGTGTGGGGGGGTTTGGTCTTAATTGATGGCGGCTCCTAGTAGGGAACACATTTCCCTGATGTCCATGGTGTAATTCCATTGCAAGCCCTCAGGCAGTGGGGACACCCCCTCTGCCACATTTATGAAAATTGCCAAGAAGGGGGGCCATGTGGTCACATGGCCCTGGAATAATGATTGAATTAAAGGTATAAAAAGCATTTAAAATAAAAATCTATGTAATGTATAGAACATTTATTGGAAGAGGACAATATGCTTTTACTTTAAGGCCTCACCCATAATGTGTATTTCACAGGACCAGCTCCCGGAGCTGAATCTACACTTCCGTTCTCACTGTTTCCACACATCCATGTATTCCTCTTCCTGGTTTTTAACCCTGTTTCTCACCACCTTCCCCCTGCCTGTGGCGACACGTATCTTTGATATCTTCATTTATGAGGTAAGTGGCACCCCTTATTATTTGGTATTAGATGGAAACCTTATGCTAGACTTTTTTTGTCATGTATTATTTTGTCACTTTTGCAGGGACTGGAGGTCATATTCCGAGTAGGGATGGCAATACTGACTGTAAACCAGACGGAGCTCATGCAGCTGGACATGGAAGGGATGTCACAGGTAGGGACTGTCGGCTGCTTTGTATAATACATGGACAAAGGGTTAAGAAGCCAGTCTACATCCACACAGTAGCAATATATACACTCACCAGCCACGTTATTAGGTTCACCTGTTCAATTGTTTGGTACCACAAATTGCTACTCAGCCAATCACCTGGCAGCAACTCAATGCATTTAGGCATCTAGACCTGGTGAAGACAACTCGCTGAAGTTCAAACTGAGCATCAGAATGGGGAAGAAAGGGGATTTCAGTGACTTTGAACGTGGCATAGTTGGTGCCAGACGGGCTGGTCTGAGTATTTAAAAAACAGCTGATCTACTGGGATTTTCACATGCAACCATCTCTAGGGTTTACAGAGAATGGTCCGAAAAAGAGAAAATATCCAGTGAGCAGCAGTTGTGTTGAACGAAAATGCCTTGTTGATGTCAGAGGAGAATGGGCGGACTGGTTTGAGATGATAGAAAGGCAATAGTAACTCAAATAACTACTCGTTACAGCCAAGGTATACAGAAAACCGTCTCCGAATGCACAACACATCAAGCCTTGAAGCAGATGGACTACAGCAGCAGAAGACCACACCGGGTGCCACTCCTCTCAGCTAAGAACAGGAAACTGAGGCTACAATTTTCACAGGATCACCAAAATTGGACAATAGAAGATTGGAAAAACGTTGCCTGGTCTGATGAGTCTCAATTTCAACTCTGACATTCAGATGGTAGGGTCAGAATTTGGCGTAAACTCGTGAAAGCATGGATCCATCCTGCCTTGTATCAGCGGTTCAGACTGGTGGTGTAATGGTGTGGGGGATATTTTCTTGGCACACTTTGGGCCCCTTAATACCAATTGAGCATCTTTTAAACATCACGTCCTACCTGAGTATTGTTGCTGACCATGTCCATCCCTTTATGACTACAGTGTTCCCATCTTCTGATGGCTCCTTCCAGCAGGATAATGCACCATGTCACAAAGATCAAATCATCTCACCACTGGTTTCTTGAACATGACAATGAGGTCACTGTACTCCAATGTCCTCCACAGTCACCAGATCTCATCCAATAGAGCACCTCAATATGGACCAATCCTAGAGCATGTCAATATGGACCAAAATCTCTGAGGGATGCCACAAAGATTTAAGGCAGTTCTGATGGCAACAGGGGGTCCAACCCGGTACTAGGAAGGTGTACCTAATAAAGTGAATGGTGAGTGTATTTCAAAGCTAAGTGGAAAAGTCCTTGCTGCTTATTAGAGGGATCTTGTTGCTATGTCAAAAGAGTGAAACAAAGGCATCCTGTTTTATTTATAGTGAGATACTCATGAGGCCTATTCTCTTCTAAATGGGTGAAGATATTGCAGCATTCCTTATTAGAACACTTGAGATTGCGTATGTGGCTATAATGAGATCCTCCCATTCAGGAATTTGTGAAGATATGATAAAACAAATAGGTGTTTCATTAGAACAGGGGTCGGCAACCTCGGGCCGCACCTGACCCACCACCACTAGATGTCCGGCCTGTCAGTGCCCGCGATTAATTCACGGGCACCCAGTTCGTGGACATTTCCGCCGCTGTCCTCTTCATTGTCCTTTCTACATCAGTTTCTCTAAGAGAAGCATTTTCTAACTCCAAACTCTAGATGGCGCTGTAATATCCTACATGCCATGGTTCAAATGTATCAATAGCTCAATTTATAGTTCATCCCTATTGACCTAGCTCTGGGTCCAATATTTGAAAAAGCTCCCCCAAAACAACGACAATTAAAAATGTGTACTTTCCCCATTGTGTTAGAAGACAGCATGTGCAAACATTGTTCCAATGGTATTTGTTTGAGAGAACTGTTGTTTACTCCTAAAAAATAACAAATCTGTTTAAGAGCCGGTTCACACAGGGGTGGCACGACTTACAGCACGACTCACAGAGGCGACCTGCACACGACTTCAATGGCGGCTTGCAAAATGACTTCTGTATAGAAGTCAATGCAAGTCGCCTGAAGTCGCCCCCAAAGTAGTACAGGAACCTTTTTCTAAGTCGGAGAAACTTGAGTCGCTCCTATTAGAACAGTTCCATAGTACAGAACGGGACGCGACTTGTCAGGCAGCTAAGTCGCCTGACGACAAGTCGCCCCTGTGTGAACCGGGTCTTAGTCTGAAACATCACAGAACTTATAGCACAATCATCTAAAGAGTATTATTTTCTTAACAAAAATCAAGTTCCACTTTAAGTCTCCATTCACACTTGTGTGCCCTTTCATACCACTTTTGGATGCTAAAGTCACATGACAAATCACACCCCATGTTTTTCAATGACTACCGTTCAAATATGTGCAACTTAATTCGCAGTGACTTTAAAAAGGTTCCTGCACTACTTCGGTCCAACTTTTATGCGACTTGTGTGCCACAGACTGCAATGTAAACCCTCAAACGTCGCATTAAAGTCTCACCTGAATGTTATGCATGCAGCAGTAGTGCAGCAGTTGTCCATTATCATTGGTCAAAACCAAAGTGGCATCCAAGCCGCACCCACCCAAAGTTGGGTCAAAGTGTCACTCCAAAGTTGTGCGACTTTGCAGTCATACAGGTGTGAATAGAGCCTTATGGTCTGTATTAGCGGGCTTTTGTTTGTCAGAACTGCGGATAAACATCTATGGGAATGCAACACATGCTTTGAAGTAAGTCAAGTGCAGGTCAGAAATCCAAATGACCTCAAACATCTGAAACTGATGTCAAAGCATGCTGCAATTCCCATTGGCACAAGCCCAAAGCCCGCCAACACAGGACTTAAAAGACCAGCAAGACTCTGGAAAGCAAATGGTCAGTATCTGTATAGTGAGAGGTCCGCATGTTCATTTACAAGGCCTCTATTAGTGATCCATCTGTTAAATATATGCTTATTGAAAGACTAAAGCATAATAAGGGATAAGTTCATCTTTCCTAACATGTTGCATGCAAGAACGGACTGGCACCTGCACCTCCCTGATCCCCGATTTGACAGCTAGCGAGGATCTGCTGACCGCTGGTGCAATGCTTTTGCAGGTTCTAAATAAATAAATATGCACCTTTTTTTTTTTTTTTTTTTTTTTACTTGCAAAAAAGTGTGCTTTTATTTTTTTCTAAAAAGTGAACTTCTCCTTTAAATACAAAATATGTGTACTGAGACATCTTGATCGATGCAGTTATCCACAGATATTGCAGCCAATGCAGTCCAACCAGTATTTCTCTTCTGTTGACCTAAGATGTATTGCAGATCCCATGGAACCAAAGTTTAATTTCTGCATATTTTCAGTATTTTCAGAAGGTTATCCCACACCAGTTTGACAGCTGCCCCGATAAACTGATCCTCAAGGCCTATCAAGTCAAGTACAATCCAAAGAGAATGAAGCGGTATGAAGATGTGATTGAGCTATTAATGGGGTAACTTGTTTCTCTAGAGTAGGCTTTAAAGCTGAAATATTCTGTCCTTCCCTATTTAGACTGGAAAAAGAATATGCTGCTATTAAAAGTAAGGAGATGGAGGAGCAAATTGAAATCAAGGTGAGTACCTACTGGAAATGACCAAATGTGTTGTTAATCCCATTCGCAGTCTGTAGGTTAGCATTCTACACAATGCTACATCAATCTACATTCCAGCATTGAGAGTGTGCAGCACTGCGTGCACCTAGCTTTCAGGACACACTATCACTGACCGTGCTACTAGTCTCAAAGTCTAAAAGTTATCGCGTCTACAAACTATGGGATAGATTTAGGGACTTTTATTTATTTATTTTTTTTGTTTGTTTTTACTAGTAATGGCAGCGATCTGCGATTTTTAGCGGGACTACGACATTGCGGTGGACAAATCTGACCCCAAATGACACTTTTTTTGGATCCAGTGACATTATTACATTGATCAGTGCTATAAAAATGCACCGATCAATGTAAAAATGACACTGGCAGGGAAGGGGTTAACACTAGGGGGCGATCAAGGGGTTAACTGTGTTCCCTAGAGGTGTTCTAACTGTAGGGGGGGTGGGCTACCAGGGACATGACAGAGATCACTGTTCCCGATGACTGGGAACAGTAGATCTCTGTCATGTCTCCTGTCAGAACGGGAATCTGCTTGTTTACACTGGCAGATCCCTGTTCTGCCTCTGTACTAGGCGATCGCGGGTCGCCGTTGGATATTGAGTCCGCTCGTGCAGCGTGAGCGAGAGTGTGCTCCTGGCCCGCAATTACGCCTGCGTGAGCAGCCGTACAGCTACAGCGATTCGAGCAGGAGAGCCGAGCTGCCGCCGTATAACGACATTGGCTGGTAGGCAAGTGGATAAAAAAAAAAAATATGTGTATTATATATAATGTGTGATATGAAAAGTACCCATAGGATTTGTAACGACACCCCGAGTATGAATGGGGTTAAAGTCGTTTAGGACATTCCCTTCCCGAACACCAAGGCAGCTACCGAGCACTCCGATCAGCTGAACAAGAAACCCATACGATTAACTCTCCCCCCAAATACGAGACAAAGCTCTGTCTTGAGGGTCAACCAGGAATCAACTCCTTTATTATCGCACATGGACACAACAGATAAAATAACTTGGAAAAGAGGGTGGGTTAAACTGTCCAATGACAATAGACACACAAGTCAGGTGTGTTCAAACTTATCAGTAAACAGTCTTATCAGCAGGGGGCTGCTGGAGTAATCCCCCCTCCCTCCATTGAGATAAACATCCCAGAATTTCAGACACAATAGAACATTGGAGTACAGCCCCACCCCAAACTAGCACAGCAAATAGTACACAACACAATGAGGCAGCACACTTTATATATACAGCATTGAGTCTGACTAGCACAGATCATAGTGGGGTTCTCATTCACCTTTTGCCCCTATTAGTGACTCCCAACACAATGGCATATTGTGTTGGACAGGGTCCCCAGAGTCTGTGTGTCTTGGGAGACATGGATCTGAATCTAAAGTAATGCCACCTCAATGGTGCTCACAAAGAGCACCATTCCCCCAAATGCCAGGGCCCATAATCGGTTGGCAAGAGGCTGGCATTCAGTCCCCTCCAAAAGCCTCTGTCCCGGCTAGGTCTGTCACAGGATTATATCTGTGTACATGGCGTATAAAGCTGCTCCTAAATTGGGTCTGAGCATCTAGGTGTCAATCTCTGGTCATGAAGGAGTTGGGTGTGTTATTAAAGCAGTATGATATATATAAATTATAGAAGATAAAAGCATATAGAAGGGGAAAAAAAGCTGTCTTTTTTTTTTTTTTTTTTTTTTTTTTTTTGCCAGTAGTCCTAATAGAATGAAATTGTAGAGTGTGGTCCTTTGAAATGTAGACTAGAATGGGCTGAAAAGTAAATGGAGCAGAGCCCTTCTAACTCTCTTGTCTTTTCTTGCCTTGTATTGTAACTGTACTGTCTGCCTAGATTTTGAAAAGTACTGTACAAACTGTTGGTGCTATAGAAATCCTGTATAATAATATTTATAATAATGTTCCTCTAGATCAGGGGACTCAAACTGATGGCCATCCAGCTGTTATGGAACTACAAGTCCCATCATGCCTCTGCCTGACAAAGTCATAACTGTCAGCTTTGCAATGCCTCATGGGACTTGTAGTTCTGCAACAGCTGGAGGGCCGCCAGTTTGAGACCCCTGCTCTAGATCAAGACAAAGGTAATGGAAAAAAATAGAAGCCAAGGCCTCCTACATCGACAACGTTAAACTCATTAAGTTTACTACCCTCAGGATCCAGAGGGGGGACATTGAAAAAAAAAAAAAAAAATGGAATCTTCCACAACTAAGGAAGGGTGAACATGTTGAAATCTGTTCTTGGCTTAAAGGGTTGGTTCACCTTTTGTAACATGTTACACCCATATATAGTGTGTAACATGTTGCTGTACTCCAGTCCCTGCAGCCCCCTGATCCCCCATTGTGACAGTGGGCAGGGGATCCTCTCCCCTCCCCTGCTGTCACAATTTGAATACGGCACGGCCATGACATTCGTTCAGTTCCCTGTGAATGAATAGGCTACAAGTATCGTAAGCCACCGTGGCTGATGACTTGTAGTTCTCAATGAACTGTGCAGGCGCTGGTGAGGATCCTCGTAGTTCACTGATCTTCGTGCTCTCAGGTAGCTCTCTGCCTGTATCAGAGGTATTCTGAGAGTCTGCAGGAGCCGGACATTGCACCCGCAATCTGATGATAGTGGGTGCAATGCTCTGCAGGCACCATAGAGAAAAAAAAATGTAATTTTTTAAATTATTTTTAAAAGGTGAAGCCTATAACAAAAAGTAAATATGGTCCCTCATAATGTAAAAAAGAGTGAAAACATGGTAACTTCTTTTTGCATATCTCCTATTTCATGGAGGTACAACTCTAATTCATTCAGTCTTGCTTGGCTAAATCCAAAAATATCTATTTTGTCAGATCACACAGCAAATAATTGATCTTTGTGGCCTTGAACTTAAGTTTTTTTTTCACATGACATCTGTTCTGTGTGTCACTACTATATGCAGAGATTAAGAACAGAGAATAGACTTCTGAAGCAACGTATTGAAACTCTAGAAAAGGTAAGATTTGTGGTGGTTTTTTATATTGAGCTGCACCCTTTTTGCTCATCACATGGTCTATGGTACTGCCATCTTGCTCCTATCCCCTTTTTCCTTCCACACATCAAATTTAAAGATGACTGCTTAACTTTTTTTGCAATTTGAACTTCTATCAATAGCATTTTTTGCTTAAATATCTGTTGTCTCGGCTGTTCCTTTTTTTAAAAAAAAAAGTGGTTCTCCACTTTAAAGGGACATTTATTAGTATTCTCATTGCCTACTCTTCCATACATTTATGGTTTTCACTCAGACCATAAAACAATTTCAGACTAAGTCTTAATCATCTCAGGTGCTGCAAGCAAATATTGCAGTTCATATATTTGCATATAAAAGCTCACTTCAAGAACCTTTGCATGATATAGATAGATTCCACCTGTTGTGTAAACCAAATGAGATCCCTTTCTTGCTTATTATGGGAATGTAGGAAAGGACAACTTGTATGAATTTGGGGTCAAATTTTAAAATCCAGCAGAGGACCTCGATTAAAGCAGCCATTTTTAAATTCTATTAGGGTGATATTGCAGTAATTTAATGTAGCAACCTTTTTAGATAGACCTGTCTAACTCAGTCCTGCTTCTTGTAGTGCGGTGGTGGTTACCTTTTTTCTTTCTCTCTCCCCTCTGCTCTTTCTCTTTTTCTCTCTCTCTCTCTCTCTGGTTCTTGTTTGCTTTACCTGTTTCCTTCCCGTCTCCTCGTCCTTGTGGACTGTCTCTTAGGAGAGTGCTGCATTAGCGGACAGGCTCATCCAGGTACAGTTTTCTATCTTCTTGCCTTTTAGGGGTTTAGGGTCATTCCCCTATAATTTCCTTCTTTCCCCAGTGTATTTATTCCTGTCATAACAGCAGAAAATGGGAGCTGGGTGGCAATTCTTCTTTAGGGCAATAACACCTCCTGCAATTGTTAAGAGAATATAGGAAAGAAAATCTAGAAATAGTAAATGTAGGTGAACCTGAATACTTGGGTCATACTACCAATATTTACATGTTTTAGACCTAGTGGGTTAAGGAACACAGTGGTCAGCATAAAAACTTGGGTACCAGGGGCCAAACAGATGTCTCCAGAACATGGGCAGTGTGCAGAGTGACCATAAGGGCAAACCCACACTGGCCCGCAACCAAATCGCAAAGCAGATGGAGCGATTTAGCGCGTTGCCAGCTGGATAGGGGGCAGTGTGGTGCACGATTCCGTGCACTGCACTGTCACCCTTCTTCTTTTTTTTTTTCTTTTTTTTTAAATATAAACTTTTATATGAAGTGTAAAAAACGTACACTTCATACACTTCAATGTTGGATGGCCTGATGCACTGCTTGACATTACAGTGCGATACAGGTAGAGGCACTGCGATAAAATGCAGCATGTTGCGGCACATTGCTAGGCTGAATGGGACACATAGGAATCAATTGTTTCCTGCGTGTTTCTGTGGTGACAGACGTTTAACTATGCAGTAAAAAGTCTGTCATGTAGTGTAGACTGTCCCTAAATCTAAAGGGTAGTCAGACCAAAAGGTATGGTCCAATCCCCCTAGACAGGATGGACACCAACATGTTTCATAAATGGCGACTTACAGTGAGGGTGAAAAAGTATTTGATTCCCTGCTGATTTTGAACGTTTGCCCACTGACAAAGAAATGATCAGATTTAATTTTAATGGTAGGTTTTATTTTATCAGCGAGAGACAGATTAACAAAAGTATCCGGAAAAACGCATTTCATAAAAGTTATAATTGATTTGCATTTTAATGAGTGAAATAAGTATTTGATCCCCTATCAATCACTAAGATTTCTGGCTCCCAGGTGTCTTCTATACAGGTAACAAGCTAAGATTAGGAGCACTCTCTTAAAGGGAGTGCTCCTAATTTCAGCTTGTTACCTGTATAAAAGACACCTGTCCAGAAGCAATCAATCAGATTCCAATCTCTTCATCAAGGCCAAGACCAAAGTGCTGTCAAAGGATGTCAGGGACAAGATTGTAGACCTACACAAGGCTGGAATGAACTACAAGACCATCGCCAAGCAGGGTGACAACAGTTGGTGCGATTATTCACAAATGGAAGAAACTCAAAATAACTGTCAATCTCCCTCGGTCTGGTCTCGCCTCGTGGCGTTTCAATGATCATGAGAACAATGAGGAATCAGCCCAGAACTACACGGGAGAATCTTGTCAATGATTTCAAGGCAGCTGGGTCCATAGTCACCAAGAAAACAATTGATAACACACTGCGCCATGGAGGACTGAAGTCCTGCAGCACCCGCAAGGTCCCCCTGCTCAAGAAAGCACATGTACAGGCTCTTTTGAAGTTTGCTAATGAACATCTGAAGGATTCAGAGGAGAACTGGGTGAAAGTGTTGTGGTCAGATGAGACCAAAATCAAGCTTTTTGGCATCAACTCAACTCTCCATGTTTGCAGGAGGAATGCTGCCTATGAGCCCAAGAACCCCATCCCCTACTTTCAAACATAGAGGTGGAAACATTATGCTTTGGGGGTGTTTTTCTGCTAATGGGACAGGACAACTTCACTGCATCAAAGGGACGATGGACGGGGCCATGTACCTTCAAATCTTGGGTGAGAACCTCCTTCCCTCAGCCAGGGCATTGAAAATGGGTCATGGATGGGTACTCCAGCATGACAATGACACAAAACACACAGCCAAGACAACAAATGCGTGGCTCATGAAGAAGCACATTTAGGTCCTGGAGTGGCCTAACCAATCTCCAGACCTTCATCCCATACAAAATATGTGGAGGGAGCTGAAGGTTCGAGTTACCAAATGTCAGCCTTGAAACCTTAATGACTTGGAGAGGATCTGCAAAGAGTAGTGGGACAAAACTTCTCCTGAGATGTGTGCAAACTTGGTGGCCAACTACAAGAAATGTCTGACCTCTGTGATTGCCAACAAGGGTTTTGCCACCAAGTACTAAGTCATGTTTTGCGAAGGGGTCAAATTTCACTCATTAAAATGCAAATCAATTTATAATTTTTTTGAAATGCGTTTTTCTGGATATTTTTGTGGTTATTCTCTTTCTCACTGTTAAAATAAATAAAAAAAAATTAAAATGATAGACTGATCATTTCTTTGTCAGTGGGCAAAATCAGCAGGGGATCAAATACCTTTTCCCTCACTGAATCTTAGCCAAGCATACCAGCTTATATCAACAGAGTAGTGAGGCACAGGAAGATGGATTCAGTGTTAGCTTATATGCAAGGCTAAAGTCAAAATGAATCCTTCCTTTGCTGAGGCTTTCAGAACATGTCACAGACATGACATTTGACTCCCCTTTTGATAGGCATTGCCTAGATCAGAAGTTTATCTTATATTTACAACCAGGTTTATGGATATAGTGGATCTGGATATTGCTAGAGCAGATCTGAATAGTAGGCAAAATCATTCCAGGAATTATGGTAGAAAAACGAGTGGGACAGTAGTGACCTGTAAGAAGTCCATGTTCCACCATCCTAAAGCCTTGAACACATGGGCTTTATAGCATACATGCATGTAGGAAATGTTTGTACAATGCACTCAAATGAAGCATTTCTAGCATTCCATATCAGACCGACATCAGTGTCCCCCAAAAAAGATCATTGGTAGGGGCGCTTTTTCGAAAGTGGGTAGTAGTTGATATGCAAATAAATAAAAACTTGGGAAAAATTGTTGCACAATATGGCTAGGAAAATCTTACCATATTGTATCAGGACTATTATAAAATTGACTTGGTTTTACTGGCTACCTCCATCAGGGTCAGGTGACACGGGCGCAGGAGGCAGAGGAGAACTACGCCATAAAGCGAGAGCTGGCTGTAGTAAAGCAGCAATATTACACAGCAACTGAAAATCTACAGAGTGCCCAGAACCAAATCCGCCAGCTACAGGATAAACAGGTAAGATACAGACCAGAGGCAAGACTTTGTAACTAGACTCCCAGATAGGTTGGTGAATTGTGTCATTTTATATAAAGAAGCATTTTTTGTGTAAAATCGACACATAACACAGCCTTATATTGTCTTCTAAAACCTACAAGTCTGTGAAAAATGCATTTGATTATGCTTCTTACCTAAGGCTTAAAGTGGAGTTCCACCCATTTAAAAGTCAGCAGCTACAAAAAGTGTAGCTGCTGACTTTTAATAATTGGACACTCACCTGTCCCATGGTCCAGCAATGCGGGCATATGAAGCCCCGCTCCTCTCCCCCTCCTCTCCGAGGCGCCTGCATTCTAACTGTGGGTGCCCGGCTGTGAAGTCGCGCTGTGAACGGCCAGGCAATTTTTTGGGACCTGTGACGTGTCCCAGAAGATTGGAGGGAGCGAGGGGGGAGAGGTGATCGTCCTTCCGGTGCCGCAGCACCAGAAGAGGAAGTGGGAGCTGGGTGTCCGTAAAAACAGGGTACCCGCTCCTCACCCAAGGACATGCCAAATGTGGCATGTCAGGGGTCACCAACACTTAAAGCGGAAGTTCCATTTTTGGGTGGACCTCCACTTTAACAATACGGGGATTTCTGTTATGACCTCTTTCACACGGAGGAGTTTTTCAAGGGCTTTTGTGTTCAAAAAAAAAAAAAAGCTCACAAAAACTGCTTCCCATTTAAATTGATGCTTTCACACTGGGGCAGTGTGCTCGCGGGGAGTTAAAAAAAACTCCTGCAAGCAGCATCTTTGGAGCATGTTTGGAGAGCTAAAAAAAAAGCACCTCAAAAGCACCCCTCTCCATTGAAATGAATGGAAAGCGCCTCAAAATGGTTCTTGCAGCAGTTTTTTGAGTCACATGACCATCAAAAAATTGCACTACTAACTCCTCAAAAGTGCTTGAAGGGCGCCGCAAAAGTGATCGCCGTTTTATAGGCAGTTTTCAAGTGCCTCGGTGTGAAAGGGGTCTTTAAGTTTTGGGTATAGATGCTTTTTCTCCTATATATAATTTCTTTGTATGACTACAACTTACACTCCGTATAACTTGTATACCTACAACATACACAAAGTACACCCTGTATATTATGACCTGCATAACTACAACATACAGTATACAGGTTTTAACATGCAGGACATACGTTGTGTAACTACAACCTAGATATAGTACACCTTATACCTCATAACCTGTATTATTACCAAATACACAATGCACCTTCAACATCATAACGTATATAAGTACAGCATATACCATGTATATTCTAATTATACAGATTATGATGTACAACATACACATGGTGCACCCTGTACATCATAACCTGTATAATTACAACCTACACATATCTGTGCCCTGTACATCATAAACTGTATACCCAAAACTTACACATGGTACACCCTGTACATCATGACTTGTATTATTACAACATAAACATAGCGCACCTTGTACATCATGACCTGTATAACTACAAAATAAACTAAGTACATTCCATACACCATAACTTTTTATAACTTCAACCTACACATAGTGAAATCTGTACATTAAACCCTATATAACATACACAAAGTACACCCCGCATGTGTTACCTATATAACTACAACCTACACACAGTACATCCTGAACACCATGCCTTGTATAAATACAACCTACACATAGTACACCTGGTAGATCATAATCTGTATAATTACAAAATAAAACAAAATATATCCTGTACACCCTATACATCAAACCCTGTATAACAACATACACAGTGTACACCAGTACATTATGACCTCTATAATTATAACATACACAAAGTAGACCCTGCATGTTATAACCTATATACCCACAACCTACACGTTGGACACACTGTACACCCTAACCTGTATAAATACAGCCTACACAAGTGTGCCTTTTACATCCTAACCTGTATAACTACAAGCTACACATAGTATACCCTGTACACCATAACCTGTATAACTACAAGCTACACGTAGTATACTCTGTTGTACATCATAACTTGTACACACACCCTACACATAGTACATCCTATACACCATGACCTGTATAACTACCACCTACACATAGTGTTCCCTATGCATTATGACCTCTATAACTACAAAATATATGTGTTATAATGTGCAGGGTGTACTTTTTGTAACTACAACCTACACATAGTACACCATGTACATCATAACCTGTATAATTACAACATACACATAGTTCACCCTGTACATCCTACCTCGTGTACCCATAACCTACATATAGTGCACACTGTACAAAAATACCCGTATAACTACAATATAAACAAAGTACACCCTGTGCATCATAACCCGTGTAATTGCAAATTAAACAAAGAACATCCTGTACATCATAACTTGTATACCTAAAACCAACACATAATGCACCCTGTATAACAACATACACAAAAGTACACCTGTACATTATGATCTGTATAATTACAACCTACACATAGTACACTCTGTACATCATAATCTTTATACCCACAACCTATACATAGTACACAATGTATATCATAACCCAGGGCTCAAAATTTCAAGTCCTGAGCTACTAGCTAGGCCTTAAGGGTTACTCACCACCAGTTGCGCCACCCAACCCCTACCCCACCCCTAATTCCGCCCCTAAACACGCCCTCGTAAATTATCTCATGAAATGACACTTAAATGTTTTATGCAGAATTAAAGTGGTGTTCCGGCCGAAATTATGCTTTTTAAATAAAAATATCCCTATAATACACAAGCTTAATGTATTCTAGTAAATTTAGCCTGTAAACTAAGGTCTGTTTTATTAGTTTATAGCAGTAGTTTGTTATTTTATAAACTTACAGCAGGCCGTGGCCATCTTAAAGTGGAGTTCCACCCACTTTTACAACTCTTCAGCATCCCTCACGAAACTGCGCACTGTAAACGAATTGGATATTTTTAATTTTTTTTTTTGTCAGCACCTACTGTATATTTGCTGTATTCATTTTTCACTTCCTCCTCCCTGGCCGCGGCCCATCGCATCATTTCCTGTTTGCAATGCCTTCTGGGAAGGGGCGGCAACTTCCTCTGACACTGCCGTTGCTATGGAAACCTGACCTGAAACCTATTGCACTGCTTGTGCTGCACTGAGCATGTGCTAGATCTGCAAGGATGAGATCCAGGAAGAAATACAGTCTGGCTTCAGATGCCCACACTTAAGATGGCCACGGCCTGCTGTAAGTTTATAAAATAACAAACTACTGCTATAAACCAACAAAACAGACCTTAGTTTACAGACTAACTTTACTAGAATACATTAAGCTTGTGTATTATAGGGGTATTTTTATTTAAAAAGTATAATTTTGGCCGGAACACCACTTTAAGTGTGGGCATCTGAAACCAGACTGCATTTCTTCCTGGATCTCATCCTTGCAGATCTCGCACATGCTCAGTGCAGCACAAGTAGTGTAATAGGTTTCAGGTCAGGTTTCCATAGTAATGGCAGTGTCGGAGGAAGTTGCCACCCCTTCCCAGAAGGCATTGCAAACAGGAAATGATGCGATGGGCCACGGCCAGGGAGGAGGAAGTGAAAAATGAATACAGCAGATATACAGTAGGTGCTGAGAAAAAAAATTAAAAAATATCCAATTTGTTTACAGTGCACAGTTTAGTGAGGGATGCTAAAGAGCTGTAAAAGTGGGTGGAACTCCACTTTAAGTTACAAAAAGAAAGATTAACAACAACTTTATCAGTGCCCCTCAGCCCAACAGACCTGTGCCCATCATTTGTGGGATGACCAGTTCCCACCAATGCAGCCTGACCTGTGCCCATCGTTGCAGCCTGACCTGTGCCCATCGTTGCAGCCTGACCTGTGCCCATCGTTGCAGCCTGACCTGTGCAGAAGAAGAGAGAGGGGACCAGATCATCACAGGGGAAGAGAGAGTGGATGAAGAGACGAGCTGGCCGGATCACAGAGCGGGGATAGCCCTCTGTAACAGCTTACATTTGAATTGCCTCCGCTCACGGTCACACACAGCCCCGCCTCCTGACCCAGGGCCTGTAATAGACAGAACACTTCCACACTGGTATTGGACCGGTGTTCTGTCTATCACAGGCACTGGTTCAGGAGGCGGGACTGTGTGTGACCATGAGCGGAGGCAATTCAAATATAAGCTGTTACAGAATGCTTTCCCTGCTCTGTGATCCGGCCAGCTCGCCTCATCATCCACTCTCTCTTCCCCTGTGATGATCCGGCCGCCCTCTCTGTTCCTCTATGCTCTTCCCTTGGGCGAATGGCTCCTATTCAACCCATCATAACCTGTATAATTTCAACCTACACATAGTGCACCCTGTACATCATAACCTGTATATTAGTGACTGTTTGGCTGCTGTTGTTTAATGAGCATGTTAAACTTTGTGTACACATTACAGAATGATCTAAGGGGGACTTCGGAGTTAGTCAGCCATTTGGAGTCGGAGGTGGAGAAGGCGCGGCTAAGGGAAGCTGAGACTTTGGAAGCACTAAAAGAAATGCAGGACAAAGTGGTGGAGCTGGAAAAGGTGAAGCACCGTCAGAACCAGTACTTAGTAGAAATCGACAGAAATTCCCCACTGACTAAATTGTACACTTGTAGAACCAGACGGTGTGACAGACCTCTGCAGAGCACATTGGGCCCCTCTCTACAGCATGCCAGCAGGGGACAGGCGTCTTCTACTCAGATTGTGGCTGCTTTCATAACAAAATGATCTGCCAGATTTGGCACGTCTTTTGTGATGCACCTGGAATGCATTTAGCCTTTACACAAATCTAATTGAGATATAAAAGTTTAAACTAAAGTTAACTTCTATAATAATATCCACATGGCAAACTAATCTGCTGGGCACAAGAGACACCTGTAGCATTGGTAGCTCTGTTGCAAATGCTCTGCGTGCCCCTCTCATGTTGTGCTGTAGTAGAGCCCAGTAACTTTATTTGCTTTTGTTCTAGCATAAAAGAAAATTGACAAATTGGGAGGATTATAAAGAATGTGAACTTTCTGAATTCTTAACGTAATCTGTGGCCAGGCTATGGACCCACTACAGACACGTAAAAGGAAGTAAATGAGCTTTAAAATGAGCCCTTACTGACCTACTGTATGTGGCTGCAGACACTGTGAACTAGTTCATAGTAGAACATTAGGTACAGAAGTCGTACAAGTCAGCAGCTCTGCTCTTTCTGATCCCCCTTCTCAGTACACCTCCTGTGTGTCTACATTGGAGATTAGAAGGCTTGAAATTAGCTGATTGATTGCTGAGAGGGTTAGTTAAGTTGGCTGGGGAGCAAAAACACTGCTGCAAATGGGGAACAGGGTGAGCTGAGTCTGTGCCAGGGGGAAGGCGAGCTGCTGAGTCTGTGCCAGGGGGAAGGCGAGCTGCTGAGTGTCTGCCAGGGGGGGAGGCGAGCTGCTGAGTCTGTGCCGGAGGGAGGAGAGCTGCTGAGTGTCTGCAAGGGGGGGGGGAGGCGAGCTGCTGAGTGTCTGCAAGGGGGGGGGGGAGGCGAGCTGCTGAGTGTCTGCAAGGGGGGGGGGAGGCGAGCTGCTGAGGGTCTGCCAGAGGGGAGGAGAGCTGCTGAGCATTTGCCAGGAGGGAGGCGAGCCGCTGAGTGTCTGCAAGGGGGGGGGAGGCGAGCCACTGAGTGTCTGCAGGGGGGGGGGGGAGGCGAAGTGTCTGCAAGGGGGGGGAGGCGAGTCGCTGAGGGGGACGCTGAGTGTCTGCAAGGGGGGGAGGCGAGCCGCTGAGTGTCTGCAAGGGGGGGGGAGGCGAGCCGCTGAGTGTCTGCAAGGGGGGGGAGGCGAGCCGCTGAGTGTCTGCAAGGGGGGGGAGGCGAGCCGCTGAGTGTCTGCAAGGGGGGGAGGCGAGCCGCTGAGTGTCTGCCGGTGGGGGGGAGGCGAGCCGCTGAGTGTCTGCCGGTGGGGGGGAGGCGAGCCGCTGAGTGTCTGCCGGTGGGGGAGAGGCGAGCCGCTGAGTGTCTGCCGGTGGGGGGGGGAGGCGAGCCGCTGAGTGTCTGCCGGTGGGGGGGGAGGCGAGCCGCTGAGTGTCTGCAAGGGGGGGGAGGCGAGCCGCTGAGTTTCTGCAAGGGGAGGAGGCGAGCCGCTGAGGGTCTGCCAGAGGGGAGGAGAGCTGCTGAGCATTTGCCAGGAGGGAGGCGAGCCGCTGAGTGTCTGCAAGGGGGGGGGGGGAGGCGAGCCACTGAGTGTCTGCAGGGGGGGGGGAGGCGAGCCGCTGAGTGTCTGCAAGGGGAGGGGGGGAGGCGAGCCGCTGAGTGTCTGCAAGGGGGGGGAGGCGAGCCGCTGAGTGTCTGCAAGGGGGGGGAGGCGAGCCGCTGGGTGTCTGCAAGGGGGGGGAGGCGAGCCGCTGAGTGTCTGCAAGGGGGGGAGGCGAGCCGCTGAGTGTCTGCAAGGGGGGGGGGAGGCGAGCCGCTGAGTGTCTGCAAGGGGGGGGAGGCGAGCCGCTGAGTGTCTGCAAGGGGGGGGAGGCGAGCCGCTGAGTGTCTGCAAGGGGGGGAGGCGAGCCGCTGAGTGTCTGCAAGGGGGGGGGAGGCGAGCCGCTGAGTGTCTGCAAGGGGGGGGAGGCGAGCCGCTGAGTGTCTGCAAGGGGGGGAGGCGAGCCGCTGAGTGTCTGCAAGGGGGGGGAGGCGAGCCGCTGAGTTTCTGCAAGGGGAGGAGGCGAGGCACTGAGTGTCTGCAAGGGGGGGGGAGGCGAGCCGCTGAGTGTCTGCCGGGGGGGGGGAGGCGAGCTCCTGAGTGTCTGCCAGGGGGGGGGAGGCGAGCTGCTGAGTGTCTGCCAGGGGGGGGAGGCGAGCTGCTGAGTGTCTGCCAGGGGGGGGAGGCGAGCTGCTGAGTGTCTGCCAGGGGGGGGGGAGGCGAGCTGCTGAGTGTCTGCCGGGGGGGGAGGCGAGCTGCTGAGTGTCTGCCGGGGGGGAGGCGAGCTGCTGAGTGTCTGCCAGGGGGGGAGGCGAGCTGCTGAGTGTCTGCCAGGGGGGGGAGGCGAGCTGCTGAGTGTCTGCCATGGAGGGGAGGCGAGCTGCTGAGTGTCTGCCAGGGGGGGGAGGCGAGCTGCTGAGTGTCTGCCAGGGGGGGGAGGCGAGCTGCTGAGTGTCTGCCAGGGGGGAGAGGCGAGCTGCTGAGTGTCTGCCAGGGGGGGGAGGCGAGCTGCTGAGTGTCTGCCAGGGGGGGGGGCGAGCTGCTGAGTGTCTGCCGGGGGGGAGGCGAGCCGCTGAGTGTCTGCCGGTGGGGGGGAGGCGAGCCGCTGAGTGTCTGCCGGTGGGGGGGAGGCGAGCCGCTGAGTGTCTGCCGGTGGGGGGGAGGCGAGCCGCTGAGTGTCTGCCGGTGGGGGGGAGGCGAGCCGCTGAGTGTCTGCCGGTGGGGGGGAGGCGAGCCGCTGAGTGTCTGCCGGTGGGGGGGAGGCGAGCCGCTGAGTGTCTGCCGGTGGGGGGGAGGCGAGCCGCTGAGTGTCTGCCGGTGGGGGGGAGGCGAGCCGCTGAGTGTCTGCCGGTGGGGGGGAGGCGAGCCGCTGAGTGTCTGCCGGTGGGGGGGAGGCGAGCCGCTGAGTGTCTGCCGGTGGGGGGGAGGCGAGCCGCTGAGTGTCTGCCGGTGGGGGGGAGGCGAGCCGCTGAGTGTCTGCCGGTGGGGGGGGAGGCGAGCCGCTGAGTGTCTGCCGGTGGGGGGGGAGGCGAGCCGCTGTGTGTCTGCCGGTGGGGAGGAGGCGAGCCGCTGAGTGTCTGCCGGTGGGGGGGAGGCGAGCCGCTGAGTGTCTGCCGGTGGGGGGGAGGCGAGCCGCTGAGTGTCTGCCGGTGGGGGGGAGGCGAGCCGCTGAGTGTCTGCCGGTGGGGGGGAGGCGAGCCGCTGAGTGTCTGCCGGTGGGGGGGAGGCGAGCCGCTGAGTGTCTGCCGTGGGGGGGAGGCGAGCCGCTGAGTGTCTGCCGGTGGGGGGGAGGCGAGCCGCTGAGTGTCTGCCGGTGGGGGGGAGGCGAGCCGCTGAGTGTCTGCCGGTGGGGGAGAGGCGAGCCGCTGAGTGTCTGCCGGTGGGGGGGGGAGGCGAGCCGCTGAGTGTCTGCCGGTGGGGGGGGAGGCGAGCCGCTGAGTGTCCAAGGAGTGGGGGCGAGCTGCTGAGTGTCTGCAGGGGGGGGCGAGCTGCTGAGTGTCTGCAGGGGGGGGGGGCGAGCTGCTGAGTGTCTGCAGGGGGGGGAGGCGAGCCGCTGAGTGTCTGCAAGGGGGGGGGAGGCGAGCCGCTGAGTGTCTGCAAGGGGGGGGAGGCGAGCCGCTGAGTGTCTGCAAGGGGGGAGGCGAGCCGCTGAGTGTCTGCAAGGGGGGGGGAGGCGAGCCGCTGAGTGTCTGCAAGGGGGGGGAGGCGAGCCGCTGAGTGTCCTGAGTGTCTGCAAGGGGGGGAGGCGAGCCGCTGAGTGTCTGCAAGGGGGGGGAGGCGAGCCGCTGAGTTTCTGCAAGGGGAGGAGGCGAGGCACTGAGTGTCTGCAAGGGGGGGGGAGGCGAGCCGCTGAGTGTCTGCCGGGGGGGGGGGAGGCGAGCTCCTGAGTGTCTGCCAGGGGGGGGGAGGCGAGCTGCTGAGTGTCTGCCAGGGGGGGGAGGCGAGCTGCTGAGTGTCTGCCAGGGGGGGGAGGCGAGCTGCTGAGTGTCTGCCAGGGGGGGGAGGCGAGCTGCTGAGTGTCTGCCAGGGGGGGGAGGCGAGCTGCTGAGTGTCTGCCAGGGGGGGGGGAGGCGAGCTGCTGAGTGTCTGCCGGGGGGGGAGGCGAGCTGCTGAGTGTCTGCCGGGGGGGGAGGCGAGCTGCTGAGTGTCTGCCGGGGGGGGAGGCGAGCTGCTGAGTGTCTGCCAGGGGGGAGAGGCGAGCTGCTGAGTGTCTGCCAGGGGGGGGGGCGAGCTGCTGAGTGTCTGCCGGGGGGGAGGCGAGCCGCTGAGTGTCTGCCGGTGGGGGGGAGGCGAGCCGCTGAGTGTCTGCCGGTGGGGGGGAGGCGAGCCGCTGAGTGTCTGCCGGTGGGGGGGAGGCGAGCCGCTGAGTGTCTGCCAGGGGGGGAGGCGAGCTGCTGAGTGTCTGCCAGGGGGGGGAGGCGAGCTGCTGAGTGTCTGCCATGGAGGGGAGGCGAGCTGCTGAGTGTCTGCCAGGGGGGGGAGGCGAGCTGCTGAGTGTCTGCCAGGGGGGGGAGGCGAGCTGCTGAGTGTCTGCCAGGGGGGAGAGGCGAGCTGCTGAGTGTCTGCCAGGGGGGGGAGGCGAGCTGCTGAGTGTCTGCCGGGGGGGGGGCGAGCTGCTGAGTGTCTGCCGGTGGGGGGGAGGCGAGCCGCTGAGTGTCTGCCGGTGGGGGGGAGGCGAGCCGCTGAGTGTCTGCCGGTGGGGGGGAGGCGAGCCGCTGAGTGTCTGCCGGTGGGGGGGAGGCGAGCCGCTGAGTGTCTGCCGGTGGGGGGGAGGCGAGCCGCTGAGTGTCTGCCGGTGGGGGGGAGGCGAGCCGCTGAGTGTCTGCCGGTGGGGGGGAGGCGAGCCGCTGAGTGTCTGCCGGTGGGGGGGAGGCGAGCCGCTGAGTGTCTGCCGGTGGGGGGGAGGCGAGCCGCTGAGTGTCTGCCGGTGGGGGGGAGGCGAGCCGCTGAGTGTCTGCCGGTGGGGGGGAGGCGAGCCGCTGAGTGTCTGCCGGTGGGGGGGAGGCGAGCCGCTGAGTGTCTGCCGGTGGGGGGGAGGCGAGCCGCTGAGTGTCTGCCGGTGGGGGGGGAGGCGAGCCGCTGAGTGTCTGCCGGTGGGGGGGGAGGCGAGCCGCTGTGTGTCTGCCGGTGGGGGGGAGGCGAGCCGCTGAGTGTCTGCCGGTGGGGGGGAGGCGAGCCGCTGAGTGTCTGCCGGTGGGGGGGAGGCGAGCCGCTGAGTGTCTGCCGGTGGGGGGGAGGCGAGCCGCTGAGTGTCTGCCGGTGGGGGGGAGGCGAGCCGCTGAGTGTCTGCCGGTGGGGGGAGGCGAGCCGCTGAGTGTCTGCCGGTGGGGGGGAGGCGAGCCGCTGAGTGTCTGCCGTGGGGGGGAGGCGAGCCGCTGAGTGTCTGCCGGTGGGGGGGAGGCGAGCCGCTGAGTGTCTGCCGGTGGGGGGGAGGCGAGCCGCTGAGTGTCTGCCGGTGGGGGGGAGGCGAGCCGCTGAGTGTCTGCCGGTGGGGGGGGGAGGCGAGCCGCTGAGTGTCTGCCGGTGGGGGGGAGGCGAGCCGCTGAGTGTCCAAGGAGTGGGGGCGAGCTGCTGAGTGTCTGCAGGGGGGGGCGAGCTGCTGAGTGTCTGCAGGGGGGGGGGGGCGAGCTGCTGAGTGTCTGCAGGGGGGGGGGCGAGCTGCTGAGTGTCTGAGGGGGGGGCGAGCTGCTGAGTGTCTGAGGGGGGGGGCGAGCCGCTGAGTGTCTGCCGGTGGGGGGGGGAGGCGAGCCGCTGAGTGTCTGCCGGTGGGGGGGGAGGCGAGCCGCTGAGTGTCCAAGGAGTGGGGGCGAGCTGCTGAGTGTCTGCAGGGGGGGGCGAGCTGCTGAGTGTCTGCAGGGGGGGGGGGCGAGCTGCTGAGTGTCTGCAGGGGGGGGGGCGAGCTGCTGAGTGTCTGAGGGGGGGGCGAGCTGCTGAGTGTCTGAGGGGGGGGGGCGAGCTGCTGAGTGTCTTCCGGGGGGGGGGGGAGCCGAGCTGCTGAGTGTCTGCCAGGGGAGGGAGGCGAGCTGCTGAGTGAACTTGTATGACCATAGTGCTTGCGCTGAGAGCTTTGAGATTGAATAGCTTCTCAGAGCTTGCAGCTACAGAGGTCAGTGAGGGCTTATTTTAAATCTCATTTATTGCTTGTTAAGCCCTTCCATCCAGCTGAACTCCTACATGTGGCAGTGCAGAGGGGACCTTATTCTATGCTGCCACATATGTGTCCATGTTGTGTGCTTGGAGCACCACAGTGGAAGCTCCTGATCACACATCAGGAGCCAGAAAAAACTGTTGTAAATGCTAAAAATTGTGTGTTTGTGATATTTTTTTTTTGGGGGGGTGGGGATTAGAACCTCTGTCCGGTTTTTATTGCTTCCTTTCTCCCCTTTGGAGAGATTTATCCACTCTAATTGCCCTAATGACCATTGTCACTGGGACAGAAGGTGAAGGGAAACCTCCCTAACATCACACAGATAGCAACTAAATACACCTAATGAAGTTTGAACTCTTTACTATGCCCAAGACTTAAAAAAAAAAACTTTTTTTTTTTTTCGCTTTAAATACAGATCAGTAACAAGTATCTGACTAGTGTAAGAATGTTTAATTTAATTTCTGCCTGACCTATTAACATTGATAGAAAAGTTTTATTTTTCTGCAGCGGAACAGCGCACTCCCAGATGAGAATAATGTTGCGATGCTCCAGGACGAGGTCCAGGTTCTGCGGAGAAGAGAGGCCCATGCTCTACAGGTCATGCGTGAGGGCCAGCAACAAGTGACTGAACTGACAGACCGTTGGCAAGTAAGTTCTCTGTTATCGTATTCCAGTGGAGAGAGGATATTGCTATCGGCTTTCATTTATACTTTGCAGGCCCCGCCCCCTCTCTCTCTTGATTGGCTAACTGAGTTTGACCGCAATGGGAGCCAATAGCATCGCTGCTGTGTCTCAGCCAATCAGGAGGGAGATTCCCGGACTGACGAGGTACTCGTGGACATCGCTGGTTAGGTATGGGGCTCATGTAAGTATTAGAGGGGTTTGAAGAGAGAGCGCACACAACAGGGAACTCCCAGTCCAATTTTCAAGATCCTCTTTCAGGTGCTCAGTGTGTCCTTACACATTACAGCAGAAACAAGTAATTGGATTGAGCCAGCAACTCTGTAGTCCATATAGCGATTTTAATGGTTGTAACCAAAAACTGACGTGTTTCAGCAACAGCCGAACTACGACTAAGGCTGTTGCTGAAACGCGTCAGCTGTTTTGCTTGTCACTTTTTGTAACCAACCAATAAAATCGCTATATGGACTTCAGAGTTGCTGGCTCAATCCTTTTACTTATTTAAGTATTAGGGAGGCTTCTGCACACTGAAGGCTTTTTATCTTAATGCATAGAATGCATTTAGATAAAAAAAACTTCTGACTTTACAACCACTTTAATAATGGTGTTCTTCACCAGCCCACAAATGTTTGATTTACCTGTAAGTTGTCTTTTAAAGAATGTATGTGTTTTGCTACAACACTTTTCGTAGCATAATTCTACTTGCTCTACTGTTTTGTAGTTGGATATCTGTGTTGGCAATTTATTGAGATATCCATTCACGAAACAAAAAGAAAATGTTCTCTGCTGGATAGGGGAAAAAATTCAATACAAGTTTCATGAGACTCTTTAGCTGCAAGGAACCTGGAAACAATCTTTATTCATTATTTTATTCTTTTATCTATTTAATCTCTTTCCCTTCATGTAGGCCCTGTCTTCACGGGGAGGTGGCATTTGGAAAGATTCACCTCGTAAGAGCGCCACTGGAGACCTGCAGGATGAAGTCATGTCTTCTCGGTTACGAGAAGTCCAGGCTCAGAGCGAAACCCGTGAACTTCGCCAGAGGGTACTCATTCTGGAAAGTCAGGTGACCTCGCACTTCCCGTCAGTGGTCGTCTGCTGTATTGAACTATGTGTAGTATATTTCATTCATTCAGGGTTCAGACAGAATTACATGAACAAGTCAAATAGGATTGATTTTGTAATAAGCAGCTGCTAAGTAAAAGCATCGGAGCCAAATTACATGTCAGCGGCTCATAGCAAGGGGTTTAGGAGATATTTTTTTTTACCTACAGGCTTACCTGTAGGTAAAAGTTAACAAATAGACTATACAACCACTTTAATATAGAGTTGCGCCCATTTTTTTTTTTTTTTTTTTTTTTAGTGTATCTGTAGTGTAGCTATTCACCAAAAAAATTTAAAAATTCAGCGTAAATTTCTGAGATCTGCTACTTCTTAGATGAGAAGGCCTTGTTTCACAATAAGAACTTCAATTCACCCCAAAGGTGTTCAGCGGGGTTGAGGTCAGGGCTCTTTGCAGGACACTTGAGTTTCTCCACATTAAACTCATCAAAGCATGTTTTACAGATCTGGCTTTGGGTAAAAAGGCACAGTAATGCTTTGACGGAAAATGGGTTCCCAGATCTCCAGCAAAAAAAGTCAACTGGATTGGTGCACTATAACTATGTCTGGATAGAAAGGGCCCAGAGAAGGTTTGATATAAAGCGGTAGCAAAGTTCTAGAGAAAAAGGGGCTCCTGGGTGGTTTAAGCCATAATGTTCCAGTATGCACCGCCCACTAGCACATTATGACAGACTCGTTCTAAAGCTACATCCTCTGGCGGTGCGCTGTCACCGAAGTCGGCGCTTCCATCTTCACCTGGTATTCCTTCCGGGTTCATGCTCTCTGGCCGTTTGAATTAACAAACTAATTTCTAACAGTAAGTGTGGCAAACAAACTTCTAAAAGTAAGTGTGGCTTTCGCTTGGGAAACTCCATTTGTTCCAAAATTGAATATTAAAAGCAAACAAAATTTTGAATTACTTTCAAATGACATTCATCAAGTCATTAAATGTACTGAGAATTGTCATACAAATTTGCATACGACTGTTTGTTTGAAAATTTACTAAAAGCTTTTGTGCAGTTTAAAGGTCTAACTTCCATGGCAGAGCTATGGGCCAGGCCAGGATTCCCAACCCCCAGGCAACAGACCAATACCCTTCAGCAGCCTGTTGATGACTGGGCTACATAGCAGGAGGTGAGCGATGACCGTGGTCCACACAGGGCTGTCACAGACCGTGGTCGCTGCTCACCTCCTACTGTGCGGATATGCCTGTGTGTCCTCTCCTGGCTCCTCCGCCTGCCCGGCTGACTATGTCATCCTATCAGCAGGGCAGGGGGTGGGAGGAGTTGCAGATCGGAATGGCAAGCATCCTCCCGCCCCCTACCATGCTGATAGGATGACCTCGTCGGGCGGGCGGGGGAGCCAGGAGAGGACACACAGACTGATCACAGCCTCTGCCCTGCCAAAGGTAGAAGTCCTGTGCAGGGGTGGCAGAGATTAGCCATGTGTGATGTTGGAGAGGTAGAGGGGGGCAGTGTGATGGAGGAGGCTGTGATTGCTAGGGGCACTGTATTATAAAGGGGACTGTAAAGAGGCACTGTAATCATTACAGTGCCCCCTTTACAGCGCAGTCCCCATTACATTAATGTAAAGGGGACTGCACTGTAAAAGGGGTGCTGGGATGTGAAGGGGAAATGAGGACACTGATATAATGGGGGGACTGTGCTGTAAAGAGGGGGCTGTGGTGTGAAGGGGGGCTGAGGACAGACTCTGTGAATATCCTATCCCCCGACCCATCAACCAACCCCCCCTCCCTCTTCGGCTCTCGTAAAATTGGCTGCCATGAAACCGGTCCCTGGTTCCAAAAAGGTTGGGGACCACTAGGCGGAAATGTTACAGATGAGTTCCAGATATGGTATATTTTGTATAGTTACCATGGACCAGTGTAACTGTATATACCAGTGATGGCGAACCTTGGCACCCCAGATGTTTTGGAACTACATTTCCCATGATGCTCATACACTCTGCAGTGTAGTTGAGCATCATGGGAAATGTAGTTCCAAACCATCTGGGGTACCTGACATATCCTCCTTGAGGCTTGACATCGCTGAAGTAGACACCGCTACTTCAGTAATCTCTACTTGCTTCTGGGTCCCATGCTGATTGGTCCTCCTGATGCATTGTGAATACAGGAGGTCGACCGATCTGCACAGGCACCATTCAGAGAATGTTTTGCAACCTCTGAATGAATGCAAAGCGTTCTCTGGTTGGACATAGTGGAGAATGTGTGATGTCACTGCCCCGCCTCTCCACCTTGTCCAATTAGAGAACGCTTTGCATTTTTTCAGGAGGTGCAAACATTCTCTGAATGGTGTCCAGGTGATGCAGCAGGAAAACCGCTCTGCACAGGACCCGGAAGCAAGTGGAGATGACTGAAGTAGCGATGTCTGCTTCAGTGATTTCCAGCTTCCAGGGACATCGGCTATGTATGTTATATACATGGATACGTTGACCCACGCTGTACCTTTATAACTATGTAAAAATATACCATGCCTGGAATTCTTTTTTCCTAAAATAAGTCACGCTAACGCGGACTGGTTGTTACCAGAGGTACTGCGATGACCTTAGTAGCATCATCTCTCCAACAAGCAGCAAGCATCAGAACTGGTAAAAAATCCATAAAGGTGAAAGATAAATTCCCTGTTCATAGTGTTTATTTTGTCTGAACTCGGTAAGGATGAAATCCTTCCCACTGATGTAACTAGTGTGAAGCAGTTCTTAAGTTTGGGTCTGATGGAGCGATTCCATTGGCTGACAGTCTGTGTCCTTTTCAGAAGGTGATGCATGAGAAACAGCTATCCCGGCTGGAGAAGGAGTGTAAGGAGCTCAGAGATCGGTTGCAAAGCGAGGCAGCACAGAACAAGACCCTGCAGACCAAAATAAATGAAGATAAGAGGAGACATGCTGTGACCGAGTGTAAGGTGAGGCACAATATAACCGGAACTCTGTTCAAGATGTTGGCCAACCACGTGCAATACATGTATGCAGTACTCATTAAAAAGACCATGTGGCTGTTTTCAAATCACAAACCGAAGCCATGCCTGCAGAGAAAAGGACTTGTAATCTGCCCACTGCCAATATGTCTTCCGGAGTTACACTGGCTGAAAAATGTTTAGCATCCCACACTCATGACTGCGTCGGATGAATGGGTCCCTCAGTGCGCACGGTTTCCATCCTCCAATCGCTGTGTCCTGTAGTGATGTAGGACCAAATGAAGAGGCCATGCATACCCAAAAGTGTAAGATCCAGAAGATTTTTTTTTTTTAGCCATTGCTGCTCCTAAAAACAACAGATATTGGCAACGCTGGCAGGAGGAGCAGTAAGTATTTTTTTCTTTGTGACCACAGTTTCAGTTTGGGATTTGAAAATGGTGACAGGTTCTCTTTAGGAGGGAATCCAGGTAAATGGTTCCTCGTAAGTGAACTGTTAAAACTAGCAGAGGATTCTTCTGCTTCCTGTTTCAGTATTGCAGCTGCATGCTCATTGGACAATGAATGAGTATCATCACTTTGCTGCAGGCAGGGGACACATGAAGCGGACTAGGAAATGGACTTGTCTGCCTGGCTGGGAAGTATGTGAAGAGTGTGTGAATTTTGAGATTAAACAGGCTTAAAGCGAAGTTCCACCCAAAAATGGAACTTCCGCTTTCGGAATCCTCCCCCCTCCCCCTCCGGTGTCATATTTGACACGTTTTAGGGGGGAGCAGATACCTGTCTAATACAGGTATTTTGCTCCCACTTCCGGGCATAGATAGCCGAGCCTCCTGCAGGTATCTACACCACTTCTGGTGCCTTCTCGGTCCCCCCCCCCCCCCCCCCGCTGTCTTCTGGGAGACAAACAGGTCGCAGAAGACAGCAGGGACCAGTGAGATCGTGCAGCGCGAGTCGCGCATGCACAGTAGGGAGCCAGGAAGTGAAGCCGCAAGGCTTCACTTCCTGATTCCCTTACTGAAGATGGCGGCGCCTCCACCCGAGAGCCGAGGGACGGGTCTGCTTCGGGTGCCCACATCGCGGGTGCCCTGGACAGGTAAGTGTCCTTATTTTAAAAGTCAGCAGCTGCAGTATTTTTAGCTGCTGAGTTTAAAAAAAAAAAGAAAAAAAAAATTTAGGAGGAAACCATTGGGCAGGATAGCAGTGCATATATGTTTATTTCAGTCCTGTGTTCAAGGGTTGCCTGGAGTTTTCATAAAATCCCATTGTCTGCATTCATTACCATTTATATACTGAAATATTTAACCACTTCAGCCCCGGAAGAATTTACCCCCTTCCTGACCAGGCCATTTTTTGGGATACGGCACTGCGTCGGTTTAACTGACAATTACGCGGCCGCGCGATGCTGCACCCAAACAAAATCCTTTTTTTCCCCCCACAAATAGAGCTTTCTTTTGGTGGTATTTGATCACCTCTGCGGTTGTTATCTTTTGCTCTATAAACAAAAGAAGAGCGATGATTTTGAAAAAAAACACAATTTTTTACTTTTTGCTATAATAAAAATCCCAAATGAAAAAAAAACTAAACCAATTTTTTCATCAGTTTAGGCCAATATGTATTCTACATATTTTTGGTAAAAAAAACCCGCAATAAGCGTATATTGATTGGTTTGCGCAAAAGTTATAGCGTCTACAAAATAGGGGATAGATTTATGGCAATTTTAGTTTGGTTTTTTTTTTCATTTTTTTTTTTTTTTACTAGTAATGGCGGCGATCAGCAATTTTTAGCGGGACTGCAACATTGTGGCCGACAGATCGGACACTTTTGACACTTCTTTGCGATCAGTGACGTTTATACAGCGATCAGAGCTAAAAATAGCCACTGATTACTGTATAAATGTCACTGGCAGGGAAGGGGTTAACACTAGGGGCGATCAAGGGGTTAAGTGTGTTCCCTAGGTGTTTTTCTGACTGTGAGGGGATGTGACTAACTAGAGGAGGAGAGAGATCGCTGTTCCTACTTAGTAGGAACAGACGATCTGTCTCTCCCCTCTGTCAGAACAGGGCTTTGTCTGTTTACACACACAAATTCTCATTCTGGATCTCGTGCCCGCGATCGTGAATGGGCGGCGGTGATCGCGCCCGCCGGCCACGCGCATCAGGTCCCCCGCCATGCAGCGGGTGCACGCCTGCTATGGCTCTTAAAGGAGCCATCATACATATACGGTGATTTGCGCAGGAGAGCCATCCTGGCGCCGTATATGTACAGGAGTTGGTTGGGAAGCGGTTAAATGGGTTAAATTCTTTTTCCTCAGTTATGCATCAATTTACTGAAATTTAGAAATTATTTGGCTGCCGTTTATGGCTCATTCACACTTCTGTACTTAAAGAGAATATGAAATAAAAATAAAAACCGCCGTGGGTATAAATTGCAGGCAGCGAGAGGTGTGCGTAACTGCAACAACCTTCCAAATCTGTCACTGCTAAAGCCCAGTCGTCTTGGTAGTCAAAGCTTCTGCGCTTACTGATCATGCAGAAGCTTGCCACTTACTGCCGTTCTGCATTCCTATTGAGCAGTGAGGCTGCCCATCACAGTAAAGGGCCAATAGGAATTCAAGGGGAGGGTCTACCAGAATTTCATTTTGGATGGCTGAGTCTCTTTATGTGCTCAGCTCAGCCTTGTTTGTCTGAAAGGTGGAAATACAGATCATTTTGAGTTACTTTGTGTGTTTCCTATTAGAATAAAGAAGAGGTGATGGCGGTACGGCTGAGAGAAGCAGACAGCATGGCCGCCGTGGCTGAGATGCGTCAGAGGATAGCTGAACTGGAGATTCAGGTGAGACATTTCTAGAAGTGATCTCTAGATCTGACAATTTCCCCCCATTTCCAACAGATCATAGAGCTAAGATATATATCTGTCATCCACAAATGATTCAGCCGTTGATTGTAAATTCAAAGCTCCGTACCATGAATATACAATCTTTTGTTGGTGATTCTCTTCATAGCTAGTGTTGTTGGTATTTTTTTACATTTTTTATAACACTTGAAAAAGAAAGCAAGGTGCACCACATGCAAATGTACTCAACAAAACACGAGAATCAGGTCATTATTTATTTATTTATTTATTTATTAAAATAAATTCCTCAAAATTAGGAATCTTCACAGATCCCTTCAGTAGGCGTTTGTTGGGAAGCAGTGATTGTGTTATGGCACTGCTGCTTGTGCTATGCTTTTCACCACCTCCCTATCTTTAGTCTTTCACTGTAAGTGCAGAATCATCATTCCTTAAAGGGTAACTCCACTTTCGTGGGAAGAACAAAGAGCAAAAAATAAATTAATAATAAAATAGCATATACTATTGCAAAACAATCCATATTGTAATTTAAATGTTATTAAAAAATGACCTTTCTTTTTCAATCTGCATTGCTGTAATTTTCTGTAAAGTTCAATGCAATATGGCAACCTGGAGGTGTTCCGTACACACATGTCATTTCCTGCTAGTGTGATTGGCTCACTGATTTTCACAAAAGTCCGCACTTAGGGCCCGTTCACATCTTGGCGTTCCGGATCGCGGGTGAAATCGCCGCGATTTGAAATAGCAGCAAATCGTGGGACGCCCGTGCGATCCCCGTCACTTCCAATGGCACCCCGATAGTGACGCGATTGTGCCACGATTTGTCGGACGACAATCATGATAAAATCACGCAAAGAGAATCACGGGACACCATAGCTTAAAAACTATGATTTAAATCAAATCCACCCTGATGCCAAATCGTGGTCCATGTTACAGACCCCTCCAGGGATATAATCTCTATTACACACCTTTTGTGTCATCAGCAAAAAGACATACCTTACCCAGCAAATCTTTTAGTTATATCACTTACATATAGAATAAATAGAAGAGGACCCAGTACAGAGTCTTGTGGTAGTGCCACTAGTGGCTAGTCTCTGTTCCGAGTGAACCCCATTTACAACCACACTCTGGTATCTATTCTTTAGCCAACTGCATATCCACTGAACCACCCAAGGGTTAAGTCCTAGCTTGTACAACTTTAGTATTAGATCATTATATGGATCTGTATTAAATGCCTTGCTGAAATCAAGATATGCTATGTCTACAGCACCACCCTGGTCCAAAACCTTGATAACATAGCCAAAAAAGAAGATGATCTGGGCTGCTTTGTGCAATTCTATTGCACAGAGTAGGTAAATATAGCATGTTTGTTATTTTTTTTTTTTTATTCAAATTTTACAGTCACTTTAAGGTCCTTTATGATTGCTCACATGCTATACACACGGTGACAGTCATCAAGATCTTCTTTTTTATCTCCTGTCTTTGGGTCCTTTTCACTCTGTCACACTCATTTCTCCCACCTGCCATAGTCTCTTTTCTGACATTCTCTTGATGTTATTTTCCAGAAAGAAGAGGGGATGATCCAGGGAAAACTAAATGACTCCGACTCTTCACAGTACATCCGAGAACTGAAGGATCAAATTGATGAGCTGAGGCATGAGGTGAGCCCTTCGAGAAATGTACAGAGTGGAACTGGATAGAACTGAAGCATTTGGCAGATGAACAGTAGCATATTCTTCTGTGTGGGTTTCTTTATCTATTGTATGAGTAGCAGATCAGCTGTAATTGTCAGTGGGAAGCAACGAAAATCTTGAGTACTGATTGCAAAGTTCTTTCAGCCAGATGGGCTTGCTAGAATGCAATCATCAAGAAAAAAAACAGTGCTTGTCTAGAAGAGAAAGCAGCTATTTAAAATCATGCACTTTATCATAGAAGAAAAAATATTCTTAAAGCGGAGTTCCACTCAAAAGTGGAACTTCTGCTTATCCGTTTCCTCCCCCCTTCCGTTGCCGCATTTGGCACCTTTCAGAAGGGAACGGGTACCTGTTTTTGACAGGTACCGTTCGCCCACTTCCGGAGATGGCGCCGTCTCGGGAGTTTGGCCCCCATCTTCTTTCTCCGCCACCGGCCTAATTAGAGCAGCACGCTTTGCGCATGCCCAGTAGGGAACGGGCTGTGAAGCCGAAAGGCTTCACTGCCTTGTTCCCTTACCAAGAATGACAGCGACTGCACCCGACAGCCGATCCGAAGATCACCAGTGCTTCCCCCCAGATTTACAGCGAGTACACTTGTATTGCAGAGTGAATTTGCCTTTAATAAACCCCAAAATACCTAATAATTTGGGGTGTACACAACAAAGTGCTAGAGTGCAATTTGCCTAATGGGGACACTAGTTAGATTGACCTGTGTGTCCCCAAGGAAAGACATTGGTAGGGTTTTACCCTCACTTCCTGTTTGGCTATGTGACAGGAAGTGCAGCTAATTTTCAGAAAAGGGACACAAAGCCCAACCTAAAAAAAAAAAAAACAAGCGGGGGTTCTAACACTCACTTGGTTTCCCCCAAATGCCCACAATTAGAAAAGGATTGTCTTGAGCTAGTTTTTAGCTCAGTGCTCTAAATCGGTGGTTCTCAACCCTGTCCTCAAGTACCCCCAACAGGACATGTTTGCAGGTTTTCCTTCATCTTGCACAGGTGCTTTAAATCAGAGTAAATGGCTTGGTATTTTGGACAGCTATTTAGCTAAGATAAATTCCCAAAACATGTCCTGTCGGGGGTACTTGAGGACTGAGGCTGAGAACCACTGCGCTAAAATGGAAAATTTGAATACTTACCTCTCTGTAATTTTCCATTCCTGGTGCCTATCCATGGCAGCATAAGCACAATTCATGCATATGCTACCATAAAGGCACCAGGAAAGTAGCTTTTAGACAAATCACACATTTTTTTGTTTTGCCATGTCAATCAG
Organism: Lithobates clamitans; assembly: GCA_037952925.1. Classification (NCBI taxonomy): domain Eukaryota; kingdom Metazoa; phylum Chordata; class Amphibia; order Anura; family Ranidae; genus Lithobates; species Lithobates clamitans. The sequence goes on from JBBGZY010000124.1 coordinate 5,267,769, forward strand.
CCTAGTTAAGCTGCAGCTGGGAAATCTGTTGCACGAAACTTGTTTATGGGGGGGTGGAGAGTGTAAAATGCATTACCGTACTTGGATTGAGCATGGATCTGCAAAACAAATTATTAACAAAACACATAAAGCATAAAAATGTTATTGGTCATCAAAACAGGACTTGGAAAAGAGTAAGGAAAGCAAAAAACACATGTATGTTAATGTGAGACACTAACAGAATATGGTTTTGAGGTCTGACCATTTTGCAGAGGAGATTAACAGGAGTTAAAAGGACTGTGCCCACAAAAGGACAGTCTCTTAGGATTTAAACATTTAGTAGTCACAACAGCTTAAGGAAGATTTTGCAAAATAATGTGGCACAATTAAATCAAAGTTAAACTAACAACTTACAAATAACACAGATTGACAACATCAAAAATCTTTCAGTAAAAAATATCCCCCCCCCCCAAAAAAAATAAAAAAAATACTTGCTCTAAAACACATCTGTTTTGCAAAGACATAACAAACAAAATACAAAGAGAAAACTCTATGACACCCAAATGTACTGTCTTGCCACACACACCATCAAGCAATCTTGCCTCTTCTCAGTGCAAGGTAAAGAGTGCTATCTGCAAGCTTTGTATTACATAAGTTTGTGTGCTTATAAGGCAATTGAAAACACATGCACAGTCCATAAAACACACAAAATGCAAGTTCACCCAATGTGGAGAAAGAACTTCAAAATGGGTACACCTGTTAAGGATGTCCTTAAATTACTAACCCAAAAAACACACTCTCTGAGCATGCCCAGAAAAATCAAAGTGCTTTTCACACAAAAAAAGCACCAAAAACCAAAGTCCCTGAGCATGCCCAGACCCATAGAAATGCATTTCACACACCAAAAGCCACAACAAAATACCAAAGTCCTTGAGCATGCCCAGAAAACTATGCAGCTAGCACAAAATAAGCCACCCCCCTGTCCAAAATTAAGCACATCATCCAGCATGCTACAAAACTACAGATGGGACAGACACCCCCCCGGTCCAGGGGGGGCAAACAAAGAGCCTAACATGGGCAAAAGTTATACGACAAATACCATTGGAGTCTATGGGAACTGACTTGTTAATTTTGCTAGTCCCCAATTGGCTGGCTTATATTCTAGTTATTGGCCTTAAAATGGGTATGGGGGCCCAGGTCCCACCCTGAGGGACATATATCAAAGTCACTAATTTGGACAACCCCAAAAACGAAACAAAAAGTGCCTTTAAAAATGCAAAATTGCTTAAAAGCTAGTAACTGTGCATCTGTAGCATATATCCAAAATGCTGCTTCAAAAGATGTACAGCTTTAGAGAAACATACAAATCTGCAAGATTTTAACCCAAAACAAAAAATAGCTTGCCCCCCACAATACATACAAGGCCATTTGGGTCTCTTAAGGCTTAAAATGAGAACCCCCATGTGAAAAATGCCACCCCAAACAAAAAAATATTGTGCCCCTCCCACACACTAACAAACCCCTAGCTAAACACACAGCAAGCCAGCCCATGAAAGGGGGGTGGATGTTTGGGGGCAGGAGGGGCTCGGGCCCCCCAAAAGTCAACCACCTTGTTCCCATATTCAGGGGGACAATGGCCTCTTCCACACAACCCTAGGCTGGGGTTGTGGGAGGGCTGCAGACAGGGGGCTTACGTAATGTGGAAACTAGTGGGTACAAGGTGCTTTGTGGTTGGTATTGGGCTGAGCCCAACATGCCCCAAAGGCAGCCAGCTATGTTGAGTGCATGTGGCCTTGTATGGTTCTGGAGGGGGTTGGGTGATCGCTCTTCTCGCCCCTTTCCTAGCTGGCCCTGTTGTATGCTCTGAAAAAGGATGTGGTTTAGATTGATTGGTGAAGGCAGCTCACAGCCTTTTGAGAATGGAGTGGAGTTCCCCTTTAAAAGCAAAAGCTAGCCCAAGGAAATCATATGCATTAGAGGGGGAAGGTTAAATGCCCTTATAGGAGGAGAGAGAGTCTTTTTACATAATTTGATGTCACATATTGGCAACGTAACATGCTAACATGACCTGTGTGCAAATCTCCTTAAAAAAAATACATAAAGCTGAACCAGTGTAAAAAAAAACACTGTCAAGTTTAGAGGTGCGCCCGTTCAACCCATGCAATTGCATGTACCTTGCTTAACATTTACTAAGATTTTGGCCACGCAGTGAATAAACGCATTTGAACGACCACAACAGCCGCTTGCGCATGCACACTGCTTACACTGACCTCACACAGTTCTAAACATGCTTGCAGGCACACAAGGCTTTCTCTGAAAAAGTTACTTTCTTATTCTATTTTGGGCATATTTGTTACTTGGGCAGTTTTATTACTAAACTTCCTCACATCACCCCATAATATTGGCACCTCCATCTTCTGTTAATATTGAATTGAAGATGTCGTGTCCATAGTGGCGCACAGATTGCATTCTCCCATACACCGAGATCGATCTAGTAAATGGGGGATTCGAGCTCTGTTCCCGGCGCACCGTTTCGTAAATATGAAAATGTGCATTGCGCCTCGCCGTGCGCCTCTACTGATGGCACACGGCTTTCATAAATCAGCCCCCATGTGTGTTATGCCACTTTGAATAATGTCAGTACAACATTGCAAAAAATTATTTTTTTGTTGCCCTGTTCACACCAGTCAAGGGTGCTGCCTAAAAATGGAACAAGTCTGCATTTTTATGCAGCTTACAACACGTTACAACACACATCAGTAATTATTTCACATTTTATGCTTGTAAAAAATAAATGTAAAAGATTTCACAGGGCATTTGAGAAGCATTGCCTGATGTGATTAGAATGATTCTGCAAAACGCTCATTCATTCTATAGTTACATTAATGTGAGATAAAGGCTACTTTAGAATTTTGTGCCTGTGTAAAAGAGCCTTAATGGTGTGGCTGTTTCAACACAAACTATCCTGGCATGGTCCACTGTTGTGACTCTCAGAAAACCACCCTGAGAAAAGCTGTGCGACCATCATGGCAGTGTGTGTAGATGGAGTGACTGTAGGGGATCAGCAGCACTGGGATGCAACAAAATATGAAAAATAGGTACAAAAAAAGTATTTTGTTAAACAAATGATACACTGGGGTTGGTTTACTAAAGTCAAATAGACTGTGCACTTTGCAGAGTGCAGTTGCCCTCTGCAGGTGCAATTGCTCCAGAGCTTAGTAAATGAGGTAAGGCTCGACTTTGCAAAGAGTACCCAATCCTGTGCAAGGAAAATAAAAAAAAAAACAGCATTTTTGCTTGCACATGATTGGGTGATGGAAGTCAGCAGAGCTTCTGCTCATTTACTAAGCTCTGGAGCAACTGCTCTTGCAGAGGGCAACTGCACTTTGCAAAGCGCACAGTCTTTTTCCCTTTAGTAAATCAACCCCACAGTGTTTAAGCAAACTAAATGTTATAGTCTACCTCTACTTTTAAAACGGAGTTCCAGTCGTTTTTGTGTTTTATTAAAAGGCAGCAGCTACAAAAGGAGAGGGGGTGGGGTGCTTAAAGCGGAACTTGCCCTTTTGGGTGGAGCTCCGCTTTAAAGGTTAAAGTGATTTTAAAGCTTTCATGTTTGTTATTTTAATGAAAAAAAAGTATACTTCCCTGCTCTGTGCCATGGTTTTGCACAGAGTGACCCGGATCCTCCCCTTCTCGGCTCCTCCCACCTGTCGGGTGCCCCCACAGCAAGCAGCTTGATATGGGGGCACCGGAGCTGAACCGCTGCATTCAGACACGGAGCCACAGTTCGGCCCCACCCCCTCCATTTCCTGATTGGCTCACTGGCCAATGGCTCTCACTGCTGCCAATAGCCAATCAGGAGTGGGAGTCCCTGGAAAGGCAAGACTCTCATGGACATCGCTGGATTGAGAGGGGGCTCAGGTAAGTATTGAGGGGCGGGGGGGCAGCTGCACACAGAAGGTTTTTTACCTTCATGCATAGAATGCATGAAGGTAAAAAAAACCTTGTGCCTTTACAACCACTTTAATTTCTAGCTGTAAATTCTGCCTGTTAAAGCACTAGAAAGTCACTGAATATTAAAGTGGTTATAAACCTAAGACATGAAATATGAACAAAGCATATCGCTGTATAGTGTGTACTTGTCTCAATTCAGAGCACGGAGTGTCATTTCTGTCTGCTACCTCAATCCTCTGCTTTAAGCATGAGACCCTTTTTGACAAGTTTTCCTGACGCCAAGAGAAAAAAGGTGACAGGGGAGGGATCTCCAGCAGATTGACAACCTCAGCTCTGTTCCTGTGAGCTGTGTGGAGGGGAGGGGGTGTCCCTTCCCTCCAATCAGCCCCCAGAGATCTCCTCACTGATGTAACTTAAGCTCTCCGCTTCCCCTGATTTTCATAGCTAAGAGATCCTGTGTAAATTCTGCACTTTGAATGGATGTAGGGGAAAGAGGGCTGTAGATAAACAGGTTCAGCTTATATAGGAGGATTTGTCTCATCTCTGTATTGCCCAAAGCCAGTCATTTTTTGGGGTATATGTGAGGGTTTACAACCGCTTTAACAAAGATACACTATATTGCCAAAAGTCCATGGATCCCTGACCATCACATCTATATCATTTAGTTGTACATCTCATTCTAAAACCATAGGCATTAATATAGGCATTAATATGCAGATGCCCCACCTTTGAAGCTGTAACAGCCTCAGCTCTTCCTGGGAAGGCTCTCCATGAGTTTTTGGAATGTGTCTGTGTGGCATTTTGTGCCCATTTAGTCAAAAGACAAATTATGAGGTCGGGTATATATTGGGTAAAAAGACCTGTCTCCCAATCAGCATTTCAATTCAACCCAAACGTGATCAGTAGAATTTAGGTCAGGGCTCTGTGCAGGCATTCAAGTGCCTCCACACCATACTCACCAAACCATGTCTTTAACCACTTCAGTACTAGGCACTTTCACCCCCTTCCTGCCCAGGCCATTTTTCAGCTTTCAGCGCTGTCGCACCTTGAATGACAAATGCCATTTTTATCATTATTTTGAGACATAGCTTTGTTTTGGTGGTATTTAACCACCACTGGATTTTTTTGGGGTTTTTTTTTTTTTGCTAAGAACAAAAAAGACAGAAAATTTCGAGGGGAAAAAAAAAAAAGTTTTCTTAGTTTCTGTTAGAAAATTTTGTAAATAAGTAATTTTTCCCCTTCACTGATGGGTGCTGATGAGGTGGCACCGATGGGGAAGCACTAATAGGTGGCGCTGATGAGGAGGCACAAATATGCAGCACTGATGAGCAGGCACTGACTGGCATCACAGCTGGGCATTGACTGGCATCACTGCTGGGCACTGTTGGGGCTGCACTGATAATCAGGGCACCGACGATCAGTTCCCTGGTTATCTGAAGGTTTCTTCTGTGAGAAAATTCCGCTGATTGGCTCTCCTCTTCTCAAACCCTGTCAGTGTGAGGAGAGGAAAGCCAATAACCGGCATTTCCTTGTTTTACATGTGATCAGCTGTGATTAGACACTGCTAATCACATGGGTAAAGAGCCTCGTCATCTGCTCTTTACCGAGATCGGGGATGCACCGTGTCCCAGGGACACAGCACACTGCCGATCTCCACCGTGTGCACCCCCGCCGGCGCACAAGCACAGCGAGAGTGGAACGATGTCATATGACGTCACCCCAGAACGAGAGAGCCACCCCACCACCGCCATTTTGTCTATTTGGTGGGCGGAAGAGAGGGTGGTTAAAGACCGGGCTTTCTGCACAGTTAGGTTGAAACTAAAAAAGACCCATCACAAATTATTGCCACAGAATTGGAATAGCACAGTTGTCCATAATTGTTTTCTATGCTGTAACATTAACAGTACACTTCATTGAAAACACTCAATAATTTAGAGGGTGTCCACATATTTTTGGAAATGGCACCCACTCTTTGGGAGTATTTTTGATCTGAAAAATTGACCGATGCATTTTAAGACTTTGTTCACTTGGGTGTACTAAAGAATAGCGACTCTTCATGCAGGCAGTCCCATTCATGTCAATTAGGACGCAGCAGCTGCACGGACACAGCTGCTGCTACCCAGCTTGACCCCTGTGCCAGTGCATGGCTCCAATTGCAGGCAGTATGTGTTGGGAGTCACATTGGGAGCAGCGGTTGTCTCTGTGCAGCCACTGCGCCTCAATTCACATGAATAGAACTGCCTACACAGGGATGCACGCAACACCTGTGCATCCCTGTGCAAGTAAACACGGCCTTCGCATGGCTGTATGCTGTAGTATGCCTGTGTAAACGAGGCTTAAGTCTCATGTAAAAATTATATGTTGTCTTTGATGGCTCTCTAATCTCCACAGATTCTCCTTCTTCGAGGTCACAAACCTTATTCTGGCCCGATGGCCTTTGATGAACTGCACCTCTCCTCTTCAGGACGGGAGGATGATGACTCTCTTCCTTCCTCTGATGAAGAGCTTCTTTCTCGCCCTCTTGGAGCTTTGCAAGATGCCCTTTATTCTCATTCACCCCACAAGTCCTGTTTCCTAAGGCCCATGAGAAGTTCTGTCAGCTCTGACAGTGAAGAAGGTGTAGAAACCAATGGAGCCACTTCTGATACACCCCCTGAGCCCGCCGAAGAGGAATAACACAGGGAAAAGAGGAGGCTGAAGCTCACAAGGGGGAATCCATGTTGGAATCTCCTTTTGATGCTATGGAAAGACAGATGCCTTGAAAACAGAAGGAGCTTGGTTGTTCCATGCCGAATAAGCAACCTAAGGGTACGTAATGGGTGCTTTAACTGCTCCATATCTCCCCAAAAAGGGGACAAGAGGAGTAGACACTCCTAATAAGCAAGTATGCCAACCTGTGCTCGACTGTTGCAAGGGAGCTTGGAAAACGGACCCGAAGGGTCATATTGACATTCTTGAAATAATCCTGTATAGTGTTTTATTTTCACATTTTAAACACTAATCTGAAAAGCGAATCAGCACTGTTTATAAGCTTTACATCCACAGAACACTAACCAGCACGTCTACTGGAGGTAAGCAGTGGCAAACTGGAATCTAACACACGTTAAACTTGCAATATTTCAGGTCTGTTATTTCAGTATTAGGTGGATCCTATTCCTGCTGCTTATCTCTCTAGTTCTTGGGATGCAGAGTATAGAATCGGGATCAATGCAGACCAATGTGACTGCCGGGACAGTACACACGACAGTGTTGGTGTTGGCTATAATAAATAAAACTAGTGGCATGCTAGACCAATGCCTGATATTGCAGCCAGCTGCTTTATGTAACAAACCTTACAGACCCCAAACACACTTCCTCAAATGTTTTTTTTAAACTTGGTAGTGCCTCATCATAGACATGTAAAATAAGCCTGTCATTATAATAGAGTTTGACATAAGTCACTAAAAAAGCCACACCTTGTCTGGTATTAAAGTGGACCTCCAGCCAAAACCTTTTTTTCTTCTGCTTTGTAATGTTATGGTTGTTCTAACCCTTCTTTACTCAATCTAAGATGCATTAGAAGAAAAAAAAGGTTTGGGATTGATTTCCACTTTGACCTGACCAAAGATAGTAATTGCAGGGCTCTCTATAAATTCTACTTTGGGATGCAGAAGGGTGTGCTGGAACTGATTTATATACAAAATTTGCATATAGTGCACATCTGGGTATTGGACAGGGGAGGATTGGGAACCTTTTGGTCCGGGTGACAACCAAGTTGTCCTTTCATGGTAGAGACAGATGTATTTTTCAAGGTCAGCTCCCTTTGCAGCTCAACACATTTGGTCATATGACATCTGCGACCACTGCTAGGCGCTGTGATCGTAGGTCTAAAAATGTAGCTTTATAATGCCCATTATGTGTCACTGACTGCATATCCTACTTTGATCAATGCCTAAATGGTGAAGTATGTCCACTTAGGACCATAAGCCCAACATATCTTGCAAGACCTGGCATAGGGGAAAAATGCCCTCCTGATTCCCAGCCTGGTCCTCCGATAGTATTAGCACTCCAGGGGCATTCAGAAGGATTCTAGAATGCAGGAATGTGTCATTGTTACTACTGAACACCTCAGTAGGACACCGCCCAGGAAGTCTAACTGAGAGACCTTTCATCTGGAGTCCCAGAGAACTATAGGCAGCTGTAATCACCTTGTTTAAATAAATCAGTTTTGGGTAGACTTTGCCTTTAACTGACATTTCCACTACAGATTAGGAGGTAAACACTGTAGCTCCATGAACTCTTTAAAAATGTAAGGAGGGAATGTAAATGTCATCACTGAGCCCCATTTAAAACGCACTTTTTCGGGTCAGTGATGCAAAGTTTCAAAGAGCATTGGCATTACAGCCAGTGATCTAGTATTTTTAAAAAGCTTGTCAATGGCAGTCTCTCTGTTTCCCACGTGGTTTTTTTTTTTTTAAAGCAATCTCTAAAATATGCATTGCAATAATGCAACACTATACATTAAGTTGTACTTTGGAAAATTGTACATTTTCCTAAAGCAGGGGGCAACACATGTACATTGCAGTGCACGACAGCTCTGGTGCATTTCCCACAACTGTAACTGTGCATTAGAGTGTCATTCAAAAATATTGGTATCCCAAGGCTGCCCAGTGCATACACTGCAGTAGCACAGGTTTTGCCACACCAAACCATACCATAACCATAATGCACTGATCTGAATAAGCCCTTTGCCAACTTCACCTTCTAAAATGCTTACCTAGCTGTCCTATTGACACAACAAGCTTACAGAATAAGAATTGGGTGAATCAGAATAAATGGCAGCGCATCACACACCAGTGGGTATGAACAGGCCCGAACCTGGAGTTAAGTATGGGGATCAGGAGCTGATTGTAAAATCATTAAGGCCAGAGAGAGCCATTATGACTGATTCTGTATTTGTCTCGGTACAGATCTGTATTTGGCACTTCCAGATGGAAGTCCAGAAAGCAGCTGGGAGCCTGTACAATGATTTTAGTGCTTGCTGTACCTAATTCTCAGTCTGGTATTTACAAGCTAATTCCTATGTGCCCTGGGCCTTATTTCCTGTCTGTCTCTCAAGAATTGACTGCCAAGCCAAGTTTTTTCCATATTTAGACAACAATAGAACACCCCCGTACATGGTGGCAGAGAAACTATTAAAGTTAACCTGTCACAAACCTGAGAAACTGACAGTAAACAATGCAAATAGTGGGAAGATACAGTCGGTAAAAGCCACGTCAGGACCAGTAGTCCTAGAGATATAGGCAACTAAAATTATTGTGGTACTTGTTCCCAAGCATTTTCTTTAAGACCTTGTACCATAAAGCATTTCTGACTCCATCTACCTTCATAGAAAATTGAGTGTTTGCACATGTACTGTATGTGATGTGTTATAGGGTTGCGTGCATGAACTGCATACATGTGCTTTGAGGGCCCATAAAAATTAGAGCATCCCCAAAACACATGCACAGTGCATGGGTCCAATGTACATTACAACAACCCCTTCCACCACCCAAGCTTACCTATTAGCCATCTAAGTAATGAGTGGCCTTACAGACCCATTATGAAGGCTTGAAATGGTGTTGTGCCAAGCTTGACTTTTACAGGAAAATAGATTTGCGTATATTTAGCTGCCTAAATCTCTGGAGCTATTGATTCTCGCAAGCAGTTTTCACTGAAGGTAACCTATGCCTGTGCCTTTTTAGCTCTTGGGTCTGTGTTACTCCAGGCTTTTGACAGGTTTGTTCTAACAGTATGGAGCATAGTATATGTGTGATGTGATCCTTAGCCAGCAGTTGAACCTTCCTCACCTCCACCATCAACGTTCCACACATGGAATTATTGTACCTCTATTTAGCTTGCTCTGGGTGTGCCAAACCTACCGACATGCCTCAATCCAATAAACCAGCCCACTACATCAACCACTTACCCGAAGTGTTACCTAAACTCCGACACTAAAGATCAAATTGCTTTTATGTGTAAATCTTTGTATATGATTATTTTTGTTTATTGTAAATGCCTCAGTGTCCGCAAACTAAACCAGTAAGATGTATTTGTTTTTATTGTTTTTTAATGATTATTTCTTTAAAGGTCCAAGATGCCACTATAGATTTACAGGTGTGACAGGTCCTGTTGTTACAAATGTCTGTGCTACTGTTTAAATCTTAGAAAAGTTCTCTTTGCTGTCTTTTTAGGAGGTAGCGGCCTTTTTTTCTTTTGCTTGTTCTTGCTGTCAAGCACGTTTCAATGTGTTTGAAGTAGATCTCCACCCTTAAATAACTATTTAAAGTGAAGCGTAATGAGGTAAAGAGAACTCTGAACCATTTTATATAGTGGTGGCCAACTCTCATGATATAGGGGCCCTGCAGTGCAGCCCCTGATGTCACCAAAGGGCCATACAATGGGTTGGTTTACTAAAACTGGAGAGTGCAAAATTTGGGGCAGCTCTGCATAGAAACCAATCAGCTTCCAGGTTTTTTTTTTGTAAAAGCTTAATTGAACAACTAGAAGCTCATTGGCTACAATGCATAGCTGCACCAAATTTCGCACTCTCCAGTTTTAGTAAATCAACCCCATATTAGTCAGTGAACGTAATAACAGAAAGCAGTCAGAGAGAGTAAACGTTTACGGGCATGATACAAGAGATTGTCAGAGACTCCAAACTTGCTGTAGAAGTTTTTGAAGGCTGGGGGCATGCTTTAGAATAAATTCATAGACTGCAGACACATTTTATATAAAATGTGAGAGAATGAAAGATCACTATTGGTGCCCCTTTAGAAATCAGTGCTTTAGCATTTGTACTCCCTAAAACCGCATAAAAAATTACTTGTTCCACATTTGATATTTCTCTCAGCAAGATCTATTATATAAGATCTAAAAAAATAAAACAAAAAAAAAAGAGAAAGGGGATAGACAACCCTGAAAAAGTAAGATAATGTGAAAAAAAACCAAGCCAGTCTCAAGAATTTCTTTTTCCGTTTAGAAGGAAATCAACGACAACTGGGTTATACTTCTGGCTTCAGCAGAAACTGGACACTGGCAAACAAAAAATGCTATTAGCCAGTCAACTATAACCCCTCCTACTCCCATTGTGTTTTGCTTTTATTCTTATTTTTTCCTTTTTTTTTTTTTTAACTAGTGTTCTAGGAGGATGGATATTTTTTGGTTCTTTGGAGAAAACGTTTAACCATAGTTACTAGACGTTTTGTCTGGACTGAAGATTGCAGGATCTGCCTGTAATATCATTAACGAATGTCGGCAAGAAGGTGAAAGTAAAAAAAAGTCTTTATTGAAATGAAGTAAAATGTTCCATAGCACGACCCACGCTAACGTGTTTCAGTCCAGAAAAATACGTTATTTATTGCCTGCCTGGGTGGGTAGACCTTAGGAGGGTACAGCATTGATCCAATGCTGTATCTGTCCCCCACCACCTTTTGCAGAGAGAACTAATCATTCAAACACAGCTGATGACTCTGTTATCCCCTCCTCTCTGAGTATAGAACTGTGACTGTCAGAGGCCGCTCTCTGCTTTGCCCCTCCAGCGCTCACTTGAGTGCTGGGCTGGGGAGGGAGCGGCTGGCTCAGTCTCCCTGCAGCGCAGCTGAGAGGCTAAGCCAGCTGCCTATCCAGGCATGTGGGTGTATCCCAACTGTAAAGCCTGGAATAGCTGAGTAATGTCACGGATGAGAAAATGGGTCACAGGAGTGCAGAACAAACTGTGCCTGAAAGCGTTGCCCATTATTTTTCTGTAAGCTAGAGACCCAGATCAAATGCAGGCTCTGGGCTCCCAAATCTTCCAAACCTGCAGACAAGTCTCCTTTGCAATAAAGGGAGGCATCCACCATCAAATGTGGAGGGGCCTTCTATTGGCTTTTGCAGAAACCTGGACAATAAGCATCTCGAATGCAAGTATAAAAGACTCGGGGTTAAGGGGAGGGCTGTAGGTTCAGTTTCTCTGAGTTCAAATCTCTGCTTCTGCCCTGCTTCATGTTATCCGACATACCTATGTTTACGCACAGGCTAGCAGACCCTCATTCTGCTGTTAAAGATCTGTTGAGTCAGTGAGCCATTACCATTGTTTTGGAAGTAGAAAGGTTTTGGGGTTTTTACTCAAACTTGTTCACTGTTTTCCCCATCTTGGATCAAAAAGCCCTAAAATGTCTTCATTTACTTCCAAAAATTTTGCATGGATTGCTCTGTCATAGCTGCTCTCCACCAGGGAGGTTTTCAACCATGTGTGGATATGCATTTTTGCATGTCTCCTTATTTCAACTGGGTGGGCTCAGGGCACAGTGCTCTGCGCCCCGAGCCCACCCTTTTTTGAAGCTAAGTAGAGCCTCAGGCTCTGATGTGTTTTAAAAAAAAAAAAAAACATTGGAATCCATGTGTCCGGCATCCTGCATGTAGATTAGGGGCAGGGCGCATGGATCAGGGGGGGCGGCGCCCCTAATGGACGGGCCACCACGCCTTTATTATGGTCCACCTATCCTTCCTTGGCTGCACAGTGGCACTGTAGGTGGTAGGAATTCCAATAAGCAATGGAATTATTTGGTACTACCCACACACAGCTTTTCAGTGCTTCAACTCTAACATTATATTAATAATGTCATAGAATGTAACTGTGTAAATCCAGAGGTGATAAAATATCTTTCATGTTTTCTCTTTACCTCAATATTCTTCAACCAAGTGCTTTAGGTGGAGTTTGCTGAAAGTTATATAGAAAATTGGATTGGAATGAGCTTTGGCAACAGCTGCTGTGGAGATGAAAATCCCAGGATGCCTTGTCAGCCCTTGGCTGAAATTTGTTGTTCCACAGTAGTTGAAGGCCCACAGGCCATGGAAATTTACACCTCTGGCAAACTTATCACCATAATAGCTATGGAGAAACGGGAGCTCCATGTTGCACAACCAGCTTTGCCAGCAATACTGTGAGTACTGTTGGTGCTTCATACAAAGAAATGAAGGGTGCCGCTTTAGGCTCTAGTAGGTTCTTATATGCTGACAACTGCTGGGAGTGCAGGCAGGTAAAGAGCTCTCAGCTCCATAGAATTTAGGAAGGAAAAGAAGTCCCAGGAGCCGCACATCACACAAAACCAAGTGTGGAAGCAGCCTCAGCCTAGAATCTGTCCAGGCCACACCCCTGACATGTTTCACCCCACCCACGGGGCTTGGTCATGGGAAACCCATTTGGGTTTGCCCACTAAGCTTAGTCATGGGTTTCCCATGATTAAGCCCTGTGGGTGGATTGAAACATGTCGGGGGTGTGGCCTGGACAGTCTCTAGGATGAGACAGAGTTGCTCTTTCACATGAGGGTTTTGTGTGATGTGTGGTTCTCCTGAGACTTCTTTTCCCCCCCTTATTTTCTGTTGGTGCTGCTTGATGATGGGTCATGAGAAGAATATGTAGTGCCTGTACATACACTAAAAAGGCATACAAGCACATCAGATGTGGGTGACAGCTTCCAATGGCCTTGCTGTAGGCCAGGGTGTTCCTTAACCTGTGTTCAGATGTGCCAATTCCCAATCAATCCAGAATAAAGGTCCTGCGGAACTTTTATCTGCTGGTGCACAGAACTGAGCAAATAAGAGACTTGAGGGGCACCCATCTACCCAAGCCTTATGGTACTGGTACATTTTTCTCTGAATATGTAACTGGTGTATTGGGAAGGCCTAGAGCTGTGTAATGTCAGCAGACCTTCCCCTAATATTCTGAATGGTGCACTATTCTGTGCTGGGAGCTCCTGGCATGGCTGTTGTGTATATGTGTATAGTATGTAAATAGTAGTAGATGTTTTTGTCTAGCTGTACTGAGTGGCAGATGTACAAGGAGCACCTACTGAGGGGACAGGGAGATTTGCTGCAATGGTTCTTGCAGCAAAGTGCCTGCAGAGGAGGCCGGCAAAATATTAGTGCTAGCTTCATAAAAAGAAACCTAAGGTAATCTGGCTAGAATCAAGGCACCCTGGTGTAAAGCCTTTGACAAAAGCTGCCAGTCTTTGACATCCTGTGCTGCATACTAGCTCCGCAAGCTGATTTATGGGAGCGACATCACGGGCCTATATTAGTATACTACAAGTGTAAAACAGAAAGTACCACGCTAGAAATAGCAATAAAACATGAATGAATTAAATATTCATATAGGTGCAATGAACCAAGTGATTGGAATAAAAGTCCAAAAAAAAAAATGACACAAACAGTCCCAAATAGTGCAAACATGACTGGATGGAAGTCTTGATCCACACTATTAGTGCTGCAGACACAATAACACCTCACGTGCTCCCTTACACCTGGTGTACAATAAAACTCTTACCAGAGCAAATAGACTGTTTAAGATATAAAAAGGCAAATGCGCTTGTGTATCTGTCTGGTCCCCTGCTCAGAATCATATGCCTCCACTGGGTTCTGCAACAGCCTCATGGTTGTCACATCAATCAACAGCCAGTATAGGATCATGTTAAGGGAACAAGCCACATAGTGTAATACCGCATACAGTCATGGCCAAAAATATTGGCACCCCTGCATTCTTGTCAGATAATGCACCACTTTGCCCAGAAAATGGTTGCAATTACAAATGTATAGGCATTCTCCTGTTTATTTTGTTTGTACTGGTTTGACACAAAAAAGTGGAGAAACAAAAAGCCAGATCTGACACAGTCCACGCAAAACTCCAAAATTGGACTGGACAAAATTATTGGCACCCTCAATTTAATTTTTTGTAGTATACTCCTTGGAAAAAATAACTGAAATCAATCACTTCCTGTAAGCATCAATGAGTTCCTTACACCTCTCCACTGGAATTTTGGACCACTCTTCTTTCGCCAACTGCTCCAGGTCTCTCAGATTAGAAGGGTTCCTTTTCCCAACTGCTGTTTTGGGACCTCTCTACAGGTGTCCTACGGGATTTAAATCTGGATTCATTGCTGGCCATTTAAGTACTCTCCAGCTCTTTGTCTTAAACCGTTTCTGGGTGCTTTTTGACGTGTGCTTTGGGTCATTGTCCTGTTGTAAGACCCATGACATCTGATGGAGACCCAACTTTATGACACTGGGCCCCACATTGCACCCCAGAATTCTTTGGTAGCCTTTTTATAATGCCATGCACATGGTCAAGACATCCAGTGCCTGAAGCAGTAAAGCAACCCCAAAACATCAGTGAACCTCCACCATGTTTGCCTGTAGGGACTGTATTCTTTTCTTCAAAGGCCTGATTTCTTTTTATGAAAACAATAGAATGATGGGTTTTACCAAAAAAGCTGTAATTTTGTTTCGCCTGTTCATAGCACATTCTCCAAAAAGGATTTGGGCTTCCTCGGGTAAGTTTTGGAGTTAGACTCCAATCTGGCTTTTTTATGTTTGTGTCAGCAGTTGAGCCCTCCTGGGTCCCCTACCATAGCTTCCCTTTTCATTCAGATGGCGACGTATAATATGAGCTGACACAGTTGTACCCTGTGCTTGAAAGTCAGCTTGAATTTGTCTGGAAAATGATTGAGGTTCTTTATCCACCATTCCAAAAATCCTTTGTTGCAATCTTTGATCAATTTTTGTCTTTTTGGCCACATCCAGGGAGATTAGCTATAGTGCCCATGGGCTGTAAACTTCTTGACAATGTTGTGCACAGTGGACACAGAAACATGAAGATCTCTGGAGATCAACTTGTAACATTGAGATTGTCCATGCTTTGCCACAATTTTTGTTCTAAAATCCTCAGACAATTATTCGCTGCTCTTCCGCTTCTCCATGCGGCACACAGAGACGCACAACAGTAGGTTGAGTCAATTTTTCACCATTTGTACCTGGTTGCCGGTGTGATGTCTATATTCTCAGCACCTGTCAATTTATACAGAAGAGTTTAATTACAAATTACAGGAGCATCACAAACTTGCAATGCAATTATTTCTTACAATTTTGAGAAGGTGCCAAATACTTTGTCCAGTCCATTTTTGGAGTTTTGCGTGGAATGTGTCAAATTTGTCTTTTATTTTTTTTCTCCGCTCTTTTCCGTTATACCAATACAAACAAAAGAAATAATCATGAGAATGCCTAAACATTTGTAATTACAACAGTTTTCTGGGCGAAATGGTGCATTATCTGACAGAAATGCAGGGGTGCCAATAGTTTTTGGCCATGACTGTATATTAAAAATGTATTGCAAAAAGCCACACATTACTCACAATATTATAGAAAGAAACGTGCTCAGTAAAAAGCCGATCCCGGGAATCAAACCAACATCTTCCTGGTTGTAGAGTGCGTGGTGACCATGCATTCTACAACTAGGAAGTTGTTGGTTTGATGCCAAAGATCGGCTTTTTACTGAGCAGGTTTCTTTCTATAATATTGTGAGTAATTAGAGGCTTTTTACAATACATTTTTTAATACATTTGGTTTTACACTATGTGGCTTTCTTGGCTTTTTCCTTTACTGGCTGTTTATTGATGTGACAACTATGAGGCTGTATCAAAACCCAGCGGAGGCATATGATTCTGAGCAGAGGACCAGACGGCTACACAAGCACATTTGACCCCTTATATCTTAAAGAGTCTATTTGCTCTGGTAAGAGTTTTATTGTACACCAGGTGGTGGAGGGTGTGAGGTGTCGTGTCTGCAGCACTAATTTAACAGTGTGGATCAAGACTTCCATCCAGTTGTTTTGGGACTGTTTTGTGTCAATTTCTTACTTTTATTTTTATTTTTTGGGGACTTTTATTCCAGTCACTTGGTTTGTTGCATCTATATGCATATTCACTTATATTTAATCTATTCATGTTTTATTGCTATTTCTATTTTTACGTTAATACTTATGTATTACACTTGTTGCACTATCTGTATTGATGGTTGTGCCAGCAGCTTTTTTTTTCAGCTTATGTAGCACAATTTCATTTTTATGCTTGGTATACTGACAAGGAGTCAGGTAGTGGTAGCTTTCATTTGATGCTTCTCGCACAGGTAGTTTGCTTTATAAAAAGTAGAATAGCTAATTAGTGCTGTGTATATTTCTTAATGGGGAGATGATAGTCTGCAGAGACTTTGGTTTTAGTGTTCTAATGCTTTGTAGGCATTATCATCTGCCTTCAATGTGAAGAATTATGCTAGAAATTTGTAGGAATGCAGCCGTGCAGTCCTATCCTGCAGCCACATGTGGAACAGTATTTCAATGACCATACAGTGTACCTTACACTATGAGGGAATCCGGTGGTAGAGCAATGTTTAGCAGACACTAAGGACACAGTAGAGTGATGATCTGCAGCTAGATTAAATGCTGTAAGATAATGCTCTATACCAGTGATGGCGAATCTTGGCACCCTAGATGTTTTGGAACTACATTTCCCATGATGCTCCAATACACTGCAAAATGCAGGAGCATCATGGGAAATGTAGTTCCAAAACATCTAGGGTGCCAAGGTTTGCCATCACTGCTCTATACGTATGGGGGGTACTCTGCAGCCACAGTAAGGGTCATATTTAGAATGATGCTCTGCAGCCACAGTATGGGCTCAATCACATGAGTGTGGGGGGGGGGCCAGTTGTGTTTTTACCACCCCTGTCCGCCTACATAAACTAGAGCATCCAGCCACTCAGGGCTGTACGCATGCCATGGCCACAGAAAAAATTAAACAACATGTTGCTTTTCAGCAGGTGGTACTTCCTGAATGGGGCTGCACCACAATTGCTTTTAATGATTATTTGGCATTTTGAGTGTTAAAGCAGGATGTGAAAAGGAGACCTATTTCCTGCACACTGCTTGTCAAACACCCTCAGAATAGTGATCCACCACAAATTTGCTTTTCAGAGGGGCAGCAGTATAGCCGCACACATGACTGAGCCCTAAAGGTTGTTGCACTGGAATGATACATGCAGTCACATGAAGGGTAGTGGCTCTAGAGTGATGCTTTGCAGCCACAGGCAGGGTTATGAGAGGGGAGTGAGGCTTTGCAGGCAGAACTAGCTGGCAGTTATTGGAATCTTTGCAGCCACCAGGCTGAGCTTTTCTTCTTTTTTTTTTTTTATAAATACTTTGCACTTTTCCTATTTGTATGATAAATGATCTTCTCCAAGGTGTCCTTGAAGCTAATGAACATTGTACAAATATTGTGTTTCTACCTGTTGTTGTGTTATAATGGTGCCATACTGCGTTCCCTCTGCACTTCACATGTGACTGGAGGAACTGTATAATGCCCCTCGCTGGGGATATTGTAGTGGCTCCAGTGCCACACTCTCACTTTACCCAATAAAATCATTCACTCTTCTTAATAAACTTTGTGTCAGTTTGTACGGGGCAGAACCATCAATGCGTAAATCTATCAGATCCGGATCCGAGGGTAACAAGATGATCTACAAGAAATAATAAAGCTGAGGCCTTGTGAATTAATGATGATGATCTTATTACTCCAAAAGTTTTTTTTATTTCATACAGTAAGGTGCTCTGCTGCTTTTATTTGATAGCCATAGTGTGTAATAACCCCCAGCAACCAATCAGCTTTCCTTTGCTTTCCCACAGTTAAAATCTAAGCAGCCCATTGGCTGCCTTGGGACCCCACAAGGAGAGGGGGGGGGGACTGGAAGCAGTGCTGTGCACTAAATGTACTCTCCACAATTAAAGATGAAGCCTCCCAATACATATAGAACAATCTTCCATCCAAGATTGTAAAGCTGTTTCCATGTGATAAAAATTCAGAATACCGTATATACTCGAGTATAAGTCGAATTTTTCAGCACATTTTTTAGCGCTGAAAGTGCCCCCCTCGACTTATACTTGAGTCAAGCACTTTTCTGCAGCAAAAAAATTCATTTTTCCGAACCGACTTTGGGGCCCCGTATCTCAGGGCCACTTGGTGCTAGGAACTCCAGATTTGGTGTGCAAACCCAGTGGACCTGGTACCACAACATATCCAAAGCTGAAGTTCCTAGCACTAAGTGGCCCCGAGATACGGGGCCCCAAAATCGGTTCGGAAAATGTCATTCTCTGCTGCAGAAAAGTGCTTGACATTTTCTGAACCGACTTTGGGGCCTCATATCTCAGGGCCACTTGATGCTAGGAACCCCAAATTTGGTGTGCAAACCCAGTGGAACTGGTACCACAACATATCCAAAGCTGAAGTTCCTAGCCCTAAGTGGCCCTGAGATACGGGGCCCCAAAATGGGTTCGGAAAATGTCATTCTCTGCTGCAGAAAAGTGCTTGACATTTTCTGAAATGATTTTTGGGGCCCTGTATCTCGGGGCCACTTGGTGCTAGAAACTCCAGCTTTGGAAATTTTATGGTGCTAGTTCCACTGGGTTTGCACACCAAATTTGGGGTTCTTAGCACTAAGTGGCCCTGAGATACAGGGCCCCAAATTCGGTCAACTGTGTCCATCTGCAGCAATGTCATTTCGGGACCCTTTGGGTTCAGAGACCCCAAATTTTGGCTGCAGCTAGGGGGCATCTAGGAACCCTTAACTACCGAGTTTGAAGTTCAGGGGACCTATGGCTGCAAATGGACACAGTGATGCTGCAAATGGGCATTGTTGACCCTCTTTTCCACTTACAGTAGCTGTGCATTTCTCACCCTCGTCTTATACTCGGGTCAATAAGTTTTTCCCATTTTTTTGTGGTAAATTAGGGCCTCGACTTATACTCGGAACGACTTATACTCGAGTATATACGGTAACAAAATCCAAACTCCACATCTTTTCAAATGCACTGAAAACCACAAATGTATCAGCCACACTTCATTCTCAGTGCTGTATTTATTAGTTATCAACAAAATGACTGCATACAGCAATGTCTCCAACTGGGGACCTACCTTTATTGATGTGTTTCACCACTCCTGGTTTGCTTACAAGGATACGGGAAGTTATGTTTTTGGTGTCATTAAATTATTACCACGCGTAAATATTTCTATAAACTCTCAATTTTAATAGACCTTTTAACTATATAACATATTCAAAAATTACAACATCCCTGTAGCTGTAACATTGATGGCAAAGCATATAATGCATATACAGTGGATATAAAAAGTCTACACACCCCTGCAAGTCTTTTTGGGGATGTCTCTACCTGCTTTGCACATCTTAGAGAGTGACATTTTTGCCCATTCTTCTTAGCAAAATAGCTCTAGCTCTGTCAGATTGGATGCAGAATGTCTGTGAATTTTCAAGTCTTACTGCAGATTCCCAATTGGATTTAGGTCTGGACTTTGACTGGGCCATTCTAACATATGAATATGCTTTGATCTAAACCATTCCATTGTAGCTCTGGCTGTATGTTTAGGGTCATTGTCCTGCTGGAAGGTGAACCTCCAACCCAGTCTCAAGTCTTTTGCAGACTCAAACAGGTTTTCTTCTTAAGCAGCGTACACACGGGCGGACTTTTTGACCGGACTAGTCCGACGGACTTTACGACAGACTTTCAATGGACTTCCGATGGACCTTTTAACAAATAGACTTGCCTACACACCATCACACCAAAGTCTGACGGATTTGTACATGATGACGTACACTGGACTAAAATAAGGAAGTTGATAGCCAGTAGCCAATAGCTACCCTAGATTTGGTTTTTGTCTGTTGGACTAGCATACAGACGAGCAGATTTCTGGATCCGGCGGACTTACGACGTAAAGATTTGAAGTATGTTCCAAAGCTAAAGTCTGTCAGATTTTCGACTGGAAAAGTTTGCTGAAGGTCCGATGAAGCCCACACACGATCAGATTGTTCGTCGGACCAGTCCGACCATGTGTACGCTGCATAAGATTGCCCTGTATTTGGCTCCATCCAACTTCCCATCAACTCTGACCAGCTTCCCTGGCCCTGCTGAAGAAAGGTGTCCCCACAACATGATGTTGCTACCACCATGTTATACGGTGAGGATGGTGTGTTCAGGGTGATATATGCAGTGTTAGTTTTCCGCCACACATAGCGTTTTGCTTTTTAGTCCAAAAAGTAAAATTTTGATCTCATCTGACCAGAGCACCTTCTTTCAAATGTTTGCTGTGTCTCCCACAAGCTTCTCGCAAACTGCAAATGGGACTTCTTATGGCTTTCTTTCAACAATGGCTTTCTTCTTGCCTCTCTTCCATGAAGGCCAGATTTGTGGAGTGCATGACTAATAGTTGTCCTGTGGACACATTCTCCCACCTGAGCTGTGGATCTCTGCAGCTCCTCCAGAGTTATCATGGGCCTCTTAGCTGCTTCTCTGATTTAATGTTCTCCTTGCCCGGCTTGTCAGTTTAGGTGGACAGTCATGTCTTGGTAGGTTTGCAGTTGTGCCATACTCTTTCCATTTTCTGGTGTGTTCCTTGGCCTTCATGATGCTGTTTGTTCACTATGGTTCTTTAACAAACCTCTGAGGGCTTCACAGAACCGCTGAATTTATACTGAGATTAAATTACACACAGGTGGACTCTATTTACTAATTAGGTGACTTCTGAAGGCTCTTGGTTCCACTAGATTTTAGTTAGGGTTATCAGCGTAAAGGGGGCTGAATACAAATACACGCCACACTTTTCAGATATTTGTAAAAAAAAATTGGAAAACCATTGATCATTTTCCTTCCACTTCATAATTATGTGCCAATTTGTGTTGGTCTATCACATAAAATCCTAATAAAATACATTTAGGTTTTTGGTTGTAACATGACAAAATGTGGAAAATTTAAAGGGGTTTGAATACTTTTTCAAGGCACTATATCTCTTTGTGCCTGTGTGTGAATAAACAGCCTTATGCATCTTCAGCCTACACTGATGTCTGGGTGGGCTAAGGGGTCTTGGATCATGCTGGTCCTGGACAAAGGAAGCTTTTACAGCAGACATACTCTTCTTGAGTATGGGGGGTTCGTGGCAGTGGTGGGATTGTGCTTCCTGGCTGTGAACACGTCCAAACCACCACCGGGATCCAAGATCAGGATAGCAGGCTTTTGTCCCCCCACCGGAGATATGGACCTGGCATCAGAGTTGCAAGGGCTGCTACAGAGCACCCTTTTATAAATCTCCAGGAATGTGTCTGCGGATCAATACCTAGAGATCAGGCAGAGGATTCGGGCGCAAGTCTGGCTTGGAGCCCTCCACGTCACTGGTACACACCATGGCAAGTGCTTTCCAACCCCAGGGCAAGGGTCAGTGACTGACAGGAGTTGCGGATGCCATTCCTGGGTGAGCGGCCCCAGGAGCAATGGATGTCTGAGTTGGACAGGCTGGTCCAGCAGGAGATAGAGCTGGACAATCAATTATCGGGCTCCGCAATGGCATGCAGAGCAGGAATATTTAGGGGAGACAACAGAATGCTCTCTGGAGGGATATGACATTGGCGGCCCTGGATTGCTGTGGGAGATCCTTACAGATGGTTTTGTGTATGGCTATAAAGGGGAACCTACCCTTGAGGATCTGTGAGAATCAGAGAGGCTATGCTCGGTCTCGCAGGGGTCTCAGGGCTAAAACCTGACTTTTAATACTTGCTAATGAAAGAAAAGCATCTGGAAAGGGCATACAGGGGGCTGCTAGAACACATTCAGTAGCATGCCCTAGAATTAGCAGCAGAAACTCTGGAGATAGCCATCCCCAAAGCTGAAGTGCTGACAACAGGGCAGAGCTCTGCTAACCTCTGTCCACGGTCAGAAGATGGTGAACCGCCTATCCCCAGACACCAGTTCCATAAACTTGGGATTTAATAGACTTTTCTTCTGAGGAACAACCTAGTGAGCCTGCAGCAGAAGAGCTGGCATCAGGGCCAAACATCACTGAGCTCTGCCTAGCACCAGTACTATCTTCTTTGTTCTACGGACAGGAGATGGTGAACTTCTATCCTCAGACACCAGTTCCATAGACTGGGGATTTAATAGACTTTTCTTCTGAGGAACAACCTAGTGAGCCTGCAGCAGAAGAGCTGGCATCAGGGCCAAACATCACTGAGCTCTGCCTAGCACCAGTACTATCTTCTTTGTTCTACGGACAGGAGATGGTGAACTTCTATCCCCAGACACCAGTTCCATAAACTGGGGATTTGATAGACTTTTCTGCTGAGGAACAACCTAGTGAGCCTGCAGCAGAAGAGCTGGCATCAGGGCCAAACATCACTGAGCTCTGCCTAGCACCAGTGCTATCTTCTTTGTTCTACGGACAGGAGATGGTGAACTTCTATGCTCAGACACCAGTTCCAGATACTGGGGATTTAATAAACTTTCCTGCTGAGGAGGAACAACCCGGTGAGCCGTCAGCAGAAGAGCTAGCTTCAGAGTATGACACTGTTGACCTCTGCCCACAACAATAAACTCCCCAGGAACTCCAGGGAGAGAATGCAATTGACACCTCACAACTGCAGCTTGAGCTGATATCTGTGGATGGGACTGCGGTCTCCACGGACAGCAACCCAGCAGAAGAGCTTGCAACAGGGCAGAGTGCTGCTGGCCTCTGCCTTCAACTAACAGAAGATGGAATTCCTGTGGTAGTGGATGGGACTTCGGTCTCCACTGACAAAACCCCAGAAAAAGGTCCGGCATTGGGACAAGAGGATGTCAGCCTTGCTCGGCAAACACTGGGGCATTTTCTTCTAGTAAAAGTGGATGGGAGTTCAGTCTCCACCTGTATACCCTAGGGATGCTGGGCATCCCCAACAGCATGACGGAGTGAGCCCAGCCACCCTGTTTTCTGCCCCCCCCCAAAAGGTTTCAGTTTGTTTTTAAATTGAGTTGTGCCGTTTATAGGTCACATTAAAGGTGGGGAAAGTTCTGAAATTATTTATCTTTGTCTCATTTTTTTTTTACATCATAGAAACCTGACATTTTAACAGGGACTTTAGACTTCTTATATCCACTGTACTCATACAGATAACTTTAAACCATCCACCACTTGGATCACATGTGTCAAACACATGGCCCTCAAGCTAAATCTGGCCTACCAGGCCATTTTATGTGGCTCTTGCACCTCTCCTGCAGCGGCGGCGGCATCCCCCCTAGTCTCCGCCCCCACCTTGTCTCAGCAGCAGAGAGGGGGACAGAACTCCCTCTGCAGTTCCTGTGCCACTCTGTGCAGTCATAGCACCCCCTCATCTTCACCTCCCCTGGTCCAGCATTCAGAAGACTCTGGCAGCTGACTCCAGTCCTCCTCAAGACCCTGCACGTTCTGCTTTCCAGCTTCTTCCCGGAAGCAGCACAAGGTGGGGTGCACTGTGATGTAAAGGAAGGTGGTGGACTCTTGACTTCTGATGGTGGGGGTGCTCTTGACATTTGAGGTAAGGGGGTGTCCTGGAAATCTGCTTAAAATTATTATGAGAACAATACAATGCTATAGTGTTTGAGAAGGAGGGTCGCACACCTCTGGTATCCACAAGAAACTTTATTGGAGATTGCTCAGACAGTTGTGGATTTGGGCAACGATTTAATGACACCTAACAAAATCCCATTTATACACAGAATTTGTGTTCTTTTTTCAATCTTCCATCCAGGCCAAACTGTGGTGCACCAGCCCACCCCTCTTCCTTGGTCATCTGAGAACCCCTTACTTGTAATACAGAAGAGTTGTTCCCAAACACAGCCCACTGCAGGCTTCCTACTGTTCAATTTCTGAAAAACTGATGCATCAAAATATAAGCAAGTTCCTCACTATCAAAGTTAGACCTGCCTTGGAAGTTCGAATTTGGGGATACGGCAAATAAAGAGAGGAAAACTATTATATAGCCTAGACATGACAAAGCAAGCACATCTTGAGCAAGTGGGGCTCTCTCTGGAATCTGGCTGAAGTAGATTAAAGTGGATGTAAACCCTCTCCTATACCCAGAGAAGTGAACAGCCTCAGATGATACACAGGGATAAAACAAATCTCCCTACATACGTTTTACACATATATCTGCTGTCTCCAGCTTTATATGTTCTTTAGAAAGTGAATATCGTGTTTGAAGTTTTACTTCCCCTTTCAGGAGGGGGAGTGGATTCTTGGCATACACTGTGTGACAGATGATTGGAAGAAAGGCGCGCACACCCCTCCTCCATATAGGCAGAGGAAGAAAGAAACATGCAGAGCTGTTCTGTGACATGACAAGCTCTCTGCTAATCTATTTATAGCAACCTCCCCGACACAAATTTTCAGCTGCTTTTATCTCCAGTGTCAGAGAACTTGTCAGAAGTTATCATGCTAATAACAGAGGAACGAAGCAGCAGAAAGACAGGGGACTTAGAACTTTGGAAAAAGATAAGAAAACACTACAGATATATGTGCATATGTCAAATTTCATGAATCAGGTTTACATCCACTTTAAGGTAAATCAGTGGGCATTCTGAATTTAGCACAGTTGCAGTGTTTGCTGAATAGCATTAGAGGTTCATAAATTAGTTTTACATTCACACCTATGTGTTGCAGCAACATGCGTTAAAACATGTTTTAATGTGTTACTGCAGCAAACATCAGCATAATTGTCCTACTGCAGCGTGTTGCGGTGCAATTCATGGCTTTCCATTAACCCAGCTATATAATTCACAACAAATCAAAAAACTGAATACAGATTTTATTTGTGACTATCATCTAATGAACAACATTATGGACCCAGTCAGTTACATTGTTTCCTCTTGTGTTTGTATGTCAGAAGTCCTCAGGAGCTCTGCGTCCTTTGAGAGGTGGGAACTGTAGAAAAAAAAAAAGTTATTGTCATATAAACAGAGCCTGTGGGACACGTGGCATACAGGAGACACCTTAACTTTCAAGAAAATTATCATTAGAATTTTGTCCGTGTATAAAACTAAATTATTTGTATGTTGTCTGTAGTAATGCTTTATTTTGCTGTAGAAACAGTATGCTACAGACAGTTCTTCTTAGACTACCCCAAGGACATATCATAGCAATCCTAAAGTGAATTTCTAATGGTGTCTAAGGGAACAGTGCCAAAGTACAGACAGGTACCTCCAACTACCCATGATGGTCTTCAGGCTGGTCCCATTGCCCTGTGGGGCCCCATATATCCTAGGACCAATTTGTTAATGGAGCCTTGACTTCTGCCCATGTCAAGATTGTATCCCATCGCTGGCATCATTTTAACCCGTCCCCTCTAAAAAAGAAAAATAGACACTAGATTTTTTTTTTAAAAATGCCCTTTTTACTTGAATAAAGCAACGGTTACATGAAACGCCAGTCCCGAGCCTTCTCCTCTTCTTTTTATACCCAGTGTAGTCCTTTGTCGGGTGTCTAAATCACTTTGCTCTGGTGACCATTATCACTGGGACTGAAGGTGAGGGCAAATCCAAAAATTGGAATTGTCACCAGAAAAGGAACAGAGGGGGGGGAGGAATCTTCCAATGGGAATTCTTGTTACAGTAACAACTGGAGATTTACCTCTCTTTGGAGAGATTTACTCTCATTTCCTGTGGTGTCTACAGGACAAAAAGTGAAGAGAAATCTCTTGCATGGGACATGGATGGTGGGGGCTTTAAAGTTTATCTCCAGGCTCCCCCTATCTTTTCCCTACCCCACTCTAACTAATCGCTGACCATCGATGCCCTTTTTACTCACCTAAGTCTGCAGTCTCTTCTATTTACAGGAAGCGGGGTCCTTCTTCAGATGTCCATGTCACACTTGTGTGATATGGACACTTTATATAAGCGGTGCAGTGGTGGGGTTCTCTCAAGATCCAGAAGAGGAATCCCAGTTGTGACATCAGCATAAGGGGTCAAATTCACAGTACGCAATTAGCAAGTTTAAGTAAACTGAATTTATTGAAGAAAAAAAGTCTGTTCTTTTCTTAAAATAAGCAAACAGTTGGCACCATACACATGCAAATTTGATGTACCTGGAAACATAGTTGTATTATAATTGGGCATTATCCCCAAGCAGGGTTTTTTTTTTTGGTGGAAAAGGGCATTATTATTCATGCTAAGTCTGGTGAGCACTGACTTATGTCTATAGTTAAAATGTATCCCTAGGCAAACTGTTTCATTTTAGTTTTGGATAAAATGGGAAAATATTAGACCCCCTGTCAAGTTTATCTTGCTGTATTTGTCCCTATTGGGGATATTTACCCTCTAATATTTGTTGTGGTGACGAATGTGATCAAAACAGAAAGTGGGG
The DNA here is from genome assembly GCA_037952925.1 of Lithobates clamitans. Taxonomy (NCBI): domain Eukaryota; kingdom Metazoa; phylum Chordata; class Amphibia; order Anura; family Ranidae; genus Lithobates; species Lithobates clamitans. The sequence continues at coordinate 5,294,738 of JBBGZY010000124.1, forward strand.
AGAAATCCAACATTTTAGAGCTGTCTCCAGAACAAGAGGTGGGGGGAAATCTTCCATTGGGACAACTGTCTAAGAGGGTAATTTCTCTCAATTTGAGAAATCTCTTCAACTTCCCATTGCATCTTTGGGACAAGTAGTAAGGAAAACTTCCTCAACAGTACACAGAATGCAAAAATAAATAAATAAAATACCCTGATGGGTTTTAACCCATTTCTACTCAATCCAAAACTGCAAAAAAAAAAAAAAAAAAAAAAAAGTACCAGTACATACATATACATACATGATGATGCATGAGGACCATTATGACTCACCAGTCTTTTTGTGAATGCACCAAAGTCCGATTGTCAGCATCATCCCAAGAAAGAAGGAACAGAGAGTAACTCCAATCACAGCAACAACTCCGACTTCCTGCACTGAGTATTCTGTAAAGGCACACAAAACAGCAGAGTGTCCTTATACTTCTGGCTCATCATGTCTTTGTTAATGCTCAACTGAGCCCTTATTGTTTATTACTGTAGTGCAGTAAACTCCCCATTCAATAGTACTCCCCCCTCCCTGAGCAGCCCTTTTTAATTGGAGCAGTGTTCAGAGGGGAAATGTGGGAGCACTGGAGAGTCAGACCACTGCTTTATATGAGAGAGCTGGTGTCGGAATCTCCTATGTACTGCCAGCACAGGGCAATGTAACCCTTGCTACCGCACTTCGTTAAAAATACAGCATGACTACATTACAGTTTCAAAAAGAATGGGTTCATTCGGGCTTTGGAAGAAAGGAAACTAGATGGAGGACAGAGCGAAGCAGTCTGTCTACTTTGGCCTCCAAATTGTAAATGCTGTGTGGTGTGTACAGCAAGCATTTACAAAGCTTTCGGTCAGTTCAAACCTCTTTTTCAGAACCCTGATCAGGTTTTTATTGCTGTCTGTGCCCTCGTTGTGGAGGCTCAACCTCTCTGTTTGTACTGGTGCCCATTATCCCCAAGAGTGGAAGAAAATCCCAAATTTTGAGTAGTCACCAGAACAGGAATAGAAGGGAAATCTATTGAGATTTACACTTATGGGCTCAGGCACCCATGTGCAAGGTTTGTGTTTAACATCCTCAAACTGGAACTAAAGTTGCTTCTAAAGTCTTCAACAAAGATAATCAAAGCTTTCCAAAAGCTGTATAAATGCCTTGCAGAAGCATGCTGTACACACAGCTCTTATACAGGCTGGGGCCCATTTGAATATGGCCTGAAGCCAGCCATATATGGAGCAATTTTCTATCCTGGCCCCTCCCCAAACACCCCACCCCCCTCCTGTCTTGAGAATATAATGGCTCCACGGGAGGGAAAACACAGCCGCTATCAATAATCGCATGTAAAATCCAACAGGCTGGTTGTACCCAAGTTGACTGATCAACTTGGGTACATTCAGCATGTCCATGCATGGTTCAGCAGGAAGCGCCGAGATTCGAACCCTCTATGGCCGGCTTTAGGATATGTACAGGCCGTAAGTTTTACTTTATTTATACTATACTAAAAGGCCATTGCCTTTCATGCCCTACATTTAGAGAGGAATATTTGTACATTGTCTATTGACACCTTATGTTTCTACTTCAATTGTGTACTGCTTATATTTATTTTTTTTATTGCCTAAATTTTAGACATGTGCACAGCCAAAAAATTTGTTCATTTTCGTTTTCGTTTCATTAGTTTATTATTTTTTTCGTTTTTCGGGTCATTCGTTATGATCGCGATTCGTAAATTCGTTCATTCGTAAATTCGAACATTCGTTCATTCGTACATTTTTACATTTGTACATTTGTAAATTCGTACCTTCATAAAATCGTACATTTGTAAATTAGAAAATTCGGAAATTTGTAAATTCGAAGTTTGAAAATCCAAGAACCCAAAAATTCAAAAATCTGAAATAGTAACTAACTATTAAATTATAGGTATTGTAATTTCCTTTCAAATTTGACTGTCAAGTGAACGTAACAAATACGAATTTATCCGAAGTTACGAATTATCCAAAACGAATGCTGCATCTAAACAAATGGAACGGAACAAATTAATAATAAATAATAATAATAAAACGTTGTTATTATTATTGTTATTTATTATTATTAATTCATTACGTTCCTTTCCGTTTTTTCGGATCATTCATAACTTTGGATAAATTTGTATGTGTTACGTTCACTAACAGCCAAATTTGAAAGGAAATTACAATACCTATAATTTAAAAGTTACTAGTAATTACTAATAGTTAAGTTATTATTAGTTAACTATTATTTCAGATTTTCGAATTTACTAATGTACATTCGTAAATTGCGAATGCCCGAATTTACGAATGTCCAATTTTATCGAATTTCCGAATATTCGGAAAAAATTTGTTAAACGGGTTTTCGTTAATTCGGATATTCCCGAATTAACGAATTTGTCGAAATTCGTTAAAAAACGACTTCGGAACAAAACGAATTGCACATGCCTACTAAATTTCATTAAGAGAGGATATGTACAGGCAAACAGTTTATCCATAGCTTTGGAAGTCATTTTTGTATTTTTTCTAACCCAGTAATGGTTGTAGCCCCCATGCGCATTTGGTCAAAGAAAAAGAACACTGATGTCTGCAAGCAGTGGTTTACCTAATTTTTAATTACAGTATTTATTTTACTTATTTTGGTTTATCCATGTTTTTTCTGCAATTCTAATAAGTCATGTTAAATGAATTTTGTTGAGTATTTATGCTTTTGTCCCCTTTGAGCCCACCAGATGACATCTCCGGGGAGAAGTACAGCAAGCACATTTCTATTGTATCTGTTCATGGCCACCTCACAGAATCATGAAAGGGAGAAGATGGTAGCTGTTTGAACATAACCCGCACTGTCACGTGGCTCACCTCTGCCTGTAGAAAGTGGAGATCTCTTGTAACCTAAAAAGAATCACAAAAAGTCTTTTCACAATGGTTCTACTATGGGGGAGCCATATTAATTATTATGGTTTGCTCACCAGGTAGGGACTGGAGAGGATTGCGGGAAGGAGCGGAGATGGTAACCAGTAATGGCTGGGTCACAGTTCGATGGAACACTGGCTTCAAGAAGGAAGGTGAAGCAGAGAAGGGGGTGCAGGGCACACCAGGAATACGACACTGAACAAAGGGCGGTTAAAGGAAAGAAATACATTTGCTGCGGTACTTATACATGAGATAACATTTCTCAGCTCCAACATCTAGCAGTCATATTCTATTCATAACACATTAATAATGCTAGATAATAAAAAAAAAGGGTATAGTCATCCAGATTTTTAGATTCCTGTTATGGCACTATCACTAACTTAATCAGGATCAATACACTGTATTACCAAAAGTATTGGGACACCTGCCTTTACACGCACATGAACTTTAATGGCATCCCAGTATTAGTCCGTAGGGTTCAGTATTGAGTTGGCCCACCCTTTGCCGCTATAACAGCTTTAACTCTTCTGGGAAGGCTGTCCACAAGGTTTAGAAGTGTGTCTATGGGAATGTTTGACCATTCTTCTAGAAGTGCATTTGTGAGGTCAGGCACTGATGTGGATGAGAAGGCCTGGGTTGCGGTCTCTGCTCTAATTCATCCCAAATATGTTCTTTCGGGTTGAGGTCAGGACTCTGTGCAGGCCAGTCAAGTTCCTCCACTCCAAACTCGTCCATTCATGTCTTTATAGTCTTTGCTTTGTGCACTGGTCCAAATCATTTGGTGGAGGGGGGATAATGGTATGGGGTTGTTTTTCAGGGGTTCGGCTTGGCCCCTTAGTTCCAGTGAAGGGGACTCTTAAGGTGTTAGCATATCAAGACATTTTGGACAATTTCATGCTCCCAACTTTGTGGGAAACAGTTTGGGGGTGGCCCCTTCCTGTTCCAACAGTGCACAAAGGTCCATAAAGATATGGATGAGGCGAGTTTGGGGTGGAGGAACAGGACTGGCCTGCACAGAGTCCTGACCTTAACCCCATAAAACACCTTTGGGATGATTTAGAGTGGAGACTACAAGCCAGCCCTTCTCAACCACATCAGTGCCGGACCTCACAAATGCGCTTCTGGAAGAATGGTCAAACATTCCCATAGACACACTCCTTGTGGACAGCCTTCCCAGAAGAGTTAAAGCTGTTATAGGTTTATCCTTTAATCCTACGGACTAAGACTGGGATATCATTAAAGTTCATGTGCATGTAAAGGCAGGCGTACCAATGCTTTTGGTAATATAGTGGATCTTACCGCCACCTCTAAACCAGTTGGAAATGGAAAGAGAGTAAATGTGCCATAGCAAGAATAGTATACCAATATTTCTTAAAATAGGTGTTTACTATGGTCAAACATATATGGAATATGATATATGTTTTTTTTTAACAAATCTTAACCATGCATTTATAATCTTTGTAACAATAAAAATTCCTTTGAATTTTATTCACTTGGTATGCTAGTCTTGCTATGGAAAAAAGTCCCTTTTAATTACTCCATTTCCATTTCCAACTGCTTTGGGGGTGGAGGCAAGATATGATACAATAATAATACTGTATACGCTTGTTGTCGTCCCCCCTTTTCTGGCCTGCCAGGCTGCATGCTCAAATAAGGGCCTGGTATGGAATTTGGAAGTGACCCCACACTATTGTTTTTGTGGGGTTTCCCTTGTCATCCATAACAGACCTTCATCTAGATAAGTGATTCTCAACTCCTGTCCTCAGGGCCCACTAACAGGCCAGGTTTGCAAAATAACTGAAATACATCACAGGTGATATCATTTGCTGATCAGTGATTGCAATATTCTAGTCTGCATCTCCCCAAGTTAATTCTTCAAATCTGGCCTGTTGGTGGGTCCTGAGGACTGGAGTTGAGAACCACTGATCTAGAATAAGTCTGGTATATATTTTTAGGAGAACCCCATTTATTTATGTGGGGTCCCTCCATTATATCCATTCCAGACTCTCATTTAGGATAGGGGTCTGGTATAGATGAATGGAATTCCCAGCCGCTTTGTTTGCAAATAATCGGGAGTGAGCCTGCTTGAGTGCCCCAATAGCAAGAGGCTTGCTATGGAGGCACTCTGCAGTGGGGAAGGAGCCAGGACCGCTGGTGGGGGACCCAAAAAAAAAAAAAAAAAGGAGTATCGGGGTGCTCTGTGCAAAACCATTGCACAGAGCAGGTAAGTATACCATGTTTGTTATTATTTTCCTTTTTAGAATCACATTAAAAGAAGGACTTGGTCAACTTTAGTTTTTCTGCTGTGAGCTTTGAGGATGAATTCACTCCACAGTGCCTGCAGCTACCGAGGTCAGTGGAGCCTTGTTTAAAAAAAAAAAAACCTCCATCCTGCTCTAATTTCCCCCACCAGCCACTATGCTGCTAGTGTGTCCTTTTTTCAGATAGACTGGCTGTCTTTGATTTCAACACTTTCTGAGGCACTGACAAAGGAAAAGCATGAAGTCACTTAAGCCAGAACACTATGTCTGTGTACTTGCTCCAGATCAGAGACCTGAAGTATTTAGGCCATTGGAATAGCATGAGAGTCAGGCAGGGGTGGTCAGCATATTTTTTTCAGCACAGGTCTTTTTACACAAATACACTTTATGTGACCAAGCATTTGCTGGAGTTCTCATAGCAATTATTTTGAGACAAAATTAAAAAGAGCCACAGTAATTGGCCTAGTACACTCTTGCATGGCCAATAGGTGAATACAAGGCACTATACCTGTGGTAGTTTGGTGACACCAGTGCTGGTGTCGCACTGAGTTCCCTGCAGACACAGCTCTACTCTACAGTGCAGAAATTGAATGGAGCTGTTGTAGAAATGGTCAAGCTGGAAACTGAAGCTCTTTCTGGGTGGGGTCTTGATGCAAGGCTTAGGTGTGACCAGTGTGAATGTCACACCAGCTGAGTATGGACAGTCATTCACTAGAAGCGGGATATGGGATTGGTTGAATGGATTGGAGGAAGCGGAGAGAGAACACAGAGTCAAAGAGAGTCCAAGCGACGGCGGAGCAGCAGATAGAGACACCTAGAATAAATTGTTGAAATAACTAAAAAGACCTAGGTCAAGAAGGTGAACTGACTTAAAATAAGGTTTGTTAATTTATTTATTGCTTTCTGTTATGAAAACAATTTTAGGAAAACAATTTAGTAATTAAGCTAATAGGAAAAAAAAAAGGTCATACAGGTCACCTGACCTCAGCCTGAACTTGGCTTCCAACTTTCATGCTGCATATGCCTCCGTGTTCACACTGCTTGTCAGGGCCACGAACTAGCAACTGCACAACTGCAGAGTCCACAAGGCTATGTCCTGATACTTCCATGGACATACATAGTGACTAGGAGGGGTGAAAAAGCATATTAGAAATGCTGTAATGGAGGCCAAATATTTTGTCTCTTGTAAGCATCATAATTATATAGTTCAGTCTCATTCATAATTTTTACATGAACTTCACATTGCCGAGAATGAACACACCCAGTGACAGGACTGCCTTTGGGCAAGCAGAGCAATTGTACCAGGGTCTCTTCTAACTCTTCACCTTCAGTTATCTGCACTACAAAATCCAATAAACTGATCTTGTAATAGGGGTTTGTTTTTTCTAGGCACAGAGCTTAGGTCCTGAGATAATTTTAGTGTCTGAAAAGGAGGGAATATCTAAAAATATGAGTGGACCCAGAATTTCACTCTCTCAGGAACACTACACTTCTTTAAATGGCAACAGGAACCTAAGATCATCATGGAACTGATTCTGTTCATGTTGCATTGTTCACCTTGTCCTACTAATGCTCAGCAGAAACTCTGCTACAGGCTCATGACAATACCTGGAAACTTTAAGAAATACATGAGTCTGGGATTTCAGGGAAGGGAAAAAAGCAGCGTGAGAGGTGTAAATATAATAATTTTTTCATACACTCTAATAAGTTGAGGGCAGGGCCAATACCTTGCAGGTTTAAGGGGCATGGTTTGATTTGTCTGCAGGTGGTTAAATTATATTAATATGGTCCTCTAAATCAGCGATTCTCAACCTCAGTCCTCGAGTACCCCCAACAGGCTATATTTTGGGAACTTCCCTAAGATAAAATAACTTTTATCAATACCATGACATTGATTGATATTGCAAAGTAAAGGAAGACATGAAAACATGGCCCGTTGGGGGTGCTTAAAGACCGAGGTTGAGAACCACTGCTCTAAATATTCAGCATTAACACGATAATACAGAAGCGCAAACTTGGCAAATCCTGACAATACATGGGCAACAAAAGGCCAATCATTATAATACATGGGCAACAAATGGGCAATTGTAATATTATATAGATAACAAATGGGCAATCATAATGTGTGGACAATGACAATACCATTGGCAATAACTGGACCACAGTCTTCCTTCCCTTAAACCCTTCCCTCCATCACCACCACCTCACTTTCTTCACTCCTGACCTCTGGTTCAGTAGCAAAAACCGTAGTTTACTTCCTTCTAGCCACACATTTCCTCAGTGGCTGTAGGGAGTAGTGGAGAAGAAATCGCAGCCCAAGCCTCCTCCTGAGTCTGTCCTTCTCTCCAGTACTGGTATAATGCTCTGCCCACTGTATAACTGAAATCGTAACCCCAGTAAACTAATCAGTAAGCTTGGGGGAAAAGCTGGCCCCAAAACCCAGTAATCTTTTTTTATTTGTTGGAGTCTCTGGCTGAAATCTCGTGAGTTTCCACCTATGCACATGCTGTAATGGCAAATGCAGGTAACCACGTCTCTGTGCATCAGCCCTGCCAGTCAGTTTGATAGAAATTACTATAATTTTCATAAAAGCTATCTACTATATCCTACTAGTGACAAGAATATTACTATACATTCTATTAGTTCTGATTGGCTATGTTTGGCTGTCAATCAGTTGGTGAGAAGTATTCAGGACACTTGTCATGACCAGAAGATGTACTGGTTGAAAACCTAGTAATGGAAAAAATTACTAGAGTTAACTCTGCTTAGAAGGAACCTGTCATAGTGGTTGTACTTGGCACAACTAAAGGAGTGTTAACCCCAGGGCCTCACTTTATGTGAGGTGGCAGAAGTATGCTCAATCCTACCACTAGCCTCCAGAAGATGGTCAACAGTGCTGAAGGGAGCCTCAGCTGTGATGGGTAACATGTCCTGACAGGGTCCCTTAAATATGGCAGCTGGTGGAAATTTGCTACCTATTATAGCTGCAACAGAAACTCTCATTCTGGTTTTATTGCCTTGAGTCCCTTGCCAGTGGCGTAGCGTGGGGGGTGCAGGGGGCGCGACATTTAGGGGGGCGCCAGTATGTGTCACTGACTGCCTCCTCCTAATTTCTAATTCCTGTGTCCCCCGCGCTCCGGCCACCATGTTAAGTGTCCGACACCCTGTGATTGGGCGTATGGGGGTCATGTGAGGCGTAGGGCTGGCCTGTCCTCGATCACTCCTGAAGTCCCACCTCCGCACATGATCCCCCATACGCCCAATCACAGGGCGCTGGACACTGAACATGGCAGCAGGCAGAGCGCAGGGGAGAGAAGAATGTGAGCCACCGTTGTCTTCTCCTCCTCATCCTGATCGATGCAGCCAGGATAAGAAGGTGAGTGAGACTCCCTCGTGAGAGTCTTGTTACTGGCCGGGGGGCGAGAGAGAGAGACTGTAGGCAGGACAGTGTAGTGTAGTATAGTGGTCATTATAGTGTAGTTTAGTATGGTGGTCAGTATGGGGGGCAGTGTAGTGGACAGTATAGTGTAGTGGTCAGTGTAGTGTCGTGTAGTATAGTGGTCAGTATAGTGTCGTGTAGTATAGTGGACAGTGTAGTATGGTGGTCAGTATAGTGTCATGTAGTATAGTGGACAGTGTAGTATAGTGGACAGTGTAGTATAGTGGTCAGTATGGTGGTTAGTGTAGTATAGTATATTGATTGATTATATTGATTTGTCAGTGTAGTGTAGTATAGTGGTTAGTATGGTGGTTAGTGTAGTGGACAGTATAGTGGACAGTATAGTGGTCAGTATAGTGTAGTGGACAGTGTAGTATAGTGTGGTGGTCAGTGTAGTGTAGTGTAGTAGAGTGGTCAGTATAGTATAGTGGACAGGGTAGTGGTCAGTATAGTGTAGTATGGTGGTCAGTGTAGTATAGAGATCAGTATAGTGGTCAGTATAGTGGTTAGTGTAGTATAGTATAGTGGTTAGTATAGTGGTCAGTATAGTGTAGTGTAGTTTAGTATGGAGGTCAGTGTAGTATAGTGGTCAGTGTAGTATAGTGGACAGTGTAGTGTAGTATAGTGGACAGTGTAGTATGGTGGTCAGTATAGTATAGTATAGTGGACAGTGTAGTATGGTGGTCAGTATAGTGTAGTATAGTGGTCAGTATAGTGTAGTTTAGTATGAAGGTCAGTGTAGTGTAGTGGTCAGTGTAGTTTAGTGGACAGTGTAGTATAGTGGACAGTGTAGTATAGTGGGCAGTGTAGTTTAGTGGGCAGTGTAGTTTAGTGGGCAGTGTAGTTTAGTGGGCAGTGTAGTGTAGTATAGTGGACAGTGTAGTATGGTGGTCAGTATAGTGTAGTGTAGTGGTCAGTATAGTGTAGTATGGTGGTCAGTGTAGTGTAGTATAGTGGACAGTGTAGTATAGTGGTCAGTGTAGTGTACTGTAGTATAGTGGTCAGTGTAGTATGGTGGTCAGTATAGTGTAGTATAGTGGACACTGTAGTGTAGTATAGTGGACAGTGTAGTATGGTTGTCAGTATAGTGTAGTATAGTGGTCAGTGTAATATAGTCATCAGTGTAGTATGGTGGTCAGTACAGTGTAGTATAGTGGTCAGCGTAGTGTAGTATAGTGGACAGTGTAGTATGGTGGTCAGTAAAGTGTAGTATAGTGGTCAGTGTAGTATAGTGGACAGTGTAGTGTAGTATAGTGGACAGTGTAGTGTAGTATAGAGGTCAGTATAGTGGACAGTGTAGTATGGTGGTCAGTATAGTGTAGTATAGTGGACAGTGTAGTGGTCAGTGTAGTGGACAGTATAGTGGTCAGTATAGTGGTCAGTGTAATATAGTGGACAGTATAGTGGTCAGTGTTGTATAGTGGACAGTATAGTGGTCAGTGTTGTATAGTGGACAGTGTAGTTCTCAGTGCAGTGGTCAGTATAGGAATCAGGTAGGTCAGTACTTTTGTATTTGAAGGGACTCAGGGATAGCTAAAAGTCCGCAGGTTAGGAGGCGAAAATTACTTGCCTTGCCCCGGGTGCTGACAACCCACGCTACGCCACTGTCCCTTACTTAGAACAAGCATTCATATAGAAACTTCTGACTTTTGTCTGACTCTTATTATCCAGATACTTGATCTGGGCCAGTGGCTTACAAAGCAGCGACATTGTTGTTTAAAATAACAGCCAGACATCCAGCATCTTCAGAAGAAAGTCATCAATGGTAGCTTCCATACATCTCTCAGCACTGATCCATCCAACGACAGTTATTCAGCTAAGACAAGTCTGCTTTTTTTTTTTTTTTAAGGAATCCTATGATTTTGGTAGGTCATTAATGGGCAAATCATGTCACTATAGACAAGAAGACATTTGCCTGATTTACCAAGAACAGTGGGTATATAGTCATTTTACAAAGGTAATGCAAAAAGGACCCTTCTTACAGTACTACTTACTCCACCCAAAGTGGCACTTGTGTGGTTGTGGACATTTTGACATGTAGTGGAGAATGACTCTGGAGGAACAGCCTGTGGGAATTTTTTTAAGTGGAATGATCTGAGCCATGGTGGAGGCCCTAAACAGAAAACAAAAAGTTTCTTCATTTGTTTTCAGTCAAAATTTATTGAAATATTTCCATACAAAATTACACAACAATAGATAGTATGCATATGCCAAAGGCAATCAGAAAAACATACTGCAGTATAAAGACTTACATAGTATATGACATATAACGTATAGACACCCTACGAGAGCCCTTATCCATAAGTGGCATGGACTAATAAAAATGTTATTGGGTATAGTAGATCAGTGCAAGAACCTGTCTCCAATAAAAAATAGAATGATACAATGGACTACTCAGATTGTCGGGCTCCTAAAAGGAATAGACATATCACATCCTAATAATACTAACAAGATTGTAGTCCGTGGTTTAATAATCCCCATTCTCAACTCCTATAAAGCATATGACACATAAAAGGTGGGGGGAAAAATATATATATTGTATGGGGGAAAAGAAAAAAAAAAAAAAAAACAAGAAAGAATATAGAAGGGGGGAAGGGAGGGGCATAATAAAAGTGAGTTTCTTCATTTGAGAGTCGCGTAATTTTGTGTGAGAAGATGGTGGAACCACTAAGGTAGAAACATGATGCTTTAGGGCTGTTTCTCTGCTAAAGGTACAGGCTGACTTTGCCACATTGAGGGACCAATGGCTGGGGCCATGTATTCTAAAATATTGGATGAGAACCTTCTTCCCTCAACCAGAACACTGAAGATGGGTCTTCCAGCATGACAATGACCCAAAATATACCGCCAAGGCAACAAAGGAGTGGCTAAAGAAGAAGCACATTAAGGTCACAGAGCCAGTCTCCAGACCTTAATCCTATAGAAAATTTATGGAGGGAGCTGAAATTTCGAGTTGCCAAGCAACAGCCAAGAAACCTTAAGGATTTAGAGAAGATCTGTAAATAAAAAAAAAAAAAGAAGAGTGGACCAAAATCCCTCCTGAGATGTGTGCAAACCTGGTCATCAATTACCTCGGTGCTTGCCAACAAGGGTTTCTCCACCAAGTACTAAGTCATGTTTTGCTTGGGGATCAAATACTTATTTCACTCACTGGACTGCAACTCAACTTATAGCAATTGTTTTATGTGTTTTTTTCTGGATTTTTGGTTGATATGCTGTCTCTATCATTTAAAATACACCTATGATAAAAATTATAGACCCTTCATTTTTTTGCAAGTGGGCAAACTTACAAAATCTGCAGGGGATCAAATACTTATTTCCCCTACTGTATATTTGGTTTGGGGGAAATGCAATTTTTAAAATGTATAATTTGCAAACCCTAGTGATTATGATACTGAGGTCTTTCTTGAAATTGGTACACTGAGAATTTTTAAAATGTATATGGTCCCATACAAGAATTGCCGGCAAACTCCTTACCGCAGCTTACATAAAGCACATGTGGGGATAGCTTTTCTTGACTCTCTTAAATACCATATGGCAACCCACCTCTCCAGAGTGTAGAAATAATAAACACAAAAAGTGGACAGCCACACACTGATCAAAATTTAGCCTGTCCAGCAAGGGAATTTCTATCACTGTATGGCCAGCTTTTTAGACTTCCTCCATGGTGTAAAGCTCAAAACCCCAGTAGACATTAAGTCAATTGTATACCTTTCAAAAGACAGCCGGTGACTTCAGCAACTCCTCCATTTTCTCTCTGCTACCCTAAAACAAGACGCAACTCACACCATTAGAGTAATTGTGCTCCGAGTCTGGTCACCCATCACTCAGTCTCCTTAACTCCTCATATGACCACCTAAATCTTTTACGACTTTCTTTTTGCTCAAATAGAAGAAAAATCTTAAAACTTTGTTTCCTGACAGGCTCCATGGCAGCATACGTGTGGGTAGGCTCCGCCTCCATAACTACCCAATAGGACCCCCTCTCCCATAAATCTTTGCTCTAGGCTGCTATCCATGTTCCTTTTTTGTCCTCCTCCGTAGGACCAGGTGTTGGTTCTCCTACCTGAAGATAAATCCTCCCTACGATCGATGATGCCGAGTGCCAAAGATTCCTCCGATAGGCCCTGACTGTTAAGCAGGGTATGGAGTGTAAAGCAGAGTAGCGCTGAAGATTGGATCGGTTCGTCTATGTGCGCACGGTCTATTGCCTAATGTTTCAGGCGACCATTATCTGCTGCCAAGTCCGGTGTGTATGTGTATGGATGGCGTTCCTCGGCCCAGGTGATCGTAGGTGGAGGGGTAAAGTTTTTACATTTCATTCTCATATGGCAGCAGTGTTTATGTGTATCATACCTCTGTGTGTTTTCTTCCTGCTTCCTGGTGTCCTAGATTGGCGCTGACGCTCTCTGCGTTCCAGCAGCCGCTCTCTCTGTGACTTCCGGGTACCGGCGTACGTTCTGCGCATGCGCGGACCCAATACGAAGTCGAGGCTTGGTTCGCGCATGCGCGCGAGCGTCTCGCGTCTGACGTCGGCGATGACGTCACGGGCGCCACTTTTAAAAGCTGTGAGAAGCTTTTCAGAGCCCTGGGAATGATCGTGGGGGATACAGCGACTTCCCGGGGCTACTATCTTGGCGGTTCAAGGTAAGACAATCTCTATTGTCTGGGGGTGGAGGTCTGTTGTCAGTAAGCTGATCCTGTGAATCTGTCTCTGCAGCTTCCTATTGTATTGACATTATGGACTCCTCACTGCCCCCTAGTGGCCAGCCCGCTTGTAGCAGGTATGTTTGCAGTTTTGCCTTTCTGCCTGTACAAGGATTGAGAGTAGGACACCAGCTGATTTTCTTTTCTATTTTCTCTGTGTTTCTTTCCTCACAGCCCTACTAGGTCTGATCCACACCGTAGTTCTCATAAAGGAAGTGGATCATCAAAATCACACCACCGGCAATCTTCCTCCAGGTCTAGCCATCATAAATCTTCCAGATCTGAACAGCGCAATAAGAATCCTTCTCACCCCCCTTCATCTCACTCTAAAGAGAGTTCAGGGAAATCATGCTGGGGATGTAGGATGCCTGTTCCAACAGACAAATCTCTCTGTGATCACTGCTTTTCTAAAGCCGCAGATGAGAGGGATGGTGCAGACCAGCGTTTGGAATCTATGGTTAGGCGGGTTGTGAAAGAATCTCTACAGGAAAGAGAAGCCCAGCAGCCCCGTGATTCCCCATCAGACCCATTATGCCCTCCAGTGGGCGAAGGTTCTGTGCATGAGACATGGGATTCCTCCCAACCAAGTCACCCTTCTGCTCCTGTTTCAGACAGTGAATCGGATCTGGAAGATCCTGGCGTGGGGTTTGAGTACGCCTTAGTTCCTTCATTGGTGAAGGCAGTAAAGGAGGCCCTGAAGTGGGAAGATCCAGTTACTTCCCCCCCAAAACAGAGGAAGTTTTTTAAGCAGCTCAATAAGGAGCGACAATATTTTCCTTTTCTCTCTGAGCTGGGTGAGGTCATTTCTGAAGAATGGAGCAAAATGGACAAGAAAAGTTCCATGCAGTCAAAGGTCTCGAAACTATATCCTTTCAAGGAAGAGGAAGTAAAGCACCTTGAATCAGCCCCATTAGTGGATGCAGCTTTAATGAGACTAGCAAGATATGTAACGCTTCCCTTGGAAGACACTGTATCTTTTAAAGATCCTTTGGAAAGGCGAATTGATGCAGATTTAAAAAAGATCTACCTGACGTCAGGAACGGCATGTAAGCCAGTACTTGCAATAGCTGCAGTTTCCAAAGCTTTGGAATCTTGGTCTGATAATGTGGATGAGTTCTTAAGAGGTATCTCTACTGAAACAGCTAAGGATTCTCCTATCCAAGAGATCAGGCTGGCATCAGCCTTTCTTGGGGAGGCATCTATTGATGTCATCCGCCTGATGTCCCGGGTTATGTTGGCAGCTGTTTCAGCTCGTCGTGCCCTATGGCTCCGTCCGTGGTTGGCAGACCCAGCTTCCAAGCAAGCTTGGTGCCGAATTCCGTTTGAAGGTTCTTCATTGTTCGGCAATAAGCTCGATAGTGCCATAACCCGGGCCACAGGTGGGAAGTCTGGTTTCCTCCCTCAAGACAGACGCCTACAAAATCAGAAACGCAGTTTTCCTAGAAGACAAAACTCTGATCGCGCTAGGGATGCGCGCAGCTACAGACCTGGTCGGGAGTTCTCTAGATCCTGGAAAGCCAGGCAGTCTTCTTTCAAGAAACCCGTAAAAGGGGGTTCCTCTGGTAACCAGGACGCCACAAAGTCCTTTTGAGATTGGGCCCACTCAGGCATGCCAGGTGGGGGCTCGTCTTCGCCACTTCGGGCATGTCTGGGCGGCCTCAATTCGAGATTACTGGACCGTCAAGACGGTCTCCTCCGGTCACAAGTGGGTTTTCAGCAATACCCCAAGACTCAGATTTGTTCCCACAGCTCTTCCAGGTTCAGAAGAGAAAAAGCAGGTCCTATTAACCTACGTGAGCTGTTTATTGGATCAAGGCGCAGCCGTCCCTGTTCCAGAAGACGAACAAGGCAAAGGCATGTATTCTCCTCTGTTCATGATACAGAAGAAAAACGGTACATGGAGGCCAGTAATAGATTTGACACATCTCAATTCTTTTATCCGAAAAGAAAAGTTCAAAATGGAATCTTTAATTACGATCCAACACTCAATACATCTGGGAGATTGGATGATTTCAATCGATCTGAAAGATGCATACTTTCATGTGCCAGTTGCAACAGAATTTCAGCAGTACCTCCGCTTTGCGGTAGGCAATCAACATCTGCAGTTTACATGTCTACCCTTCGGCCTAACAACGTCACCTCGGGTCTTCTCAAAGGTCCTGTTGTCAGTTGTGGCTCTACTCCGTATCAAAGGGGTTCGTCTCCACCACTATTTAGACGACCTACTTCTCCTAGCTCAGAACGAAGATCAACTGTTAGAGCACAGGAGCTTAGTCATCTCCACCTTGCAGGAATTCGGGTGGCTTCTGAATCTAGAGAAGAGCCATCTAGAGCCAACACAATCTCTGGTGTTTCTAGGGGCTCACTTCAACACATTGGAAGGCACCATCTCCCTTCCAGAGGAGAAGATTGGAGTGATTCGGGACAGAATACATGCAGCCCTGGCGTCGTCTCACCTCTCAGCTCTCCAATGCCTGAAAATAATTGGCACAATGACAGCTACCATTCCTATGGTGAAGTGGGCCCAATGGCATACACGACCCTTCCAAAAAGGGTTCCTTCAGCAATGGGATTCTTCCAGCCAAATCCAGCGCATACACCTTACGTCATCCATGAGGACGTCTCTTCTTTGGTGGCTTCAAGGGAAGAATCTGCGCAATCACCATTTAATCATGCCCATCTCATGGGTCACGTTAACCTCAGATGCCAGCAGTCGAGGTTGGGGCGCTCACTGCCTTTCAGAAGTGGCGCAAGGCCGATGGGGTTTTCCTGCTCGGGGGATTGTCTCCAACATCCTGGAGCTGAAGGCCGCCTTTCAGGCACTCCTGTCATTTCGTCACCTAATAGAAGGTTCATCTGTAATGTTAAGGTTGGACAATACAACCGCGGTGGCTTACATAAAGAAGCAAGGTGGAACCCGCAGCTGGTCGCTGCTACAAGAAGTAGAGCCAATAATGAGCTGGGCTCAGAAATATTTGTCCAACATCTCGGCAGTTTACATTCCGGGGGTCCAGAATGTACAGGCAGACTTCCTCTCGAGAGTACAAATGGACAACAACGAGTGGTCTCTCCACAGAGAGGTGTTCGAGTGGCTTCTGACCCTGGGAGTACTTCCAGAGGTCGATCTATTTGCTTCTCCATGCAATCACAAGATGCCCAGATATTATTCGAGTTTCAGAGACCCTCAGGCTTACGGGATAGATGCTCTCTCAGAGCGTTGGAAGTTTCAGAAGGCTTATGCCTTCCCTCCGGTACCGGTGATTCTGCAATTCCTCCGGAGGCTCAGAACAGAGAAGGTGGAGATCATTGCAGTGATTCCTTTCTGGCCCAACAGGCCGTGGTTTCCTCTGTTATCACTCCTGAGTTATCAAGACCCAGTTCCCCTTCCTCTCAGGCCGGATCTACTGTCGCAAGGCTCGAGGTTACACCCATGCCCATCTTGCCTACACCTCAGGGTGTGGTTCTTGAGAGGGAAAGGCTTGAATCCCTAGGCTGTCCGGAAGAAGCTATTCCAACTCTTCTTAGTGCCCGGAGGGGAAGTACGAACAGAGTATATGAACGGATATGGTCTAAATTCTCTGATCACATGTCTTCCCGGTCAAATCCGTGTAAGTCTCCAGCAGTAGAAGACATTCTAAGTTTTCTCCAATCAGGGCTGGACCTATCTTTAGCAGTCAGTTCACTAAGAGTGCAAGTTTCAGCCATCTCGGCCTTCACAGGAGTATCGTGGGCTAATCATACATTAGTCCGTCAATTTTTTAAAGGAGCTATCAGGCTTAAACCTCAGAGAAGACCTAGGTTCCCCAAATGGGACCTTCCTATTGTCTTGGATTTTCTCTCCAATCTCGGATCAGATCCTGACAAACCTCTTTCCATGAGAGATCTCACGCTCAAGACCACCTTCTTAGTAGCCGTGACGTCGGCTAAAAGAGTATCAGAGATTAGAAATTTAGGCTCAGAGGAACCTTTCCTAACCTTTTTTCCAGATAGGGTAGTGTTGATTCCCATGCTTGGGTCAAACCCTAAAGTGACCTCAGTCTTTCATGAAAATCAAGAGATTGTACTTCCTACTTTCAGATCAACGGACGATCAGGATGTTCATCCACTTGACGTAGGCTACACTCTAAAGCAATATCTGGAGGTCACAAGTCCATTCAGACAAACGGAATTCCTTTTCGTTCTTCTTCATGGCAAAAACAAAGGAAAGCGAGCTTCGGTCAGATCAATCTCTTCTTGGATTGTGCAGACCATCCAGAGGGCATACAAGGCAAAGGGCTTGGCTCCTCCAGAGGCAGTGACGGCTCATTCGACCAGAAGTATCTCGACCTCGTGGGCAGCTTCAAGGCATGTCGCGCCTGAAATCATTTGTAGAGCGGCTTCCTGGTCTTCTATAAACACATTTGTTTCTCATTATTGTGTTGAGCCTGCGGCTCTGTCATCTATTAATTTTGGTTTACAAGTATTGTCGGCTGACAATGTAAAATAAATTTGGTTTCTTTGCTCAAACATTTTTGCCCGCCCGTGTGTATTTTTGGGCGAGTTATTTCCCACACGTATGCTGCCATGGAGCCTGTCAGGAAAACGGAAAATTTATATCAAATACTTACCGTAATTTTCCTTTCCTGATAGGCTCCATGGCAGCAGGAGTCCCTCCCAAAATGTCTGGAGTAGGCTAGTTACGGAACATGGATAGCAGCCTAGAGCAAAGATTTATGGGAGAGGGGGTCCTATTGGGTAGTTATGGAGGCGGAGCCTACCCACACGTATGCTGCCATGGAGCCTATCAGGAAAGGAAAATTACGGTAAGTATTTGATATAAATTTTCCGTTTTTCATCTGGTCAGTGAGATGATATCCTATATTTCTCTCATTATTCTTCCATAGCCAATAGGTTTCAAGAATCAGGTTCTAAGAACCTGACACCAGGTGGTATCGCCAGCACACCCCTTCAAACCCACCCCTAATACTAACCTTCCTGCCCTATCCCTGCCCCTTTCCTCAATTTTAAAACTTGCCAAATCTCCCTAGACTGACTTTCCGCCTTCTCCCATTAGAATATTCCTATCCTATTACTCTGTTGAAAACAAAAGACTGGAATGATGACACATACTACACTGAGATTACTGCTTCCAATGGTATGCAATTTCTGTCTGTAGTCATTTGGTGTCAAGCTGCTGGGGCCAATTTACTATTTTTACTGCTTTAATAGCATTCTTATAGGGCGTACACACGGTCGGACTTTGTTCGGACATTCCGACAACAAAATCCTAGGATTTTTTCAGACGGATGTTGGCTCAAACTTGTTTTGTCTACACACGGTCGCACAAAGTTGTCGGAAAATCCGATCGTTCTAAACGCGGTGACGTAAAACACGTACGTCGGGACTATAAACGGGGCAGTGGCCAATAGCTTTCATCTCTTTATTTATTCTGAGCATGCGTGGCACTTTGTCCGTCAGATTTGTGTACACACGATCGGAATTTCCGACAACGGATTTTGTTGTTGGAAAATTTTATCTCCTGCTCTCCAACTTTGTGTGTCGGAAAATCCGATGGAAAATGTCCGATGGAGCCCACACATGGTCGGAATTTCCGACGACACGCTCCGATCGGACATTTTCCATCGGAAAATCCGACCGTGTGTACGGGGCATAACTGTGGCATAAGGCAAGTTGTTTAATTTTTTTTTTTTAGCATACACCCCGTCCATGTACTGCTCTGTTGCATGCTGTAACCATATCTACTCCCTTGGCAAAAGCTTAAAATATAAAATTGAAAAAATAAATTAAAAAAACAATCTAATTAAAAAAGGGAATTGAAACTATTAAAATGAATTAAAAGCTATTACAACTAATTAAAACTAATGTAAGGAAACCTAATTAAAAATTCTAATAAATCCAACCTGTAGAATGAAGACTACAAAATGATGCTAACTAAATTAAAACTAATTTAAGAAAACAAAATTAATAAAAAAAAAAATATATATCTGGATTTAGGAGTTCGATTCAATGACTCACAGTGGGAGAAGATCCTACACTTTGCCCAGAAGTCATCTATAGCCACCAGAGTCCAAGAGACATGCTATAAAATTATGACCCGATGGTATAGAGTGCCTACTACTCTGCAGCGTTTCTTCCCACAAGCCCCCAGTCTTTGCTGGCGTTGTGGTGTGGAAGAGGGAATGATGCTCCACATCTTTTGCCCCAAAATCAAACCCTACTGGCTGGAGGTGGCACGCACAATCAAGCACCTGACTGATGTCACTCTGGAGGGGGATGCCAGGGCTTGCTTGCTGCACCTCTCTAAGAGACCCATCAAGAAATACAAAGCCTCCCTTACCATCCAGTTATTAAAAGCCGCCAAGGCATGCATCCCTTTGTGTTGGAGATCGGAGACTCCACCAACGAAATCCCAGTGGTTTGCCAAGCTGAATGAACTAAGAAACATGGAGGATCTCACTGCCACCTTATACAGTAGGGAGGAGGCGTTCTGGGAGACATGGCGACCATGGCAACAATACATCTACACCGAAGCATACCTCTGAAAGGTTGCACAGCCCGATTAATCCCTGGGGCTCGGTTTACTCCCTAGTCGGGGGGCACCGTCTCCATCTACCTTTCTCCCCCCCTCTTCACCCCTCTACCTTCTTACCTACCCCTCACTTTACCCCCCATCCGGGCAGTCCTATCCTCCCCATCCTTCCTTTCTCCCCTAGTCCTCCCTTATCCAAATTGCTCCCAGTCATGGGCTGGTCTGGTCAGATAATATGAATATCCTATTTTACATCACCCGTCTGTTGTGTCCCATGGCTGGGCTCAGCTGGTACTCGGGAGGCAACCCTTCCAGACAGCTGTAAATGTGTTTCTCACTGTATGGCCCTGGTAGCTATACTAGCCTAAGTGGGTTATTAAGATAACAGTCTGGAAGCCTCCCCGGTTTAGCACACGGACAGCTCCGTCATACAGCCTCACTCGTACATGTATTCTACAGAGTGCACAACCGAGGGAATCGATATTTGACACTGCTGATTTAACATCTAACCCTTTCTGTTACACGTTTCTGTTTTTCTTGTATACAATGTCATCTGTTTTTGACTGTTAAACTGTACCATCTTGAAAAGAAATAAAGGAATTCCAAAAAAAAAACAAAAACATATATATCTAACCTAATTAAAGAAAGCTGCATAAAAAAAAATACAACAAATTAAAATCTATTCCAACTAATTCAAGAAAAAATTTAATTCAAACCGGTGGTGCCGTTCGATCAGCTCAACATAAACTCTCCTGGATGATGCTTAATGAACGTATGACTGCAATTTTAAATGATAAAATACAAAAGTTCGAAAAGATCTGGAGCCCCTGACGGGAGACCCTAGAGCCATATCGGCGTAGAAAAGCCGGCAGGGCACAGGAATCGGGATGCGGGGTCACTTTCTAAATCTCTAACTCTTTCCTCCTTTACTTCTTTCTCAACCTGTCATTCTTTACGTTCAACCATCTCTTCTCTTCAACTTTAACTAAACTTTGACAAAATAATGAGGGTCATATTGCAGAGATCTAAAAAAGCGTTAACTATGTCTTGGCGTAGACCCCACATGAAAAGTATTAACGTAGCAATAAGAACAAAATTGTATCTCCGGTGACAAATGTCAGTACCATCTTATAGAAAGTTTACATATACTATAACGTGTGATGCTGCAAATATCACCATGAAAATGTTCATTTTGTATTTTGCTATGTAAATTGTTAAAACTTGAAATAAAAACCGTTGAAACAAATTAATGAAAAAACTATTATTTAAAAACAAACAAATTAAATTATTTCACTGTAAAAGTACAATTTAAAGAAAACATAATTAAAAAAAAAATATGGTACAATGCTTGTCATTGTACAGTGAGATTGTATTGCAAGGGGATGAAACAAAGAAAACCAGAGAGCCAAGCATAAATTGTATGCTATCAAAAGCTAAAGCTTTTTTTTTTTTTTTTTACTATCTTTGGCATTAGAAACCACGTAGGAGGTGTGCAAAATAGTCTGTCGTCTGAGCCATATTCATATAAAAGTTCTGTATTTGTACCTGTATTTGAATAAATAGATGCTATATAGTTTGTTGTAACACACAGATTCATACGTTCTATGCAAGCAGTACTGCTGTATGTATAATCACACATGTTCATAATGTACCATTCCTATTCTCAAGGAATATCAAGAAAATGTGATTTCTATTATCTTTCCTAATCCCCCATTCCTAAACACTTACCTGCCTCATGACACCAATCCAGCGCTGTCTCAGCTGCAGTACTCCTGTCACTTCCTGGTCTCACTGGAGACACTTAGGCCGGGTTCACACATATGAGAATTGGATGTGGCTTTCCCTGCATCCAATTCACGACAGGCAAGTGTGACCTCTCAATGTATCCGGTTCACACATGTCCGGGGCAGCGGCGGTCTGGATTGAAAAAGGGTCCGGTGCATCTTTGGGTACAGCTCAGGTGCAAATTCAGGCAAAAATTCAAACATGAATTGCACCTGAACCGGTGTACAGGAACACATTGTAAACACAGGCAGGAACCCACAGTTTCACATGTGTGAACCTGGCCTTAGGGCAGTGGGAGCCATAGGCTTCTGCTGCTGTTAAATTGTTGTGAGGGGGAAGTGGGGGTGTGGCTTACGAGGGCTGTGCGTGTTTATGGATGCACACAGCCTGGCTTGAAAGCAGATGCCTCCTTAACACCCAGCAGAACAGCGTGCTTTCTGTGCAATATCATTGCACAAAGCAGGTACAAATGACCTTTTATTTATTAGACTTTAGAATCACTTTAACTTAGGGTTTACATTAACTTCAAGAAAAGGAAAAATAGATAATATAAAAAAGGCAGAAAATTCAGTACTGTGTACCTTGCACCATTCGCAAACAAAGGGTGATGAGAATCAGTAGCTGCATTCCGTTTGTACTTGAACAGAACTCATACAGACGAATCTGTAAGATAACAGAAAAAGAGTCCTTTTAAAAATGGAGGAATATCAGTTTAACGAAATGGGAGCAGCTTCCCCCATCAGATATCACATTTGAAATTCAAATGATAAGATATTTTACTTTAGACTAATCATTGATTTTGAAATTACAAGAATCAGTATGTTTGCTCAAGGGGTTCACCTGTCATCAGCTGAAGAGTGGACAGGAGTCAATGAAATAGTCGGATAAAGTCATTCAGAAGCCATGAAATCAGAGAACAGCTTGACATACAATGTACACAGAGCCTACAGACAAGCAAGCAGACTACAATAAATGATTTTTACCTGATGGAGCGGAGCTGTAGAACAAAGCAGTAAGTTGTCTAAATTCAATAACCAAACAGTTCAGATTTCACCTTTAGATCCACTGTACAGAAATTGTGCACCTCCCATCGTCCAGACATCACCCACTACCTGTGTCCTGTCCTTCAACCTCTTCTTCCATTTCCATCAACACAAGAGCAAGCAGCCTTGTCCTGACAGAGTAGACCAGACACAACAAAACGTATACAAGCTGACGCGGTGTATGTAAGATGATCATATGGGTGGACAACAAGTAATCCAGCTCACCTTGATGATCAGTATGTGGCATAGCTAGAGTATTAGCTGGAATAGTGTGTTCTAAGTCAGCCCCATCAAGTGGGATGAGCAAATCAATTCAGGCGAGTATTTTCCTGTAACAAACTGTGCACTGAAGGAAATGTGGAGTTGGACATTGCTGATCTCATTCTGAAAATGCTGATCTGAAATATGAAGATCAGATGTTCCGACATACTTTGTTGCATTCTTGTTCTGGGTCACTCAAAAGCCAGAGACAGCCAGACAACTAGTCATTTCAATAATGACAACCCCAATAGCTATCTCAGTGCAGGTCCTCTTTTAAGACCCACTCCGGGATAAACCTAATTTTTGACCATCCCTTTCTCCCACACCCACCAAATCCATGTAGCTATGCAGTTTTCCTCCTTGCCTTGTAAAGCCAGAAATACGCAACAAAATTCCCCCTCTAGGTCCCACGCCGCACCTTGTTCCAGGTGGGGGGAACTACTGATACCTCCCAAGATCACCGGTCCCCTGTCATGCCCCCACTGATGGAGTTGTCCTCTTCTGGATCCTGAGAGAACCCCATCATTGGGCTTCCAATAGGATGACACATAATCCAGCTCACTGATGGAGTTGTCCTCTTCTGGATCCTGAGAGAACCCCATCATTGGACTTCCAATAGGGTGACACATAATCCAGCTCACCTTGATGCATAGTATGTGGCATGGGCAGGGTATTAGCTGGAGTAGTTGCTCTAAGTCAGGCCCCATTGGGAAGAATGCGCAAATTCTATTCAGGTGAGTATATTCCTGTAAGAAAATGTGCACCAAGAGAAAGCTGATTTGAAGTATGCAGGTCAGATATTCTGAATCACTGTGTTGTATTCTTGTTCCGGGTCACACAAAAGCCAGAGGCAGCCAGGCAACTAGTCATTTCAGTATTGACAACCCCCATAGTTTTCTATGTATAGGTTCCCTTTAAAGTGGGATATACCTAATTTTTGACCATCCCCTCCCACCTCTTACTAATCCATGTTGATATGCAGTTTTTTCCTACTTACCAGATATACTCAACAGGTCCCTTAATTCCTCGTTCTAATTCTAACAATTAGAAAATTGAACAAATGTTTTAACAACAAATGTCTATTAGTGTATGGATGGCTTTAACATTTTTGCATACACTTGGGGCTTGCTTTACTAAAGGCGGTTCTCTTTGCAAGGGAAGTTGCACATTGCAAGAGAATTTTCACCAGGGAGGTGCTTGTACTATGGGAAGGCAGAGATTTGTGTTCCTGCTTTGCAGAAACACAGGATCGCTATCTTCCCTACTGACAGAACATCGATCTGCCCTGTTTACAAAGGCAGACCACCGTTTTACTTCTGTCCCAATTGTCCAATCATACTGGGAGCAAGTCGCCAGCGGTGCATGTGCGTGCCCAAGACCCGGAAGTGCAAGATCACGTACAGGTATGTGAGTCTGCTCAGGAGAGCCACCTTGCCACTATATATATATATATATATATATATATATATATATATATATATATATATATATATATACACATACATACAGTGTATGATCCGCAAGATGATAATGTTAAACCCAGAAAGGTACTTGGGAAAATTTTCACACATATGGTGTCTCTGCTCTGAAATAGGAAGCTTAATTTTTATGCTGGTCTGTGGACAACTTTTTTTTCTTAGAGCCATGAAAAAGTAGTAGTGTGAGAGGCACAGACAAGTTTCCTTATCATTACATCATATCAACTCTTTCAAATGGTAGAACATGAAGTTTCCTTGTGGGAAGAACCCAACACATTTCAAAAATTCTTCATCAGGGGCTGGAGGTAGGATCTGTCCATAGAAAATATATACAATATAAGTACATCTATCAACCAGAAGAAACATATTTGTCTCCAGATTTTAAAAATAAATTCCACACTGACAGAATAATGGTAGATCAACACTTATCCGCCAAATATTAAAAAACAATCCCAACCAAGAAGCCCGGGGCAGTACCAAGTGGCTATAGGAGGCCAAGCAAATAATACACTGTCATGATGCAAGTGTAAATTAGAGGAGATAACTATTGGTCCAAGCAGAAATGAAAATAAACTCCCTATAGTCACACTATCAGGGGTCAGTGAGATCACAATAAGGGAACTATCATTATTTATAAAATATAAAGAAAGAAATTGCGCTAGGTATGTGATAAATAAACATATAAATTACTAAAAATTAAACCGTGAAGGATATCCTGCTGCTAAGCACTATAACCCTGATATGGGGCACAGAGAGATAAATGTATATATAAAAGTTCAGCGCTGGATAATAAACCAATAATTTACCAAGTGAACACAATGTATATGTGTCATAATCAAATGTGTCATAATCAAAAATATCCAGTGAAAAATTCAGGTGAAAAAAACAGGTAAAAAAAGTCCATATATAAAATTAATGTGTTAGAGAAAAATTGTGCATAATAAACACATAATGTGACGAAAAAAAAGTTCATAAGTGAAGATATCCCGATGAAAGAATTCCAATACAGGAACCAAGGTCTATATTCTCCACTGTTTGTGCTGGCTGTCACCTTACAATAGATAATGGGGGCTTACCAGTAAGCCTACGACCGCCCTTCTCAGGGGGGTCAAAACAGGCTTAGTAGAGACAGCAGGGACACTGTTTAGGATTCCCAGGTGACCAGCTGGCATCAGTAAGGAGTAACTTCCATAGCTCACTTCCAGAAGATAAGTGCTGCGCATCAATGGATGACCGAAGGGGCAAGAGCGCACCAATGGACGACCGATGAGACAGGGACTGCGCACCAATGGATAGCCACTTCCACAGCATACAATTGATTATCCAAGAAAAGAAAGGAAGAAAAGACTCCAGTAGTGCAGAGATTCCCTTGATGGTTTATTAAACAAAAAGTTCCAATACAATAAAAACGTTTTTTGCAAGGATACAGATAAAAAGCTCTAGTAGTATCTAAAAATCAAAACGCGCATGCACCGTGCGTGTATACACAACAAACTCGCTTGGTTGACTATGGCGCGGTCTGTTCTGAGTGAAACCTGTCCTTTTAAACCGCTGTATGGCCTTGGCCACCATGCTGCAGCTCAGGGTCTTGGCAATCTTCTTATAGCCTAGGCCATCTTTATGTAGAGCAACATTTTTTTTTTCAGATCCTCAGAGTTCTTTCCCATGAGGTAACATGTTGAACTTCCAGTGACCAGTATGAGAGAGTGAGAGCGATAACACCAAATTTACCACACCTGCTCCCCATTCACACTTGAGACCTTGTAACACTAATGAGTCACATGACACCGGGGAGGGAAAATGGCTAATTGGGCCCAATTTGGACATTTTTATCTAGGGGTGTACTCACTTTTGTTGCCAGCAGTTTAGACATTAATGGCTGTGTGTTGAGTTATTTTGAGGGGACAGCAAATTTATACTGTTATGCAATATGTGTTTGGGCACCGTCATAAGCCCTAGCCCCAACACCTTACTTATACTGTTATACAAGCTGTACACTCATTACTTTACATTGTAGCAAAGTGTCATTGTCACATGAAAAGATATGATAAAATATTTACAAAAATGTGACGGGTGTACTCACTTTTGTGACATACTGTACATATAAAACTTATGTAGGAGGATTTGTTTTATCTCTGTGTATCATCTGAGGCTGTTCACTTCACCGTCTATATGTGAGGGTTTACATCCACTTTAACATAAATGTCTAAGTGCCGGTTCACACTGGGGTGGCTTCAAAGTCGCCTAACTCTATAAAAAAAAAAAAAAAAGTCGCCCGACTCTGAAGCCGGCCCATACAGCGCAACTTCAGTGTGGTTTGGAAACTACTTCTGTAATAGAAGTGAATGCAAGTCGCTCTTAAATCGCCCCCAAAAAGGTACAGGAACCTTTTTCTAAGTTGGAGCAACTTGAGTCGCTCTGATTGGAGCGCGAGGTGGCCTCAGTGTGCACCGCTCCTAAACCTTAAATTAAAGTCAAGATAGAAGCCAAACGTACTACCTTTATTATTCTTGTGCAAATGGTCATCCTCACAAAAAAAGACATAAATCCCTTATGCGGTTTAATAAATTCCAGGTTTGCTATAACCTATAAATCTACAAAACAGAGCACTTCCTGACTGGCAAACATCACAGTGAACCTGGAACAGTGTGTTGCAGAACTTCCAGGTTCACTGTGATGATTGTTTGCCACTGCCAGTGGCAAACATAAGTTCGGTTCCAGAGCAATTTTTTTTCCTTTGTCACATGTAAAATCCAAATTTTTGGCAATAAAAATACACAAATCCCCAGAACATTATATATTCTCTGAAAGCAGAGGCCTTGTAGAATAAAAATAATAGTTATAGTAATAGTTGCAAAAAAATTTCCACGTGATATTTGCGCAACTGTTTAATAAACAAAAATGTTCTGGATAAAATATAATAAAATGAATTTCAGTGCAAAACCACACCATATAATACCTATTTTTGGTTGAAATATAAAAGATGAGGTTGCATCAAGTAAATAGATACCTAACATTCGATGTCTTAAAAATGCGTGCGCTCGCGATATTGACAAAAACTATGAGTTAACTAGGAGCTCTTGTGCTAGAATTATTGTTCTCACTCTGACAATCACGGCGATATGTCACATTTGTGGTGCGACCATGGTTTATATACATGTGCGCACTCTGGGCTTGCGTTTGCACAGGTGTGTGGGGCAATAGAAGTTTTAGCAATTTTTTTTATTTTAATATATTTTATTTTGTTTATTTTTTTACTTTTTTTAATTTTTTTTTACGTGATTGCTATCACCAGGGGTTAATAAACTCCTATGTGATAGCATTGGGCAGGTGACAGGTACTCTTTATGGAGACATTAGGGGTCCAATAGACCCCAATGTCACCCCTGCCCTTAACACCATCTAACCAAGCACAGATCAGATTGCCGGCTGTGTGAAAGTGATTGGCAGCTATGGAGCTGCCGCATCACTTTCAGTTTGAAGCCGGTCGACGGCTCTACAAAAAACACACATAGGTTGATGGCTGCTACTACAGCCATTAGCTTGTGTTTAATGGTTCACTCTTTGGACTTACATAGTATGTCAAGCCACCATTAGAGAAAGGAAAATCCTCAACAGGAACTACATTTCCCACAATGCTCATACACTCTGCAGTGTAGTAAAGCATCATGGGAAATGTCGTTCCAAAACATCTGGGGTGCCAAGTGCCATCATTGCCCTAGACACTTTTTAGTGTGAAAATTCAAAATTGAATATCTTCAAAAACAAGCCATTCTCCATCTCCAGTGCTATAAAAGCTATAACAAATATAAAATTTTCCAGGTTCACTGTGATGTTGTTTGCCACTCAACACACACACAGTAGACCAGTGTTGTTCAACTCGTCCTCAAGGCGCCCCAACAGGTCATGTTTTCAGGCTTCCCATTATTTTGCACAGGTGATTTGATCAGTTTCACTGCCTTAGTATTTACCATAGCCGTTTCATCTGAGGGAAATCCTGAAAACATGACCTGTTGGGGCGCCTTGAGGACTGGAGTTGAGAAACACTGCAGTAGACATTAGAACAAGTACATTGCCAGACAAGTGAAGACAAGCCACTATTAGAGGAAGGAAAATCCTTAACAGAATAAATCGTAAAATGAAGATTAAAACCGTGAGTAAAGTGACATACAATACCAACCAAAAAAACACGTCATAGAGAGTGAATCATGGTGAATAATTGGTGGCAAATGATAAGGTCAGGTCATGGTGTGTGTGGTTTTTTTTTTTTTTTTAAGTGTGTATATATTTGTAATCCAATAAAGATAAGATTTATAAGGTTTTAAGCTTCAATTTACGATTTATTCTTTGAAGGATTTCCTTCCTCAATTGTGACTTGGCTTCATTTGTTTGCAAATACACTTTTAGTATTTATTTGGTTGAGAATAAAATTAACCCCTGGACACTTTTTAGTGTGAATATGGACACTCTTCAAAAACAAACCATTCTCTCTCTCCAGTGCTATAACAAATATAAAATAACACGGGTGTGGTGTGGCAGACTGGCAGTGGGCACACAGCACTTCCTGTATGTGCCAAAAAATAAAAAATAAAAACATGAATCACTGCTCAGCATTTGGGAATATGTAGGTTTTCTGTAATAACACTAGTTGATCGAAATGCTCTGGTTTGAGGGTGCTTGTTTTTGCAGTTATCACATCTCCTGCAGTGGATGCTTGTGCCTGGGCTACACAAGCATTGCTTTGACAGCTGAGAGAGGAAATGAAAAGAAAGGAGAATGGCCGCACTCTACAACCAAGTCAAAATCTTTGAAGCTCTTTATTGTCACTGTGCAGACACCTCCTGTAATAGAGTGAGGGCAGTGACAGCAGGAGACCAACGCCTGTATGCACCTATCACTCATCAGTCATCTTCTCCTACACATGTAACGGCTTTAATTGATACCAGAGCTGAAGTTACACTTTTGCAAGGAAATCTTTCCCATCACAAAGGAGAACTGATTTATGTAGAAGGTTTGGGAGGGCAAACCACACCAGCAGTTAGGATACGGGTGAAATTGGCTATTGGCAAGGGATCAGGATTTTTGACAAATGTTTTAGGATCAGAGTTACCCGAAAATATTCTTGGGATGGATGTACTTCAAGGTCAGTCAATTCAGACTGAAAGGGGTACATTCACATTCAGGTATCCTGATAAAGCGTATCTGGTTAGGGCGGTGAAGGCTGTGCTCAGAGATTATGTGAAATGGACCCCTGTCTACATTCCTACACCAGAGAAGCCAGTCTGTCTCAAGCAGTATAGACTTCCTGGAGAAAACAAAGAAATTAGGGAGACAATTCAAGAACTGTTGAGAGTAGGGATCCTTAGACCTGCTGTAAGTCCTTTCTCATCTCCAGTGTTCCCAGTAAAGAAACATGATGGAACATATAGAATGACTGGATTACAGCGGTCTAAACAAAGTGGCACCTCCACTGAAGTCAGCTGTACAAGATATGATCACAATTGTTGAGAAAATTGCTAAAGAGGCAGGAGAATATCATGCTGTGATAGACCTGGCTAATGCTTTCTTTTCAATCTTGATAGACCCAGAGTGTCAAGACCAGTTTGCTATGGTGTGGGACGGCCACCAGTACACTTTCATTGTCCTTCCGCAAGGCTATCTTCATTGTCCAACGATTTGTCATGGGCTGATTGCCCAAGATTTAAGTACCCTGAATATGAAAGTCGCTGTGGTTCACTACATTGATGACATCATGATCTCTAGGACAAAAGAAGATAGCACTGCACCTGCTGATACAGCACTTGGAGTACAGAGGGTGGGCTAACAACAGAGACAAAGTGCAAGGACCTGCCACAGAGGTGAAATTCGTAGGAATGATGTGGACTGGGCAACAGAGGAAAATTCCAGACACAGTTTTGCAAACTATCCAGGCGCTGTTGTCCCCTACTACCAAAAAGAAGGCACAGAAGTTCATTGGAGTTGTGGGATTCTGGAGATCATTCATCCCACATCTTGGACTGATTCTGAGGCCTATATACAATTTTACCAGGAAAAAGACTGAGTTGTCATGGGATTCAGAGCAGCAGACCCCATTCCTTGCTGCTAAAGAGGTCATTTTGGAGCATCAGGGATTGGGACCCGTGAGACAAGGAGTACTATTTCAGCTGGATGTAGTCGAGCAGGATGGTACCATAGCTTGGAGTCTGTGGCAGCCAAAAGAAAAGAAAGGACTAAGAGCAATACCGATTGGATTTTGGTCCAAACAACTGACAGGGGCACAGAAGAAATACATGCCCCCTAGAGAAGTACCTGTTTGGGGCCTACACAGCACTTCAACATGTAGAGATCATTACAGGAAAGGACACAGTCACCATCCATACTGCATTGCCAAAACAGGATGGGTGAGAGATAATGGACTGACCACTAGGGCAGCTGTAGCCCAGAACCAGACACTGATGAAATGGAGGTGGTTTCTTTAAAAAAAAGAGGTGGTATTGCAGCCGGGGATGTTAAAGACATTTCTAAGCAGTTGGCAGGGTTTGTTACTTTTACCAACACCCAGCCAGAAGAAGAAATTCCTGTGCTGCACTCATCCCCCATTCAAGAGGTTCCACCCTTTGAGTCTCTGTCAGAAGACATGAGCCAGGAAGCTGCACATGGGATGTATTTGGACATTCCAACATGACAATGATCCAAAACACAAGGCCAAGTTGACCTGTCATTGGCTACAGCAGAATAAAGTGAAGGTTCTGGAGTGGCCATCTCAGTCTCCTGACCTCAATATCATTGAGCCACTCTGTGGAGATCTCAAATGTGCAGTTCATGTAAGACTGAGAAGATAAAGAGCCTCATTCACAAATACCACAAAATACTTCAAGCTGCCATTGATGTTAATGTTGTTATAATGATTTAAAAAGAGTAAACACAGTTGATTGATAATAAATGGCTTCAGCCAAACACTAACCATGAGTATAAGAAAAGTTTTTGTGCCATCATTCATATTCTCTGAAAAATGGCCAAGAAATCATAAATTCTGCCAGGGTATGTAAACTTATGTTGGTGGTGACAGCGACAGACCAAAACAAGTGGAGAAGGGGAACCAACTCAGACAATACTGACAACTTTAGCTCTGTGCGGTTTAAGAATTTTAGCAATAGTTCCTCATTATGAGTACACAGACTTTCTGTGGTATTTTTTTTACCATCAGTTTATACTAAAGAAATTACCTGTTTGCCCACAGAAATCTTCCATCCCCAAAAGGCTGTAAGATGGTTGAAAAATGGCATCGGGGTAAGCTAAAAAAAGGTCTTTCTACTATACTTCTGTTAAATGTACATTTTAGCTTGTCCTTGGTGACCAGGACGATTACTACCTGGCCTTTGTTTAAAGTAATCTAAACACAAAACTTTTCCTTTCCATTTTGGATAATGATGAGAATGGTTGAAGTCCTAATCTGGGCACCTGAAAATAAAAAAAAATACCCTTACAGTTGTGCTTCACTGTACTGCAAGGGTTAAATGCTTGCTAAATCTAGAACACTCCACCTCCCCTGGTCTCAGCATTCATCAGACTTTGACAAGCGGACTCCAGCTCTCCTCTGGTCCTCCTCCAGACCCTGCACTTCCTGCTTCCCAGCTTCTTCCTGGCAGGAGCACAAAGTAAGTGGGTGCACTGTGATGCAAGAGAGGGTGTGGGGACATCTGATGGTGGTGGGGCTCTTGACATCTGATGTTGGGGGGGGGTGGTACTCTGGATATCTGCTTATAATTATTATAATACAATTCTTTGCCAGTTGAAATGGAGGGTTGCACACCTCAGGTATCATCCACAAGAAACTTCATTGGACATTTCTCAGACAGAACACCATGGCAGAGCCATGCTCTGTCTGAGCAGTCTCCACTAAAGTTTCTTGTGGATGATACCAATGGTGTGTGACCCCCCCTTTTCGGACTTACATCATCTGCTACAGGAGTGTAAGTGGGCACCATGCCAGTCTGCCCTTCACAGCTAAAGTCTTAAAGTGGAAGTAAACTTCCATCACTAAATTTTACCTAAAGGCTTACCTATAGGGAGTGTAAATATCTCCTAAATGTGCACTGCTTATGAGATATTTATTGTACATGCAGCCAGTGACATCACTAGAGCATGCGCCCTGAAGGATCGTCCACCCGTGCCATTCTTTCACAGCCCTGTGCCGTGAACTGCGGCTTTGGCCAGTCACAGAGCTGGTGTCCGCGAACCCGGAAGCAAGACAGGTGAAGATGGTGACATGCTTGGTTTTCAGGCAAGTTTCACATAATGTGCTAGTATGGGATGCATATTAGCACAATATGACATTACCTTGCAGGTACAACCACTTTAACTTATTACTAAAACCAGTAATAATCGAATGCAGAGTCAATTATTTAATATGATAAAGAGTAGATACATTTATAAAGTCTTACAGATGCAAGCGACCCTTTGAGGGCAACCATAATGCTGATGCAGGCCACAGTGAAATTAAGTTAGACACCCCTGGTCTAGAGGTAGAGGAATAAGGTGCAATACTTACCTTTTTCCTCCAAGTCCTGCATTATATGTGAGGTTAGCGAGGGCTCACCCACAGCCTAGTATGTTAGACAGAAGAGTAGAACAGCAGAAGCCTACCAGTGTGAGGAATAAAGTACGTGTAAGGCTGGGTTCACACTGATGTGAATTGGATGCAGCTTTCCCCGCATCCAATTTGCATAACAGGAGAGTGTGACTGGCTCACAATGGAGCCGGTTCACACATCTCCGGGGCGGCCACGGTCCGCATTGGAAAAGGGTCCTGTGCGTCCTTGGCTCCATTTCAGGTGCAAATTCAGGCAAAAATTCAGGACTCGATCCGCACCTGAATCGGTGTACAGGGACGCACCGGACCCCCTGCTGTGACCCGCGGCCGCATCAGTGTGAACCCAGCCTTACAGATTATTTCTCTAACCTTAACTGGCCATACATTGATTAAAATTCAGTTCAGCAGGCACCAGACGAATTTCGATCCATGTGTGGCCACTGCAGTTGAACAGAAGTCGATCTACCAATCGACTTCTGTTCAACAACCCTGTCACATAAAAGCTTTTCAATCAGCAATGCAGGCAATAGGCTGCAGCACTGATCTGTGTATTCTGAAAGCAGGGAAGTCTCTCCACTGTCAGAAAACACTAGCGCAGCAGGGAAGATTCCCCACATTCAAGGTGGATGGGGGAACTAGGTTCGTTTTCAGTTTTGTTTTTTTCAACCCGCTGGTTGAATGAAAAAAAAAAGACCCATGTATGGCTAGCTTTAGACGTATTGAGCATTTACCCTTGCAGTGCAGGAATGGGGCCAACTGCAAGAGTATTTTTTTTTGTTGTTTAATCCCACAGTTCAGCTTTAAAACCCATCAGGTTTGTTTTTTATGTCATCTATGTCCCATTGAGATTACTCTTCATTTCCTGTCCTTTATACAAAACAGGAAGTGAGGGGAAAGCCCTACTTAGTACTGACCAAGTGCCCCTTTGGAAGATTTCCCCTCATTTCTGCTGTGTCAACAATCAAAAGTTTAGACTTTCCCTCATAACGATAGAGACAATAGTCATCAGGACAAAAAGGGGTGAATCTCCCCCTATAACGCCAGTATCCTCTTCTTCAGTGAGCGGTTCGGTTTTAGATTCGCCGCAAGATCAATTTTATCGGCCGCAGGAGAGGGGCCTCCCCATCCCGCAGCTCTCCAGTGCCCTCTGCCACTTACTGGAGCTGTCGGTAGCGGTGGAGGCGATCGGTGCTCTCCCTGGCTTGGTATGGAGGAGTAAGGGGAAGATGGCCCCCACCTGTCTCCATATCATTGCAGGACGGAAATGACGTAGCTCTTAAAAGGACCATTTTTTTTTTAAATAACTTTTTTAAATGACTTTATTTTTTTTATTGCATTTTAGTGTAAATATGAGATCGGAGGTCTTTTTGACTCCAGATCTCATATTTAAGAGGTCCGGTCATGCTTTTATTCTATTACAAGGGATGTTTACATTCCTTGTAATAGGAATAAAAGTGACACAATTTTTTTTTTAAAGAACAGTGTAAAAATAAAAGGTAAACTAAATAAGAAAAAGAAAAAACATTTTTAAACGTACCCCGTCCCGCCGAGCTTGCGTGCAGAAGCGAACGCATACGTGAGCAGCGCCCACTTATGAAAACTGTGTTTAAACCACACATGTGAGGTATCGCGGTGATTGACAGAGCGAGATCAATAATAGCCCTAGACCTCCTCTGTAACTCAAAACATGCAACCTGTAAAAATTTTTAAACGTCACCTATGGAGATTTTTAAGGGTAAAAGTTTGTCGCCATTCCACGAGCGGGCGTAATTTTGAAGAGTGACATGTTGGGTATCAATTTTCTTGGCGTAACATTATCTTTCACAATATAAAAAAAAATTGGGCTAACTTTACTGTTGTCTTATTTTTTAATTCAAAAAAGTTTATTTTTTTCCAAAAAAGTGCGCTTGTAGGACCACTGCGCAAATATGGTGTGACAAAAAGTATTGCAACAACTACCATTTTATTCTCTAGGGTGTTAGAAAACAAATATATAATGTTTGGGGATTCTAAGTAATTTTCTAGAAAAAAAACAGTTTTTAACTTGTAAACACCAAATCTCAGAAAGAGGCCTGGTCCTTAAGTGGCTAAGGTAACACGCCACATTGCACAGAAAAATCTGCACCGTTAGATGGCATTTTGGTGTAAATAGGCCTTAATATTGAAAGCAACTTTCTAAGGGTACCTTGTTGCTACTATTTCATGGAATAAAAATTGTAGTGACCACAGAGAGAGATGTAATGCATGTTGGCACAGGCCAAAAGGAGGGCATTCCCTGGGATTAACATGAATTACTACTGTGTTCACATAATTTAACTATCATGAATTGTCTTCACA
Source organism: Lithobates clamitans (assembly GCA_037952925.1). NCBI lineage: Eukaryota > Metazoa > Chordata > Amphibia > Anura > Ranidae > Lithobates > Lithobates clamitans. The sequence goes on from JBBGZY010000124.1 coordinate 5,330,098, forward strand.
AGCAAAGCTTGTAGTATCAACTAGTTTGAGTGTTGAGGAGCGTTGAGAGTGGTGAGGAGTTAGAATCCCTATCCAATTGACTCCACTCAGGAGATTCACCATGTTGATCTGGGGAAGTGAGGAAAAATCCAACATTTTGAGTTATCAGTAAAACTGGAATACAGGGGGAATCTACCAGTGGGGCTATCAGATCTGGTGATAACGGACAAAAGAGGGGATTCCCTCATTTTTCAGAGTGATCCTGTTGTGCCTAGGACAGGAAGGAAAGGGAAATCCCCTCAACGTAACTTAGATCGCAAAAATTTATATCGGTTGTATCTATTTCCCACTCTATCCAAAACAAAAGAGAAACGTTCTGTCTTTAGGTATAGTTTTTTTAGGTATGATTTTTCTTACAAAGTTACATTGCTCCAGTTTGCATATGTCATACCTGACCAATCTGCAAATCATGGTCATAGTTGCCGCTACTACAATGGCAGCAGCAGGCCTTATCCAATCAGAGAACTTGTATGTAAAGCCATAACTTTTCTTTTTAGAAACAACGAATGGAATATGCAAAGGTTAAAAACTATGTTTATTTTTTTTTTCCCGTTCGTTGGGGAAATTTCAGTTTACCTCTTGCTCCAGAGATGAAACAGGAAAGGGGAAGAAAACTCCACAAAATTCTTGTCTTAAAGGGGTTGTAAAGGTTAGCTTTTTTTTTTTTTAATAAACATGTCATACTTACCGCCTCTGTGCAAGGGTTTTACACAGAGCAGCTCAGATTCTCCTCTTCTGGGGTTCCCCAGTGGCGCTCCTGGCTCCTCCCCGCATCAAGTGCCCCCACGGAGAGCCGTATTCCATGTAGGCACGCTCCTGGGCCCTGCTGCTGCATCCATTGACACAGACAGCAGGACTCGACCCCCCGGCTCCCGTGTCACTGGATTTGATTGACAGCAGCGGGAGCCAATAGCTTTTGCTACTATCAATCTATCCAACGAGGACCGGAGACATTGGCTGGAGCTTTTGTGCTCGTTCTCGTCACTGGAAAGATCGGGTTCAGGTAAGTAAAAGGGGGGCTCTGGGGGGCAGCTGCACTACAGAAAGTTTTTAACCTTAATGCATAGAATGCATTAAGGTGAAATACCTCAAGGGTTTACAACCCCTTTAAGACAGTTGTCACTGGAACAAATGTCTTCAATAAAGATTCACCCTCACCCGTTATCCTGTAGACAACAGGAAAATTCTATAATCATTACTCTGTCACCTTGATAAAAATCCCCACAGCAAACAGAATGAGTGACTCTCAATAGCAAGGACACAGCAATACAAACTTGAAAGGGGTTATATTCCTTCCTTACTCTATCCAAAACAAAAAAAATACATTTTTGGTTTACCTGCAAAATCCTTTTTCAGGAGTACATCATGGGAACACACTTCATATTTTCATATTTACAACTACTTGGGTAATAGTTCTGACCTCAGGTGAATGGACACTGGCCAAAAAAAGGCAGGAATCCCAGCCTAGATGTAAGCCCTCCCAGCTCAGCTAAGCCTTCATTTTGTAACAAGTAATAAGGAACAGACAAGAGGAGAGCAATCTGTGTCCCGTGATGCACTCCAAGGATTTTACGATAGGCCTGAGAAATGAGGCTTGACCAATCCACCAAGAAGTAGTGAACTGAGAATCAGCCTGACCCTTGAGAGGACCCTCAAGCAGAACAAACAGGGAACCAGACTGCTGAAATGAAGCTGTAGACTTCAGAAACTCAAACATACAGAGAGTGAAACACCTTCTTCTTTGGATGCTTAGGGTTAGATTAAGAACAGGGCAACACAATGTCCTGGTTCAGGTGGAACACAGAAAGTAACTCAAACAACAAAGAGGACCGAGGCCTCAAACACCATCTTATCTTGGTGTAGAACTAGGAAAAGTTCCTTGACGGATATCGCAGCCAACACAGAGGCCCTGCGAGCCCAGGTACTGGTCACTGAAATGAAACCTTGCACGTAAGGAAATCTCTTGGAGAGGTTTAAAGATGTGCAAAACAGAAAAGACTAAATAAAAGGTCCATACGGGAGGGCCACACAGGCGGAACAATTTGTGTGACCACCCTGCACAAAAGGCTTTTACCTGGGAATATGAAGCAATAGGTTGCTGAAACAGAACAGCCAAGGCAGAGTCCCTTGATGGCCAGAGACACGGCCACACCATGACAGACTGTTGGGGGGTAAAAAAATATGAGACTCACATCAGGGGAAAAAGGCTTTACATGTACAGTGGTACACCTTTGTAGGTCAACCTCCTTTGCTTGGGAAGGGTAAGGAACTATCCCTCAGGAGTTGTGCTTCAACAGCAACAGACCATGCAACAGCAAATCTGCCCAGTCTGCCAAGAGACTTACAAAGTCTGCATACCATATCCATCTTGGTCAACCACAATTAAAGGAACACCCTCAGCTTTATTCTGTTCACTTGGAGATGTAGAAGCTGCAGTGAAGAATCATCAAATTGCAGCCACTGTGCCCGTCAAACGCTACCACTGTGCCCAAACGCTGCCACTGTGCCCTTAAATGCTGCCACTGTGCCCTCAAATGCAGCCATTGTGCCTATTAAACGCTGCCACTGTGCCAAACGCTGCCACTGTGCCCATCATATGCTTCCAGTGTGCCCATCAAATGCTGCCAGTGTGGTGGGGAGGCAATATAGTGTGAAAATAGTGAATATTCATTCGCTATTGTCACACAATTGGGTGGGATCAGGGCGCACTCTCTGCACCCTGAGCCCACCCTTTTTTTGAAGCCTATTAGAGCCTCTGGCTCTAATCAGGTGCTTCAAAATAATACACGCCTTCCCACCCTGTCATTGGAATCCATGCATTCAGCATCCTGAAAGGGGCCGGGCGGCGCCCGTGCACCCACAATGCACGGGCCGCCACTGTGAGGCACTGTTACTGCACCCTAATTCGGAGACCTCGAAAGCAGATAGACCAGTGTAGGAGAACCAGCTAAATCCCCCAGGATGTTGATCAGCACTTTCCACTCCTCTGACCACCACGTTCCCCGAACCAAGGGGATCTCCAGGACACCTTCCAAGACCAACAGGCTGGCCTCCACCTTCCAATTTAATCTGAATAATGTCCCTGTATGCAGCACCCGCATGGATATTCACCATTCTAGAACAGGCCTCGTCTTCAGAGAAAGGTGCATCGGCAGACCTAAGGACTCCTAATGTTTGTTCCATACTGACAGGATTCTGAACTGAAGAACTCTGCAGTGAAACTGACTATAACTGACTGTATTAAAAGAAACTGGCTATAACTGACTGTATTAAAAAGGTGTCTACCATCTTCCCCAGCACCATTATACAGGCCCAAATTGAGGGACTTTCCAATGACCTTAGGACTCTTCCTGGGATCGAAGAGCCAGATATTTCCCCTGTGTAAGCAGTACTTTTGCCTCTGCTATATTAAGCACTAAGCCTAAGTACACCAGACGTTGAGTCTGTATCAAATCCGACATCTGAAGGTTCAGCACCCAGCCAAACCTTTCATGACCTGTACTGTCTGATGGACATTTGATGTTCACTTCTGAGCTGATCACTCCCTGAGAAGCAGGTTGTCCAGTTACCCCACGTTAGGGATACCCTGCGTCCATACCAACTCTAGTACCACAGACAACAACACCTTGGCAAACACTCTACGGGCAGTGTACAGGAGAAAAGGCAACACTATACACTGCTAATACACACCCTGAATTTCCAGCCACACCAATGGTTTCTAAGTAGGCAACCTTGATATCGACTGATGCCAGAAAGTCCCCCCTGATGAAACGAAGCAACCCAATTAGGTGAATTCCGTCCTGAATTTCTGTACTGTCAGGATTTTTTTTTAAAAAACTGGTTTTATTGAAAGTATGCACAGTAAACATAGGCAAAAGTACATTTGCAAGATGGAAAAAAAAAAAAAAGGGGGGGAGGGGGGTAAATAATAACAGCACATATATAGTATCACAGGGCATATATCCCAGAAAAGTAATGGAACACAAGACAAACAGAACCTGACCCATTACAGCATCTTAGTACATCATCGTACTACCAGGAACTTACCGACACCCTTGAGGTACAGAATAGGCTGGAAGTCTTAAGTCTCGTACACACGATTGGATTGTTCGCCAACAAAATCGTGGAATTTTGTCCGAAGGGCGTTGGCCCAAACTTGTCTTGCATACACACGGCCACACAACTGTTGGCCAACAATTACGAACGTAGTGACGTACTAGACATAGTACGAGCCGATAAAAAGGAAGTTCACTAGTCATGCGCCACCCTTTGGGCTCCTTCTGCTAATCTTGTGTTAGTAAAAGTTTGGCAAGTGTCGATTCGCGCTTTTCAGCCTCGTGCTTGTCAGTTCGTTTCTGTTTTTCAGTACGTGCTTGTCAGGTCGTTTCTGATTTTCAGTGCGTTCTGTCAGTTTGTTTCTGAACGGCCGTTCGTCTACTAGCCATGTGGCGTTCTCCTCAGAGAGATCGTGCTATTATTGGGCTTGGAGATATTGCTTTGACCCAAGTCCAGTCCAGGAACAGGGGGAGGAGTTCTTGGACCAAGAATTGGTTGCTTAATCGTGACCAATTCTGTCAAATGCCTTTGTTGCAGGAGCTCTAGGAGAATAATCCTGATGATTTCAGGAATTATTATTATACAAGCTTTCTATATTATTATACAAGATTTATATAGCGCCAACAGTTTACACAGCACTTTACAATGTATAAGGGGGACAACACAATTACAGTATAATACAAAAGGTACAGGAGGGCCCTGCTCGTAGAGCTTACATTCTAAAGGGAGGGGGTGGTGGTACAAAAGGTAATAGCTGCAAAGAATGATTTGATGAGGGTAGCTCAGGGACAGTTACAGTATGTGGGTGTGGGATAGGCTTCCCTGAATAAATGAGTTTTCAGGGATCTCCTAAAGGTGGACAGGGTAGGGGCTGATTGGACATACTGGGGCAGGGAATTCCAGAGGATGGGAGAGGCTCTGGAGAAGTCCTGAAGGCGAGCATGGGAGGAGGTAATAAGGGAGCTAGAGAGCAGGAGGTCATGGAAAGAGCGGAGGGGGCGATTTGGGCGATAACTGCAGATGAGGTTGGTGATGTAGATGGGGGCGATGTTGTGAATGGCCTTGTATGTTATGGTTAGCATTTTGAATTTTACACGGTGGGGTAGGGGAAGCCAGTGAAGGGATTGGCAGAGAGGAGCAGCAGTCACGGATCGATTGGTGAGGTGTATTAGTCTAGCAGCAGCATTCATAATAGACTGAAGGGGGGATAGCCTACTTAAGGGTAGGCCATTAACGAGAGAGTTGCAGTAGTCGAGGTGGGAAATAATCAAGGAGTGAATAAGTTGCTTTGTGGTGTCATTAGTCAGGAAGGGTCGAATTCTGGAGATGTTGCGGAGGTTAAGGCGGCAGGATTTAGCCAGTGATTGGATATGGGGGCTTAAGGAGAGGTCAGAGTCAAGGATTACACCCAGGACCCTGGCATGTGTGGAGGGACCAATGGTTGTGTTGTTGATATTAATGGTGAAGTCACAGGAGGGGGACCGTGAAGGAGGAAATATAACAAGCTCAGTTTTAGAAAGATTAAGTTTGAGGAAGTGGTGTGACATCCATACCGATATGTCATTCAGCAAGTTTGAGATCCGTGAGGAGATAGAGGGGGTGAGTTGAGGAGTGGAGAGATAGATCTGTGTGTCATCGGCATAGAGGTGGTATTGGAAGCCATAGGAAGTTATCAACTGGCCCAGGGAAGAGGTATAGAGTGAGAAAAGGAGAGGCCCAAGGACGGAGCCTTGGGGTACCCCAACAGAAAGAGGAAGGGGAGCGGAGGAGATGGAGTTGTAAGTGACAGTGAAAGTGCGCTCAGATAGGTAGGAGGAGGAGAACCAGGATAATGCAGAATCACGGAGGCCAAGGGAGTGTAATTTGCTGAGGAGGACCAGGTGGTCAACTGTGTCAAAGGCAGCAGAGAGGTCTAAAAGTATTAGTATGGAGTAATGGTCATTGGTTTTGGCAGTTATTAGGTCATTAGTGAGTTTTAGTAGGGCAGTTTCAGTAGAATGTTGTGGGCGGAAGCCAGACTGTAGGGGGTCAAGAAGGTTGAATTATCTCAAGATGACGGACCCCTGCTTTCACCGTCTATTGGCTTTGCTTACCCCCTATATTAGTAAGCAGGACACATGCATGCGGCAAGCCATTACTCCCGAGCAAAGGCTCATTGCCACCTTGCGGTACTTGGCGACGGTAGAAGTCTCCAGGATCTGAGGTTCACAACTGGGATCTCCCCTCAGGCTCTGGGAATCATTATTCCAGAGACCTGTTCTGCCATCATCCAAGTCCTGCAGAAGGACTATATTCGAGTAAGTTTTAGCCTTTAACATCACATTCTAAGTATTTAATGATTGCTAATGTATTGTATTAATTTCTTCATTCCATAATTATCATTATTGTAATATGCTGTGAATGTCCTCTTTGCCCTCATGCATGCTGTAAGCTTTTAATGCTCTTTTTTGTCCTTCATGCAGATTTGCCTTCACTAACCTCCCCAGTATGCTAGCCTGGGCCCATACACACCTAGCCTAGTAACTTAACAATGTATTTTGTCACCTTCATGCTTACCCTAAACACCCCCTAAAATGTGTCCAAATGTTATTGTTGTCCTCAAATTCAGGCAGAGTGCAAGAGGCTATTTATTTGGGGCCCAAACTCATTTGGAACCCCCCCCCCCCCCCAATGCCAAGTCAACCAATACCAATACTCTATCTGCTGACTTTGCCAAAACCACACACACTATACCTAGTTTGTGGTCATATTTCTGGATAAATTCACCAAAGCATGTAGTGCAAGGGCCTGCCTGAATACCTTCAAATGGTACTGTTGAAATTTTTTGTCTCCTATTATCTTGATAGGTAATTTCTGAATGTAAAAATGTGCTTCAATTTGGACAGTGTGTATCCATATTTTTGGATTATGACACTTCTTACCTGTCCAGTAGGCTGCCAATAGTGTAAGTAAGGAGGGGCTGGCCAAAGTATTACACATTATTTAGGCATTCAGCTCTGAAGAAGTAATACCGTCTTAGCTCCTACCTCAGTGAAAATAACCTTCTTGACCCCTTACAGTCTGGCTTTCGCTCGCAGCACTCCACGGAAACTGCCTTACTAAAACTCACTAAAGATTTACTAACTGCTAAAACCAACAGCCAGTACTTCATACTCCTACTACTTGACCTCTCTGCGGCCTTTGATACTGTTGACCACCCTCTCCTTCTCAATAAACTACATTCCCTTGGCCTCAGAGATTCTGCTCTATCCTGGTTCTCTGCCTATCTATCACAGCGCTCCTTCAGTGTCACCTACAACTCCGTCTCCTCTCCATTTCCCCTTTCTGTGGGGGTCCCCCAAGGCTCTGTTCTTGGACCCCTTCTCTTCTCTATCTACACCTCCTCCCTTGGTCACTTGATAACCGCCCATGGCTTCCAATACCACTTATACGCTGATGACACCCAAATCTGTCTACTCCTCATCTCACTCCTTCAGTCTCCTCTCGCATTACTAACTTACTGACATATCAGCATGTATGTCGCACCACTTCCTTAAACTAAATCTCTCTAAAATTGAGCTATTATTATTCCCCCCCGCCCGTGCCCCCCTTCATGACTTTTCCATCAAAATCAACAATGCAACTATCAGTCCCTCCCCTCACGCCAGGGTACTAGGTATAAACCTAGACTCTGACTTGTCATTTCAGCCTCAAATCCAATTGTTGTCAAAGTTTGTAGAATTCCGCTCCGTAACATCTCTAAAATTCACCCCTTTTTAACAAATGAAACCACCAAAGCCCCTCATTCACTCCCTTGTTATCTCTCACCTTGACTATTGCAACTCACTTCTCATTGGCCCGCCTCTCCATAGGCTATCCCCTCTTCAGTCTATCATGAATGCTGCTGCCAGACTTATACACCTTACCAAGCCTCTCCTCCAGTCCCTACACTGGCTCCCAATCACCCAGCGAATTAAATTCAAAATACTAACCACAGCATACAAAGCCATTCACAACTCTGCCCCGAGCTACATCACCAATCTTGTCTACAAATATCACCCAAATTGTCCTCTCCGCTCTTCTCAAGCTCTCTTGTCTCCTCCTCCCATGCTTGTCTCCAGAATTTCTCCAGAGCCTCTCCCATCCTCCGGAACTCCCTACCTCCACCTGTCCGGCTATCTCCTACTCTTGCTACCTTCAGGCGATCCCTGAAGACTCATCTCTTCAGGAAATCCTATCACATCTCTAATCTTTTACCACTTCCATCAGCTCATTCCTCACAGTTACAACCTTTTGTAGCACCTGCCCAACCCTATTCGATTGTAAGCTCTTCTGAGCAGGGACCTCTTAATCCACTTGTATTTTATAGGTTATAGCTGTATTGTCTTCCTTTCATATTGTAAAGAGCTGCGTAAACTGTTGGCACTATATAAATCCTGGATAATAATAATAATGGAAGTGGAGGGGGTTACCTGTCCAAAACATCTACCCATCCCCCCCCCCCCCACCATAAAATTTTTAGACTGGGCCACCAGAGGGGGTGAGGAATCTGATAAGTTGACCTTATCAGATTCCTCACCCATACCATAATACAACTTTTGTCTTTAAATACTCATTTAAAGAAATGTTATACTTATGCTGGCCAAGAATGTTTGTGTCTAATCTGCTTGCAATGTTATGTGCAAAAGTAGTAATTTTTTTTTTCTTGTTTGACTGCAGTTTCCTTCCAACCAACAGGAATGGCAGGCTGTTGCTTCCCAATTCCACCATCAGTGGGATTTTCCCAACTGTGGTCGGGCGATTGATGGGAAGCATGTGCGTATTGTCCCACCACCCAACTTGGGCTCTTATTATTAAGAGTATTATTATTAAGAGCCCTAAGAGTTATATAGAATACACTTGGAATACTGTCAAGTCGGTTCAGGTATTTCTAACAGCAATCTTGCCTCACTTCCAAGTGAGGTTGACTTTTCTGTGTCAGGCCCAGCTGATCCTGCTGCGATGACAGCTCTGGAAAGTGGCCATGCTGGGTTGCCCTCCCAAACTGCCCGAGATGTCCGGCAACAGTATATGGACTATTTTGTGGGTAGAGGGACAGTGGCTTTGCAGCAAAATGTTGCTGATGTGGAATAAAACTTATTTGATACTAAACTCATATTTCATTTGAATTACTGTTTGTGTTTCTTATCTGTCTCCTAGGTTCTAAAATAGCCTTAATTTTGGCCATTTTCTTCAATAGTGCAAACGTACCTTATTTGCTCCATGAGGTGACAATCTCTTCTTCAGCTAACCAATAATGTTGTGCTGTGGGTCTGCCACACACACACACACGTTATTGTTGTTAATGTATGTAATGCATTAATGCTAAAAATATCCTCCCTTTTCTTTCTTTTCAACTCCTTTAATTAACTGCTTTGAGGCCCTAAAATTGCCTGAGTTTGCCACATTTTAGAGCACATTGTCACTAACTACACCAACTTAACAAATACACTGGTATTGAGCATTGAAATAAGAAGCCACACATTGTTTAGTATAAAACATTTTACTCCAAGCACATTCACATATGCGTTTAAAAAGGTTTTTGAACAAACCAACATCTTGGTGTATAACAGGCATGTTTAAAAACAGCATACACATCCCCAACTCAGGAACTTACAAAGTTCGACTTTGCTAAAGTGAAGGCCATATGAGACATTAGTATCCGAAAACTGTGTTGATGTTGCCTTCCTCAGATGGGGTGATCTCACACCTCTAAAAGCCAAAATTTGAAGCCACGTACACGTAGAGGCATAACTGTTAAATGTCCCTAATGATCCCCTGCCTAAAATGTGTGTAGTTACAAACAGGTTTTTTCCTAAAGCCTCAAAACACACAGTATGTCAACATGTGCTATCTGCCATCGCGGGATATCAATATACCCGTTTTGGGGGTGCAACCCCTTCCTCAAAACTAAAGTAGGTGAGAAGAAGGGGTCGCACCCCCGAAACATGTCCATTGATCCCCCATGATGGGAGCTAGCACATGTTGACACACTGGGGGTTATTTCTGAAAGGCCAATCCACTGTGCACTACAAATGCAATTCAAGTGCACAGTCACAGACATTTTTAGCCTGTGGAAAATAAAGAAAACAGGACCTGGTGGTGCACCTAGAGAAGCGGAGTGGCTAAACACTGACCTCAGACACCATAAAGCCTTGGTTCACATTGGAGGGATTTGTCATGTGATTTGATAGCTAAAATTGTATGACAAGTCGCAGCCTATTTCAGGCAATGGCACTGTTCCAATCGGTGCGACACTGAATTAGCAGCGCCACAATTTGCAAAAGTCGTTCCTGCACTACTTTTTGCAATTTCAGGTGCGACTTCAATAGACATCTGCGCATGAAGACACGCAAATGTCTATCAAGTTGCACCTGAAATTGCACTGACCTTGCTAATTTGAAATTGCGATACTTCAAGTGAAGTAGTGCGATTTAAAAGTAGCATCACTGTGAACCAGGGCTTAAAAGTAAAACCATGGGAAAGGCCAGCAAGTGGAAGAAAACTTCCGGCCAGATTAACTTAAAATTTGGCAAGCATGTCGACATAATCACGTATTCTTCTCCGTAAAGCAGTGACAGCCTCCTTTATTTTCTCGAGCTCAAAGCCTGCATCATATATGCACTCATATGGCTGATTATGCATCTTGGAAGTTTGTGTCCTTGTAAGAAGAGAAAAAAGTATTAAGGGAACGATGGCAAGTGGCTGAGGCGCTACATAATGAATTATGGTCAAGTTACTAGTCAAATTGGGGGAAATATCTACCCAGTATATTGTTGTTTGCAACCTTCTTGCCCTTCAGACACCTACACTACTAGGAATGTACACACTGCAAGTACTCTGTAATCTTGTCCCTGGTGTCTGGGTCTACAAAACTCGGGTACCTAGCAACACTGCTAGCTCCTTCCACCTCTTCCTTCTCCATGCTAATGTTAAGGCACTACATACTTTGCTAATGTGTGGAGTGGATGTTTCTTTTGGACAGCTAAACATTTGACATGTATACACATTTGAAGACAGATTACAAAAATACTTACGCAAACAAGAGGGGATGTTACATCCACAATAGGAAGGTCTGTGCTGGGTCCAGGTGTCATATCCCATGCCTCCAAACCAACATCCTGGTTCAGTTTAACGCACTCACTTTCCTCTAAAAAGAAATACAACATTCATTAAAGGGGTTGTAAAGGTTCATGTTTTTTCACCTTAATGCATTCTATGTATTAGGGTGAAAAAACATCCGACAATGCCGGCCCCCCCGTTTTACTTACCTGACCCCTTGAAAGTCCATACATCCTCTTTGCCGCTCAGCCTGGCCATTGATTGGCTAGAGTGGATGGATTGAAAGCAGCGCAGCCATTGGCTCGTGCTGCTGTCAATCAGATCCAATGATGCGGCGCGCCGGGGCTGAGTGACGGGAGCGCGCCCGCAAGAACGAAACACCATGCGAGAGAGCTTTTGCGTGTAGGAGCTGAGACAGCCACTGAGGGACCCCAGAAGACCAGGTTCGGGGCCACTCTGTATATATACACACACACACACACACACACACACACACACACACATACATATATATATACACACACATACATACATACACCCCTTTACAATCCCTTCAATCCCCCCCCCCCAAAATCACGTTTCTAGCATCCATTTTGCTGCATTAGTTGACCAACCTTACACTGGGGACAATGTTTGCTCGTGACTAGTGGACTACACCATGCTGCACTGTTTTTTCCCCATAAAAATGCATTGAAAAAGGGAAGGTGATGTCATTTTACAGAGGGGAAACACTGGACAAGTGCCAACATTGAAAAAAAACTCATGCAGTTGCCCCCCACCCCTCTTGTCTCCTATGGGATAGGGGATATATGAGGCTCATTCTAGCAGGCGTGACTGATCCCGGGCCTCTCCTCTACCCATGTCTACCCTGGCATTAATGGGCAGTGATGAGCCAGGCATCAACCAGAAAGTGTTCTTTACCCCTTAAGTTCCACCCTAAGCCCAGGGCCTTTCGCCCACCTAGAATCACCCCTATCAGTGGCTAAATGAGTGTGTTTGAAGGTGTCCCTTATATTGGGGGGGAAGATAGCCTTGAAGTCTCCCCTGTTGGGGCCTGGACGACAGTAGCCTCCCTTTGTCCCCTCTGATGGCCTGTCTGTAGCGTCCTTTTTTTGTGCTTCCATGTTGAAAGAAGATGAAAAAAATATTTTTTACACAAAAAAATGACAAAAAAACCCCAAAACCCATAGAGAGATGGTCACGCCCCAGCATCATGACGCACTGAGAGCGGAGTTTCACGCATGCGGAGTGGATGGCGAACGATCGACATCGCCAAAAGGAAAGATAAAACGAAGGTACAATTGTAAATTGGGCCATCAGTGGCCTATACTACTGCTTATAGATTGAGGCCTGTATTGGGACCAGATTATTTAGGAGTTTAGCCTGACATTAGGGTTTGTCTTGTGTTGTGTTTTGCAGGCACAATGGTGGATAAATTCACAGCGCCAGATTTTTTGCCAGATTTTATCCAGCAGTAGCAGGAGCTGCCCTGTCTATGGCAAGTCAAAAGTAGGGATTACTCCAAAAAATCAAGAGGAAGGCAGCGATGGAGAAACTGTTGGAATCGGTGAAACCTCTGTATCACACGGTAGACATCAATTATTTAAAGGCCAAAATTGGGGTCATGGAACCCCAGAGATTGGGAGCAGCAGCAGATGACATATATGTCCCCAGGGTGTGGTACTACAACAGCCTGCGTTTTTTGTGAGACCAACAGAACCACGCCCATCACTCTCAAAGCTTCCTTCCACATCGGCTGAGGCCACAGCTCCTGAGGTCCATCCTGGTCCTTCTACACAGGAAGAAGATATGGAGGAGCCCAGCTTGACCCAGGTATAGCATTGTTGAACATATTTGTAGACAAAAATTGAATGATGTTAACTAGAAGTTATTGATCCCAAATTTCTGCCTTAACACAGTGGTTTACATATCAATAGACAGTAGTGGCCAAAAATGATTAGGAAAAGAATGAAAAATGCTGGGGTCAGAATGATCTTTACTATTTGTTAACATTCGATTTGCAACAGTCATCAGCTCAAAATTCTGTGTGATTGATGACCAACCTAAAAATATGTCCCATTTTCATACACAGGAAAGCCCGTGCCCAGCAGCCAGACTGAGTCCCAGATTTCTCCCCTACGTCCTCCTACTAAAATGACCAGAAACCTGGATGACGCTGCGGCTGCCTTCCTCAGGCATGCAACAAGTGCCATTGGCATGGCACCAGATGCAGAGGAGACATTTGCCTGCATGACCGCAAATAGGCTGAAATATATGGAGGAGGACCAACACAGTATGTGCGAGGAGCTGATCCTGCAGCTCCTCAACAAGGGGAGGAGGGGCCAAATTACCCAGAAAACCCACATTTTTCTGGGTGATTTAGAGGACAATCCTCCACCACCTCCACAGACACCACAGCCACCCCACCATGGTGGACCGTGGCAATTGCAACCCCAACAAGCCCGCTGGGCTGGGGATTTTCACCCCTACAATTTCTAATTTTCTTTTTGTTTATTTTGAAAATTATGATTTGAGTTGTTCTACTTTTTTGTTTAATTTAGTTTATTTGTGTGGAAAGAAGCGTTGAGAGCGATGGCCTGAGTTCGGTCTGGTCTGACAAAAAATGCAGGCTGTGTAAGACCACAGCCTGGGGACATATTTGTCATCTGCTGCTGCACCCGATCTCTCGGAGTCCAGGACCGTATTGTGCTCCCTATTAAATGGACGCTGCCTTTCTCTTGATTTTTATATGACCTTGTGCTCCCTATTAAATAAAAAATATTTAGTTTGAAAAATACTTGACTATGTGTTTTACTTAAAAAAGGACAGTTTGTTTGTGAGTAGGCAGGTACATTTCAAAAATACAATGCCAAATTAACAAGGGACACCAACATAGTCGTATCTTTGAGCTTAAAAACTACAGGATAATAATGGTGTTGTGGTAACTTGACCAAAAAATAAAAGAATAAAACAAATATTATTCTGGATATCACTAGAAAAAAAGCCTTTTGAAATACGTTCAGCAGAACTCTGTCAATATTACCAGCAAAACAGCTTCATTATTATCCCATTATAAAGAAGGAGAATGTGCGCTGCATTGAGAGATTTCATAATTTGCCGTGTCACAAATGTGATATCTCCATTACGAACGCTAGTTTTACAAGACCGACCGCTTCCGGGTTGTCCTTGCTTCCCAGCAAGCGTGTTTGTAATTTGGACTTTTGGCCGAAGGACTTGTGTACACACGCTCGGAAAAAAAAACACACATTTGTTCACAGAAAATTTGAAAACCTTCTATCCAACATTTGTCCATGGAAAATCTGACAATTGTCCGATGGAGCATACACACGGTCGGATTTTCCGCCAACAGCCTGTCATCGAACATTTCCCGTCGGAAAGCCCGATTGTGTGTACGAGGCTTAATGCTTGGGAACCACAATTTGGGATAGAAGCTGTGAGACCTCTGGGATGCATTAAGGTAAAAAAAACTACTGCCTTTAGAACCACTTTAAGAGTCCTTTCACACTGCCAGCGCCCGGGCTTCGGCAGTAAAGCACCACTAGCCCGGAAGCTGCTTGTAGGACTTTTTTTTACCTCCTGCCAGTGCAGTGTCCCAACGTGAAAGCACTTGGGCTCTCACACTGGGTTTGCTGATGAGGCTTTTTTCAGGCGCTATTTTTAGCGCTAAAATGCCTGAAAAGCGCCTCCAGTGTGAAAGGGGGTCTAAAGATAATCTGACGCTTCAGGGAGCTATTGCAGTACAAACTGTGTAGGGGGCCCTCTCTGCCTGGGAGGAATTTGGGAACCTACACCATCGTTCTACTCTTCACCTCGCTGCTTGCACAAGGCTATGGCTTGCTGAGAATCTGTAGGCCCTTTAAATCCTCGCTATATCCAAAATACACTGAAAATAAATGTATATAAATCAGTAATGCATCCAATGATTATAAAAGTATGATTAAAGTTAAAGCAGAGCTCTCCAATTGCTCCTGTATAGAATTGTATTGTAACTGTACTGTCTGCCCGCATGTTGTAAAGTGCTGCGGAAACTGTTGGCGCTATATAAATCCTGTATAATAACTCTGGGCAAAATTTTTTTTACCCATGCAGTGGGGCTGTGCTCGCACTGCCTGGGTTAACTGCTCATTTTATTCTAGGGGAGAAGACAGCGGAAATATACTTAGTGGGTATAAAAAAACTACACATCCCTGTTAAAATGTCAGGTTTCTGTGATGTAAAAAAATGAGACAAAGATAAATAATTTCAGACCTTTTTCCACCTTTTAATGTGACCTATAAACTGTACAACTCAGTTGAACAACAAACTGAAATCTTTTAGGTGGAGGGAAGTAAAAATAAAAAACTGAAATAACATGGTTGCATAAGTGTGCACACCCTTAACGTAATACTTTGTTGAAGCACCTTTTGATTTTATTACAGCACTGTCTTTTTGGGTATGAGTCTATCAGCATGGCACATCTTGACTTAGCAATATTTGCCCGCTCTTCTATGCAAAAACACTCCAAATCTGTCAAATTACGAGGGCATCTCCTGTGCACAGCCCTCGTCAGATCACTTCACAGATTTTCAATCAGATTCAGGTCTAGGCTCTGACTGGGCCATTCCAAAACTTTAATCTTCTTCTGGTGAAGCCATTCCTTTGTTGATTTGGATGTATACTTTGGGTCGTCGTCATGCTAAAAGATGAAGTTCCTCTTCATGTTCAGCTATCTAGCCCGAAGGTTTGTGCCAATATTGACTGGTATTTGGAACTGTTCATAATTCCCTCTACCATGACTAAGGCCACTGTTTCAGCCAAGGAAAAACAGCCCCAAGTCGTGATGCTGCCACCACCATGCTTCACTATGGGCATGGTGTTCTTTAAGTGATGTGCAGTATTGTTTTTGCGCCAAACATATCTTTTGGAATCATGGCCAAAAAGTTCAACCTTGGTTTCATCAGAACAGAACACATTTTGCCACATGCTTTTGGGAGACTTCAGATGTGCCTTTTGCAAAATTTAGCCAGGCTCGGATGTTTTTCTTTGCAAGAAAAGGCTTCCCTCTTGCGACTCTATCCCATAGCCCAGACATATGAAGAATACGGGAGATTGTTGTCACATGTACCACACAGCCAGTACTTGCCACATATTCCTGCAACTCCTTTATTGATACTGTAGGCCTCTTGGTAGCCTACCTGACCAGTTTTCTTCTTATCTTTTCATCAATTTTGGAGGGACGTCCAGTTCCTGATAATGTCACTGTTGTGCCATATTTTCTCCACTTGATGACTGTCTTCACTGTGTTCCATGGTATATCTAATGCCTTGTAAATTCTTTTGTAACCTTCTCCTGACTGATACCTTTTTACAATGAGATCCCTCTGATGCTTTGGAAGCTGTCTGCGGACCATAGCTTTTGCTGTAGGATGCGACTAAGAAAATGTCAGGAAAGACCTACTAGAACAGCTAAACTTTATCTGGGGTTAGTCAGAGGCACTTTAAATGATGGCAGGTGTGTACTGACTTCTATCTAACATGAGTTTGAATGTGATTGCTTAACTCTGAATACAGCTACACCCCCCAGTTATAAGAGGGTGTGCACACGTATGCAACCACTCCCCCCCCCCCCCCCCAAAAAAAAAAAAAGATTTCAGTTTGTTTTTCAAATGAGTTGTACAAATTATCGGTCACATTAAAAGGTTGAAAAAGTTCTGAAATGATCTATCTTTGTCTTATTTTTTTTACATCACAGAAACCTGACATTTTAACAGGGGTGTGTAGACTTTTTATATCCACTGTACCTGATCCACCGATCCTCCCCACACAAGACTCTTGTGCAGTGCAGAAAAACTTCCTCCTCCCACCACATCCCTCTCATCATTACAGGAGTAGTGACAGCAGCCAGCAAAGCCAGGAGGAAGTATAGCTGTGCTCTCTCCCTTCTGTCTGTATACAGGAGTTAACACAGAACTTCTCAGTTTAGACTGGGCAGTCTTTTGTCCTTTTACCATGGCACTTTGAGAAATGCTGAGCTAGAGAACTGGGTCTCTAAAACTCCACCTTTTCTAGAATGTGCCCAGTCTGCAGTGGTCAGGACCTACCAAAAGTGGTCCAAAGAAGAAAGAGCAATAAACTGTCAACATGGGCGGCCAAGGCTCAACGATGCACAGGGGGAGCCAAGGCTGGCATGTAGTTGAATCAAATTAAAGAACTACTGTAGCTCAAATTGCTAAAAATAAATGGTAGTTTTCGATAGAAATGTGTCAGAACCCACAGTGCATTGCAGTTTGTTGAGTATGGGGCTGCGTAGTTGCAGACTGGTGGTCAGGGTACCCATGCTGACCCAGGTCTGTAGCCAAAAGCACCTACAATGGCCACATAAGAATCAGAACGGGACCACGAAGCAATGGAAGAAGGTGGCCTGATCTGATTAAACACATTTGCTTTTGTCGTGTGGAATGGCCGGGTGTGTGCCGCTTACCTGGGGAAGAGATGGCACCAGAATAATACATGTGGATGTTACTTTTACATGTACCACCAACCTAAACATTGTTACTGACCAAGTACACCCCTTCATAGAAACACTATTCCCTGATGGCAGTGGCCCCTTTCAGCAGAATAATGCACCCTGCCACAATGCAAAAATGGTTCAAGGAACACAAGTTCTAGGTGTTGACTTGATCTCCATATTCTCCAGATCTATATTTAATCGAGCATCAGCTGGGAAAACAAGTCCAATTTCACCTCTCAACTTACAGAACTTAAAGGATCTGCTGTTTACATCTTGGTGTCCCCAGATATCTGCTGTGCCTGTGCAGATACTGTATCACGGTGGTTTAATTACTAGCGGTTTCTGACCTGGAGAAGCTTTGCAAACACATGCTTGCTAGTGCAAGGGGACCAGGATAATGCAGATTTGCAAACAATGATGTCCATGCACATGCATGTGCTCCTTCTTTTGAACACTGCACTACTGTGGTGTAGCGCTCTGGAAAAAAACAAAAAAAAAACAAAAACAATCACTGGACCAGGAACACAGGGGAAAGACTGGTACCAACTTCACAAAGCCCTGAGGCACTCACCAGTCCAGCAGGCCCATACTTTACCTATCATGGTGGGTTCACCTGGTCAGTGAGATCACCTGCCACACAACCCAGCACCGACTGGCATTTGAGGCCATCCTCCCCAATCTTGCATGCGGGGGTCCTTGTACAGTCCCTCTTGGCCTACTGGCTGTAGTTAGGAATAGGTAAGAGTTAAGGTATTTCTAGGTTTACGGTATCTTTAAATAGTTTGTTTTGGGCCAAGCTGGACCAAACTAGGCACACTGTATAAACTATAAGAAGCCTCAGCTACATATAGTATACAGCACTGTGTTCCACAAAATTTGAAGTCAGACTGAGTGGCACTCAGTCATTATTATGCAGCTTTGTATGATGTAAATAAAAACAAAGCTTCCGCTTTTTAGCAGAGGCAGAGAGGTGGGCGGCTGAAATCACAATCCCATCCAGAGGAAGCTTTGTATGCACAGAATTACAAAAGTGCTGCTCCGCCTGACTTATTTCTGTTCCAGATGTGGAAGGGGATGTTTGCATCCCACAGCTGGAACACAGTGATGTATACTGTAGCTGATGCCACATAGTTTATACAGCGTGCCCAGTGGGTACACCGGTTAGTGTAGGAAATAGTTTGGCCCAGCTGAGGCTACATACAGTTTATACAGCGTGTCCAGCAGGCACGCCTGTTAGTGTAGAAAATGGTTTGGCCTAGCTGAGGCTACATACACTTTATACAGCACGCCCAGCGGGGGGGTACCTGTTAGTGTAGTTAATGGTTTATTTAGGCCAGCTTGGCCCAAACTATTTAAAGTGACAGTAAAGCTGGAGACGAGCTTTAAAGCCCACAAAATAAATCTTCAGTGACATCTGCATGTACACCCACCACCTAAGGGCACCAGCTAAAAGCTAAGACTTAAGAGGTTGTAAACCCCTACATATACCTGGTGAAGTGACAAGCCTCAGGTGATACACAGAGATGAAAAAAAAACAACAAACATGCTACATAAGTTGTACCTGTTTATCTGCTGCCCTCTCTTCTCCACATCTCTTCAAAGTGCTGAATTATAAATTTTGTCTGAGATCAGAAAAAAAGGGGATGGAGAGCTGAAGTTACACTCTGTGGAGCTCAGTGAGGAGAGTTCTGAGAGCCGATTGGAGGGAAGAGACACACCCTCCTCCACACAGCACACATGAAAAGAGCTGATGCTGTCAATCAGCTGGAGATCCCTTCCCTGTCACCATTTTTTCTTTTGGTGTCAGGAAAACTAGTCAGAAGTGATTACCTGCTGCTTTGTTCCTCTATCAGCATGAAGGTTGACACTCGGGGCTCATGCACACTGCATCTCAAAGAAGCTGCTCCTACAGGCTTTTGAGCTTTTTGGAGCGCTCATTTTTTCCCCTCCATGATAGCCAATGTGTCCATGCACACTATGGCTTTTTTTTATAGGCAGAACCCCCCCCCCCCATCAAACTCTCATTTTTGAGGAGCTTTCGGGCAGAAAATACACCCAAGTGCCCGAAAACACAACAAAAAAAAAAAAAAAAAGGAAAAAAATGCTTATGCTCCAAAAAGCTCAAAAAGCTCAAAAAAAAAAAAAAAAAAAAAAAAAAAAAAAAACATGCAACAGAGCGAAAAAAAAAGCACAAGCTCCTTCAAGCTTTTAGGCAGAGAAATAAAAGCTCAAATGCCTGTAAAAGCATTTTTTTTTGAGCTGCAGTGTACATGAGCCCTTAACTGAGACAAGTACACACTGAGGGATATGCTTTGTTCATATTTCATGTCTGGTCCTGTTTTTTTTGGTCAGTGTCCATGCACCTGAAGGTAGCTACACAATCCAAGTAGTCATGAATATATAGTCCTGTGTGTCTTATGATGTAAAATTAAGAAAAAAAAAAACAAAAAAAAACAATTTTGGCTAGATATACAATGTGTTTTAACAGTTTCAGTCCCCTCTTTCTTTGAGGCTGTACATTGTCTCATACTATCACAAATCTCAAAAATAAGCGATTCCCAAGTCATGGATTCCATACACTGTAACGATGGCCACATGGGTTTTCACACTGGAGTGGTGCACTTGCAGAACGGGAAAAAAAGATCTGCAAGCCGCATCTTTGCAGCGCTATAGGAGTGGTGTATTCACCGCTCCTAAAACGCCCCTTTCCATTGAAAACAATGGGGGCAGCGGC
This sequence comes from Lithobates clamitans, assembly GCA_037952925.1. Taxonomy (NCBI): domain Eukaryota; kingdom Metazoa; phylum Chordata; class Amphibia; order Anura; family Ranidae; genus Lithobates; species Lithobates clamitans. Next base: position 5,350,517 of record JBBGZY010000124.1, read on the forward strand.
GCTTTGCAGGTGGTTTTAACCCTTTTTCGGCTGCTAGCATGGGTTAAAACCGCCCCGCTAGCGGCCGAATAGTGCCGCTAATACAATGGTAAAAAGATGATACAAATGGTTCCGCTTTACCGCCGGCGCCCACTCGCCTCAGTGTGAAAGTAGCCTTACTGTCACCATTAAAGTGACTACTCCAAAGAGGAGTAGTAAACAAAAAACAGTAAAAAAATTATACCAGTTGAAAGAGTTAAAAAAAAAAAAAAAAAAAATCATCAAACCCAAAGTGCACAGAGTGTTGTAGCAGAGTTTATTTCAAACATGGCTTTACCCACAGAAAAGCCAGCTGGACACATGCAACAGGAATAGTAAAGAGGATATACGGAAGCAGGATGGGGGGGAATAGAGGATAAAGTGGTGGGGATAGAAAGAGAGGATCAAGCAAACACACATACACACACCCACACTACAATGCGGAATAGCAGAGTGCCTGCTACACCGCAGAATATATCATTACAGACATTAAAACCGGTGGGAAATCCCCCAGCAGCCCCCCACCCCCCATTTCACCATGTAGCTTTGGTACAGTCATATTAAGCCCCTCCCACACATTGAACCACTCCTGGCTCCACCCTTATAGAGAAAGGGGGCAGTCACATCATTAACGTTTAATTAACGGATAATGCATTAAAACTGCATCTATAGACCCATTTATAAAGAATTCTGAAGACAGGCAGAGCATCGCTCGACTGCTTCAGAGAAGAGCAATGAATTGCAGATACGTTCTCCTAGAAACTCCTCTTCAAACATACATACACCCTTCTCGACTCATCTCACTTCCACATGCACTTAAAAAGCTCCTCCTGGCAGGAACAGAGTTGCTCCTGCCCTTCTCTTTTTCACATGCAAACTTCCCATCTACCATCTCTAAGGGCAGCATATAAAAAAATGCCCAAATGTCCAACAACATACCACTGTCACCAACTCATTGGAGTCCCAGAGGAGTCCCATTCTTCATGGGTTTTTAGTCTTAAGCTTCCTCCCACTCCCTCACCGTGTGCCAAGCCATGGGTGGTTCTTCCACTTCATCCTGAGCCAGCAGAGGACCTTTGTGAAAGCAGTTCCTCTACCTCCATTGTAGTCTGTGTGGTGGAAGCACCAAGGAGTCAGCTTGACTAGATCCTAACATCACCTTAGGTAGATGTCTCCGATACGTCCAGCAACATGTCGTTCCCACCACGGAACAGATCTCTGGAGACTCCCTGCCGAGTTTTGTGACCATGCTCCAAAGCTTGGATTCTAAGGTGCCATTTAGACAATCATTTTAACAATGCTGGAGGAGAAATCAAAAAGTCCTGATGATGGAACTAAGCTCTAGTGTTTCTTATTGATGCATTCAAGGACAAATAACTTGTTTTAGAGCACTGACCATGGATTCAAGTCCCTGACAGTAGCCGCAGCTACAGAAAATAAGTGAGAACTTGATTGGTAAAGTCAAATTCATCTTCTTGTTGATTCATTGTGTGTTGTCTAAAACTTCGTGGTAATTCTCTTGAAATCTCTTTCTGATCACAAGGCTGCCCTCCCCATCAAGACGTCAGTGACAATATGTGCTGGAGGTATTCAATTAAAGTGTACAAGAAACAAGCCGACTATAGTGTGACTTATTATAACACTCTAAGAATGTTGAAAATGAAATACAGTCTCCATTGTGAACCATGATGGTGCTACCACAAGACTGAACAGAGCTAACAGTACACAGTTAAGAGAACTTGGTGTAGGACAACTTGCATACAAGATGTGGTATATTCAGGTCTACAGTAACCATAAAGTCTGATGGACATCTCCAACTCTGATGCAGAGTCCTAGTTAGAGGAGGGCAGTAATGTGCTGATTGACAATCTCTCGTAACAATAAGGGAATTATGCAGTATCGGGATCACATGTGAAGGATAATGAAATATCTCCAAAAGAATGGTGAGGGAGTGGGAGTTGACCTCCCCTTGCAAGGAGAAATGTTCAGAAGAAGCCCCCCTCCCGCCCTCCCCATACACCACGTAATACACGATTATCCACTTTTGAGTCTGAAAGCCGCATCTGCAGATAATGTTGGGGAGGGGTATGTCCTCCCCCTCCCTTGCCAAATGCTACCTGCCGAAGAAAGGAAGATTCTGAGGACTGAGGAGAGTGCTGCTCCTTGGAGACTCTGTCCGAGCCATGACATCCTGAAACCATGAGGCTACATCTACCTCTTGTGTCTCGTATTGACGCAAGAACGAATGTTCCTACAATGAAAGGACAAGGTGTTACAAGATTTCATTGATAACTGCACAAACTAAAATATAAAACAGATCTTGAAAGACATACGTATATACAGCTTTTACTAAAACAGCCAGACAGTAGCTAGCTTATTTTAAAGTGGTAGAAAAGTTGTCTGACATTTTTATTTACGGGTAAGCTTATAATAAAGCTCATCTGTAGGTAAAATGAATATCTCCTAAATGTGCGCCATTTAGGAGATATTCTACAGAGCAGCAGCAGGTGACGTCACGGTACGCCGGTCTTACAGAAGTCTGTCCTTTAAACCGGGACTCCTGGAAGCCCTGTTAGCAGTGACAGTGCGCCCCTGGAGGGCTTTATTTTAAGGCAAGTCTTTCATAATGTGCCCTCGGGCTTTCACACTGAACAAACAGCGGAGGCTGTTTAGGGGCAGTTTGCAGGCGGTATTTTTAGCGCAATAACGCCTGCAAACCGCCCCAGTGTGAAAGGGGCCTAAACCTCTTCTTGTGGGGTCCCCCGTTCGCTATCTTGGCTTCTCTTTTTTTTTTTTTTTTTTTTATTCTTTATTTATATTTTATAAGTACAAAACTTAAGCCATACGATATTTAAAAGTATGTTTACAAAACATTGTCATGGAGAAATACAAAAATCTCCCTCTATAGTTAATACCCTCCTCACCACCCAATCCCCCCCCCTCCCCCCCCCCCACTTCCTGCAGGTGGTTACAATAAAACTAGCAATTCTCCGTATATCCTTCCGTACTTTCCCGAAACCCGAACCCATAAATTTAACTTATAATCTCCTCCAGGTAACTCCATGTACTCCTAAAGCTTCGCCACCCTACCCATTTGTCTATTCCAGCATCCCCCTCGTTTGACTCCACTCCCGGACTGGCCATATAATCTGTATTATAGTTTTCATTTATGTAAAGAAGCCAGTCACGGGTGTTTAGACTCTCTGGCTGCAACCATTTCTTTGAAATCTGCTTCTTAGCCGCGTCCAATAATATCTTCTCCTCTTCTGTATGTACAGTCTACACACATAGAAAGCCACGCTCCATAGACACAGACAGACACACAGCGGGCACTTAGCCCTGTTCCCTGCTTCCTCCTCACTGTGTTTACAGTGAGGAAGGGTCTGGTATGAATATTGAGGGAAACTCCGAACCAAAATAATAATAAAAAAAAAAAAAAATAAAAAAAAATGCATGGGGAGTCCCCCCAAATTCCATACCAGGCCCTTCAGGTCTGGTATGGATATTAAGGGGAACCCCGTGCCAAAATGAAAAAAAAAACCAAACAAACGTGCGGGTCCCACTCAAAATCCATGGCTTTTAAGGGGTAACCCCGCGGCAAAATTAAAAAAAAAAAAATGGCGTGGGGGTCCCCCTAAAAATCCATACCAGACCCTTATCCGAGCATGCAAGCTGGCAGGCCGAGGTCGAAGGAAAAGGGGGGGGGGACGACGAGAGAGCGCCCCCCTTCTGAACCGTACCAGGCCACATGCCCTCAACATGGGGAGGATGTCCCCATGTTGATGGGGACAAGGGCCTCATCCTCAACCCTTGCCTGGTGTTTGTGGGGGTCTGATCGGAATCTGGAAGCCCCCTTTAACAAGGGGACCCCCAGATCCCGCCCCCCGTGTGAAATAGTAATAGTAAAATTTCACTAAAAAAAAAAAAAAAAAAAAAAAGTGTCAAATGTTAAAAAAAAAAGACAAGAGATGGTTTTTGACAATTGTAGTGTGTGATTATTCCTGCGCTACCATGTAAAGGAGGAGCTAAAAGTTGAACTGCTGCAAGCACCGAATATGGGTCAAACCAAGTCCATACGGCAATAGAATAAATATAGAAGTTGGTGCTGCGCTGCTCTTAACAGGATGAAAAAATATACTGCTAAGGGTAGCAGTACAAATGTAGATAAAGAATTGAATAATGTAAATATACAAAATAATCAAAATCGGAATATATAAAAATATATAAAATCACTATTAAAAAGGTTCTATACACAATAGGTGCAATGTGGTGTATCACAGTAATCGGTGATAATGACAACGTGCAAAGTGCAAAAATCAATCAATAATAACGTTGAACCAGATGTGATAAATATCTAGCTGGAATGGGACTGGATCCAGGACAATCGTCCCCAGGGAGTAACCAGTTTGTGGAGAGATCCGATGAGGAAGGCACAAAGTTGGGAGAACTCGTGCGGAGGATGCTGGACTTTCTTCACTAGCTCTCCCAACTTTGTGCCTTCCTCATCGGATCTCTCCACACACTGGTTACTCCCTGGGGACGATTGTCCTGGATCCAGTCCCTGATCTGGGATGATTGGAGACTTTACAGTGGATAACTGCAGAAGACAGTGGATGGATTTCACTTTAGAATGACAAGAATGATAAAAAGGAGTACATTCCTCTAACAGCTTCTTAAAGCCACAGTGCAAGACCTACTAAGAATTCCATCCGGTCCAGAAACATAAGGGAGAGGCAGTTCAGAACACAAGGGAGAGGCAGCCATTACCAGCGATTAGATGCGGTTACCTCTTTACCGCAAGGTAAGAGGCCACTTCACATCAGTGTGTGTCCTGTGCACGAAGAGGAGATCACCCCCCTTTTTGCAGCACTTTACTGCACTACTTTGCACATTGTAATGCTCAGCCACAGAAAGAGGATTTAATCCCATTGGACTACACACCTAGTCCTATTATACCTTGCAGACCGTTGATTTGTTTGGATTTTCACCAGTCTACAGTGGACACTGTTTTTTGGTTATATGTTCGCTACACACTGTTTTTGCATTTTTTGCACATATTTATTGCACTGTGCACATTTATTTTATTATTGCTGTTTTTGCATTTTTTTTTGCCTACTTGCACAGTTCATTGAGGTTTATAGTGACTGTATATTCACCTACCCATTCCAGCTAGATATTTATCACATCTGGTTCAATGTTATTATTGATCGATTTTTGGACTTTATTATGAACACCAGTTTTTGACAATTCCTCTATTAAGGTCTTCTTTCCCTGCTTCTTCAATCTTCTTCTGGTCTTTATTCGGTTTTCTTCCTCCATCTTGTTCTTCGCCTGCTTCTTCCTCCGATTCTCTGCTTCTTCCTTCGGTCTTCTCGTCCGCATCTTCCTCCGGCGTCTTCTTCCCCGCTTTGTTCTCCGGACGATCCGCATCCATGGGAGTTTCCCGCTGTGTGACGCTTCTGTTCTTCTAACAGTTCTTATAGAACTGAGGGCGGGGCCACCAGGTGACCACTGTCCCCTCTGACGCACGGGGACTTCCCTATGGTTTTCCCCGTGGTGTCAGAGGGGAGCGGGGTCACCCGTTACGTAACCGGGTAACTCATGTTCAACCCGAACAGACAGCCCATCCCTAGTCAGGAGTAAGGACCTAGTTCCCCACCCTCAGTTATATAAGAACTGTCAGAAGAACAGAAGCCTCACACAGTGGGAACCTCCCATGGATGCGGATCGTCCGGAGAACAAAGTGGGGAAGAAGATGCAGGCGAGAAGACCGAAGGAAGAAGCAGAGGATCAGAGGAAGAAGCGGGGGAAGAACAAGATGGAGGAAGAAAACAGAATGAAGACTAGAAGAAGATGGAAGAAGAAGCGGGGAAAGAAGAAGACAATAATAAAGGAATTGTCAAAAACCGTAACATTTTTGACACTTTTTTTTGTGAAAATGGTAGGGGTACATTTGTACCCCATTACCATTTCACACAGGGGGTGGGCCGGGATCTGGGGGTCCCCTTGTTAAAGGGGGCTTTTAGATTCCGATAAGCCCACCGCCCGCATACCCCCACAACCACCGGGCAAGGGTTGGGGGGATGAGGCCCTTGTCCCCATCAACATGGGGACATCTTCCCCATGTTGAGGGCATGTGGCCTGGTACGGTTCAGAAGGGGGGGGGGCGCTCTCTCGCCCCCCTCTTTTCCTGCAGCCTGCCAGGTTGCGTGCTTGAATAAGGGTCTGGTATGGATTTTTAGGGGGACCCCCACGCCATTTTTTTTTAAATTTTGGCACGGGGTTCCCCTTAAAACCCATACCAGACCTGAAGGGCCTGGTATGGAATTTGGGGAGACCCCCACACATTTTTTTTTTAAATTCTGGTTCGAGGTTCCCATTAATATGCACACCAAACCCAAAGGGCCTGGTAATGCACTGTGGGGGAATCCCAGGCTGTTTTTTTTCAATGACTTTTATGAGTATTGCAGAGACCCAACAATTCATTATAGCTGCCGGCGCTACCACCAGTACTATTAAATGACTATTTTTCCTTTAGAAATGTCATTTTGCTCTCGGACTGTGTTAAACACGGGAAACATTCGCCACTTTACAGGCATACTATACACACCCTCCAGGTAGGAAATTTAAAGGAATATTTCACTTTTATTGTTTCACTTTAAGCATCATTAAAATCACTGCTCCCGAAAAAATGGCCATTTTTAAAACTTTTTTTTGCATTGATACATGTCCCCTGGGGCAGGACCCAGGTCCTCAAACACTTTTTATGACAATAGCTTGCATATTAACCCTTAAAATTAGCACTTTTGATTTTTCACGCTCGTGTCCCATATACTGTGTTCACGTGTTCAAACTTATTTTTTGCATGTTCTGCTACGACCCGAACAGGGGGGTGTTCGACCCATCCTTACTCCTGACTAGGCAGAAAAAAAACTGAAGGCCTGTAGCAGAGAGGGGGGTGTATATCACCTATGACTGCCCATATGCGTAGCCAAGTCTTTTTTCTGCCTAGTGTCCTATTCCTGTAGGGGGCAATATAACCCTATGGTTCTGAATAATGGAGCGCTGTGTCTTTCAATAAACAAAAAGAAAAAATGTTTTAGCTTTAGAACCACTTTAAGTTTCCCCTCACTTTCTGTCTAGGAGACAGCAGGACAAATAAAAAAAAAAAAAAAAAAAAAAAACACACAATAGGGATCTACACAATCAGCTGCTGAAGCATGCTTTTGTGTATGCGTTTTACTTAACCTCTTCCCGCCCGTCAAATGACGGCTAGGCGGCACGGCTCTCGCTCTGGGTGGACGTTATATGTTGCTAGGACACGGCGTGACCCTGATCTGTGTAAAGAGCCGCGGCCGTGGTTCTTTAACCATGTCCAATCACAGCCGGTCACATGTAAAACACAGAGATGCCGGTAATAGGCGCTCCTCGCCTCACACTGACAGAGTGTGAGGAGAGCCAATCAGTGGCATCTCCTCACAGAGGACATCTAGGGATGTAATCAGGGCACTGATCATCAGTGCCCTGATTACAATTAAGTGCCACCAGTGCCAGAACTGTGCCCATCACTGCCAGCAATCAGTGCCAACCAGTGCCCACAATTGCCACCAGTGCCCACAATTGCCAGCAATCAGTGCCCATTAGTGATGCCAGTCAGTGCCTCCTATCCGTGCCCACCAGTGCCACCTATCTGTGCCCAGTTCCCCCAGTGCCACCCATAAGTGTGGCATATTCGTGCCGCCTCATCAGTGCAGCCTATCAGCGCCCATCAGTGAATCAAAATTTACTGAAAGAAACTAAGAAAAACTTTTTTTGTGGTCTTTTTAAAAAAATAAAAAAATAAAAAAATAAATAAAAAACCCAGAAGTGATTAAATACCACCAAAAGAAAGCTCTATTTGTGTGAAGAAAATGATAAAAATTTCACATGGTTACAGTGTAGCATGACCGCGCAATTGTCAAAGTGTGACAGTGCTGAAAGCTGAAAAATGGCTTGGACAGGAAGGGGGGTGTAAGTGGCCTGTACTGAGGTGGTTAAAGTGGTAGTAACCCTAAAAAAAAAAAAAAACACACTAAAAACAAACTAAGATCCTGTTCCTTCGAGGCATGTTGTATAGCACAGTGCTTGTGCTATGTCATTTTTTTCCCCTCCTAGCTTGTACAGAAAAAAAAATCCTGCCAGTTCCTGGGTCCCCCTGCCTTTGCCGAACTTTGCCGTCCCCCTGCCTCCGTCATCCGCTGCTGTGCTCCGACAGTCTCTCCCATCACCCCTCCTTCCCTGTCATGAGAGCGGCTCTCCTGTTCGCCCCGCCGATTTTCTGCTACATAATGCAGCAAATTTACAAGTATCCCCTTTGGATTAGGCTGCCCTTCACTAGTGTATGTGTTCTTTAACCCCTTCACGCCGACCGTACGCAAATATGCGTTCTCAGCTTGAAGGGGTTATACCGGGCATTTTAGTGATAACAACCGAATAAGAAGGGAGTTAACATAGGCAACCCCCCCCCCCCAAAAAAAAAACCCTCCCGCCGCTCTTCCCGGGCCTCCCTTCCCACACCACCAGATTCGGCTTCGATTGGGTCCGAGATGTAAAATCCCGGAAGCGACGTCCCTTCCATTTTACTCGGCTGCCAATGGCAGAGATTTAAATAAAAGTGATAGTATTCAGAAACGCCGATTTTGGAACCTTCGCCCCGACAATATAGAGAAAGAAATTGAGGGTGAGAGGGTATATGCACTTTAGTGGTACTGTACAACAACTGAAATGGACAGACATATGTAAAATATTTAAATTAATTTTATTACAAAAATATACATCTTGAACAATAAAGTTGTTTAAAACCAACAAGATGATCAAACAAGCTCTAATTATAAGGTCACCTTAGAACTAGAGCTTGTTTAATTATCATGTTGGTTTTAAACAAATACATCTTCAACAATAAAGTTATATTTTTGTAATAAAATTCATTTAAATATTTTACATATGACTGTCCATTTCAGTTGTTGTACAGTACTACTATAGTCCATATAGCCTATCCCCTCAATCTCTTTCTCTAGGTTTTACAGTGTTGTTTGGATCAGAGGAGTACAATCTAGATAAGGCTCTAAATAAGTGCCATCACATCATCTGACTAGAGGACACCATCCAGCTACTTACCAAAAGCTTATTATACTTTGGCCTTTTTCTGTGATCCTTCGTAAGACTACAGAGGGAGGGAAACAAAAACAACCATTAGAAAAAACAGAGCTATTGTTAGGCCACAAATCTAGTTCAAAATCATGGTGCAACAGTCATAGCCTGCCTGTACAAAATGTGTCTTAATTTACAAAAGTGTCTAAAGCTGGCCATACATTACTCTGTTCTTTTTTCCTTCCGCCAGCTGGAGGAATGAAAAAAACCTGACAATTTCCCCATCCACACACACACTTGATGAGGGAATCCTCCTCATTGGGTCTTTGTATTTTGACCCAGAAGACTGTGCGGTCATTCACTGCAGCACAAGCCCATCAGTGATTTATGGCCGGAACTTGCTGATCAGCTGAGTGAACAATAAAAGAAAGCAGCAATATGCCTTTTTTTCTCCCTGCAAAGCAGGGAGTAGAAACCGTCACATTGCTTAAAAAAAAGCTCACAGTACACACATTTTGATTGCCCTAGATGTTAACCCCTTCCCAGCCAGTGTCATTAGTACAGTGACAGTGTATAGTATTATCACCACTGTATTAGTGTCACTGGAGAGGTCAGTGGCAGTTAATCAGTGTTGTCGCCCCCCCCCCCCCCCAGCATCAATTAGGATTAGATTGCCCACCGCACTATCACAGTCCCATTATAAGTCTCTGATCGTCGCCATTACTAGTATAAAAAAAAAAAATTATCTATCAGTATCTATACCATAGAAACACAGAAAAGTGAAGGCCGAAAAAGAAAGGAGTAGTCCATCGAGGATTCGAGTATGCCCATTTTTTTTTTTTTTCGTTAACTTTGTTGTCAGAATAAAGATCTAGTTTTATCCCAAGCACATTTGAAGCCATTTACTGTTGAATGTACTACCTCTGCTGGTAGTTTATTCCAAGCATCAACTACCCTTTTAGTAAAAAAATACTTTCCAAGATTAGTTTTAAACTTCCCTCCAGTTAGTTTGAGGTCATGTTCCCGTGTTCTTGATTTCGGTTTCATATTGAAAACAGCCCTCCTGAACATTCACCCCCTTGATGCATTTAAAGGTTTCAATCAGGTCTCCCCTTTCCATACAATAGTTTGGTGATTCTATAAGTTTCACGCAAACCAATTAATTTTTTTTTTTTTACCATAGACATGTAGCAGACTATGGTAAAATAACGGAATCGCGCTAGAAGGGACTAGTGACCATACATGTGATCACCAATCCACAGTATTATTAAATATGTGAATGAACAAGAAGTGATAAAATAAAAACACAATTAAAAACTAAAACAGAATGACAAATAATAGTCCATCAAGTGTGCATTACTAGTATGCAACAGTGAGAACAAAAGTCCATATATGTACAGTATGTGTAAATCACCCGAGTGATGAATAAAAATCAAAATGAACTGGAATTCCTGCTGTGTGAAGGCAAAGGTGCTTGATCCACCACCGTGAATAAAGACTGGCCGCTTACCAGAAATTCATGATCCCCCGCTACAGAGGATCAGAGAAAGCTGTTTATACATAGTGATCCGAATCACAACCAATGGACCAGAAGCCTTGCACTGGGATGAGAAATCAAAGACCTTAGGTGCCGTAATGGAGGTGATCACACTGACTTCAATACTGTGTGACATACAAAATTGCAAAACCCAAAATGTCTGGGGGTTCCAACTAATTTTCTAGAAAAAAATACAGCTATATACACATGTAAATAAAAAGGACCCTTTTCCCCCTCTCTCCTAGAGCTTATTTTTTTAAAGGTATACAGTGCCTGTGGTGGATGTGCAGTGCAGTTCACACTTTGGATCCCTTTTCAAAGCATGGGGGTTACAATAGCAGCCTACTATGACAGGAGAGGAAAGCCAGTAAACCAGAAGAAGCAGAAGGGGAGAAGATGTCAGCATTAGTGCATGGAGCAATGAGAAACAAGGAAGAAAGGCAGAAAAAGCCTGCCACTAATGTTTCACTTTATTGAGGTATGAGAGATTTCAATTGACTGTAGATCTATGGCCGAGATACAAGAGGTATAAACCTACTCCTGGTCCATGGCTTTACAGGTTCATTCATTAGTTAGCCACTACGTTAATGGCAGTTCAACCCCGAAAAAGAAAAAACGTTATTTAAACTCACCAATCTTTGACAAAAGACTGGAAAAGAGGTGAGAATCCCATATTATGAGGGAGAACTGGGGGTTCTTCTTGAAGGACTTTGGTGAGAACTTCAAAATCTGTCTTGCAGTTCTTGTAAGGGAACTGACCTGTGGCCAACTCCACCTAAGAGATATTAGGCATTAAGAGAAGACAAAGAATACAGTAAGTGCTAGTGTGCGTAAAATTATCAGATTCATGGGTAATAAGAGTACTGTGGAAATGGCTCACCAATGAGATCCCAAGACTCCACACATCTGCTCGGATATCATAGTCTGGCTTAGTGGGATCTGGAGGATCAATTCTCTCAGGCTGAAGAATACAAGACGTGTAAGCACTAAATCACATTCCCAGCAATAGTACTAAATTTCATGGTTATCTTCCCCCATTCTTTTTACCAAAATCACCCAGTCTACTTACAGCCATATAAGCAGCACAACCCGCACTCCTGGTTTTGGCCTTTGAGTCCACAAGACGCCCACTGATTCCAAAGTCACATAGCTTTATCCGTCCACTAGCATCCAAAAGTATATTCGAGGGTTTGACGTCCCTGTGAATCACTCCATGTTTTTCTTTCAGATAATACAAGGCATTTACAATCTGTGAGGATCAAAGAAAGTCAGGTTGCAGGAAGTTTTTTCAGAATACTATACTTAAAGTTTATGTGACCCCAAACAATGAAAATCTCTTATTTCTGTTCCTATTGGTCTGCTACATAAATGATTGAAAGCATTTTGTTATATTTGTTTGACAAATTAAAAGAAACTGCTCATGTTATCAGCAAAATGCAAGCTAATTTCCCATACATGCTACCTTTGCTGCACTCCTATCAGTTACTTTGCTTCCAGATTTCTGAGGATGACAGAACACCTTTACCACCCTATGTTATAGAGAACAGGAGGGCAGGGTGCTCTGTACTCCAGTCCTTAGAATGTTGCCCCCTAGGACAGGAAGTGTGTCACTGACAGGGTATCAGTGGTTGCTGCAATTAACCAGCAGCTGATTGGTGGTTAGGAAGCCGGGCAGTCCTAGCAACCAATCACTAGCCTGCTAATACGAACAGTTAACACCGGCAGTTCCTACTCCTGCTCTCCATCCAGTATTGTGCTGCCTCCCCTCACGCTCTACTGTACACCTTACAACAGGTGAGAGAATGCTACCTGCACACTTCTGTTTGTGTCTGGGGGAGGGTGTGAAGTGGGAAAAGGACACTCCTGGGAAGGGCAGAGGACACCAACCTGGGGGGCACAGGGCACATGATGTGAAGGGGCAGAGGACACTACTATGAGGGGCAGCAGACACTACATGGGGGGGGGGGGGGTATGAGGAGGCAGAGCACACTGCAATATGGGTATAGAGGGGCAGCAGACACTACAGTGGGGGGGGGGCATGGTGATGCGGAGTGGGCGGGGACACTTCTATGGGGGTAAAGCAGAGGATACTATAGTGGGGGGAGAGGTCCAGAAGACACTGCTATTGCTATATGGATCCGGGGGGGGGGGGGGGAATGCTTTGATTTCCTCCAAATTGTCCAGGTAGATGTCAACCTCTAAAAAAGGTTGCCTACCCCTTGAGTATCCAGTTGAAAATAGGAAAAAAAAAAAAAAAAGAGAATACATTAACGCAGCCTTCACATCTATGGAATGGTAAGCTGCAATATATTACATTTTTGCTCTAACATTTTAGATACAGTTTAAAAGAGACAACCTTGTTCAAAATTAAGGTGATTGTAAATGTTATTTTAACTTAAAAAAAAAAACAAAAAAAACTAGCAAACTTGTTATACTTACCTGCTCTGTGAAATTGTTTTGCACAGAGCAGCCCTGATTTTCCTCTTCTTGTGTCCCCAGCCAGCGCTCCCGCCTCCTTTCCCCTGCCAAGTGCACCCATAGCAAACGGCTTAGCTCTGGAGACACTCATATGTGGCTCGGCCCCACCCCCGCTAACAGCAGCGGGAGCCACCAAATGGCTCCCGCTGCTGTATCTGAGCCAATGAGGAGGGAGAGAGCCGAGAGAGTCTCTGCTCTTGTGCACATCGCTGGATCGAGATTGGGCTTAGATAAATATAAAAGGGGTGGCTGAGGGAACCCGCTCCCACTTCAGCTTCGATTGCCTAGGAGATACAAGTAGAAATTCTCCTCTCCCCCTCCCTGCAGTCATCAGGGACACGTCACAGGTCCCAGAAGACTGCGGGACCATACACAAGCTGTCACAGCCAGGTGCCTACAGTTGAGATGCCAGCGCTGGGGACAGAAGACCGATGGAGGGGATGGCTCGGGTAAGCACATCGCTGGATCCTGGGACAGGGGAGTGTGTTTATTAAAAGTCAGCAGCTACAGTTTTAATTAATACAAAAATGACTGGAACTCCACTTTAATACAGAAAAGGTATTAAGGTTAAAAAAAACCAAAAAAAACCCCTATGCCTAACCGCTTCAGCCCCGGAAGATTTTACCCCCTTCCTGAACAGAGCGTTTTTTGCGATTCGGCACTGCGTCGCTTTAACTGACAATTGCGCGGTCGTGCGACGTGGCTCCCAAACAAAATTGACCTCCTTTTTTTTCCACAAATAGAGCTTTCTTTTGGTGGTATTTGATCGCCTCTGCCATTTTTATTTTTTGCGCTATAAACAAAATATGAGCGACAATTTTGAAAAAAAAAAAAAAGCATTATTTTTTACATTTTGCTATAATAAACATCCCCCAAAAATATATAAAAAAACATTTTTTCTCCTCAGTTTAGGCCGATCGTATTCTTCTACATATTTTTTTTTTTACCAAAATCGCAATAAGCGTTTATTGATTGGTTTGCGCAAAAGTTATAGCGTTTACTAAATAGGGGATAGTTTTATGGCATTTTTATTAATAATTTTTTTTTTACTAGTAATGGCGGCGATCAGCGATTTTTATTGTGACTGCGACGTTATGGCGGACATGTTGGACATTTGACACATTTTTGGGACCATTGTCATTTATACAGCGATCAGTGCGATTAAAAATGCACTGATCAATATGTAAATGACACTGGCAGTGAAGGGGTTAACCACTAGGGGGCGGGGAGGGGTTAAGTGTGTCCTAGGGGAGTGATTACTAACTGTAGGGGGATGGGCTAGCAGTGTCATTACTCTGATCACAGCTCCCGATGACAGGGAGCTGTGATCAGTGACACCGTCACTAGGCAGAACGGGGAGATGCTGTTTACATCAGCATCTCCCCTTTCATCCTCTCCGTGAGGAGATCGCAGGTTTCTACACAACCAAGTTGTGTAGAAAAATATGAGAATACAGTGAGGGGAAAAAAAAGTATTTGATCCCCTGACGATTTTGTATGTTTGCCCACTGACAAAGAAATGATCAGTCTATAATTTTAATGGTAGGTTTATTATAACAGTGAGAGACAGAACATTGAAAATTATAAATCAATTTATAATTTTTTTGAAATGTGTTTTTCTGGATATTTTTGTTGTTATTCTATCTCTCACTGTTAAAATAAACCTACCATTAAAATGATCGCCTGACCATTTCTTTGTCAGTGGACAAACGTACAAAATCAGCAGGGGATAAAATATTTTTCCCTCACTGTACTACTCAAATATGAGTTCCTGTTCCTACATCCTATAATCCAACAACATCTACAGCCTAAGGTCTCATTCTCACGAGGCGGATCCGCTTCCACAGAGTCCGCCGGCTGAGCGGGAGATCTCTCCGTTGATCTCCGCTAAGCCGGCGGATGACAGGTCCCCCTCTGCTCACTGAGTGCTCACTTGTCCAGCGCCATTGCTGCCTATGGAGAGATCGGACGAAAACGGACAGCATGTCCGTTTTTATCAGATCTCACCCGATCCGATAGCGACGGATCTGAACGTAGAGGCATCCGTCTGCTTTCAGCGGATCGGATGTCAGCGGACATGTATCCGCTGACATCCGTCGCTCTATAGGCTAGCATGGAGCGCCCGTTTAGGTCTGCCGTCAAAACTGACAGGCGGACCTGAACGGTACGACCGTGTGAAAGGGGCCTAAGATCTTCTCAAGCCTGTCTCCCTTCACCCCCTCAGTCTAACCAAACTCTAGGGAAATCTGACAGCCAAGTACAGAAATTGGGATGTAGAACTAAAGCTACAGATACACAGCAAGGAAATTTAGAAAAGCAAACCAGCTGAATGAAAACAAACATGTGAGCCCTGATCATCTAGATTTTACTCACTGCTACAGTCATCTTTCCCAAAATTCTCTCCGGTATGGGACCCTGGATCCTTTTCTTCAGTTTTTCTGCACAAGTCCCCATCAGCTCCATGGCTATGAACACATCAGTCTTGAATTAAAACAAAAAAAAGAAAAATGTCATTTTTTATTTTTTTTTTAACTGAACACCAGAAAATAACAGCTCAATGAACACAGAAGCTGGCTCCAGTCTACTTTTTATAGCACTAACCCAAGGAAGAGAAATCTTACAGCTTCACATCATACCGAGATAAAGAAATGAGTGTAAAAAGGGAGGCAGGATTAAGAGGAAATCCACCTTATGTTTTTATAGAAAAAGAGTCCAAATAGAGCGGAAGTTTAATCTGATTATATTTTGCCTTTCTTGGTTCATCCCCACCCGAGTATTCAACATGCTAATGTAATGTTTAAGTAAAACCATTCCATTCTCATATAACGACTGCATATAATCAATTATAAAAGGAAGGGAATTTGGTGCTGCTTACAACAAATATTTGAAAATCGTGTATAATTATAACTGTGGTGTCACATACAAATGATTTTTTAATATAAAATAAACATGAATATCTCAAATCTCCTTATAATCATAACTAAAAGCAAACTGATAAAATGATGAACTTGTGTCTGTTGTATCCAGTATATGATACCTGAAAAAATTCCTTAATAAATCAAGTAACATAAAAAATACACAAACCAAAACCAATGTAAAAAAACAAAACAAAAAAAAAAAAAACAAACACACAATATATAAGTCCAAATCTGTGATAAAGAACTATCCACAATAAATGTCCATAATTCAAAAAAATCTCAGCTTGGACTTGTGCAGAATCCAGGTGATAACACTTTATCTGTGCAGAGAAATAAGGTGACTTTTCCGTGCTCCCCCTTTGTTTTATGCAATCACCAGAAAACCCTACCCCTGCAGGGGTAAAGAGCGTGTCGTCAGATATGCCTCTGGTCCTGGTGTCCCAATGATCAATATGTCCTCCTGCTCCGTGGCGTTGCTTGTATAATAGGGTGTCCACATAAAATTAATAGTAAAAACGGGCACTCATAGCGTAAATCTGGTATAAATTAAATTTATTTTTCAAAAGTAAAAATCTTTTAAAAGGAATGAGCTCCAATTGCCCCAATTCGTATAGGCATACAACAGTTTCCTGGGTCTGGACGGCATGCATTCCACTGACCACATCGCAAAAAACGGCAGTGACGTGAATGCATGCCAAGTCCAGGCTTACGCGTTTCATCATTGGTCATCTGAGGCCTCAGACATCCAATGACGAAACGCGTAAGCCTGAACTTACGTATTCAAGTCACTTTTGGTTTTTGTGATGTGGTCTGTGGAACGCACGCCGTCCAGACCCAGGAAACTATTGTATGCCTATACGAATTGCGCCAATTGGAGCTCATTCCTTTTAAAAGATTTTACTTTTGGAAAATAAATTTAGTTTATACTGGATTTACGCTGAGTGCCTGTTTCTACTATTAAATTTTCTGTGGACACCCTATTATACAAGCAACGCCATGGAGCAGGAGGTCATATTGACCATTGGGAGCACGGAAAAGTCACCTTATTTCTCTGCACAGAAATTGTGATAAAGTGTCATCATCTGGATTCTGCACAAGTCACGCTGGGATTTTCTGAATTATGGACATTTATTGCGGATAGTTCTTTATCACAGATTTGGACTTATACTGTATATTGTTTGGTTTGTGTATTTTTTATTTCAGGTATCATATACTAGATACAACACACACAAGTTCATAATTTTTTCAGTTTGCTTTTACTTTTATAGTTCTGATATAAGGAGATTTGGGATAATCACGTATATATTTTATATAAAAAAAAAAAAAAAAAATTTGTATATGACGCCAGAGTAATAATTATACATGTTTTTTAAATATTTGTTGTAAGCAGCGCCAAATTCCCTTCCTTTTGTAATTAACTAATTGGACTTCACTTGTTTTGTTCAGGGAGGCTGCAGCTTAGCACACACACCTAAGCGCGGAATTTTAGTTAAATAAGGTACTGCATATAGCTTCCTGAAAACAGCAGAGCACCCTGGGTAACATCCACATGTGCTACTGAGTCTCCATGATTGGCAGAACTGAAAGCCAATGAATGAAACGAGCTTATAAAGCTATGACCCATCACAACTGTGTTCCTAAACTAGAATGATACATCGGTGCCCACTCCGCTTTGAAGTGAACCTACTAAAGAATATGTAAACACATTTCATATTCATATGTGCCTGCTGTACCATGTATTGTATGAATAAGTATCCTGTTCTCTTAGGATTGCTTCCTTTGTGTGAAACACCTGATGTTCCTGCCAGCCCGCTCTGCTTTCCTATCAAAAACAGACCACACTAGGCATGAGAGCACAGCATGGTCAGCATGTGTTGTGAGACCCCCCCCCCAAGCATTCACTAGGAAGACCAACGTGTTGCTGTTTCTCCTCCCCCAGCTCTCTGAGCTCCTTAGAAACAATTGCGTACTGTTCGTGATACTTTTTTTTATTTGCACTAACATAAATTTTTCAGGACCAGCTTTTGGTATGTCCCCTTCAGGCTGGAGTCACACTTATGCAAATTGGATGCGGGTTTCTCCGTATCCAATTCGAACGACAGAAGACTGACTGGTTCTCAATGGAGCCAGTTCACACATCTCTGGGACGGCTGCTGAGGGGATTTCACAAGAGACCTGCGCACCTTTGGCTCCGTTTCAGGTCCGAATTCAGGGAAAATTTGAGAAACAGAGAACAGGGATGCACCGGACCCCTGCTGTGAGCTGCATCCGAATTAAGTGTGAACCCAGCCTCAAGGTCCCAGCAGTACTCAGAGACCTTGAAGGGGCCACACCCCAATAGCTTGTCCTGAAAAATTGTATGTAAGCGCAAATAAAAAAAAATCATCATGGACAGTACTCGATTGTTTCTGTCGCAAGTGCACTAATACGGCTACAAATCACCTTGAGCACCTTATGCAGCTGAGAACTGAGCTGCAGCTGAGAGGGAATGTGATCACTTATAAAAAAGGGAAAACAAGGTATTTATAAATGTTTATTATAGTTATATACAAATGTTGCTTTTTACTTCTATTTTAGGCCCCTTTCACACGAGGCAGACTCCGTTTCTACGGAGCCCGCCTCGGTCCGCCGGCTCGGCGGGAGATCTGTCCGCTGATCCGGCGGATGACAGGTCTCTCTCTGCTCACTGAGCGGGGAGGGGCTTGTCAGGCGCCGCTGCCGCCTATGGAGGGATCGGATGAAAACGGACAGCATGTCCGTTTTCATCAGATCTCACCCGATCCGATAGCGACGGACCTGGATGTAGGGCCATCCGTCTGCTTTTCAGCGGATCGGACCGGGTCGGATGTCAGCGGACATGTCTCCGCTGACATCCGACGCTCCATAGGCTAACATGGAGCGCCCGTTCAGGTCCGCCGTCAAAACTGACAGACGGACCTGAATGGTCCGATCGTGTGAAAGGGGCCTAAAACTGGGTCACGACAAAAGCGGATTTAAAAAGGAGAAATCCAGATGTTGCAAAAATAAAATTAAGGGCACATGTTTGCAGAAAAAAAAAAACATATGCATTTATAACCATTTTTTGCAAATGAGTGGATTGTGGGTGCAATGTAAGGCCCCTGCAGACTCTCTCCAGATCTGTCTATACCAAGGTACAGACTTATCAGAGAGCTGAGGGAAGCGTCAATGGACTACAAGTGCAGTGATCACAATAGCTGGAGAGCATATGCAGGGGAGAAGAACCCCTACTAGCTGTCAGAGAGGTCATTTGGGATTGTAGGGGTCTGCTTGGCACCATGTTACACCCTAAATATGAGTTTAACATGGTCTTAAAAAGGTGAAGTTAACCTTTACAAATCACTGAGAAATACTGACAGAGCAGTCACTGCATCCTATCATTTGCAGTCACCATTTAACAGCACCAATGTAGTTAGGCAGCTACAGGTGCCACAGCTGCCTGAATACAATATCCAGCAGTGGAGTTTTTTATTTTAGACTGCATGCAGCCTATTTCTCAACACTTTGGGGGAGGCTCTTTTTGCTCCAGCATGACAGTGCTGGAGTACAAATCAGCTCCATGAATACATGGTTTGGATTCGTTTGGATGAACTAGAATGCCAACTTTGAGCCAAGTCTTCTGATCCAACATAGAAGAAAATGAACAGCAGAGCGCTGAGGTCAGGATCAAATAAAAATCACTTTGTTAAAATAAGCAGCACACTTACATTGAAGTTAGCATAAAACAGCATGGATAGGGAACACCTGAGACCAAGCAGCTGTGATCAGTGTGACGCTGTACGCATCACTCAGCAAACAGAAACCGACAGGGAGCCAGCCAGCTCAAGGTATGGATATTAGCGCCGTGTTTCTCAGTTGCACACAAGGATGATAGCTGTCAAAAAATGCCTGGTGGATGTCGGGAGAGGGGGGTGTGCATGATGCGTTTCCAGGGACTTTGTCCTCCTATTCATATGCATTTGAATAAACATCAATGTAAGTGTGCTGCTTATTTTAATAAAAATTATTTTTATTTAATACTGACCTCAGCGTCCTGCAGTTTGTTTTCTTCTACATTGAGATGATCCTACCCAGATCTTCTGCGGAAGCTGCAGAGGTTCCAGTATCGGTCCCTTCTGCTCAGCCATCCTTTCACAAATTACCCTTTCATCCATCCAGCTGCCTCATCCCTGTTGATGGTCTACAGATACAGATGAAAGTTCCAATGGACCAAGTGACTCTGCACTATTCCTAGGAGTTCCGTATGTACGGTGTATCTGTACACTCTTTGGATTTGCTATACTTCTGACCCAACATCAGTATCTGACCTCACACATGCTCTGTGTGTTTAATGAAAAAATCCCCCCAAAACACTCATCCTTCCTGCTCAAAGCTGAAGAAAAAAAAAAGCGGCTATAGATCAGCCGCTAAACCTTTTTAACATCAAGGACCCCTTGAAATAACTTTCTGGTCACAGGGAACCCCTGCTAACAACTACTATATCTACAGCCCACTCCACAATAGTGATTGTCAGGTAAGAACGTTCATATCTGTTGCCAGTGGGAAGAATTCCCACCTTTACCGATAGCTTTAGGCTGCATTCACAACTGAGTGTTTTCAGCTCATAAAACGCCAGAAAAAAATTAAGCAAAACGCCCGAAAAACGATCTAATCTCAAAAAAAGAACATGAGCTTCTTTGGGGCAGATTACAGGCGTTTTTCTGCCCTTTACATTGGTGACCTGAACAAAAGCGCAACAAAATCTCAATGTGCAACTTTGAAACGCTCAGGTGTGAATGCAACCTAAAAGATCATTGGTGTCAGTGCTTACTTATCTGAGAGATAGAAATAGCTCCCTACTCAAAAACCCCCAACAACCTCTGGAGGTACACGAGGGTTCCACAGAACCCTAGTTGAGAAAGACTGCTACACATACATTTTAAAAAACTGGAGAAGATGTGAAAACAATCTAGATCACTGTTCACAGCATAAATGCACTGCAAATTCAGATGAGCTCTACTCCAGGCTGTATACATTAAATCGATAAACTTACATTTGTAATGAAAGTGCCATAACATTGTACTATGTATGGGCAATCATGGCTCTTCAGTACAACATCCAAATCCATCAAAATACGTTTGTTCTCCTCTTTGTTTCCTGAACGGCGCATTTGCTGAAAGACAAAGAAAGTTACTAGGTTTTCAGAATTCAATCAGATATTACCTTTCTCCCTGTAGGTCTGAAGGTAAGATTTGGGTCAAATCTCTTCAGTACATCCAAAAGCTGTAATCTATATGTATTAGTTATTGATAGAATTTAACCCCTGATAAAGTCACGTGAACGTGACGCAACGCGTAGGGCGTGAATGGAGGCAGATACGGACTGGAAGGAACCAAGTCCTGCTATCTCGTGGTATATATTTGCTTTGTACAAAGTTTTAATACATTTCTTGTATAATAAAATTAGGTTATCTGGTTTTACTGTACAATGTGAAGCTTGTTGCATGCATTTTCTTAACACTGCATGAGAGATTTGGGAGCCTTAAATGGACCTTACCCCTAATATATTGGTGGATAGCGCGCAAGACAGCAGGAGAGTCCGTAGTGAACTGGAGGCTAAAGGCTATTTCACGCTACCGCCGACTCCCCAGCGCCTCAGTGTGAAAGTGCCCTAACAGTGTCTGTAAAAGTGAAGATACCTTGCTGGATATTGGTGGCAAGAGTCCAGAGAGCAGTGGTGGAAAGGGTGTTTTATTTATGAGCAGATCTATATCTAGAACGGTGTATAGGCCTTTATGAGCACAGAAGTCGTCACATTTTACCAATAGCAGATGTTTTCAGAAAAAACACACACACACACACACAATCTCACAAACGTTAATACACCTCTCACATTTTTGTAAATATTTTATTATATCTTTTCATGTGACAACACTGAAGAAATGACACTTTGCTACAATGTAAAGTAGTGAGTGTACAGCTTGTATAAATGTGTAAATTTGCTGTCCCCTCAAAATAACTCAACACAGCCATTAATGTTTAAACCGCTGGCAACAAAAGTGAGTACACCCCTAAGCGAAAATGTCCAAATTGGGCCCAATTAGCCATTTTTCCTCCACAGTGTCATGTGACTCGTTATTGTTACAAGGTCTCAGGTGTGAATGGGGAGCAGGTGTGTTCAATTTGGTGCTGGTGCTATCGCTCTCACTCTCTCATACTGGTAACTGGAAGTTCAACATGGCACCTCATGGCAAAGAACTCTCTGAGAATCTGAAAAAAATAATTGTCGCTCTACATAAAGATGGCCTAGGCCAGGGGTCTCCAAACTTTTCAAACAAAGGGCTAGTTTAATGTCCTTCAGACTCTAGGAGGGCCGGATTGTAGCCAGCGGGGACAGAAAATGTCCCGGACCCAGCATCAGTGAGAATAAATATGAGCTCAGGGTTGGTGGCTAATAGGAGAAGGAGGAGGAGTGCCCCTATTAGTAGGAGGAAAAGTATCCCGTCATTGATATCAGTAGAAGAAATATTGCCCCATTGTTGGTGTCAGTGGGAGGAATAGTGCCCCATATCAGTGGGAGAAATAGTGCCCCAAGGGCCGGATAAAGGCTAGCAAAGGGCCACATCTGGCCCTCGGGCCACAGTTTAAAGACCCCTGGCCGAGGCTATAAGAAGATTGCCAAGACCCTGAAACTGAGCTGCAGCTCGGTGGCCAAGACCATACAGCTGTTTAACAGGACAGATTCCACTCATAACAGGCCTTGCCAGGGTTGACCAAAGAAGTTGAGTGCACATGCTCAGCGTCATATCCAGAGGTTGTCTTTGGGAAATAGACGTATGAGTGCTGCCTGCATTGCTGCAAAGGTTGAAGGGGGTGGGGGTCAGCCTGTCAGTGCTCAGACCATACGCCCCACACTGCATCAAATTGGTCTGCATGGCTGCTGTCCCAGAAGGAAGCCTCTTAAGATGATGCACAAGAAAGCCCGCAAACAGTTTGCTGAAGACAAGCAGACTAAGGACATGGATTAATGGAACCATGTTCTGTGGTCTGATGAGACCAAGAAACTTATTTGGTTAAGATGGTGTCAAGTGTATGTGGTGGCAACCAGGCGAGTAGTACAGACAAGTGTGTCTTTCCTACAGTCAAGCATGGTGGTGGGAGTGTCATGGTCTGGGGCTGCACGACTGCTGTCGGCACTGGGGAGCTACAGTTCATTGAATCATGAATGCCAATACGTACTGTGACATACTGAAGTAGAGCATGATCCCCTCCCTTCGGGGACTGGGCCGCAGGACAGTATTCCAACATAACAACCCCAAACACACCTACAAGAAGACCACTTCCTTGCTAAAGAAGCAGAGGGTAAAGGTGATGGAGACTGGCCAAAGCATGTCTCCAGACCTAAACTCTATTGAGCATCTGTGGGGCATCCTTAAACGGAAGGTGGAGGAGCGCAAGATCTCCAACATCCACCAGCTCCGTGATGTCGTCATGGAGGAGCGGAAGAGGACGCCAGTGGCAACCTGTGAAGCTCTGGTGAACTCCATGCCCAAGAGGGTTAAGGCAGTGCTGGAAAATAATGGTGGCCACACAAAATATTGACACTTTGGGCCCAATTTGAACATTTTCACTTAGGGGTGTACTCACTTTTGTTGCCAGCGGTTTAGACATTAATGGCTGTGTGTTATTTTGAGGGGACAGCAAATTTACACTGTTATACAAGCTGTACACTCACTACTTTACATTGTAGCATCCCAATTGCAATTCCATGGCTATCAAATTGTGTATGGGCTGAAGGAATTGCAATGGTGAGATGGACTGGTTGTTGAAGTGGAACATCAGCAAATACCTTTTTTTTCCCCTTACTTCTAAAAAGGGATTAACATATTATTAACACAATAAATTAGACTATTTATTTCTTAGTAATGTTAATTTTACAATCTCTAAAGTGTAAAACCACAAACTAAATTTGAATATAATATATTCCACATACTAACCCTTCAATGCCTGTTTGGAATGTTTTTACTGCAACTATAATCAGGCTAATTTGGTGCAGAAGTGAGAATTTGAAGAAAAAAAAATTACAGACCAAAATGATACTCAAAATCACTTTTCAGTCACTGCAAAAAGTACTCATATTTGTAATGTGTTGATTATATCATGATTTTATCATATATTATGAAAAAAAAAAAAAAAAAAAAAAAAAAGGACCATTGTAAGGTCAAGATAAAACTGTCCAATATTTTATGTGGTCTTTCAGAAAAATGATCACATACCTTTACAGCAATGATAGGTCCGGTCTTCTTAAACCTCATCTTCCAGACTTGTCCACAAGTTCCACTGCCTATTTCTCCCAAATTCTCCAAGTCATTTATATCTGCCTGGTATTTCTGAGAAAAAGAACATGGCGAGAGAGCTGCAATTAGGCAACTGTCATGAATAAATGTACAATGTAGGATTTAATTTTTTTATTTATACTCTAATAGGCAGCAAGAGAGTACAGAAAATATAGTCACATCAAATCCAGACCGTCATTACACATTTATATATATAAAAAAACCTGTGTGCAGCAGCTCCCCTAATACTTACCCGAGTCCTCTCGATCCAGCGATGATGCACAAGAGATTCGGCTGTCTGTCTCTCCATCCTGATTGGCTGAGGCACACAGCGGGCTCAATCAAAGTGAGTGAGCCAATGACGAGAGGGTGAGGGGATGGGGCTGAGTCGCGGCTCCGTGTCTGAAAGGAAAGGCTTGGCTTGGGTGCCCCCATAGCAAGCTGCTTCCTGTGGGGGCACTCGACAGGAGGAAGGGGCCAGGAGCGCTGGCGAGGAACCCGAGAAGAGGAGGATCTGTGCTGCTCTATGCAAAACCACTGCTCAGAGGCAGTATGTATTCCAGGTTTGTTAATTTTAAATTAATTATTATTAAGTATTACTTTAAGGATTACAAAAAGTTTTCGTTTTGACTTTCTCCTTTTTTTTTCCAGCAGTGAAAATGCTTTTTTTGTGGTTATCCTCCGCTTCTGCCTACATAATGTCCGGCCACGCAATGGCTCCTGGAATATGATGGTCATCAATCCCAGCAGACAATGCGCCACCGCTTATGGCATCGCTGTTTATGAGCATGCACGCAATCAGGAGGTGCATGCTGGGTAGCCAGCAGCACCATATCCCAGAAGGGCATACCTGTGGGCTTTGGCTGCCCACACTCAAGATGGAAATGCACTCGGCGGGGACTGCTAAGTAAGCATTTTAAAATAAATAACTATTAAAAAAACTACATATAATAATGCTGCTTGATATAAAGAAAAAACTAAAAATTCAAGTTAGGACTTACCGGTAACTTGTTTTTCAATAGTCTTTCAGGATAGCACCCGGGAGATCAAGGCTCCTCCCACAACAGGAAAAACCTCATCATCAAAATCTGTAACAGGAGGCCTCCACCCAGCTTCCTTCAGTTGTTTGTAGAGAACCTCTAGCCCCAGCTGAAACATATAAGCAAAAGTGACATAGTATACAGCAAAAAAAGGGCAGGTCATTGCTGTCCTGAAAGACTATTGTAAAACAAGTTAGCAGCAAGTCTAACTTGAATTTTCCCAAAACGACTTTCAGGACAGCAGAATAATCGAGACCAACCTATTAGGATGTGACGTAAGACTTTCCTACTGAAAGCCTGGGCCCCTGTTGTCAGGAGGTCAACCTATAACGATGGGCAAAGGTCTTCAGACTCGCCCACGTAGCTGGTTTACAGAACTGTTCGGGGTGGCACCAGCTTTCTCTGCCCAACTCACTGCGAAAGCTCTTGCAGAATGAGCACGAATACCAACTGGATTAACCTGAAAAGGAATATGCTTCTGCAATAGCCATTCTAAACTATCTGGCAATGGTTCCCCAGGTAGCTTGTCTTCCTTTCTTACTACCAGCATATAAAACAAATAATGCGTCTGAACGCCTAAAGTCCTTAGTGGCTTCAAGGTAACTTATGACTGCTCTCTTAGCATCTTAGCATCCCGATGGATTAGAGCACAATGTAGGAAGTATAATCTCCTGAGCTCGATTTTGGACTGAAGCAACCTTCGGTAAAAAATTAGGGTCTATTTTCAGAACAATTCTGTCTGTAAAAAAAAAAAAAAAAATTGTCTCCCTGATTGACAAGGCTTGAAGCTCACTAATTCTTCGAGCTGTCGTTATAGCATCTAAAAAAACATTTTTTTAATGTAATCAGTCTCAGGGAGGCTAAATCCATAGGTTCAAAAGGTTCTCTGGTTAGAGCCTGTAGAACGACTGATAAGTCCCAGTTTGGAAAGCATCTGATCAATGCCAGTCTGGATCGGGTGAGTGCCCTGAAGAATCTAGCCACCAAAGGTTCTGATGAGATTGAGATGAGGTTT
The DNA here is from genome assembly GCA_037952925.1 of Lithobates clamitans. Taxonomy (NCBI): domain Eukaryota; kingdom Metazoa; phylum Chordata; class Amphibia; order Anura; family Ranidae; genus Lithobates; species Lithobates clamitans. The sequence continues at coordinate 5,376,983 of JBBGZY010000124.1, forward strand.
CTCCAAAAACATCCCCAGGGCAGCAACCTGAACCTTGAGGGTACTGACCGCCAACCCTTTATCCGCTCCATCTTGCAGGAATTCCAGGACAGAAGAAATATCCTTTAAGGACCGGCCAGACGTAGTGCACCAGGAGTTGAAAACTTTCCAGACTTTGGATTAAATTGCTCTGGTAACACTTTGCTAGCAACCAATCTATCCAAGAATCCCTTCTTTCTAAACAGCTTCTTCTTCAGAAGCCAGATTGAGTTTTAGCTTCGCTACCTCCTGGTGAAATAGTGGGCCCTTTATCAGCAGGTCCTGTCTCAACAGAAGGTGCCAATACAGTTTGAGCTGCATCTGAAGACGGGATGAAAACCAAGCTCTCTTGGGCCAAAAGGGAGTGATGAAGATTACTGTCGTATCTGCTTTCTGGATTTTTCTTATGACCTTAGGAATAAGCTGAAGGGGGGGGGGGGGGGGTTGTAACAGAGGTGAAACTTCCAACTTAGCTTCGTATATTTAGTTTCTGCTGAGAAAATAAGCTACCTTGCTTAGAGTCCCTCTTGGATGGACCGCGGACAAGGATAGAATTTAGAGCGCTGCCCATTTCTGGAATACTTCCTGCTAGACCCTGAAGAACTCTGGTGCCTCCCTGTATGTTTATATAAGCCACCGCTGTGGCATTGTCTAACAGGATCTGTACATGAAATCCCTTAACTTCTTTGGTAAAGGTCAGCAGGGCTATCTCTTTTGCTTTCAGTTCCCTCCAACTTGAGGCTCTTACTGCTTCTTCTGCGGACCATGAGCCCTGTGCCCATTGACCGTGCATGTGAGCCCCCCAACCCCAGAAGCTGGTATCTGTTGTTATCCTTACTTGGACTGGGAAGGACCATAACAGACCTGCTGAAAACCTTGTCTGGTTCTTCCACCACCACCACTACCGAGGTGGGGATCTTCACAAGCGAATCCAGAAAATCCTGCTAGGGATCCCAAGCTCTCAATAAGAAACTCTGCAGGGGTCTGAATTGAAGTCTTGTCCACTGAATTGCAGGTATGGAAGAGGTCAGGGTTCCCAAGGCTGATAGGACCTTCCTGATGGGCAGAAGCTGACTTGACCGCAACAGAGACACTACTTCCAATAGCTTTTTCTCCTTTTCCTCTGGGAAAAAAAAAAAATCTTTGCTCCACTGAGTTGATAAGGTACCCCAAGTATAATACCACCTGCGAGGGAATCAGATTTGACTTCTGAAGGTTTAATATCCATCCTATGGTCTCCATGATAACCAGCCTATCTCTGTAATATACCTGAGGCCACTACACCGGGTGCCCTATTTATTACCTCAATAATCCCACGGTAATACAAATGGTTATATTTTGTAACTCATTGTTCTGCCTACCAACTAGCCTATGTTTTTTTTAGAGCTTCATTACAGTCTTTTAATGCTCAAATCGACACCTCTGTTATTTAATGTTTTGTATTGAAAACTAAATAAAAACGCAAAGAAAAAAAAAGATCAATCCTATGGACTCTGAGCATGAGCTCTGGCCAAATTCTGCTGAAGCATCTCTCTAGCTTGAGTAAAAAAAAAAGGAGATCGTCTAGATAATGAATCACAGAGATTCCTTCTAGTTGCAAAGGTGTCAATGCGTCGGCCATCACCTTCGTAAACGCCCTTGGGGCTGATGACAGGCCAAATAGGAGTGCCTTGAACTGCAGGTGTAGCACTTTCTTCCCTACATTCAATGCCAACCTCAGATATTTTTGGGACCTGGTGGCAATAGGTATGTGCAGGTAAGCATCCTGTAAGTGTATGGATGCCATGTAGCACCCCTGGTTCAAGAGGTTCTTGACCAAGATGGAATCAATTCGAAATCTTCTATACTCTACATAACAGTTTAGCACTTTGAGATTTAGAATGAGATGAAACATGCGAGTAGAAACCCTGGAAGAATTCCTTTGGAGGGACCCTAACAATGACTCTGAGATCTCAGTTCCTGAATTAGGGACTTCATGGCGAGGGCCTTGGTTGGATCCCTTGGAGTGTTTGTCACCAAAAATCTTCTTGGAGGATCTTCTGAGAATTCGATCACATAAACCTGGTAAAGCAATTTAAAATAAACTGGTTTGGTGTAATGCTTCTCCACTGCGGAAGAAACTCCTGGAAAAGCATTACACCAAACCAGTTTATTTTAAATCTGCTCTCCCAAGGTTATGTGATCGAATTAACGGAAGATCCTCCAAGAAGATTTTTGGTGACAAACGCTCCAAAGGATCCAACCAAGGCTCTCGCCATGAAGTCCCTAATTCAGGAACTGAGATCTCAGAATCATTGTTCCGGTCCCTCCAAAGGAGTTCTTCTAGGGTTTCAGCAATGTTTGCCACAGCTGCAGATAATGTTGTGAAGGAATCTAGAATCTCCTGTTTCGGGGAATCCGCTGTAATATGAGATTTCAGCTAATTAACCCAGCAATCCAAATTCCTAGCAACGCATGTTATTGCCATCGCCGGCTTCAGATTGTTCATAATTGATTGCCAGGCTCTTTTAGGAAGTAGATTCGTCCTCTTATCCATTTGCTCCTTTAGCATGCCAATATTTTCAAAGGCAAGGTTGATCGATTTTGAAATCTGCGAGATGGCAGAATCTAGTTTTGGAACTTTGTTCCAGATGGATTCAGGATTTTCCTCAAATGGGAATCTTCTTTTATAGGTCCTGGAAAAGAATGGTTTCTTCTCCGGCTCCAGTCATTCTTTTTTAATCACATCTGCGATGATCAAATGGACCAGAAAGGTGCGGCCTTTGGAGTCTCCTAGACCTGCGTACATATGGTCGTGCAGGGAGAGCTCCCTTTTCTCTTCCTCTATCCCCAAGGTAGCATGAATCACTTTAAAAGGAGTCCCCCCCCTCTTCAAGGGACATTTTGTACTTAGGAGGTGGCATTTGCCCGATTTTCAGTGATCTTCAGCCTTCCGGCTGCATCAGAGAAGCTACCCGAGACTCTGGGGTCGGCTGCAGGGCACTGGATTCCCCTGAGGACCCTGGCTCCTCTCTCAGATTTGACTGGAAAGCTTTAAAAGTAGCGCAGAGCTCATCCTTAATGGTTGTAACAAGATCGCCACAAATGGATGGAGACTCCTCCTTAACTAAATCCGTGATATAATCAGCACAAAGAAGCTTTGTCCAGGATTCGCCTAACTATTATTTGCAAGCACGACACTTTTTCTTTACCGGTTGAACAGAGCTCTTAGTCTGGACAAACAGAAGAAAAACAATAGAACCACGCTGAAAACTGCTGAACACAGCCTCTTACAAAATGTAAAAACACCCAGGTGCACTAGGAAAGGACCTCCTAACTTCCCTGGTGCCCAAGCAAGCCCCACTACAACAAATCCCATTGTTTAAAGGTGGTGGGGGGGGGGGGGGTGGATTGATAACCCAGAGGATAAAATGGCCCACAGAAAAACAGAAACCCAGTCCCTTACCTTGGCCTTGCAGGTGACTTGGCTTGGCCCCTTATTCGCTGCACTTTCCTCTATAGCAGAGCGCACTACGGTCATATGGCTGAAAGAAAGCCAGTTCCAGAATACAAAAACGCCGCCACGTCGACCCGGAACTGGAAATAAAGGCACCAGGTGACCCTGCCCCCCCCTGCGCGCTTTGCGGCCGGAAATGACGCAGAGTGCCCGACTCGGAAGTGCCGCCTTTTTCTGTGCACTGCACTGGACGTGGTCGAAGGCTCTGCCCAGCCACCAGAACAATGGTGGTTGCTCTGCCACATACCGCCGCTGTCCCGCGTTGCGGGAGGCAAACGGTGGGCCTCCACACGACCACCGCCCACCAAGTACTCCTGGCTTGTCTGAATTAAAAAAAAATAAAAAATAAAAATGAAGGGGAGACAGAGCCCACTGGGATCATCCAACAAAAGGCAAATGAGAGGATCACAGTCTGCTTGAAACAAAAATGGAAAAAAATAGATGAGAACCTCTGTCTCCCAGGATAGCCCGAGAGACAGATCATGGCTCCCATCAGGTTCCTACCGGCTGGAGGAAACACACAAAAAAAAAAAAAAGATGAGGCGTTTCCTGTTGTGGAAGGAGCCATGATATCTCGGATGCTGTCCTGAAAGACATTTTGGGAAAAAAATGCTGAAACTCCGCTTTAAAGAAGTCGTCCAGGTATGGAATATTTATACATGCTCGTATCGGTCCATCTTGGACCAATGTAACTGTTACTGTGTATATTCACACCATACCTGGCTGATCCCCTGGGAGCTAGAAATCACGAAATAGACACCACTACTCCAGTGATCTCCACTTGCTTCCAGTCCCACACCGGTGGCTGCCTTGCTGCATTCTGAACACAGAAGCGCAACATTTAGAGAATGCTTTGCATTTTCTGAATAGATGCAAAGTGTTCTCTGATTGGATGAGCTGGGCTATGAACATGTAATAACCAAGTTATTCTGCAACTAATACATTTCTATGAGCTTCCCAACCTACACCAAGTAAAGCAATATCTATAACAACGATCTTCGTGTCTTTATCTCACCTGTCCATCAATTAACAGATATCCAGTCTGCTTAATGATTTCTTGCAGCTTCTGGTCAATTTCAGTGCTGAAAAGAAAGAAAAAGAATTACCGTAGTCCCAATACCCTGGTCATCACAACCTATTTTGCAGTCCGATGCAGTTTCAAATGTACATAAAAATTGTAGATCACAAATATAAAAAGGGCGAGGATACAAAGTAAACAATTTCAGAAGAAACAGTGATCTTCAGCAACAAGGACTGAGATAGATGGTAGATTTGTTTGCTCCATGCAGGTTGAGTCCCAGGTGGGATTCAAACTCAGGTCCCAAATCTCAATGGGAACACTAATAGCCATTTAGCCATCACACTGTTCACCTCCCCCCGCAAAGGTTAAATGTTTATTTTTGTCTTGGGTACCATTATAAAGCACTTTTACTAACCTTATCTTTCACACCCCCAGCAGCCAGCGCTCTCCTGGAGAGGGGCTTTAGGTATTAGATGTGGATTATGCAGAAGGGGAAAAAAGAAAAAAATTTGGCTGGAGTTTCAGAATCAGATACGGGCTTGTTCATAATGCAGTGAAATCGGACATTCAACAAACATGAAGCAGATGGATCTTCCTGGTGCATGTGTATGAATGACACTAATTTATCACCACCAGTAAATGTTTGATGAAAGTCACATTCACTGCTTTATAACCATGCCCCATCATGTCTTGCAAGGCTCAGTTATATTGGCATATTTGGCACTGGTACGCTTTGCCAATTGAGCCATCTTACCATTAGCTCCTCTAAGGGACGGCGGCTAAAAGATTTGTGCACTTTGGTTGTCAGGTGCACTCACCTCCGGCAGCCAATAAAACCAGATCTGACACCGCAGCTTTAACTAATCTTATATTGTGGGGAATGGAGATGTGAGACTTAACTGGTGGGTATAGAAAAGAGAACTCCAGTGTGGGTATTTTGATTCAGTCTCCAAAAAACAAATGAAGTGGGTGATTTAGCCAACCAAAAATCACCCCAAAAACAGATTAGCTTTGGAAAACAGCCTTTTTTAAAATTAAGATTTTTTTTTTGCAATTTAAAGGGTTAGTTTACTCCAGGGCTCGACAAAACCCGGGCGCCAGGTCGCATTTGCGACTAGAATTAGCGACCTGGCGCCTGGGGCAGCACAGCGACAGCCCCCCCCCCTCCCGCCGCGATCGCGCTGGGCCGCGCCGGTAATTGAGGCCCCGGCTTTGCGGCCTACTGCAGTCCTATGGTTCCTGGTTCCTTCTGCAATCGGGCGCCCTCTGGTGGTGGCCGTTGGTATGACAAGACATCCACCAATGCTAATGGAGCTTCCCCTGCCTATTTTCACTGCCTGCTCATCTCCTTCCCTTTACTTAGAACCCCCAAACATTATATATATTTTTTATTCTAACACCCTAGAGAATAAAATGGCGGTCATTGCAATACTTTCTGTCACACCGTATTTGCGCAGCGGACTTACAAGCGCACTTTTTTGGGAAAAAATACTTTTTTTAATCAAAAAATAAGAAAACAGTAAAGTTAGCCCAATTTTTTTTATATTGTGAAAGATAATGTTACGCCGAGTAAATTGATTCCCAACATGTCACGCTTCAAAATTTCATCCGCTCGTGGAATGGCGACAAACTTTTACCCTTTAAAATCTCCATAGGCGTCGTTTAAAAAATTCTACAGGTTACATGTTTTGAGTTACAGAGGAGGTCTAGGACTAGAATTATTACTCTCGCTCTAACGATCGTGGCGATAGGGGGGGCCCTCTCCTGCCGCCGATAAAAGTGATCTCGCTGCTAATCTGCTGCAGAGACCACTTTTATCTGAAAGAGAACCGCCGGCTCTTGAAGAAGATACCGGGGTTATGGTAGCTAGCTGCTACCATAACTACGGTATTTCTCTTCAAAGACAGGATGTATATATTCGTCCTGCGGGAAGGAAGCGGTTAATTAAAATGAATTTATTATTTGTCACCTCCCTGCTTGGCCCCTTTCACACGGGCTGTCTGATCAGGTTCGCCTGTCAGTTTTTCAGGCGGACCTGATTGGATCCTTAGCGAGAATATGGTGGTCTTGTGTCCCTGCATGGCAGGAAATAAAAGCAGTCACATTCGTTCTAGTAGTCTCTGTGTAAATTTAAGATTGGTTAATTTTTATATTGAAAATAAAGCTTTGTCGGTCGTTTAAAAAAAAAAAAAACACCTGGCTCCTAACTTTTTTAGCTGGCTCCTAGATTCCAAGCAAATTTGTCAAGCCCTGGTTTACTCAGTTTTCTGAGCAATTAAGGGACCCCAGTATTAAAAAAAAAAAAAAAAAAATTGTTCAGCAGAGACAAACCGAGTTTACTTTAGCCACTTGCTGACCACCCTATAGCACTTTTACTGCTACAGGGTGACAGTTGTGCGCAGGATCACATAATAAATATATATATATATTACATACACACACATACGTGATCCCACACTTCTGCCTGCATCGGGCGCGTGCTACTGCTTTCATAATTCTCAATCAATCAACAGTAAAACACAGAGAACTGAGATATATCTCAGTTCTGACAGCGAGGAAGGGAGGTATTCTGTATCTCTGAAGGCAAAGACAAGAATCAATCTCTTCCCCTAGTGAAAGCAGCACTGTGTACACAAAAACACTGGCTAGGCACACAGTTAACCCCTTGATCGCCCTAGATGTTTAGCCCCTTTCCAACCAGTGTCATTAGTACAGTGACAGCACATATTTTTAGCACTGATCACAATATTAGTGTCACTGGTTCCCGTAAAGTGTCAAAAATGTCCGATTATCCGCCGCAATATCATAGTCCCGCTAAAAGACACTGTTCGCCACCATTACTAGTATAAAAGAAAAAAAAAATGCCATATCCCATAGTTTGTAGACACTAGAACGTTCACGTAAACTAATATACACTTATTGGGATTTTTTTTTTACCAAAACCATGTAGCAGAATACATATTGGCCTAAATTTAAAAACGAATTAGTGATCAAATACCACCAAAAGAAAGCTCTATTTGTGGGGAAAAACAAAATTACAAAATTTTATTTGGGTAGTGTCGCACGACCACGCAATTGCCAGTTAAAATAATGCAGTGCGGTACCGCAAAAAATGGCCTATTTACCTGTAGGTACAAGTGAAAAAGCAGGCTTTACTATTGCTTTAACCATCATACCAGGGCTCAACAACCCCCAGGCACCAGGTCACAATGGCAACAAGAAATTTCATCCTGGCGCCTGGGCTGCTGCCCGAATGCTCCACATAACCCACGTGCAACCCCCCCCCCTCCCGCTATGTATCCCAGGCTCCGCTTGCCCATCTGCAGGCTCAGGACCGGCATAGCGAGTGCCTTAGGGTAGAGGGGAAGGAGGAGAGCAAACATGGAAGTTACCTGTGATGTCACTTCGGGTCCCCGTTGACCGTTTCCCTGGCCATTAAGGCCGGGAAAGAATGTAACGCAGTGCAATGTACATTACATTCAGTGGAGCATATAGGAGACATGCAGGATCTTATAGACCATGCATGTCTCATTAAAGAGAACCAGGTCACCAAAAAAAATCATCACATAGTAAAAAATGAGTTACACCCAAGCACATAAAATCCCCCACCCCCACATTTGCGCACGTAAAATGTTGCACGCGGCAGGGCGCCTATGCCTGAAACCGTTGATTGCGATCCACGTTATATATACACACACACACACACACACACACACACACACAATCGCACATCAGAATGAAAGCAATATTTCTAGCACCAGACCTCCCTAGTAACTCTAAACTGATGACCTATAGGGAGCACACAAATTTAAGGTTTGACATGTTGGGTATCCATTTACTCTGTGAAACCTTGGCTTTTATATTTTACCAAAAAAATTGGGAAATTTATAATGATTTTGTGTGACCTTTGCGGTAAAATTGCGTGTGGCATAAAAAATTGGAACTACCACTATTTTATTCTCTAGGGTGTCTGCTTTCAGAAAATATATAATGTTTAGGGGTTTATGTAATCTTCAGGCCTAAAATTATTTTTCACATTTGTCAAGCCCTTATCATACACTTTTTGAGCATGTGAAGGACATTACAAGGCGGCAGAAAAACAATTTCATGAAAAAAAATGTAAAATTACACAGACAATAAGTAGTGGATGTTTACAGATTTATTCTCCAAAAAAACAAGATATTGTTTAGTGTCACTTTAAAAGATGATGTCTGCACAGACAATACAATATTTAAACAAAAAAGTTACACCGCAGTGTGACAAAGCCATGTTCTCACCTCTCCAAGCTCCGCTGTGTCAAGTAGTTGGTTTGCGGTATGTTCAACATGTGCCGTGGTCGGACGGGCAGTGACGGATGATTTGGGGAGCTGTCGGGGCGACTGTGTCCATCATTGGCCAGAGGAAGTTGTAAGGCTGGACGAAAAGAGGGTGGTACACAGAGAAGGGACAAAGATTGGGGAAAAGAGATAAGCTACGAGCAACAGCAGTGCCCCATTATTCCCTGAACACCCCATTCAAAACCCAATACCTTCTCCTTACAGTAAAGCAAACCTGTCACTTCACTGAATTTATTGATTTGGCCTGAGAACTTAAGAGCAAACATCTAGAGGCATCTGCACAGACATGTACTTCTGTTAAGTCTTTAGAGCACATAAGGAGCGTCCAAAACATGGAGGACTTAATATGAAAATTGGAACTTCCCAATCAGGAATCAGAATTTGGCTCCAATGCCCAATCTTCAACAAAACATGCTGCGTCTGACCAACATTCCAGAGCCGAGTCAGAGCTGGCACCTTGGTTTTGGGCTCCCAGGGAACTCTGAAGGCACCTGGAGGATCCTGCTCTTAGCTCCTCATTTCAATTCAATCAGATGACAGATTTACTAAGCTCCATGTCTTACAAACTGAACATCTCTAAGTCAGTAATTTGCGTTCTGTATCCTATACAGCAAAGCCCATTAACTTTGTTATACCCCATGCAATGTGCCCTGTGCACATCTGTCGTCTTGTGTTGATGTTGCAGCTCTGCTTTCCAGGCAAAGGTTGATCTTGTAAGGCATGACAGTGAACAAAAGAAACAACTTTGTCGATTTCTTATTCCCTTGTGTTAGTAGAGGCTCCACACCATCCAAAGTAAATGTAGAAGTGTAAGCCTACTCAGAACTGGTGACTTCGGTGAACACTAATGGGATCAATCACCATTTGATTTCTAATAGCATTTTGGGTTGCAGAGGGTAAGACCTTAACTTTAATAGGTATAACTTGGCATGCTTGGCCGAAGCCACTTACTACGGGAGCCCTTGTGCAGGCTTGATCCTGAACCAGGCTCAGTGTGTCCATTGACACACATAGCATGTCTCATCCCCACCCCTGCTCTCTCCTTACAGGCTGTGATTGACAGCAGCAGGAGCAAATGGCTCCCACTGCTGCCTCTGTGTCCCATAAGGGGAGAGAGCAGAGACACTGTTCTGACACAATGCTGGATCAATCTCAGGCTCCGGTGTGTTGGGGATCTAAACACAGAAGGTTATTTACCTTATTGTAAACATATCTTTATATCAAAGTTTCTATGTCCTCTCCACCTGCCATGTCAATTTTAAAATTATAAAGGAAGCCCTGTTTTCTAACAGAATGTACACCATTAGTCCAAGGGTTTATTTACACCCATTCATTACACCTGAATGAGTTTGTTGGACATCCGAATAATCAACCCATGGGCATTATGATGAGGTTATGCCCCACCTTTGTGGCTATACCAGCCTCTACTGTTCCAAGAAGACTTTCAACAAGATTTCGGAGTGTGTGAGAGAATTTGTGCCCATTTACTCAAAAAAGAGCACTGGTGAGGTCAGGTACCAACACTGAGCGAGAAGACCTGGCTAGCAAATTAGCATTCCAATTCTATCCAAAAGGTGTTTTAGTAAGGATGGGCTCTGTGCAGGCCACTTGAGTTCCTCCATACCAAACTCATCAAACCATGTCTTTAAGGCGCTGGCTTCATACACAGGGCATAGTAATGCTCAATCCGAAAAGGGCCTTCTCCACACTGTTTCCACAGGGCTAGAAGCACGCCTTGTCTAAGGTGTCTACAAACGTATGGCAATATAGTGAAGAGGGAGCTAGAGGAAAGAAAATGGTTCAGCCCATCAGTATTCACCCATCGCGAAGACCATCAATTCGGAGCAGGTAAGGCAAGATGTGTACATTGCCACAGGGCAAGATTTAGGCTCAGTTCTTACTAGTGCGACTTGTCATACAACTTTGTGTCCAACCCATTTATTCCAATGGCCACCAGTCCAATCTATGCAACTTTATTTGCAACATCTTTAAAAAAACAAAACAAAAAAGTTTCCTGACCTACTTTGTTATGACTTTGAGACTTGAGTGCCATAGAGTGTAAAAGAAGCATGAAAGTTGCACTTCAAAGTCACACTGGGAGTCGCACTAGTGTGAATTGAACCTTAAGCACATATCTTTTAATGGTTTTCCCCCAGGTAGAAACCTATACAGACATAAAGGAACACAATACACATAGCAATTTTGAAGCCATCTCTATCTTACCTTACAGTACCACATTTGCCATAAATACTACCTTTTGTTCTCTAACCTTAACCGGTTTGTTAGGTTTCCCTGAGCTCATGCTCCATACAAAGTCTACATGCCAGATCCACACTGCATGCAACATTCCCCATCCCATGCACAAAGACAGGTGGGAGAGCAATGCCAAGCATGAGCAGAAGACTGAGGGAGAGGGGTTGTAGATACACATGAAGGGGCAGATTAAGAAAACACAGTAAAATTAATTTAAAGGGAAGGGGTGCATGTTAAGAGTGACATAAGGGGAAGTTAGCTGCGCCTGGAGCAAGTAAGGAGTTGAGAAGGGCGATCCGATACCTGCTCGCTGGGATGGAGCGGGCGTGGGGCTTAGAGTGATGAGAATAACTGGGGGGAGAAATAGGGGAAAAAAAAAAAATCAACATAAAATACAAAGCAACCCAGGAGAGAACAGGAAACAAGAGGAGATTATGGTCTGAAGAGGAAAAAGGACATATGAACAAGAGAACACAGGAAGGAGTAACACGGGAGGGACAATGACAAAATAAAGAACACAGCAATGGAGACTGGATGGCAGGGAAAAGGGTCAGATGAAATGGAGAATATGAAGATATAAAACACATTTCCCATACACATAAAATGAAAAAAAAAAAAAAAAAAAAAAAAAACATTTAATCTCTAGGTGAACACAATGCTGAAAATACTGCAGGAGCCACTTTTGTACTTCTAAAATGAACATGGCTCGTGCCTAATTTTTTTTGCCTTGCGCATCGTTGTCAAGGAATGTACGTGATCTTTGGCTACACCAAGACCTTTTGTAGGTGGGTTTCTGAGGAGCACCAAGCCCAGTGAGCTTTATGTGTTTACTAAACCTTACTGAAAATCCACTAGATCAAGTGGTATCCATTTGCATCACCCCAATTCCAGCTGTGCGCCTACATAAACAGCGGGTGTACAGCCTTTCATCTGGAAAGCAATCACCATGCCTTTTGATTGCATTTTTCTTCAGTAGCAAGACAAAAGGTGTTGACACTTGTCAGCCTGATTAAGATTCTGATTGGAAAGAAAATCCAACTTCCACGTTCTAATGCTGGTCAAAACATGTGACATGCTTCCAGCAATTTCAAGCACATTTTGATCACAAATAATCAAATGGATCAATGCAACCAGCCAAAAACAGTCTGTATATCTATATTCATATGCTAGGGATGGTGGCAGGTTGCCTTAGGCTGGCCATACACAATGCAAATAACGTTCATGCAACCAAGGGTTGCAGGAAAAAAGTTTACACGATTCCCCCATAAACACAGGCGGCGCTGACAGGTGAATCCCTCCTGCCGAGCAATTGTCTCCTCCGCGGCGGACTGGTTAAGCTGTCCCCACCGGTTGCTTATTGCTAGCGATAATCGCAAGCGAATCCTGCAGGCTGGTTGTACTCAAATTGATCGATCAACTTGGTATATACAGCTTGCCCACACATGATTTGAATCTCGGCCGGTTCATGCTGAACTGGCAGAAAATCGACCAGTGTATGACCAGCCTTAATCTGATTACTTTTGCCAGCAAAAGCTAATTGAAAAAACTAAAATAGCCAGAAAATTGTGACAAATTGGAGAAAAAGAAGCCCATTATGTCACATCGATTAGAATCTTTAAAACTGCTCATCCGGCATTAGACTAAATTGAACGCCCACTTCATAGAGGCGGCAGGTTATTAGCCAATTCCATTCTTCTCGTAAGTAGGCTATGCATGGACTGAATTGTCCGCCATGTTGGCACCTGTCCATACGACAAGCCAATTGGAAAATTTTTGGATGAACTGAGGATGCATCCAATCGAATTCAGCTTCTGTATAGGTGATATAATAGCCACAGCAAGTGATTTATTCATTTGCACTGTTTAGCCCAGGTTCACACTGACTGCGGGAATGAAATCATGAGAGTTCAGCTTTTTTTTTTTAAAAGTCAGCAGCTACAAATACTGCAGCTGCTGACTTTTAAAACATGGACACTTACCTGTCCAGGGCGCCCGCGATGTCGGCACCCTAGGCCGAACCGTCTCTCAGTCCTCGGGTGCTGCCGCCTCCATCTTCGGTAAGGGAATCAGGAAGTGAAGGCTTGCGGCTTCACTACCCGGTTCCTTACTGCGCATGCGCGAGTCGCGCAGCGCAATACGGATGGTCCCTGCTGTCTCTGGGACCCATGTGTTTCCCAGCAGACAGCGGGGGGGGGGGGACAGGAAGTGGCGTAAATAACCGCAGATTCTGCGGCTATCTATGCCGGAAGTGGGTACAGATACCTGTAATATACAGGTATCTGTACCCCCCTCCCCCCTGAAAGGTGCCAACTGTGACACCGGAGGGGGGAAGGAATCCGATGAGTGGAAGTTCCACTTTTGGGTGGAACTCCACTTTAACTCGCACAATTTCATTCCCACATGTCAGTCCCAACTTCGGGGGCGATTTCAGAGACATCTTTGACACAGATGTCAATGAAAATCACACCCCGAAATCTCTAAAAGTAGTACAGAAACTACTTATGGGAATCGGTGGGGCGCCGCAAATGTGACGTCACACCGATTCGGACGCTGCCATTGCCAGCAATTGCCGCCTATTTGACATGTGAACTCGTATGCCAAATCGCATCAATGTGAACCAGGGCTTAGTATGGATGAAGAAATTAGATGATGCACTGACAATTATGGTCCGAAAAAAGTTATCAGCAAACATTTTGCCAATAGAGAAAAAGGTGCCGATAATGGTGCTGAAAACGCACGCGATTTTACCATGCTTATCGTGTGGTTTCATAGGTCATGTGACTGAAAAACCGCAAAGGTGAAACACGGGTGCGTTCTTGCTGCATTTTCAATGCATTTCTACAGGGAGGTGGGTTTTTGGTGCGTTTTTTTTAACTAAACAAAAATGCAGCAAGACTTTTTTTTAACACCACAACGGACCAGTGTGAAGGCATATATGGCATGCATTTTTCTTACAACTCTTTAATATTGTGCAAAAAAAAGTTTATATACATACACATTATAATTTAAATTATATATATACCCCACTTTTAAGTACACAATGGGGTTTTATTTACTAAAGCTGGAAAGTGCAAAATCAAGCTCACTTCTGCTTAGAAACCAAACCAATGAGCTGCTAACCTTGGCTTGCTCAATTAGGCTTTGGTAATAAAACCTAGAAGCTCATTGGTTTGTATGCAGAAGTGAGCCTGATTTTGCACTTTACAGCTTTAGTTAAGCTTTAGTTAATAAACCACATTGTGTACTTAAAATTGGGAGATATATATATATATATATATATATATATATATATATATATATATATATATATTTTTTTTTTTTTTTTTAATTGTTTCGGACAAGTGCATCCTTAAAGTGGATGTAATCCCAAGCCTCCTCCGCTATCATTAGCAGAGTAGAGAGGAGCGGACGGCGGGAGGCAGGCAATTTTGGACTGGGGGCGGGACCAGCACTGCATGGAGAGAGGTAGCTGCCTGTCACGGTAATCGGGAGGCGATTAGCTGCTAGGAGGTGGTTCTAGCAGCCAATCACCAGTTCGCTAATATCTAAAGTCAACCCGGCAGCTCCCGCTTCGTCACACTGGGAAATGGGGGATCCGGGGTGCACTAATGCATTAGTAACATGTTACCTGTAAAACAAGTTAAATACACCAGTATTTAGAGAGTGTAACATGTTACTAAAAGGTGAATCTTTTCTTTAAAACTGTCTCCTTTACCTCCTAATACCTATGCTAACTAACCTGTGCAGGGAAGACGTATATACTTTCCTATTTTCAGGCTGCTCTGGTCACATGATCTCCTGTGTCAGCCAGCAGCTGCGGGGCAGAGGCAAGCGTGCTCCGACAATAAAGCAGGCAGCGATGACGTCACTACAGCTGCACCAACACCAGGATTGCTGCAGACACTAAGCATTTGCATGAGTACTTGTACTCATGCCAATGCACCGATACCTAAAACCGTTATCTTTGCGGTGAAATTTAAAATATATACACCGTCCCAGTGTGAAAGGGCCCTTAGTCGGTAGGGTTCAATATTTTGATGGCCCACCCTTTGCAGCTATAACAGCTTCAACTCTTCTGGGAAGGCTGTCCACAAGGTTTAGGAGTGTGTCTATGGGAATGTTTGACCATTCTTCCAGAAGTGCATTTGTGAGGTCAGGCACTAAGGTTGGACGAGAGGCCTGGCTTGTAGTCTCTGCTCTAATTCATCCCAAAAGTCTATCGGGTTGAGGTCAGGACTCTGTGCAGGTCAGTCAAGTTCCTCCACTCCAAACGCGCTGATTCATGTCTTTATGGACCTTGCTTTGTGCACTGGTGCGCAGTCAACCCGATGAACACCTTTGGAATGAATTAGAGCGGAGACCGCGAGCCAGGCCTTCCTGTCCAACATCAGTGCCTGACCTCACAAATATGCTTCTGGAAGAATAGTCAAACATTCCCACACCCTGTTAGGGAGATTCCCTCCCACCACTTCCTATGCTGGTGACACTACAACTTTTTCTTAGATTTCCGCTTTAAAAATAAATAAATTCCTACACCACCACCCTTGATCCAGTATACGAACATAGTAAAAGAAAAAAATTCAGCATAAACAAACCAGTTGTCTGCCTCAAATCACCCCATTTCCTTCATCTGTGATCACATGTCCAATGCAGCGGCATTAGGTAACTTGATTCAGTAGCCAAGGGAACCCAGAACTGCATTTTTTTCCCCACAAACTAAGTACTCAAGCACATTTGTCATTATTGATTAATAAACACCCTCTCCAATAGTGGTACATGTATCAAGGAAATTAACAGTCAAAAGGTTTTATAGCTTCCACAAATGATGTAAAACTAAAAAATGGATTGTTTGAAAAACATTTACATAATGAAAGGGAACTTTAAATAACGTACTCTGTCAAGAGGTATACAAGGCAAGTTCACCTCAAAAAAGAAATACCTAGTAAGTATCAGCCTTCCCAAACAGGTACACCCATACATTCTGGGGACAGTTGTAACCCATGAATGATTCCATTCTCCCCAAGGGTTTTCCTACAGAGACCATCCCAAAGTCCACCATCCTTCCATGCGTGCATGTGCATCACTTCACCTTTCTATGGCTTTCTCTGTAGAGCCAATCCTTTCCTGTATGTGCATGTCCTCACCTCCCCAAAAATCTGCCTCCACAGACCATCCTTCAATGTACTTGCATTAAGTCACCTCCCCAAAGTTCTTTCTGTAAAGCTCATTCTTCTATGTACCTGCATGTACTTGTGTGCATAAAGCCCTTTCTGTAGAGACCATACTTTCCTTTGTCTGCATGTTCTCACCTCCCATAGGATCAATTTATAGAGACCATTCTTCCATGTACCTGCATGTCCGTGTACTACCTCCATGTCTTCACCTGTCCAATGTCCCTTTTGTAGAGACCATCCTTCAATGTGCCTACATCTCCCACCCTCCCAAGGCTATTTCTGTGGAGACCATCATTCCATGTACCTGCATGTTATCACTTGTCAATGCTCCTAAAGACTATCCATCCATGAACCTGCATGCTCTCAAAGCTCTCTTTAGAGACCAATTTTCATACACCTACATCTTCCATCTCCCTCCAAACTCTTTTTGTAGAGAACATGCTTCTATGAAAATGCATGTTCCCATTTGCCCGAGGCTCCTTCTGTAAAGACCATTGTTCCATCCTTCTGTATGTCCTCTCCACCTCAAAGCTCTTTCTCATGAGACCACCATTCCACGTTTCTATATCTCCCACCTCCCCAAGGCTTTTTTCTGTAATGATCAAATACCATACTTCCATGTACCTACATCTTTCACCTCTCCAAGGCTATTTTTGCAGAGACTATCCTTCCATTTACCTGCATGTCAACACCTCTGCCGTGCTCCTTCTGTACAGATTATCCTTCTGTGGATTATGCCCTCACTTGCCTGAAGCTCTTTTGCAGAGATAATCCGAGACCTCTTTCTGTAAAGGCTAGGGTTGTCCCGATACCGATACTAGTATCGGTACCGATACCAAGCATTTGCCCAAGTACTTGTACTCGGGCAAATGCTCCCGATGCTTCCCCGATACCTAGAAGACAGCTGTGATCGGCGTGTGGGGGAGTTACAAGATTCTCCCCCAGCAGCTTTCAGCGGCTTTAGTGACATACAGCGGTGATCGGTCACCGCTGACTGTCACTGCATCCTCCTTCATGCCCCCTCCGTTCCTCTGTCCCCCTCTCCTCCTCTGTCCCCTCCGTTCTCTCCTTCTCTGTCCCCCCCGTTCCCCTCCGCTGTCCCCCTCTCCTTCTCTGTCCCCTCCGTTCTGCTGTGCCTCTCCGCTGTCCCCTCCTCCTCCTTCCTTTGTGAATGGACAGAGTCAGCTGACTCTGTCCATTCACATAACTGAAACATTGTAATCTCCTGTGATTACGATGTCTCAGTTTTATGAATGGAGAGGAGCCGCTGTCTTCTCTCCATTCATTTTCAGTGCAGATGAGGCTGCAGAGAAAGGGACTGGGGAATCTCTATCCTCTGTCTCTTTCTCTGTCTCAAGGGGGAGATATCAAAGGACTGTTAAGACCCCTGATATCTCCCCAAATCCCCCCAACAGGGCTGATTAAAAAAATAAAAAAATAAATAAAAACACATATTGCAATAAAGAATAAAAAAAATATTATTGTAAAAAATAAAAATTGTAAAAAAAAAAAAAAAAAAAAAAAAAAAAAAAAAACACACCACACACACATACACCGTCCCCCCCGAAAAAAAAAAGCACTGTTAAAAAAAAACAAAAAAAAAAAACCTGTCACGTGACATTAAAAAAAAAAAAAAGTATCGGTAATCGGTATCGGCGAGTACTTGAAAAAAAAGTATCGGTACTTGTACTCGGTCCTAAAAAAAGTGGTATCGGGACAACCCTAGTAAAGGCCATCCTTCCGTGTACCTACAGTACCTTGAAAAAGTATTCATACCACTTGAAATTTTCCACATTTTGTCATGTTACAAGCAAAAACGTAAATGTATTTTATTGGGATTTTATGTGATAGACCAACACAAAGTAGCACATAATTGTGAAGTGGAAGGAAAATGATAAATGTTTTTTTTACAAATAAATATCTGAAAAGTGTGGCGTGCATTTGTATTCAGCCCCCTTTATTCCGATACCCCCAACTAAAATCTAGTGGAACCAATTGCCTTCAGAAGTCACCTAATTAGTAAATAGAGTCCACCTGTGGGTAATTTAATTTCAGTATAAATACAGCTGTTCCGTGAAGACCTCAGAGGTTTGTTAGAGAACCTTAGTAAACAAACATTTACGAAGGCCAAGGAACACACCAAAAACAGGTTAGGGATAAAGTTGTGGAGCAGTTTAAAGCAGGGTTAGGTTATAAAAAATATCCCAAGCTTTGAACATCTCACGGAGCACTGTTCAATCCATCATCCGAAAATGAAAAGCGTATGGCACAACTACAAACCTACCAAGACATGGCCGTCCACCTAAACTGACAGGCTGTGCAAGGAGAGCATTCAGAGAAGCAGCCAAGAGGCCCATGGTAACTCTGGAGGAGCTGCAGAGATCAAAGGCTCAGGTGGGAGAATCTGTCCACAGGACAACTATTAGCCATGGAATCCACAAATCTGGCCTTTATGGGAAAGCGTCAAGAAAGCCATTGTTAAAAGAAAGCCATAAGAAGCCCTGTTTGCAAGAAGCCATGTCGGGAACACAGCAAACATGTGGAAGAAGGTGCTATGATCAGATGAGACCAAAATTGAACTTTCTGGCCTAAAAGCAAAACCTATGTGTGGCAAAAAAATAACACTGCACATCACCTTAACACGCCATCCCCACCGTGAAACATGGTGGTGGCAGCATCATGTTGTGGGAATGCTTTTCTTCAGCAGGGAAAGGAAAGCTGTTCAGAGTTAATGGGAAGATGGATGGAGCCAAATACAGGGCAATCTTAGAAGAAAACCAGTTAGGAGTCTGCAAAAGACTTAATACTGGGGTGGAGGTTCACCTTCCAGAAGGACAACGACCCTAAACATACAGCCAGAGCTACAATGGAATGGTTTAGATCAAAGCATATTCATATGTTAGAATGGCCCAAAGTCCAGACCTGAATCCAATTGAGAATCTGTGGCAAGACTTGAAAATTGCTGTTCACAGCTCTCCATCCAATCTGACAGAGCTTGGGCTATTTTGCAAAGATGAATGGGCAAAATTTTTACTCTCTAGATGTGCAAAGCTGGTAGAGACATCCCCAAAAAGCTGTAATTGCAGCGAAAGGTGGTTCTACAAAGTAAAACTATTTATCATTTTCCTTCCACTTCACAATTATGTGCCACTTTGTGTTGGTCTATCACATAAAATCCCAATAAAATACATTTACGTTTTTGGTTGTAACATGACAAACATGACAAAATGTGGAAAATTTCAAGGGGTGTGAATACTTTTTCAAGGCACTGTACATCTCCCACCACTCCAAACTCTATTTACAGAACATCCTTCCATGTACCCGCACGTCCTCATCTGCCCATCCTTTCATGTACCTTCATCTCCTCATCTGCCCAGAACTCCCTTCTGTAGAGACCATCCTTACATAAAGCTACATCTCCCAAGCTCTCAAAGCTCCTTTTGTAAAGGTCATCCTTCTGTGTACCTGCATCTCCCATCACCCCAAGCTCTATTTGTAGAGACCATCCTTCCATGT
Organism: Lithobates clamitans; assembly: GCA_037952925.1. Taxonomy (NCBI): domain Eukaryota; kingdom Metazoa; phylum Chordata; class Amphibia; order Anura; family Ranidae; genus Lithobates; species Lithobates clamitans. The sequence goes on from JBBGZY010000124.1 coordinate 5,396,797, forward strand.
AAAGTATATGCATGTCCTCACCTACCCAGAGCACTCTAAAGAGACCAGACTTCTATGAACCCACATGTCCTCACCTTCACCAAGGCTCTTTCTGTAAAAGGACATCCTTCCACCTACCTGAATGTCTTCACCTCCTCAAAAGTTTTCTGTAGTGGTCAACACAGAATGTATAATGCTCCCACATTCCTACATCTCCCACCTCCCCAATGTTCTTTCTGAAATGACCATACTTTCATGTACCTACATCTCTCACCTCTCTAAAGCAGGACCATCCTTCCATACACATAACATCTATTTACTTTTTGGTTGCAACATGACAAAATGTGGAAAATGTCAAGGGGTATGAATACTTTTTCAAGGCACTGTACATTTCCCATCACTCCAAACTCTTGGTTTACAGAACATCCTTCCATGTACCCGCACGTCCTCAGCTGCCCATCCTTCCATGTACCCGCACGTCCTCAGCGGCCCATCATTCCATGTACCCGCACGTCCTCACCTGCCCATCATTCCATGTACCCGCACGTCCTCAGCGGCCCATCATTCCATGTACCCGCACGTCCTCAGCGGCCCATCATTCCATGTACCCGCACGTCCTCAGCGGCCCATCATTCCATGTACCCGCACGTCCTCAGCGGCCCATCATTCCATGTACCCGCACGTCCTCAGCTGCCCATCCTTCCATGTACCCGCACGTCCTCAGCTGCCCATCCTTCCATGTACCCGCACGTCCTCAGCTGCCCATCATTCCATGTACCCGCACGTCCTCAGCTGCCCATCCTTCCATGTACCCGCACGTCCTCAGCTGCTCATCCTTCCATGTACCCGCACGTCCTCAGCTGCTCATCCTTCCATGTACCCGCACGTCCTCAGCTGCCCATCCTTCCATGTACCCGCACGTCCTCAGCTGCCCATCCTTCCATGTACCCGCACGTCCTCAGCTGCCCATCCTTCCATGTACCCGCACGTCCTCAGCTGCCCATCCTTCCATGTACCCGCACGTCCTCAGCTGCCCATCCTTCCATGTACCCGCACGTCCTCACCTGCCCATCATTCCATGTACCCGCACGTCCTCACCTGCCCATCATTCCATGTACCCGCACGTCCTCACCTGCCCATCATTCCATGTACCCGCACGTCCTCAGCTGCCCATCCTTCCATGTACCCGCACGTCCTCAGCTGCCCATCCTTCCATGTACCCGCACGTCCTCAGCTGCCCATCATTCCATGTACCCGCACGTCCTCAGCTGCCCATCCTTCCATGTACCCGCACGTCCTCAGCTGCCCATCCTTCCATGTACCCGCACATCCTCAGCTGCCCATCCTTCCATGTACCCGCACGTCCTCAGCTGCCCATCCTTCCATGTACCCGCACGTCCTCAGCTGCCCATCCTTCCATGTACCCGCACGTCCTCAGCTGCCCATCATTCCATGTACCCGCACGTCCTCAGCTGCCCATCATTCCATGTACCCGCACGTCCTCAGCTGCCCATCATTCCATGTACCCGCACGTCCTCACCTGCCCATCATTCCATGTACCCGCACGTCCTCAGCTGCCCATCATTCCATGTACCCGCACGTCCTCAGCTGCCCATCATTCCATGTACCCGCACGTCCTCAGCTGCCCATCATTCCATGTACCCGCACGTCCTCAGCTGCCCATCATTCCATGTACCCGCACGTCCTCAGCTGCCCATCATTCCATGTACCCGCACGTCCTCAGCTGCCCATCATTCCATGTACCCGCACGTCCTCACCTGCCCATCATTCCATGTACCCGCACGTCCTCAGCTGCCCATCATTCCATGTACCCGCACGTCCTCAGCTGCTCATCCTTCCATGTACCCGCACGTCCTCAGCTGCCCATCCTTCCATGTACCCGCACGTCCTCAGCTGCCCATCCTTCCATGTACCCGCACGTCCTCAGCTGCCCATCCTTCCATGTACCCGCACGTCCTCAGCTGCCCATCATTCCATGTACCCGCACGTCCTCAGCTGCTCATCCTTCCATGTACCCGCACGTCCTCAGCTGCCCATCATTCCATGTACCCGCACGTCCTCAGCTGCCCATCCTTCCATGTACCCGCACGTCCTCAGCTGCCCATCATTCCATGTACCCGCACGTCCTCAGCTGCCCATCCTTCCATGTACCCGCACGTCCTCAGCTGCTCATCCTTCCATGTACCCGCACGTCCTCAGCTGCTCATCCTTCCATGTACCCGCACGTCCTCAGCTGCCCATCCTTCCATGTACCCGCACGTCCTCAGCTGCCCATCCTTCCATGTACCCGCACGTCCTCAGCTGCCCATCCTTCCATGTACCCGCACGTCCTCAGCTGCCCATCCTTCCATGTACCCGCACGTCCTCACCTGCCCATCATTCCATGTACCCGCACGTCCTCACCTGCCCATCATTCCATGTACCCGCACGTCCTCAGCTGCCCATCCTTCCATGTACCCGCACGTCCTCAGCTGCCCATCCTTCCATGTACCCGCACGTCCTCAGCTGCCCATCCTTCCATGTACCCGCACGTCCTCAGCTGCCCATCATTCCATGTACCCGCACGTCCTCAGCTGCCCATCCTTCCATGTACCCGCACGTCCTCAGCTGCCCATCCTTCCATGTACCCGCACGTCCTCAGCTGCCCATCATTCCATGTACCCGCACGTCCTCAGCTGCCCATCATTCCATGTACCCGCACGTCCTCAGCTGCCCATCATTCCATGTACCCGCACGTCCTCAGCTGCCCATCATTCCATGTACCCGCACGTCCTCAGCTGCCCATCATTCCATGTACCCGCACGTCCTCAGCTGCCCATCATTCCATGTACCCGCACGTCCTCAGCTGCCCATCATTCCATGTACCCGCACGTCCTCAGCTGCCCATCATTCCATGTACCCGCACGTCCTCAGCTGCCCATCATTCCATGTACCCGCACGTCCTCAGCTGCCCATCATTCCATGTACCCGCACGTCCTCAGCTGCCCATCATTCCATGTACCCGCACGTCCTCAGCTGCCCATCATTCCATGTACCCGCACGTCCTCACCTGCCCATCATTCCATGTACCCGCACGTCCTCAGCTGCCCATCATTCCATGTACCCGCACGTCCTCAGCTGCTCATCCTTCCATGTACCCGCACGTCCTCAGCTGCCCATCCTTCCATGTACCCGCACGTCCTCAGCTGCCCATCCTTCCATGTACCCGCACGTCCTCAGCTGCCCATCCTTCCAAGTACCCGCACGTCCTCAGCTGCCCATCATTCCATGTACCCGCACGTCCTCAGCTGCCCATCCTTCCATGTACCCGCACGTCCTCAGCTGCCCATCCTTCCATGTACCCGCACGTCCTCAGCTGCCCATCATTCCATGTACCCGCACGTCCTCAGCTGCCCATCCTTCCATGTACCCGCACGTCCTCAGCTGCCCATCATTCCATGTACCCGCACGTCCTCAGCTGCCCATCATTCCATGTAGCCGCACGTCCTCAGCTGCCCATCATTCCATGTAGCCGCACGTCCTCAGCTGCCCATCATTCCATGCACCCGCATGTCCTCAGCTGCCCATCCTTCCATGTACCCGCACGTCCTCACCTGCCCATCACTCCATGTACCCGCACGTCCTCACCTGCCCATCATTCCATGTACCCGCACGTCCTCAGCTGCCCATCATTCCATGTACCCGCACGTCCTCACCTGCCCATCATTCCATGTACCCGCACGTCCTCACCTGCCCATCATTCCATGTACCCGCACGTCCTCAGCTGCCCATCATTCCATGTACCCGCACATCCTCAGATGCCCATCCTTCCATGTACCCGCACGTCCTCAGATGCCCATCCTTCCATGTACCCGCACGTCCTCACCTGCCCATCATTCCATGTACCCGCACATCCTCAGCTGCCCATCATTCCATGTACCCGCACGTCCTCACCTGCCCATCATTCCATGTACCCGCACGTCCTCACCTGCCCATCATTCCATGTACCCGCACGTCCTCACCTGCCCATCATTCCATGTACCCGCATGTCCTCACCTGCCCATCATTCCATGTACCCGCATGTCCTCACCTGCCCATCATTCCATGTACCCGCACGTCCTCAGCTGCGAGTACATGGAAGGATGGGCAGCCGAGGACGTGCGGGTAAATGGAAAGATGATCCCACCATTCTACCTACCTCCATGTCCTCACTTCCGCAATGTCCTTTCTAAAGGGACCTGCTCTGAGTCCTCCATCCTTCCATGTTCCTACATCTCCCACCTTCCCAAGGCTCTTTCTACAATGACAATCCTTGAGTCCAGCACGTATTCATGTCACCATGTGTCCTCCTCTCCCCACAGCTCTTTCAGTAAAGCACAAAGCAACCAACCTTCCACCTACCTCCATGTTCTTTCCTTACAGGAACATAGCCCAAGCCCTTCCATGCTCCTTCATCTCTCACCTCCCACCCCTGAGTCCAGCAATCTTCCAGGTACCTCCATGTCCTCCCCTCCCCCCAGGCTCTCTGTGTAGTGCCCACCCCCCACCTAGGACCCTCCTGTAATGGTCATGTCAGCACCTTCTCCTTTCCCTTCCTTCCCCTCCATGTACAGTAGCACACAACCAGTCCTTGTACAGAGTTCCTGACTCCACACAACAGCCGGGGGGGCTCTATCAGATGTCAGGATGCCTACCTGTAGGGGCCCCAGCATCCTGCCCCCCTCCCCCACACACAGGGCCCTCCATACCCTCTGCTGCCTCCCCCCTCCCCTCTGTCGTCCTTACTAGGCCGTGGACGCTGCGGGCTGATCTCCAGCTCGATCCTTCTCCTGGCCTCTCGGTTCTCCTGCTTCAGCTTGGCCTCAAGACGAGAGAGTTTCTGTTCCAGGGAGGACGCCGCCATCTTCCCTCCGCGCACTAATAATAAACAAACAGGCCAGTGCGCGTGCGCGTGGGAGAGGAAGACTGACAGATCGGCTCTGCGCATGCGCGGCGGCCTGACAGGCGACAGCTTGACATCGCCGGGGGGAAGACTGACAGCTGGCGGCGCGTGCGCGCTCCCGCTGCCTCCGTACTGCGCATGCGAGGGACGCCGCTCCGACCGAGGGGAGTCCGTGTACTGCGCATGCGTGCTGTGGCTGAGGGGGGAATAGTATTCTTTTGGACAAATATAGCTCCAGTCAGGGTGTAAATTGTCAGCTATTCGTAAAGTTCATTAACCACCTCAATACAGGGCACTTAAACCCCCTTCCTGCCCAGACCAATTTTCAGCTTTCGGTGCTCTTACACTTTGAATGACTATTACTCAGTCATGCAACACTGTACCCAAATGAAATTTGTGTCCTTTTTCTCACACAAATAGAGCTTTCTTTTGGTGGTATTTAATCACTAATGGGTTTTTTATTTTTTGTGCTATAAATAAAAAAAGACCGTAAATTTTGTGAAAATTGCCTTTTTCTTTGTTTTTGTCATAAAATTTAGCAAATTAGTAATTTTTCTTCATAAATTTTGGCCACAATTTATACTGCTATATATCTTTGGTAAAAATAACCCAAATTAGTGTATATTATTTGGTCTTTGTGAAAGTTATAGAGTATACAAACTATGGTGCCAATCACTGAAAATTGAAAACATCTGATCAGGCCTTCAGTACATCAGGTGAATCTCATTTCTTGAGGTACTAACAAGTCAGAAAAGTACAAATACCCCCCAAATGACCCCTTTTTAGAAAGTAGACATTCCAAGGTATTAAGTAAGTAGCATGGTTAGTTTTTTTAAGATGTAATTTTTTCCCACAATTCTTTGCAAAAGGAAGATTTTTTTTTTTTTTTTTTTTTTTTTCAAAATGTTCATATTAACTGGTTATTTCTCTCACAGAGCATATGCATACAACAAATTACACCCCAAAATACATTCTGCTACTCTTACCGAGTATGGGGATACCACATGTGTGGGACTTTTACACAGCCTGGCCACATACAAAGGCCCAACATTGAAGTCGCACCATCAGGCGATCTACGAGCATAAATTGCACATCTCATTTCTCAACCACCTATTACACTTTTGAAGGCCCTGGAGCACCAGGACAAAGGAATTGCCCACAAAATGACCCCATTTTGGAAAGCAAACACCCCAACGTATAATCTATGAGGCATAATGAGTCTTTTGAACGGTTATTTTTTTTCCAGAAGTTTTTGGAAAATGTGGAAAAAAAATAAAAACGCATTTTTTTTACACAAAGTTGTCCATTTATAAGATATTTCCAACACATAGCAAATACATAGCAAAAATGACACCCCAAAATACATTCTGCTACTCCTCCTGAGTATGGCGATACCACATGTGTGGGACTTTTACACAGCCTGGCCACATACAAAGGCCCAACATTGAAGTAGCACCATCAGGCGATCTACGAGCATAAATTGAACATCTCATTTCTCAACCACCTATTACACTTTTGAAGGCCCTGGAGCACCAGGACAAAGGAATTGCCCACAAAATGACCCCATTTTGGAAAGCAAACACCCCAACGTATAATCTATGAGGCATAATGAGTCTTTTGAACGGTTATTTTTTTTCCAGAAGTTTTTGGAAAATGTGGAAAAAAAATAAAAACGCATTTTTTTTACACAAAGTTGTCCATTTATAAGATATTTCCAACACATATCAAATACATAGCAAAAATGACACCCCAAAATACATTCTGCTACCCCTCCTGAGTATGGCGATACCACATGTGTGGGACTTTTACACAGCCTGGCCACATACAAAGGCCCAACATTGAAGTAGCACCATCAGGCGATCTACGAGCATAAATTGCACATCTCATTTCTCAACCACCTATTACACTTTTGAAGGCCCTGGAGCACCAGGACAAAGGAATTGCCCACAAAATGACCCCATTTTGGAAAGCAAACACCCCAACGTATAATCTATGAGGCATAATGAGTCTTTTGAACGGTTATTTTTTTTCCAGAAGTTTTTGGAAAATGTGGAAAAAAAATAAAAACGCATTTTTTTTACACAAAGTTGTCCATTTATAAGATATTTCCAACACATAGCAAATACATAGCAAAAATGACACCCCAAAATACATTCTGCTACTCCTCCTGAGTATGGCGATACCACATGTGTGGGACTTTTACACAGCCTGGCCACATACAAAGGCCCAACATTGAAGTAGCACCATCAGGCGATCTACGAGCATAAATTGAACATCTCATTTCTCAACCACCTATTACACTTTTGAAGGCCCTGGAGCACCAGGACAAAGGAATTGCCCACAAAATGACCCCATTTTGGAAAGCAAACACCCCAACGTATAATCTATGAGGCATAATGAGTCTTTTGAACGGTTATTTTTTTTCCAGAAGTTTTTGGAAAATGTGGAAAAAAAATAAAAACGCATTTTTTTTACACAAAGTTGTCCATTTATAAGATATTTCCAACACATAGCAAAAATGACACCCCAAAATACATTCTGCTACTCCCCCTGAGTATGGGGATACCACATGTGTGAGACTTTTACACAGCTTGGCCACATACAGTGGCCCAACATCCAAGTAGCACCATCAGGCGTTCTAGGAGAATACATTACATAGATAATTTCCTGGCAACCTATCATTTTTGAAGGCCCTTCATATTTCTTACACATAGCATGTACATACCAAGAATTACAATCCAAAATAAATTCTATTGCGGAAAGGATAAAAAAAAAGTATTACCTGTGCTTTTAGTAGTGTCCACAGAAGAGAGCACTGGTCCAGGCAGCAGTCAGGGATGTGCTTAGCGACAGCAATAACTATCCAGGCAGCAGGCAGGAATATTGTCTATAGTCGGCACAGCACAGTCCATAGGAATTGTCCAGGCAGAGACAGCCAGCACAGCCATAATATTGGTCCTGGTACACTGTTACCTGCAGACACACATTATTGTACCGCTCTCCAGCCCTTCATAAACATACTGCCTTTTGCTACAGCGAATTATTTTCATAGTCCAGGTAGCAGGCAGATGTGTGGTCCGTTCATGCGGCAGGCAAAGGCATGATGGCAGTAAGTCAGCAGAAGGCTGAGGGCCGCAATTGGGTAAGACCTGTGCACAGGGGCACAGGGGTAGAGGCTTCGACCCACCCAAATCTCTATGAAGCCTCCGGACTCCAGACCCTAATCCGGAAATTACAAAACCGGGAGAAAACAAAAAAAATTGTTATCTCCATCCGGAAAAACTATTCTGGAGCCCCTCACATATGTGAGACCCCTGTGTACTATAGTAGCAGGGCAACAGATCAGTCCAAGCGGTAGGCAAAAGCATAGTCCATAAAACAAGCCAGGGTCAGTTAACGTGCAAGCAGTCCAAGCGGTAGGCAGAAGAGTAGTCACAAAACAGGCCAGGGTCAGTTCACGAGCAAGCAGTCCAAACGGTGGGCAGAGGCATAGTCAAAACAGGCCAGGGTCAGTTCATGTGGAAGCAGTCCAAACGGTAGGCAGAGGCATAGTCAAAAAGCAGGCCAGGGTCAGTTCACATTGAAGGCAGTGGCATGGTTATTTGGGGAAGCATGGAAAATGATCAGCGAAAATGGGGAAAATATGGGCTAATAACTTGGGGATGTATGATACAGTTCGAAGCATTCACCAATGCAAAGGCCAGGTTGGGAGGGACACCGGGGACAATGGAAGCTGGTATCTTTTCGAAAACCTCTTCTGCTGCACACACGACATTTTTTTTGCCGTCTTCGGCCTGCTTCCGATGGTGGAATGTTGTACGGGAAGTGCCATTCATGAATTCGGCTAACAGCATCAGAACGAGGTAATTCTGGGAGGGGTCTTTGTGGATAGATGAGGGACGTGACTACTTCTTCTATGAATTTTAGGAAGGAGGCGGGGCTTTCTGTGGATTTTGTGTAGATTACGTAGGAATTGTAAATGGCCAAATGAATTAGATACATTGCTACCTTCTTATACCAGAATCGGGACCTCCTTATTGACAAATAGGGCTGAATCATTTGGTCATTGAAATCCACCCCCCCCATGTAGAGATTATAGTCTTGGACACATGTCGGTTTTTCAATGGGACCTCGTCTTCGCTGAACTACAACTGCAGTGTCATCATGAATGGTGGACATCATGTGCACATCCCTCTTATCCTTCCACCTCAAGGCCAGCACTTCATTACATCTCAGTGTTGCTCTTTCCCCCTTTTTCAGCCTTTTGTTCACAATGGATTGTGGGAAGCCCTTCCTATTTTTTCTTGAAGTTCCGCAGGCCAGGGTTTTTTCAATATATAGGTGTCTGAAAAGGGGCAGGCTGGTATAAAAGTTGTCCAGGTATATATGATAGCCTTTTTTTAGAAGTGGGTAAGCCAGATCCCATACGATTTTTCCATTTGTGCCCATGTAGGCTGGGCACTCAGGGGGCTGGAGCTGGGAATCTCTTCCCTCATATATGCGGAATGCATATAGATATCCCGTGGCTCTCTCACACAGCTTGTAAAATTTGACTCCATATTTGGCCTTTTTGCTAGGAATATACTGTTTTATTCCTAGCCGGCCTGAAAATGGTACCAGGGACTCATCCACACATATATTCTTCTCGGGGACATAAAGTTCTGCAAATCGTTGGGAAAATGAATTTATTAGTGGGCGAATCTTGTATAGCTTATCTGAATTTGGATGATTGTTGGGAGGGCACTGGGTGTTGTCGTTAAAATGAAAGAATCTCATAATCATCTCATATCGGGACCTGGACATAGCGGCAGAATACATGGCCATATGGTGAATGGGGTGGGTGGACCAATAGGTATGTCCTTCATTTTTTTTTGTAAGCCCCATATTTAGGGTGAGGCCCAAAAACAATTTGAACTCCTCAATATTCAAATCTCTCCACTCAAACGGACGGGCATAAGATGATTGGGGGTTGCTGGCAATATACTGCTGGGCATACAGATTTGTCTGGTCCACAATGAACTGCAGCAAAGTGTCGGGCAAAAACAGGTGAAAAAAATTGATCTCTGTAAAATTTTGGGTGTTGGCCTGCACACCTGGCTGTGCTGTGAAAGGGGGAATATTTGGTGATCCCGAGTTGGAAGGCAGCCATGTTGGGTTGGCAAGACCATCTGGCATATAGGTAGCGGCCCTGGCTCTTGGGGGACGTGACACTCCAGTAGTTGGGGGAGTTGAATTTCCTGTGCTGTGATGTGGCAGCACTGGTACTGGGCATTTGTGCGCGGGGCCCATCTCTGGTGGCAGCACTGGTACTGGGCCTTTGTTCCTGGGGCCTATTGCTGGCGGCAGCACTGGTACTGGGCACATCTTCCTGGGGCCTATTTCTGGCGGCAGAGCTGGTACTGGGAATATAATCCCGGTTGCTGGCGGCTTCCTGGGTTCCAGAGTGTCGTGCCCTTTTAGAAGGGACCCATTCTTCATCCGAACCATTGCTACTCTCGATCGGCTCAAATGCCGAACTTGTTTCGGAATCAGAATGGGACTCTGATGAGAGCTCCCCGGTGCTCTCATCAGTCATAGAGAGGATCTGGAATGCCTCCTCACTTGTATATCCTCTTTTGGACATGGCTGTGTGGCGGGTAGCTGTGCGACGGGTGACAGATGGGTGACAGATGGGTGGCAGGTGACGGTCACTGATGGGCTGTGCGATGGGTGGCAGGTGACGTTCACTGAGCGGTGATGGTGTGATGGGCGATGGTCACAGATAGTTGACAGGCGACGGTCACTGATGGGTAACAGGTGCACCGCTGATGGTCACTGATGGGTGACAGGGCACAGTCACTGATGGGTGACGGGTGAGAGGGCCCGGTCACTGATGGGTGACAGGCCACGGACGGTGACAGGTGATAGTCACAGATTGTTGACAGGCGACGGTCACTGATGGGTGACGGGTGCACCACTAATGGTCACTGGTGGGTGACGGGTGACAGGGCACGGTCACTGGTGGGTGACGGGTGACAGGGCAGGTCACTGATGGGTGACGGGTGACAGGGCAGGTCACTGATGGGTGACGGGTGACAGGGCAGGTCACTGATGGGTGACGGGTGACAGGGCACGGTCACTGGTGGGTGACAGGGCACCGCTGATGGTCACTAATGGCAGTCTCTATGTGACAGGTGCACTTTTTATGGGGTGACTGTTGGGTGACAGATGACAATTGGGGGGGGCGATGGGACAGAAGTGGTGTTGGTGCAGACACTACAAATACAAAGATCTGTAACTCACTGCTCCTGGCTCTTCTCTCCTCACACTGGAAACGGTGTGTGAGGAGAGAAGGGCTAGTAACAGCTAGTGACAGTTCTTTGTTTACACTTAGTGATCGGCTGTGAATGGATCACAGCCGATCACATGGTACACAGTACTGGCCAATGGCTGTAAACTGTCGTCGGTGACGAGCAGTGTTCCCGGGGAACACGCCGCCACCGACGTGCACGCGCAGCGCGCTCACGATCGCGCGCATGCGCCGTGCAATGCGGGATGTACCATTAGTGATCAGCCGTGACTTCATCACGGCCGATCACGTGGTAAACAGCCATGCCCAGTGGCTGTTCACCCCTGTCGGTGACGAGCGGTGTCTCGGTGACACGCCGCCACCGACAGTACAGGGCTGCGCGCTCACGATCGCGCGCATGCCCTGTTTAAACGGTGGACGTCATATGACGCCCACTCAGAACAATAGGCTTACCGCCCGGCCATATGACAGTGGGCGGTAGGCTACTGGTTAACTGCATTTAATGTGGGAGTGTCACAGCACTTTAACCACTTTTTAACCGCATTTTTTGCGATACGGCACTGCATTACTTTCACTGACAATTGCGCAGTCATGTGTTGTACCCAAACAAAATTGACGTCCTTTTTTCCCACAAATAGAGATTTCTTTTGGTGGTATTTGATCACCTCAGCAGTTTTTATTTTATGTGCTATAAACAAAAAAAAGACCGACAATTTAAAAAAATATATATATATTTTTTTTTACTTTCTGCTATAAAACATATCCAATAAAAAATATGGAAAATTTCTTCATCAGCTTAGCCCGTATTCTGCTACATATTTTTGGTTAAAAAAAAATCCCAATAAGCGTTTATTGATTGGTTTGTGCAAAAGTTATCACATCTACAAACTATGAGATAGATTTATGGATTTATTTATTTTTACTAGTAATGGCGGCGACCAGCGACTTATAGCAGGACTGCGGCATTGCAGCGGACAAATCAGACACTAACTGACACTTTTTGGGGACCAGTGACGCTAATACAATGATCAGTGCTAAAAATATGCACTGCCACTGTACTAATGACACTGGCAGGGAAAGGGTTAACATCAGGGGCGATCAAAGGGTTAAATGTGTTCTTAGGGAGTGCTTTCTAACTGTGGAGGAGGTGCTTTTATTGTGGGAAGACAGAGATGTGTGTTGCTGCTTAGCAGAAACACAGGATCACTACCTCCCCTTCTCACAGAATGGCGATCCGCCTTGTTTACCTCCGTTCTGTCTGGAACGATCGGCGGGTCCCGGTGGACGTCACACCACCGGACCCACTGTGTCCAATCACAGCGGGAGCGCGTCGCCGGCGGCACGCTCCGGACCCGGAAGTGCAGGATCCTGTACAGGTACGTGATCTTGCTCAGAGGAGCCATTTTGTTGCTATATATATATATATATATATATACAGTATACGGCAAGCAGTTAATACTTATATTGCAATCCAATACTTTTTTTTTTATGTCTGTATACTGTGCTATAAGTGACTATGCTGGAAGCCAAGCTGTTGTTTACTGACAAAACTCATTAAATTTACTGGTCGGTCCAAATTTTTACTGACACTTAAAAAAGAAAGTACATAAATTACTGTTTTCAGTCCAAGACAGTGTGAATATCGATATTTAAGCTACAAACATGTGGCTAGTGCTGTTTGTAATATGTTTAAGAACTCCAGCTTTTCTTTCCCAAAACAACAGATGCATTGTGCATGTAAAAGAAGCAATAGGCAAAAAACATATTTCTGCATTTACATGAAGATCAGGGTAAAATAACCCAGCACAGAGTCCCCCCCTTACATCAGAGTCTGCATGCAGGGCTCCCCTTTACAGTGCAAGGCAGAGCTGTGAGGACTCTGCTGTAAAGGGAAACTCTGATGTAAGGGTTTTTGGTCACCAGAGGACCCCCCCCCTCCTTACATAAGAGTTCACAGAGCTCCCCTTAAAGTGATACTAAAGTCCCAGTTATTGTTTAATTTTTTTATAATAAACATGTGCACAGAGCAGCCCGGATCCTTCTCTGCTCGGGTCCCCTGTTGGCGCTCCTGGCCCCTCCTTCCTGCCGAGTGCCCCCACAGCAAGCAGCTTGCTATGGAGGCACCCAAGTTGAGCCACCGCTCAGTGTGTCCATTCAGACACAGAGCTGCGGTTTGGTCCCGCCCCCTCTCTCCCCTCATTGGCTTACTGACTTTGATTGACAGCAACAGGAGCCAATGGTGCCACGTCAATGAGGGGGGAGAGCTGAGACTCTCCTGCAACATCGCTGGATCGGGATGGGCTCAGGTATGTATTAGGGGGGCTGCTGCACACAGAAGGGTATGTATCCAAATGCATTGAGATATGCATTAAGATAAAAAAAAATCTTCTGACTTTACAACCACTTTAACATCAGACTCTGTAGAGTTCCCCTCTACATCACAGTCCACAACGTTCTCCCTTACATCACAGTCCACAACGTTCTCCCTTACATCACAGTCCAGAACGTTCTCCCTTACATCACAGTCCACAACGTTCTCCCTTACATCACAGTCCACAACGTTCTCCCTTACATCACAGTCCACAACGTTCTCCCTTACATCACAGTCCACAACGTTCTCCCTTACATAACAGTCCACAACGTTCTCCCTCACATCACAGTCCACAACGTTCTCCCTCACATCACAGTCCACAACGTTCTCCCTTACATCACAGTCCACAACGTTCTCCCTTACATCACAGTCCACAACGTTCTCCCTTACATCACAGTCCACAACGTTCTCCCTCACATCACAGTCCACAACGTTCTCCCTTACATCACAGTCCACAACGTTCTCCCTTACATCACAGTCCACAACGTTCTCCCTTACATCACAGTCCACAACGTTCTCCCTTACATCACAGTCCACAACGTTCTCCCTTACATCACACTCCACAACGTTCTCCCTCACATCACAGTCCACAACGTTCTCCCTTACATCACAGTCCACAACGTTCTCCCTTACATCACAGTCCACAACGTTCTCCCTTACATCACAGTCCACAGAGTTCCCAATGCACTGTAAGGGGGAATGCCGGCAACTGACTACCTGCCGTAGAGTGAATAGACTAAGGTAAGGGAGAGTTACTGATATAGGGGGGGACCTTTATATCAGTGTCCCCCTTACCTTAGTGTATTTATTCCCTCCTTACATCAGTGACCCCCCCCCCCACAGACTTTGTGTGGCCACTGGAGGCTGGAGCTGCCTGTCATTAACCTCCTCCATTTCTGGCTCACGTGCAGGGCAGTCAGGTACGGTCCTCCAGACGGCTCCTCTCATCACCACCTCTGTCCTTGTCACCAAGTTCTCCTCCAGAGTCCATTTCAGTTCCTCCAGTGAGTGACACAGTCCTGGCTAGGGTGGACCTTTATCCCCCCCCCATTCCATTACTCACTTCTGCAGCCCCTCCCCCCATTCGCCTTTGTATCTACCCCCCCCCCTCCAACACTCACCTCTGGAGGCATCTTCCCATTAGTGTGGGGGGGTCTCCCTCCCCCTTCACCTCCATGGACTTTCACTGCCCTCCCTTCTCTTTGTCTGCTCCCCCATGTCTCACCCCCACAAAGAGTACAGAAGGAAATTAAATAATTAAAATGCTCCAAAATACTTCCCAACCCATCCCCATACAGTACAGTAAATATATTTCATCATCTCCATTCTCCGTATGTATTCTGCCATCATCTCCATCCTCTGCGTGTATTCCACCATCATCTCCATCCTCTGTGTTCTACTATTTCCATTCTCCGTATGTATTCTACCATCATCTCCATCCTCTGTATTCTACCATCTTCATTCTCCATGTGTATTCTGGCATCATATCCATCCTCTGTGTGTATTCTACCATCATCTTCATCCTCTGTATTCTACCATCTCCATTCTCCGTGTGTATTCTGCCCTCATCGCCATCCTCTGTATTCTACCATCTCCATTCTCCATGTGTATTCTACCAGCATTTCCATCTTTTGTGTGTATTCTGCCATTGACTCCACTCCATCCTCTGTATTCTCCTACACTTTTCTCTCCTGTCCTCCAGCTCTGAGTCCTTGACTCCTTTCTAATTCATAAAAGGGGCCAAGCAGCACCATGACATCACTGAGTGCCGAACCTAGCCCCCCCCCCCCCCATTAGAGCACATATTTTTTATGGGTGGCCGCTGTCCATGGCGGACATTTACAAACAGTTTGTAAATCAGCCAAAATTTACAAACTGTCTGTAAATTTACAGATGGTTGGCGACCCTGATATCCTCAAAAACTTAAGGTGGCACTGTGCGCTTTCATTCGGACCAGCCACAGCCTCCTGGACTGTCCACATCAAACATCCCAGGAGGCAGCGTTGAACAAAAGATACCCATGCACATGGGCGTGTAGGCAGGTGTAGTCTGTACTCCTCACTGTAGGTGACACTGAACCAAAGAGACAGTACAGAAGGGGAAGGGAGTTGTGGGAAGCTTAGTTTCTCTATGACTTCCTGCGGTCACAGGGAACAGCTGTTTGATTGGATGCTGGGGTCCGGCGTGAAATCCATGGACATCTTGGGTGAGGGCAGAGCTTTGTAAACTTCTGACATGAAATATGAACAAAGCATATCCCTGTATTTTGTGTACTTATTTCAAATAAGAGCGCTAAGTTTCACTTTAGTTTGCTGCTCCGTTCCTCTGCTATCAGCATGAATCACTTCTGACAAGTTTTTCTGACACCTAGATAAAAAAGGTGACAGGGGAGGAATCTCCAGCTGATTGACAGCCTCAGCTCTGTTCCTGTGTGGATGGAGTTGAGTCCCTTCCCTCCAATCAGCTGTCAGAGCTCTCCTCACTGAGCTCTTCAGAGTGTAACTTCAGCTCTCTGCCCCCAGATGTATGTAGTAGGATTTGTTTGTGTATCACCTGAGGCCAGTCACTTCACTGGGTATGTGTAAGGGTTTACAACCACTTTAAGCCCTTGGCCCCCTGGCTTGGCACGCATTATGCAATTGGTTACTGTAGGGACAGGTTCCCTGTCTTTCAGGGACAGTTTATAGCGGCAGAAAGAGATTCCAGAGGAGTAGGGAAGTGCAGGGAGTCAGCTATCTCTATCTAGGAAGCCTCCCAGTGGGGTTGGACCAGCCAGGCCGCATTCCCGCTACTAGTGGCAGAAGCGGTCGGCATGTTTTTAAGTGCAGTACTACTCTAACTATCCTAGTAAGCTCTGGGTGGGTGTGCTTGTATTCGGGCGTGAAATTCTATAATATACAGTTCATATTACGTGGCCCCTGTGTGTTCTCTGCCACCGATACTCCATGCTGCACCCTGCTCACATGCTGGATCCAAGAAGTCTATAGGGTTGCAAAACCCATATAAAGCATGTCAAAAAGGAGGTCAACTGAAGAATATCAAATTCACCTATCAATGAATTCTAAATGCCCTCAGAAGTGTCTCAAACTAACAAGCATCAACACAAGACCAAAGCCCATTGACACAGGCATTAACAAATGTGGTTAGTGTTCTTCAAGACGCCAAAGCCAGAAGAGTACAATTAACAGGAATAAGTTAAGCAGAAGTTATGTGGCTCTGATGAAGGACATGCCTTCGAAACGCGTCAGCCAGCAAAGAGGCTGGTGAGTTCCCCCCCTAAGCTAGAGGTATCTGCAAGCCTGAAAGATTTTAGCTACGTGTTGTGGCTGGATAAGCATTTTTACTACCTATGTTTGTGAGTAGCATAGTAGTATATATTTTACCCTTAATAACAATTGTTGTTGGATAATGCACTATGCCAGTGTGCCCTCTGTACAGCATTTTATTGTAGGCTTACTACAACAGCATGCATTTAATAGATGGGCCACAAAATGCAGGCCGCAATGTGGAGTAACTTAGCAGTGCAGAGCGCATAGTGTTATAAATGAGCCCCTAAATGTAATTTCATCAATGTAGACATCTACTGTATACTGTGCACAATTTCAGCTGCTGGTTCTCAAAGAGTAGATGTTTATTAATGTATTTACGGCTCCATACCCCATTTATATTCAGACTGCAGGTGGTAAGGGGTAAATAGATTCTGTCACTTAAAAAAAGAAAGCTGCTAGCAAATATAGCAGTTTATACACCTAGACGTACCTGCACATACCTGCAGATGCTTTCATTGCCCTCTGCTGTGCCTAATTGCCAGGTCATAATAATGGGCAATGCTCCAATGCTTCCAGGTAGTGTCAGAACTAACCTGTTCCTCCCCACCCCTATTCTTATTGGCCCATCTCTACGATGGGCAGACTCATTAGCCAATAGGATTACAGCAGTTTGTTGATGTGGAATGAGGGATTGGTCCGAAGGTAATCAAATTGCATATGTCAAAAGGTAGTTATTATACAAACTACAATTACAAACAGCAATATTTAAACCTCAATAGTTCAGTTTCAAGTTGTAACTATCAATAAAACACATGCATATCCTTATACATATAAAATAAATTTCTACACAAATTAAATAAAAAAAAACACATAAGTGAGCTGTGTGAAAATAGGTTTTATTAACAAAAGTACATCTGTTATTAAACAAATGAATCAATATATATAGATTGTTAGTGTCCCTGTGCAGTAGACATCAGAACACTTACAGTATGTACTGTCAGCCAACCTGGCAATATTGCAGGGTACAAGCGCTGCCACTCCAGCATATACTCAAGCACTGGAAGCTGCTGGTGAAGGTATTAGGTTAAAGCAGAGGTCCGGCCGTTTAAAGAAAAAAAAAAAAAATTCAGCAACTACAAACACTGTAGCTGCTGACTTTTAATAAGGGCACTTATCTGTCCAGGGAGCCCGCAATGTCGCCCTCCCGAGGCTGATCCGTCCATCGGATCGGGGGCTGGCACTGCCATCCTAACTAAGGGAAACAGGAGGTGGAGCCTTACGGCTTCACTGCCGGTTTCCTACTGCGCATGCGCAAGTCGTGCTGTGCTTTGTGAATGAGTAAAGTAAAGGGAGGACCTTAGCAGGAGGAGGAGAGAGCAGGGACGGAACTCAGGAGGAGAGCAAAGTGAGTTCCCAGGCAGGAGGAGGAGAAGAGTGCAGGGAGGACCTCAGCAGGTGGAAGGGAGAGTATGAAGGACCTCAGCAAAAGGAGAGCACAAAGAGGGTCTCAGCAGATGGTGAAGGGAAGTACAGGAAGGACCTCCACAGGAAGAGGAGAGAGCAAAAAGTACATTGGCAGAGGGAGATCACAAGGAAGACTCTAGCAGAAGGAGGATCGGGTAGGAAAGTCCTCCGCAGAAGTAGGAGAGTGCAGGAAGGACCTCCACAGGAAGAGCAGAAGAGAGAAGGGAGGACCTCCACAGGAGGAGAGAGAGAAGGGAGGACCTGAACAGGAGGAGAAGAGAAAAGGGAGGACCTCAACAGGAAGAGGAGAAAGAAGGGAGGACCTCAACAGGAGAAGGGGAGAGAAGGGAGGACCTCAACAGGAGGAAAGCATAGAAGGGGCCTCAGAAGGAGGAGAGGGCAGAAAGGACCTTAACAGGAGAGGAGGGAACAGGAAGCACCCTCAGCAGGAGAAAGAGAACAGGGAGGACCTCAGCAGGAGGGGAGAGATAGGAGGACCTCAGCAGGAGGAGAGCAGGGTGGGCCTCAGGAGGAGAGGAGGAAAGTGCAGGAAAGACCTCGGAAAGAGGAGGAGAGAGCAGGCTGGACCTTAGCAAAAGGATTAAAGAGTGGGGAGGACCTCATCAGATAGAGAGCACAGAGTGGGCCTTAGCAGGAGAAGGAGAATGCAGAAATGACCTTCACAGGGGAGAAGAGAAGAGGAAGGAACTCTGCAGGAGAAAGAGAGAGCAGGGCCTCAGCAGGAGGGGAAGTAAGTACAGGTAGGACCTCAGCAAGAGGAGGAGAGCGCAAGGAAGACCTCAGCAAGAGGAGCGCACAGAGGGGGCCTGAGCAGGAAGAAAGGGAAAGTGTAGGAAGAACCTCCACAGGAGCATAAGTTCAAGGACCACTATGGTGAAAAATATTTTATTCTGTTAACCTCATTCATGTGATAATAGTAATCAGTATTAATATTCCTTTTTCTTTTTTGCACATCTACTGTATATTTATATGTGTTGCCACATTTACATTCAGATCTAGCTATCCAGCAAAAACGACAGTGACAGGAATATTGACAAACTATAATATTGCCAAAGATTCTTTGGCAATTCGAAAAATTGTTGTTGTGGCTACACCAGTACCACTGGTAGTTGGACTTTTGTTGGGTATTTTGAGAACTATGTAAATGGCAAATACCCCCCAAAAAATTGAATAAATTACTATAAATGTATGTATTAACCCTTTACTGTTAAAGTTGAATACAATCCTACCTGGATGGAATTTAGCTTGCTAAGGTACTGTAAATCATAAACAAATGCCTTTTTGTCTCCGCTTTCATCTTTATTTATAATTTTTGGTATCTTAGCATTGTTGATATGCACCAGTCACATTGTTTGCTTGCACACGCTCTGTTTGCAGATAATTGTTTCGAAAAACTTTGTTAAGAGTGACAACAGTGGACCAGGTTTGTGCAATGTGTGTCAGCATAGCCACTTGTATTTTTCTTCAGGGTGGCAACACAGGAGCACCATGAAGAGAAAGCTGTTGCCCTATAACAGGAACTGCCCGAACAAGGACCTTCATGGAAGGATTAGCAGGTATTATTTTTATAAAAGCTGCATATTTAAAAACTTTAAAAAAAATCACTATAGATATTACATCAACGTGTTAAAGCTTATATTAAATTTTAGTGGTTGGGTTCACATATACCTTAAAATACAACAATAATAAGTTCCAAGGGGTCACTGGTATGGCAGATTTCCCATAAAAACAGAACTAAGTTGCAGTACAAAGCAGCTCTTTTCAGGAAAAAGGCTGGGTGGCTCCAAGTGGGGCTATGCAATGAAAATTGCTTGACCGGGGCTGTATTTGACACAGTGGGCAGTTCTTGTAGGGTAAGGGACGTAAAGTTGTCCCTTAACAGAATACATTTGCTGTAATGTTGGAGAAACAGAAGTAACACATAACCTTGGTTGTTAGCCACTACCTATTAACAGCATAATTAAATAATAAAATATATTTGGCTAGGAATTCAGAAGGGATACCATAGATCCAGAGCGTGAGGGTAAATATACTGGCCAATAATATTAAGCGTACATTGATCCAGTTAGGATAACCATTCACATATACTTGACCCTCAGTTCCTCAGGTAAGCTTGCCAGCACATGCTCCTCCACATCCAGCCCACCCTTCTTCATTTGTAAGCAGTTGCAGATCTCCTTTGGTAGGGTTGTTAGATTGTTACCTGTAATATCCAAGCTAGACAGCAAAGGCAGCTGTCCAATCTCAGAGGGTATACTGGACAGTTTATTAGAACCCGCGGAAAGAAACCTGAGCCTAGAGCAGCGGAACAACTCATGCGGCAGGTAAGAGATTTGATTAGCTGTAACTACCAGCGTTTCTAGACGTGTGAGGTGAACAACTTCTGGAGGGATAACTCTGATAAGGTTATAGCTAACATCTAAATATCTCAACTTAACCATGTTAAAGAGAAAGACTGGCAAGTTATCAATCTTATTATGCGAAATGGAAAGTTCCTCCAAATTACGTAAAAGTTCAATAGATGGCGGAAGTCGAAATATGTCATTGTGGCACAATCTCAATATGGTCAGACTTCTAAGGCGTTGAAGGGTACCAAGTTCATCAACATTCTGAATGAGGTTGGATGTCATATCTATATACTGCAAACTTGTTAAGCCAGAAACTGCACTAGGGATTTTTGAGATCTTGCAATGAATGAGCTTGAGTTCCACCAAGCGGTTCATCTTTCTTAGCTGGCCTAATGAGCCAAGCTCAGTGTCACCATTCTGTATGCTTAGCTTAATCAACTGGCCAGCCACATCCATTAAAGCTGACGGTATGTGGGATAAGTTGCTTGTCAAAGAAAGAGATTGAAGACCACGAAGTCCATGCAGGGACTGCAGACGAATTGTTTTATTGCTGGAACAGTTGAGGTTGCCAGATAGGTACAGTTCCTGTAAGTTCTTTAATGAGTACATCCAAGATGGAAGCTCCTCCAAGTCTGTGAATATGACATGAAGGGTTTTTACACTCTGCTGAAGAAAACTAAGTGCATCAGGGTCCACTTTGACAGAACAATGGCTGATGTGAAGCTCGGAGAGAGACTTCAGCTGGGATACTGCTCCTTGAAGCGTGGCAGATGAGATTAGTTCCAGCTTAAGAACTTCAACCTCATTTAGTTCATAAACAGATCTTGGTACTGCAGGTAACATTGAAAGTTGCAGTTCATACCGTCCTTTGGCATCCCTGCCAATTGTATCTTTCAACTTGTCCTTTGACCATTCAGAGTTCAGTGCAAGCTCTCTGAGCCGTCCTTCACTCACAGCTGACAGAAATACTGAAAATCTTTTGGAGTACAATGAGTCATAGCGGTCTACCATGTGCAACATAAAGGCAAAGTCATTTTTGACATCAGGAATATCTCCGAAACCAGTCCCATCACTGTGTTTTTGAAAAGAGTACGTCTTGAGTGAACTTCTGAATAGCCAAAATAGAGCATAAAAAGCCAAAAATGCATATAGGCAGAGAAATAGAACATAAGTCAACAGAATTTTTTCCAGTATGAACGCCAAGTTGTGTGTGCAGGTGAATATAGAATATCCCATGAGATTCTGTATTCCAGGTTTACAGGTGTGCTGGAAACTAAATGATCCCATCAAGCTAAGTGCATACCCAAGCACTAATAGCACTGTCATCACTTTAAACACAGTCTGTCCTATGTAAACTTTGTATACGGCATCCGAGTTTTCAGCATGGCAACGGAAGTGGCGTATCTTTTCAAACAAAGCTTTAGCCTGTTCTTCCTCTTTTTTATCCAATATTGTGGAGACCGGGGCGTGAATGGCAGGAAATCTTATCTCACTGAGCAGTGGTGTTTTAGGTGAATAGTCCATAGAGCGTGTGCTGCTGGATTTTATACGGTTATTCTCTGGTGGAGGTTGGTCGCTAGTTTCCTCAAGTGCTTTAGTAGTCCATGGAGATTCAAAGCATTTAGCCAAAATGGAAAGAAAGTGCTCAACTTTAGAAGAGGTTTTTGGGTACTTAAACCAAAAATTACTGCTGACAAGTAAAACCAAAGTGTTGATAAGTGCCATATAAGGGAAATATTTGGACTGCCAAGGTACCACCTTGTGGTAACAAACAACACTTACATACATGTACTGCTGATAGTCCAAGTTGGTCAAATGGCCAATCTGTCTTGGAGATAATGAAGGAATAATTCTTGCTTCATTTAACTCACTTGATAAATACTTGTCAGGCTCTTTTGTCTTTGGCATGCACACAACCTTATCCGTTATTATAAGGAGAGTGGCAGAAAAGGAGGACGCCATAAGCATAAGAACAAGAAGATAATCCATGAGAACATCCCACCATGGTTTCAGGGCCTTGAAATGGGCCTGGGATTCGGACAAGCTGGCAGCCTCGTTCACAGTTATCATTCCTGAAAATAGACACAAATGATTTATCGTAGAGAAACCAAGAAAAACCCCCTAACAATTTGGTTGCAATGTGGTTTGTAATTTCACAGAGAGATCTTAGATGGACCAAAAACTGAGTTTGGTCCAGTGGACGGGGAAAGTGCAGTTGAGATGGATACTAGCCAGCCAATAGGCTCAGGGTGCCAGCCAAAAGGCTCAGGGTGTACCCACAGTGAGAATAGGCAAACATAGTCCTTAGTTCATGAGTAGACATAAGAGCCTTCTCACATGTTTACAATGCTAATCATAACTGCTTATTCAAAAAAGATGTTTCTTACACAGCTAGCTATCTAAAACTCAAATGAAAACAGATACAACTAACACATACATCCTTCTCTTTCTGCAAAGTGTTATGAAACCCAGAACCCTGTATTCACTATATCTGGTCTCCCACAGTACACATAACATGGAAATGCAATTATTTTAGTAAATATAAACTGCTAAATACCTTTTCTCATCACCAGTATATAGCAGTCTTGTGACTTCTGTTAGTGTCTGGATGAGCACTGGTTAAGGTAGGAAGAGTTTTCATTCTCCTCTGACTGTCCTAAGAGGCTGCATGACCCCTGACCCTCTGTCTGGACAGTGCTGATTGACCCTGTGTTGATCACATGGACCCCCCCCCCCCCAATAAAAAAAAAACTCTCTAGCAATTCACACCACTCTAAGCATATGCAGAGTGCCCCCAAGGCTCTGTACTATCAGCAGATAGACTGGGGACAGTAAAAGAAGGGGAGGATCAGATAAGACAGGATTAGACAGCTTTTTTGCACAATGGGGAGGATTAACCCCTTAGGTTCCACAGTGAGTACAACAAGCATGCTTTGTTGCATATACAGACTGATTTTACTGTTGTGGGTTTAGTAACACTTTAATGACTCACTACAGACTTTTAATTAGAAAGAGATGATCTGAAACCATCTCCGTACTCTCTTTCTAGAAAAACTCTAGTATGTTGAATGACACTGTCCTACAGTATATACCTCTGGAGAACTGAAAATGCTTGTTTTTACCTAGGGTACTAGGTTAAATTCTCATTTTTTTTGCCTGGAGTAGCAGTAAAAATTACTTTTTACTTACATTAGCCCTTGCTTCTGCAGGCGCCTCCTCCCATGCAACAGATCCCCTGAGGCCTCTTTTCTTCTGTGTTTCACCTGGCAGATTCAGATGCAATGTCATCATGTACAACGCAGGACCAACAGTTCTGCATTGTAAGAGAGGACACCAATGGTCCACCAACAAACCAGAGCGTCGCAGAGAAGTGAGCACCATCTGCCAGGGAAGTGGGGAAAAAAGGTAAGCCAAAATCCTTTTTCCTGGCACCCTGAGTAAAAAAGGTGCAGCCTGGGGAGTGCCCTAAAGCAAGGGTAGTTTTTTTTTTTCCAGTTCCATGAATTTTAACATTTGTTTGTACAATAGTGAATTTATGTAAATACTAAAATTTAAAATAAAAATCAGTTTAAAGCTTTGTAAAAAATAAAATAAAATAATAAAATAAAATATATAAAATAATACTGACAACTGGCCATTATAGTTTCCCCTTAAAATCATGTTAATGTGTATGAAGTGTTATCTATAAAGTTTTATTGCTATCTATGTCTCTGCTGAGAAGATTCTCTCTCTTTTGTCTTGGTGCCCACTAACACCAAGACAGAAAGTGAGGGGGAGTCCAAACTGACGCCATTAATACCAGAGAGTGCCAAAGAGCAGAATTCACCGCAGTTTGTAAAAATTTCAAATGACTTTTTGTTGTGTTTCTAGGGACAGGAAATGAAAGAAAATCTCCCCAATAGGATGCAGATAGGAGAAAATAACTAGACAGGGGTTTTAACCCTTCCCTACTCTTTCAAAAACGACAAAAACCTTTTGGCTATACGTGTATTTTTAATAGTACAGGCCTCTGATGACTTACAAAAACTAACAGACTTTGATCCATTTTTTTCCTAAATTTTGGTGTCTGTCTCTAATTATAGAAAAGTACTATATTGGCTATATTATAGATCAGGGGTCTCCAAACTTTTCAACATATCAGCCTCATTATACATTTTACAAATATTAATGGGCTTAAAAAAATGATTTTTTTAAATGAACAAATCAATTTTAATTGAATTAAAACTTTTTACTTGGGAGTTTATCTTTTGTAATCAGCAAGATATACAACCCCATTTCCAAAAAAGTTGGGGTGCTTTGTAAAATCTACATAAATACAGAATGCAATGATTTGCAAATCTCTTAAACCCATATTTTGTTCACAATACAAAACATATCAAATGTTTCAACTGAGAAAATATATAATTTTAAGAAAACATTAAAGCGGACCTTTAGTCATATTTTTTTTTAGCTTTCCATCTATTAAATCTTCTGCCCTTGTCGTTTTAACTTTGGATAGTAAAACTTTTTTTTTTCTGCCAGTAAATACCTTATACAGCCCATTTTCTGTTTCTTGTCTGGTAAAAAGCCTAGGCTTATGACATCGTGCACAGCTCTCTCTCTCACTACCGTGAGAGCTTGCCAGGAAGGGAGAGGGGATAAGTCATAAGAGGGCCAATGAGTGCTGCAGAGCTGGAGGTGTGTGTCTGTGTAAATCCAGGAAGTGAACAGGCAGCCGCTTCAGCTGCCCACAGTTAAAATGGATGCAGCCAGACTCAGTGGAGGGAGATTTCTGCAGCATATTTGGCAAGTGCAGAATCACAGTATATATAAAATAATATGCAAAGTGGTTGAAGGGAAGCTTCAGAATGGGAAAGAGGTTTTTTTACAAATTATGTGAGCAGACTGCAGTTCCTCTTTAAGGTAATTTTGAAATTGATGGCAGCAACACGTCTCCAAAAAGCTGAGACAGGGACATGTTTACCATGGTGTAGCATCCCCTTTTCTTTTAACAACACGCTCTAAACATCTGGGAACTAAATAGACCAGTTGCTGGAGTTTTGGGAGAAGAATGTTGTCTCATTCTTGCCTGGACATATGCTGCTCCAAAACCTGGATCTAGCTTTCAGCTTTGATGATGACTTTCCAGATATGCAATCTTCCCTTTCCATGCGCACTAATGCGCCCCCCATACCATCAGAGAGGCAGGCTTTTGAACTGAGCTGAAAGGTCCCTCTCCTCTTTAGTCTGGAGGACATGGTGCTCATGGTTGCCAATCATTGTCAAATTTCGATTTGTCTGACCACAGAACAGTTTTCCACCTTCCAACAGACCATTTTACATGAGCTTTGGCCCAGAGAAGACGGCGGCGTTTCTGGATCATGTTCAAATATAGCTTTTTCTTTGCATGATAGAGCTTTACCTTGCATTTTTGGATGGCACATCAAGCTGTGTTCACAGACAGCGATTTTTGGAAGTATTCCTGATCACATGCAGTAATGTCCATCACAGAATAATGCTTATTTTTAATGCAGTGCCGTCTGAGGGCTGAAGTTTACAGACATCCAGTATTACGTTTCAGCCTTGTTCCTTGTGCACAGAGATTTCTCTTGATTCTCTGAATCTTTTGGATAGTATGTACTCTAGATGATGATATATTTAAAGTAGTTGCAATTTTATGTTAAGGAACATTATTCTAAAATTGTTGAACAAAACTTAAATGCAGCTTTTCACAGATTGGTGAACCTCTGCCCATCTTTACTTCTGAGACTCTGACTCTCTAATGCCCTGTACACACGGTCGGATTTTCCGACGGAAAATGTGTGATAGAACCTTGTTGTCGGAAATTCCGACCGTGTGTAGGCTCCATCACACATTTTCCATAGGAATTTCCGACACACAAAGTTTGAGAGCTTGCTATAAAATTTTCCGACAACAAAATCTGTTGTCGGAAATTCCGATCGTGTGTGCACAAATCCGACGCACAAAGTGCCACGCATATTCAGAATAAATTAAGAGATGAAAGCTATTGGCTACTGCCCCGTTTATAATCCCGACGTACGTATTTTACGTCACCGCGTTTAGAACGATCGGATTTTCCGACAACTTTGTGTGACCGTGTGTATGCAAGACAAGTTTGAGCCAACATCCGTCAGAAAAAATTCATGGATTTTGTTGTCGGAATGTCCGATCAATGTCCGACCGTTTCTACAGGGCATAAGATGCTCTTTTTATACCCAATCATGTTACTGACCTGTTGCCATTTAACCTAATTAGTTGCAAAATGTTCTTCCAGCTCTTTGCCAGCTTTTTGTTGCACTGTCCCAACTTTGAGACGCATTGCTGCCATCAATTTCAAAATTACCTTATTTTTTTTCCTAAATTGATACATTTTTTCAGTTTTAACGTTTAATATGTTTTCTATTTTCTATTGCGAATAAAATATTTGTTTATGAGATTTGCAAATCATTGCATTCTTTTTTTTTTTTTGTAGATTTTGCACAGCGTCCAAACTTTTCTGAAATTGGGAAAGTAATTTAGAACAACAGAGAAAAAAACTTCAGTAAAACAAAGCAAAGAAATTTGAAATACACTTAACCCCCCCTTACATCTGAGTCCCTATCAAAGTCCACCTCACATCAGGGCCCCCCTTACGTCAGAGTTGCCCCTACATAATAGACACCATCAGAGTCCGAAAATCTTACATTGGGCTCTATTTGGCCCGGAAGCCTTAGTTTGGAGAACTCTGTTATAGATCAATCTTCTTGTATGCATAGATATTCATAATACTTGTTGGCGCAGCATACTCAGCAGCCAGAAGGTGGCAGAGTCCTGAATGACAAACCCAGATAAGTAGCACCAATACATTCCAATGCCACTCCTATCCCACTCAGATTAAGTATTTCCCTATTCTTTGTTTCTTCATGTAATGGTGTAGCCTGTATCATACAATTATAAAGTGTGTGTTATTTTTAATAACTATGTGAATTTCTAGCGATAAGTGATGTCAGTTTTTTTTCCCTATGCTCATATTTGCTCAGCACACGTGGTCGCCCTCCAATTTCAATAAACTGTGCTAAAGTCAGCATTCCCTATCATATGTGTGATTGTACGACTCTTGTAGTCTTGCTTACCTTGATCGCGTACTGCTGAACTGACAATCCTTACCTCTTCGGGCGAGCATTTTGTAAACCAGGAAGAAACAGCAGATGTTGATCTTTCTCAATCCAAGACAAGTCTCAGCGTGAATCTTTTGCAATCTCTGCAGAGCAGTTGAAAGGATGTGTAGCCCCTTCACCTCGTTCCCCACGGCTAATATTTCTTAAAATATAAGGCACAATTTTTCAGTCTGGAAACATCACTGGAATACTTTCCTCACTGCAACTAAGTCTGTGTCTTGGCCTCACCCCGTGAAGGTCTTTAGTTTACACCCACTCCAGTCATATGTAGCCTAACAACTCATACAAGCCAATTAAAGGCTTATTGTGTATTAAGCAGAACTCCACCTCAAATATTCTTTTAAAGTTTTGGATAGAGTGGGAAGGGTTTGATACCCAGTCGAGTCTTTAGTGATGTCCATGTCCAGGATAAGGAAATGTTCCCCTTCTCTAGATCAACTATGGTAACTGGTGCTCAGCTTTGAGCGAAGCATTCTTATTTCCCCTCTTTGCAGTGCAATCTTTATGTAGGTTTATGGAGAATCCACTATGGATACAAGTCTCATGGAAGACGCTCTAAGGTGGCAGGAATAGAGCCAAAAACTGTTTCAGGGTGATCACACTGCTGGATACAATTTTTGCAAGGATTGTTCTTTATATTCTTTTAACCCTCTGCACACTCCACCTAAACATTCTTTTGCGTTTTGGATATGGTAGAAAGGGTTTGATATCCTATCGAGTCCTTGGTAATGTCCATGCCCAGAATGAGGAAATGTCCCCCATCTCTGGATCTATCATGGTAACTGCTTCCAGTTTTGAGTGGAGTGTCCTGGTTTCCCCTCTTTATGAATGTTTATGGAGAATCCACTATGGAGACACTAGTCTCACGGAAGACCTACAAGGTGCCAGGAACAAAGCCAGGAACTGCTTCAGGGATATAGCACTACTGAATACATTTTTTGCATGGATTGATCTTTATATTTTCATAATCCTGTGCACACTTCACCCAAATATTATTTTCAGTGTTGGATAGGGTGAGAAAGGTTTGATGCCCCATCGAGTCTCTAGTAATGCCCATGTCCAGGATGATAAAATGTCCCCCATCTTTGGACCTATCATGGTAACTCATGATTCTGCTAATCCCCTGAACAACAAACACCGTTTACTGCTTCACCTTTACCAGTCAGAAGGATGAGGTAGAGATAAGACAGCACTGTATGCCTTAACTGTAAGTGTGTGTGGGGCTGTTCTAATCTCAGGACTGGATGGACAAAAATGGTAATTTTTTAGCAGGTAATACAACTCCCTTATTATGTGTATTTTACCTGTGTATTTAACCCTTTGCCAGGAGTTCAACTAACCCTGTCAGATCCCAGTTGTCGGTCCTCACAATAAAAGAGCATGGCTACCTCTTGGACAGCCTATGTCTTCAAATTCCCTCCATTCCAGCGAGGTATTCAGCTCTTTGGCAATTGACACATACGGGCAAGCCAGATGCCTGTGTCCCATTTTCATCTCCCAAATCTTTCGTTACCACAGGACTCACAGTCCTATAAGCAAATTAATGGTGGTGAGGCAGTACAGAAAGCTGCAGAAGTGCAGTTCAGCAAGTGGGCACCCCCGGTCCTACCCCCACTTTGCCATTTATGAAGTCTTCAGGCTGGTCAGTGTGACTCCACAGGGTCCTCCTCTCCAGGCTGGTCAGTGTGACTCCACAGGGTCCTCCTCTCCAGGCTGGGTAGTCCTTACTGAGGCAGATGCATATCTCCCAGCTTTCTGAAATGGTAAAGAGGGAAACCTTTTAGCACACAGTATGCAGGCAACGGACATTTAGATCTTCTATAAAACTTTCGGAAAATAGCAAAAAAAACTCTGATTTTGATTGTGAGCAGCAAATCTAAATCAGATCTCTCGGGTAAACCAAGCCATGTACACACAATCCATATAAACTGTATAGGTCAAAAATAAGTCACGTTTCTCATCTAAACATAATGATAAATGGTCGCCAGATATTACTGGCGTTCCTCCCAAACTTACATCCAAGGAAAAATTAATTGCAAGTCTCCTTTGTGTAACCAAGGAAACACGTCTGCCAATTCTATTGCCATAAATCACATAGAGTTCTTCAATCATCTTCGTCCTAACATTTCCTCAATATGCTCTTCAAGTTTGGAAAGTTTCCTATCAAGAAAATATCGTATTGCCTTAGCAACTAAACAATTTTTATCTGCATTAATGACGAGTGGATTGGTTTCTATGGACAACAATATTTTCCTGTTGGTTTGGTTCTCATACATGTGGTCACCACCAGGGTGGTATTTTACTGGACTTGTTGTCAATGTTGTTAATAGAAAAGAACCCCTAATGGGTCCACCATTAATGTAGTTACATGGCAGTCATGCTCCTCAAAATTTTAAAATTACTATGGTCCCATGCATGCGTGTTTTCCCAGCTCTTTTGAAGGTATTTCTCTTGGCAAGAGAAAAGCAGCACAAAATAGGCGCCTAAAGCCGCGTTTTAACATTCATTCATTTTATTGGCCAGAATATTAAAAAATTCCGGCCATTGACATAATTGAATGTTCAAGCGCTAAATGCACCTAGCGTTTCGGTGCATCAGGTTTCTTTTTGATGA
Organism: Lithobates clamitans; assembly: GCA_037952925.1. NCBI lineage: Eukaryota > Metazoa > Chordata > Amphibia > Anura > Ranidae > Lithobates > Lithobates clamitans. Next base: position 5,427,250 of record JBBGZY010000124.1, read on the forward strand.
AAAGCTCCTCTCCTGAATGCACAAGTGATGAGGTGCCTCTGAGTCCTGGTTCACACTGATGTGAATCTGGATCGATTTTGATGCGGTTAGGAAGACACAGGTTCACATGTCAAGTCACAAACATAGTGTTCTAGGAATTCAGTTCACATCTATGCGTTATGAATATGATGCAAGAAAAAAAAGGGTCCTGTGCGTGTCTACAGCTGGTGCGATGCTAATTTCGCATCGCATTAGCACCTACCCACTGCAAATCGCAACGCAAATTCGCACCTCTAAGACCCCTTTCACACTGGAGGCGTTTTTCAGGCGCTACAGCGCTAAAAATAGCGCCTGTATAGCGCCTGAAGAAAGCGGCTCCATTCACTCCAGTGTGAAAGCCCGAGGGCTTTCACACTGGAGCAGTGCGCTGGCAGGCCATCACAAAAAGTCCTGCCAGCAGCTTCTTTGGAGCGGTGAAGGAGCGGTGAACTCACTGCTCCTCCAGCGCTGCTCCTCACTGAAATCAATGGGGCAGCCGAATAGCGCCGCTAAAACGACGTTAAAGGGGCGCTAAAAATAGCGCCGCTTTACCGCCGACGCCCCCCCGCGCGGCTTGGTGTGAAAGCCGTCTTACAGGAGAAAAATGCATTAAATTCGCACTACATTGCATAAGTGTGAACTTAGGCTGAATGCTCCTGTTTCTAAATGCCAGCAAACAGCTACACTATATTACCAAAAGTATTGGGACGCCTGTCTTTACACGCACATGAACTTTAATGGCATCCCAGTCTTAGGCTGCTTTCACACTGGGCCGGAGGGGCGTTAGCGGTAAAGTACCACTAATTTTAGCGGCACTTTACCGCTGTTATAGCGCCGCTTTTCGGCCGCTAGCGGGGCGCTTTTAACCCCCACTAGCGGCCGAGGAAATGTTTAAAATCTCCCTGAAAGCTTTGCAGGCACTTTGGCAGTGGTGCCCATTGATTTCAATGGCAGGGGCAGTATAGGAGCAGTGTATACACCGCTCCCGCATCACCCCAAAGATGCTGCTTGCAGAACATTTTTTCCTGTCCTGCAATCACACTGCTCCAGTGTGAAAGCACTTGGGCTTTCACACTGGCGCTGCAGGAGAGGCAGTTTATAGGCATTTTTCAGGCGCTACTTTTAGAGCAAAAACGCCTGTAAAATGCCTCCGTGTGAAAGTTGCCTTAGTCCGTAGGATTCAATATTGAGTTGGCCCACCCTTTGCAGCTATAACAGCTTCAAGTCTTCTGGGAAGGCTGTCCACAAGTTTTAGGAGTGCGTCCATGGGAATCTTTGACCATTTTTCCAGAAGCACATTTGTGAGGTTAGTCACTGAGGTGGACGAGAAGACTTGGCTCGCAGTCTCTGCTCTAATTCATCCCAAAGGTGCTCTATCAGGTTGCGGTCAGGGCTCTGTGCAGGCCAGTCTTCACCCAAAACTTGCTCATCCATGTCTTTATGCACATTGCTTTGTGCACTGGTCCAAATCATTTGGTGGAGGGGGATTATGGTGTGGGGTTGCTTAAGGTGTCAGCATTCCAAGACATTTTGGACAATTTCATGCTCCCAACTTTGTGGGAACAGTTTGGGGATGGCCCTTTCATGTTCCAACATGACTGCACACCAGTGCAGATCAGATGATACAGTCTATAACAAGGTATTTATCCAGATCTTCTAACATGTTTTGCGGTTCTATACGCTTCTTCAGTAGTATTTTCTGGACAGCAAAGTATCTATGAAAGATAATAATAATAGCTACACCATAATATGTGTAAATAAGAGCAAAACATACATTTAATCACTTTTCTAAATTTCAGCATGTGTTATTGAGCTCAGTAAACAAACAGGATTTTTACAACAATGGAGAAAACAAAATATTATTAGGAATGAGCTGAACTTTGGCACAGTCACTATGGAACCCTCCAAAATTCAGAGCACTTAGCACCAACACATCCTTATTAACGCAAAACACTTTTAAATATTGGGATAAAATACATACACAGCACAAATGGTCATATAATTCACCATTGATATATTTGAAAAACAATTTATTTTTTGAACCAGGGAGGAGGGAGGTGGGGGGGAATTGGTTAAAGGAGGATTCTATTCAACTGAAAAACTTCATTAGTAAGGGTAAAATTTGCACTTTCACGGAATTGAGCAGAGAATCAGAACTCTGGGTGATGGATAGATGGAGGTACCTCCAGCTCTCCCATTTTATCGGTAAACTACCGAAGCCACTCAGAAGTATGGAAGAGCTCAGACCGCTGGAGAAACTCTGTACGAAGGAGCACACAGGAGGTGTTATTGCCCAAATATATAGAATATTGGGAGCAGAACAGGAGGAGGTAGTGCCTCCTTATATTAAAAGGTGGGAACAGGAACTGGGGTCACAGTGTAATAGGAATATGATAGAAAAAATTTTGAGATTGGCCCACCACTCATCATTAGACAATAGGAGAACGGAAATCCATTACAAAGTTCTAGCAAGATGGTATGCCACCCCAGACAGAGTATGTAAAATGGATGGGACAAAGGCTAACACCTGCTGGAGGGGGTGTTCAACTGTGGGCACAATGGCCCACATCTGGTGGGATTGCCCCATCATTAAGGCCTTCTGGAAAAAAATCCTGTCATTAACAAAGGACTTTACGGGGAGGGAAATTGAGGAAGACCCATGGGTTTGCCTCTTCCATGGGACTCAGGAATCAGTCAAGAGCTACAAATCCTCACTGGTCCCTATAATACTAGATGTGGCCAAGAGGCAGATCGCCTTAAACTGGCTGAAACCATCGAGTCCCAACACGCGGGATTGGCTCTTTGGCCTTAATGAAATATTCAATGTTCAAAAAAAGGAATGAGCTGAACTGCCCTGGGTTCAATTCAAGCTGGGTTTGGTTAACTACAAAGAAGTTCAGATGCCAAACCCGAACCCTATTGAAATTAATGAGCGCTGAATTTGTCAAATCAAAATGCCCTTTCTGGCCATGGATTCCCGGCAAAGTAAAGCGTAAATGTTCAGGAATGTGTTCGAACACCCGGACAGCCACAGTTCAGTCCAAACCTTGAGCTCACCTATAATTTAAGATTATTTACCTAAATTTAAATCCCCATCATACCTATGAAGAATTAAAATACACTATATTACCAAAAGTATTGGGACGCCTGCCTTTACACGCACATGAACTTTAATGGCATCCCAGTCTTAGTCCGTAGGGTTCAATATTGAGTTGGCCCACCCTTTTGCAGCTATAACAGCTTCAACTCTTCTGGGAAGGCTGTCCACAAGGTTTAGGAGTGTGTCTATGGGAATGTTTGACCATTCTTCTAGAAGCGCATTTGTGAGGTCAGGCACTGATGTTGGACGAGAAGGCCTGGCTCGCATCTCCGCTCTAATTTATCCCAAAGGTGTTCTATCGGGTTGAGGTCAGGACTTTGTGCAAGCCAGTCAAGTTCCCCTACCCCAAACTCACTCATCCATGTCTTTATGGACCTTGCTTTTTGCACTGGTCCAAATCATTTGGTGAAGGGGGGATTATGATGTGGGGTTGTTTTTCAGGGGTTGGGCTTGGCCCCTTAGCTCCAGTGAAGGGAACTCTTAAGGCGTCAACATACCAAGACATTTTGTACACTTTCATGCTCCCAACTTTGTGGGAACAGTTTAGAGATGGTCGCTTCCTGTTCCAACATGACTCCGCACCAGTGCACAAAGCAAGTGTCCGAGCCTGGGCTCTAATGTAATGTTGTATTGTTGTATGTTGTTCTTATATCATGAGTGCCACCTAATAACCATAATGCATTTTATTTCCCTGATTGAAGTATTTATGGAATGTCCCATCATTGGTAACAGCGGGAGGAATTTTGCCTCATGATTGGTGTCATTGAGAGGAATTGGGTCTCATCATTGGTCTCATTGGGTCCATCACTGATGTCATTGGGAGGAATTGTGTTCCATCATTGGTGTCATTGGGCCCCATCATTGGTGTCATTGGGAGGAATTGTGTCCTATCATTGGGAGGAATTGTGCTCCTTCATTGGCGTCATTTGGAGGAATGGTGCGCCTTCATTGGTGTCAGTGGTGGTGGTGGTGGGGGGAGTATGCCTCATTGTTGGTAGCAGTGGATAAAATTGTGCCCCAAGGGCAGGATAAAAGCAAAGGCCCACTGTTTGAAGACCACTGATATAGGAGCTACATATTAGAGAAAAAAAAGCATCTTCATTCTAAATCGTGCGAATGTTTGTAACATCTGCACAACAAACATTTCATACATAGACCCCAAAGTGTATGGGCACCTTTAGATTTACCAACAACCATGCAGTGAGAAGTTTGTTGATAAATCTAAGACTGGGCACATACGTATATTACCATCTGATTGTACAATTTCCCTTAGTTTTACCAAAAATGTATATCCAATCAGAAATATCCAAAACAGATTGTACTATTGGTTTGCAAGATGTATGGTGAGTTTAAAGGAGATTGTACAACTGATTGCACTGATTGGTGTGTTAGGCGAGGCAAAACCCAGTCAGCCTTAATAAGTACGTTTTGGGCTGGTGTAAAGTAGAGAAATACTTACCTTATTGCTCACTTCTTCAGGCTTCTTCTCCACTGGTACCAGGATGGATGACTGGTCCTCCTAAACTGCTCCTCTTTGCTGGTTGTGCAGTTGGTCCCTTGCTGACATCATCATGTACAATGCAGGAATAGTCGTTCATCATTCTAGGTAATGAGTGCCCACCTGAATTCCGGAGATGGAGCTAATTATAGAAAAGAGCTGGCTGTTGGGGGAAGCTAGAAACAGGGTAGGTAATCCTCTACTTTACACCCTCCTGCCTAATTGACCAAATGAGCAACATAATATTATACTATAAGGGTAGGGGAAGGTGCATCCAAAAGTTATTTTTAAAGGTTGACCAAAGTTCAGCTTTAAGCCTCCAAAAATGGAGTTTGAAACATCCAGTACAACTGTTATTATAAATAATATCTTCCTACCCAATGGTGACTTTATTCAATAACCTCATTACTAAGGCACATGACAGCCACTCTCTCCATAGTGCATATTATGATAAATAACATGATGTGTAACTGGTTTACGTAGTAGGCAAATAAAGAGGGGCCTGCCCATGTAGCAAATCCACCATCACACTAATCCAATAAACAGTAATGTGAAACAGACCTTCTTTATTTATATGAGTGTATGTACTCATATAGCAGATGTTGTACACACATGTCCGACCACTCTTCCAGAGTCAACCATCAAGCAGCAAAAGTTTGCAGGACGCAGGAAAGATAACATGTAAATAGATCTAAATCCCAACTGAATGAACCCCTATAAGCCCCTAACCGAATGAACCCTTTTAAACTCCTAACTGAAAGGACCCTAAAAAATTCTGAACTAAATAAAACCTTATAAATCCCTAATCGAACGAACCCCTATAAATCCCTAACTGAACAAACCCCTATATACCTCTAACTGAACAAACCCCTTTAACCCTCTAAATGAACGAATCCCTATAAACCTCTAACTAAACAAACCCCTTTGAAACCTCAACTGAACAAATCTCTAACTGAATGGACCCCTAAAACACCCAAATTAACAAACCGTAACTGAATGAACCCGCTATAAACCCCTAACTGAACAAACCCCTTACAAGCCCCAAACTGAACAAACCCCTTAAAATTTTTAACTGTTTGGCTCTTATAAGCTTCTAACTGAATGAACCCCTAGAACCCCTTTTTAAAGAATAAATTTGACATTCGCCAAACATTCACTGCAGGTGAATCTTCAAGGTCCATGTGTTCAGTCAGTGATTGATTCATTACTAGTGAATGTCTGGTGAAAGTCACATGCACTGCTTTGTAATTTGGCTCCTTAAAGAAATTTGTATTATAAACATCTGCCATGGGTTTTTTTCACCTTTTTGTTCTGCTGATTTTCTATTTTCATTTGCTGTCTACATGCATGCCATTTCTTAAAGAGGAGTTCTACCCCCAGCAAAAAATTCAAAGTCAGCAGCTATACATACTGTAGCTGCTGACTTTTAATATTAGGACACTTACCTGTCCTGGAATCCAATAATATCGGCACCCCAGCTGATGTTTCCATCAGCTCTCGGGTGCTGCCACCGCCATTCGTAGTAAGGGAACCCAGCAGTGAAGCCTTGCAGCTTCACAGCCGGTTCCCTACTGCGAATGCCCAAAGAGTTCTGTGCTTTCTGAATGGCCCGGTGGCAGGGGAAGAAGGAGGGGGGCCGAACTTCCGAGTGATAGCGGCGCAATCTCCCAGAAGTGGGGTCAGGTACCTGACAAAAACAGGTAATCGCCCCCCCCTCCCCCCGAAGGTGCCAAATGTGGCACCGGAGGGGGGGGAGTCAGATTTAAGTCACGCTTTAAGTTGGACATACATGGATCAAATGGATTGACAGTTCCTAAAGAACAGGCCCAAATTAGGTCAGTGGGTGGCAGTATCAGCCACCTCCTGCCCAACATGCATTCGATTGAAAGATCAAAGTGGTCGGGTGGAAAATTGTTGGCCAAATACCTCTTCAGGTATTTTGACAGTTGGCGGGACCAGCTGTCAGAATACAATAGCCACGGTGCATTTAATCATCCCTCAGTAGGAGATACAGTGCATCCATCTCCAATAGCCGCAGAGAGATTCGTTTATCTGGAAATCTACCTTAACCCTGCCCTAATACCTGCAGTGGGAGATTAGTTTATTGGGAACTCTGCTTTAATAGCCACAGCTGGAGATTCGGCCATCAGAAAACCTGCCCTAAAGCTGGTGCCAAACATTTTCTGTTCATCCCGTAGGCTTCCTTTTGGCAGGTTTCCTGCTGGTAACAGTGAAACATGGCTGAACTATGGCAGAGGCACTTAAAGTTTCCATCACAAGTGAACATAACAGGGTTTGTTGAATTGTATATGGACTGAGAGGTATTGGTTATGCCAACATCCCTATGGTTTATTAATCACAAAGTAGGCTACAAAGTTTTTTGGGACTTTCTAGGCATTCTCATGTAGCACTACCCCCATAGGGGCTGCAAGTGAAAGGGTTCCCCACTGCTGCATAGCCAGGCACAACGCATCTTTAACGTGCATCCACACACAGGAAACGGTCCTTTAGCTTGTTTTTGTTGTTTTATTAGGGGATAATAACTTGGATGGGGATGAGAATTATGGGAAACCCAACTTGACAATAACAAACAGAACCAGGGACAACTTCCTCCCTATTTACAGCTTCCACTTGATCCTTCTACACAATAACTTGATCCTTTCTACAGCTCTGCTGGGTTCACTCCTTTATGAACTTACAGTCTGTTGTTAGCTTAGCAACAGTAGCATATGTGGCGTGAACTGCATCCTGCAACACCTTCTGCTTCCCTGTAGACACTGGTCCCAGCTCCACTTCTTGCAGACAATGCTTGCTAGCCCACCTGGCTGCTGCTTCACCAGCCCACTTGGCTGCTTCTTCTTCCCAGTCTACCCGACCGACACTCTGCACCAGTCTCCTTGACTGACACACCGGAGATTCTTCCAGGGCAGGCCTGAAGACTTAAAGAGGAGGTCCAGCCCCCCACGAAAAAAAAATTAAAAGTCAGCAGCTAGAAATCCTGCAGCTGTTGATTTTTAATATATAGAACGTGGATGCTTAGCTGTCCAGGCAGACGGCGATGTTGGCAACCCAGCCGATCTTCGGATCGGCTGTCGGGTGCAGCTGCCGCCATTCCTAGTGAGGGAACCTGTGCATTAAAGTCTAGCGCTGAAGTGCCAAATTAAATAACCATAATTAATGTTGTAAATATAAAAAACATGGTGAATTATACATATAACACATGTAGTGAAAAAATTATATGACAAAATAATATAAAGTAAAGTCTCTAGTAATCTCCAAGTGTCAATAGTGAACGGTGATTAATCGCAGCCCACATTGGAGTGGGAAAACCAATAAGGTAGATGAAAGGTGAAAATACCAGTGTGATAGTGCCACCACCAGAATAAATGCAGGCTTACCAGAGAGTTTGAACTCAAAAGAACATACGTTCTATGAGTCAAACGAGCTTATATTGTCAACCGACAATGGAGGAGGAACCTTAGAAGTCATCAGTGATTGGAGTCTGAAGTCTCCAAAGCCTTCATGGAAGTGTCGTCTCCCATTCGCCCCTGTGCTGCGGCTTCTGAGAACCTTTCCAGGGATCACGTGATCCCTGGAAAGGTTCTCGGAAGCCGCGGCACCAGGCCGCCAACGCTCGGAGTGAAGTCTAATTACAGCCAATGGGAGACGACCCTTCCATGAAGGCTTTGGAGACTTCAGACTCCAATCACTGATGACTTCTAAGGTTCCTCCTCCATTTTCGGTTGACAATATAATCTCGTTTGACTCATAGAACGTATGTTCTTTTGAGTTTAAACTCTCTGGTAAGCCTGCATTTATTCTGGTGGTGGCACTATCACACTGGTATTTTCACCTTTCATCTAACTTATTAGTTTTCCACACGGGGATCAGGACCATCCCACTCCAATATGGACTGCGATCACCGCACACTATTGACACTTGGAGATTACTAGAGACTTTGCTTTATATTATTTTGTATTATAATTTTTTCACTACATGTGTTATATGTATAATTCACCATGTTTTTTATATTTACAACATTAATTATGATTATTTAATTTGGCACTTCAGCGCTACACTTTGATGCACTTGTTGATTTGAGCAAATTCTCTGTTTGTTGTGTTAGCTGCTAATTATTGGTTGGGCAGCGCAGAGTAATTTTTTGATTTATTGCTAGTAAGGGAACCCGGCAGTGAAGCCTTTCGGCTTCACAGCTGGTTCCCTACTGCGCATGCGCTCTGTGCTCTGCGCTTTCTATTTGGTCTGGCGGCGGAGAAAGGAGGAGGGGGCCGAACTTCCGGAAGAGCGGGCCGCTGTCAAACACTAGCGATTTCGAGGTTGGGGGGGAGAGTAAGAGGATACTATATATGCTAGGGGACACTTTGGATATAAATTCTGACCCCTCCCCCAGCACGTCCTTTCTCCTCCCAAAGTTCCCCCTAGCGCATATAGTATCCTCTTACCAACCCTCCCCCACCCCCAGATCAAGTAGATGCTGGTTGTTACACAGATGCTGGGCAATTGCCCCAAGCAGCGGCGTAGCTACAGGGGTCGCACTTGTGACCCGGCCCCATGCTCCAGAGGGCGCGTGAGGCCCCCCAATACAGCTGAATAGTAGGGGCGGCATATAGCAGAATCCATCCCCACATCCTGCAGCCGCTGAATGACTGCTTCTCCCCCTTTCCTTTCCACAGGCATTCAGCGGTTACAGGAGGCGGGGATCGATTCCTCTATATGTTACCGCCCTGTCGCCCCTTCTATACATCTTCCCTCTGCTGCCCCAAAGTCCCTCTCTTCCAGCATCACACTGAGCTGCTTGGGAACACACCTTGACGTCATGCCAAAGCAACCCTCTGCTCCCAAGTTCCTGGTGAGACATCCCTGAGCTGCCAGGATCCAGGTCACCGAGCAGGTGAGAGCTGTGAAGGGGGGATAAGCCACCCTAGTGCTCTGTCACTGTGGGGGGGGGGGGGCCCAGTGGGGTTGCTTGCTGCAGGACTTTGCGCTGAGAGCGTCTCTCTCATACAGATCAGAGTCTGCACTGACAGTCCCCCCCTCCTTGCACAGACCGGAGAGGAGAGAGCCAATCTGCTCCTTCTCCTCCCGCCCCTTTCCACCTGTGTGCACTGCAGGAACTGTGAAGCTAAGCAGCTGAGTTTAATCATTCATCTGCTTAGCTTAACACTTTCAACAGTGCACACAGGTGGAGAGGAGCCGGAGGAGAAGGAGCAGATCGGATCTCTCCTGTTCCGTCCAAGTGAGGGGGGGACTGTCAGTGCAGGCTCTGTGCTGTATGAGAGAGATGCTCTCAGCTCAGAGTCCTGCTTTAGGGCACTGATGGGCACAGATAGGGGGCATTGATGAGCACTGAACAGTGGCATTGATGAGCACTGATAGGGGTCATTGATGAGCACTGATGGGCACTGATAGACGGCATTAATGAGCACTGATAGGTGGCACTGATGAGCATTGATAGGCGGCACTGATGGGCACTGGTAGATGGCATTAATGGGCACTGATAGGCAGCACTGATGAGAACTGATAGGCAGCACTGATGAGCACTGATAGGCAGCACTGATGTGGCTGCACTGATAATCAGGGCACTGATTATCAGTGTAAACAATGTACTGACAGTCTTGCTGGCTAACTGCTCTCCTTTTGTCAAACAGACACATCAACTGATCATATGCTGAAGAGCCACTGTGGTTGGCCCTTTACTGTGTTCTGTGATCAGCTGTGTCACAGAGCGTACTGGGTGTGTGCCCCAGGCAGCACGCAGGAGGCTTCTGGGAGGTTGTACAATGGACGCCTTACCAGAACTGGAAGCACAGGGCGTGGATGGAGGGGGGTGGGGTAGGGGGCCCTTCATGGTGTTTTGTGCCGAGGTCCTAAAGGATCTAGTTATGCCTCTGGCCCCAGGAGCTCACACTAGTGCCCCTCTGCCAGGCAAGTTAAGGGAGCCTGGTGGCGGAACTTTTTTCAGCACTGGGCTTCAGGACTCAGGGCTGGTTCACCCTATGAGTCACACAGGAACACACTGTGCAATTCACATGCATTCCAGGTGCAGTGCAATTTCAGCCCTCATTTGAATGGGCTGAAATTGTGCTGGACTGCTATACCATACAATCCAATGCAGGTAAACGCATTGCATTTGCAACGTGCGTTTGTGGTGTCATTGAGTTAACATTACAATTTCTAGATGGACCCTCTGCACACTGCTGTACATCCTTTCCAGCAAACTATGCAATGACGAACAGGGATATTTAGTTCACGTATACTGCAATACATGTTTGAACTGTCTCTGCTGTAACGCAGGTCAGTGACCAGACCTGAACCTTTTAGCTCTCCCTCACCTGGGATCTTTATGCCCCAGTTTGGCATGGTGTCCACCTTAGCATTTGCAGTGGCAAGGCAGAGTAGGACTGGCCATAGAGGGATTACTTTGACGCAGTTGGCCAGCTTAAAAATGTTTTGCAATATATGTCAACTAAATATCCCTGTTTGTCATTGCACAGTTTGCTTGGAAGGGTGTATAGCAGTATGCAGAGGGTCCATCCAGAATTTGTAGTGTTAATATGCGGACACACGTTTAGCACCTGATAGTTTAAACACATGTACAAGCTATTGGGATTTGAGCACAGGTATATCTTTTCTCTGTTATGTTAACATTGACACCCACTGCAGATCGAAACTGCAGTGCGTTTTGAATGCAGTGCAACAAACGCACACAGAAAGCGGGTTTGGTTGGTGTGAACTGGCCCTTAGTCCGGATTTGCGGGATTTTGTTCTTCTCTCAGGGATGTCCCACAGTTGGGAAGTATTGTTGATTAATTTGTATAAGAAAGGAGATGGTTTGTGTTTGGGAATGAGGTTTTGTACTGAGAAGGGGGATTTGGGTGGGAAGAGTTATGACAGAACTGGGCAGTGGACTTGGCATGGGGGATTTGAGGGTATTAGCTGGAATAGCGGATTTAGGGGTATTTGAAGAGGGGGAGGTTTTGTGCTGGGATGGAGGATGTGGATTTTTCCAGAACTGGGAGGAAGATCTGTGCTAGAAGAGGAATTAGGGGGGGGGGGGTGATTATGCTAGAAAGGGGGGGGGGAATTTTTTGCTGGGAGAAGAAAATAAATTTGGGGGGGGGGGGGTTGTTCTGCTAGGGAGGGGGGAGGATTTGTGCTGGAGGGATTTGGAAAGGGGGGATTGGGTGGAGGAAGATTTGTACTGGAATGGGGGTGTGCTAGAATGGAGGATATGGGGGGTGCCAGTTCAGCACAGCTCAAATTTTCAATGCTGTGTGACATCCTTTACGCTGCACCCCATACATTATGAGTGTAACGTTACAAAGGTACCAGCGAGGCTGTAGAGTGGGGGGTTTCCTTGTGGAGGAGGGGGGGGGCCAAAATGCACCTTTGCCTATGTAGACAAAAATGCTTGCACCGGCCCTGGTCACACACACCGCATGAACTTTGGTCTTAAATGCCGGGCGGCGCTGTAACAAAGTCCCGCCTCCTAGACCAGCTCCTGTGAGATAGACGGAACACTGATCCAATGCAGTGAAATGGAATCAGTGTGACGTGTATCATAGGGGCTGCGAGCTGGTCTAGGAGGCGCGACTTTTTTACAGTGGCTGCCTGGGATATTCAAATCCAAGCTCCGTGACAGCAGGAGATCGTCACCGCTCTGTGTGATCCAGGGGCACTGGTAGGCACTGGTAGGTTGCATTTGGTGAGCACTGATAAGGCTGCATTTGGTGGGTACTAATAAGCTGCATTTGGTGGGCACTAGTAGGCTGCTATTGGTGGGCACTGGTAGGCTGCAATTGGTGGGCACTGCACTGGTAGGCTGCATTTGGTGGGCGCTGGTAGGCTGCATTTGGTGGGCACCAATAAGCTGCATTTGGTGGGCACTGGTAGGCTGAAATTGGTGGGCACTGGTAGGCTGCATTTAATGGGCACTGATGAGGCTGCATTTGATGGGCACTGATAAGGTTGCATTTGGTGGGCACTGGTAGGCTGCAATTGGTGGGCACTGGTAGGCTGCAATTGGTGGGCACTGGCAGGCTGCATTTGATGGGCACTGATAAGCTTCATTTGGTGGGCACTGGTTGGCTGCATTTGATGAGCACTGATGAGGCTGCATTTGAGGCATTGATCTCTTGTATCATTTCCGCAGTCTCTGACCATCTCTTGTATCATGTCCGCAGTGTCGTCTCTGACCATCTCCTGTATCATGTCTGCAGTCTCTGACCATCTCCTGTACTATGTCTGCAGTCTCTGACCATCTCCTGTACTATGTCTGCAGTATGTCTGGGAGCTCTTTCTAACAGATTCTCTAACAGAAGTCCCATTAGAGGGACCCCTCTCCAGGTCCCATTACTGTACTCTTTCCCTGTATTATGTTTATTGTTAAGAGATCATTGGAGGATCCCAGGGTAATGAAGACTCCTTTGGGGAGCATCTCTGTGATTGAGCCGTTGCCATAGAAACATGTGTAAAAGGGGAGGGGTTAGTAAGATGACCACGCTCATGTGGGGACACCAGAAATATTTCTTGACCCAGGCGTCTGTGACCCTAGGATCGGCCCTGGTCATGTTGGAAAAGTGCACGATGACCAAGGGAAACGGAGTGATGGTAGCATCTTCTCTTTCAATATAGAGCAGTACATCTGTTAATTCATGATACCATCAATGAAATGCAGCTCCCTGACACCAGCAGCACTCATGCAGCCCCACAGAAGGACACTGCCACCACCATCTTTCACTCTATTCACCATGCATTTTTCTTTGTACTCCTCACCTTTGCGATGCCATACAGTTTTGAAGCCATCAGTTCCAAAAACATTTCTCTTCGTCTAATCACTACAGAGTACAGAGTCCCAGTAGTCTTCTTTTTCAGCATGGGCCCTGGCAAATTCTAGGCAACTTTTTTGTGCATGGTCTTTAGGTGAGGCTTCCTTCATGGACGACACCCATGCATGCCATTCCTCTGCAGTGTACGCCGTATTGTGTCCCTGGAAACAATTAACCCAGTTGGGCTTTTTACTTCTTTAGCTAACTGCAGTGAACCTGCATGTTGATTTTCTTCAACCCTTCTCATCCCTTCTCATCAGAAAACACTCCTGTTGAGGTGTTAACTTCCGTGGACAGCCTGGACATCTCTGTGAGATGGTTGAAGTTTCATCTTTGTATCACTTTTGCTACAGTATTCTGACTGATAAGTAAAACTTTGCTGATCTTCTTGTAGCCTTCACCTTTCTTGTGTAAAGAACTTATTTTCTTTCTCAGGCTTTGTGACATTTCTCTTCCATGTGGTGCCATTGCTGACAGTATGAAATGGGAAGGGGTTTTATTTGTTAAAGAGGAACTGCAGTCTGCTCACATAATTTGTAATAAAAGTATCTTTGCCTTTCTAAAGCTTCTCTCCAACCACTTTGCGTATTATTTCATATATATTGTGATTCTGTATTCGCCAACTATGCTGCAGAAATCTCCCTCCACTAAGTCTGGCTCCATCCATTTTAACTGTGGGCAGCTGAAGCTGCTACCTGTTCACTTCCTGGATTTACACAGACACACAGAGTCATACCTCCAGCTCTACAGCTCTCATTGGCCCTCTAATGACTCTTCCGCCCTCCCTTCCTGGCAAACTCTCACAAGAGTGAGAGAGAGAGCTGTGCATGATGTCATAAGCCTAAGCTAAAGACCAGACAAGAAATAGGAAGTGGGCTGTATAAGGTATTTACTGGCAGAGAAAAAAAGTTTTACTATCCAAAGTTAAAACAACAAGGGCAGAAGATTTAATAGATTGAAAGTTGAAAAAATTACTGAAGGTCCGCTTTAGGTAATGCTCTTCTATAATCAACTGTCTACTCTACTGGACACCTGTTTAATGAATAATTAGACTCACCTGTAGTTGAATTCTTGTTAATTAGGATTTTGTGGTCTACAATTTAGCTTTGCTCCTAAGGCTGGCCATACATTATCCAATTTTCTTGTACAATTTTACCTTTTTTTTTTTAGATTTGCCAAAACCATATAATATGAGGTCAAACCTAAACAGGTTCAATGTTTATGCAATCAGGCAGGCCCTTGTACTACATAGTTGAAGGTAAATCTAAAGGAAATCGAACAAGAAAATTGTATAATGTTTGGCCAAAGTAAGACTTTCATTGGGGGTGTATGAATTTTTGCAACATGGTCTTGAATGAATTTGTTAGGAAAATTTTTTGTGTGTGCAAATTAACAAATCTTGGTTGCAATCGATGGGCCACATTTGTGGGAGCATTTTGTATTTGTAATATTTTGTAGTATAGTGTCCCATAGAAAATGTTGATTCTGAAAGTGAAGTTAAGGTTTTCTGACAAATCTGTTGGGGTGTACTCATTTATGCTGAGCACTGTGTGTGTATATATATATATATATATATATATATATATATATATATATATATATAAAATGCAAATTACAAAAATAGCAAATGACAATTTCAACATGCTAATGGCAACTCTTTAACCGCTTGCCGCCCGCCGGCTGTCATATGACGGCGAGGCGGCGCGGCTCTCGTTCTTGGAGGGCGTCATATGACGCCCTTGCCTTCCCTTCCCACCAGGGGGCGCGCGCGCGCACAGGCCGACGGCAATCACGTGCACCCGCCGTGTCACTGGGCACCCGATGCGCGTGCCCGGCGGCCGCGATGTCCACCGGGCACACGCGACTGCCCGGTAACACGGCAGGACGTGGATCTGTGTGTGTAAACACACAGATCCACGTCCTGTCAGAGAGGAGAGGAGACCGATCTGTGTTCCCAGTACAGAGCAACACCGATCGGTCTTCTCCCCTTGTGAGTCCCCTCCCCCTACAGTTACAAACATGCTCTAGGAACACAGTTAACCCCTCGATCACCCCCTAGTGTTAACCCCTTCCCTGCCAGTCACATTTATACAGTAATCAGTGCATTTTTATAGCACGGATCGCTGTATAAATGTGAATGGTCCCAAAAATGTGTCAAAAGTGTCCGATGTGTCCGCCGCAATATCGCAGTCACAATAAAAATTGCAGATCGCCGCCATGACTAGTAAAAAAAATAAAAATGCTATAAATGTATTCCCTATTTTGAAGACGCTATAACTTTTGTGCAAACCAATCAATATACGCTTATTGCGATTTTTTTTTACCATAAATATGTAGAAGAATACATATCGGCCTAAACTGAAGAAAAAAATTGTTTAAAAAAAAAAATAAAAAATGGATATTTATTATAACAAAAAGTAAAAAATATTGTGTTTTTTTCAAACTTGTCCCTCTTCTTTTGTTTATAGCGCAAAAAAAAAAAAAACGCAGATGTGATCAAATACCACCAAAAGAAAGCTCTATTTGTGGGGGAAAAAAATAATAAAAATTTCATTTGGGTACAGCGTTGTATGACCGCGCAATTGTCATTCAGATTGTGACAGCGCTGAAAGCTGAAAAATGGCCTGGGCAGGAGGGGGGTTAAAATGCCCTGTATTGAGGTGGTTAAAGTGCATCAGTCAGTATGCTCCTTCATTTACAGCTTACGATATTTTTAGAATAGAAATGTGGACCTTTTTCTACCACAAGAGGTCGCCACCACCTACTAATACATAACATTAAAAGCTTCTATATTTTCTTTTTTTCCCCACAAGGTGTCGCTCTATAAAATAAAAAAAAGAAAAGGGAAAAAAAAGCAGGGTGCATTGGCTGAATCGGTGTTGATCTGTCTTTGCCTTTCAACATTATGACAGATTCATGACCTACTAGAGCAGACAGTAATTATAGACGCTGGTATAGAGAGGAGTGTACTGCAGGCACGTGAACAGCTCTGGCCGTAAGGATCCACAGTGCCCTAATGCTCTAAATTATACTTATCAGCGACATGGTATTATTATATGTGTTGTAAGGGGGGTAGGCACAACTAGTATTGGCAGCAGTAAACCATGCGTGGGACAGGGACACCCAGGAACAGGCCAGGCAGGTTTGTCCTGCACTGTTATTCCGCAGGGCAGCAAAAAAACTGTTTCAGTGTACAGCCAGTTTGTAAGAAAAAAACAAAAAAAAACATCTGCTTGTCTAAACTCAGGATAGTTCCTGCCTAACCTGGTGCCCCCTAACTGGTCTCGCCACACAAACAGGCAGCACTTGTACATATTTAGTATTCTGTCATCACTCAGCTATTTCCTCCAGCAGCAGCCTCAGCAGTGAAAGCGAGAGACCTGAGGATCAGACAGCTCATATACTGCATATACAAATATATATATATACACACACACACGTACATATACATAAATAGGGCTGTGCACTAATAATGAGGTCTGGCTACAATGTAAGATATTGAAAATCTGAATCACCCCTAAGAAAAGGACACAAGGAGATGAAGAGTGGCACTACCCCCCTAATGTGGGCTTGAGGCGAGTGCTAACAACCCCTCTAATGAAGTGGAGTAAACCCTAGATCACAGTGTAAGAAGTGATACAAAATATACAAACAAAACATATAGTCAAAAATGATAAGGAATGGTGCTAGAAGGACACGTGAGGTGAGTAGTGATGACCACACAAATGAGCACCAGCTACTGGTGCAATACACATGGATACAAACTATTGCATATCAAACATAATCTAGCATGACACTAGAAGCAGGTGAAAGGAGTAGTGTGTGAATGACTACAATGACTCCTAATGACACCCCGTGATAAGTGAATAAAACCCGGTATCGTAATACCAGAAAAAACACACCCAAAAAATTTATAAAATATTAAATAAATGAACTGTGAAAAAGATATTGAAAAAAAAACTAAAAATATAAAACTATATGTGAAATAAAAATGGAAAAATTGAGAAAACTTAAAATGTGATGGTAATGGTAATGTGGAGAAAAGTTCCAAAAGTGCAGGTGTCTCCAATCCACAAAATGCTGTTGACCCGTGTCCACCACACCTCGGTGACGTGATTCCACTCCCTTGTGAATTGCAAACTCACCAGCTGATAAGGCCTCCCACACTCCTGTTTGGCCGGCAGAAAACCTCAACCCACTCACATGGGGGTTATCATGCGACCAATGGTATCCACTGCTAGGTGCACCGAACAATTTCCTTGAGATAGTGATGCCACATAAAATAGGAAAAAATGCTCCAATGGCGTGATATCGTTTAAAACATTTAATCAAAACTAAAATCAACACATATGCACTAACATGGTAGATAAAATCAACTAGGCAATTCACTTCACAGCAATGAAACTGTATCACAGCAGAACACAGCAAAGCATGCAGCAACAATAGCACAGGACGGCCACGGCGGACCCAGGGAGTGTGAATGCCTGCGATCATCACACCAGTTCGCAGCCCACGTTCCTCAGCTGATCCCTGCTCCGTCACCCGCCGTCACTCCTTCCTCTAACAGACGTCTAGGATTGCCGTGTAGCCACGCCCCGACATGTTTCGTCACAAGGACTTAATCATGGGGTTGGCTAACCGGCCAGGCAAACATGGCTTTATGCAAATTTAGATGTACAATGGGCGGGCGTCAATCACTTGGCGTCTACACACTTCCTGTGTCCCCGTGTCCATGATACATCAGCAAGACTCCTCAAAGATCAAATATATGGGCAAAAGACATTATTTAAAAGCCTAAAAACGAACCAGATCTAAGGTGGCTCATCAATATTAATGTATAGCATATACCAGATATAAATCTACATCCCCAATACATAAATACAGAAATTAATAGTGATATTCAAACGGAAATGGTGAAATAAATAGAACAAATATGCGTGAATTATGACATATAGGTGATATGATTACCCATATGAAGAAATGAACACTATACACACTGGAGTCTTTGTAACATGTCTCCAAGTGTAATTATGATCCTAAATCTAAATACATAGGTCAAAGAAAAACCAAAAAATCATGTGAATTGTGAGAACCCACACAATAACACATATGAAAAAATGGAAATAATTATAACACATCTAAATTAAAATAAACATAAAAATGTAAATAAAAATAAAAATAAATGTAATTAATCCACTGCCCCAAAACACAAGGCATAAGCTCAGTGATTAGACAGTGTGAAATCCCCCAAAAGTAGATTGTGTGATGTAATATAACTAAGAATTGCTGATGAAACAGTTCAAATCCAGCTCAATGTTCATTCCTCTAGGGAATAAACTCTTGAGTAGGTAGATCCATCGGGTTTCTCTCTGAGAGAGATCCCTGACCCTATTGGAACCCCTCCAAGATTGATGAACCACATCTATGCTGCAAAATTGTAGCAAACTTGGGTCCTGATTATGTTTCTCCTTGAAATAGAGAGAAACACTATGATATCGGAAACCTTTTTTAATATTTGCTAGATGCTCAGCAATTCGCACCCTCAGTAGTCTCTTGATGCGTCCCACATAGAACAAACCACACGGGCACCACAAGAGGTACACTACAAAGGTAGGAGTTGCACGTGATGAATTCACTGATCTTAGACGTTTCTTCATCCATATTGGTAATTTGAGTCGTCCCCTATTAGTCACCTGCACCGTTCTACAACAGATGCACTTTCTACATGCAAAAAACCCCTGTAGGTCAATTCTAATCGTTTGCTGGTTAGGTTGATTCAGAATTTTCTTAACCACCCTATGACCAAAGTTTGGTGCCCGTCTATAGATGAATTTGGGGTGATTAGGCAAAATCTCCCCCAAATGTCTATCTCTGCACAGAATGTGCCAGTGTTTTTTGAAAATCATTTCAACATCTCTATACTGGTGATGAAAATTTGAAATGAATCCCAACTGATGCTGGTTTGTTGGTGCCCCAGTTTCCTTATCCTTCAAACACTGTTCCCTAGTGATGTTTGCTACTTCCTGGATGACGTTATCTATAATGTTATTCTCATAGCCTTTTTGGAGGAATCTCTCCTTCAATATGTTAGCTTGAGAGGTGTAGGTATTCAGATCCGAACAGTTACGTCAGACCCTTAACATTTCTCCTTTTGGTATGTTCTTTATCCAGGCGGGATGGTGTCCACTCCTGATGGTCAGATAACTATTTTGGTCTGTGGTCTTGAAAAAACTTTTGTGCTCAAGATATTATTGGTTTTGATGATAATTACATCAAGAAAATTAACTGAGGTGTCACTAATGACATGAGCTAGTGGGGGGCGTGACCGGATGCAGGTGTGAGCAGTGAGTGAGTGCTCTCTCCCGGCCCTGATGCTGCACTAGTGTTTCTGCCTGAATGGGATTGTCTGTGTGAGAACCCAGCGAGCTCCAGAGTCCTGACTATTGATGCATTGAGGCTTTCCTTGCTGGAATATTGAGGGACGGCAGGCTGACTGACTGGGGAGACAAGCGCCTAGAGAGAAGGATACAAGAAGGCTGAAGGAGACTAGTCGCTTTATCTCCCTGTTGTACGGCTGAGTTAAGCGGAGCTCGGGACCTGTGCTGGTGGCGTCGCTGGGTTGCTTAGCAACGCCACGCCGCAGCTGCGGGAGGCTTGTTATGCTGACTAGAAGTAAGTGAGGAGGCCGAGAAGATCAGCTGAGCGGTGCAGAGAGCCAGGAACGAACGCCGACGCCGTTCCCGTGGCTGTGACTGGCTGTGTTTAGCTGACTGGGGATATACTACTGACACTGTGGAAGGCTGGGACAAAAACCCTGTTGAAGTACTGCTGAGGCCCTATAGACCCCCCAAACGCCGATGGAAGAGAGGTAAAGACTTTGAACATATAACCATATATAACAGAGACTGTATAGTAGAGTGGGGAGCTTGGGATTTGTCCTTTGCTATACAAATACCGGTCTGCTAAAGTGAGGAAGGACTGTCTGCTGAATCTGTTAATCTGGTGGGTTACAGGCTGCTAAACTATTTTAGCTGGCTATGACCAAGAGGAAGGGGGAAGAACAGCTACAGCAGCCCCTAGAAAACATGCCTGTTCAAACCACCCGGGCAGCCAAAGAAAAGGAAAAGGGGTCTCAAAACGCATCTGCATTATCAGCTGCTGCGAAGCTGGAAAAATTTGCACACAGTGCTACGCTATCTCCAGCCAAAAATAATCAACTGACCGCGGGAAAATCTTCAGCGGGGGGCCTAGGGGATAGAAGGAGTCTGGGGAAAGGGCCGGATAGCCAGTCAGCCAGCACAAGAGCAACAAACAAAAAAAGTCCGGAGAGGGAGCAGCCCGGAAGAGCAGGGGATAGTAGCCCCACTGTAGATGTAGTTTGTGACCAAGAACCCACCTTAAAAGAGGTATTATGTGCCATAAATGCATGCAGAAGCTCGATAGGCGGGATGTGGGAAGAGCTGAAAGCTTTGAGCGAGGAGTTCGGCAGCATTAAACAAGAACTCCAGAAAACAGTCGAGAGAGTTAAAACGGTGGAAGAAAGGGTTAGCCAAGTAGAAGACATCGTAACCCCAATGCGACTTGAGTTCAAAAAAATGCAAGCACAGTTAGACGCTAACAGCCTTAAAATGGATGAATGGGAGAATAGGTCCCGAAGACAAAACGTAAGAGTGATGGGTCTTCCTGAGAAAAGTGAGGGGTCCTGCCCTGAAGAATTTATGGAAAAGTGGCTTAAAGAGGTGTTCGGGGCTGAGGCGTTCTCACAGTTTTTCTCTATTGAGCGTGCCCACAGAGTGCCGTCTAGACCAGCATACTCAGGAGACCGCCCGAGACCAATGATTTTAAGATTTTTTTGTTATAAAGATAAGCTAAATTTGATGCAAAGGTCTAGAGAGAAAGGAGATATTTTTTTCAATGGTGCTAGAATAGCGATATATCCAGATTATTCCCCAGACTTACAAAGAAGAAGAGCAGGCTTCCTGGATATTAAGCGCACATTACGGAACCATAACATCTCATATGCGTTATTGTATCCAGCACGGCTGCGCATAGAGGCTCTAGGAACTATCCGTTTTTTTGAATCTGTCAAAGGTGCTACGGACTGGTTTGAAGAGAACAAAAGGAACTTATAAAGCTGAAGTCGCATACAGATGACTGATGGTGTTTTGTCTTTTTTTTTTTTTTTTTTTTTTTTTGCCGCAGGGCCGGGAGAGGTTGGGTGGATTATGTGTGGGATGAGAGTATGGTTTAGATTGATGATAGGTGTTATTGCAATCTTTGGGTCAGTGGATCCATTGGGGGGGGGAGGGGGGAGGAGGGGGGAGGATGGTGGGATGAGGGGAATAGAGTGGTCACAAGGAAGGCTCCCAGGGCACGCCGAGTAAGGCAAGGGAGGGGGCAAAAGGGATTATTTAAAGTAGGGGTTAACACAGTTGTATTAAATAGATTTGTAATACATAGCACGTGGATAAAAATATTGGTTTATAACTATTTGAATTTTTTGAGATTGAACACAATGAGAAATTTATGTCGGTATGGAAGGGGGGGGGGGTACGGGGGTAATATTCCTCTGGACCCACCTGGTCCCCTTCCCATAATAACAGCACTGAGTGTGGCAAGAAGGGGTATTATTGATTTGAAACAGAAGGTTAATAGGCTAGGGGGAAAAAGGGCACATGTGGTGAACTGGTATGACCAGTCTAGATGTTGGAGACTTCTTCCTTGTAATTCTTTTCAAAAAAGCGCCAGGTTAAAACAGCATAACTGTATGCCTTTGAAGTATCGATCTATCAGCAGAAGGATGGACCTATCCCAGTACCTGCATAACTGGCATAGCTCTTTATTGAAGTACAATTTGAATGAAACCTAGATCATTTGGAATTAGTTCTTGGAACATTAGAGGTATGAGTGACCCTATGAAAAAAGCCACTGTGTTCCAGGAGCTAGAATCATGTGCTACTGAGGTGATATGCCTGCAGGAGACCCACCTGACTGACGAGACTAAGTTATTAATTAGAAATAAAAAATTTCAATTACAATATCACTCTGTGTACTCCTCTTATTCAAGGGGAGTGAGTATTTTGATTAGGAAGGGTCTGGTGTTCTCCTGCAGGGATGTCAGTATTGATAAATTAGGATGTTTTATTTTTTTGTATTGTTTGATTGAGGGAAGGCCTTTTGTTATAGTAAATGTGTACATCCCCCCACCTTTTAAAATGGAGGTTCTGCTTTTGTTATTGGGGTTCCTGGAGGATAAGAGAGAGGTCCCAGTGGTGATAGTTGGGGATTTCAACACAGTTCTTGATAGTAGGATCGACAGATTTCCGCCAGGGGTTAGTCGAAATAGAGGATCAGAGGGAAGGCTGGCACAGTTCCTTGAGGAGGTGGGGTGGTGTGATATTTGGAGGGCTCGTAATCCCACCAGTCAGCAATATTCTTGCTTCTCAGGATCCTACCAAACGCTTTCCCGTATTGATATGGCCATAGGTAATAATGAAATCCAACCCCTAATTCAAACGATCGAATACCGCCCAAGGGGAGTGTCCGATCATTCGCCACTGATATTGACAATAACCATGCGGGATAACGGGGGCCCGAGAATGTGGTCACTAAATCCAACATGGTTGGGACTGATAGGGAACAGGGACGAAATTAATGCAAGGCTGAAAGAATTTATTGACTTCAATACAGGTACTGCATCGGGGGGTGTGATGTGGGACTCTCTGAAAGCGTTTCTCAGAGGGCTGTTGATTCAACAGATTTCCAAGTTAAAGAAGCAAACAAGGGCAAGGGAAGAGAGTATTAGGGAAGAGGTTCGGGAATCAGAAAGAAAGTATGTACTAGATCCAACTATGGAAAATCGAAACCAATGGGTACTGAAGCAGCAAGAATATAAAAATGAAGAATTTAAAAGAGCAGAGAATAGGAAGATTTTCCAGAGGCAAAGGAGTTTTGACGAGGGGGAAAGAGTTGGTCGGACGCTGGCTATGTTGGCCAAAACCAACTCTCCCTCTTCAACAATTCCTATGATCAAAACAAAGAAAGGGGACATCTCATCAGACCCGGGGATAATTTCTGATACATTTGTAGAGTTCTATAGGGATCTATATAAGAAACGCCACTCTCCTGTACAAGAAGAGATGGAGGAATTCTTGGGAGGAACTGTGTTGCCGGTGCTCTCGGACACAGACATGAATAGTCTGGAAGCCCCAATAACACTGGAAGAAATAGAGCAAGCAATAAAGAATATGCAGAGCCAAAAGTCCCCGGGCCCTGATGGATTACCAGTTGAGGTGTATAAACAATTTGGGGAGGTTTTGTCCCCAGAACTTCTGAAGGTATTTAACTGGTCAGCTGAAGCCGAGACTTTACCATTATCAATGTATGAGGCTATTATAGTACTGATCCAGAAGGAGGGGAAAAACCGGCTGGATACGTCATCATATAGACCAATCTCGTTGTTGGGCACGGATGCCAAGATCCTGGCAAAGGTCTTGGCCACCAGGCTCAATAAATGTATACCTGGTCTGGTACACCCGGACCAGTCTGGGTTTATTCAGAATAGGTCTACTAGTAAAAATATAAGAAGAACCTTTCTGAACGTCCAGACGCCGGTAAAAATCGCAGGCTCCAGAGTTGTCTTGTCCCTGGATATCGCCAGGGCATTCGACTCTCTGGAGTGGGATTATTTATGGTGGGCGCTGGGAAAATTTGGGTTTGGTCCCCGGTTTATAAAGTGGCTTAAGATAATATATCATCACCCCAATGCCAGATTAAAAATAAATAATTCATACTCAGAGCGGATTTCCCTTGAGAGGGGGACTAGACAGGGGTGTCCTTTGTCGCCTCTGTTGTTCGCCCTGGCAATGGAACCGTTCGCAGAGGTAATAAGAAAGTCCCCAGGCCTACAGGGTTATAAAAGAGATGACGGTGAGGAAAGAATTGCACTCTATGCCGATGATGTGCTACTGTTCTTGGGGGATATGGGGCCGTCATTAGTTAGGGCGATGCAGTTGGTGGAGGGGTTTGGAACGATCTCAGGACTATCAGTCAACTGGGAGAAATCCACAATTCTCCCGCTTGACTCGACTACGGGTTCCTTTCCGCAGAAAATACCTCATCTTAGAGTGGTGGAGAACTTTAAATATCTGGGTATAGTAATAACTAATACCCCAACGCAGTATATTAGAGACAACTTAGTGCCGTTGCTAGAAAAGTTTAAAAGGAAAAAGGAGATCTGGTGTCGACTCCCTCTATCTATGGCAGGGCGCGTAAATTTGATCAAGATGATCTGGATGCCACAATTAATGTATATATTACACAATTCACCAGTTTGGATTGGGAGGGAATGGTTTATAAAAATAAACTCCCTCTTTCGTGAGTTGATCTGGAAGAAGGGCCAGGCCAGGATTAGTCTCCAGACGCTGCAGCGCCCTAATAGGGAGGGGGGACTGGCGGTGCCCCACCCATATAGATATTTTCTGGCGGCCCAGATGCAACATCTGGGGGGAAGTGAGTGTGGGGGAGAGTTGAACACATGTGCGAAAATCATGCTGTCAGGGAATCCGCATAACTCCCTGTCGGGGGCACTGGAAGCCGGGACACTGGGAAATGTACTCCCAACACACAAGCTGGTTACAAAAGTATGGCGGTCAGTGAAGATAGAAATGGGCTATGGGGGGCCCACGGAATTCTCACCTATTTGGCAGAATAGGCAGTTACAAGAACTGAACTCTATAGGAGTAAATAGGATCTGGGAAAGGGCGGGCATAAATAGACTGAAGCAAATATTTGATGGCAACTCATTAAAATCTTTTACAGACCTAAGGCAGGAGTTCGGAATTCCCAAAGAAACATTTTTTTTTTACCTCCAGGTTAGACACGCGCTAGAGAAGCAATTCAGGACTGCGGTACTGGAATGGTGTAGTGCACCTATGCTTAGTAGGGTGGTGAGGGCACCCGGCCTTAAAGGGCTGATATCAGGGACATACGCCCAGTTAACGGAAAGGGCAACTAGTTTGACCCCACTCTTGCGGGCAAGGGAGGGGTGGGAGGCCGATGTGGGGGAATTGAGTAATGACCAGTGGGAGAAAGTACTAGAGCTCGGCCCACTGGTATCTCTCTCCCCGTCGCAACGGGCATCGCACCTTCTATTGACACACAGAGCCTATTATACCCCCAAGAAACTGTATAGATTTGGAAAAAGACCAGATGACAAGTGCCCTAGATGCCTGGAGACAGGCGACCTTGTACACATGATGTGGAGGTGTCCGAAATTAGTAAGGTATTGGACTGAGATCCTAAGTATTATAGAAGCTAGGCTTGGGAAAAGAGTGGAATACGAGGCCAAGGCGTGTGTACTGGGGCTATTTAGTAAGAACATGGGGGAGGATCACATAGGTATAGCAATAGTGAGGGGGCTATACCAGGCGAGGAAGTTGATTGCGAAAGCATGGTTATCAGCAACGCCCCCTACTTCGGAAGAATGGGTTAACACAATGAACGCGCTGGTCAGAACAGAGAGGATTATATACGGTAGAAGGGGGAATTATAAGAAATTTTCAAAGATCTGGGGTTTGTGGTGCCAGGGTAGAATTATATAATACTCTAGTGCTGGTAGGAATATTAATATCTATGAATAGAGATCCAAGGGAAACGGTATTTAGGAGTATGTATATGGTCGGTAATAAGGAGTGTTAAAGTTAAGAGATTTTTATATTCTTGGAAAGCAACTGTGGGGGTGGGGGGAGGGATTGGTTAAAAGAGGGTAGAGTAAGGGGTTGATATTTTCACTCGTTTTCTTATTTAACTCGATTTGGGACAATATATGTATCAATGAATTGTCCTTGATTGTCTGATTTTATAATGAAAATTGTATAACTTGAAAATTAATAAAAATGACTTGAATGAAAAAAAAAAAAAAAAATGACATGAGCTAGTCGATTATTGTTGGAGTTGTTGTTGAGTCGTGACACAAAATCTATCGCAGATTCCCTCGACCCCTCCCAAATGAACAGGAGGTCATCTATGAATCTACGGTAAAACAGCAGCTGGGGTGGTGTGCTGTTAAATACTTGTCTATCCTCCCATTCTGCTAAGAACAGGTTAGCCAGGCTGGGAGAATACTTAGCTCCCATCGCCACGCCAGCCTCCTGTGAGAAAAAATGACCGTTAAACCAAAAATAATTTTGTGTCATGCAGAAGTCTAAAGCATGACCAACAAAAACCTTCTGCATGTGGGGCATATCATCCCTCTTGCTCAACGCCCAGTTAAGTGCCAATGCCGCATCCTCATGCTGGATAATAGTATACAATGAGGCCATATCGGCCATGGCCAGGTATGAATCAGAGCTTGAGTTGAGTTTCACCTCCTGTAAAGAGCGTAGTAAGTCAGTTGTATCCTTAAGATACGCTTTAGTGACCCTCACGCTAGGTTGGAGGAATTTATCTAAAAACTCCCCCAATCTGGCTGTGACTGACCCTATACCATTCACAATAGGATGTGCTGGTGGTGTTCTTATGTCTTTGTGAATTTTCGGTAGGGTATAGATGACTGGAATGCGACATGAACTGGGGACAAGATAACATTTTTCCTTAGGGCTAAGGGCATTGATGCTAAACCCCCATTCCACCAAAGCACTAAGTTGCGTTTTATAGCTATTAGTAGGATCTCATGGTAATCTTCAATAAGTGGTTCGATCTCATCTCCAGCAATTGATTATGATAATAGTCTTTCTCCAGAATTACCACACCTCTCCCTTTATCCGCTGGCTGGATGATGATGTCATTCCTCGCTTCTAGTGATTTAATCCCATTGATGATGTAGTCCAGATTGACTCTTTTAATTGGGTTCAATCGTTCCAAATCATCCAGAACCAGATTTTTGAAAACCTCTAAGAAGTGGTTATTGGAGTTTTGGGGATTAAACAATGATTTATTTTTAAGGCCGGTATCTACTCTAGTAGAACTCATAGTAGTTCCCCCCCTTGGGGCAACTGGGCGACTAAGAAAATGTTTTTTGATATTCAGAGTGCGGATGAATTTATGGGTGTCTATATATACCTCAAATTTGTTAATGGGTTTCCTAGGTGCACATTTCAACCCCAAACTCAATATATTTAATTCATTATTATTGAGTTGTACCTTACTTAAATTAAAGATCCCATCTTTCAAGTGTCCCTCATTCTCTTTTTTGGGTTGTTTGCGTCTCCCTGCTCTACACCCCCTTCTTCTCTTGGAAACGGTATAGGGTCTCGGCTCAAGTACTGGTTTGTTCCTATCTTCCCTCCACCCCTGTTGTTGACTGGGCGGGTACCCCCTCTGCAAGTCCCCCCACCTCCCCCCCCCTTCCCCGGTGACCTAAAAAAGAAGCTGGTCCCGGTTTTGGATTATTGTAATACTGTCCATTGGGATCATAATCCATTAATAGTGCATATCTGTTGTGAATGGGAATCTGATTTCCCATATCTACATGACACTCATGGGGTGGAGTGGGATACCCCTCTTGATATGGTTGGGGGTAGTGGTAAGTATTGTATTTGACAGGTTAATTGGCTCTATATTGTTGGTACGGGGGCGGTAGAGCATGATGATTATATTGTTGTTTGTATCCACCTCTAGCTCCATTATATGGCTTTGGTGAACGATAACCCTCTCCTTGTTGATAGCCCCCATAATACTGCCCCCCCCCCCCCCGTATTGTGATCGTATACCTCCACGGTTGTGTCCTGGTGTATTCTGCTCAGTGTTACCTTTCCCACTCCTAATCCCCAAAGGTATCTCCTGTTGGTTAGCTGATGCAGAATTGGGGACTGATAACCCCCATGTGAGTGGGTTGAGGTTTTTTGCCGGCCAAACACAAGAGTGGGAGGCCTTATCAGCTGGTGAGTTTGCAATTCACAAGGGAGTACAATCACGTCACTGAGGTGTGGTGGACACGGGTCCACAGCATTTTGTGGATTGGAGACACCTGCACTTTTGGAACTTTTCTCTACATTACCTCACATTTTATGTGGACTTTTTTTAAGTTTTCTCAATTTTTCCATTTTTATTTCATGGTTAGAGTCTGAGATGAACTAGGGATGGAGGGAGAAACAAAAGAAGTTATATTTTTTTCTCCACAAAAGTGGAGTTACCCTTTAACCACTAGCCGACCAGCCACCGTCATTATACTGTGGCAGGTTGGCTCTCCTGGGCAAATCGCCGTAGCTGTACGTTGGCCCTTTAAATAGCACGCGCCCGCCACGTGACTTAGGAGCTGATGCACATGCCCGGCGGCCGCGATGTCTGAGAGAGAGAGAGAGAACGGGGGATCTGTCAATGTAAACAGACAAATCCCCGTTCTGTCAGTGATTAGAAACAGCGATGTCTCTCTACTCCCAGTCACTACACTGCCCCCACAGTTAGAAACACCTCCCTAGGACACATTTAACCCTTTGATCGCCCCCTAGTGTTAACCCCTTCCCTGCCAGTGACATTTATACAGTAATCAGTGGCTATTTTAAGCTCTATAAATGTCAGTGGTTCCAAAAAAGTGTCCGATGTGTCCGCCGCAATGATGCAGCCCCACTAAAAATCGCAGTTTGCCACCATTACTAGTAAAAAAATAGGAGAAAAATGCCATAAATCTATCCCCTGTTTTGTAGACGCTATAACTTTTGCGGAAACCAATCATGCACTTATTGCGATTTTTTTTTTACCAAAAATATGTAGAATATATTTTGGCCTAAACTGATGAATAAATTTGTTTTTAAAACATTTTTTGGGGGGATATTTATTATAGCAAAAAGGAAAAAATATTGTTTTTTTTTTTCAAATTTGTCGCTCTTTTAAATAAAAACCACAGAGGTGATCAAATACCACCAAAAGAAAGCTCTATTTGTGGGAAAAAAAGGACGTCAATTTTGTTAAAGAGACGCAGTGCCGTATCGCAAAAAATGGCCTGGTCATTAAGGGGGCAAATCCTTCCGGGGCTGAAGTGGTTAAAGCAACAGTGTCCCTTTTTGGTCTGGGGGGTTCCTAGTTAGTATTAGCCTAGGGAACGCTAAACAGCTCAGGGTAGCGACAGGATAGGCTTCCGACGGCTATTTAGATAGGTAAAGGCCCGGTAGCATTGATAGCCTATGTTCAGGTATATAGCCTATATCAGGGATCCTCAAACTACGGCCCTCCAGCTGTTGCGGAACTACACATCCCATGAGGCAATGTAAAACTCTGACATTCACAGACATGACTAGGCATGATAGGAATTGTACTTCCTGAACAACTGGAGGGCCGTAGTTTGAAGACCCCTGGCCTATATAGTCAGGTTAGGGACCAAGAGATAGGCTAGATAGGCCTGATATGCATTGCAGGTGGCGCATTCCAGACTTCTTCACCATTGGTGTGTTTGTCTGTACAAGTGTCCCCAGGAAGCCACCGCTCCACAGATGTGTCAGCGTTCGTCCTCTCAAGTCGGATTGTGTTACGCTTTGCAAGCCAGCTCATCAGGGGCCCCTGCAATTGAACTGTGCCACAGGGCCTAATTGGAGGTATTGGTGTTAAAGGCCTTTAGTTATATATCCAAAAATATATATAGATACATATATACACTGTTCTTCTCAAACATATATACATTCTTCATGTTATTGCTTTGGTTGTATGTAATGCCATCACTTTATCATATATAAAGTTGCACTAATCACTTTCTGGTATGTCTGCATATTTTTAATCTTAAAAATATATGTTGGGTGTATTAGTACTACTGCCGTGAGTTATTTTGGGTGACTTACTAGTTATTGTCCTAGAAAGCGATCACCTCTACATACACTGGAGCCCTGTTCTAGGTGGAGGCACTGGCAATTATATATTCAAAGTCCACTCTTCCTTTAGCGAAAGGCTCTGGCTCATTTGTTTACCTGCAGGTTAGCATCATAGGCTGTGTGGAGAGGGCAACTTCATATGACCCCCCCCCCTATAACAGTGCTACACATGTTTTACCTACCTGCTTTGTGCAATGGTTCTGCACAGAGCAGCCCCAATCCTCCTCTTCTTGGGTCCCCTGCTGGCATTTCTGGGCCCCCCCCCCTGCTGAGTGCTTCCATAGTAAGCCACTCCCGAGCCCCGCTCTGTGTGTCCAATGAGATTGATAGCAGCAGGAGCCAATAGCTCCTGCTGCTATGTCTAAGCCAATGAGGAGGGAGAAAGCTAAGAGAGTCACTGCTCTCATGCACATTGCTGAATCAAGATTGGGCTCAGGTATCTATTAGGGGAGCTGGGGAGCCACACACAGAAGGTTTTTTACCTTAATGCAGAGAATGCATGAATGTAAACCTTCAGCCTTTAGAACCACTTTAACATTCAGAAAAACTCTGGAGCCCCTCTCTATGTGTAGGTGAGAAACCTAAGTTTTACATATGTACATCCATAATCCTGCAGCCAATGTCTTGCAGTACTTAAAGATGATCTTCAGCCTGTTTGAAAAAAAAAAATAAAAGTAAGCAGCTACAAATGCTGCTACAGCTTCCTGATGACGCAAATTTGATTGCGAAACGCGTAGAGGCTGCTGGGAGATTATCGTACCCACGTGACCGGGAACGAACGGGGTTTGGAGAGGACGCGAACGCAAACAGGGGGGAACGTAGCGGCAACGGAGACCATCTAGCACACACTAGGCGAACCGGGCTGCAGTGCCCACCCGTCCTTAACTGCGGGAAAAGCTCGGTGCCGGCCTAATGGCACTTGGAAATGTGAGTGCAAAGTATTTTTTATGTATGGAATAAAGGTTTTAAACGGTATTGCGCGATGATGATTTTTTATCCGTTTGCATGAGGAACATTGAGGACCTGGTATAGATATTGGAGAAAGTTTCCTTTGAGTGGAGTGGTTATCCCTGTTAATGAACCAAAGGTGCAGTTTTAAAGATTAATCTGGTGAGTGGCAAATCTCACAGGTGGTGGTGAAGCACTAAGTCACTTTAATCTGATACCACACACAAGAGCACGCCGCCCACGGCAATTATAACGGATGATTTGCAACACATATGAAGAAGAGTCTATCATTATGTGACATATGTCACTGGACTTTTTATATGATTTTTATATGATTTAAAGTATTTGGATTAAGTTGTTTGTTCACATGTGATGAATTATACAGACATATGAATATTGTATAAAAGAGATATAACCTGTTAGGTGGATGGTGAACCAAATTAGGCTATTAAGATAGCACACACACAGGCAATATAGAGAGCACAGATGGGAGCAGCGCATCCACTCACATAGCACTACAAATGCTGTAGCTGCTGACTTTTAATAAAAAGACATGTACCTGTTCAAAGATCCAGCGCCGTCCTCACCTGGGCCAGTTCTTTGCCAGTCTTTGGCTGCCCAGTGCCGGCATGTTTAGAGTGGGAAGCCACCTGTGACTCCTGTGATGTGTGAATGGTCCTGCAGCCTCATTGGACCTGTGGCGCATCCTTAGAGGTTGCGGGCAGAGGGGGGCAAACAGTGGAATCTGCTAGTCGATCTAATTGGAAGTGAGAGCGGGTACCTACCAAAACTAGGTACCCACTCCCCCTCCCCCCAAAAGTGTTAGAGGAGGGCTTAAACAGAACTTTGGGGTGAAGTTCTGCTTTAATAAAGCACAAAATACACACTTAGCCAGCATACAGCCAACCTGGTTTTCTATTTTTTCATTTGCGTTTTCAATAAAATGTTTTCTATTAAATACTGTTCAAACAAATTTGAGTGCTAATGAAGAACTTGGCTGGGGGCACTGGCACTCAAGTTTTAGCCACAGTGTGATTTTAGTGTCTTTTTATAGCAGGATAAATTATAGAATAAAATGTATACTTTTTATTTACAGTAAAAATACATTTTTTGCACTGGTCAACATTGAATTAAAGTGGTTGTAAAGGCTGAAGTTTTTTTTTTACCTTCATGCATTCTATGCATGAAGGTAAAAAAACCTTCTGTGTTCAGCCCCCCCCCCAACACTTACTTGAGCCCCATCTTGATCTAGCGATGTGCACGAGAACCCAGGCTCTCCGGGGACTCTTCCTCCTCATTGGCTGAGACAGAAGCGGGCGCCACTGGCTCCCTCTGCAGTCAATCAGTGCCAGCGAGCCAATGAGAAGAGAGAGGGGGCGGGGCTGAGCGTCAGCCTTGTGCTTGAATGGACACGAAGAGCCACGGCTCAGGAGCCCCCAAAGCAAGTTGTTTGCTCTGGGGGCACTTGGCAGGAGAGACAGGCAAAACTGCTGCACAGAGCAGGTAAGTATAACATGTTTGTTACTTTTAATTTGAAAAAAATCTACCTTTAATAACACTTTAAAAAAATGCATTCATGTGGCTGAATATATAGGCAACCTAATTGTACAATCTTCTTTAGATCTATCATCAACTACGTAGTATAAGGGCCTACCTGATTTGATTCTAGTTGAATGGATTGTTTAGGTGTGTCCACCTGCTATATAGTTTTGGTAAAGCTAAATTAGATTGTATAGTGTATGCCCAGCTTTAGAATTTGTCTTTCTGGTTACTCAAAAGCACAGTACCTTATAGCAGCAGGACCCTTCACTTTCTTTGTTTCTTTCTCCAAATCTTCATTGAAAACCCCTATTGTCTTGGTCCATCTTATGAAGCATTCCTTTGCGATACTTCCTCCACTATGAGGCATGGGCCAATCCCAGGTTCCTTCTCAGTTCTCGTCATGCAATTTTTTTTCTCCATCCATCCATCGGCACAGACTGTATGGCAGGCCACTGGGCCACTCCTATCACGTGATACTTTTAAAAATAACTTTACTCAAACAATGACATGCATTTTTAGTTTTCAAACTGGAAAAACAAGCTTTTCATATTTCCTACTTGGGACTAAATGCTTTCTCTGCATTTTTTACATGCCAATGTGCAGAACCATCCAATATAACGATTTTGAGAATAAATCTTCCATATATTTCAAATACGTTTTGTTTTTGCTTAGGGGGATGTTGTGTTAGGATTTCTAGAGACTTTGGACAAGAATTATTGAGAACTGTCTGATACTTTTTTATTTGCACCGACGTCCAAAATATTCTGGATAAGCTTTGAGGGTTCTGAGAACTAATAAGGACATTATGCCTCAATCCTCAACATTGCGATTTCCATTATATTCAAAGGTGCCCCTTCACACTTTGAGCCTTGTGATGCTCAAAGCACAAAAAAGTAAGATTCTTTGAGTCAGTCTCACTTGGACCCTATAGATTTCAATGGAAGCCCATTGGGCAATAATCTTACCTTTTCCTCCTCCTCTTAGTAACTACTGTAGCTTTCCATCGGCCAAAACAGAAAGTCTGATAGCGCTTGAAAACTGTGTGTACAAATGTTCAAAAAAGAAAAATCTCTTGAGAACACTCATGCCCAAAAGTGAATGGAGGCCCAGAACAAGTTCATACAGCAGACTTATAGGGGTTGACTTACTAAAGGCAAATGGACTGTGCACTTTGCAAAGTGCAGTTGCTCCAGAGCTTAGTAAATGGATGATAGAAGTCAGCAGAGCTTCTGCTCATTGACAATCATGTGCAAG
Organism: Lithobates clamitans; assembly: GCA_037952925.1. NCBI lineage: Eukaryota > Metazoa > Chordata > Amphibia > Anura > Ranidae > Lithobates > Lithobates clamitans. Next base: position 5,461,258 of record JBBGZY010000124.1, read on the forward strand.
CAAAAATGCAGTTGTTATTTTATTTTCCTTGCATGTGATTGGGTATTCTTTGCAAAGTAAAGATTTACCTCATTAACTAAGCTCTGGAGCAACTGTAAAACAACCCAGTTTGAAATAGAAATGAATGGCAAAACATTTGTGTATGGATATTAACCACTTGCCGACCGCCTACCGCATATATACTGCGGCAGAATGGCACGGGCAGGCAAAATCACGTACCCATACGTGATCTGCCTCCCGCGGGCGGGGGGTCCGATCGGACCCCCCCCCGGTGCCATCGGCGGTCGGCATTTGACTGGGAGCGTCGGGAGGCGAGGGGGAGACCATCCGATCGTGGCCCCCCCCTCGCGATCGCTCCCAGCCAATGGGAATCCTCCTCTGCCTGTGTGTCGTTTCACACAGGCAGAGGATGTGATGTCATCTCTCCTCTGTCTGGCAGTTTCCGTTCCAGCGCCGAGGAGAGATGACAAGTGAGTGCACAACACACACACACACACAGTAGAACATGCCAGGCATACATTACACCCCCGATCCCCCCCCGATCGCCCCCCCCCCCCCTGTCACAAACTGACATTAGCAGTATTTTTTTTTTTTTTTTTTTCTGATTACTGCATAGTGTCAGTTTGTGACAGTTAGTGTTAGGGCAGTGAGTGTTAGGCCCCCTTTAGGTCTAGGATACCCCCCTAACCCCCCCTAATAAAGTTTTAACCCCTTGATCACCCCCCCTCACCAGTGTCGCTAAGCAATCATTTTTCTGATCGCTGTATTAGTGTCGCTGGTGACGCTAGTTAGTGAGGTAAATATTTAGGTTCGCCGTCAGCGTTTTATAGCGTCAGGGACCCCCATATACTACCTAATAAATGTTTTAACCCCTTGATTGCCCCCTAGTTAACCCTTTCACCACTGATCACCGTATAACCGTTACGGGTGACGCTGGTTAGTTCGTTTATTTTTTATAGTGTCAGGGCACCCGCCGTTTATTACCGAATAAAGGTTTAGCCCCCTGATCGCCCGGCGGTGATATGCGTCGCCCCAGGCAGCGTCAGATTAGCGCCAGTACCGCAAACACCCACGCACGCAGCATACACCTCCCTTAGTGGTATAGTATCTGATCGGATCAATATCTGATCTGATCAGATCTATACTAGCGTCCCCAGCAGTTTAGGGTTTCCAAAAACGCAGTGTTAGCGGGATCAGCCCAGATACCTGCTAGCACCTGCGTTTTGCCCCTCCGCCCAGCCCAGCCCAGCCCACCCAAGTGCAGTATCGATCGATCACTGACACTTACAAAACACTAAACGCATAACTGCAGCGTTCGCAGAGTCAGGCCTGATCCCTGCGATCGCTAACAGTTTTCTTGGTAGCGTTTTGGTGAGCTGGCAAGCACCAGCCCCAGGCAGCGTCAGATTAGCGCCAGTACCTCTAACACCCACGCACGCAGCATACGCCTCCTTTAGTGGTATAGTATCTGTACGGATCAATATCTGATCCGATCATATCTATACTAGCGTCCCCAGCAGTTTAGGGTTCCCGAAAACGCAGTGTTAGCGGGATCAGCCCAGATACCTGCTAGCACCTGCGTTTTGCCCCTCCGCCCAGCCCAGCCCACCCAAGTGCAGTATCGATCGATCACTGTCACTTACAAAACACTAAACGCATAACTGCAGCGTTCGCAGAGTCAGGCCTGATCCCTGCGATCGCTAACAGTTTTTTTGGTAGCGTTTTGGTGAACTGGCAAGCACCAGCCCCAGGCAGCGTCAGATTAGTGCCAGTACCGCTAACACTCACGCACGCACCGTACACCTCCCTTAGTGGTATAGTATCTGAACGCATCAATATCTGATCCGATTAGATCTATACTAGTGTCCCCAGCAGTTTAGGGTTCCCAAAAACGCAGTGTTAGCGGGATCAGCCCAGATACCTGCTAGCACCTGCGTTTTGCCCCTCCGCCCGGCCCGGCCCAGCCCACCCAAGTGCAGTATCGATCGATCACTGTCACTTACAAAACACTAAACGCATAACTGCAGCGTTCGCAGAGTCAGGCCTGATCCCTGCGATCGCTAACAGTTTTTTTTGTAGCGTTTTGGTGAACTGGCAAGCGCCAGCGGCCTAGTACACCCCGGTCGTAGTCAAACCAGCACTGCAGTAACACTTGGTGACGTGGCGAGTCCCATAAGTGCAGTTCAAGCTGGTGAGGTGGCAAGCACAAGTAGTGTCCCGCTGCAACTAAAAAGACAAACACAGGACCGTCGTGCCCATAGTGCCCTTCCTGCTGCATTCGCCAATTCTAATTGGGAACCCACCACTTCTGCAGCGCCCGTACCTCCCCCATTCACATACCCAACCAAATGCAGTCGGCTGCATGAGAGGCATTTTCTTTATGTCCTCCCGAGTACCCCTACCCAACGAACCCCCCAAAAAAGATGTTGTGTCTGCAGCTAGCGCGGATATAGGCGTGACACCGGCTATTATTGTCCCTCCTGTCCTGACAATCCTGGTCTTTGCATTGGTGAATGTTTTGAACGCTACCATGCACTAGTTGAGTATTAGCGTAGGGTACAGCATTGCACAGACTAGGCACACTTTCACAGGGTCTCCCGAGATGCCATCGCATTTTGAGAGACCCGAACCTGGAACCGGTTACAGTTATAAAAGTTAGTTACAAAAAAAAGTGTAAAAAAAAAAAAACACAAACAAAAATATAAAATAAAAATAGTTGTCGTTTTATTGTTCTCTCTCTCTCTATTCTCTCTCTATTGTTCTGCTCTTTTTTACTGTATTCTATTCTGCAATGTTTTATTGTTATTATGTTTTATCATGTTTGCTTTTCAGGTATGCAATTTTTTATACCTTACCGTTTACTGTGCTTTATTGTTAACCATTTTTTTGTCTTCAGGTATGCCATTCACGACTTTGAGTGGTTATACCAGAATGATGCCTGCAGGTTTAGATATCATCTTGGTATCATTCTTTTCAGCCAGCGGTCGGCTTTCATGTAAAAGCAATCCTAGTGGCTAATTAGCCTCTAGACTGCTTTTACAAGCAGTGGGAGGGAATGCCCCCCCCCCCCAACATCTTCCGTGTTTTTCTCTGGCTCTCCTGTCTCAACAGGGAACCTGAAAATGCAGCCGGTGATTCAGCCAGCTGACCATAGAGCTGATCAGAGACCAGAGTGGCTCCAAACATCTCTATGACCTAAGAAACCGGAAGCTACGAGCATTTTATGACGTAGATTTCGCCGGATGTAAACAGCGCCATTGGGAAATTGGGAAAGCATTTTATCACACCGATCTTGGTGTGATCAGATGCTTTGAGGGCAGAGGAGAAATCTAGGGTCTAATAGACCCCAATTTTTGCAAAAAAGAGTACCTGTCACTACCTATTGCTATCATAGGGGATATTTACATTCCCTGAGATAACAATAAAAATGATTTAAAAAAAAAAAAATGAAAGGAACAGTTTAAAAATAAGATAAAAAAATAATAATAATAAAGAAAAAAAAAAAAAAAAAAAAAAAAGCACCCCTGTCCCCCCTGCTCTCGCGCTAAGGTGAACGCAAGCGTTGGTCTGGCGTCAAATGTAAACAGCAATTGCACCATGCATGTGAGGTATCGCCGCGAAGGTCAGATCGAGGGCAGTAAGTTTAGCAGTAGACCTCCTCTGTAAATCTAAAGTGGTAACCTGTAAAGGCTTTTAAAGTCTTTTAAAAATGTATTTAGTTTGTCGCCACTGCACGTTTGTGCGCAATTTTAAAGCATGTCATGTTTGGTATCCATGTACTCGGCCTAAGATCATCTTTTTTATCTCATCAAACATTTGGGCAATATAGTGTGTTTTAGTGCATTAAAATGTAAAAAAGTGTGTTTTTTCCCCAAAAAATGCGTTTGAAAAATCGCTGCGCAAATACTGTGTGAAAAAAAAAAATGAAACACCCACCATTTTAATCTGTAGGGCATTTGCTTTAAAAAAAATATATAATGTTTGGGGGTTCAAAGTAATTTTCTTGCAAAAAAAATTATTTTTTTATGTAAACAATAAGTGTCAGAAAGGGCTTTGTCTTCAAGTGGTTAGAAGAGTGGGTGATGTGTGACATAAGCTTCTAAATGTTGTGCATAAAATGCCAGGACAGTTCAAACCCCCCCCAAATGACCCCATTTTGGAAAGTAGACACCCCAAGCTATTTGCTGAGAGTCATGTTGAGTCCATGGAATAATTTATATTGTGACACAAGTTGCGGGAAAGAGACAATTTTTTATTTTTTTTATTTTTTTTTGCGCAAAGTTGTCACTAAATGATATATTGCTCAAACATGCCATGGAAATATGTGAAATTACACCCCAAAATACATTCTGCTGCTTCTCCTGAGTAGGGGGATACCACATGTGTGGGACTTTTTGGGAGCCTAGCCGCGTACGGGACCCCGAAAACCAAGCACCGCCTTCAGGCTTTCTAAGGCCGTAAATTTTTGATTTCACTCTTCACTGCCTATCACAGTTTCGGAGGCCATGGAATGCCCAGGTGGCACAAAACCCCCCCAAATGACCCCATTTTGGAAAGTAGACACCCCAAGCTATTTGATGAGAGGTATAGTGAGTATTTTGCAGACCTCACTTTTTGTCACAAAGTTTTGAAAATTGAAAAAAGAAAAAAAAAAATTTTTTTTCTCGTCTTTCTTTATTTTCAAAAACAAATGAGAGCTGCAAAATACTCACCATGCCTCTCAGCAAATAGCTTGGGGTGTCTACTTTCCAAAATGGGGTCATTTGGGGGGGGTTTGTGCCACCTGGGCATTCCATGGCCTCCGAAACTGTGATAGGCAGTGAGGAGTAAAATCAAAAATGTACGCCCTTAGAAATCCTGAAGGCGGTGCTTGGTTTTCGGGGTCCCGTACGCGGCTAGGCTCCTAAAAAGTCCCACACATGTGGTATCCCCGTACTCAGGAGAAGCAGCTAAATGTATTTTGGGGTGCAATTCCACATATGCCCATGGCCTGTGTGAGCAATATATCATTTAGTGACAACTTTGTGCAAAAAAAAAAAAAAATTTGTCACTTTCCCGCAACTTGTGTCAAAATATAAAACATTCCATGGACTCAACATGCCTCAAAGCAAATAGCTTGGGGTGTCTACTTTCCAAAATGGGGTCATTTGGGGGGGTTTTATGTCATCTGGGCATTTTATGGCCTTCAAAACTGTGATAGGTAGTGAGGAGTAAAATCAAAAATGTACGCCCTTAGAAATCCTGAAGGCGGTGCTTGGTTTTCGGGGTCCCGTACGCGGCTAGGCTCCCAAAAAGTCCCACACATGTGGTATCCCCGTACTCAGGAGAAGCAGCTAAATGTATTTTGGGGTGCAATTCCACATATGCCCATGGCCTGTGTGAGCAATATATCATTTAGTGACAACTTTTTGTAATTTTTTTTTTTTTTTTTGTCATTATTCAATCACTTGGGACAAAAAAAACGAATATTCAATGGGCTCAACATGCCTCTCAGCAAATTCCTTGGGGTGTCTACTTTCCAAAATGGGGTCATTTGGGGGGGTTTTGTACTGCCCTGCCATTTTAGCACCTCAAGAAACGACATAGGCAGTCATAAATTAAAGGCTGTGTAAATTCCAGAAAATGTACCCTAGTTTGTAGACGCTATAACTTTTGCGCAAACCAATAAATATACACTTATTGACATTTTTTTTACCAAAGACATGTGGCCGAATACATTTTGGCCTAAATGTATGACTAAAATTGAGTTTATTGGATTTTTTTTAGAACAAAAAGTAGAAAATATCATTTTTTTTCAAAATTTTCGGTCTTTTTCCGCGTATAGCGCAAAAAATAAAAACGGCAGAGGTGATCAAATACCATCAAAAGAAAGCTCTATTTGTGGGAAGAAAAGGACGCAAATTTCGTTTGGGTACAGCATTGCATGACCGCGCAATTAGCAGTTAAAGCGACGCAGTGCCGAATTGTAAAAAGTGCTCTGGTCAGGAAGGGGGTAAAACCTTCCGGGGCTGAAGTGGTTAAAAAAACATTATAAATACCTTTTTTCCCCCCTTTTTTTTTTTCCCGAAGTGATCACATTCCCTCTGTTCTCAGCTACATAAGAGCCGGGGGAGAGGAAAAGCAGCAGCACACTAAGTTTCCCACTAAAAGGCTGTGCAGGGGGAGCGTGTCAAGATAAGTCTGATTATTGGAGAACAGGCAGAGTTTCCAGCAGAGCTAGAGAACTGACCACAGTGTGCTTTCCTGCTTAGTGTGGTCAGTTTTTAATAGGAAAGCAGAGTGACTGGCAGGATCACTGGGGATTTCACACAAAGAAAACAATACAAAGAGAACAGGATAATTTTTCATACAAGTACATGATACAGCAGGCACATATCAGAAATATGAAATGCTGGGGTAACAAACGTTTTAAATAAATATAAAATTATACAACAAACTGTTTCACATTGTAACACAATAGGAAATCCATGCATAATTCTAAAGTACAATATAAAATAATCCTATGTTTTCTTTTAAACTCTTGCCACAAATGTAATGTGGTTTATGGCGACAAAAAAGGTGAGCTTTAATTCCCACATGCGTCCATGGATGGCCGAGGTTTGTGTGCCAAGACCATGCTCACTGCGCACTCGCAACACAGTGACCAAGCTGTCATAGACAGCCTGTGGGACCAGTTTCCAATCATGTCACCACTTTGACGGCCAATCACATGTGGTTACATGATTGGGCAGTCCTTCACACCCACTGAGTGAAAAGACTCAGTTAAAGGGACGCTGGGGCTGGTCAGGGAGGGATTAAATATTAATTGTTTTTACTCTGTTTCAATTCAACCATTGACTTTTGGATAGAAGCAGACAACAGAACACTTAATCTGGCCATACACCAGTAGAATTTCATTTAAAAATATTTGTATTAGGAACTTTCTTTTTTTTTTTTTCTAATGGTGGGTGGGTTTAAATCAATGTTCCATTTTGAACATAGCGATGAGAAAATTTGAAGGGACAGGATAGAAAAATGTTACAGACCGAACTTCTGATTGTTCTGATTGTGAATTTTGTTCAGGAAAAATATACATATTGTAATGAAACCTGTTTAATACGTCTGGGATTCCATTCAAGTAGTTGGTCTGGGTCAAATTTTAAAGGCTTGAATGAAATTAGGCGAGTCAATGATGGCAAGAAAGAATGTTGTGAAGAGCATTTGAAGGAAAATCAAAAGCTTAAATGGCCAGCTTTAGTCTCAGGGGTTGTAATTTCCAGTCCCATGGTATGAGAAATAAATATGTAGCACCCTGATGTTTAGGCAGGATTTCTAGTACATTTACCTGCCAGGCATAGTTGCATTGGCCAATTGTTAGGGGATCAATTGATTCCACCCTAATTCTGGAATTGCTGCACTTCTCTCTTCTGTCACTAGATGGCCGGGTATCTGGTGACATTAGATAAGACAAGGGCATTGCAAGGACAGTTTAGGAATAGATAGGGTATCTCAGCCAATGGGCAGGGATCTTCTTGGGTCCCATGGCCTGCTGGGAGAGCCTATTTATTATTTGGGTGAGGTCAGTTGATCGGGGTTCTGTGCCACCTGGACGACTGTCTGGGTGGACACGTGTTGTGCTGCCCCGGGCTGCTAGGTCAGAGCCTGAGGCCTATCCCAGGGACATCTGGTTGCTAGGCTGTCTGAGGGCCTATCCAGAAGCAAGAGAACAGCATAGGGCTGGGATTGCGGCTTGCAGTCCAACCAAAAGTGACGGTTCTGCCGGCCGGAGAACCTGTTGTGGTCGGAGGTAGAGGGGAATCTGTCGCCACTGAGGGACCATCCACCTTACTACCAGGGACTACAGCGAGTAGCTGAAGCAAGTACCAGAGCAGTATTCTCACCAACCGGGGACGGTGAAGAATTGGGAAACTTCAGCAGGTGCCAAGCCAGGGACCCAGCCAGGTGAGGTGGCGCTTGCAGAGCAGCCTTGTGTGTCAAACCAGGGACCGAGCAGGCCAGTGGGGTGACGCTTGAGGAGTATCTTGAATGCCAAGCTAGGGACCCAGCAGGGAAACGGGAGTGACACTTGAGGAAGATACTGAGAGAGAGAAGATTGGAAGAGCTCAGGAGATCCAGTGGCAGTGGATCAGCAAGTCTAGTGAGAGCGTTCATTGTAACTTGTTAGAAACTGTTCAAGATCATTTCCATAGGAGACAGCGTGTCTACACATGCAGATGTGGTGCTGGCTGGGTGCCTTTCCCTGCATGGCTGTCCACCTATAGAAATCTCTGAGTCTTCTAATTAACATTGCAACTACTAAAAGGTATCCTGGCCCTAAACCCTCTCTCCCACAGTTCTGTTTAAGAGACAATAAATCTCTTTGCATTCAAGAAGTGTCTGGCGCCCATGAATCTACCTTGCACTACACCCACCATGCCTTGTAACCCACTCTACACAGAAGGATGTCAGCTATCCCTAACTCTGGAGGTTCTCATTAGACCAAAGGGGGCCTGGGACCTTGCTACAAATAGGAGAAGCCTTCTTAATCCAACGTATCTGGTGGACATTATACTCGGAAGAGTGGATTCAAAATGACAAAGAATTTTTGTGTCATCATGCCAAAAATATTCCCTAAATCCTGATGCCCCTACTTGGTTGACAGATGTAGAATTTTCTTTTAAATTTATTTTGAACCTATGGCCAGGCTTTGGGCAACCATTTACATATTCTTAATGTGCTGTAAATGAGCTTTAAATAGGAGTCCTCATGGACCTCTGAACATAGGAGAGCCCCCTAGTTTGGGTCTAATCCTATGCCAGGGCCCTCCTGTAGAACTTACGTCCACAGGTCACCAGGAACTCATACCTACCTCCTGTCCTAATCCTATACAGCAGATCCATACGTCATACACAAAGGGAGGAGGAGATGAGGGGTCATTTGTACAGGTCACATACAGTGAAAGGATGGAGAAGAGGTGGTTAATGTTCAGATGTGCAGGATACGGGAGGTGGGGTGTTAATATACACATCACTAGAGACAAGATGGAACATAGTGTACAGGGGAGGGGCAGGCAAAGGGTTAAATATGATTTCCACAATCAACCCCCTTTCTACCCTGAATCGATTGCTTCTTGTGCCCTAGAACTAATAAATAGGATGTGCCTTGGTAATAGGAAAAATGGGTGTAAACATTACACTGATTGGTCATCACAATGGTCTCATAGTATAGAGCTGTTTGGATCGACTCTGTACACTATGTCTGTGGTTCACAGCCATTAATGGGCATACTGGCCAATCAAGGGTGTTTTCTGAAGTGCTATTTATAAATGGCACTTCAGCAATAGACATGTTTCTCCTTGACCTTTTTTTACTTTTTTTTCACATGGTTAGTTCACTCTTTCATTTTTTGTGACAAGGAGAACTTACATGTTAAGCTAACTTTTTAGCGAATTGTACTTTGTCATGCAGTTCCTGGTGATTGTATAGTTTATGTCCCACATCTCACATTCAAATTGTAATCTGTGTAGCGAGCTTTAGATTTTGAACACAGAATATTGACTGCAGCCACCTATAGAGGTCCTCCTAGAGCCCACACTAACATATGTTGGGGGCATGGCCATATTTGGCCAGTAATGTCAGCCACCATCCTGCCCTCCCCTACTTTTCTTACATTTCACATGACAGGTAGGGGAGCCGTCTTTCGTGGTGAAGAGTGCCTTGGGTGCAGACGGGTCAGCAGAATCAGTTTTTTCTTTCCTTTGGTGAGTGGGGGTTTGGTATGGTTTTTCCTTCTTCATTTCGGCGTAGGGTTCCCTTCACAATCCATACCAGTCCCGAAGGGCCTGGTATGGAAGGAAGGGGAGGGGGGCATGCCATTTTTTCCTGATTAATTTTATTGCCGGCAATTCTTACTTTTACATTCAGCTGTCAGCAGGGAACCCCGCTGACAACTGATGACTCATCGGTTGCTAAGGACGCGGTGGATGGCTTCCCTGGCCGCTTCTTAACACAGTTTGTTAACCACCTGGAGCCCAACTACCTTCAAATGATAGGGTGCTGCTCTTGTTCTGGGTGGACGTCATATGATGTCGCCCCAGAACGGCCGCTCTGGCGCGCAGCACGGCGAACGTGGCCGCGCCGTGTTGCCAGGACACGGCGCGACCCCGATCTCTGTGAAGATTCGATGATGTGGCTCTTTAACTATGTGTTTGGCTGTGTCCAATCACAGACAGTCACATGGTAAATGCGGAAGTGTCGGTAGTCAGCTCTCATCGCCTCACACTGACAGAGTGTGTGGCAAGGAGAGCCGATCAGCGACATCTCCTTGCAGGGGACACCCGAACAGGTAATCAGGGCAGTGATCATCACTGCCCTGATTACAGTAAAGCCCCCCAGTGCCAAAAATCAGTGCCCATCAGTAACACCAATCAGTGATGCCAGTCAGTGCTGCCTTTCAGTGCCTGCTCATCAGTGCTGCCCATCAGTGTTGCCTATCCGTGCACATCAGTGCAGCATATTAATACCTTCTAATCAGTGCCCATAAGTGCCACCTCATCAGTACAGCCTATGAGTGCCCATCAGTGCAGCCTCATCAGCACACATCAGTGAAAGAGAAAAATTATTTATGATGTATAGGGAGAATTACAAAATTTACCGACAAACAGAAAAACTTTTTTTTTTTTTTTCAAAATATTTGGTCTTTTGTCTTTATTTTTGTTAAAAATAAAAAACCCAGCAGTGAATTAATACCACCAAAAGAAAGCTCTACTTGTGTGAAGAAAATGATTAAAATTTCACATTTCAATTGGGTAAAGTATGCATGACAGCGCAATTGTCATTCAAATGCCCTGTATTGAACTGGTTAAAAGGTGGGGAAAAAACGCATAACACAAAACTGCAAGCAAAAACGCATCAAAATTACATGTTCTAAAACGTAAAACGCACTGGAAAACCGCATAAATGAGAAACTAGCCTTAAGGCTAATTTCACACCACTTGGTTTGCACACTTGTACACTTAAGTGAATGTACGTTGACATGCTTTTTTGTTTTATTGAATGCATTGCATTGATGGACATTTTATTCAACAGCAGGAGCCAAAATACTTTTTTTTTTTTTTTTTTTATATGTAGCTGTACCCCTGTGGGGCCACTGAGTGTAATAGTTAGGGAATATGGGATGCCCAGCTCAATAGTATTTAACCGATGAAAATGTAGATTGTAACCTCTATTCACAGTCTCTAAAGCCCCAGACTCCTCCAGCACAACGCTTCTCGATGAACTGTTACTTCCTCTACTGTACAATACTTGGTTCCTATCGCAGCTAGCACATGGTCAGGTCCAACTCTGAATTAGGCCTAACTTTGTAGATTCGCCATTTTTTAGCAGGGGACCGCAGGGCCCCTTTGGTGTAGCAACCAATAGCATTAGAAAATGCCCTTTTTGTGCTAGCTGCATCTAGATGGACTACTGGTCCCAGTCAGTCCTTTGCGAACTCTGCCAACCCTCCTGGCCGCAGCAGCGCGACTTCAACGTAGGGTGACCATGACCACACGTTCCGGGTTGCCCGCGACAGTACCGCAACCGGCAGGTCTGTCCCAGGTCCTGGGCACCTTCATTCTGGGACAATACAGTGTCCCGGAATGAAGCTGACAGAGGGGCAAACTCAACCATAGCGCTGGCGCTCACTACGCCTCCATCATCACCTGAGAGACTCTTCTACTAGTCAGGCCACTGGTTGCTAGAGCCGCCTGGCGTCTAGCAACCAGTGACGTCACGGCCGGGACTCCCTGCCCTGCATTCAAAAGCGCAGGAGTTAACCTCCCCCTCCGCGCCTAGTGCTCTCCACATGGCCAGCTCTGCATTATGGTGAGTTGAACAATTTCATTATATATTATAATGTAACAAGGTCGGGGACCGCTGCTCTAAAACCCTGGCAAGAGTTTTGAAATAATCTTTCTTCTTTTAGAAGGGGGGGGGGGGGGTTGTCCCCGAATGGCAGTTTGGAAATGTGGTCACCCTACTTCAATGCCAGTAACATCACAGTCTCTCCCTCTGTTTCTACATCCACTCCTGGCATGCCCCTCCCAGATCTCCCGACTGTGCCTGTCACTCACTGAACAACAGGTGAATCCTTCCTGAAGATTTGCTCAGCAGTGTTCCCCGCTGTCCTCTCCTGCTCCTGTTCCGGACACCCCTTGTTTGGGTTGTATGGAGGGGTTCCCTTACAGCTCCGAGCCCCAGCCCAAGGTCACCCCCCCCCCAGACAGGGGGGCTCCCTCCAAGGCACCGACAGCCTAACACTTCATCTCTCAGTTCTTCCACCCAAACAACTCCTCCGTATCTGGGCTGACCCAAGGTATTTAAGGAGGCCTGCCCCTGCCAATCCTAGTTGGGGATTGGTCAGCGCCCCCTCTCTTCCCCTCCTCTGCTTCCAGAATCTTCTCCAAGCCAGAGGGAGGTAACCAAGAAGTGACACTGCCTGTGAGTCACCAACCTACACTAAACCACTCCCAGCTCCCAGATCAAAACAAACAGGCCTAGCTAGGCCTGCCTAAATTTACATGCACTGGCCAAAAATCTAACTCTAGCACCTACCTAAGGTAGAGGGTGCTACACTTAATATAATGTGCACTGCAGCAATCTGTGATGCATTTGTAAAGAATTTAAATGGTGCAGGTATCTTATTTTCACCCAGCGCAGATCATTGCTGTCAACTGGGCCTATTGGGAACAACAGATTTCAGCTAGTCATTATGGTGGGCCCATGTTAAGCAATGCACCCCAACACATGTGGTCTGAATGAGCCTTAACTGAAAAAGAAGTTTTTTGATGCAGCCTCCACCAGAGAGAAAAATTCTCTCACATCTTGGAGCTACAGGAAGTGAGAGACAATCTACGGTTTCCATCCCTACCATACTCTGTCCAAAATGTAAAAAACAATGACATTTTTGCTGAAGTTGGGTTCTAACCCCTTGGCGCCAGCTCTTGGCGGCCCTTCAAGGGCTTTAGAATGCCAGGAGACAGGGCGATGGCTTATGGCCATGTGCTCACCATGATTGGCTGTCACGGCGGTCACATGATCGAAAAACTCCCAATCGCAAGCAGCGATCAGGAGGTTTCCGTTAGCCGCCTGTGACTGTGCTGAGAGCGCACACAGCGCATGCTTTAGCAACAGCTCTATTGCGCGCAAATATGCAGCCACTTTGCGCCAAGGCTAACGATCACTGAGAGAAGACCCACACAAGGAGTGCATTGTTTTCAATGAGTCGGCTGACTTGCACTGTGAGAAGGAAAAGTAAAGCACAACAATGGTGTAGCACTGAAAAGCAGACAGAAAAGCCTGACTATGTGATTAGCAAAAATGGATATCCTACATATTGCATATAATGAGAATTTAGACAGAGAAACTTTTTTTATTATGTTGATAAGATTTTATCTGAAGATCCGTGAAGTCATCCTACAGGTAAACCTGCACACGTGAACTTAGGCAGCTGAACAAAGACAATTCTTCCAACTTGACCAATATGGTTATCAGAAGGCAGAGGAAAGCTTTACTTAGCATTTCCAGTTTAACAGGTTCAGTCTCTTGTTATGCTTGCCAGGCCTGGAAGCATAAAAATACTTAGCTTCAGGCAGTTTTCTTTGTGTGCTTAGGTTTTAATCCAACATATGGACACTTTTGGCTAATTTGCCTCAAATGACTTTAGTAACCTCTGTCAGAAAGACAAAAACCTCTAAAAGAGCAATATATTGATCCACCAGATGGAGCACATACAGTCCATACCCCTGGTGGCAAATTACTCTGTATGGCTCAGTTTCTAATTTCCTTGCACTCGGATTGAATATTTCCTCAGTGGATGGAAAAGCTAGTAGAGGTTCTCCAGAATTGTCCATGGGGATTACAAACACTTGAGAAGGATGGAGATGAAGTGCACTATTCTGGATCTTGTTCCAAGAAGCATAAAACCAGAAGTCACCTGACATAATAAACATGAGAGTATGAATGACTACGAGGAATGTGAATTATGTTTAACGTTAGGCTGTCTTATGGCCCATTTGGATTATGAAGCTGCATCATTGAGGGCTCTGATAATTCCTCAGTCTACTTATCTCAAGTGGAGGTTCAGGACTAGTAGACAGAGGAGAAATGGATCCAACAACACCTTCCTCACCAGGTTTCTAGTTTCTGAAATTTTCTGTAAACTCATGACAATGTATCTAGGAACCAATATTAGCCAAGGCATAATAATTAGGAAAATAATTTTGGCCCAATTTCAAGAAAATTGAATACAAACTGGTTGTGAAAAAAAAAAAGGTCAGGCGACAGGTCAAAGACTACAAATAAAATACATTATAATTTAGAATTCAATATCCATGAGATCATGGAAGTGACAGATTTCCACTTGTGCAGTTGAACTTCAGGTAAACATATAAAATACCAGTTAATGCAGTTATACAGTGGATATAGAAAAGAATCACCCACTATAAAATAATCACATTTTGTTGCTTTGCAGTCTGAAATGAAGACAGATACAATTTTTGTTTTATCCAGCTATATTTACTCTACAACTCTACAAGTGCAACTTATAACATCCAAGTGAAAGATATAACTCCATTATGTCAGAAAATGTTTTAAAATATTCAAAAACAGAATCACTGAGTTGAAAAAGGATTACCCAGTCAGCATTGACATGTCTTTCATTCCTATACCAAGATATAGGTATTGTTTACCTTGTCTTTTAAACTTTAATATGGAATAGAAATGTGTATGTAGCACCCTCTACCATAGGTAGATGCTAGAGTGAGGATTTTGCTAGATAAAAATGGGCAGGCCTATTTGGGCAGGCTAGGCTTGTTTTGATCTGGGGGGCAGGGAGTGGTTAGTGCAGCAGTGGGTGTGGGTGTGACCACCTGTACTTTAGTTCTGAGGTGCCTCCCCTGCTTCCAGGAAGAATGATCTGGAAGGGAGGCAGGACCTAGAACTGGAGTGGCAGGCAGCTCATGTGAGGAGCCCGGACCAATCCCTAACTTGAATTGGCAGGGGGCAGGCCTCCCATATTAGCTGAGATAACAGTCTGCTGGGGGGAGTTGTCGGATGGGAGAAGCGGAGAATGGAGTACTAGGCAGCAGCAGGAGCCCTATGCCATAGTTGCCAACAGTCCCGATTTTCCTGGTACAATCCCGATTTTGGGACCCTCGTCCTGATCGGAGGCCTCCCAGATTCGGGATTTTGCCTTTTTTGTCCAGGGAAATTGGGAATGTTTGCTTTTGCAGCAGCTGGCTCCAACAAAATGGCCGCTGGCGCCGCTGCTAGATTGTTCCCCTTGTGTTCAGTGGAGAGGGGAGGGGGCTCGATCCGTGCAGCCAATGAATCGGCTTCTTTCTTCACAATACTGATGCCAGGGTTAGCTGCACGGATCGACCCCTCCCCTCTCCACTGAACACAAGGCGCCGGAAGGCTTGTGGAATTTCTTCTGCTCTCTCTTGTCCCTCTCAGTGTAAAGCCCAGGCAGCGATGTAACTGTAATGTACAGGGGTGAGGGTAGTAACTATGTACATGGGGGTTAACTATGTACAGGAGAGGGGTTAACTATGTACGGGGGGGGGGGTTACTATGTACATGGGGGGTAACTATGCACAGGGGGGAAACTATGCACAGGGGGGGTAACAATGTACGGGGGTTACTATGTACGGGGGGTAACTATGCACAGGGGGGTAACTAGGGGGAGAGGGGTAACTATGTACAAGGGGAGGGGGTAACTATGTGCAGGGGGGGTAACTATGGCTCTGCCTGGGACACTGATGTAAGGACTGAGGCTGGGAACACTGGTGTAAGGACTGACTCTGCTGGGGGCAACTGATGTAAGGAGGGACTCTGCTGGGGGCACCTGATGCAAGGAGGGACTCTGCTGGGGGCACCTGATGCAAGGAGGGACTCTGTTGGGGGCACCTGATGCAAGGAGGGACTCTGCTGGGGGCACCTGATGCAAGGAGGGACTCTGCTGGGGGCACCTGATGCAAGGAGGGACTCTGCTGGGGGCACCTGATGCAAGGAGGGACTCTGCTGGGGGCACCTGATGCAAGGACGGACTCTGCTGTGGGCACCTGGTGCAAGGATGGACTCTGCTGGGGGCACCTGGTGCAAGGACGGACTCTGCTGGGGGCACCTGATGCAAGGACGGACTCTGCTGGGGGCACCTAATGCAAGGACGGACTCTGCTGGGGGCACCTGATGAATGGACGAACTCTGCTGGGGACACCTGATGCAAGGACAGACTCTGCTGGGGTCACCTGATACAAGGACAGACTCTGCTGGGGGCACCTGATGCAAGGACAGACTCTGCTGGTGGCAAGCGATGTGGCAGGTGACACGCTCAGGGATCCCACTGATTCGGCATTACGGTGAGTTGAATGATTTCATTCTGTATTACAATGTAATAATAGAAATAATACACTGCAATCATCCTGACACCATAACAACCATGGTGCCAGGATGATTGAAGTGCTAACACCAGGTGTTTGGAGTACCTTTATAAGCTGATTGCTAAACTTTCTAGCATAAACATATTTCTATTGTTGTGTAGGATCTGGGGCTGCTGTCCCTCCATCCCCCTCCCCCCCTTTCCCCCTTTCCCTCTCCATCCCTCATTCATCTCAGACTCACCACACCCCCTTTGAGCCATGCCCATTTAAGCCATGCCCTTTATTTTGCTTAAACCACACCCATTTTTTGCCGCAGCGAGCTTTGCGCACCACATTTGTACTTTTTCTATGCCACGCCTACAAACGCATGCCCCCCTAATTATAATAAGACTCCGCCTACAGCCAAAAAAGTGTCCCTACAATTTTTTCTACAATGTTGCCAACTATGCCATCCCCATCTTGGGGGGGGGGGGGGGGTGCAAGGCCTAGCAGAGAAGGAGCTTCATCTTTACACGGTCATAAATGAAGGATCTTCGTCCATACATGGTCATGGATGAAAGGTCCTGGAGGGGTTGAAGAAGCTGCCGGAATGTATGTCCAGGTAAAGTTCTCCATCATGGACTCGGGGCAGAAGATGGTCGGTGAGTGGACCACAGTGGAGTTCTGAATGAGGCATGCCAGGGGATCTGGGTGTGAGGCCAGAGGTGAGACTGTGGTGAGAGTGTCAAATCGCTGCGGCCTGAGGGCACAGGATTTGCAGGCCAGACTAGCTGGGAGCAGTAGTCCACCAATCACATAGCTCCCAACTGTCCCTGATTTGGAGGGACTGTCCCTGATTTGGAGCAATGTCCCTCTGTCCCTCATTTTGATCTTATCTATATAGATGTATATAAAATGCACTTTTTATCTATCAAAAAGTGTTTTCCAGAGCTAAACCTTTCATCGGATTTCTAAATTGCTGCATTTGTAAATTCCAAACTATATAAAGGAATAGTAGTGGTAAAAAAGCATTTTGTGGGTTTAAGCAATCTTGTTTTCTTGTACAATTCTCCTTTAAGGGGGTGTGGCCAGGGGTGTGTCCTATGCCTGCATACTTTTGCTGATAGGTGTCCCTCATTCCCATCTCAAAAAGTTGGGTGGTATGCAATTAGCATATGCTACTAAATTACTAGGCCGCCGGGGAGAGGTACGCCAGATCTCTGGCCTAGTAACAGTGCAACCAATTCAAAAGAATTGGTCAAAAGAGGATGATGTGACAGGCAGAGTAAAGATCTACAGTGGAAGTTTGTGTAGGAGGGTGGAAGTCCTAGGAGAAATAGTCTGCATGGTGTTATGCAGGAGAAGCGGCTGTAGATATAACGTGTACATCAGTACTTCACGGCTCAACCTTTTATTCTAATTCTTAAATATGATGGCAAAGCAATTATTCCATGGGCATCCCATATTTCCTTTCCCCCAACTAAGTTATATCCCCCAATAAACAAAACAACACAAAACAACTGTTCATTGTCTCAGAAGTGATAGGTGGAGGTCTGGCAGCAGGGTGACATGGTGGATGTTAGTTACTAGTAGCAACCAAGCGCTACATGTATAACATTTTATGTATTGCAATTTCAACCTTTTAAGCGTAACTCAAAGTCCCATGGGCATGTTCTCCTTTTAGATACTTTTATCTACAGTTTAAGGTTCAGTAGTGTGATGGACAGTGGGAAGAATGCTCCTTACGTTTGTGGTCATTGGGAAGAAGAATCCCTCTTTACAGATAACTAAAAAGATCATTGGTGTCTGGAGTTACTTGTCTGATAATCAGAAATTGCTCACTTCAAGGAACCCCTAGCAACCTCTGGAGGAACCCTGGTTAAGAAGGCCTGTTCTGGAGCAACCTAATTTACTGGGATTAATTCATTGAAAGGTGACTTCAGATTGCACTGCTGTGTGCTGTACAGTGTTGCCAACCTACCAGATTGAAATTTACTGACACAACACCCAAAATTTCCTGGCACAGCCAAGTTTTTACTGGCATTTCCAAAAGTTACAAAATTACAGTTTTAAGTGCAAATTTTAGTATTTAGACTACAAATAAGTACAATATGCAATTAGCAATGTGATTTAAGGTAGATATTAGGACAAAAAACATATTTCTTATTTTATTTTCGATATAGTAAGTAAGTAGCTCAGGGACAGGACTCAAGAGGGCAAGAAATTAGAATAGGGAGGCACACACACACATGCAGTTGACTCTTGGTCCCTTCAGTCCACTTGAGTCTAAAAAGCACTGACAGTCCCTCTCCCGGCCTGTCCTGCTCCTTTCCTGCAGACCCTCACAGGAGGCTCTGGCCGCTCTGCTTGGCTTCCTTGCACCATGACATCACATGGCACGCTCGGACACCGCCTCCACCATAGCTGCCCGAAGACACACTGTAGCATGGACTCGGATGGTCTCTGCCGGCTCTTGACCGAGCCGAACATCACAGCCATATTTTTTACTGGCAACTTTTTCCTTTTACTGGCATTTACTGGCAGGAGAAAATTGCCTGTTTTTTTACTGGCTGCCAGTAAAAATACTGACGGTTGGCAACACTGGTGCTGTACCATCAATAAAATAATGGATTGCCCTTCATACTGAAAGGTTAGCGAGGGAGGCTCGTGTGAGATTGAAAAGAACATGGGATAAGTGGTCTAAAGATCAGTGATTAGTGGCAGATAATCCAGTCTGCCAAGTAGGGTTTGGATTTGTGAGACAGTTGTGTGGACTTTTAAACTGGGTTGAACGAGAAAAATCCATAAGTTCTCCCATCCATGCTAAACAGTGTGGATGGAACAAGCTCCCCTGCCAGACATAGTGTTTTGACAACCAACACCCATGGCTACACACAACCCAACACCCAAGTGAATGTAGCCAATTGGCTGGCTCCTTTGATTTTGCAATTGAAGTTTGTTGAGGCGTGTGATGATTTACAGGAATTGGCTGACATTTGAGCTGTACATGGCCAGCTTTAGAGAAACAAACCTACTTAGACAATGCTTCCTCTCTGTCAATACAAGTTCACTTTTTGTGACTATCAGCAGAATGAGCCCCAACTCTTATCTGAGACCTGCACGATTCTACAGCCACCCCTCATTAGGAATAATACAGTTCTGATAAAGGAGGGGTTAGCAAGAGGATCCTTCTGCATATCTTACAGCTGCGAAGTTGTAGCAATGATCTGCAGGGATAACAAAGCACTGTATTATATTTCCACATTCATATTGATTGGAATCTGATACTTATGAGAAATTACACAAAATGCGAGCTTTCCCACGTAGGGTTATCCTGCATATCGGAAACCGACACGTTCATATATTTGTTTATTTCCAGCCTGTACCGGGAACTCCATTTTGTACACAGGATGATTGTGTAGATATGGAGCTCAGTAATCGTACAGCTATGCAAACTGAAGTCTGTTCACTGGGGTATGGGGTAGAGTCAGGGGGCGCCCCATGCTCCAGGGCAGCTATCCTGTCACTTTACGTGACAGGATATCTGGATATCTGGACAGGAGGGGCAGAATATAAACAGACACCAATCCCCTCCATTTTATTTTTGCAGCTGCTAAAAGCCTGCTTCTCCTCCTCCCATCCTGCCAGCATTCAGTGGCTGCAGGAGGAAAATAGAGGGGACCAATTCCTGTATATGCTGACCCCATGGCCCCTCCTTTCCAGGTTACTGTTATTTCCTGCTGCCTGGGCCTTGTGCCCCCCCTCCCCAGAGAGCTTCTGGCTTCCCCCCTCTCCTCATGCTGCGGGGGATGTTATGCCATTGTAGAGGACATGTCATTTACCAGCCCATTCCTTTTCAGATTGAACACAGTGAGTGATCAGTAATTATAATTCCTGTTCATTCATTCTGTGCAGCTGATGCTGCAGCCATAGAGATTGAGGACCTCAATCTCCTCTCTCTGTCTCAAAAGTAAAAGGTCTGTTTAGACCCCTGATATTTCACCAATGGAATTGTCAAGAAGAAAGAAGAAAAACATAAAAAACTACTGACACTGTCCACTTAAGGTATGCCAAGTTTATTTTTTTGTAGCGACATTTGTTTTATTTTTATTCTAAGTTTTCCTTACTCATTTTTTATTTTTTTTGTTAAAGAAAAGTGGGCACTGAACCCCAGTGATCTTTGATTTCTTTCATGATGTTCAGATAGACCTCCATCTCTCAAAAGGTTGCTTACCCCTGCTCCAGGGTATTGAAATACATTGGAAAGGTATGTCAAAATGTGGACAGCTTCTCCAAAATCTTTTACTGTCTCTTTATGTAAAGATCTGAAATACTCTTCAGCCACTTGGAGTATCTTGGCACGCAGTGGCAAGTGGTAGTAGGGGTGTCCCAGGTCATCTTTTGCCTCAGAGCCCACAAGCTTCAAGCTATGCCTCTGAGTCTGCTGGTAAGCTACAGAGAACACAGCCAGCTTTTCACCAGGTATCCACAGACTGCAGATTCCACCGCCTCTGTACACACATACAGTGCCTTGAAAAAGTATTCATACCCCTTGAATTTTTTCACATTTTGTCATGTTACAACCAAAAACGTAAATGTATTTTATTGGGATTTTATGTGATAGACCAACACAAAGCAGCACATAATTGTGAAGTGGAAGGAAAATAAATGGTTTTCAAAATGTTTTACAAATAAAGATCTGAAATGGCATGCATTTGTATTCAGCCCCCTTTACTCCGATACCCCCAACTAAAATCTAGTGGAACCATTTGCCTTCAGAAGTCACCTAGTTAGTAAATTGAGTCCATCTGTAATTTAAACTCAGTATAAATACAGCTATTCTGTGAAGCCCACAGAGGAGAACTTTAGTGAACAAACAGCATCATGAAGGCCAAGGAACACACCAGACAGGTCTGGGATAAAGTTGTTGAGAAGTTTAAAGCAGGGTTAGGTTATAAAAAAATATCCCAAGCTTTGAACATCTCATGGAGCACTGTTCAATCCATCACCCGAAAATGGAAAGAGTATGGCACAACTGCAAACCTACCAAGATATGGCCGTCCACCTAAACTGACAGGATGGGCAAGGAGAGCATTAATCAGAGAAGCAGCCAAGAGCCTCATGGTAACTCTAGAGGAGCTGGAGAGATCCACAGCTCAGGAGGGAGAATCTGTCCACAGGACAACTATTAGTCTTGCACTCCACAAATCTGGCCTTTATGAAAGTGGCAAGTAGAAAGCCATTGTTGAAAGAAAGCCATAAGAAGTCCTGTTTACAGTTTGCGAGAAGCCATGTGGGGAACACAGCAAATATGAGCTCTAGTCACACAAGTCCAAAATTAAACTATTTGGCTATGTGTGTCGGAAAACTGTACATCACCCTGAACATACCATCCCCACCGTGAAACATGGTGGTGGAAGAATGTTGTGGTGATGCTTTTCTTCAGCAGGGACAGAGAAGCTGATCAAAGTTGATGGGAAGATGGATGGAGCCAAATAGAGGGCAATTTTAGAAGAAAACCTCTTAAGAGTCTGCAAAAGACTTGAGACTGGAGTGGAGGTTCACCTTCCAGCAGGACAACGACCCTAAACATACAGCCAGAGCTACAATAGAATGGTTTAGATCAAAGCATATTCATGTGTTAGAATGGCCCAAAGTTCAGAACTAAATCCAATTGAGAATCTGTGGCAAGAGTTGAACATTGCTGTTCACAGACGCTCTCCATCCAATCCGACAGAACTTGAGCTATTTTGCAAAGAAGAATAGGCAAAAATGTCACTCTCTAAATGTGCAAAGCTGGTAGAGACATCCCCAAAAAGACTTGCAGCTGTAATTGCAGTGAAAGGTGGTTCTACAAAGTATTGACTCAGGGGGGCTGAATACAAATGCACACCACACTTTTGAAAACCATTTATCATTTTCCTTTCACTTCATAATTATGTGCCACTTTGTGTTGATCGATCACAAAAAATCTCCAAAAAATAAAATTTACGTTTTTTGTTTTAACACGATAAATTGTGGAAAATTTCAAGGGGTATGAATACTTTTTCAAGGCATTCTATTACCTTGCAAATGTAGTGTCAACATCATCACTGTGCTGTACATTTTCTGTGCACAGAGCAGAGCTGTGGGCGGGGTCCATCAGGCCACACCCCCTACAGACTGCCTGCAGAAAACTACAGGAGGGGGCGGAGACCAGACCAGTCACCCTGCACAAGGAAAGAGAGCAGCCGTGACCGGTCTTCATTACCGGAGGCTCCTGCACAGAAATCATTTTTCACACTGGATTAGACAGATCTGGAGGAAATACACAAATCACACCAAGACTGAAGTAAGAATATGTATACCTCCTCTTAGACAATACTTGCTTACCCCAAGCTCAGCTTTAATTGAACTTTCACCATAGAAATGTCCTTCTGATTTCATTACCCCACACATCCTCATTCTTCACCAAATTAGGGAATATTCACATAGAACTCAAGATACAGACTTCAACACCTCCATTGGCAAATCACTCTAAAGGGGACTTTGCACTACAAGGTCTGCTTATTCAGTGAGGGACCACTCTCATCTTAACCCACTTAACTGTCAAAGAATACTTGTGCAGGGGGGGGGGGGGGGGGGTTGATATACTTCCTCCAGATTCCATACTGTAGGGGGTGCAGTACCATCTCTATCCTTCCAATGAGACCCTCGTGAATGCAGAGTACCTGAAATCTTGCAAGATGATGCTATGGCACAACACAAAGTTCAGTGCTTAGAATTCCCTGGAATCTTGCAGGAAAGATGGTAACATCCCCCTTGCCTTGGTACCAGTGGGGGTAAGGCAAGTATATTCACTATTCCCCCTCCCCCTTTCCTAAGGGTGATTTTGACAGTTTAGTGTAGCAAATTAAAGCAGTATTAAACCCAAAAGCAAACATATTGCAGCTTACCAATTCTTAGATGTGCTGGCTCTAAGTTTTTTTCATATTTTCAATTGATGATCCAGCCAGCAAGTCTGTTTTTCGAAAGAACAAGCTCTCCAGCAGAATGTATCAGTTACAGGGATGAAACAAACTGTTTAACAACGACAGGGGTGATTACAATGATCGGCCTTTATTTATGTAAAAAATTTATATTAAGAGAAAAGAAAGCGGTTTTCTGTAACTACTTATACAGTGTAAGCTGGAGTATGTCTTCAATTTGTTGGTGTATTTAAATCTGCTAGTACATCTAATGCTCCCATCCCCCCAGGCCGACAATGTGGCTTTCCAAAGGTGCCCCCTGTGTGTTACTTCATTCAGAGTGGGGGCACTCTAATACAGGAGGTACAATATGTTACTGGTCAGATCGCCAGAGGAGAAAAAAAATCTCTAAAAAAGGAAACTAATGCAGCCACTACATTGGATTGGTAATCTGCAAAATAATCAATTTTTGGTTTTAAGATGGTGAAGGGGGTCTTTATAGATTAAGCGGACAATGCTTTATTTACCAAGGCCCTTTCAACCACTTGCTGACCGTCCTATAGCCTGACGTCTACAGCGTGGCTGGCTAGTTCTGGGACGGAGTTATACGGCAGGTGCGGGCAGCGTGCTCTGTGATCAGTGCCTGGAGAACACTGCTAATCACAGATTGAAGTTAAGAGCCAATCAGCGACTCTTTACCACGTCATCAGCTGTGTCCAATCACAGCTGACCATGGATGTACACAGAAGCTGATTATCGGCACTCCTTTCCTCATGCCGACAGCATGAGGAGAGGAGAAGAGAGCCGATAACCGGCTTCTCTAAAAGGGCCATGTACACTGATAATCAGGGCACCGTTTATCAGTGCAGTCCCAACAGTACCCACCAGTTCTGCCAATCTGTGCCCACCAGTGCCTCATCAGTGTTACCCATCAGTGTCGCCTCATCAGTGCAGCCTATCAATGCCTACCAGTGCAGCTTCATCAGCGCACATTAATGAAGGAGACAAATTACCTGTTTGCAAAATGTTATAATAAACTTTAAAAAAAAGGGTTGCTCCCCCCCCCCCCCCCCGCAAAAGCAAAAAATAAAAAAACCCAGTGGTGATTAAATATCACCAAAAGAAAGCTCCATCTGTGTGAAAAAAAATGATAAAAATGTCGTTTAGGTACAGCGTTGCATGACTGCGCAATTGTCAGTCAAAGTGCCACAGCGATGAAAGCTGGCCTGGGCAGAAAGGGGGTAAAAGTGCCAAGTAAGCATATGGTTAAAATCTCCATATATTCTCATCTTTACATATGACATCTTTCACCACAAGGTGTCGCTCTTTTCACAGACATTCCACGAGGCAGAGGGTAATCATCAGTCCTGATCTGCTTCTCCCTGTTAATTGTAAGTCAGATTAGTGACTCATTAGAGCAGGCGGTAATTACAGATGCTGGTAAAGAGAGGTGTGTACCTTTGTAATACTGCAGACACACAGCTCTACCTCTAATTGTTACTGATCCAATTTATTGTTCACCAGAGACATGTTGTTATTACCTGTGCCAATAATACAGACAACGCACACCCAACCAATACATAGACAACCTGATCATGTATCACAATTCACCCAAAGATACACATCTGTCATGTACACAGCTGTGCAATACGGGATTAAATATTGTATTATCTTTTATACAAACCTAGTTCCAGGTCACATATAGAAATTCCCTGTTGGTAAAATTTAAAACACAATTATAGAAATGGAGCCAAGTCTCTGTACTGTATTGTACTGTTGGTCTTGGACTTTTTGGTGGTAAAGAGTAGGCTGCAAGACCTGACACTCAGATTTGCCTTCATAACATTACACCGTCTCCCTCCAGTATAGCATTTAACCAGACCTGGGCAAATTGTGGCCTCGGGACCATATCCAGCCCTTTGGCTGCCCCTATCTGGCCCTCAAAGCCTCAACCGTTGGCAGACCTCTCTGACGAGAATTGAAATGGAAGCGCCACACCACTGTTAGGAGGTCCAGATACGTCATACCATTAAAAAGTCAGGGGAACAATTCAAAAACATAGTCAATGCATTTCGGGGGGGCAATGACTACAACGTGAACACCCCAGAAGTGAACTGGACCTACAATAGTATTTCTTCCAGTGTGGCTGCTGAAAAGACCTGTGCTTCTATGTCAGACCGTAAGAAATAACATTATAGGTCCATTTCACTTCTGGTCAGAGGCGGCCCGCCCATAGGGGGCAAAGCCTACTCCCCCCCCCCCCCCTCCAAAGATACTCATAATTTTTTTTTTTAAAGGTCCCTTTAAGAGTGTGCGGGACGCCAGACACACAGGTGTATGGGAAGTATGACGTGCTGCAATCACTGAAAAAAATTAAAAAAAAA
The DNA here is from genome assembly GCA_037952925.1 of Lithobates clamitans. Lineage (NCBI taxonomy): Eukaryota > Metazoa > Chordata > Amphibia > Anura > Ranidae > Lithobates > Lithobates clamitans. Next base: position 5,486,967 of record JBBGZY010000124.1, read on the forward strand.
AAATGATGGCCCTTTAAGTGTGTGCAGGGTGCCGGACACACGGCTCCTATGGGAAGCGTGATGTGTTTGCAATCATGCGATTGCAAACAAGAAGCTCTATTGGCTTCCTTTAGAAAGTCCTCAGGGTGCTGAGCTCTGCGCCAAGAACACTCTCTTATATAGCATTGTTCCCTGCTGTGGTTAGTGACGTCACTTCCGGTTTCTCTGACTTATACCGGCCGGTTCGAATGTGGATGGAAGGCAACTTGCTGTGAGAGCTGAGTACGAGGGGGGCATCTGATGTAAAGGGGGACTCCGATGGGGACACCTGACTTATAGGGGGATGCTGATGGGGACACCTGCTGTAAAGGGGGGACTCCGATTGGGACATCTGATGTAAAAGGGAGCTCTGATGAGGACACCTTACGTTAAGTGGTTTTATATTCTTTTACTTGAAATGTGGATGTGATTGGCCTACTGTGATGGGCACAGTGAGGCTGCATATGATGGGCACAGTGAGGCTGCATATGATGGGCACAGTTTTATCTAGCAGTAATGATACATAATCATCTGATAAATGGCTATTTATAGTCCTGCATTACTAACAGTTTAATTTTTCAGTTTGTTTGCACCCCTCCCAAAATTTTTGAGCACCAGCCGCCACTGCTTCTGGTGTGTTCACATTGTAGTCAGTCAAGCCATGATGAAGGGGGCGCTCTTGGACCCCCCCCCCAAAACACGTTGGATACTTTTTGGATTGTACCACTGACTTTTAATGGAAAAAAGTTGTATCTGGATCTTTTAACAGCGTTTCATTTTCAATTCTGGTTACATTACACTACAAGCCAAGGAGACTATGGAGATCCTCTGGGGTATAAAAGCTATCTTGCCCACGAACCAGATTATTTACACCAACATCAATACCCTAAGATCAAGATTAAGCCATACCAGCAGGATAACCCTATGGGTCCAGTGCCATCTTTTCCTTTTCATCACTGAGGAAGCTAACAGGCTCAGAGAGGCACACTGACAGATGTCCACGTGGAAAGCTGCAAGCACTGGAAGGAGAGAGCCTGAGAAACTGATTGGTACAGCAGGAACGCTTAGTTCTGGTGGGAGAACTTTGCCAAGGAGACGTTCTGATGCTCTCCCACCACTCTGCTAGTGAGCCAAGTTCTTCCGGTGGTGCTGCAAAACCCAGGAGCCGTGCACCTGTTCCTTACTCCAGGTCAGGATCTGCAGAAACCACCGCTGTACCAATCGCAGGCTCTCTCCTTCCAGTCATGGTGCTTTCCAGAGGGCATTTGACAGGCAGGTGGCACCCCCTCACCACCTGATTAACTCTAATGCTGCACTAAACAGTGCCACTTGTCAAACTCTGCACCCAGAGTTAAAAATGCCACGACCACAGCTTGTGAACAGCTCCATCCAGTTATTTTACAGTTTGGGTGGGTGGCCGATGGGGCAGTAAAACTGCAACCGAGCCACACGTTTTTTCCATCCCCAACTACCCATCTGAAAGAGACCCATTTCATGAGCAGTTGTACCCATTATTTCTAGCGCCAGGGTTTTTGTTTTATGTACTTATGGACCTTCCCAGGTCCAAACATTATTAGTGAGCAGAATCAAGTTTGGTCCTCCATAACAGTCCTAGTTTCTCTCATGGTCCCTTGCAAAGATTATTTGCTCACCCCTGCATATGACTCAAATAGGCACAATATATTAAATTCGAGATTAATTTTATTCAATACTTTTTCCTTAAAGTGGTTCTAAAGGCTCAAGGTTTTTTACCTTCATGCATGAAGGTAAAAAACTACAGCCAATGAGAAGAGTGGGAGGCAGGGCAAGCCACGTTGTGTGTGTGAATGGACGCACAGAGAGCAGCTTGGGAGCGAGTATCAGCTTGAGCTATTGAGCTTTGCAGGACAGATATTTCAGTTTTTCGTAGATGCTGGCACATACGATTGCAAAACTGTGTGCAGAGAGGCTTGCCATTGGGGGCACTCAGCTGGGGAGAGGGGCCAGGACCGCTGACAGGGAACCTAAAAAGAAGAGGATCAGGGCTGTTCTGTGCAAAACCAATGGTACATTGCGAGCCAGGCCTTCTTGTCCACATCAGTGCCTGATCTTTTAAATGTGCTTTTGAAAGAATGGTCAAACAAACATTCACATAGACACACTCCTAAAAACAGCCTTCCCAAAATAATTGAAGCTGTTATAGCTGCAAAAGGGTGGGCCAACTCAATATTGAACCCTACAGACTAAGACGCCATTAAAGTTCATGTGCATGTAAAGGCAGGCATCCCAATACTTTTGGTAATATAGTGTAGGTACACAATATCTTTATAAACACCGTTCAGTAGTGAATTTAGCTAAAGAGAGCTTAGCAGTAGCTCTCTGTCTCAAACTTGTTTATCTTTTTTTAAATCTAGAGCAGACTAAATTACTTCTGTGTGTAAAATATCAGCTTGAGCTATTGAGCTTTGCAAGACAGATATTTCAGTTTTTCGTAGATGCTGGCACATACGATTGCAAAACTGTGTGCAGAGGCATGGTCACAACAAATCACCTGAAGTGATTGTCGCATGTAGGAGATCGCTGTAGGTGCCAGCAGGGAGGTTTAATTGAGGTCAGGCAGACATATTAGAGGGCCAAAAGTCTGTGGACCCCTGACAGTCACACCTCTATGAGCTTGTTGGACAGTCTGTTGTAAAACCACGTGCTTTGACTTGCAAGACTTTCCAAACCTGTTGCCATGGTTGGGTGTGCACAGTCATCCAAAGTGTCTTAGTATGCTGTAGCATTTTGAGTGCTGTACACTTACTTTTTGGTCCATAGTGTAGGAATGATGGCCATCTAGTATATCTCTATATTGATCAATCTTGAGCCTTCTGCTGGTGGTTACTTAGCACTGCAGGCTCGGGCCTCTGCAGCAAACACCTGCTCTAATCAGAAAGGTAGACTGCTAGATCATCAGTCCGTGCCTCATGAACAGTTTAGTCTGTCTGTTCCTGCCCTGGATAAAGGTCTGTTAGGCCTCATGTACATTGCTGCTGGTAAACGGACATTCAGAGGCAGTTGGATGCTTTTTTCAGCTGCCCCTGAACTCATCCAATGTTATCTTATGTGTACATGTACACAGGTTGGTTTAATGTCCTTTTTAGGCAGTTGCGTTTAGAGGCTTTTCTTTGAAAGCAAAAAAAAAAAAAAAAAAAAAAAAGAGTTCAGACGCCGAAGTTTCCGATGCTAAACACGGTACTGGTTTTCGTTTAGAAGCGTTTTTGAAAAGGCGTCCTATTTTTTTTTTCAATTACAGAACTTATAAATTATAGCAACTGATGAAAAAACGCTAAATATTTTAAATACTTGTAATTGCTTCCAATGCTTCATAGACCATTTATTCACCCCTAATGAGCCCATGATCCAATCCAATACACCACCAGCATTGCTGTTAGCCAAAGTAGAATTGGAATTTGACCTATATGTGGTTAGATTTGAACCAGATGAACTTTGTTCCTCGCACGCAATTTCCGACGTCTTTCCAGCCTCATCAACGTCAGGAGCATTTCCTCACATATGCTCATTATGGGTTCCATAGTAAAAGCACCGAAATTGAGGTAGATACAAGTAAACTGCTGCTCTCTCGGCTGCTGCTACTCACTCTGGTCTCACAGAATGGCTGAAATAGTACTGTTTTTTGTGCTTTGGAAGGGTCTTATGATGTTATGTTAAATAAACGCTCCTAGAAGTAAATGTGGCAAAACGCCCCTAAACGCGGATAAACGGGTCTTTTTAAACGGCGCTTTCAAGCTGTCAAAAAAACATTCGGAAGAGGTTGCTTCAGCGTCCCATGTACATTAGGCCTTAGACTGACCGTTCATGTCTTTACTCACTTCTTTGTATTGTTTAGGGGTCTCAAACTGGCGGCCCTCCAGCTGTTGCGAAACTACAAGTCCCATGAGGCATTGCAGGGCTGACAGTTACAAACCTGACTCCCACAGGCAGAGGCATGATGGGACTTGTAGTTTCGCAACAGCTGGAGGGCCGCCAGTTTGAGACCACTGGTTGGACTATGTTTATACTCAGCTTATCCTGATCATTGGTCTGGGATTTCTGCGATTGTCAGTTTCTGCTCTACCTGTCTAGATTCTGGATCTGTCTCGCTCGTTTTGATCCAGCTATTGGCCCACTGTCTTTTTTCTGACCATCTGTATTCTAGTGTCTTGGCTGTTCGTTGGCTGTCACCCCTAGTGGCACAGTGGGTCCAGCGAACTCCTTAAAAATAGTGCTGTTCTTTGCCAATCTATGTCCATCTAGGTCTATTCTACAATAGAAAGAGCACTCCTGTTAACACAATTCTCATTGTTACTACACTTTTTAATTTTTTTTCTTTATAGATCTGTATTTTTGTACTGCTGGGATCACCTGCATTTACGTATAATCGCTACATTTCTTTACTTTCTATCAGAGTTTAATTATGTAAGTACCCATCTTCTACTATATTTGACCCGATACTATCTCAAAAATATGCCAACATGTGATATTTGTTTGTGTCCCCATAGGGGGACTTTGCTTCTTGCCCCCTGGTGGTCACCTGTTCTGGGCCACACACCCTCCTGGACCTTTTCAAAGTGATTACTTTCATGGTTTATATCTGGTGTAGGGGATCAGAGGGGTGAACAGCTGGCTTAAAGACAGTCCAGTAAAATAAAGTGGCTTTATTCAGCAAAAATGACAAAATAAACATAAGACAAGACAGACTCGTCTTGTCACACGGTTGTGCAGACACGTGCGGTTCAGCAGCACACAGGCTTACAGGTAATAGTTCATGGCTCCAATCAGAGCTACAGTCTTTATGTGGTTAAGCTCACCCAGCAGGTACACCATCCAGCAATGGACCTTTTCACATAGATCCAGCACTGGACCTTTTCACACAGCGTGCTACTGTGTCTCTCTCTTACTCAAACAGCTCCTCTCTGACACCCTCAGCACACCTGACAATAAGCAGGTCTGAATGGGAAATACCTGCCCTCTTCGATTAACCCCTTCTTAATCCTGCCCCAGGCTGACCCTCTACATATCACCCCCTCTGTTCCAGGCCAGGGGTCTGGGAACCACGAATCCAGTGGCAATAGATCTGGGAAAGGGCATTTATTTTTTTTTCTCAAATGCACATGCCCAGGTCTATGCCCCCTTCCTATTCTGAATCCACGTCATTTCTAGACCGGATTGCTGCTGTAAACCTATCATAGTCATTTTTATCAGTTTCCATTAGGCGGTACACTTCCTGGTACTCCTCTGTGAGGAGCGGTTGCACCAATTCAGCCCAGCGGCTTCTGGGCCACCTTTTAAACAATGCCATGTTTTCGAATTCAGCCAGGCAGTCCTCAATGTGGTCGTCTGGTAGCATCGGCTGTAAAAAAAATCACCAGCACAGATTCTACCTTCGTTACCACTGAGAGCAGGGCTAACCTTTTCTACTATCTCAGAGGTTTCCTGTCCCTCCGTGAGAGACCTGCTCTCCATAGTAGGCTCAACCACTAGCACTTGATCCCCAGGTTTAGACTCTCTGACCCTGGCAGACCGGTTGGCAACCCCCCTCCGGGTCCTCGCTAATGGTTTATGCCCATGTTTAAGCACTTTGCGATTTTTGGCTACCATGTAGCATAGAGTATGATGCACGGCAACTCAGGGAGAGCGCATTTTTACCCACAGGATGCTGTGGCTCACCACGCACTGATGTGACCTGTTCCCCGGCGGGGATCAAAGGGGAGTCCTTCCTCTGAGCACCAAAGAAATCACCTCAGGAACACCCAAGATAAGACAAGTCAGGCCCAGAGGGAGAACTCTCTGCCTCGAATCCTACAAACACCTCCAGAGGATCTTGGTCAGCTCTTGCAGGTTCACACATCTGACAGATTTCTTTACCATTTACCTCCTGCAACACAGTATTTAACACTTCACATGGGGGTTTCTTCTTTTTAGGGGAAGCCCCTGAACCTTTGAACTTTTGTTCACACAAGTCCCAAAAACACAGTGGCAGACACCGGCTTGTCAGCAGCAGATACTCTTGTTCCTACATCTTCACCTGATAGACTTCAAACTGTCAGCAGCTAACGTTTCTGATCTACTCCTCAATTCAGGGTGGATCAGGCGTATCTTGTGAAGGTGCCCCTGCGGCTCTGCGGGTTATCACTGGCCCCTTCTGTCACCTGTGGACCCCCACAACCAGCACGTTGACATTTTCTTTTGCCTTTCCTTTTTCTCATGACATGAGCTTTATTATAGACAAGAAACATTTCTCATCCACCCATCTGTATGTTAAACAATTCCCCTGAAGAAGGAATATACCAGTGTGACTACGGTCCTCTCCGAAACATGTTGGGAAATATGCATTAGCCACCTACCCCCCACCAGACCTACCGTACCTCGGTGGATGGTTAGGGGTTGCTGGCACTGGGTGATATCATTTCTATATGCTCTACTTGTCTTTGTCATTTATACAGATACCAATTATTGATTGTACATGTTTGTCTTGTCCCTCTGGACATTTTTAATCTATTTTTGTATACCAATAAAGTTGGCACTGTTGGTGCCTTTTACGGTTAATACTTTCCTTACTCTTTTTTCTGCCTTTAAAAATCCTAAGGGGCGTCCCCTACATGCACTCCGCTGCATACCAATTCCTCCAATCATTATTCAGGATGATGGCAGTATCCATTGCACACTAGTATGGTTTCCCTCAAATTCATTCCCAAGTCCCAAAATAGGGGGCAGTCTCACCCAAATAGCAAATCATGGGGTATCCCCAGGATCACCCCAACTCAGTGTAGCAGTTCCTGCAGTTGTGGACAGGGTTACATGGGCCATTGCATAGACAACCCCATGTACAGAGACCACTCCAATCTTTTTCCTGGGTATCAGATTACCCTGAAACCTATCCGATCGGAGCAGGGTAACCCCACTCCCCGAGTCAAGAAGTGCTACTACCTCCTGCCCATTAATCCGCGCCACAGTCTCAAGTGGGCTTAGATTGTTCATGGGACCAGTGGCAAAAGCAAACAGAGTCATGTTGAGCCATGTCACATTCCATTGGCTCCTCCCGTCTTGGACACTGGGCCGCTATATGACCCAGTTGGTGGCAGGACCAACAGTGAACCTCACGTGGTTCCTGTTCTCCTTGCCGACTCTCAGAAGGGTTTGACGTTAGGGTGCTCCTAGCGGGAGTGTCAGGCACCCGAGTGTTGTAATATGTTGGCCAATTTATGTATAATATTGTATTGGAGTATGGGTTGAGCAGAAATTCAGTTGAATTGTCCAAGCCAACTCAATTTTAATATAACAGCGGAAGACCCTTTGATGTGTTGGTCTTATGCAAGTCTACCTAGGGGTGTGAGGTATGGGCTGTTAACCTAATTGAACATTTCAAAGGGTACATTGTTTAAAGGACCATAGAAGAAGTATTTATTGATGGTAATTAGACTTGAGGGGGTAACAATGGGATCAAGGAGGGCTCAAAAGGGTATTCAGGTGGTATCTGTTAATCTAATCTAATTACACATACCTAAGGGGACTTGTTGATGTTGATATGTGGGAGTGCAAATTGGGGCGGTTTATGACTACAGCTGTTCACGGCTGGGGGTTGTTGTCTGTTTGAAAGACTAAAGCTAATCAAAGTCCTAAATTGAAACGGCCAATCAAATTGCTCAGCCATTCAATATTTAGTGAATATAACACGGCATTCAGTCTATAGGTTTAAGTGAGGCTTGTCTGTGTATGGCTGGGAACACACAGACCTAGGAGATGGGGTTCTGAATTATATTTCCTCTGTCGGATTTTTTTGTCATCTGTGGACTTTGGACTTTGTTCTGTGTTGGAAGTCAATAAAGTGCATCTCTCTGGAAGAATTGGGTTGCTGTGGAAGAGTACTTACTAATTTATTATCATACCCACTCTACACTATACCACCCGGGACAATAGATCACTACACCGAGCAGACACCATGCGTTCAACCGGTGCCATCTTCGCGCTGGAACGCACTTCCTTAGAACGGACCAGCTCTCTGGTAATAGAGGGACTCTCCTGGACACTTTCTGCACAACTGTAGTGCTCGACAGCAGCAGCCATCTCATCCAGGGACTGAGGCTCGGACTGAGCCACCCATCGGTGCAGCTCCTTAGGAAGACAATGCAAAAAGTGATCAAGTGCAACTCGCTCTACAATCTGAGTGGTGGTCTTTTCCTCTGGTTTCAGCCAATCTTGGAACAAGTGCATTAGGTGGTAGAGCTGCGCACGGGCAGGCTTAGCCTTGTCAAAGCACCAGCCATGGACTCGGTTCGCCCTTAAAGCGACAGTCACTCCCAGCCTTGCTAGGATTTCTGCTTTTAGGAGCTTATAAACCCCTGCTGATTCGGGGGCCAAGTCACAGTACACTTGTTGGGGGTCTGCGGTCAGAAAAGGGGCCAGTAATCTACCCAGTCTTTATCAGGCAGACCTTCCCTTGCTGCAACCCGCTCAAAGATCGCTAGGTATGCTTCTACGTTGTCTAAGGCCGTCATCTTTTTCAGGGTCCGCTGCACTGCCTTCCGGGCGTCACTCTTTACAGCGGGGTCACGTTTCACCATTTCAGCCTGCTGGGTCACCACCTTTTGTAATCCTGCTATCTGTTCACTCAGTAAGCGGTTTGTTTCCTGTTGTACAGCAACTGTCTGCACCAGGATCTGCTCCTGCCAAGCCTGTGCTTGCACCAGGGCCTATTGGGCCTCCTGATAGCGGGCCTGCGCTTGTGTATTAGCCAGTTACAGCTGCTTAACCACGTCCTCCATGGCTTGTTCAGAAGATTTCACCGTCTGTGCAGCTCTAACCCAGGACATGCGATTGGACCAGACCCCTCAAACTGCCCGATGCACGCTCCACCAATTGTAGGGGATCAGAGGGGTGAACAGCTGGCTCAAAGACAGTCCAGTAAAATAAAGTGGCTTTATTCAGCAAAAATGACAAAATAAACATAAGACAAGACAGACTTGTCACACGGTTGTGCAGACACGTACAGTTCACGGTTCAGCAGCACACAGGCTTACAGGTAATAGTTCATAACTCCAATCAGAGCTACAGTCTTTATGTGGTTAAGCTCATCCAGCAAGTACACCATCCAGCAATGGACCTTTTCACATAGATCCAGCAATGGACCTTTTCACACAGCGTGCTGCTGTGTCTCTCTCTCCTGCTCAAACAGCTCCTCTCTGACACTCTCAGCACACCTGACAATAAGCAGGTCTGAAGGGTAAATACCTGCCCTCTTCGATTAACCCCTTCTTAACCCTGCCCCAGGCTGACCCTCTACACTGGTTATGTTTTATGTTGGATATTATGATTTATATGATGGTTTTTTTTTTTATACATCTATTAGATATGCAAACTCCTGAAAGAAGCGCGTAACATGTAGGTGCGATTTTTCTGAGAGACCTCTTACTGCGACTCAGCCACTTCACGTATCTAATAACCACTGGATGTATATTGTCATTACATGCTACTATCTTTGCACGTTTTCTATGTTTTATTTATGTATTAGAGGTGATACTAGAGTCTATGAGGTCACTCAAATATGTTTTTTTTAATCTGTGTCTGTATACAATGGTTTTAACTTTATCAAAAAAAAAAAAAAAGAAAAATTTTTTTTTTTTTTTTTTACAAATTTACACGTGTGCCTACAGAGTCCATATGCTTATTTCACTCTCTTCAAACAATTCTCATTGTGTTACTTTTCTGACAACACTATGAGCTATTAGCAATTTCTGACCTTGTACACTGGATCAGCTCGAGGATTAGGCCATTACTTATTAATAATTTCGATATCAGAAAAAAATGTTCTGCCCAACTGCTGGTGCAACAACTGTTAAACAGAGACTTTTATTGAAAAAAAAAAAAAAAAGAATATATACCGTATATGACGGCTGTTAATGCGGATCCATTTCTAAAAGCCCAGGTTCACACTAATGTGGGTTAGAAATCATGCAAGTTTAGCTGAACTCACACGGTTTCAATCTGGCAACACAGTCTGACTTTGGGGGTCATTCAACAGACATCTTTGCATGTGCATGCACAGGTGTCTATTCACCTCTGTAGTCACCAAAAGTAATACAGGAACTATTGCCGGCAATAGCTGCCGATTTGGCATGTGATTTGACATGTCAAATCACATTCCAAATTGGCCAAATGTGAACGTGGGCTTAACGATAGTTGCCTGGTTATCTGACTTTTTCCCAGGTCGGCGGTTTTAAAATATTTAAGCCAGGTGCCCTCCCTGATGGCCAGGCAGCTATCTTTTTCTGAAGACATTCTGCAATGGCTATCCCTGTATTTTACTCATGATAGGTTGCCTTTAAAAAGGCTCCTGGAGGTACTCTTTGTAGATAACTGACTGTTCATTTTGTTGTAATTTGGTTAATGTTTTTTTTTTCCCCTCTGATTTTCCACTCCAAAATGCACAGCTGCTTACACCTGGTTCGACACTGGCGGATTTCGAATGGACACCCTGTATCTAATCCACCATGGCGACGATTAAGGTAGTGTCATACAATACTCGTGGCCTATGCTCCTCTCCTAACAAGCGCAACAGGTTATGGCTAGAGCTCAGGCGTTTGGGGGCACAAGTCCTTTTGGTGCAGGAGACCCACTTTACTGATGGTTCTACAAATAAAACTCCCCAACCACCTTTTCTCCCAATGGTATCTAAGCAACTCCCCAAAATCTAGAGGGACAGCTATTGCCATTCACAAGAACTGCCCATTTCAGTCTATGGTTCACAGCACTGATTCCCAAGGGTGTTACATCTTCTTGAAAGGAACCATCATGGGGCAGGTCTATACATTTGCTACCCTTTATGCCCCGAACTCTCAGCAGCTCTCGTTTATCGACACAGTCCCCGATAGCCTAGCAGACTTCTGGAAGGGGACGTTAATGTTAGCCCTGACCGTACGGTGGACGCCTCGGCATGTCGCTCCACGCATTCCTTCGCTTTCCTGAAGCACTTTTACCTCAAATAGCATCTAGATCCTGGTCATGGAGGCTCAACGAGAACCTCTTAGATGACCCGAGAGTGGTATCAGGGGAAGAGGAGACTGTCTCACTACTTCAATGAAAACAACAACGGGGCGGTTAGTAAGGGTATAATTTGGGAGGGCCACACGGCGGTAGTACGCAGCGTACTTACTGCATGGGGTGCTAAATTGAAGGAGAGACAGGCGGACTTTCAACATGTTTTTGGGGCATTAGTAGAACTGGGACACAAACAGCAGCGGTAGAGGCACTCAGGAAATTACGAGCTAATTCGATCAGAGGGGTATCTGTAGAACAAACTCTACGCATATGCGGATGACATCCTATTTTATGTCGTGGACCCTACAGTCTCGCTGAGGAACCTGATGAAGTAACTGGAAACTTATAGCCAGGTCTCTCACTTTAAGAAACTACACCAAATCGGAGATCTTACCGATCGCAATTCCTTCTGCTATGACCGCCACCCTGAAAGGAGCATCCCCTTTACTTGGGCACCCTCCTCAATTTGGGCATTCAACTTACTAGCAGCCTGAACGCTCTATATGCACACAACTATGTCCCCTTACTAAAGAAGCTTCGATTAGACTTGCATTCTTGGGATAAAGAGACTTTGGCCTGGGTGGGCCGCACGAACATTATAAAAATTACAATCCTTCCCCGTATAATGTTTCTCCTGCAGATGGTACCTGTTCACCTACCCCGTTGCTTCTTCAAGGAGCTCCGCAGTCTTTGTTGGGTTTGTGTGGAGAAATGGGTTTGGGTTTGTGTGGGAAAAGCTCACGGGGCCCAAGCGAAATAGAGTGGATGGGGAAGATTAGGGAGATCATGGAAGTGGAGGAATGGCTTGCCACCTGTAAGGACAAGCAAAAGAGGTTTGATTCCATATGGGCGGGTTCCATCTGGATCAACCGCAACTTCTTCCAGCCTAGACATACCGGTAGCTTTTCTAGCGCTGACAAAACCCACATTTAAACAACTAGCATTGGCGGGCTGTAACCCGTCCAATGTCATCTAATCGGGTACCACATTTAAGTAGCTGTGAACACAGACTACATTCTTCGAGTGTGAACAGGAGCCTAGTAACAGAGTAACTCATGCCAAAAGAGAGATTCATTTTCTGTGAGCTTTATGCACATTTTAGTGTACTTCACAGAGAAGGGGTCTCTTCTCTCTACTGACAAAAGGGCGAAGGGACAAGTCCACTGGGACTGAACGCCCAGGACGTAGGAGAGTCCCCCTGGGTTTAATAGTGCCAAGGTAGCCCTTGGCTTCTCTATAATAACTAATAATTGTTACCTAGAGTGCGAGTGACGACTCCTGGAATTGTTATTCTCAGTAACAATTTAGGTATACAATCTCCCCTTTTATTTTATCCTATTTCCCCTTCTTTTTTTACCCTTGATTTGATCCTTGTTCAATGCTAAAATAAAAATAAAGATTATTATTAAAAAAAAAAAAAAAAAGGCCCCTTTCACACGGGTGCCTCTATGATATGGATTATGCTTGCTCAGCAGGGGAAATCGCTCCACTGATCCTTGCTGTTCAGAGCAGACACAGACACAATTCCGCTCTCCTCTATGGGGAAGTTGGGTGGAAACGGGCCAACAGTCCGCTTTCATCCAATCATAATAAGATCCGTCCCGCCAGACGGATGGAAAATAGGACCATCATCCACCTGGATTTTGTAGACAGGATCGGATCTGATGGCGGGTGTCAGAAAACATGTCACCGCTGACATTAGCCACTCCATAAAAGGAGACTGCGAAGTCCGATCAGGTCCGCTTGAAAAAAATGACAGACGGACCTGATAGGAAAGCCCACGTAAAAGGACCCTTTAGTGAGTACGCCTCTCAGCAAAACACCTGTGAGAGAAGACTGCATTAGAAGAAGCAACATCTCAAAAGCTAGTTATAGAAGTTTGGGGAAAAAAAAAAAAACAAACTCACATACTCACTTATTTGCAGCATCAGGCTGATGCTGCAGCTGTCCTCTGCTGGCTCCAAGCTGGAGAACTGAGCAAACACATGACGACAACTGATCGCTCAGTTCTCCGGTCCACTTTGAGCAGAGAGTGGTGATTGTCAGTCATCACTCTTTGCTTTGCCCCGGGCTGTAAAGCAGCTGGCTCAGGCTCTCAGGCAGAGTGGCTCTGACATCAGCTGACCGTGGGCTTAAAAGTGCACTCCTGTGAGCCACAAATATGGCCAAATAAGCTTTGGCCATACTTCTCTTAATAGATCTGAGACCATGTACTGGAACAAACTTGTAAGCAAAATTTCTACCCCAAAAACGGGCACACCATTAAACACACACACACACACACACACACACACACACACACACACACACTATAAATACCTTTTTCCCCTTTGTTATATGTGATCACATACCCTCTGTTCACAGCCGCAAAAAGGAGCTAGAGAGCTAGGAGAGGAGAAACAGCAGTACACTAATCTTTCCAGTGACTGGCTGTGCAGATGGAAAAAAAAAAAAAGAAAAGAAAGCAGAGGGACTGGCAGGATCATCAGATATTTCACACAAAGAACAGGATACTTTCTCATACAAGCACAGGGTACAGCAGGCACATATCAGGAATATGAAATGTTGGGATAACATTCTTTAAACAGGTGTCATGTAGAGCAGAAATCTCCCTAAGACCCCTTTCACACTGAGGGTGTTTTGCAGGTGCTATAGCGTTAAAAATAGCGCCTGCAATCCGCCCTCAAACAGTTGCTCCATTGTTTCCAGTGTGAAAGCCCGAGGGCTTTCACACCGGAGCGGTGCGCTGGAAGGACATCAGGAAAAGTCCTGCCAGCAGCTTCTTTGGAGCGGTGTGTTTACCGCTCCTCCACCGCTGCTCCCCATTGAAATCAATGGGGCAGCGCCGTGATAACACCGGCAAAACGCCGCTGTTGCGGCGCATTGCAGGCGGTTTTAACCCTTTCTCGGCCGTTAGTGGGGGGTAAAAGCGCCCTGCTAGCGGCCGAAATGCGCCGCAAATCCGACGGTAAAACGCCGCTAAAAAAAACAGCGTTTTACTGCCAACACTATGGGCGGCTCAGTGTGAAAGGGGTCTAAAAGGGGCACAGTTTATAAAAACTTTACAGTAGTAAAGAAAAGGGTTAGAGCCTTTAATTACTGTCTCTAGGTTTTAATTGCTGTCTCCGTGTCCCTTCACTGGGGAGATTTCCCCCCTCACGTCCTGTTCTGGTGCCAGGTGTCAAAAGAAGGTGCAAGGGGAAATATCAGTCATTAGATTCACAGCCTTCCCAAAGATATACAAAAGTGTGGCAGGATGCAGCTCAATGAGCTCCTGGGCACCTAAAAGCACTAGTTTCTTTATGTTGTACTGGAGAATGCATCCCTGTGCATTAACCCTAAAAACGCTGCAATAGAAAAAAATACACACACTATTTTAATGAAATGTTTATTTTTTTTCTTAAATAACATTTAAAACAAAATTGTACATCGACTAAAAGGGTCATCAGATGCTGATAAGACCATAAAAACATAAAAGTCATAATAAATTGCCCCTGGTAGAGGTGCATGGACAAACTGCATTCAGTGTGGTCACTATGCGGTGGAGATACTGCACATTTAATGGCTGCATCTAACTATTAAGAATGGGGACCTCCTGCTTTATATCAATTTATATGGTGGAGAAACTCTCAGAGCTATTTTATTGCAGATTCTCCAGTTAGCCTAGTAATTTATGTAGGTACATATGGTATCATTGTGGTGACCAGCGAGCATTTGGCAGCATACAAAATATGCACAGTGCCGAGGTCAGGCAGATTAATTGTAGTTGCCTTTGGTTATCTAAACTTGGCCACACTCATTACAACCTGACTGTACAATTCCCATTAGATTCCCCCAACAACTATGTAGTAGAGGGTCTTCCTTAAAAATCCAAACCATCTACATCCAAAATAGGTAGGTCCTCACAATAGAGAAAGTTGTCATATCTAAAGGGGATTGTACAATCAGATAAAAATGTGAGGGTGCACCTTGGCCTTTGTTGGTAGGGTGGGAACTGCACAGCTCCTATTCAAGCTAAACAGATAAAGTGGAAAGCCACAGTCGTTACACCAAACAGTAACCACACAACAGTAATGTAAGGTATGTTTCCTATTAGTAAAACTAAAAACATGGAAGTTTATGGAGTTCAAGTAGGGTTTCTATCATCCAATACCATTTTTCGTCTGTCAGTTAGCCTCATGGATTTAAAAATAAACAGGATAAAATAAACATGACTGTTTTCAGACACGTTTTAACAAAAGAAGTGTAAGTACAGTATGGCGCTAAATAAAAATCAATACTAAAATGGCAAAAAACAGCCAATCCCAATCCAACCAATTTTTGGCCAATTCCCCTAAAGACGTCCTCTTCTGATGAAACGCATCAGGTGTGGCCTACGCATGATGTCATCACACTAGCTGACCGCCGGAGTTTGACACCCGTAGACCACCTGATTGGAAACAGCTCCTGGGATGTTTAGCGACAATGTAATGGAGACTATGTAAATGCAATTATAACATTAAAGAGGCATTATTGTAAACATATTACGCTGCGAAGTACGTCTTTGCGGCTGTTCATTCTGCAACTGGTTGCCAGATGACAATAGTAATCAGATGAGAAGCAGCATATGAAGACTCAGATTGTAACAGGTACTTTTGACCATTTTGTTTATAAATGGTCCATAGTGTTTGCTAAAAGGGTCATTTTCTTACTTGGCATGGAGTGGTGGTGACAAGCACTTGGAGAACCTTACTGGCTTAGTACTTTATTTTATGCTTTGTTGACCTTTATATGGTCTTTACTATAGGGTTAGAGGCCATTACCTGCAGTTATATTGGCACAGAATCATATTTTCTCTCACGTTGGAGTTTTTCTAAAACGAATAAACATTTCCTCACCATCTTGCACTTTATGAAATGGGACTTTCTATTTATTAGGAAGTGATCTGATATGTATGAAAATTTGTAGATATTTGTGTTACATATTGTATTGGCTGTTTTTTGGGATTGTTATTTTGATTTAGCGCCATACTATTCTTCTACTTCTGGTGTTCATTTGGTATCACAAATTGTGTAGGTAGCTACGTCCAGGTATTTGTTTTACTCCAGTACAGATAGTCATTTAGGTTTTAACAAAAACCAAGGATGTGCCAGGACAGAAACATTCAGGGAACCATGGTAACACCATTCCACATACAGAGACAGGACAAACACCAGAGCTTTCCATTAGGCCCTGTGGCAGTGAAGACAGGAGATCCACTCCTAAATGAAGAACTAATGTCCTCTGCATATGTGGCTGTGCACTCAAAATTTTGTCAGAATCATTAAGGACAGGGAGAAATGCCAACATTCATGGGCACATACTCAAAGCTACTGTTTGAATAAACACCAGTTTGTGATTAAACAAGGATAATCTAGAAGGGACAGTCCACCCAAAAAGAAGATTTTAAACTACAGGAATCTAGGGAGGGCGATGTCACCCGTTGTCTTGTCTTTTTTGTACACAGTACTTCTTGTAAGCTCTACCTACTAAAATTCCGCTCTATAGTTTGTGACACTGTTTGTATCCACCTTTGCATAGACCTACTCCATTATTAGAAAAAAAAATTGTATATACGGAGATGGCCCCAATTCTCCTTTTAGGAGTTTTATATTTGCTTCTATAATGCAAGAAGTGTTATGGGAGCATTTAAAAAGGTGGGCAGGAACAGATCCAGAAAGAACATCAACCTTAAGAAATAAAAGCATCAAGTGGGTGAATAACAGAATGCACTTGTAACAAAAGTGTCACTTATGGGTGGGCTTAACTTTGTGTATCTAAAGCCAAATTGTTTTGGATAGAGTAGGGATTAGAGCCCTTGACAAGTTTTTATTGTTGTCTGACACCACTGAGGAGATTCACCCCATTTGTAATGGTGACCATTATCCCCAGGACTAAAGTTACTGGTGGTTACTGGACCAGAAAGTAAAGGGGAAAACCCCATGGAGGGAATTTCCTTCACTTTGGACAGATCTCTTCTTCTGTCCATGATACAGAATGTGAAGAAAAAATTCCCCAATGAGACACAGAAAGCCAAAATAAAATGGTTTGGGGTTTTACCCTTTCTTACGACATCCAAAAATAATTTCCAATAGATATACTTTGGTTATCATGAGCCTTATGGCTTTTGTTTCAAAGTTGGAATTGTAGTAAAGCCATTGTTGAGGTACAATTATGCATTGCAGCTACATACAAGACAGAAAAGTAGAAGTGGATGACAAAGTCTTCCAACTCTAAGAGTTCTTTACTTTTTCTGGAGTGTTCAGATAACTTTTCAATTCTGTTTTCATCCTACAGAAATATCTTCTTGACTTATCTATTTTGTTCTTGGTTGCTAGCTAATTTCCTGTTTGTTGTAATATTTTATCATGCCTAAATGCTATCCCTCATCATTCTTCACTTAGTCTCTCCCTCACATTAAGTGGTAAAGTGTCCAGTAACGAATGATCCACAACAAGACCTGATTTCTTAAGAGCAACACAATCTCCAAGTTCCTGAGGCAAAACATCAATCATGTTCCCTTTTAATTCAAGCTTCACTAAGGACACAAGAGACCCAATTTTTGGGGATAAACTTGTCAACTTATTCTGTCCCAACTTCAAAGTCTTAAGCCTTTGGCAGAAGAAAAGCTCATTGGGAAGATCTTCTAAAAAGTTTTTAGTCAAAGCCAAAAACTGCAACATCTGTAAGACTCCGACTTCTGGTGGCAGCTCACGGATCTCATTGTGGGAGAGGTCAAGGTGGCGGAGTTTGGTACAAAGGAAGAGCGGAGATGGCAAAACAAGAATCTTGTTACGATTTAAGCACAACTCTTCTAGTATCTTCAGTTTACGAATGTGGTCAGGGATGTAAGCAATTTGATTGTGCCAAAGTCGAAGAACACTTAGTTTTCGACAGTGCTGCAAACTTATGATCTCCTCTATGGTGTGCAAGTTATTCTCCTTTAGGTCCAGCAATTGCAAATTGGTAAGGCTGAAGACTGCATGAGGAATGCGTTCTAAATCACATCGAATCAACTCTAATTCTTTCAACAAAGAAAGCCTTTTTAAAGCGTTAAGAGTGACAAGCTTTGTCCCGTCATTTTGGATACTAAGTTTCTGTAAGTGGCTAGCCACATCTGTAACAGTCTGGGGGACTTTAGAAAGATTGCTCTTCAGAGTAAGAACTTTGAGGCCCTTTAGCTCCCGCAAGCTTTCTAGTGTGCCCGTTTTTGAGAGGTCTTGAGACAAGTATCCAATCAAGTGAAGGTCCTCAAGGGCACGAAGGCTAAACACCCAAAGGGGAATTTCTTTAACATCATCAAACTTTATCTGAAGGACTTTGAGGTGATCTCGCAGGTAAGCCATGGAGGCGTGTTGCACTTTGGCTGGACAGTTGAACAAGGACAATTCTTCCAATCTGACCAACTTCGACACCAGCGGAGGGATCAAAGCTTCAGTCAGCATTTCCAGTTTTAGAGATTCTGTCTCTGTTACCTCAAATACAGTATCTGGCAAGCCTGGAAGCTTAAAGAGATGTAGCTCGAGGCGGCCTTCCGGTGTATGCTGAAGTTTCTGTCTAAGTTTATCAGCTGGCCACTCGTGGTTAAGATTAAGCTGTCTCAAACGACTTTCACTGACCTCCGATAAAAAGACAGCAAACCTCTTAGAGTAAAGTGAATCATATTGATCCACCAAGTGGAGCACAAATGCAAAGTCATTTTTGACATCAGGGATATCTCCAATCCCAGTTTCCTCCCGCACAGATCGGAAGGAGTATTCCTTCAGCGGACGACGAAAGAGCCAATACAGTGTATAAAGACAAGTCAATCCATAGACCCCCAAGAAACACAAATATGAGATAGCCAGTTTAGAGAAGAGGTGAGCTTTGGTGTGGTTGCAGCAGAAGCTGTTATATCCAGTCATATCTTCAGTGTGTACACTACAGGGAACAATAAAGTGTATTTTTCCTACCAGCACAGCATTATAAATTGTGATGAGGACAAATTTGCAAGTTTTCAGTATTGTCTGACGCATGTACATGGAATAAAGAAGATCTCCTTCTTCTACATGATGTCGAAACTTTTTAACTCTCTCAAAAAGAGCTTTAGCCTGCTCGCCTTCCTTTTTGTCCAAAACACTAGCTGAAGGTGTCTGCGCCACTAGCTTTTCTGGAACTGGAAGTTCAGCAGTTGCAGGGCTATTCTCCTCAAAATTAGGCTTTGAAAGCTCCCTGTCCATGGTCTTCTCCTGGTTAGTTTCTCCAGAAACCTCAGAAAGTGCTCGAGTTGTCCATGGGGAATCAAAACACTTGCCTAAGATGGAGATGAAGTGCTCTATTTTGGAGCTTGTACCAGGAAACTTGAACCAGAAATTGCCAAAGATAATAAAGATAAGGGTATGGATCACTACAAGGTATGGAAAGTATTTTGCATACCAATGCAAGGCTGTCTCATAGCACATTTGGTTTATGAAGCTATATTGTTGAAGGTCCAAGTTGTTCCGTAGTCCACTCATCTCACGTGGAGGTGAAGATGTAGCAATTGGGGTTGGAGTGAATGCAGGCACATCATCATCTTCACTTGCATTTGTGGCTTCCACATTCTGGGTGAACTGTTGACAATATATTTGAGAAACCTTGTCAGCTGAGGTATGATTGGGAAGACAAATGATTTTGTCCTGAGTGATCTGTTGAGAGACAAAACAAAATGGTTTAAAACACAGACACAGACACAGACAAAAAGAAGAAGAAAAACTAAAAAAGTAAAAATGCATTTAGTCCAGTATATCACCAAACAAGTGCCAGATATTAATTGAAGAATTTTAGTAATTTAACCACTTGACCTTTGGAAGATTTAACCCCCCTTCATGACCAGGCCATTTTTGCGATATGGCACTGCGTTACTTTACCTGACAATTGCATTGTCATGTGACACTGTGTCCAAATAAAATTTATGTCCCTTTTTTTCTCTCAAATAGAGCTTTCTTTTGGTGGTATTTGATAACTGCTGCCTTTTTATGCTATAAACAAAACAAAAAAAGACAGTTAAAAAAAAAGAAAAAAAAAAAAAAAAAAAAAAGATGATTTCTTCATAAATTTATGCCAATATGTTTTCTGCTACATGTTTTTGGTAAATAAAAAAACCCCCATTAGGGGAATATTGATTGGTTTGCACAAAAGGTATAGTGTCTACAAACTATAGGATATATACAGGAATTATTTAATTATTTTTACTAGTAATAGTGGCGATCAGGGACTTATAGCGGGCCTTCGATATTGAGACACACATTCTGACACTTTTTGGGAACCAGTGACAAATACAGTGGTCGTGCTAAAAATATGCTCCATCATTGTACTGACACTGGCTGGGAAGGGGTTAAGGAGCTAGGGTGATCAAAGGGTTAACTATGTGCCTAGCCAGTGTTTTTGTGTAAACACAGTGTGGCGTTTTCACCAAGGCAAGTAATGTATTTCATTCCCGGCTTTGTGGGGAAAGAAAACTCATTACTTCCCCGCTGACAGGACAGAATTCTACCTTGTTTACATAGGCAGGGCTCAGTCCTGTGTAAATTCCGGACTATCGGCAGTGGCCGGTGGTAATCTGCTGTTTAATCACAGCAAGGTCAGGTCGCCGGCAGCGCGCGCCCCCTACCCAGAAGTTTGTTTACGTACTGGGTACGTGATCTGGTGCAGCAGAGCAGTCTTGCCGTATATCTAGGTTATATGGTCGGCAAGTGGTTATTTTTGAATTGGGGTGCCATTTTCTATAGTGATAAAATTTCATATTTTCTGGACTAATCTAGGCTCTAGATTAATAGGTCATTCCATTAAAGAAGATTTCAGCTGTTGCTATATGCTAGATTAGCCTCTCTCAACCAGGTTGCCGTTTGAGTTCATCGGGGTGCCACAGGCTTTTTGACCTGCTGCTCCTTCCTCTACCATCAGTACTGTGTAAATGAACATTTCACCGTGCGGGTGCTGGACGCATTTGACAGGCGGTGAAGAGGCCATGTGTTGCCTCCTGTCCGTTTTACCCCCCTAAATGCTACACCACAATGTCACAACCACATACAAAACAGTTTTAGCATGGGCTCCTTCATCTGAAGGGGGTATAATTCTGCTGTGGCATGTGTATAACCTTATCCCTACAGCTTAAGGGTGAGCAGTTGGGGGGGGGGGGTAAAAATATGGTTCAACCGTGTGGTTTAACCACCCCCAAACCTCACGTGTGAATGACTCCTTAGACTGGGGTGCTTGAAGACTGAAAATACTTTTGAGGCTCCATGCACACTAGTGTTTAAGCTTAAAAACGCTGAAAAAAAATGCTGGATAAAATCACTGTTGGGTTTTTATTTTTTGCGCTATAAAAGAAAAAAGACTGTAAAATTCTGTAAAAAAAATGAATTTTTCTTTTTTTCTGTTATAAAATTTAATTTTTCTTCATAAATTGTGGCCAACATTTATACTGCTACATATCTTTAGTAA
This sequence comes from Lithobates clamitans, assembly GCA_037952925.1. Lineage (NCBI taxonomy): Eukaryota > Metazoa > Chordata > Amphibia > Anura > Ranidae > Lithobates > Lithobates clamitans. The sequence continues at coordinate 5,508,525 of JBBGZY010000124.1, forward strand.
AAATAAGTACGGTACAAATTGGTGTATATTTTTTGGTCTTTGTGAAAGTTATAGAGTCCACAAGCTATGGTGCCAATATCTGAAAATTGATCACACTTGAAGTACTGATGGCCCATCTCATTTCTTGAGACCCTAACATGCCAGAAAAGTACAAATACCCCCCAAATGACCTCTTTTTGGAAAGAAGAAATCCCAAGGTATTTAGAAAGATGCATGGTGAGTTTTTTGAAGTTGTCATTTTTACTCACAATTCTTTGCAAAATCAAGGTTTTTTTCTTTCTTTTTTTCTCTTCACAAATTTGTCATATCAGCAGGTTATTTCTCACACACAGCATATGCATACCACAAATTACACCCCAAAACACATTCTGCTATTACTCCCGAGTATGGCGATACCACATGTGTGAGACTTTTACACAGCATGGCCACATACAGAGGCCCAACATGAAGGGAGCACCTTCAGGTGTTCTGGAGCACCCAGGCCAATTCTGACATTTCTCTTCTACATGTAAAAATCATCATTTATTTGCTAGAAAATTACATAGAACCCCAAAACATTATATATGTTTTTTTAGCAAAGACCCTAGAGAATACAATGGCAATCGTTACAACTTTTGATCTTGCACGGGATTTGCGCAGCAATTTTTCGAATTTTTTTTTTTTTCCCAAAAAAAATGCAAACAGTAAAGTTAGCCCAATGTTTTTGCATAATGTGAAAGATGAACTTGCGCCGATAAAATAGATACCTAAGATGTCACCCTTCAAAATTGCACACGCTCGTGGAATGGCGCCAAACTTCGCTACTTAAAAATCCCTATAGGCAACGCTATAACATTTTTTACTGGTTACATATTTTGAGTTACAGAGGAGATCTAGGGCCAAAATTATTGCTCTCGCTCTAACATTTGCAGCGATACCTCCCATGTGTAGTTTGAACATCGTTTTCATATGTGGGCGGGACTTAGGTATGCGTTTGCTTCTGCATGCGAGCACACAGGGACAGGGGTGCTTTAAAATTATTTATTTTATTTTTTTATTATTGTTCATTTTACTTTTAATTTGACACTTTTTTCCCAAAAATTATTATTTTTTGATCACTTTTATTCCTAAGGAAGGTAAACATCCCTTGCAATAGGAATATGGCATGACAGGTCCTCTTTACAGTGAGATATGGGGTCAATAAGACCCCACATTTCAACTCTACGCTGGAAAGCCTTGAATACAAAAACAAAACAAAAAAAAAAAAAGAACAATCCTGGCTTCGATCGTAGCGGTGAGTCGGTAGAAGCACCGGAGGGCGGAGGGAGGGGACGTCCCCTCTCGCCTCCCGTAAGAACGATCAAGCAGAGGAACAGCCGCTATGATCATTCTTATGGTGTAGGGAATCGCCTGCTGAAAAAGCTGATATCTGAATGATGCCTGTAGCTGCACCCATCATTCAGATATTCCCACACAAAATCAAGGACGTCATGACGGCGGGCGGGAAGTGGTTAAAACGCTTTTTTTTTTTTAAACACAAAGTTGTCCATTTATACAATTTTTCTAACACATAGCATGTACATACCAAAAATATAACACCCCAAAATAGATTCTCCTACTCCTCCCGAGTACGGAGATACCACATATGTGAGACTTCCACAGCCTGGCCACATACACAGGCAGGGTACAGCAGAGTATGGCAGGGTACAGCAGGGTATGGCAGGGTACTGCAGGGTATGGCAGGGTACGGCTGGGTACTGCAGGGTATGGCAGGGTAAGGCTGGGTACTGCAGGGTACTGCAGGGTACGGCAGAGCATGGATGGATGGCTGGATGTGACTGTAATTGTCACAGAGCAGCGCTGTGGGCACTACAGATCCAGCTGCTGCCATCCGATCTCTCCCCCTCTCCTTTCACACTGTACCGATCGGTACACAGAGGGGAGAAAGGAACTGACGTCATGACATGACGCCGGTTTGTTTACAAGTGATAGCTCCATCATTTGACGGAGTGATCATGTGGTAAAACGGCCGCTATCAGCGGTCATTTACCATGATCACGGATGTTCTCGGGGGCGCGCAAGAGCGGGATTCTGGGAGAACTCTGTAGCCGTCATTCGGTTATGGGCTGGTTGGCAAGTGGTTAAAAAAAAAAAAAAAATCCACATACACTAGTGTGCATGGAGCTTTAAAGAGGAACTGCAGTCTGGTCACATAATTTGTAATAAAAACATCTTTGCCATTCTGTTATAAAATAAGAAAAATAAGAAAAGGTCTTCAGGGGTTGATGCGTGTATGAAGGTACCCAACATAGAAGAATATAAATGGGTAGGTGGTATAGTATTGATAAAGTAGTTGCAGAGCCTGGGAGCCATGATATAGGAGCCCATACTCACCACTAAATGAGGCCAAAAGGACAGGTGTGCAGTTCCCAGAGGCAGCAGCAGGTGTCTCACCCGGGAGTTGAGGAGGCGGAGCCAAACGGCACCCCGGTGGGGGAAACCAAAGGACAGGCATGGTGCGCATGTGAGAGTGTCCCCAAGAATCTCACTGGGTCCATATGTAATAAAAGCTGTAGGCGTAAATAAGTATAATAATGCATTAAGTACTAATGATATGTATATGTTTCTGTATGAATAGAGAGCCTGAGCCAAAGGTAGTAAGGACATAGGAGACTGAAGGGGGAAAGGGAAAAATGGCAAAGAAATGCCAGCAAGTGGTGAGAATCAAAGGAATAGGCAAGAGAAAGAGAAAAAAAAAAGTGAAAGAAACCAGATACAAGTTGAAAAAAAAAATAGTGACAAAAAAGCAAAAAGTGAAATGAATGCTCAGAGTGAGCCATGTGCAAGTAATGAAATGTACCTAGAGTTGGTGGAGAAAGGCGAGTCTGGCAGGTGAATCAGGTGTGTGTGTCCTCTGTGATGAAGACTGAAATGCACACCATGTCAGCCCTCCAATAAATACCCCAGGAAATCCAGCAGGGCTCCGGCCCCAATGCCATGAGTGGATGGCTGTCACATAAGCAGGAGCACAGGAGGCGCCCAGCGTCATGGGGGGCGTGCAGCCGCACGCGCCCCCCGTGCATCCAGATGGCCTGATGCGTCCAGCCGCAATGATATCACGAAATCGCAGACGCCACGTGGTCGGCATATATGCATGGTGTTGAGGTGTAGGCGTTGCCACCCGCTCATTCTGAAGCTTCCCTCCAACCACTTTGCATATTATTTTATATATACTGCCATTCTGTACTTGCCAAATATGCTGCAGAAATCTCACTCCACTGCCATTTTAATTGTGGGCTCACGAGAGAGAGAGCTGTGTATGATGTCATAAGCCTAGGCTAACGACCAGACAAGAAACAGGAAGTGGGCTGTATAAGGTATTTACTGGCAGAAAAAAAATGTTTTACTATCCAAAGTTAAAACAACAAGGGCAGAAGATTTAATAGATGGAAAGTTGAAAAAAATGACTGAAGGTCCGCTTTAAGCTCATAGAAGCGGTTATTAGCATTTGTTTCTGCTCCTAGAAGCTAAATAGTGTTATCCTAGGTGTCCATGCACACTACTATTAGCGTTTTTTTGAGCTTCAGCGTCTAAGAACAGAAACAAAATAAACACTATGAACAGCCTATCTATGGCCAACTAACAGCTTAATGGTTTGTGCACAGACAGGTCTACATGAATATGGATGTATAGGAAGAAATAACATTGCTCCAAAATCCTTTAAACTCCCTATATGATTTTTTTTTGTAGAACGGCCGCTAGCTGTAATTTTTTGTGCCACATCCAGTGTTAAAGCTACACAACAAAAAGAAACCCCCTAGTGGTGGACTTTTTAGGCACATAAAAAATTGTAAAACGGTTTTTAATATATAATATAAATATAGTTTATTAAATTTAAACAGTAAAAATATAGTAATGATATAACATATACTATTAGGAATGCATATCAAGCATTTTGCACATATCATAATAAAGATGCTCTTGCACCCGACGCGTTTCGGAGTGTGTGTACCTCCTTCCTCAAGGGTGGGTGTGAGCTAGAAACATATCTATCCTGGAAAAATATATTGGAAAAACAGGTATAAGCACTGTAACATCCATATGAATATAATACTTTCCAATCTAATTTCCACAATTCTTACACTTACGTATTTATAATGTACTGCTGGGTAAAAAGTCTGACCGTTAGGGAGGATGGGATTTTTTTGTGTGAGCATGAATTTGCAATAATTACATGCCCCACATTTGAAGGTTCCTCTATATTTGCAATGGGGTTGATTTGTTTCTCCTTTAAATTTGCTGGTGACAATCATATCCCTTAGGGATGTGGCTTGTTTAAAAGGTAAAACGTGGTTTGGGTGGGACAAACTGTCCCAATGATGGATCAAATTGGAGCATATGCCAATATTTATCTATAATGGTTTTTATTTGTTTTTGCTGATTGCTATATTTAGTAGTAATTCTAATGGCGTTGATGTCATTTTTGGACCTCTGAGAGTATAACAATGTATCCCTTGATTGTAGGGAAGCCTGTTTAAAAGATCGTTTTAACGAGGCATGAGAGTAGCCTCACTGTAACAGTCTTTCGCGTAATTTGTTCGCTTCTATTTTGTAAACAGAATCGTTTGAACAGTTTCGTCTTACCCTGAGGTATTGGCTATATGGAATCCATAAGGAGCTTGGGGTGGAAGCTGGTAGCATGCAAAAATTGCATTGCTCAATATGGGTTTCCTATAGAGCCTACTCAAAAGGGCTCCCCCCTCCCCTCTATATGTCTCCACATCCAAAAAGTAACTCACTTATGTGTTACCATTATATCCTTGTAGCTTCTACCTGCACATCATTAATACCAATTGCTGAGTCCCCAAACAGCCACCTTTCAGGTATGATCGAATGCCCTTATACATAATTATATTTTTTTATTACTTAAATAAAATTAACATGTCTTACTCTAAAGTAAGTAAACTTGACACCCTACTATACATTTTTTATATTTGCAAGATCTGCCTTTCGGCCTCAGTTGAATTCTCAGAATATACCCTGTTTTTTCCCCCCTTTTTTGGGGGGGCCAAGAGAGGTTCTTTTTTCCTCTCTCGCTGTCACCAAAAGAAAAAAAAATATTCATTCATTTTTTGAACAAACTCTTTCAATCTGGGTATGGATACAAAATAGCTAATTTTGGTAAAATATTGAATATAAGAGTTGTTATTTTTCCTCTGGAGCATCTGGTAGACAGACCCTGCGATTGCTGTTGTTTTTAGAGTCTTATGGAATGCCAAGTCAGCAGTACATTATAAATACGTAGGTGTAAGAATTGTGGAAATTAGATTGGAAAGTATTATATTCATATGGATGTTACAATGCTTATACCTGTTTTTCCAATATATTTTCCAGGATAGAAATGTTTCTAGCTCACACCCACCCTTGAGGAAGGAGGTACATACACTCTGAAACGCGTCGGGTGCAAAAGCATCTTTATTATGATATGTACATTGATGCAAAATGCTTGATATGCATTCCTAATAGTATATGTTATATCATTACTATATTTTTACTGTTTAACCACTTGCCGACCGCCGCACGCCGATGTACGTCCAAACTTTGCCGGCGGATATCGTTATTATGGCAGCAGCTAGCTGCCATAACCCCGGTATCCCCGTTTTCGTGCAGCGGTCCGCTTTCTGATAAAAGTTGTCCCTGCGGTGGATTCGCCGATGCATTTTAGTGTAAATATGAGATCTGAGGTCTTTTTGACCCCAGATCTCATATTTAAGAGGTCCTGTCTTGCTTTTTTCTATTACAAGGGATGTTTACATTCCCTGTAATAGGAATAAAAGTGACACAATTTATTTTTTTTTAAAACAGTGTAAAAATAAATAAATGTAAAATAATAAAAATAAAAAAATTTTTTGTTTAAAAACCCCCCGTCCCGACGAGCTTGCGCGCAGAAGCGAACGCATACGCGAGTAGCGGCCGCATATGAAAACGGTGGTCAAACCACACATGTGAGGTATTGCCGCGACCGGTAGAGCGAGAGCAATAATTCTAGCCATAGACCTCCTCTGTAACGCAAAACATACAACCTGTAGAATTTTTTTTAAAGGTCGCCTATTGGGTATCAATTTACTACTAGCATAACATTGTATTTCACAATATAAAAAAAAATTGGGCTAACTTTACTGTTGTCTTATTTTTTTATTCAAAAAAGTGAATTTAGATTTATATCTTAGAGCAATTTTGGTTACAAGAATGGTGGATTGGTTCCATAGCAGAGATAATAAACAGTGGGTGAGGCTGGAAGAAGAGATCACGGCCTTAAAATTAAAATCATTACCATGGATTAGAAAAGAGCTAAGACCGCCAGATGGAGAAATGCCCTCTCTAGTGGTATCAACACTAAAGGTATGGAATAGCATGATAAAAAGAGGGATAGGATCTACCAATAGAGGCCCAATGATCCCATTATTTAGTAACCCAGAATTCCCATTGGCACTTGAAGCCAAAACATTTCTTAAATGGAAGAGATCTGAGGATACCAGGATAGTGGAAACAATGGTGGGGAATACACTCCTCCCACTGGATAGATTGGGCGAAGAACATAAAACAAAATGGATGCAGTATGGATTGCTTCAACGGTATATTACATCTTTAATAAAGGAATCAGTATTAGATAGGCCTCTAACAGATCTAGAAAAAATTTTCCTGCAGGAACATAGACCCACCCAGGTTCTATCTAAGATATATAAATATTTAAATTCAGAGAACAAAGAACTGGAATTACCCTACATTAAGAAGTGGGAAATAGAGATAGGGATGGAAATCCCTAGGGAAAGGTGGAAAAAAGCAATCATAGCAACCCATAAGCTCTCAATATCTGCTAAACATCAAGAAAGGAACTATAAAATCTTAGCCAGATGGTATAGATGTCCTGTGGATTTACATAAAATAAACTCTGATAATGAGGATACATGTTGGAGGTGTCATGCAGCTCAGGGTACAATGTCACATATTTGGTACTATTGCTCAGAAATTCAACCATTCTGGCAGAGAATATTCGAGATATACAGAGATATGACAGGGACGGATCTATACCCTGGAATACAGATGGCAGTATTATCTATGATCCCAGGATCAGTGAAAAAAATAAAAAAGGGAATTTTGAAATATTTTTTGACAGCGGCTCGAACCATTATAGCAAGAAATTGGAAGAGCACACATATGCCTTCAGTAGTGGAGTGGGAGTGTGAGATGGCGGAGATGCGTGCCCTGGAGGTAAGAATGATGATAGAAGAAGGGTATAAGGAACAAATATTAAATATATGGATTAAATGGGAAGAGTACAGAGTCTCCTCAAAGCCTCTGAGAAAGGCATAGAAGCTCTAATTTTAACATAGGAGGAAGTGAGGTCCCCGGGAAAAGAGAGAGAAAATTCTAAAAGAAAATTATTATAAATTTTTTTTTTTGTTTTTTTTTTGTTTTTTTTGTTTTTTTTGTTATTGCTGTCATTTGATGTGTCGGTATGAATGGGTTTGATTGTTTTGTTAGAGAGGACGGGGGATGGGTATAATATATGCATGTACACCCTTGAATAAATTGTGTTGTTTTAAGGAAATAGAGAATGTAATAATGGTCACGATAAAGAATTATAGAATTGTTTCATGTCATGGATGTATATATATGTATTATAAATATTGTTAAAACGTTTTGATAAATAAAGATTATATAAAAAAAAAAAAGTGAATTTTTTCCAAAAAAAGTGTGCTTATAAGACCGCTGCGCAAATACGGTGTAAAAAAAAAAAAAGTATTGCAACGACCATTTTATTTTCTAGGGTGTTAGAAAAAAAAACAACCCATATATAATGTTTGGGGGTTCCAAGTAATTTTCTAGCAAAAAAAAAGAAAACTGTTTTAAACATGTAAACACCTAAAATCCAAAACGAGGCTGGTCCTTAAGTGGTTAAATTTAACTATATTTGTATTAAAAACATTTTTACAATTTTTTATGTGCCTAAAAAGTCCACCACTAGGGTTTTTTTGTTGTTGTTTAAGCTCCCTATATTGGATATACATTAAGACAGATTAACAAAGGAGACATGGAGCTCTGTACTAGAGATAATAGAACATCAGCATAAATGTATATGAAAGCAACGCTAAATTACAGTTTACTGGCAAGGAAAGGAGGAACCTGATCCAATTTTCCAGGAGTAAGGAGACCATTTAATGGGCTTTCTGCTCTCTTACTATCCATAATAATGAAAGGAAATGATGTTTAATGTACACATCTTCCATTACATGTAAACGTGTTGGCATGCACGGCATACGTTTAAAGATTAGAACCAGCTTGCATCTTTCCAGTTATTAAAGGATCCACCATAAAGTACTATTTCATTTGACTGTTTCCTATACTTCTCAGCAGTGGCGGCCGCTCCATTAGGGGTACCGTCTCCCTAATCCATGCGCCTGGTCGCTATTCTACATGCAGGGCGCCAGGCGCATGGATTTCAATGGGCTTTCTTGTTTTTTTGAAGCACACGATTACAGCCCGAGGCTCTAATTGGCTTCAAAAAAGGGTGGGCTCACCCAGTTGTGTGACAATAGTGAATATTCGCCATTGTCTTCCTGCTTCTCCTCCCAGCCAATCAGGAAGAGAGTCTTAAGACCCAATTGGCCGAGAGGAGAAGCGGCCATATTGGCCAAGGGGGAGGAAGCCACTGAGGAGAAGCCGCAGGGGGAAGCCGCCGGGGAGACGTGCGGAGGGGGGAGGCAGAGCCAAAGCTGCCCATGACCTAGGTGGGGATAAGTGAAGGGCTGGTGGGCAGACACAGGGCTGCTGTTAGAAATCATGGTGGCCCATACAGTCTACCTGACAGGGCCTGGGGCCTGTGCCCGACCACCGCTCCCCCTAGCCCACAGGCAGCAAGCAGAGAAAAAGGAGGTAGTGTTCACTGTATGCTGTGGAGAAATAAGGATGTGGCAAAACTGCACTAACAGTGGGAGGGCAGGTATCAGGTGTATGTATATAAATTTACAAAATGCAGGTGTCAAGAATATGTACAGAGTGCAGAGTGCAGGGGTCAGGACTATGCAACTTACAGAGTATAGTTTCAGTAGTTTGTACCGTACAGTTTGCAGGAGTCAGGGGTACGTACATGTGCAGGGGTCAGGGGTGGGTAATGCATGGTATGCAGGGGTCTGAAATATGTATTGTACAGAATACAGTGGTCAGGAGTGGGTAATGGCAAAGGCAGCAAATGGGGGTTATACAAAAATATCCCCCCCCCATCATGTTCAGTGGCCAAATGCATCCCACTCCACTGAATGGCGATGCCTCACAACCATGTACAACCAACACTGTTGCAGCGAGGTGGTGCAGGTTTTTAGGGATTAAATCAGATGATGAGGAGGCATTATAATGCTTCCTTGAAGCCTGTCAAACACCCCCTGTAAACAGATCCACTGTGGTTCATTGTTCAGAAGGCAACAAAAGTGTAGCCTAATATACAGCAGTGCCCTTCAGATGTGTCACTACAAATGTGCTTGGTATTACCCAAGGGTTCAAATGCAGCATTGTTAGTCGTCATTCCCCAGTACCTGGTCTGTGCAGCTTCTACCTGGAGCCTGGGTGCAGTGCTTCTCCTGCAAGTGGTTCCCAGGACCAGCTGAGCACCACTGGTACATTTGGTCCTTTCTCTTCCTCCTGGACACCACCGAGCTGGACAACTAGGGCTGAAGAGCACTAGGGGGGCCTAGAGGTAAAGTGGGTGGCAGAGGCATCACTGGGGGAGGGGGGCATGATCCGCCCCCAACATTATACTGTGCTCCCCCATGTGCCCCTCCAATTAAAACACTTTTTTTGTATTTGTAGCGGGTGCCCCGTGGCCCCGCATCTTGCTCGGGACGCTGCTGGAATAACACAGGCTCTCCTGAGAGGGAGAGCATCCCTGCTAGCACCTTTGGGGGGGATTTCTGCCCCCTCCCTCCCCTCGCTGACACTTTGCATAATGCGAGTGTTGCTCGCACAGCCACAGCCACCCAATAAGAGCAGCTGTGGTGTGTACCAGGTGTCCCCAGATCAGGGCATCATCTCCCTGTAGTCCCTGCATGGAGCCACCAATCCAAGGGAATGCAGGTTCCTGCCTCTGTGCCTGGATGGGCAGCCCACAGTCCTAGAGATCAGAGCCCTCTACAAGATGATGACCAAAAACCATAGCACGTTGCACCTACTTGTGGCCAGTTTCCTGGCCTTTGGATCTCATGGTGACAGCTCTTCGATGATGGTTTGCTGGAGCTTTTCTCTGTGATCTTTCCCTTTTTTTTTTAATCCCCCCCCCCCTCTCTTTTTCTCTCAATCCCCTTTTCATTCTGGACTCACAATCTCCCCAGCACTCAGATTAGACACCTTCGTGCATGCGCTTTTTACCTCAAGCCTCTGCCAAAAAGTTAGCTGTGATTTATCATTTGGGGTTTCAGATCTTGTCACATGGAGGTCTCCCCGATTGCTTTCCACAGACCCCGAGCAGGAGTGCAGGCTTTTCATGTGTGCATCTTTGCAGCTATTTCGAAACCAAATGTCTCCGTTTCCCTTGTGTTGAGTGGGGGCCGGGGGACAGCAAGCGGACTATTTCTTCACTTTCGGGTTTAGGCAAATTAATCCACCGCAGCGCCCCCAGCCGGCCGTGGTGTATTCACATTAAAGAGACCGGGCTTCAAACTGTGTACCACACTGCGGCGGATTAATCCGCCTAAACCCGAAAGTGAAGAAATAGTCCGCTTACTGTTCCCCAGCCCCCACTCAACACAGGGGGCCCGGGGACGTTTGTTTTCTAAACAGCTGCACAGTGGGGGAATTATTGATGGACAGGATTTGGGAGTCCCAGCCTGCTCTACCTCCGAGCCCCCCCTTCTCGGATGGCAAATCCGGGCCCGGAACAGAAGGACTGGTGGTCCGTGCCCCCCCCCCTCCCTTATCAGCGACCCTGGGCGGACGAAGTGGTGGGTTTGGTTTACCGACTGACAGGGCGGGTTTGACTGGCCAGGGAGGGGTTGGTGCCCCCCCAAAAAGGGAGCACCAGCCGCTACTGCTTCTCAGGTACTCTCCATGAGAGCTCTTTGGGATGGCATACCTCCTGAGCCCGTTATACAGGGTCTCACTCTCCCTGATGGAGTTATTTATTTTATACTATGAAGAATGTTAATAGGAGGAGCTGGAACACAAAGGAAAGGCAGGAATAACCAAAATCCCCAGCTGGGTAAGAACAGAGTTGGGCATTATGGCAGGGTGTTAAAAGCTGGGCATTAAGGCCCCTGGAGCCACCAAGACATACAAGAAGCCAAGGAATCTAACAAAGTTTGTTAAAATCCCTGTAATGTATATTGATCACCCAGAGGGTTTTTCTTTTCTTCAGCAAAAGTGGAGTCGCTCTTTAAAATCTAGAGATGCTCAGCACATGCACTACAAAACAGATCACAGGTTAGGTTTTGGGGTTGTGGCCACAGGCTTAAAGAAGCTGAACTAGGCAGGCCTCCACTGCACCTTCACAGCACTCTGCAAGCTTATAGGGTCTCATACGGTTATAAAATTACGTTTTGGCGTGGTCCACCTCATTAGTTTGCTTGTATCAGCCAAAAAAGGCAGATAAACCGGACTGCTTTTAGTTTTTTTTTTTTTACATGAAGCCCTCTTTAGTATTCATAAGAATAACCTACCTGCAAGGTGCATCCAAAAACCCCAATCATCAGCATTGCAACGGTTATATATTCAGCCAGGACATCCCACCAGGGCTTCAGGACCTTAAAGGCTGGCTGTTGCTCCGTAAACTGCTTGAACTCGGCCACAGGAATCATGGCAGCAAACTAACCTGAAACAAGAAGAAAACGTTAAATAAAGTTGTTGATTTCTGTTCAAGTTTTTGCCGGTCATTCCAAGTAGCCACCATTACCACACACCCTGGATCATAGTCGCACAGCTGCCTAGAAGAACACACAGCTCTGGGACTCCCCTCTATCCTCTCTGTCACAAACAGTACACTTATCAGCATAATGAGCCCATAACTCTTATCTGAGACCTGCAGAATTCCCCACCCATTGCTCTCCATTCGCTCTGGTAAAGGAGGTGTTAACAAGAGGAAGCTTCTGCAAGTCCTGCAGTTACGGAGTTGTAGCAACGATCTGCAGCTGTATTACATTTCCACATTTTTATTGATTGGAATACTTATGAGAATTGGCACAAAAAGGATGCACTGTGACCTCAGCATCCTTTGTAAGGATACTCATGTAGGTTGGTCCCACAGTATTCATCAGATACAGTTATTGATGGGAAGCTGTCAATAGGACCCTTGTGTAGATACGGAGCTCAGCAAGTGTACAGCCTCACAAGTGTTCCTGATCACAATGTAACATGAGGCTGATGGTAAACCACAGAGAACGCGGCCAGGCTTTTCACCTGCAGATACTGCCAGATCTTAACCCCTTGGCGCCACTGGACTGCAATTTTTTCTGTAAGGCCATATATTTGCGTTTCTGTATTTTGCTGGGAGTGCACCACACATCACGCTTCCAGCACAGGGAACAGGGTCTCCCTGAGAGACATACGAACAATCGGGACCTAGAACTCCTGATTCCGGGTCACCTGATCGCTGCGATAGCCTCTCGTTGGCTATCATAGTGACCAGTCACTAGGTGCCAGGGTTAGTGTTTAGGTCGAGGTCAGGGTCAAAGGTCAAGGTCAGTATTGTTTTGGGCAGGATTGGTTTTGTTAAATTAGTATCAGTGTGGTTTAGGTAGGATAAAAAAAACAAAAAAACTAAATGCGCACTTTTGTTTCTGAACTGTACACATGGGGTATTGCTGTGATTGTCAGGAGCAGGAGAATTTATTTTGGGTTGTTCTTTGGTGGAAGGTTATGGTAGTAGCAAGAAATACAGGAAAAAAAAATTAAAAAATAAAAAACAAACACACCACCTCAGGAGAGTGCCTTGAAAAAGTATTTATACCCCTTGAAATTTTCCACATTGTCATGTTACAACCAAAAACTTAAATGTATTTTATTGGGATTTTATGTCATAGACCCTATTAGATTGTAAGCTCTTCTGAGCAGGGCCCTCTTAATCCTCTTGTATTTTATTTTATTGTATTATAACTAAACCCTTTTTATATTGTAAAGCGCTGTGTAAACTGTTGGCGCTATATAAATCCTGAATAATAATAATAGACCAACACAGAGTGGCACATAATTGTGAAGTGGAAGGCAAATGATAAATGGGTTTTAACATTTTTTACAAATAAATATGTAGACACAAGGGCGGTGGAGTCCTATCCCTACAGAGCACCTTCCAGGTTCTCCTCTCTCCTCCCTCTCTGTCCCCCTCATCATTTGAAGTTCACTGTATATGCCTATTCTGTCCAACTTCCCTAAGAATTGCTGTGATCTACTGCCCCCCTGGACTCCTTGAGGAGTCTTCGTCTACTCTTTCTCTCTTCTGAAATTCCCACAATCCTTCTCAGCGACTTTAACATAAGTATCTTTGATGTTTTTTTGTTATGTGCTCTATAGCAATTTCCATGTTATTTTTTTTCCCAAGAAAATAGGAAAAATGCTAAGACAATTTATTAAGCAGTGTGTTTGTTTTAATAGCTAACCTTATATATTATTGTGCTATCAACAGTAATATTATCAGTTTTAATAGACTAGCTAACTATAGGAATAGACAAATTAATACATATATGGAATAAGTATAGAGGGAATCCGTAACCACCCTCGGTTACGGATTCCCTGTAGAAGTCCAATTGGAAAAAACGCGTCGGGCTAGGTTTACCATTCCCCACATTTTGATTTTATCTTTTGTGATCAAATTTTATACTTGTATATTGGTTTGTCCCAATAAACCTACCATTTTGATCCGCACGATTGGAGCACTCCATTGGTTTTCTTTCCACACCTTTATATGACGTGAGACTTGGACCTTCCTGCCGAATGTGGGACTCCTTTTCAGTAGCCGATACCGTTACAGCGGTTCCAGATAAGGGGAGATGTGGTTTGAGATCCGGCACCCCCATTCCATCTCAGGACAGCCATCCATCTGGATCTCTAAGCTTGTTTGATTCTGTGATACCGGCATCCGAATCCACCAGTTCTGGTAAGAGTATTTTATCTCTCTACATTTCAAGATTTCCATGTAGATGAATTACATACCAGAATCACATATCAGAAGACTTCTTCACATATATTGGATTTCACTTTTCACTATTTTTGGGGACTTTTGTCATTGACTTTACTCATACCCACATCACTGTGGGGAGTCACCCATCTTTATTTTTCATATTTTATTTTTCATTTCACTTTCACAATTCTTTTGACACGTTGTAGCGCTACATATTTACACCATTTTATATCTTTGAATATTTGTCATATTTTTATGTAGCAGCTTTGTTTTTTCTTTTATTGGGTTAGATCAGCAATTTTTTTCATCCTCTGGAATACCCTACCCCAATCTGTCAGACCAGGTCCAAAACTAATTTTAGACGATCCCTGAAAACGTCTCTTCGGAGAAGCCTACCCTGCCTCCCCCTAACAACTGTTAGTTTATTTTCTTCATCAGCTCATCCTCAGCCCCCCTGAGTCAATACTTTGTACAACCACCTTTCACTGCAACTACAGCTGTAAGTCTTTTTGGGGATGTCTACTAGCTTTGCACATTTAGAGAGTGACATTTTTGCCCATTCTTCTTTGCAAAATAGCTCAAACTCTGTCAGATTGGATGGAGAGCGTCTGAACAGCAATAAGTTCAAGTCTTGCCACAGATTCTCAATTTGATTCAGGTCTGGACTTTGACGGCCATTCTAACACATGAATATGCTTTGATCTAAACCATTCCATTATAGCTCTGGCTGTATGTTTAGGGGTGTTGTCCTGCTGAAAGGTAAACCTCTGCCCTAGTCTCAAGTCTTTTGCAGACTAATGACCTGTACACACGGTCGGATTTTCGGACGGAAAATGTGTGATAGGACCTTGTTGTCGGAAATTCCGACCGTGTGTAGGCTCCATCACACATTTTCCATCGGATTTTCCGACACACAAAGTTTGAGAGCAGGATATAAAATTTTCCGACAACAAAATCTGTTGTCGGAAATTCCGATCGTGTGTACACAAATCGACGGACAAAGTGCCACGCATGCTCAGAATAAATAAAGAGATGAAAGCCATTGGCTACTGCCCCGTTTATAGTCCCGACGTACGTGTTTTACGTCACCGCGTTCAGAACGATCGGATTTTCCGACAACTTTGTGTGACCGTGTGTAGGCAAGACAAGTTTGAGCCAACATCCGTCAGTAAAAATCCTAGGATATTGTTGTCGGAATGTCTGAACAAAGTCCGACTGTGTGTACGGGGTTTTTTTCCAAGATTGCCCTGTATTTGGCTCCATCCATCTTTCAATCAACTTTGATGAGCTTCACTGTCCCTGCTGAAGAAAAGCATCTCCCCCCCAACATGATGCCACCACCACCACGATTCATGGTGGGGATGGTGTATTCAGGGTGATGTGCAGTGTTAGTTTTCCACCACATACAGCGTTTTCCTTTTAAGCCAAAAAGTTTAATTTTGGTCTCATCCCAGAGCACCTTCTTCCAGATGTTTTCTGTGTCCCCCACATGGCTTCTCCCAAACTGCAAATGGGACTCTCATGGCTTTCTTTCAACAGTGGCTTTCTTCTTTCCACTCTTTCATAAAAGGCCAAATTTGTGGACAGCATGACTAATAGTTGTCCTGTGGATCTCTGCAGCTCCTCCAGAGTTACCATGGGCCTATTGGCTGTTTGTCTGATGAATGCTCTCCTTGCCCAGCCTGTCAGTTTAGGTGGACGGCCATGTCTTGGTAGGTTTGCACTTGTGCTATACGCTTTCCATTTTTGGACGATGGATTGACCAGTGCTCCGTGAGATGTTCAAAGCTTGGGATATTTTTTTTTTTTTTTAATATAACCTAACCCTGCTTTAAACTTCTCAACAACTTTGTCCCTGACATGTCTGGTGTGTTCCTTGGCCTTCATGATGCTTTTTGTTCAATAAAGGTTCTCTAACAAACCTAACAAATCTAACAAAGGGCTTCACAGAACAGCTGTATTTATAATGAGATTAAATTACACACAGGTGGACTCAATTTACTAACTAGGTAACTTCTGAAAGCAATTGGTTCCACTAGATTTTAGTTAGGGGTATCATAGTAAAGGGGGCTAAATACAAATGCACGCCACACTTTTCGCATATTTGTAAAACATTTTGAAAACCATTTACAAGTTTTCCTTCCACTTCCACCACAATTATGTGCCACTTTGTGTTGGTCTATCACATAAAATCCCAATAAAATACATTTACATTTTTGGTTGCAACATGATAAAATGGTGGAAAATGTCAAGGGGTATGAATACTTTTTCAAGGCACTGTATCCATTACCATTTACCACCAAATGAAAGCCCAATTTTTCCTGAAAAAACAAGGTATAATCCACCTGGACGCACAAAGTAGTTGTGATAATATGTACAGTTTTACTAACACGTCTAAGTTGCAAAATTGTGCTAAGGTATTAACATTAGTTTTACCCTTAAGCGCAAAGGGGTTAAAAGCAAATTGTAATGACGGACACCCCCTCTCCCGCCTTCTGAAAATGCTAGTTGCCTGCCTGCTTAGGGTTTTCTCAGTGGTGCTGATTCCAGCTATGGCCAGACAATTACCATTTTAAAGTCAACAGCTAGCAATAGCAACACCCATATTTCTCATGACAGGTGCACTTTTAACCTTATTGCTGCCAGAGAAGTTTTTTGCATTTTTTTGAGCACGTTTATAAAATCATTTTAGGCCTGAAAGTTATGTAAACCTCCCAAAACATGTTTTACATTTGTTGCTAGGATGCTGGTGGCCATTGCCGCCTAGTGTCATTTATTGCTAGCACACAGGCAGCTCCTGTGCTCAAATAGTGTATTTGCGCTGTATTTATGTGAACAGCACCACAGATGCAGCCACATCCCCCCCCCCCAAAAAAAATCCAGCCAACTCCGCTGTCTTAAAAGAGAAGTATGGTGTAACAAAACGACTCACACTTCGCTTGAGTGCTTTCGTTATATACCGCTTCCTCCAGTCTGAATATAGATATCAGATATTCCAAACTGCTGACAACCAAGAACTAGACAGTACTCGTTTTGGCTGCTGAACATAAACGGATTTATTTGAGATCTCACACAATTATATACAGTACATCAGGATGACAATACAAACTGTAACCAGAAACCTAATTAACATGAGGTAACTAATCATTTACCCAGACTAGGTGACTCAGAGAAATGACCTTTCAGGTCAGCCTTGCCATCTAACTCACAACTTACAATACACATAAGTAGAAACACATCCCCCAATAGTTTTCTAGGAGACAAAGGTGTGTTAATGAGCACAATTAACAATGGGTGAAAGACCCTCCAGACTAGTAGACAACAGGAGATCCAGGGATTTCCATATCTCATTAATCAGCATTCCTTTCACATACATCTGCTATGAGTCCCACACTGACAGAGACCATCATGGCCTTTTGCATTACATAACAGAATATTTTCCTAAATGCTTGTAGCTCCGTCAAATGCCAGGGCCCATAGTCGGTAGGCAAGAAGCTAGCATTCAGTCCCCTCCAAAAGCCTGTGTCTCGGGTGAGTCTTACACATATGGCCAAAGCTTTTTTTGGCCATACTTTTCTTGTGAGTCACAGTGAGTCACAGGGGTGCAATTACGTTTGCCATCCTGTGACCTAGAATCATCATGGCTGCTCCAGGCTGCCCGATTGCCAGTTGGCTCCAGCTCTCCACTCTAAAGGAGCAGGGTAGAGAATGGCGACAGAGTAACCACTCTCCACTCCGAGCAGCGATTGCTCAGGTCTCAGTCTTAGAGATAACATGGGACTGCTTCAGCACAAAGGGGAGTATGGATGTTTACTTGTTTTTGAAACCCCAATCTTTTTTGATTGCTTCCCCCCCACCCCCCCAAAACAAAAACTAAAACAAAAAAACACCCCCACTATATTAAAATAAATAAATAGGAGCACAATACACAACTTTACTTACATAACAACACTATGTATTTACGTTATACCATTCAGATAGATCGTAAGGATGGGCTCAGGCGTGTTCGCAACTCCACATGCCCACCTGGAAACCGACACTCCGCAGCACTAATCACAGGCAGTGAGACATTTCCCGATCCGTGGCTGCACAGAACGGGAGTTGCGAACACGCCTTATCCCATCCTTAATAGATAATGTATCTTTTTCAAATCAGAGGGTCATGTGTACTGTATTGATTAAGTGAAATTACTCAACGGATCCCATATCTATTCTTTCACCAGAATTTTGGATCTCCTGTTCTTTCTGCATAAGATGCAGCATGACCATAAAATATTTGAGCTTGTGTCCCGCTCCACCAGTCCAGCATTACTTTGCCACCTCCCTCCCAGTGGCAGAACGTGGTCCCATGTTGAATTAGTTCCTTCAACTCTTCTGTACCATGCAGTTTGGTCCATGAGGTCTCCATACTGCGGGTCCATTCCCGGATACTTTAGGGAACCGACTGCAGGAGAGGGAGCCAGAGCATCAATCCCCTTCACTACAGAAAGACCTGTCACTTTTACTGTCTGGTTACTAATACATTGCCACCAGTTCATGGTTACTCATAGCAACTAAACACTTCCCTGCTGAGTTAACTCTTCATGGTGGCCTTCTATGCCTTCATCCTCACTCTGTATGTGCTTTACAGGCCCCATTCTTTTAGATACGCCATGTACCTCCATGCACCACTTTGAATGAATTCAGACCAGGCATTAAAAAAAAAAGGAGAAGTCCAGCCTGAGCTTTTTAGGCTGGGCTTCTCCTATGGGTCACAGGAGTGCAATTCGTTTTGCACTCCTGTGAACAGTTTTCAGCGGAGAGCGGTCTGATGTCCGCTCTCCGCTGACATCACTGGAATCAGTACAGACAGAGCGTCATCCCAACTTAGAAAGTCTGGATCCGCCAACTGCCTGGAGTGATGGCAGTCTCAGCGAGCCACTGAGGCGGCCACGCCCCGCTCCTGCAGAGCTCAGCGCTTCAATGAGTGTGGAGGAGCAGAGCAGGAGAGATGCTGACAAGGCAGCATCTCTCCGTTCGGGGAGGTGAGAGAACTGAGCCTTTGGCGGTGTTCTATGGCTCGGTTCTCAGTGAAGAGGCAGCAGGGGACAGATGCGGCATTGGACCAATGCTACATCCACCTAGGCAAGTATGAATCTCCAAAAAAACAAAACCCATACTTTTCTTTTAGGGCTCATTTACACTTGCTTCGGCTTCAACACACATTAACGGCTAGTTTACACTTGCTTCAAAACAAGGCTTCGGACAGGCTTTGTTAAAGCTCTCTGAACGCTGTCACTAAATAAAATGGTTAGCTTACATTGCTGTTTACACCTTGCTTTTGCTTTGGCTTCACTTCAAAAATGCTACCCCATGTAGCTTTAGCAATGCTTTAAATAGTCTTCAAAGCCTCCATAGAAGTCTATGGCAAAGCCCCAACCAAAGCCTCATCAAAGCCCCAACCAAAGCCTCATCAAAGCCCCAACCAAAGCCCCAACCAAAGCCTCATCGAAGCCCCAACCAAAGCCTCATCGAAGCCCCAACCAAAGCCTCATCGAAGCCCCAACCAAAGCCTCATCGAAGCCCCAACCAAAGCCTCATCGAAGCCCCAACCAAAGCCTCATCGAAGCCCCAACCAAAGCCTCATCGAAGCCCCAACCAAAGCCTCATCGAAGCCCCAACCAAAGCCTCATCGAAGCCCCAACCAAAGCCTCATCGAAGCCCCAACCAAAGCCTCATCGAAGCCCCAACCAAAGCCTCATCGAAGCCCCAACCAAAGCCTCATCGAAGCCCCAACCAAAGCCTCATCGAAGCCCCAACCAAAGCCTCATCGAAGCCCCAACCAAAGCCTCATCGAAGCCTCATCGAAGCTCCAAACAAAGCCTCATCGAAGCCCCAAACAAAGCCTCATCGAAGCCCCAAACAAAGCCTCATCGAAGCCCCAAACAAAGCCTCATCGAAGCCCCAAACAAAGCCTCATCGAAGCCCCAAACAAAGCCTCATCGAAGCCCCAAACAAAGCCTCATCGAAGCCCCAAACAAAGCCTCATCGAAGCCCCAAACAAAAGCAGGTGTATAACAGGACTGTAAGCTAACCATTTTAATTAGTGACAGGGGCTTTGACTGGCGTTCAGAGAGCTTTAACAAAGCGTGTCCAAAGCCATGTTTTGAAGCAAGTGTAAACTAGCCCTTAAACAGTTGATCAGGCTTTACTGGACAGCTCAGTAATACAATCCAACAGTGCAATAATAGTTCATACCCAGCTAGATAGACCCAGGCTGCCCGATGCATACCTTCCCCAAAGAAGAGTCCATAAGGGGTGGAATCCTGATTTAGACAGACTTTTAAAGTGCGCTCTCGATGTTTCCGGCAGTTACATTATTAGGCTTGGCTTCTCGACACCATCCCATGCAGGCCACAGACACACCAAGCAGAGCCATCTCCTTATTTATATACAGGGTGGAGGACACAGCCCAAAAACATCTGGGAAAATGCATGGAGATTGACTGCAGTCTGCTCACATAATTTGTAATAAAAAAATCTGCCATTCTGAAGCTTCCCTTCAACCACTTTGCATATTATTTTATATATACTGCGATTCTGTACTTGCCAAATATGCTGCAGAAATCTCCTTCCACTGGGTCTGGCTGCAACCTTTTAAACTGTGGGCAGCTGAAGCTGCTGGCTGTTCACTTCCTGGATTTACACAGACATACACCTCCAGCTCTGCAGCTCTTATTGGCCCTCTTATGACTCACCCCCCCTCCTTTCTTGGCAAACTCTCACGGGAGAGAGCGAGCTGTGCATGTCATAAGCCTAGGCTTTTACTAGACAAGAAACAGGAAGTGGGCTGTATAAGGTATTTACTGGCAGAAAAAAGAATTTTACTATCCAAAGTTAAAACAAGGGCAGTATTTGAGGGGCTGTGCTAGGACCTCTACAGTGTATTACAAGAAGAAATTCCCACTTTCCAAACGTACCAACTAAATATCTATAGAAGAAACTTCAACTACACAGGAATCTTGGTAACTTCTAGGACTGGGGACATTTCTTGCGGGGGTTTTTTTTTTTTTTAATCCAGCAGTATATGTATAGAAAATTATTACCTGATGTTCTTTCCAGCTGGGACTTGGAGAAGCAGTATTTCAAATCTCTGTATGCATCCTGACCCCGAATATGTTGGTCTGTGAAAAGAAAGGAAAAAGGGTTTTACTTACTATCCAAGCGAACGCCTGTATTACCCAATAGTATCAAGCCCCAGATTGACATTATAACGTTTTCCCCTATTATGTTTTTTTAGGTTTTGAATAAAGTATTGTAAAGATTTAAAGCTGAACCTTGGGCAAAAAAAATGTCCATTTAATTATATTTCACAATAGCTACAAATAATATAAAAATTACTATGTGCAACAAAAGCCTTTACTAACCCAGATATTACTTTGCAAAAGCCTCTGTGTGACATCACTATACTGTACATAGCCTGTACAGAGAGCAGACTCCACCCACTACAGGCAGCCTGCAAAACTACAGAAGGGGGCGGAGACAAGACCAGTCACCCTGTACAAGGAGAGAGCAGCAGTGACCGGTCTTTATTACAGGAAGCTCCTGCACAGAGGTAAAGTGTCACACTGGATTACTGCACAGATCTGGAAGAAATACACCCAGCACACCAAGATTCAAGAAGATTACACATCAAATGTATTTAGACAATATTTCCTCATCCTGGAGTTCAGTTTTAACCACCTGTCGACCGCTCACAGTAAATAGGTATACTGCGAGTGGGCGGCAGGTGTAGGCACAATCATGTACCTGTAGGTCAGCTCTTTCTTCGCTTCCCCTCCCAAAGAGGCGATAGGAAGTGAGGGAAATCCGCCCTTTAACAGATGTCACCACTGCATGTGTCCCCCTTCTTATTCTGGTGACCACTGTAAAATGTTGTATTTCCCATCACTTTCTGTTCCAGTTCAAACCATGTAGCCAAAATCTTAAAAAAAAAAAAAAAACCCAAACAAAACACATCTGTGTGGGCGCGTGTCCTCAAACTCACATTACATTTGGGGCCCTGAAAGAGGCCTTAAAGTCAGTTTAAAAATAAAAAAAAGAGCCAGGTCACATTCAAAATATACTGCAGTTGCAACCTGCAGCGGGTGTCAATTAGGGATGGGTGAACGGTTCAGCCCAAGCATAAGTTCAGACCGAACTTTGGTTTTTCAGGATGTTCTACGTACACCGAACAATATGCGGTGTTCAGGCCAAACTCGAAAGCCGCCGGAACACCGTTAACCACTTGCCTACAGGGCATTTTCACCCCCCTTCCTGCCCAAGCCAATTTTCAGCTTTCAGCGCTGTCGCACTTTGAATAACAATTGTGCAGTCATACAACACTGTACACATATGAAATTTTTATCATTTTTCCCCACTAATAGAGCTTTCTTTTGGTGGTATTTGATCACCTCTGCGGTTTTTAGGGAGTGATTCTAACTGTGGTGGGAGGGGACTCACAAGGGGAGGAGACCGATCGGTGTTCCTCTGATGATGTGTTCCATGTACAGTCTCCTCCCATCTGACAGGACGTGGATCTGTGTGTGTTCACACACAGATCCACGGTCCTGCTCGGTTACCGGGCAATTGCGGGTGCCCGGCGACATCGCGGCCGCCGCGCACGTGCACCAGGACACGAGTGGCTCGGCGGGCGCGCGCGCCCCCTGGGGGACCTGGAAGGGCCGCCGTCATATGACGGCGGCCCAGGATAACAGCTGCACCGTCCCGCCGTCATATGACGGTGGGTGGGCAGCAAGTGGTTAAAGTCTATGGGACATTAACATGAAAAGTCAAAAGTGCTCATTTTAAAGGCTTATATGCAAGTTATTTCATAAAAAGTGTTTGGGGACCTGGGTACTGCCCCAGGGGACATGAATCAATAAAAATAAAAAAATAAATAAAAAATGCCGTTTTTTCGGGAGCAGTGATTTTTTTAATGCTTAAAGTGAACCAATAAAAATGAAATATTCTTTTAAATATTGTGCCTGGGGGTTGTCTATTGTATGCCTGCAAAGTGGCGCATTTTTCCTGTATTTAGAACAGTACCACAGCAAAATGACATTTCTAAAAGGAAAAATGGTCATTTAAAACTGATCGTGGGGGGGGGGGGGGGGCGTGGCCTAGTGCATGGAAAAGACAGACGCGCTCTCCTGGAGCTCCCGCACACACCGGACTATCTACAGCTCCCAGCGCTCTTCGGAAACCACAACAAAGGTTGGTAATTGGGAGGAGTGGTGGGGGAGAGGGCCACCAGACACGCACAAGGAAGGGGAAAATCGGCCGTTTTTTCACCCGACTGGGGCCGAATCAGCACACATGCGGCCTCACAGGGAGCTGCTTCACAGCACTCCACATCATACATGAAAACCAGGCAGCGCTCCAGATCCCCAGCAGACTCAGAAAACGGATCCATTCATTCTGCCTATCACTCCCCTGAATCACACAGATCCTTCAGTAGCTGGGACATGGAGGCTTACATTAAGGTGCTGCCAACCAGACATGGTTTTGAAGCCTGTGTGCAGAGACTTGAACACTTATATAAGCAAGAGATGTCAGAGCTGCGCAGAGATGTTACAAACAGGCTGGAGGAAGTGGAACACAGTGTAGAGGAGACTGTTTGCACACTACAATCACATGAAGCCATTCTACATGAACATACCCTGCAGATGCAACAAATAATGTACCACCAAGATGACCAGGAAAACAGGGCCAGACGCAACAATATACACATCCGCGGCCTCCCAGAGTCTGTTGAGACCAAAGACCTGGCCCCTGTTGTCATAGCCATGTTTAATAAATTGCTCAAAAAAGCCAAAGATGCCCCTCTGAAACTCGATCGTGTGCACAGAGCCCTAGGCCCTAAAAACCCAAAGGCTGACATAATGCAAGCAGCGCGCACGCAAGAGGCCACATACTTTAATGGCACACAGGTTTCCCTACTTCCAGATCTCTCCAAGCTGACCCTGGATATGCGTCATGCGTTGAAACCACTCACAGGAGCCCTGCAAGCAAAGCAAATTAAATACCGCTGAGGTTTCCAGTTTAACCTTTTGACCTCCCATGATGGGAAGTCGGCGACATTCCGCACATTGGGTGACCTCCCAAATTTCCTCGGGACCTTTGAGCTTCCACAAATCGCTATCCTGGATTGACCACTTCATGCAGCTACTCCTGGACTCCGTCGCCACAGGCGGGCAGAAAAAAATCCAAAAAGAACAAATGTTCCAGATCGGAAGCCTCCACGTCGACAGCTGGATGAACCTCCACTGCCCGCACATTGACTAATTTTCTCTTCACAGGCATCAGACCCGTGAAGACGTCCCTGATTTCAGTTCTGTTGGGACATTACCTTACTAACCTACCTTTTATTTTCCCCATACAGGTTTTGATTTTCTACTTAGAAAAGTGTACTCCTCTTAAACAAGTCTTACCCTCCGTTATATATTGTTACTCCTCTTCCACTTTGGGACCCCCCCCCCCTCCCCACCTCGTTATAAGTTATTGTTATATCTAGAGCTAGTAAAAAAGGACACTGCATGCTATCTGAATTACACAGTATCTTCCTAGGACTTGTCCTCCCAGATACCTACCTACTGCTCTACAAAATGCTCATAGCAATACAGGGCCCTGAGCTATTGTGTTCACAAAAGAAGTTTAATGTTGTTGCCCTGTGTGTGCGGGCCCTTCTATGCACTAGCCGCAATCCCCCCATTTAGGGTTTTTAGCGCCCATAGTGGTCTTAGCTGACATGTTGATTACAACGCTTAGGCCCCTTTCACACGATCGGACTGTTCAGGTCCCCCTGTCAGTTTTGACGGCGGACCGGAACGGGCGCTCCATGTTAGTCTATGGAGCGTCGGATGTCAGCGTAGACATGTCCGCTGACATCCGACCCCGTCCGATCCGCTAAAAACAGACGGATGACCCTACGTCCAGGTCCATCGCTGGTGGATCGGATCTGGTGAGATCTGATGAAAACGGAAATGCTGTCAGTTTTCATCCGATCCCTCCATAGGCGGCAACGGCGCCTGAAAAGCCCCTCCCCGCTCAGTGAGCAGAGAGGGACCTGTCATCCGCCGGCTCAGGGGAGATCAACGGACTGATCTCCCGCTGAGCCGGCGGACCGAGGCAGGCATCGTAGAAACGGAGTCCGC
This sequence comes from Lithobates clamitans, assembly GCA_037952925.1. Classification (NCBI taxonomy): domain Eukaryota; kingdom Metazoa; phylum Chordata; class Amphibia; order Anura; family Ranidae; genus Lithobates; species Lithobates clamitans. The sequence goes on from JBBGZY010000124.1 coordinate 5,533,836, forward strand.
CTCGTGTTAAAGGGGCCTAATAGTACGGCCCTTGAGGCCTTGGTTTTCTAATTTTCTCTCCCTACTACCTCTCATACTTACCTTCTACCTGTTCACCACTAGATGTCGCTCTATTCCCTCCCAACCCCCACCTCTCCCCTTTCTTGAGACAGCAAGCCTTACCTACACCAATATTTGCCTATCCCCCAAATGGCAACACAAGCCTCCTTGAGAGTCTCCTCTCTAAATTGTAGAGGCCTCAATACTCCAGAGAAGACAAATATTGTATAAATTTCCATAAACTCCGCACCCAAATCCTCCTCCTTCAGGAAACTATCATTAGTAGACGTGTGGAGAATACTACATCCCACAACTAAAGACTACACGCATTACTCTCCCGCACACTCCTCTTACAGTAGGCTAGACTACATTTTCGTCTCTCAATCCTTAATGGATTACTCCACCGCCTCCATAGGCCTCACCCTCTGGTTTGACCATGCCCCCATACACATGAGTTTAGGAAGCATCCCCACAGATAGGAAGAGATCCTCTTGGAGGTTGAATGACAACTTATTACATGACTCAGTCTGCACTCAAGACAGCATACAATCAAAAACTTTGTAAAGGATCATACACATGATGACACCAACCCGCTTACATAATGGGAAGCAAATGTGTTCTTGAGGCAAATTCATACAACACAGCTCCCGACTTAACCACTTCAATACCAGGCACTTAGACACCTTCCCGCCCAGGATAATTTTCAGCTTTCAGCGCTGTCGCAATTTGAATGACAATTGCGCGGTCATGTAACATTGTACCCAAATTTTTTATCATTTTGTTCCCACAAATAGAGCTTTCTTTTGGTGGTATTTGATAACCTCTGCGGTTTTTATTTTTTGCGCAACAAATAAAAAAAAAAAGACCGAAAATTTTGAAAAAAAAAGTTTTTCTTTGTTTCTGTTAAAAATGTTTGTAAATAAGTACGTTTTCTTCTTCAATGATGGGCACTGATATGGCTGCACTGACGAGCACTGATACGGCGGCACTGATGGGCACCGATGAGGTGGCACCAATGAGGGCACAGATTGGGCACATGTGGATGGCCATGGGGTACATACCTGACCATCCACATGTTGCCCCTTCCCTGGTGGTCCTAGTGGCGATCCCTGGTGGTCCAGTGTAGTGATCTGAGGGGGGGCTGCGCTGAGAAACAATCAGCGCAGACCCCCCCTGCCAGGAGAGCTGCCGATCGGCTCTCCTCTACTCGCGTCTGTCCCCCCCAAAATTGAGTTCCCACTCCCGGGTCTCGCAACACCTCAGAAGAATGAGGTTTGCTGTCTCCCTACCCCCACCCCTCCTACCACTATAACCCCCCTCTTTTCTTCAACTAATCTTCCCCCCCTTCCTCTATCGCTTCTATCTCTTCCCAATATATCTATTTCCGGCTATGAATACCCATACTAAGAAATCATGTGTATGCAGGCTCCCAAATATGAGCACTTAAAACAGTCATGGGACCTGAAAGTACACCTACACCTTTGTACAGACAAACCATCAATGCTCTGCTCAGACAAATTGATTTCCTCGGCTACTGGGTGCAGCAGGCTCCCATAGGGGCGCCCAGGCTGACAGAAATTGCACTTACACGAATGTTAGTACAATGTTTGAAATCTTACCTCAATGATGCATCTTTAGGTTACCTATATACTGTAAATGACATAGAATGCATTGTTTTTTTCTGTATAATTCAAATTTGTTATATCAGGCACCTGGTCCTGTTCTTGTTTCTTTATGTTTAAACTTGTGTTGAAAACAATAAAAATTTATTGAACCTAAAAAACTGATCACGGCTGTAATGAATTGTCGGGTCTCGGCAATATAGATAAACTCATTGAAAAAAAAAAAAAAAAAAAAAAAGAAGAAGAGCATGGGGTCCCCCCCAGTCCATTACCAGGCCCTTTGAGTCTGGTATGAATATTAAGGGGAACCCTGAACCAAAATTAAAAAAAAAAAAAAAATTGCATAGGGGTTCCCCTAAAATCCATACCAGGTTTTAAGGGGAACCCTGCGCCAAAATGAAAAAAAAAATTGAGGCGGATCAGTTCTGGCTTTTTTCCCCCCTTTTTTGGTCCGTCGTGTAGTGAAGAAGAAGATGTCCCCCCCAAGCTGTGGCTTGTCGTTTTTAACATTTTGACATTTTAACACTTTTTTTGTGAAATAGTAGGGGTACTTGTACCCAGTTACCATTTCACACAGGGGGGAGGCCGGGATCTGGGGGTCCCCTTGTTAAAAGGGGGCTTCCAGATTCTGATAAGCCCCCGCCTGCAGACCCCCACAACCACCAGGCAAGGGTTGTGGGGATGAGGCCCTTGTCCCCATCAACATGGGGACAAGGTGCTTTGGGGAGCTACCAAAAAGCACCCTCCCCAGGTTGAGGGCATGTGGCCTGGTACGGCTCGGGGGGGGGGGGGACGCTCTTGTCCCCCTTTTCCCGTGGCCTGCCAGGTTGCGTGTTCGGATAAGGGTCTGGTATGGATTTTGAGGGGAACCTACCACCATTTTTTTTTTTTTTTTGGCGCAGGGTTCCCCTTAAAAGCCATACCAGACCTGAAGGGCCTAGTATGGATTTTAGGGGGGACCCCCACGCAATTTTGTTAAAATTTTGGTTCGGGGTCCCCCTTAATATTCATACCAGATCCAAAGGGCCTGGTTTGGACTTGGGGGGACCCCCATGCTCTTTTTTTCAATGAGTTTTATCCAGATTGCCGAGACCCGACAATTCATTACAGCCGCAATCAATTTTAAATGACAATTTTTCTTTTAGAAATGCCATTTTGCTGTGGTACTGTTCTAAACACGGGGAAAATGTGCCACTTTAAAAAAGGCATACTATAGACACCCCCCCAGGCATATTTAAAAGGGAAAATTTATTATTTATTGTTACTTTACTTTAAGCATAAAAAAAAAATCAAAAAAAAAATCACTGCTCCCGAAAAAACTTCCGTTTTTAAAAAAAATGTTCGCATAGATACATGTCCCCTGGGGCAGGACCCGGGTCCCCAAACACTTATGACAATAACTTGCATATAGGCCTTTAAAAATGAGCACTTTTGATTATTCATGTTCGTGTCCCATAGACGTTAACGGTGTTTGTGTGTTCTGCCAAATTTTTTGCCCGTTTGGTATGTTCTGGTGTGAACTGAACCGGGAGGTGTTCGGCTCGTCCCTAGTGTCAATATTAAGTTAATGACACCCCAAACACAGGTCTTAAAAAACGCATTGCGTTTGTACAAAAGTACCATGCAGTCTGGCTGCAGTGAGTTTGCAAAAGTATGCAAGCCCATTCAAAATGAATAGGCTGAAATGGCACTGCAAAGAACTATATGTGAATCGCTCAAGAATGCACAGCGCATTCTCGGGGTGAACTGGCCCTATAAAAGTCAGCAGCTACAAAAAATACTGTTGCTGCTGACTTTTCTTTTTCTCCATATAAAAAAAAATAAATAAAAAAGACACCTGTCCAGGGGTCCAGTGCTGTCCTCACCCAGGCCGGTTCTTTGCCATTCTTTGGTTCCCTGGCACTCCCCACTGAGCTTTGTGAATTGATCCACAGCATCCTGGGACCAGCGACGTCTGCCTAGGAGGTTGTAGGCTTAGAGGGGAGGTTGTAAACTTATAATGGGATCACCTAGAACTAGGACTACCAAACATGTTATAATTATTTGCTGCTGGGTTTTGAAATTGAAATAATCAGTTTGGTTGCTATGGGCAACAAGAACGCCTTCTTTCTTCCATGACAAAATCAATGCTGCATGGATTTAAAAACAGACTGGAGGAAAGTGTCTGTTACCTATAATAACCAATCAGAATGTTCAATGCAAAAGGTACTGCAGAAATAAGGTTGATGGGTAACAAGCACCACTTTGCAGGTTCTATACGTCGGTGTTGTGGTGTCTGGGCTACACAAAGCAGGAAATGGGCTGGGAGAGAAAAACAAACAGCTATTTTCAGCTCCTCTGCAGAGATCTGGAAACTTTTACACACACCACCCTTATGTATCATGTTCCAGCCAGAATATTCCTTAAGAGTAATTTGCTGACGCACTGGCTCTCTGCTCGCTGGAATGACATAATACTACTACAGATGTTCTATTCTGGACATGGGCCGGCTCTATAACAATGCTACCTCCTCGCTTTCAGATTGCCAAGGACAACACCTCTACTTTCATTTCTGAAAAATATATACAACATTTTTATTACACACACACACACAGTAAAACCTTGGTTTGAGAGCGTTTTGCAAGACAAGACAAATATTTTAATACATTTTGACTTGATATACAAGTAGCGTCATGTCCCAACTGATTATAAAAGAGAAGAGAGGCGCCTCTGAGTGTAGCAATATTGTTACATTTAATGAAGGTGCAACATATTTCTACACTTAGAGGCACCTCTCTTCCCTTTTATACTTTGTAGCTCCTGCTGGATTTTGCTTCTAATCCCCTTGTGGAGGCTTCCATTTGTGGATGGACATTTTGTGGTTACACAACCTGGTCACATTGCTATGACCTTTTTATATGGACTATAAAACGGAAGGACTTCTGAATAAATGGTTGTGGAACGAATCATTTGAGTTTCCATTAGTCAGGTCCATAAATATTGGGACATCGACACAATTCTAATCTTTTTGGCTCTATACACCACCACAATGTATTTGAAATGAAACAAACAAGATGTGCTTTAACTGCAGACTTTTAGCTTTAAATTTGAGGGTATTTACATCCAAATCAGGTAATCGGTGTAGGAATTACAACAGTTTGTATATGTGCCTCCCACTTTTTAAGGGACCAAAAGTAATGGGACAATTGGCTGCTCAGCTGTTCCATGGCCAGGTGTGTGTTATTCCCTCATTATCCCATTTACAAGGAGTAGATAAAAGGTCCAGAGTTAATTTTAAGTGTGCTATTTGCATTTGGAATCTGTTGCTGTCAACTCTCAATATGAGATCCAAAGAGCTGTCACTATCAGTGAAGTAAGCCATCATTAGGCTGAAAAAACAAAACAGACCCATGGATTACAAGCATGTTTCTGGAATGAATAATGCTTGCAACCCAAGGTTTTACTGTATATATATATATATATATATATATATATATATACACACACACATACACACACACACACACACACACACACACACACACACACACACACACACACACACACACACACACACACACACACATATATATATATATATATATATATATATATATATATATATATATATATATATATATATATATACACACATATACATACATACATACACTTTACACACACACACACAACACACACTGGGGCCAATTTAGATAGAAGCCGTCAAGCCAATGGATGAACCTACCAGCATGTCTAGTACACAGGCTCTTTCAGACGTGCTGAATTTGTTCAGAAAGCAGTACTGCTGCCTCCCAAACTTAAAAAAAAAAAATAATAATAAAAATACTTTGACTTTTAAAAATTGCCATTTTTACATGGCTGGATTACGCCACAACTCAATGGGTGAGTTTGACAGGTGGAACTAGAAATGCCACAGCAATTGTACAGCCCTAGCTAGCTGTATTTTAACAGGTTTTTTTGGGGGGGGGGGGTCAGCGGGGCCGACAGTAAGACCGCAACTTAGCCGTCTATTTTTTACCACTCTGCTGTTGCCTGTCTGAAATAGCCCTAAAGCTAGGTTCACACTAATGAGATTCCTCTGTGGCTGTGTTTGTGTGGGCACAGAAGCCCATTCATTTGAATGGGCTGCTGTATCTGCGAGAGACACAGAGAAAAGATCCCTGACCAAGGCCACAGCTGCATGGAAACAGCCTTCCTGCACCCGCAATCGGGTAAACCTGGGATAACAGCCAACAAGGCAGTGCAAGGGGGAACATTTGTCAAAATGGGGACAACTGTACATGGCAAACAATCAGCTTCTTCATCTTCAGCTTGTTCAGTTAAGCCTTGAAATGAAAGATAAAAGCCAATTAGTTGTCATACACAGCAGCTCCAGATTCTGTTTGCTCCAGGGTTGATAAATTCCCTCCAACATTTATAGGCATAAATGCTGAAACTCAGCAATCAGATTTTGGCTTATTGCAGTAACAGATGATCACCAATTAGCTGTTAAAATAAATCTAAAGCCAAAAAAACTTTCCCAAATTTTGAATAGGCGCAAGGGTAGGTTAGAACAACTTTTTTTCCCAAGAAAATTAGGGAAAATTTTCTTTACTTTCTGTCCAGTAGACTCAACAGGAAGTGGCAGGATATACAGTGCCTTGCAAAAAGTATTCAACCCCCCTTGGCTTTTTATCTATTTTGTTACATTACAGCCTTTAGTTCAATGTTTTTTTTAATCTGAATTATACAGTGGGGACGGAAAGTATTCAGACCCCCTTAAATTTTTAAGCCTCTCCTCAGTGCAAGACACGTGAAAGCCTGCATGGAGTTTGCTAAAAAAACAACTGAAGGACTCCAAGATGGTGAGAAATAAGATTCTCTGGTCTGATGAGACCAGGATAGAACTTTTTGGCCTTAATTCTAAGCGGTATGTGTGGGGAAAACCAGGCACTGCTCATCACCTATCCAATACAGTCCCACCAGTGAAGCATGGTGGTGGCAGCATCATGCCGTGGGGGTGTTTTTCAGCTGCAGGGACAGGAAGACTGGTTGCAAATCGAGAAAGATGAATGCGGCCAAGTACAGGGATATCCTGGATGAAAACCTTCTCCAGAGTGCTCAGGACCTCAGACTGGGCCAAAGGTTTACCTTCCAACAAGACAATGACCCTAAGCACACAGCTAAAATAACGAAGGAGTGGCTTCACAACAACTCCGTAACTGTTCTTGAATGGCCCAGCCAGAGCCCTGACTTAAACCCAATTGAGCATCTCTGGAGAGACCTAAAATGGCTGTCCACCAACGTTTACCATCCAACCTGACAGAACTGGAGAGGATCTGCAAGGATCCCCAAATCCAGGTGTGAAAAACTTGTTGCATCTTTCCCAAAAAAACTCATGGCTGTATTAGATCAAAAGGGTGCTTCTACTAAATACTGAGCAAAGGGTCTGAATACTTAGGACCATGTGATATTTTATCAGTTTTTCTTTAATAAATCTGCAAAAATGTCAACAATTCTGTGTTTTTCTATTCTGTGTTTTTCTGTCAATATGGGGTGCAGTGTGTACATTAATGAGGAAAAACAAACAAACAAATGATTTTAGCAAATGGCTGCAATATAACAAAGAGTGAAAAATGTAATACTTTCCGTCCCCATGGATGTGATCGATCAGAACACAATAATCTAAGTTAGTAAAGTAAAATTAGAAAAATATATACATGAAACTATTTTTCAGAAATAAAAAAAAAATGATAATTGGCATGTGTGTATGTATTCACCCCCTTTGTTATGAAGCCCATAAAAAGCTCTGGTGCAACCAATTACCTTGTGCAATCTAAATATCACATGAACTGTCATTACATACACACACACACACACACACACACACACACACACACACACACACACACCTTTTGGAAAGGCCCCAGAGGCTGCAACACCTAAGCAAGAGGCACCACTAACCAAACACTGCCATGAAGACCAAGAACTCTCCAAACAAGTAAAGGGACAAGGTAGTTGAGAAGTACAAGTCAGAGTTAGGTTATAAAAACATCCAAATCTTTGATGATCCTTAGGAGCACCATCAAATCTATCATAACGAAATGGAAAGAACATGGCACAACAGCAAACCTGCCAAGAGACGGCCGCACACCAAAACTCATGGACCGGGCAAGGAGGGCATCAGAGAGGCAGCACAGAGACCTAAGGTAACCCTGGAGGAGCTGCAGAGTTCCACAGCAGAGACTGGAGTATCTGTACATAGGACAATAAGCCATTCGCTTCATAGAGTTGGGCTTTATGGCAGAGTGGCCAGAAGCCAAAACCCATTACTTTCAGCAAAATACAAAATAGCATGTTTTGAGTTTGCGAAAGGGCATGTGGGAGACACCCAAAACGTACAGAGGAAGGTGCTCTGGTCTGAGGAGACTAAAATTTTACTTTTTGGCCAAAGAAAACGCTATGTCTGGAGCAAGCCCAACACATCACTCAAAGAACACCAGAGGATCTCTTGTTCGGGACACAAACTGCTGTAGCTTGTTGTTGAACCTGGATGCCTGTCTATCTCTGGCCATCCCAAACATTGGCAAATTTCCTGGAACACTCCTGGGTGTAGGGACCATTCCCCCGGGCAGATTTGCTGGCAGCTGAGATAATCTGCCTTCCAGTTCTCTACTCCCGGGATATAGACTGCCAATAGAATCGGCACATGTCCCTCTGCCCAGGCTAGTATGTGGTTCACCTCCTTAAGAGCTTCCTGGTACTGCCTTGGTGGTTTATATAGGCCACTGTAGTGGCATTGTCAGACTGAACCCTGATAGGGCAGTCCTGAAGCTCCACCATCCATGACCGTAGGGCCAGACATACTGCCCGTAATTCCAGGATGTTGATAGGCAGGATCTGTTCTGTCCTTGACCATTTCCCTTGAGCTGTGAGCCCCTCTAGGGTCGGTCCCCAGCCTGAGAGATTGGCATCTGTAGTCAGTACTCTTCAAGTTACCGGGAAGGATGGATCTTCCCTTTCGCAGGTTCTGATCCTGCAACCACCAGTTTAGGCTTAAGCGTGCCCGAGGAGATAAGAACATTGGATAATCCAGGGCTTGTCCTCTTCTGTTCCAAGCCAACAAGAAGTTTTGTTGTAGAGGCCTGGAATGGAACTGGGTATAGGGCACCGCCTTGAGGGAGGATACCACCCTCCATAGAAGACCCACGCAGAGCCGAATGGACTGTTTGGTGCCCCTTATCTGACGCACCAGATTCTTCAGGACACAGATCCTTGTCGGTGGCAAGATTACTCTTGCTTGGACCATATCTAGGATCAGACCTAAATCTTTTAGACTTTGAGCTGGTCTCAAGGTTGACTTTGGTATTTATGATCCAGTCTAAGCTTTCCAAATACCGCACTGTTCAGGTTATGCTCTGTTCTAGAGCCTGTAGTGAGTGATCTCTGAGCATGAGGTTGTCCAGGTTCCTGAGCACCAGGATCCCTTGGGCCCTTAAAAGACCCAGTACTGGTGCTAGGACCTTTGTGAGCATCCAGGGAACTGTGGCAAGCCCAAAGGGTAAAGCCACAAACTGAAAATGATGTTCCTCTACTGGAAATCGCAGGAATCCCAGATGAGGCTGAAAAGATAGGTACGTGTAAATACGTGTCCTTTATCAGGATGGAGGCTAGAAAGTCTCCATCTTGAGTGAGGCTACTACTGGGCAGACAAACTCCATCCGAAAGGACTGGATCAGTAGATATTGGTTCAGGGATCTTGGGTCCAAAATGGGCCTTGTGTCCCAGTTTGGTTTTTGAACTGTAAATAGTTACTAGTAAAACCCTGCTCCCCTTTTGGGTACAGGAACCTCTACAATCACTCCTTGATGCACTAGATGATGTAGCAATAAGTCTTTTTGGAGGATCCAAGGGAACGCTGGATCTTAAAAACCTCTAAGGGGGAACCCCCCGCAACTCCAGCTTGTAACTGCAGGATATAGCTGGTGGGACCCACTCATCCTCAACTATTGTTCTCCAAATGGCCGCAAAGTGCAGCACCCTTCCCCTCACCCGATGGTTTGCCCCTGGCCCCAGTGCTCTGTTAGCGGCAGAACTGCCTTGGCGCTGAGACGTTTGAGGAAGCAGTCCAAGGTTTTAAACGAGGGACGCCTGGTGCTTTTCTTCACGGGAAGTAGAGAACTCTTCCCTCCGGAAATCTTTTGGATATATTTGTCCAAGTGATCACCAACTAAACATTCCCCATGAAAGGGGAAACCTGCCAAGGAAGCTCGGCTGACCAGTTCTTAAGCCACAAAAGTCTGCGCATATGTACAGACAAGAGAGCCAAAACAAGAAACCTGCTGTATTGAATCCTTTAAAGGCGTCAACAGCATAACACAGCGCTCAAGGAATATCTGCTTTATTTTCAGGCATATCATCCTCCTGGTTAGACCTGTCAGGCCGTCTGATCTGATCCTTTACAGACTGGCAGATACCAATTCCTGCCACAGCTGGCTGAATAGCTGAACTGACCAAAGAAAGCCTTTTAATAATGACTCCAATTTCTTGTCAACAGGGTCTTTAAAGCCCTTTGCGTTATTTATCGGACAAGTCAAGTTCTTGTTTAAAAGGAAGAGACTGCTGCATCTGTGGCTGGCATGCTCCACTTTTAAGAGGTTTTCCCTTTTATATCCCATGGATGAAAAGTTTAAGAGGAACAAAAATCCTGTAAGGATGTTTCCAATCAGCATACACCACCCGTTCCAACAGAGGGTGTAAGCCTGTGTGGCCTGAAGAGGCCTCAGGGATCCCAAAGAGGACCAGGGAGGCTCAGTAACCTCTGCAAGAGGAAACTTAAAGGCAGAACGAACCATTTTGGTAAGAGTCAGGATAAAAAGCCTCTGAGATTGAGAGGCAGACACCAACTGGATATCTTCTTGTCCACGTTTCTCGGAAGCAGACTCATCCGCCAGACCATCCACAGAATCCTGACCTTTAAGCTCTTCCCCATCCTCAACCCATTCCTGCTCCAGACTAGGAGGCTCCGGGGAGAGGGATCTGTAACGCTTCTTGCCACCCTGCAGGATGGAGGCAATCATGCCAGCAATCCTGTGCTCTAACCCAGCTAGGGCTGAGGACAGTTCATCCTTCGTGATAAAGGGTGAAGCAGCAGAGTTGACTGTAGGCACAATCCCAAAGCGGCACAGCGGCTCAGATTGCCCAGAAGCCTCTGGTCCTTCATGGGATACAACACTAGGGATATGACTAGGTTCATCGGGAACTACCGATGACATAGGTGTGCCCTTCCCTGTAGTGTTAGTCCTGGTCCTCTCCCCCCCCCCCCCCAAGACATTTACTAGCCACAAAAAGGGAGTGCCTGGATGTAGTATTAAAACACCTCAGAAGGGAGACTATTTAATAGGGCTCACCAAGCCCCTATGCAACAATCCTGCCAAGCAACACCTGGTGACTCACGTGACCCGGGTAAGGAGAAATTAACCACTGTGAATGCCTGGTTCAGAGCCTGCTCTGTGTCCCACAGCTGCCTTCTGGAAGCACCGCATGCTTGGCAGAAACAGCTTAAATAAGCTGGCTGTGCGCCGGAAGGTTCTGTGCGTACACACGTGCGTGGTCCCGGCGAACGGGCGTGGCTGTATTCGCGTATGACATGAATCTTCATGCGCCAGATAAAGGCTATGGCGGAATGGGCAACGAAGCCACGTGTGCCATGGCCACCAAACTGTTGAGCCCAGCAGCGCTCTTATGAACGCACGTGCGCCATGGCGAACCAAAACGAAAAGGCATCATCGTGCGCCATCATACAGGTAAAAAACAGCCAGATACAAGCAAAAAAGGTACACTTTTCAAACACCCACAGCTAGCCCAAAACTCCCCCGTATGGTCACAGCACACAGGTGTCCAGCCTCTAGCTAGCTTGACTGATTGTTACAATCACTGGGACACCCCACAATAATAATAATAATAATAATAATATTATTATTATTATTATTAATAAAGGCGTTTCACTTACCCAACCAGGCACAGGGCAGCTTAGAAACTAAGAGCCCAATCTTGACACTTCATGGTGGGTTCCTGTCACTTGAGGACCTTCAAGGACTGGGTATCCTTTTCATGTTTAGGGTCCACTCCCTTGGACCTGTACAGCGCCCTGCAGGAATGCCTTAGCGCTGTGGTGTTCAGGATTCCACTTCACAGGGTCCAGCGCCCGGAGGCCACATTACAGGCAAAACCTCACAGGATCTTGAGTCTTCTTTGCAAGGCTCGGGTAACATTTATCTTAGCATATAAAGCCTGTGTCAAATGGATCCGATTGGTCAATACCTTGATTCATTTAAGAAGCGTTTGTGGGACTAGAGACCTGGAGCTCAGAGAGCTCAAACAACCATGCCATCCACCTTGCAGACACTGATAAAAAAACTAAAGTACTTCCTGTATGGGAGGGGTTATATTAGGGATCACTTCCTGTCTAAAGACCTTTGGTCTACTAAGGTCCATTCACCTGGAGATGAAGTATAACCCAGCAGGTAATGAATATTAGCCTAACTCTGTGTCCCATGATGTATGAAAAAGAAATACTGGCGCCATTTACAATGTCCCAATATTGTGCATCAAAGTGCATGGACCCAAAGACAGATTTACACTCTATTCCTCTTCTGGTGACAACTCAAAATGTTGGATTTACCCCTTACAGTTATCTCAGTGGACGTTGGCAATCAGGGAAGAAGAAAAAGAAGAAAGAAGGAAGAAGGAAGAAGGAAAAAGAAAGAAGAAAGAAGAAAGAAGAAAGAAGAAAGAAGAAAGAAGAAAGAAGAAGAAGAAGAAAGAAGAAAGAAGAAAGAAGAAAGAAGAAAGAAGAAAGAAGAAGAAAGAAGTTATACTTTAAATATTACCGTGCTCTGCCTCTCAGCTTACTAAGTAACCCTGAATATCCAATCTCAATAAAAAGATTAACATTCTTTATATGTGATTGCTTCTAATTCCTGGAATGGCAGAAGGACTGAGACAAACATATTTAAAGTGCACATGTCCGTCATGGGTTATGTGTAGCTTTGGCCCAGGTTATTTAATTTATGGGCTCTTTAGGCTGGCCACATAAGGTGCGTTTGGCTTGACAAATGTGGATTTTTAAATTTGGCCAACAAAAAACCTTGGCTGAACAGTGATATCTAATCAAATGCAGGCACTTTTTGGGTATTCTGAAATCCACAGGGGCTGGCTGTCAGAATACAATAGATGACACTGCAGATTATTCCATCCATGTTTAGAGTAGATGGATGAATCAAGTGATCTCGCACATTCAGCTTACAGGGCTGAAGAAGAGAAAACTTGAAAAAAGTGGTTGTAAACCCTCCCATATACCAAGTGAAGTGACTAGCCTCAGGTAATACACAGAGATGAAACAAACCCTCCTACAAAACTTGTACCTGTTTATCTACAGCTATGATTCCCCTAGAGCCATTGAAAGTGCAGAATTTACAGAGGATCTCTTAGCTCTGAGAAGCAGGAGGTGGAGAGCTGAAGTGCAAGTTCACCTTTACAGAAAACTCTAAAGGTGAACGTACACAGGTCCCCCCTCCCCCCAGTCCCGCTGACCTGGACATCTCCGGTTCTAAGCCCCGGTATAGCCCTCGTCAGGAGGGACTTTTGGAGCATTATAATTGGTCAGCGCCCTCACATAGGCAGCGCTGACCTATCAGCAGCTGCATAGCCCGTCCTGTCAGCTATGTAGAAGACGCGTGGCTGCATAGAGGATTTCTAAGCCCAGGGCTGCTGGAATGGATATACCAGAGCTTAGAACTGCAGATTACCGCCCTGCAGGTCAGCGGGCCCGGGATGGGGCGGGGGTGGGCGAGGAGGGGGGTCTGTGTAAGTTCACCTTACAGATTTTTCTTATTCAAAATTAGTGAGAGCTCAGAGCTGATTGGGAGGCAAGGGACACACCCCCCTTCACACAGCACACAGGGACAGAGCTGAGGCTGTCAATCAGCAGGAGCTCCCTCCCACCACTTGGTGTCAGGAAAACTTTTCATAAGTGACTCATGCTTATAGCAGAGGAATGAGGCAGCAGAAATAAATGACACTTAGTGCTCTGAATTGAGACAAGCACACACTAAAGGGATATGCTTTTATTTTGCTCATGTTTCATGTCTGAGGTTTACAACCACTTTAAACGCGTATGGCCAGCTTTATACTAAACCATGTCCCTTATAAAATATATAAAATGTCCCCCTTACTAAACAAGAGGGCCCCCTCCGCCCTGCCAAAAAAAAAAAAAACACATTGTGTGAAAAACAAAAAACAAACTGAAAAATTAAACTGTTAGTAATGTAGGACTTTAAATAGCCATTTATCATGCGATTATGTATCATTACTGATTAATAAAAGTATGCCCATCATATGCAGCCTCACTGTGCCCATCACATCCACATTGCAAGTACAATAAAACCACTTTACATCAGGTGTCCCCATCAGAGTCCCCCTTTACATCAGATGTCCCCATCAGAGTAGTCCTTTACATCAGATCAGATGTCCCCAGAGTAGTCCTTTACATCAGATCAGAGGTCCCCATCAGAGTAGTCCTTTACATCAGATGTCCCCCATCAGACCCCCCCCCCTTAAAATTAGATGTCCCCCCCCCCTTGTACTCACAGCTCTCACACAAGTTGCCTGTCATTCACCTTTGGACCTGTGGGGAGGAGTCAGAGAAACCAGAAGTGAAGGCACAGGACCCGCCAATCACACACCACAGCATGGAACAATGCTATAAAGAGTGTTTTCGGGGCGCAGAGCTCAATGCCCCAAGGACTTTCTAAAGGAAGCCAATAGAGCTTCTTGTTTGCAATCACGTTATTGCAAACACGTCATGCTTCCCATAGTAGCTGTATGTCCGGCGCCCTGCACACACTTAAAAGGGCAATTATTTTTTTCCCATTTTTTTAAATTTTTTGATGATTAGCTGGGGGGGGGGGGGCAGCGCCCTCTATGGGTGTGCTGCCACTGGAGTGCACCACTATGGTGCTTCTGATGAGATCCTGGGAATGATGCACATTCCAAACCTCAGGTGCATCTTCTTGCAAGATCTGGTATCCTCATCGTTTCCAGGATCTTGCTAAAAGGTGTTGCAAGGGTAAAGAAAGGAACTTTTATGAACGTTCAAATATCCCCTCACCTAGGTGTTGAAAGGGTAAAGAAGGGAACTTTTATGAACGTTCAAATATCTATCCATGTAAAGTACTGGATTTTATCGTAGACTTGAACAGCAGTACGTTATCCAGACACTACTTATAAGTGAAGAATAAATGTGTTCTTTAAAAGAAATTCCCTGTAACTTCCACTGCTCCAGAGGTTAACAAAAAAAACAAAAAACACTAATAGTTCAGATGGTCAAATTTGAGTGTACTTAAAAAAAAAAAAAAAAAAGGGACCTGATCAAAATAGTGACAGCCCTATTCTGGCTAGGAACTTCGTAAAAATTTAGATAGATGAACACTTCTAGCAACCCTTCAGAATTCTTTTGCCATTCTGAAATTTGCACATTGGATTAGTTACTGCAAGTGAAAAGAAAAGTTCTATTCTGTTAGATTCCACTTAGTGCCATCTTTCCTTCCCAGCACTTGATCCCACCATCACAGTTCCTTGGCCTCCTCTTCATCAGCGCAGGCACAAGCACATATCCCTCCAGTGCTAGGAAGCATGAATTCCTGACCATTGACTGATTCTCTAATAAGGATGGGGGGTGGGCAGATTAGGATCATACAGCAGACTTCCTGGAAGTAAATGGAAGTGCTCTGGTTTCTCTCAAGCTACACACTATGGAGGTATGTGTCTACAGCTGGGGCCTGGGACCATGTTCTTTAGCTGTCAACCCAGAAGGGAAGTTTTTAGCATGATAAGGAAATTATGTGCAGAGTGTGCTCCTGAAAATGGTCATCGTGGATAAGACATTAAATGGTTCTGGCTTAAATCAGAATGGGATTTTTCCGACTGAACAGAATACAGAGCTCAAACCTGAAAAGGTCTGTTTGAATGCCAACATGCCTGGATCTGCAACTGTAACATGCATGCGTCAAATTATTTTTCTCTGATATCGAGACAAGGTAAGTAAACATATCCCCATCAGTTCCAACTGAAAAGAAGGACAAAAGCACATATTACAAGAAAAGAATGAACAGTCACAATCAAGGTATAAACCATCACATAGAACGGCAATAAGTCTGGTCAACATTAACCATGTGCAAGAGGTGCAATTCCAGAGGACGTCATCCTCTAAAGCTAGATTTAAACCTCTCAACCAAAAATTAAAATTCATTAGGTCATATTTAGCAGGTATAATCCTATAGAATGCTCTGGGCACTTGTTCTCACAGCCTCTCCCTCTTCTGTTTCAGTAAAATCTGCCTGGCCTCCCAAGAAGCCCAATTTATTGTGGGGTGACATAGCAGCACTCAGTGTTAACATGTCTTACCCTGTTGCAGGGTGAAGCATGTCTCTTGCACAGGAAAATGAACATGATTTACCTAAAGGGTAACTAAAGGTTTGGTTTAAAAAAAAAAAAAAAAAAAAACACAAGAAAACAAAACATGTTATACTTCCCTCAGTGCAGTTGGTTTTACAGCGTGGCCCCAATCCTCCTCTTCTGGGGTCCCTCAGCGGTGCTCCTGGCTCCTCCTATTCTGGAGTGCCCTGTTGGAGAGCCGCTCTCCCTCGGGGCTCCCGTGCCCTGCTGCTGCGTCTATTGACACAGACAGAAGGAGCCAATGGCTGCGCTGCTATCAATCTATCCAATTAGGACCCAAGACACCAGCTGGAGCTGGTGTGCTCGTCTCCACCGCTGGAAAGACCGGGTTCAGGTAAGTAAAAAAGGGGGGCTCTGGGGGGCAGCTGCAGCACAGGAGGTTTTTCACCTTAATGCATAGAATGTATTAAACCGGGGTTCCACTCAAATTTTTAACTTAATCTTACCCCCTTCAGTTAATTGCATAGATGTTCAAATGTCGCACGAAAAATTTTTTATCGCTGTAATTACCTTTATATTGTACTTTGTGGCACTTCCTGTCTCTCCTCCCATGGGAGTAGGCCTGTTTATTGCCTTTCCCCGGCGCCGCACTGTCTCCTGGGAGCTTAGTGTCAGGCTTCCCAAGATTCAGTGCGGGAAACAATGATCATGCGTGTGAACAAGCTGTGAATGAACAGCATTCACCGCATCCAGGAAATCAATGCTTGTGGGCTTCACATGCCCACAAGCAAGATGGAAACAGCCAGCATCACATTTTTTAAGTTATTCTTCAGTACGAAAACAGACAGAGGCGGAAATATTACACCCAAACTAAGTATTATTTTGGGGTTAGCAAAGTGTCTCAATGACAAAAAAAAAAAAAAAAAAAAAAAAAAAGGATTGGTCGCAGGACTCCCGCTTTAAAGGTGAAAAAACACGAGGGTTTACAACCCCTTTAAAGGTTTTATCAAAAGTCAGCAGCTACAAAAACTGTAGCTGACTTTTAATAAAATAGACACTCACCTGTCCCAGGATCCAACGATGTGCTCACCCGAGTCGTTCGTTCTATCTGTGTTCTATATGAACATTTTTTTCTGCCAAAGGAAATTTGTTTTTTTAAGCCCAGTGTGCATGGATCCTTAGAGAACTTCCCAAAACATGACCTACTTGAGGGCCGAGGCTGGGAACCACTGCTTTAGTAAATCAGTCCATTCAAAATGTGATTAAGTGGAAATATCAACTCAAATAAAGCATGTACTCAAAGGTTGGAACTCCTGACCTGAATATTTGTTCCAGACCAGTTATTTATTAAGTACAAACCACCAAGAGAACAAGTTTGATATAAAAGAATGTGGCCTACCATTGCTGGCCTAACAGGTTAGGTTTAGGATTGGCATAGAAATTCAACAGTGGTTGGAAGTTTTTTAGTAAGCCAACCGTCTAGTTTCTTTAAAAGGTCAAGTTCATCCAATGAAAAATGTAATCTTAATTTATAGGTGAACACTGATGGCTAGCCCTTAAGTGTGTTGGATATTCCAGCTCTGGAGTCTCGCTGCCAAAATTCTCAACTCTCACCATAAAGTTTTGGTTGTTCCCACCTTTATATGTTCCCACTAATCCTGTTGAACTCTACAATATAAACAATCCAACAGGGAGACCGGAGGCCCCTTAAATAACCACAGCAGATGTGTAGACCCAAAAACTGACCAGAAAGCTCACCAGAGGCCTTGAGAGAAGAAACGATCAGATGGCTGATCTCTCCAGCATCTACCCAAATACTGAAATATTGTTTTTTGTTGGATTGCATAGGCAAATATATGAAATTTAGAACATATCTGTGCTGGATAATGTGGTTTTGTTTTGTACTACATATGTATGTGGAATTAAAATATGCTGCTCCATGGTGGGTATCATTCTAACTTTTTGCCTAGGGTGGCATGTAAATAAAGCCAGACTAAGGCACCCATCACCTCTCGTGCAAAAGTAATGCTACATGTGTTTGTATTCATAGAATTTCAAAAGCTAGAGAACATCCTGGCTTTTTATTCTCTTGCAAGAACAGGGATTAGGGTAATTAAACCAACAAAATTAGTCTTTACTACCATCACTATGGATAATTTAATTGATTTAATAAATTGGAAAGTTAATTCACCTCTGTCTGCCAAGCAGCAGTAGTAAGAAGTATCAGTCATGGGACTCTGATCCCCTGGAAAACACAAATCACCCCCCTTCCCTGTTAACGTCCACTAATTAAGGCTTTATTCCTGTTCCCCCAGAGAAGTTTATATTCTCCTTTTATGTTGTAATCTTCCTTGGCTCTCTGCCTAGTTCTCCCTAGAGGAAGCAGCCGCATTATTTTTATATACTGTAAGCTTTTGGTCATCTAGGGCAGCGAACAAACCTAAGTGTTCACCTAGTCCTCCAAGTTGACAAACGGATTTAGACTTTTGAAACCGATCCAAGGATACAACTGTAGCCATAGTAGGCCAGGCAACTGCTGGGATCACCACTGATTGCCTGTAGAATGAACTATACAGACAGCAGTGGCATTATCGGATTATAAAAAAATAGATGCATAGTTCAGAACTTCTACTGGAATAAAATCAGCATGTTTAAGTACTGGGAGAGTTCATAGGAGGCTGAACAGCTGGGGATCCCACCACCAAATTGAGGACATCTGATACTGTGGGGGAAATCTCTAGGATTGAAAGTGAATATTGCAGCAAAATCTGGTTTCATTTTAACTTTTAAATGGGCCATATTTATATTCTTGGATGCATTTCTGAATGTGCAGTGCAGAATGTGGTGTGAGAAACCAGTGTTCCATGCTTGTTTCCCGCACAACATCCAAAATGCACTGCACTTGTGATCTGCAGCGGGGGTGAGTGCTGCTAATGACACCCCAAACACAGGTTGCAAATAATGTGTTTGCCTGCACCAGATTGAATGGCACAGAAGTACTGGTTGTGATTTGTACAGCAGTGCATGCAGTCCAGCACCATTTGAGGGGTCACCATTCTTCCCCACCACCAACAAGGCGGCACCATTCTTCCCTACCACCAAGGCGGCACCATTCTTTCCCACCACAGACACCAACAAGGGGGCATTATTCTTCCCCACCACTAACACCAACAAGGGGGCATTATTCTTCCCCACCAACAAGGGGGCATTATTCTTCACTAACACCAACAAGGGGGCATTATTCTTCCCCACCACTAACACCAACAAGGGGGCATTATTCTTCCCCACCACTAACACCAACAAGGGGGCATTATTCTTCCCCACCAACACCAACAAGGGGGCATTATTCTTCCCCACCACTAACACCAACAAGGGGGAATTATTCTTCCCCACCACTAACACCAACAAGGGGGAATTATTCTTCCCCACCACTAACACCAACAAGGGGGAATTATTCTTCCCCACCACTAACACCAACCAGGGGGAATTATTCTTCCCCACCACTAACACCAACAAAGGGGCATTATTCTTCCCCACCACTAACACCAACAAGGGGGCACCATTCTTCCCCACCACTAACACCAACAAGGGGGAATTATTCTTCCCCACCACAGACACCAACAAGGGGGAATTATTCTTCCCCACCACTAACACCAACAAGGGGGCATTATTCTTCCCCACCAACAAGGGGGCATTATTCTTCCCCACCAACAAGGGGGCATTATTCTTCCCCACCAACAAGGGGGCATTATTCTTCCCCACCAACAAGGGGGCATTATTCTTCCCCACCAACAAGGGGGCATTATTCTTCCCCACCAACAAGGGGGCATTATTCTTCCCCACCAACAAGGGGGCATTATTCTTCCCCACCAACAAGGGGGCATTATTCTTCCCCACCAACAAGGGGGCATTATTCTTCCCCACCAACACCAACATGGGGGCATTATTCTTCCCCACCACTAACACCAACAAGGGGGCACCATTCTTCCCCACTAACGCCAACAAGGGGGCATTATTCTCCACAATTACAAATTATGGGACACAATTCCTCCCACCCACACCAATAATGGGACACATTTTTTATTACTCCTACCACTGATTCAAGGGAATTTCCCACAAAAATGCGAGATAAATCATTGGAAAAGTCTGACAAACACCTTCTTCCCTTTCCAAAACATAAAAGAGAGTTTGATCTGAAGTCAGGCTTTAAAATTAGAGCTCCGCACTATCCAGTCCATTTAAAAAATGTACATACACTTCTCACTAAAATTTTTATTGCAGGTTAGAGAGAGAACTTCTGATGCAATTCTTTGGTTTATTTATTCTTTGCTAATTCCATTCTGCAGAAAAATTGCGTGCTGTATGCAGAGATTAACCTATTGCGTTGCATCTCTTCTTTACTATAAACAAATTAAAGTCATAAAATGTCTAGCAAGATGATTCATTGTGGCTGCCTCTCCCTCTTAATCTTAATTCCAGTTCTATGTATAGCAGGCAGTGTTTCACTGATTTTTCAGGCTTCAATGAAACAAGACTAAAGTCTAACCATGGAAACTTGAAAATTCTCCATTGCAGTAGGGTTGTGCCCGCACTGCAAGGGTTAATGGTTCGTTTAGGTCTAGGAGACTAGTTAAAGTAAATTTACTCAATCCTTAATGCTGCTAGACTGCTCTTGGCAGAGTATTTTCTCCTATGCTCCAGTAGTCCAAGATCCCAACATCACTAGACCAATGCAGAGTCCATGGCCCTTCACTGAACGTGAGGACTTCAAGGGACAGTCTACGACTGGAGCATGGGAGAGTGGAGGATCAGGTAGGTATCGATCTCCCTGAGACTAAACAAGCAATTAACCCATGCAGCATAGGTTCAACCCCACTGCGAGGGATCATTTTCAAGTTTCCCAGAGTTGAGCTTTAAGCTGAACTCCAGGGAGATCTTAACCTCTTCTCAATTGCGCTGCAGACGGCTACAGCGTGGTCGCACATTTCCGGGAGGCCGTCTATTGATGTCCTCCTGTGATTGCACTTTCCACACGCCCCCTGCGGCACGCATCAGCAGGGAACCGTGATCCCTGTGTCCCTCCGGCACAGCTTATCACAAATGGGGGTAAAGAGCCAATCACATTGGCTCTTTACCATGTGATCAGCTGTCTCCAATTACAGCTGACCACAGTGTAAAAAACAGGAGTTGCCGGTTATCGTCAGTTCTCTCCTCACGCTGACAGCCCATGAGTAGAGCTGGTAAGTGGCAATCCACACAGGGGACATCTACACTGATAATCAGGCACTGAACATAGGTATCCTGATTATCAGTGCCGCCTCATCAGTTCCCATGGGTGAAGGAGAAAAATTAGTCATTTACAAAATAATATCAGAAACTAGAGCTGCATTATTCTGGATAAAATGAGAATCACTTTTTTTTTTGCTTAAAATAAAAGATCACGATTCTCGACGTAACATCTTTCACATTATGCAAACAAAAAAAAACAAAACAAAAAAAAAATGGGCTAACTTTGCCATTTAGTTTTATTTAATTGAAGTATTTTTTCCCCAAAAAATGCTTTTGAAAGACCGCTGCGCAAATACAGTGTGACATTAAATATTGCAACGACTGCCATTTTATTCTCTAGGGTCTCTGCTAAAAAAATTATATATAACGTTTGGGGGTTCCAAGTCATTATCTAGCAAAAAATACGGATTTTAAACTTGTAAGCAACAAATGTCAGAAAAAGGCTTAGTCTAAGTGGTTAAACTGCCCTCATTTATAAATGAACAGAAAGATACAATGTTTCTTTTTATCTCTCTTTGAGCACTTTGTTGATAAACATTGCCAGATGCTTTTTTTTTTTTTGACAGCTGTGAACTTACATGAGATTGTGGAAATGCTAGATTAAGATTGTGTGGGGAGTTGAATCAAGATTGCGTTTTTTTATGAATAATTGTGCAGTTCTAACAGAAACTAAGAATTTTTTTAAACTAATATATATATATATATATATATATTTCTTATCCTATACCACCAAAAGCAAGCTCTGTCTCAAAAAATGAAAACATTTTATTTGGGTACAATGTTGCATAGCCCCGTAATTGTCAAAGTGTGACAGCACTGAAAGCTGAAAATTGGCCTGGGCTGGAAGGGGGTGAAAGTGCCCAGTACGCAAGTAGTTAAAACACATTTCAATCTAGTTATACAAATAATTTAAATAAAAAAATAAGCAATAAAAAAAAAAAAAACAATTGACACCAGCCTCTCGACCAGCAGCACTAACAAAGGGAAAAAAAAAAAAAAAATCAGGTCTCTGCACGGAGCACATACAAAACATGCTGACAGGAGGAAAGAGCAGCGGCATAACCTCATCAACGTGCTACTGCTCTTTCGTTATCCAATCAGGGACTAAAGTGGGTTAAAGAACAGGCTGTGTTGCTTAGCTGCACTTGAGGCAATAGAGAGGTCAAGGTTGTGGCTATGCTGTCTGGCAGGGATGCCTGGATCAAAAAGCCTGGCTGAACAGAATTACAAATCATTTGGAATTTAAATCCATTTACAGGTGCATGTCATACAATAGAATATCATCAAAAAGTTAATTTATTTCAGTAATTCAATAAGTTAAACTCATATTTTATATAGATGCGTTACACACAGAGGAATATATTTCAAGTATTTCTTTCTTTTAATGTTGACGATTATGGCTTACAGCTAGTGAAAATCCAAAATTCAGTATCTCAGAAAATTTGACTATTACCTAAGACCACTAAAAAAGGATTAATACAGAAATGTATGTCCAATTACAATATAGTATGCACTCAATACTTGAGTAAAAAATTAGGAAAATGAAACCAGCATCTCCATAAAGCTGGCCAGCAGAGGGAAGCATGAAGTGTTCTAGAATTTCCTGGTAGAGGCCTGTGCTGACTTTGGACTTGATAAAACACAGCGGACCAACATCAGCAGATGACATGGCTCCCCAAATCATCACTGACTGTGGAAAATTTTGCAATTTGGAAATCAAAGTCCCAGAGTCTGGAGAGGCGCAGAATAGAAGTTGCATGTGGTCCAGTATGAAGTTCAGTCAGTGATGATTTGGGGAGCATTCTTATATGCATTTCAACTGCCATTCAACTTCAAAGCACTACAAATCATCAGCACAGTACACAAGGAGCTGGACTGTCAAAGTCCAGTACTGGTGACCTCCAGACAGCAGAGCTCCGTAAGAATTGATCAAATAATTTTATTGGGTCAGGTGTAAAAATGCTCGACTACCATAGTGACCAGACTGCTGCCGACTTTTTCTAGTGTTGGTTAGAAACAAAAGGAACCCAAGCTTGCAAGGACAACAAAGCCACTTATCTTCTGCACGCTTTTAAACATACAAAAACCATAGATTAGAATTAAAAGGCATAAAAGGGAAATAAAGGCTGGAGAACATTTTGTAAATAAGTCCAGAGTTCAGGGCAAAGCCTTGAAGAACAAAGCCTTTCCAACGACTGTCACAGAACTTGTAGGACATGGAGCTCCTGGTGCATGGCTACTTTTAAAAGTAAAAGGACATCTCCACAGGCAACCTGTACTGAGATCAATACATACACTTCGAATATGAATTTATCTGCAGTTACGAATGATCAGAAATAACGAATGCCGTATTTAAATGAATGAAACAATGAATAATAATAAATGAAATAACGTTTTATTATTATTAATTAATACATTTGATCCGTTCCATTTGTTTAGATCCAGCATTCGTTATTTCGGATAATTCATAACTGCGGATAAATTCATATCGGTTGCGTTCACCTAGCCAGATTTGAAAGGAAATTCCAATACCTATAATTTAATAGTCAAGTTATTTCAGGATTTTCAAATTTTCAGGTTTTTCGAATTTTACAAATTGCGATCATAATGAATGACCGGAAAAATTAAAAAATAAAATAAAAAAACGAATGAAACAAAAAACAAACTAATTTTTTAGCAATACACACATCTACTGGCTGTCACTGCTTTCAGAGTTAAAGTGGAACTTTAATCAAATAATGAAGTCCTTTTAGAGAACTTCAGGATGGGCTCTTTTGCAGGTATAGAGATGTAAAACCATTAAAAAATAAGTGTCTGTATGGTTTAAAATTCAGTAATACAATGTCTCACCCAGGGGCAGACTGACAACTCATGGGGCCCCTAGGAAATAGAAGATCATAGGGTGCCCTGTGTCTCCGCCCACACGCAAGCCACACCCACACACGCCCTCACCTACATAAATCATAGGGCACATGCATCACATGGCACAGGGCATGTGGCACATAGTAGGGCACACAGTAGGGCACATCCTTAGGAACAGGACACATTAGGCGGTACACATCAGGGCACATCCCAGGACATGGAGCACACATTAGAGCACATCACAGGGCACACAGAGCACAACAGGTGGTACACAGCAGGGCATGGGGCACATCACAAGGCAAGGGGCACACAGTAGGGAACGCAGTAGGGCAAATAGCAGGGCACAAACCAAAACACAGGGCACACAGTAGAGCACTGGGATCCTCCAGACTCAGCACAGTGTCTCTCAGGGTAGCCATCAGGGGGGAAGGCGACACCGTGGTGGGGGGTGGATCGCACAGGGGGACAGTGTGGGGAGGTGTTACAGGGGTCACTGTGGGGGTGGAAGCCACAAGGGGACACTGAGGAGGTGGAGGGCACAGGGGGACACTGAGGGTGGGAAGCTGTGCAGCAACTTTCTAAGAGCAGCATGTGGTACACGCTTAAGCACAGGACAGCATACAAGCTGCTGCACTTTCCTTCCTAGATGCAGAGTAGCGCGGGAAGCGGCTGTAAACAGACCTGTCGTGATGCGCTCCTCCCTGCTGGCCCCTCCTCTCTTCTCGTCTGTCCGAGGTGATGACAAATACAAGTACCTGGGGTAGACGGGAGGGAAGGAGGGGCCAGCGGGGAGGAGCACACCACGAGAGGTCTGTTTACACTGCAGTCTCTTAGCAGTGAGCAGGGATTCAAAACCCAATCTACCCGTCAGCTAACTGTGATTGATGGGTAGATCGATGTGGAAGCTGTCACGGGGCCCCCTACTGGTGAATGTTTTTTGAAACCGTTTAATCGATAGGTCACTTTATGATTTACTGTTGTCCAGGGGCTCTGAGCTTCAGCAAAATGGCAGCCTCCAGCAAGAAGAAGCAGGAGCAATCCTGGATGTAATTTACAAAGACCAAGTAAGACTAGATATTTTGTTTCTGACCAGTTGAGCCTGCAATAAAAGAACTGTCCAAATGTACCCAATGGAATCTTATGGACGTCTTATCACAGGTCCAACTGGTCAGGAACATTACCACAACAAAGACCTAGATAGCATACCGCTGGTGTGGAGGGGGTCCAAAAACACCCCCCCAGCAGTCGTAAGATTCCTGCCACCACATATACAATATATACCCCAATTGTATTTTGCAGACATTATAAAATGATACTAAATTATACTAAGTCTCGACGATGGGCAGACTATCCCTTATCTTGGTTTGGCAGAATCAACTCCATTAAAAACAACATTTCTACCCAGGATACTTTACTACTTTAGAACTTTACCAATTGCTGTTCCAAGGAGTGAGCTACAGCGTTTGCTACCAGAAGTTCTTCGCTTTATTTGGGGCAATAAAAAACCCAGAATGAATAAAGTGACATTGTACGTTTTGAAACTGAGTGGTGGGGCTTGGCCTTCCTAATTTACAGGCCTACTATCAATTGGCTCAAATAACTCAACTTTCCTACACAACGACCAAGGGATCTACACCCCTCTGGGTCGCTATTGAAGCCCTCTCTTGCCATTGGTTCTCTAACGTGGCTTCCTAGCCATCTTCGCCCCCCTATGTCCTACTCTGTCTCATTCAAT
Organism: Lithobates clamitans; assembly: GCA_037952925.1. Taxonomy (NCBI): domain Eukaryota; kingdom Metazoa; phylum Chordata; class Amphibia; order Anura; family Ranidae; genus Lithobates; species Lithobates clamitans. The sequence continues at coordinate 5,559,819 of JBBGZY010000124.1, forward strand.
AGCGATTTGGGGTGGAGTAAAATATCGAGAACCCCTGTCATCCCCACATACCCCACTGGCCCCCTTCTTCTTCTACAACCCTGAGTTTTCCCCCCGGACTGACTCCGATGCAATGCCTATGGTGGCTTAACAAGGGGCTTTTTAGGATAGGTGACTACCTCAATGGTAATCAACCATACTCTCTGCAATATTTCAAGGATACGTTGCACATGCCGTCTAGTGAAACATTTCAGTACAATCAGCTTATCTCTTTTGTATGATCTAAAACTTAATTTGCTAGAGGGACCCCTTACACTCACACATTTTGAATGATCTTGTTAAACGAAAGGCCTTCTACGGGGACGGGTATCTACGGTGTATGCCACTCTTACTGACCCGACTACTAAGCTCCATTATATGACTCAATGGGAACGGGACTTGAATACCACCTTTGAATTGTCTGACAGGCAAGATATTGCCTATGCTTTATCCAAAGTATCTATTAACACAACACAAATTTAATCAAATTATAAAAAAAAAAAAAAAAAAAAAACCCACACACTCCTATGTTGGCATTTGGTCCGGACCAGAGTTGTGAAGATGCACCCGTCTGCATCCCCCATTTGCTTTCTGAGTTGTGACCAGATTGCTATAAATGTACCATGTTTGGTGGCAGTGCCCTATAGTCACCAGATTTTGGATTAGAATATTTAATTTGATATATTCAGTGGCAGGGGTTAATATCCATAGATCCCCGGAACCAGCACTTTGATTAAAAAAAAAAAATATGTTTTTTATCAATTTTTATTTACATATATATTTTTAGCATCTAGAATAACTATTGCTAAATATTGGAAGCAGTCGATGATTCCCCTTGAATACGTGAAGAACAAACCTAACTGGATCATGGTTAATGATAGACCTACCTGTATTCTTCAAAACTCTACTAAGAAAGTTGATGGGATCCATGGATACGATACTTATCTCTAAATTAATTTCTGGCTGGCCCTCTCTCCCTTCCTTTTTTTGATCTACTCTTGACTTTTTTTCTTTGTGTGTTTGTTTAAATTCTTCAATAATTGCAAGATGTTCCGATAGAACACATAGTTCTATGCTGACGATACTCACAGGAACAGCGCCGGGACAAGGTCATCCAGTGCCCAGGGCGAAGTTTGCAAACTGTGCCCCCCCCACCCCGTGGAGGAGAGACTGGGGCCAATGAATGTAATGTGGAGTTTAAAATTGATGCCCAAATATGGGTCCAACAGTGGCAAAGACAAAAAAATGTCCCTGCGTCAGTGGCATCAAAAAAAAAAAAAAAAAATGGCCTTCTATTCGTGGAGCAATGAAAGGAAAAAAACATGCTGCAGTGTCACTATCAGTTTAAGGGGGATTGATAACTATTTCAGTGGGTTTGGGAAGCTGGGCTCTGAAGGTGCATGGAACTAAGAGACTGTAGAGGGGGTCTGAAGTTGGGTTCACACTGGTTTGATGCCAGACATTGCATGTAATTTGCACTGCATTGCTGTGCACATCACATGCATTGTCTGTGAGATGTGAATTCAGCCAGTTTGTATGACTAAAATTCATTGTATTCGCACCAAAATAGTGCAGGACCCTTTTTTGGTCCGCACTGAAATTGGATCACATGGGTGCTCATTATGCAATCCGATTCCTGCACCATTTGACAGTTCACACCGCGATCTGCGAACCAATCTGGGGGTGTCAGTAACTTAACATTGACACCCCCAGTGGTTCGCAGATGTCAGTGTGAATCAGTCTGAGATGCGGGAACTGGCACTGAATTTTTAGGGTTTCCCGCATTACACCAGTGTAAACCGGGACTGAGGGAGAAAGGGGCCTGAAAGGGCTTGATACCATGTGTGTCTATCATTGCTGGTGTTTGACAGGTGGTGAGGGGGTAATATTACTGCGTAATCAGTTTGCATGAACAGGTTTGTGAATTAGATGTGGTGCGGATTTGCAGAAAATTTGCACTGCTACTAGTGTGAACTGGCCCCTGGGTGATAACATTTGAATTATAAAATAGAAAAAAAAAAGTGAAAATCAGGGATAAGGAAAGAGTGAAAACATGAAGACGGTGGGGTAGTAAGAAACTGTTCAGCATGTCTGCAATTTATCGCCTCAGGGCTGCATTGCACTGGAAATGGGACACAAATAAGCAATTGTATTCTATATATGCCATTGCAGTGACTGGCTTTTCCAGTGTGAAAATAAGCCAGTTACTGCAGTAGAGTGAATGAGCCCCTGCAGTGTTAATAAAGAGCAGAGTGAATAGCTGCAGAATGTGCAAGGTGAATGATGGTCACATGATAGTTCCAGAATAGAAAACGCTAAAAAGTAAGCTGTAATGGAAAGGGTGCCTGTAGCATGTCCAGCACTGAGATCGGAAGGCTGCAGTGAGGTTTGCTGTCGTGAGAGCAGAGATCAGAAGAAAAACAGGTGAATGAGGAGATTTTTGACACCCTAGACGGAACCTTATTTTGCCCCCCTCTTGGCTCCACCCCCTTCGCCCTGCTCATGTATACCCCACCTTTTTAATGAAGTGCCCATCAAATGCAGCCTCAACAGCGCCCATCAAATGCAGCCTCACCAGCACCCATCAAATGCAGCCTCACCAGCGCCCATCAATGAATGTTTGCTTGCTTCCATTCATTCTGAAGTCGGGACACAGATACAATCCTCCGCCGCCTCTAACACTATGTGCAAATGGAGCGGCGGCTGCCTGCTGATGCTTAGTTGCTTGCTGCAGAGAGGAGAGTATAGTAACACCAGTGGCCGGGCGCCCTTGGCATCAGTGCGCCCTAGGTGGCTACCTAGTTTGCCTAGTGGTAGCACCGGCCCTGAGTTAACCCATAGTTGAAGCGGCTAGAACAGAGCAGGAGTAGAATAACAGCCACTTCCGTCTGCCAGGCAGGAGAATCATCTGATGCTCCCAGCGCCCCCCTTTCACACAAATTAACACCGCGCTCAGGGCAAGTGCCTTCTCTGCCCACCCCTTGTACCGGAACTGCACAGGAAGGTGCAAGGGTGTCCCCCCTTTTTTTTGGTCCCTGCCCCCTATCATTTCTCCCCATGACATAGTCCTTACCAGTTTCACATATCACAATTGTCTGATGGGATATCGCGCAGCCTATCCCTAGTGAATTGGACATGTATCCCTCGACCCTATTGGTACTAAATTTATGGTTTTGTTGTCTCTAATGGTATCCCAACCGAGAATCTTGGTTGTTGGGTTCTCCCCGTTTCACATTCGTAAGTCTTCTGTCTATGAATATTTTAGGGGACAATATTCTTGTGTTGATGTATGGTCCAATACCAGTTTAAACTGTCGTGCACAGGCTGTGATAGATTATATATATATATATATATATATATATATATATATATATTTATTTTTTTTGTTACTTCAATAAAAATATTGAAATAAAAAACTATACTAAGTCTATGGGTCACTCTTTGATGGTTCAGCATGACGATTCTCAAGAGATCAAGTACAGGCAACTTTCCCAGCCAAAGCTTTCATAAAGTCTCAAAAAGTCACTTTGGGATGACTGCTCATGTGTAGGCCTGTGGAGATTTGATTGTTGTGAACCAGCTCAACTGCAGCAACAACAACAATTGCTCGGTGGCAGGAGATTAAAATCACCAGTGCAGTTCAGCCATAGAAGATATGATTATACAACTACATATGAATAGAAGACAGGTCTGCTGGTTTGTATAGGAACAGATTAAACAACCCACCATATAAAAAGGCAGTTCAGCTGCACCAACTATATCGGCAGCTAAATGTCACCAAGATGGCCATACATTATACAATTTTCTTATTCAATTTCCTTTACATTTACTTTCAAATATGATGTGCAAGGGCCTACCTGCTGCTCTGTGTGTCCATTCAGACATGGAATCCACCAACTTGGATTGACAGCAGCTTGAGCCAATGGCACCCCGCTGCTGTCTCAGCCAATGAGGAGGGAGAATGCCTGGACTGCCAAGACTCTCGTACAACATCGCTGGATCGAGATGGGGCTCAGGCAAGTATTAGGGGGGCTGCTGCACAAAGAAGATTTTTTAATCTTAATGCATAGAATGCATTAACCACTTCCGGACCGCCCACTGTATATATACACGTCATTTTTTTGAAGATGGATATCTCGGTAACGGCAGCAGCTGCTGCCACAACCGAGATATCCATCTTTTCAGCGGGCGGTTCCGTACACGATAATGGTGGTCTCCGCGGCGGGTTCGCCGCGAGATCACCGTTATCGGCGGCGGGAGAGGTGCCACCCCCCCTCCCGCCCCCTCCGCCGCTTACCGGAGCCGTCAGTAGCGGCGGAGGCGATCGGGTCCTTTCCCTGCTGAGGTATGGAGACGAGTGAGGCCAAGATGGCGCCCACCCGTCTTCATACCATGTGACGGCCGGAGCAACGTCATTACGACGGCTCCGCCCACTCTCTTAAAAGGCACACATTTTTTTGTGTCATTTTTTTTAAACGACTTTTTTTTTAATTTTTTTTTTTTGCATTTTAGTCTAAATATGAGATCTGAGGACTTTTTGACCCCAGATCTCATATTTAAGAGGACCTGTCATGCTTTTTTCTATTACAAGGGATGTTTACATTCCTTGTAATAGGAATAAAAAAGTGATCCAAATTTTTTTTTTTTTTAAAAACTGAAAAAATAAATAAAATAAATAATAATAAAAAAAAAAATAATAATTTTTTTAAAGCGATTTTTTAAAGCGCTCTGTCCCGACGAGCTCGCACGCAGAAGCGAACGCATACGTGAGTAGTGCCCGCATATGAAAACGGTGGTCAAACCACACATGTGAGGTATTGCCGCGACCGGTAGAGTGAGAGCAATAATTCTAGCCCTAGACCTCCTCTGTAACGCAAAACATGCAATCTGTAGAATTTTTTAAACGTCGCCTATGGAGATTTTAAAGGGTAAAAGTTTGACGCTATTCCACGAGCGGGCGCAATTTTGAAGCGTGACGTGATGGGTATCAATTTACTTGGCGTAACATTATATTTCACAATATAAAAAAAAATTGGGCTAACTTTACTGTTGTCTTATTTTTTTTTTCAAAAAAGTGAATTTTTTCCAAAAAAAGTGCGCTTAGAAGACCGCTGCGCAAATACGGTGCAAAAAAAAGTATTGCAATGACCGCTATTGTATTCTCTAGGATGTTAGAAAAAAAACAATATATAATGTTTGGGGGTTCTAAGTAATTTTCTAGCAAAAAAACCTGTTTTAAACTTGTAAACACCTAAAATCCAAAACGAGGCTGGTCTTGAAGTGGTTAAGATAAAAAACCTTCTGACTTTACAACCACTTTAAAGCTTACCATATGGTAAATGTTGCACAATCTCCTTTCCAACTAGCAAAAACTCCCATTACATGAATCTGGTAAATTGACCAAACTAGACAATTATACCATGATTGCAGTGGCACGGGGTGCCACCCCTCTAAACCACATGCGGGGCACCGGATGCATAGATTCCAATGGGTTTTTTAGCACATGATTAGGAGCATGAGGCTCCAATTGGCTTTAAAAAAAAAAAAAAAAAAAAAAAGAAGGTGGGCTCAGGGCACATTCCCATCCGTCTCCCGTGGAGGGGAGTGTCGATTGCCGTATTCCTGTTAGTCTCTAACGTATGGCTAGCTGAAAGAGACACTGTCACTTGTTCATTCAGGATAAAGTGACAGGGTCTGTTCAACCCCAGCCCTTTACCCCCTTAGACACTATGCTCACCTCTTCAGTGCTCCCCTTTCACCACTTCCACCAAAATGGCCTAGGGGGAGCGGGGATGTCACCACCCTAGGCCAGATTTTGCATTATAAAAGAAAAAAAAAAAAAAAAAAGGAGGTGGTAAATAAAAAAAATGGTCAGGGTGGGCTTTAAAAAAAAAAAAAAAAAAAAAAAAAAAGCCACACACCATCACTGGATGCTCTTTGAGGATTTAAATTAAATGAATCCCCTGCGGTTCCCCAGTGTATAACAGGCTTACAGTTCCTATGCACTTTTGCAGCTAAATACCTCAATACAACTTTTGTAGCCTCTTTCTTTGGAACATAACATTATGAATTTCAGTTAGTTATTGCTAGAATGTTTATTACCAAAATGCTAATCAATTTTTTTCTAGAATGAAGTGGATATGGCCCTTAGCATCCATATGGTGGTCGCCTTGAAGATTCATTGCATTCTATTCGGTCCAATGTTTAATTTGGGTTTGACATGCCTGTTGCATATGGATCCCTTGGACGCTACCAATTTTAAAAGGAAATCTGCATTGAGCAAGGTACAGAGGTAAACATGGCGGATCCCACTTTTTGAAAATTGTAGGTGCCTGGTTGTCGTGATGATACTTTACATTGACTTCAGTGGAGTTAAAACACATTTGTAGCATAAAAAGGCCAGGCTAATAGCATTTTGCTCTGTGCAGGACACCGGGGTAGCCTGTAACCTCTTAAGCATGGCCCTGCCAGTCTGAAGAAACCTCTAAACTTGCTGTGAAATGTAAATTCCCCATAGAATACAGAGCCTGCAAGGTAAACTGTCAAGGCACTGCCACCTCATGGAGCAAATAATCCACTCCAGGGGACACAGAGGGAAACCTGGAGATCACAGATCTAGAATTACCACCATGAGCTGCCAGTCTTTAGGACATCCCCAAAATACATCCTTCCAAATCTCTCCATCACAGCTCCTCTATAAATCTTTATGACACAGCTGCATGAGACATGGAGACCAGCACTTCCAGCAAATCAGTGTTGATGGTTAACTATAAAATACATTCTGCATAGCATGCGATACATTCCATAGGAGGGTTTCCTTTGCAGCTCCCTTTACAGCTGTCCCTCCAATGGATAGCCTGCCATGAGCAATCTTTGCTACTCCTTACATAGACGATTATATTTCTAGTACAGCTGCTGCAGGCATCAGAATTCTTACTATGTGAGAGGAAGCACGCTATACGTTGAAAGCTTTGATCACAGTAACACACAGTGTCTAATGCACCAGATGCCTCCAAACTTTTCACAGAAAAGGAAAAGTTTACTGTTCTTCAGACTTTAGGGGAGTTGGACTGTGGCCAGGAGGAGTAGAAAATACCCCAGCGCTCGTGAGAGCAAACAACGTCTCAGGCTTAGTGATCAGTGGGAGTAAAAAAAAATAAAATAACGACATAGTGCCTGTGGTCAGTAGAAGCACTAGCGCCCCGTCATTGCGTGTAAGTGGAACAAATAGCGCCCCGTCATTGCGTGTCAGTGGAACAAATAGCGCCCGTCATTGCGTGTCAGTGGAACAAATAGCGCCCCGTCATTGCGTGTCAGTGGAACAAATAGCGCCCCGTCATTGCGTGTCAGTGGAACAAATAGCGCCCCGTCATTGCGTGTCAGTGGATCAAATAGCGCCCAGTCATTGCGTGTCAGTGGAACAAATAGCGCCCCGTCATTGGAATCAGTGGGACAAATAGCGTAATTTGAATCAGTGGAAGGAATAGTTTACCCATTGTTTATATCAGGAGGAGGAGGAAATATGCTCCATTGTAGGAGTTCATGGAAGCAGCAGTGCTCCATTTTTGGTGTCAGTAGGAGAAATAATGCCATATCAATGGGAGGAGAAGCACCCATGGGCTGGATAAAAAAAGTAAGCAAAAAGCCTCATCTTGTTTGGAGACCACTGCACTACAAAATCTGATAGAAACAGGAATTGTTCCCTCTGCTTGGGAATTGGGGTGTATGGAATTGCCTATGAACGTGAGGACACTAAAACAGAAAATGATCATACAATTCAATTCTATACAGACATAGAACACTATACCCCATCATGAAAAGTCTGTTAGTTCTGTGAAGACATTGGGCACAATAATTCCATCATGACCCGACCACTGGACACAATCATAATACTTCCAGCAATGAGCAATGTCACTAGCTTCAAGTTGTACCCTTAGTCCCACACCATTGCACTGGGATAGCACAGAGTATGAGTATTGATGTAAAGCAGTGCCATTCATTCTGAGCACACTTGCCATGTCTGTTGGGATGCATTAGGGCAGCCTATTCAAATGAATAGGCTTCTCTAGCACAATACATCCTAACGTGCATTTAACGCAGCGCAGCAGACCAGGCTGGAGTCAGTGGGCCCTAAATTTACAGCTCCTGCTGCTCTGCACATTCTCTGTCCTCAGCCCATTACCATTGGCTCAGCCAGCCTAGCACCCGTAACTACCTGCCCTTCTACAGTCTGTTGCACGTTTACATGCATCAAGAGCTTGGGCATTAATTCATTTCAATGGCCAGAAAAAAATTATTATTATGGCCATTGAAATGAATTAACGCTCAAGTGCTAAAACACGCCTAACGTTAACACACGTTTACAAGGGCCACGTTTTTTTCTGCCAAAACTCTGCTGCTCCTGGACGTACTGGTCATGGGTTTTTCCTCTTGTTCCTAAAAGCTCCTGCTGAAATTGTATGTGTGCATGGATATGCACATAGGCTAACATACGGAGAGTTTAGAGGCATGGGAGAGAAAAAAAAAAAAAAAAAAAAAAAGGCAGCTTGACTTGCAAAAGATACTGTAGTAGTCCAACTTTGTTAAAATGTCCTTGATTAATCTCCTCATATGTTCCCAACATGACACGGCCACTGGGCATGACACTTTCTATACAGACATACTGCACAACATTTTCAACAAGACCAGATTATTGGACATTTTCACGATACAGTTCATACATAAGTAAATACCATACAGAAATGGTTGTCCACGACTCCAACATGACCTGGCCACTCAACAGAATTAGAATAGTTCTTTTACACTCTATATAGACCATGTGTAACCTGCAACATGACTACCTGACCTCTAGATAGAACTAGAATGCAGTTCTATTACACTTTATTAGGACCAAGTAAGTTGAAATAATACCAGACAACAGTATAGAACTTTAATACCGTCAACTCTATATTGACCACATAACTTCCAACATGACCCAATCCTTGAATAGAATTATTCTACAAGTCTATTACACTCTATATAAACCAAATAACCCCCAACATGACCGGACCACTGTATAGAATTAGATTACAATTCTATTACAATTATAATACAATTCTGTTACTTGGTCTATACAGACTACGTAACCCTAACATAACCTGACGCTACATTTTAGATAGACCCTGAACACTGCACCCCAATATGACTTGATCATTGAATAGAATTGAAATACAGATAAAATTACACTATATAGACAAAGTAGACTATTGGATGGAATTATAAAAGTTCTACAAACAGTTCAGTTACATTATATAGGCCACGTAAACCCAACATGACGCAACCACTGGATAGGATGAGAATATAACCCTATTACACTTTGTACAGACCATGGACATTACACCCCCAACATGACCAGACCATTGGATAGAATTAGAATAGACTGCAGTTCTAATAGGGTTGGTTCTGACCTATACTTGCCAGAAAGCACGGGTTCCTGAAATGTGCTGCTCTTTGTGAATGCCAAACCGCACAGTGCCCCAGTATCATGCAGTTCAGTGTGGCACATTAAAAAAATAAAAATGAATGAGCTGACGTACATGCAGACTACAGCATCTGAGCCAAGACTTAAGCCAGCCATAGATGGAGTGATTTGCTTTCCTGCAACCACGGGTTCCAGGAAAGAAAAAAAAAAAAAAGAAAAAGAAAAAAAAAAAAAAAAAAAAACACAAAACAAATTGCTTGATTCAGTGACTGTGTTGATGGGGGAATCCCTCCTGCGGAGCTATTGTGTTCTCCCGGCAGGGGGGAGCCTTCCCAACTGGGGCAACACAGTGATTGCTAGTGGCTATAGCCCTGGCAATAAAAATCGCATGAAAAATCCAACAGGCTGGTTGTACCCAAATTGATTAAAAATCAATAAACTTGGGTGCAATCAGCCTGCCCATACATGGTTCAAATCTCAGCTGGTTCAGCAAGAACTGGCCGAAATTCAAATAGTCTATGGCCGGCTTTACACTGTATACAAACACAGCAACCACACCCCCACAGAACATTAAAGATATGTTTTCTTTGTTTTTTTTTAAATTCACTCTGCCAGGAAAAAATACCTTTGACTACTATTCAGTAAACAGAACAAAGGACAAGTATGGAAAGTCAACGTGCCCAGTACAGAGCACTCATACAAACCATTACAGTTCCTGAGTGGTTTATTGTAGGTGGGGAGTGAGAGTGAGCTGGAGGGGCCTGTAACCCGAGATATTTAATTGGTCTCATAACATTTAAAGGAACAATGTGTGCATTGAAAGCATTTAACTGGAAGGAGACAATTACAGACGGAGTGGGTGGTTGGGGGATCAATAAGAATGGTAAATATATATATATATATATATATTATATAAAATCAAATGTACCAAGCATAGCCAGAAAACTGACCACACAAGGATGGATGTGCTCTCGCGCTTAGCATAGTCCAGGGGTGGGTAACCCCCGGCACTAGTGCCGCAAGCGGCACACACAGCCTCTTTTGCCGGTACTTGGTACCCGGTACCCTCCCCATCAGCAGAGCAGCGCAGGGAAGTGTCAATGAGACACTAATGCACTCCAATTTCAGAATTCCCCACACCGCACCTGCACTGAGGGGGATGTATTGTGCCCCCACACATTGTAAAAGATAGGAAACATTGTTTCTCCAACTTTGCTGTAGCTGCGATCGTCAGCTTTTGTGATGGGGAAGAGATTGAGTGCAGTTCTGCTAGGTGATGGGGTTTCCCAGGAGGAGGAGGACTGTCATTGGCCACTGCTAAAGCCAAATCACAGTCCTGCTAGCCCTGCTCACCATCTGGAGGAAGATGACTCGCTTGGTTGCCACTGCCAATCTCAGAAAGAAGGGATTTCACTGATTGAGAAAACCACAATCAGGTGACAGTTTGTAGAATTACTGTTGAGCTTCTGGGAACTTTGTTGAAATTATTCCTGAACCTTTGCGTCACTTACTACTGAACCCCGGCACTCTGTGTCCCTTTAAACCACAGCCAGTATTCAGCACAATGAAAATCACACCCAGTTTTTCCTGTGGTGCAGAGCGCCACACTTTTTCTCAGCTGCGAGGGCCCAACTTATGATCCTGCAAACAGGCCCACTGCTTTCAGAAAATACTCCTGACCTGAGCTCACCATTGCACATCCATTCCATATGCTTGTATGTGACATAACATACATCCCATACATCACATACATGCACGTGGCCTGGATGTGAGAGGTGGATCAGCAGGATGAGTGTGCCAGGACAGGTAGATGTGTCTCATCTCTGCTTCCTTTCACCACTCTGCATATCGTATATCATAAATGAGCAGGGGGGGGTTCAGCGTTGGGACAGATGAGCAGGGGGGTGTAATGGTGGGACAAATGAGCAGGGGGTTACAGTGGAGGGGCTTGAGAGCAGGAGAGGTACAGGGGTGGGGCAGATGTGGAGGAGGTACATTGGTGGGGAAGATGAGTTCAGTGTTAGGACAGAAGAGCATGGGGATACGGCGATTGAGCAGGGGGGGTACAATGGGGAAACAGATTTGCAGGGGGGACAGTGATCTGAGGTGTGGAGTTGCAGACATTGGGGCTGATCTGAGGCACGAGAGTGCAGGATGTTAATTTCTCACTACTAAATTAGTTTACAGCATTTACTTTAGAAAAAAAAATCCTTTTCATGATTGAGAGTGTGAAGTTGAAATTTTGTTATAAAATCGTCACGCCCAATTTCTTTGAAAACATTTTTCGGCACACTGTGCTCAAAAGGTTTCCTACCCTGGAATAGTCAGTTTGAAATAGGAAAGCAGGATCACCAGGTATTTCACACAAAGAACACTATACTTTAGCCCGTTCAAAGGGGGCGCTCGGGAAGCTGTTGAAAAGGAAAAAAAAAAAAGTAATAAAAAAAATTTATATACACATACATTACACACACACACACACACACACACACACACACACACACACACACACACACACACACACATAAATAAAACCAGGCGCCGGACATGCGGCAGGCTGGGAAGTCGATTTGTCCGTGTTTAGGGTGTGGTCAGGGCGCACGCAATGCGCCCGCAAACACTCCCACTCCGATTTGTAGACATGCTATATTAACTGGCTAGGATTGGCGCAGCAGGGACCGGAGGAGAGAACAGTGAGCGGTGTTTCTTCCTCACTGACACAGTTTGATGTGGATGCGTTTGATATGGCACAGTAAGGCTGCAATTGATGTTTTTTTTTTCAGTTTGTTTACGCCCCCCCCAAAAAAAAAAAAAAATTTGAGCACCAGCCACCACTGATCAGGAAGATGAAGTGGTGAGGTAACATACATTTATGATGAATGATTTGTATTTGTATAGCGCTGCAAATGCGAACTAATTCACCTCAAGGCGCTAGATCTGTCCTGTGTTGTCCAGCTTCTTAGAAGAGGTAGGTCTTGAGTTTCTTCCTGAAGGCCTGATGGTTTTCTTCCATGCGAATGTGAGTAGGTAGAGCGTTCCATAGCTGTGGTCCTTGGACTGCAAATCTTCGTTCTCCCTTTGTTTTGTAGCGGGTTTTTGGAATAAGGAGGAGGTTTTTTAAAGGAGGAGTTCTCCTTAAAAAAGGAGAAGTCCAGCCTGAGCTTTTTAGGCTGGGCTCCTCCTCTGGGTCACAGGAGTGCAATTCGTTTTGCACTCCTGTGACCCGTTTTCAGCGAAGATCAGTCTGAAAGTCCGCTCTCCGCTGACGTCACCAATATCGGTGCAGGCAGCGCTTCATCCCGACTTTAGAAGTCTGGATCCACCAGCTGCCTTGACTGATGGCAGCCTCAGCGAGCCACTGAGACAGGCCGCTCCCCACCCCACCACAGCTCAGCGCTCCAATGAGCGAGGAGGAGCAGAGAGGAGAGACGCAGACTGACAGTCAGCAGCTCTCCTCTCTGGGATCTGTGAGAACCGAGCCATCGGTGATATTCGGCGGCTTGGATCTCAGTGCAGAAACGCCTGGGGGAACAGCTGCAGCATCGGTCTGATGCTCCATCCACATAGGCAAATATGAATCAAAAAAAAAAAAAAAAGAGAAACCCATACTTCTCTTTTAACTCATTTAACAAAGCACTGAAATTTCAGTTAGGGTGGACTGACCCTTTAAGAGATTACTTTGTGCTCTGCAGCAAACTGTGGTGCGCTCTTATCTCGGGGGAACAAAAGACTCTGAGCCCTTTTATCAGTGCCTAATCTCCTATGGTTTTGTGTTCTGTTTGGAACACAATCTCCCATGAGCATGCACCCAAAATAGCTGTTGCTGCTATAGATTTATATAGGTCGGGTAAATTATATATTTTAATTCAAGTGCTAATCTTATAAATGGATGTATGCTCACAGTTACCAAAGCTTATCAGTGTGAGTCACTGATCAAAACCCAACATTGTGACCTGTATAGGGATCAGAGTCTTACTAATACCGATGGGTGTGTTCCACTAACCATAAATTATTAATATGCTTGAATACAAAAAACACTTGTCTATATATACACACACACACAGAAAAGACCTACTTAGTGACCACATTTATTACCTTTATGTAGCAATAACTCACGGTGGAGCTGCTGGTTTAAAGCGGGCTGTTACTGTCACCTTCGTTACCTCAATTTCACCAGAACCGGGTCTAGGGTCACGTTGAGCTTAATACCAAACAGTGTAGGCACCGGACACTTGATTATCTTTTCCAATGCTTTAATAAAGAGTAACTGAAGGAAGTAGCAGGAAAGAGGTAGAAGAAGAGTTGCAGGGAAGTTCAAATACCTTTTCTTGATGTAGTATTATGAATTGGAATCTTGTAGATGAATGTACTTTCCTTTTAGAGTTGAATCTTTGCCCGCCCGGATAGGTTTCTCTCACTTACCTAGCAGCCGGTACGCAGCACGAACAAAAGTCTCTGCCACAAACTTGAATGGAATAGAAACCCGTACGATCCTCTGCCACAGGATGTAATGGTTTACGATGAATAGCAAACACAGCACTAGAACCTTTAAGCCGACCCGGCAGTACTATGTCGTAGGATAACTTTAGGATACGTCCTCCAACTGAGTCACCAGGCCCCTCTCCAGACCAGCACTCTGCATGATCCTTCCATGACGGGTCCTCCCCTGGGATCTTCTCAGTTGTCCAGCTTCCCGTAGGACAGACAGCACAGGACCATTCCCTCGCCACTGTGGTAGGCCACAGACAGGCTTCTGGGCCCACCCACACGCTGCAGCAACGTGGGCCTCCCGATCGGAGGACCACGAGGTAGTACTCCTAACACATACCTGTCGGCCAGGAGGTGGAACAAAAGACCCCAAAACATGGCGTCTGTCCCATAAATACCCTCTCCCAGAATGCAACTCGGAGGACCACCTCCACCGAGTTATCTCCGGGACAGAAGAGCATCCATACGCTGTAACATGTTGCCTTTCCAACACCGACTTATGGCGACAACGACACCCACAGGCACAGTGTGAAACTACATGCAACACAGCCAAACTGGAACAGAGGTTAAATCTGACTATGTATGAAACAGCCCACTAAAATTTACCTATAAGCGGTAGATTGAAAACCTACCAGCGCTACATTTATTTCTTATCATCGAGTAGCACTTTGTATATAAGTTCTCAAATATTAACCTACATGCCTATACGAAAGGTGATGCTGAGTGCATGCAAGGTGCTGCAGAACATATACATACATACATACATATACGCGTATGCAGGCATAGGACACACCCCGTGCCACACCCCCTTAAAAGAAGAATTGTTAAAAAAAAATAAAAAGAAGGATTGGCTAAACCCACAAAAGTGCTTTACCACTACTATTCCTTTATGTTGGAATTTTCAAATGCAGCAATTTAGAAATTAGATGAAAGGTTTAGTGCTGGAAAACACTTTTTGATAGATAAAATGTGCATTTTATACACATCTATATTGATCAGGCCAAAATGAGGGACATTGCTCCAAATCAGGGACAGTTGGGAGCTATGTATATGTAGCAAGAGAAGAGAACTTTCCAAGCCAAAGATAGCTGACATCCTCCTGTATGTGGTGGGTTGTGAGGCATAGTGGGTGCAAAGGTGGACAAAGTTATTGGGCGCCAGACACTTCTTGGATATAAAAAAGATTTCTTTTGACAGTCCTTTTTGTATTTTTAGGGGGAAAGAGGATTAAGGCCAGGACACCCTTAGATAGTTGCTAATTCACTTGGCAGAGCCCAAGACTTCAAAAGGAGGAAAGCCATGCAGGGAAAGGCCTCCAGCAAAAAAAAAAAAAAATTTGCAAATGCAGGAATGCTGTCTCCTATGGTAACAGTCTAACAGTGCCTAACTCAAATGTAACAGTCCTTTCAGCTTCACTACAACTGCTTCTTGTAGTTCAACACTGAGCTCCTGGTCTCTCACTAGACCCTCTGATTCACTGACACTGAATCCCTTGAGCTCCTCCAAGGTTTGCAGTGGTATCCCCTCAAGCGTCACCCACGCTTCCCTGCTGGGTCCCTAGCTTGGCACTCCAGATACTTCTCAAGCTTTACCCCTGCTAACCAGCGAGGTCCCTGACTTGACTCACAAGGCTGCTCTGCAAACGACTCCTCTGCGCGTTGGGTCGCTGACTTATTCACCGCCTGAAGTTTCTCTACCTTGCTCTTTTGGTGAGAATGTGGTTCCGGTCAGGGGCGGGCTGATAACTCATGGGGCCCCCGGGCAATAGGAGATTATGGGGCCACACAGTATACAATCACACAGTATACACAGACAGATGTAAAAAACAAAAAACAAAAAAACAAAAACCAAAACACAGGTTTATACATACTGTCCCTGGTTTTACTGAGGCTGGCAACCCTGATGGGGCCCCCTAGTGGCCCAGTGCCCGAGTGGCCCAATGGTCAGTCCGCCCCTGGTTCCGGTTCTTGCTTCAGTTACTCACTGTGGTCCCTGGTAAAGATGGTTGGTCCCTTTGTGGCTTCCCTTCTACCTCCGACCACTGACAGGTTCTCCGGGCAGTAGAACCGTTACTTCTGGTTGGACTGCAAGTAGCAATTCCAACACTGCGCTGCTCTCATTACTTCTGGACAGGCCCTCACACAGCCTGGCTGCTAGATGTCCTGGGATAGGCCCAATTTCCAGTCTAGCAGCCCGGGGCGTACGACACATGGCCATCCAGACAGCCGTCCTGGTGGCACAGAACACCGATCACCTGACTCCACCCAAATATATAGGTTCTCCCGGCAGGCCAAGGGATTCAAGAAAACCCCCGCCCATTGGCTGAGATACCCCATATACCCATAACCTGACCTTGGGTTGCCCTTCTCGTATCTAGTACCACCTAGTGGTAGAAGAGAAAAGTGCAACAAGGTCAAACTTAGGGAGAAACCAATAGATCTCTATCAAATCGACTGAAATAACTCCTGGCAAGTAAATTTGTAAATGAGCTCCCTGACTAAACCCCAGGGTGCTATATTATATTATATTATATAGAAGCAAAAGTATTGGGATGCCTGCCTTTACACGCACATGAACTTTAATGGCGTCCTAGTCCATAGGGTTCAATAATTAGTTAGCCCACCCTTTGCAGCTATAAACCGCTTCAGCTCATCTGGGAAGGCTGTCCACACGGTTTTGGAGTGTGTCTATGGGAATGTTTGGCCATTCTTCCAGAAGCACATTTGTGAGATCAGGCACAGATGTAGACGAGAAGGCCTGGCTCAGTCTCTACTCTAATTCATCCCAAAGGTGTTCTATCGGGTTGAGGTCAGGACTCTGTGCAGGCCAGTCAAGCTCCTCCATGTCTTTAAGAGTTGAAGCTTTTATAGCTGCAAAGGGTGGGCCAATTCAATATTGAACCTTACGAACTAAGACTGGGATGCCATTAAAGCTCATGTGCGTCCAAATACTTTTGAGAATAAATGACCGCAACATACAGGGATATACAATGTAATACTGACATATAATCACACATAGGTTGGACTTGATGGACTTGTGTCTTTTTTCAACCTCACCTAACATACATACATACATACATACATACATACATAATTTTAAAACCCGAATTGAATTATGCCAGCAATATGTAGTATTATGTTTCCCCTAGTCACACCATTGTTGATGTCATCTTACCAGCCATTCATGCAGTTTTGTGCAGATGAGCAATTCTACTTCTACAGCAAGATGGTGCACCATCTTGCTGTAGAGACCCGAGAGCCTCTCTCAATGACATTCTGCCAGGACGTTGGATAGGATGTAGAGGTGCTGTTGAAGTCCCTCCGCGTACCCCTCAATTTCTATCTGTGGGGGAACACTAAAAGTAGGTGGTGTACTATAGAAAACTACCTACACTGACTGCACTATGAGAAGAAATTAAAACATCATGCAAAGCAATTCCTGTGGACACTCTAGTCAATGTTCATGCAGTAGTTCTCTGAAATCAAAAAAAAGTGTCTGGATGCAAATGGTGACCACTTTGAGTACCTAATGGGATTGCATAATTCAAACATGACTTACAGCTACCCTTTAATGTTTATATAAATCGAATACATTTTTTATTCATATACTGTATTTTGCATGTTGAAGTGTGTATAACTTTTTTGGCCCCCAAGAGGGTCCTGCTCATAAGAGTTTACAATCTAATAGAATAATCTATGAAGCACTTGAGCTGGCCATACAGGAGTTCCTCCATTCACACAAAAAAAAAAAAGAAGAAGAAAGAAGAAGGAGGTGGACCAAGGAATAGTCCTACTGCTCTCCAGGGTGCTTTTTTTCCCCATACCCAACTCTAGATGGCCCATTCTGACACCTCTTTTGCTAAAGGAGACCAGTAGCTCAGCACTGCAGTATGGACACAATGTTCAGGACCTGTAAAGACTCTGCCAATGGAAGGATCCATGTTACCAAGCAGCAACATGGACATCTGAAGACCCTCCCACGCTGCAGTGAGGAAGATAGAAGACTCTGGACATAGATTTATGGTCACTTAGATTAGGATTTCTTTAATTGCTGTAGCACTTAACTAGAGGAACAGGAGGTATTGTGGGCTTGTCCACAGAATTTTCTGATTCATAGACCTACAACAAATCATAAAAGTCAAATAGTCAGAACTCCTGATCTGCCTCCATGCGCCAGGAATTACCGCAATGGTCAAGCAACCAGGATGTTCAAAATTAGACTTTGGTAAAAAAAAGGTACCCAACTTATTTTCTTAGTGCAAATTTCCTTTAATAGTTGAAAAATCCAATCCACATGTCCCCCCAGCAGAGCTTAACAGGAGACATTTGACACTCCGCTGATAGGTGAATGGTGGGTATTGTTATTAGACTTAAAGGATATCTGCAGTGATAATAGGGATAAAAGCCACAAAGGCTACAGAAAAGGTGGGGATTTACATAAGAAAGCAGTTAAAAAGGACCCCCCCCCTTCCACATATACATGACTGATCCTCGATTTTCTATTACCATTCCAATGTCCAAACCATTGTCAGGACATTGTTCTAGAAGCAGTGCCCCAAGTTTCTGAATCCTCCATCAATATCCTGCCAAAGAGGCTGTTTACTCAGCAAGAGAGACTCCACAAAGTAATCCTTATCAACCTGGAGATCGCACTTAGGAGCCACAATGTGATCTCAGCGTGTATGGAATTATCATCAATTTACCTTGTCCCATACAACTTGATATGACCTGAGGGAAAGTCTATACAGAAGTTGAAGTCAGGGGAGGGGGCACTGATCTACTTCAATAACATAATGCTGTCTATGTGCTGCTTTTGAGTTTCAGTTAACAGGACCCCAAAAGGTAATAGTGACCATTATTTAGGCAGATATTTTATGAACTTCTTAATGCTTACTGGTCAGGTATTACCAATAACATCTTCTCCACCAATAGGCTCTGGAACCTCTAAACACTGGTAATTTACGATACACTCTGATTGGTTAGAGCTATATTGTGTAATATGTATACTCACTGGCCACTTTATTATTAGGTACACCAGTTCAATTGCTTGGTAACACAAATTGCTAATCAGCCAATCACATGGCAGCAACTCAATGCATTTAGGCATCTAGACGTGATGAAGACGAATTGCTGAAGTTCAAACTGAGCATTGAAATAGGGAAGAATGGGGATTTAAGTGACTCTGAATGTGGTATGGTTGCTAGTGCCAGAAGAAGACTGCTGACCTACTGGGATTTTCACAGACAACCATCTCTACGGTTTACAGAGACTGCAACACACTGCATGTGTTTATACAGTATGAACACATACAGAACGCTGTATGCGTTTTAGTGCATCGGGAGGCCTATAGAACAATAGGCCTATCAACAGCAACGCTTCAAAAAGCATGCGACATGAGTTTTATTGTGCTGGCAACAGGTTTTAACAAGCCAAGGCTGGTAACCATTTTTTCCTAATCCTAAAGTATAAACACATTAAAAACATGTCAACGCACATCAATAATGCATGCCAATGCACAAAGGAAACATTCACTGACATGACAATGTTCCTGCCTAACGCTACAAGGGGAAAATAAATAAATAAAAAAGTTCCCTATGCACACACAGATTTAAAAGCGCCCTTAAAGGCCAATTCCACTTTTCGGACCACGGTACATATTACACCCATATATAGGATGAAAGGTAATTGGCTCCTGTCTAAACTGGCCCGTGTATGTATGTAAAATTGTCAGTGCTAGAGAAATACCTATAATAAAGAAATACACCAAAAATTATGGGCAGTTGGAGAGGGTGGCAAGTTAACCTGTTTCTTTGAAATCTGAATTCCAGGGAAATGAAAAATCTACCCTTGTGGTGAGGCTCCCCTGCACTGCAAGGGTTAAATACTCATTTTTACAGGGTACCCATAAAAGCACTTTAGGCTCGTTTCACACTAGTGTGGACCGCACGTTACAGTTTGCGGGAATCGCATAAATTCTCGCACCCGAATCACGCTGCTCTTGGGAGACGCGCTGGGACGCATTTCATTCTGAACATCACCCCCATGCATCCCAGCCGCAGCATGATCACGGGGGAAACCGCATGGTCAAAAAGATCATGCGGTTTCTCTGCGGCCGCGTTAAAAAAAAAAAAAAAAATGCATGCATCTTTTTCTTTTCTGCAGTTCACGCAGCACAGCAGCCCATTTAAATGAATGGGCTGCCATGCCTGAGCCTTAGGCTAGATTTACATCTATGCATGTTGCTTTTGAGAGTTTCTGTAGTGCTTTCCCCATTTTTGATGCGTTTTGCATTTTATACAGTCTTATTATTTGGATTAATGCGAAACGCATCAATAACACACTACATACCTGCATCCAAGACGGCCACCTGGGGCGGGGGGGGGGCTGGGGGGTGCTCCCCTCCCTAGACGGAGGTATGTTGGAGGCCTTTTAGCCAGGTCCCTGCTGGCCTCGAAGCCGAGCTTGGCCCCAAACGTAAGGGCAAAGGGCTACGAGAGAATGCGGGTCCAGGCCAGGGTCGCAGAGGCGGAACATTTTCTATGCCATGCAATGGTGAAGAGTTGTTCCTTTCCCCACTTCCCTCCCCTTCCCATGTACCCCAAGTTTACAAGTTTTTTTTTTTTGCTTTATTTAGAATAGGTTGATGCACAACGTCTGACTTTTAGGCCTATTATACACAGTCTATAATGATACGTTGTGGGATCTACTGTACACTATGTGTTTTATATGCTTTCTAAATTAAAATAAAAACACACTACATGCTTTTCTGCAGCATCTTCACTGCAGTCTATTGAACCAACTAAGCAAAAAAAAAAAAAGCAGCATTTTGCGTTTAAAAAAGTCCGACACTTTCCAAAAAATGCAGAGGGACAAAAATGCATTGATGTAAAACGTGTTCCATGGGAACACATGTTAAAAAAAAAAAAAAAAAATGCATTTGTGCGAATGGAGCCTTATACCTCGCTCCTGCAGGAACCTCCTTTCTTGCAATAACTCCTCTCTTCAGAGCTCTGTGAGTCGTATGAAACTTTTTTTTTTTTTTTTTTTTATAGCAGATAAATAATAAAAGGTGGTCGTTACAATTTCTTACGTCACACAGTATTTGTGCAGCAAGTTTTTTCAAAACGCAATTTAAAAAAAAAAAAAAAAAACCCACACTAAAGTTAGCCCAACTTTTTTTTTTTTCAAATAAAATGTGAAAGATGATTTTACGCCGAGTAAATATATACCCAACATGTCACATTTTAAAATTGCGTACATTTGTGTAATGCCGCCAAGCTTCGGTACTTAAAAATCTCCGTAGGCTACGCTTTAAAAATTTTTACAAGTTACCCGTTTGGAGTTACAGAAAAGGTCTTGCAGTAGAATTATTGCTCTCACTGCAACGTTCACTGTGATACCTTACATGTGTGGTTTGAACGTCGTTTACATATGTGGCCGCGAGCTACATATGTGTTCGCTTCTGCGTTCAAACATGAGGGTATAGGGACACTTAAAAAAAAAAAAAAAAAAAAAAAAATTTATATACGTTCTGGTTTTATTTTCATTTAAAAAATTTTATTTTTACTCTTTCCCTTTAAAATTTTCATTTTTTTTATCACTTTTATTCCTACAAGGAATGTAAACCCCCCTTGGAATAGGGAATAACAAGTCTACAAAACCCCACATCTCTCCTCTAGGCTGGAAAGCCTAAGGTCAAAAATAAATAAACCCAAACAACCCATGATCTCAGCTTCCCAGCTTTTTTTTTATTGTCTGCATATCTTTGTTGACAAATATTCCATGGTGAAAATTAAACATGGTGTTATTTACCTCCACTATCCAATCGCTTCATCTAAAAAGTCCCAATCTCCCTTTATGTTTACCTTTTGGAGGCGAGCTGTCAAAACAGACTTACTGGCTAGATCACCAGACAAAAATAGAAGAAAGCAGAAAAAAAAAAAAAAAACAAACACCACACACAAAAAACACAAAACAAAATGCATCCATCACATTTAAAAATTGGTAAGCTGCATTATAATTGTGTGCTTTTTGGTTTGTTTACACTAGGTTCACACCGATGCGGGTGGGTGCGGGAATCACAGTGATACCTGCAACCACCCCCAGTAAAAATGCGCTGCTCTGAGAACGCGCGGGGCTGCCATTTCATTCTGAATGCCCCCCCACCACGCATGTAAAAACATTTTCAGCGTTTGCAGGTACCTCAGGAAATCGCATGGACAAATGACCATGTGATTTGCCCGCGGGCTACGTTTTGAAAAAGGTGCATGTACCCTTTTTTCTGCAGAAAACACAGACCCGGCAACCCATTTGTTTAAAATGAGCTGCCATGGCTGCAAAAAACGCTGAGTGGAATGGTGATAGAAATGACATGCTAGTACTGGTTCCACCTCTGACAGAGGCCTTCCTACATGTGTACAGCTATGTGCGTGACTGCTTTGTGTAACCAGACACTCTGACAGCCTGCCGCTAATAGGGGTGACCTGATTTGTTAAGAAAAACGGAGCTGAAAGTCTTCCTTATATTCACGTGTACTGACGAGACACCGAGGAAAAATGTCTCCGCTGACCTATAAACTAGCTGTGATTCAACAAAGGCTTTGTCTAGTAGTCTGTGGGTGGGGTGGAAGCTGCTAAAAGTCAACCTGTCCTTTGTCACTGCAGATTAAAGTAGAACTAGAGGGCAACCCCCCCCCCCCCCCCCATTTGTGGATATAACTTTTCAATGTTGCCATTTGTGGATATTTCCTTTCACTTCCTGTCCCATATCCTAAACAGGAAGTAAAAGAAAATCCATTCAGAGTAAGGGAATCCTGGGATATCCCCAGAACTGACGCCCTCTATTCCTGTTCTGGTGTCAATCCAAACCTTCGGTTTTTCTTTTTAGTTTCACTTTCGATGATATTGGTAAACCGAACAAATAAAGTGAATCTCCTTTAACCACTTCCATACCGTAGGCCGTCCTATGAAACAAACATAAAGGGAGATTGGGAATTTAGATGAAGCGAATGGAATATTCCCAAATCTCCCTTTATGTCTACTCATTACCAGGATGCAGGGCTTTTTTTCCCTCAAACAATAGGTCCTGCAACTTAACCATGGCCCCACAAAACCCCTCCCCCTACACACACCCTCCAAATCACATCAAATAGTGGGCGTGTTCAGTCAAATTTTACGAAAACAGTAGGAGGGTCTTAAAGGGGCATTAAATACCAGGATTGCATTACATACAGAGTGTAGAGCTTTCACTTGTAAACACAGAAAGCAGACTTCTGTGTTTACAAGTGATTGTGGTGCGCAGGCACCAAAGGGTCTGAGTAGGGATGAGCTTCGAGTTAGAGTCGAACTCATGTTCGACTCGAACATCGGCTGTTCGCCAGTTCGAACAATTTGGGGTGTTCGCGGCAAATTCGAATGTCGTGGAACACCCTTTAGAAGTCTATGGGAGAAATCAAAAGTGCTCATTTTAAAGGCTTATATGCAAGTTATTGTCATAAAAATTGTTTGGGGACCTGGGTCCTGCCCCAGGGGACATGGATCAATGCAAAAAAAAAGTTTTAAAAATGGCCGTTTTTTCGGGAGCAGTGATTTTAATAATGCTTAATGTGAAACAATAAAAGTGTAATATTCCTTTAAATTTCGTACCTGGGGGGTGTCTATAGTATGCCTGTCAAGGGGCGCATGTTTCCCATGTTTAGAACAGTCTGACAGCAAAATGACATTTCACAAGGAAAAAAAAAAAAAAAGTCATTTAAAACTACTCGCGGCTATTAATGAATTGCTGGTCCGACAATACACATAAAAGTTCATTGATAAAAACAGCATGGGAATTCCCCACAGGGGAATCCCGAATCAAAATTTAAAAAAAAAAAAAAAAAAAAAAAAAAAAAAAAAAAAAGGCATGGGGTCCCCCCTTAAAATATATACCAGACCCTTCAGGTCTGGCATGGATTTTTAGGGGAACCCCACGCCAAAGTTAAAAGAAAAAAAAAATGGCGTGGGGTCCCCCCCAAAAATCTATACCAGACCCTTATCTGAGCACGCAACCTGGCAGGCCGCAGGAAAAGAGGGGGGTAGGGGGACGAGAGAGCGCCCCCCCCCCTCCTGAACCGTACCAGGCCACATGCCCTCAACATTGGGAGGGTGCTTTGGGGTAGCTCCCCAAAACACCTTGTCCCCAGATCCCAGCCCCCCCCTGTGTGAAATGGTAAGGAGGTACAAAAGTACCCCTACCATTTCACAAAAAAAACTGTCAAAAATGACGAGACAGTTTTTGGCAATTCCTTTATTTAAATGCATCTTCTACCGTATCTTCTATCTTCCTTCAGTTTCTTCCTCCTTCTTCTTCTGGTTCTTCCTCCGGTGTTCTCGTCCGGCATCTCCTCCGCGGCGTCTTCATATCTTCTCCTCGGGCCGCTCCGCATCCATGATGGAATGGAGGGAGGCTCCCGCTGTGTGACGCTTCTCCTCTTCTGACAGTTCTTAAATAACGGGGGGCGCACGGGGACTTGACGGGGACTTCCCTGTGGCATTCCCCGTGACGTCAGAAGGGGGCCGGTTACGTAACGGGTGACGCAATATAATAAAATGCTAATTAAAAAGAAAAACCCCCATAATAAAACTACCATGTAATCACCTTAATAATATGGGTAGCTGCCAGCATTGACATGTCTCCCTACACCTAATTGGGTTCATTTCACTAGGAGGGTAACAATAGTCAACGTGGTAGTGTATGTTTGTGCAAAGTTGGCTATAAGAAGCACTTAACTTTAACAGCCATTCAAACTCCTTTGTGTCAACTTGTGTGCATGTTATCAGGCCAAAATCACCAGGGTATGTAAACTTTTGATCCGGGTCATTTGGGTATTTCTGTTGTGATGATGATTTAAAAAAGGAGTAACCACAGTTGATTGATAATAAATGGCTTCAGCCAAACACTAACCAGAGTGAAAGAAAAGTTTGCGTTATTCATATTCTCTGAAAAATGGCCAAGAAATCATAAATTCTGCCAGGGTATGTAAACTTATGAGCACAACTGTATACACACACACTTTGATATGTAAGCATGTTTAGGCTTAATGTACACGGGATGTTTTACAACCTCCCCTGAACGATTTAACTTGACAGATAGTAGACGACGTGTAATAAAAAATGTATCTCCATTAAAAACGCCTGTAAATGAAACGCGAGTTACTGCGTTTACAAGCATTTGGCGTTTCAAATGCCTCTGAACATCCGTCGTGATTGCATTTTTTTGGCTTTCCAAAAAAATGCTTCTAACCTCAACTGCCTAGAAAGGACCCCGTGTACATGGGCTGATAAGATAACAGAGGAGAGTTCAGGGGCAGCTAAAAAAAACAAAACAAAAAAAACCCCAAAAAAACGCCCAACTGCTCCTAAATGTCCGTTTACCAGCAGCGGTGTACATGAGGCCTTAGTGTTTAACGGTACATTACTGAAGATATTTAGGCACGGAGGGTGCCACCACTATTCCTCAGGTTTTTTTTGTTTTTTTTTATTTGCAGAAGCCGAGAGGGGTTTTACCCACATAGCTATAAAATCGATAGCTCAGCATCTTTTTCTTTTTGGTATGAAATGCAATATATTACCCAATTTGTGGTAATAATTAAAAGATGAGATTGCAGCAAGTAAATGGATTCAAAAAATAAATACTAATATATTATATAATGGTCAAGCCTTAAAATTGCATGCACCTGTGACAGGACGAACGGACTTCGTCACCCAAATTTTTTTTTATAGGCAGTGCTTTAAAAGCCTTTACCAGTCATCAGTTTAGAGTCAAACCATGAATAATGGGCCTAGAATAATTGCTTTTGCTCCTGTGCATGCAGCAATATATAACAATCAGTGTATGTAGTCGTCCTACATCATTTTTTTTTCACATAGGGGACCAATAGTCCTCTATGTAATAGACAGGTCTTCTTTAATAAGACATCAGGGGTCTACCCAGCCCCTGATATCTTGCCTGTCTTCCAGTGAAGCCAATGGAGTGCAGATCATGATTCTTCCCTGGTCACAGAGAATGAGGAAAGTGACATTATGTATGCCATGTCTGTGTTCATTCCAGCTTGGGGAGATCAGTGATTGGATCTTCAGTTCAGTTAATTCAAGCTCAGCGACTTGGTATGGAAGCCAGAGGCAGCCAGTCAACTAGCATTTTGAGAACAGGTCAGCGGCCGCAGGCTATTAATTTATCTCAGTGCAATTGATAGTGAAGTTATTGGTGCTGAAACATGTAAATTTCAATACAGCAACCATGACAACTGTCACCTGTCCCTAACAGGTCACCTCGTCACTTCATTAACACTTTACCTATGTCAATACCTAAAATGTATCTATAGACAAACATTTTTAGGTTTGAAAGGGGGGGGGGTTAGAACCCCTGTTAGGTTTTAATGTCCATTCTTTGATCCGCTGTGAATCACTTTTCAGAGTATGGCTAAGTAGATCCTCCTGCTTCTAAATGCATGTGTGTGTTTTTTTTTCTTTGGCAATTCACAATAGGCCAAATTATTTGCCAGGAAGACTGGTGGTCATGGTATGTGAACAGCTCCCTCTGTGGACTTTAAGTTGCCTCCTCCGCCTTTTTATACTACCCCTTGGCTGTCGGTGTTAGAGGCCCAACAGAGCTGTGACAAGCTCCAGTTGGTACAAAGCATATAGACAGAGGAATGGTAACCTGAACCATGGTAACCTGTGTACGGTTAATGATATAACTCAGACCAAATATTTGACAGAGTATGGGTAAGTACACATTGTATTGGGCGATTGGAACACTTTGGGTCCTTTCACGAGGTCGGACCGTCCGGAGGACTCCACTTTGCTTAGCGGGGGATCGATCGGCTGATCCCCACTGAGCAGGCAGATGACAGGTCCGTCTCCAATCACTGTGCAGAGATGGACCCGTCAGAGTCCCGCTCTCCTCTATGGGAGATCGGATGAAAACAGACCGCCTGTCCATTTTCATCCGATCTCATCCAATCCGCCCCGCCAGACCAGTGGTCTCCAAACTGCAGCCCGGGGGCCAGATGTGGCTCTTTGCATGCCTTTATCAGGCCCTTAGGACACCATTCTTTCTGCCGATACAAGGCACTGTTCCTTCTACACCAAAAACGGGACATTATTCCTGTCTCTTATACCAACAATGGGACACTATTCTTCCCACTGACACCAATGAATGGACATCATTCCTCCTATGGACACCAACTTCAAGGCCCTATTCCTCCCACTGATTCCAATGACGGGGCGCCATGCCTCCCAATGACGGGGCGCCATGCCTCCCAATGACGGGGCGCCATGCCTCCCAATGACGGGGCGCCATGCCTCCCAATGACGGGGCGCCATGCCTCCCAATGACGGGGCGCCATGCCTCCCAATGACGGGGCGCCATGCCTCCCAATGACGGGGCGCCATGCCTCCCCCTAA
The DNA here is from genome assembly GCA_037952925.1 of Lithobates clamitans. Taxonomy (NCBI): domain Eukaryota; kingdom Metazoa; phylum Chordata; class Amphibia; order Anura; family Ranidae; genus Lithobates; species Lithobates clamitans. The sequence continues at coordinate 5,587,229 of JBBGZY010000124.1, forward strand.
TGCCAACAATGGGGCATTCTTTACTTCTATTGACACCAAGGCATTTGCATATGCAGAATATCGCAAGGGCACAATTGTTTTCTATGTGCAATGCTCACACTACAACGCTGCAGCGATATGAAGTCGTCACAGCGCAGCATAACATGATGTAGTGTAGAGACTTGAAAAAAGAAGATAAAAAAAAAAAAAAATACAAATCCCTGCCCTAACGATACCGCCCATTGTTCTACAGACACGGTCAATATGTATACACATGCATGGGTGTTTGAGCTTTGGGGTGCACACCCTAATGCAATAGGCTTGGTACACCTTTATAATATTATGAGAATAAGAGATTTGGTTTAAGCCGATTGCATTTTCTGCCAGGATCAATCATTTCTTTGGATGAAAAAGATTTTTTTATTGATCAAATCTGTTGCAGACTCATAGTGGATGTGCTTTTTGAAGAAAAAACAAACAAACACAAACGTTAATTTATGAAAATTGGGGGGGGGGGGCAGACTAATGCAGTCATAGTGTTTATGCTTTACACTGCAAACCCCGCAATGTGTGTAGTTCTACATACGGGTTTACATGCAGTTGTGGTGCATTGGGTTTTGTGTTTCCCCCAGTAAAAAATAGAATAAAAAAAATAATGCGGCATAAAATGTATGCACATAAAAGCACCACAATGGTGTAAACTAGACTCATTAAAATTACAGATTTACTTTTAAGGCCATGTACAGGAATTGAAACTGTTCTCACGCATGATGGGGGGGGGGAGAAATCACAGGAAGTTTACAGTAATAGCATAAAAGCCTGTTATGTCTATTTTTGAAGGAAACCTTCCTTGAGAGAAATAAGTCACAGGAAAATAAAATGCAGAATTGAGGAAAAAAAACAAAAAACAACAGAAAAAAAAAAAAAACACACTGCATGCTTATCTGCAGCTTTTCCATTGGAGTATATTGAACCAAAAACAGATAAAAAATCCGACCCTTTCCAAAAACGCAGAGGCACAAAAATGCATTGATGTGAATGGAGCGTTTGCTATGGAAGCGTGCTCCCTAGTGCACTGCCATCATGGAAACCGAGCTGTCACTGACAGCTCCTGGCCTCCTATCAATGATGGGAGAACCAATCGCATGAATGGCGCGATTGGCACGGTATTAACGTGATTGGTAACTCAGTAAGGCCCGCTTCACACGGGCTTTGGCTTGTATAAGAGAAAAGTGTGAGCAGCAAGCTTTGCTAAAGCATTTACAGTTTCAGCAAGCTTGTCGAAGCCTTTAAAGTACCATCCAGCTCCAGTTTGTAAATGTTGAACACAAAGCTTAGTGCAGTGATGGCGAACCTTGGCACCCCAGATGTTTTGGAACTACATTTCCCATGATGCTCAGCTACACTGCAGAGGGCATGAGCATCATGGGAAATGTAGTTCCAAAACATCTGGGGTGCCAAGGTTCGCCATCACTGGCCTAGTGGGTGTACTAATTGTCACTTTGAACAAGCTGTTAGCAGGCTTTCATCAAGCTTTAAAAGTGCTGAAGCCTGCTAGCATTCCTGCCAGAGCCGTTTTTTGTGCATTTGTTTTGCACACGATTAACAAAATAATTTTAAACCTGCAGATTACAAAAATCCTGCAAGCAATTTATATTTCCTGAAAGCAGATACCCTAGAGAATAAAATAGTGGCAGTTGCAATTATTTGACATCACTTGATATTACCGCAAAGGTCTAGGAATTAGGAAATGCAAAAAGGTCAGGGAAAAAAAAAAAAAAAAAAAAAAATGCACCACACTAAGGCTGGGTTCACACTGCTGCGGTGCGGGAACGCAGCGAATTTACTGCGGGTTCCCGCACCGCACCAACTCGCACGGCAGTTCACACTGCCATATGCGAACTGCTGGGGAGTGTCATACAATGTTAATGACACCCCCAGTTCAGCCCGCATATCGCAATGCGAACTGACAATTCGGACACTTTCGGATCGCATAGGTGTGAACACCCATGCGATCCGATTTTGGTCCGAACAAAAAAAAGGGTCCTGTGCGAGTTTGGACCGAATGCGGTGCGATATCAGCCATACTATCTGTATGGCTGATATCGCACAGCACAGACATCGCATGTGATGTGAACAGCAGTGCGCTGCGAATCACATGCGATGTCTGCAACGGCAGCAGTGTGAACCCAGCCTAAAAAGTGAGTTTTAGAGGAAACAAATGCAATAAAATATCTGCAAAAAAGAATTGGTCAGAGGTGCTCAGATAGTCAGTCCCCAATACATGATTTTTTTTTTTTTAGGGAGGGGTCATGGCAAAATTTATATATTTATTATATTAAATTTAAATATTTTTTTTTCCATTCCCCTTTTTCCACATTTTGTCATGTTACAACCAAAAATGTATTTTATGTAATAGACCAACACAAAGTGGCACATAACTGAAGTGGAAGGAAGATGATAAATGGTTTTCAACATTTTTTTTTTTCTTTACAAATAAATATGTGAAAAGTGTGGCGTGCATTTGTATAGGATCGCCTGGAGCTTTTGGCCAATTGGGAAACAGGTCTCACGACCTGCCTCCTGATTGGCAGGGAGGAACTGTAGTGCGACAATAGCGAAAATTCATTCACTATCGTCACACAACAGGGAGGGATTGGGATGCAGTGCTCTGCGCCTCAAGCCCACCCTATTTTGAAGCCTATTAGAGCCTCTGGTAGATGCTTCAAAATACACACCCCACACCTATCCTCGCCATAGTAATTCATGTGCCCGGCGTTCTGAAAGGGGTCAGGTGTGTGGATAGAGAGGGTGGCGCCCATGTGCCCACAACGCATGGGCCGCCACTGGTGCAGTGTTAGTTTTCCGCCACACATAGTGTTTTGCTTTTAGGTCAAAAAGTTCAATGTTGGTCTCATCTGACCAGAGCGCCTTCTTCTACAATCAGGGATATGCAATTGGCGGACCTCCAGCTGCTGCTGAACTACAAGTCCCATGAGGCATAGCAAGACTGACAGCCACAAGCATGACACCCAGAGGCAGAGGCATGATGGGACTTGTAGTTTTGCAACAGCTGGAGGTCCGCTAATTGCATATTCTACATGTTTACTGTATCATGGCTTCTCGCAAACGGGACTTCTTATAGGTCTCTTTCAACAATGACCTTCTTCTTGCCACTCTTCCATAAAGGCCAGATTTGTTGAGTGCATGACTAATAGTTGTCCTGTGGACAGATTCTCCCACCTGAGCTGTGGATCTCTGCAGCTCCTCCCGAGTTACCATGGGCCTCTTGGCCGCTTCTCTGATTAATGTTCTCCTTGCTCGGCCTGTCAGTTTAGGTGGACGGCCATGTCTTGGTAGGTTTGCAGTTGTGCCATACTGTCCATTTTCAGATGATGGATTTAACAGTGCTCAGGGAGATGTTCAAAGCTTGGGATATTTTTTTTTTTTTTTTTTTTTTTATAAACCTAGCCCTGCTCTAAACTTCTCCACAACTTTATCCCAGACCTGTCTGGTGTGTTCCTTGGCCCTCATGATGCTGTTTGTTTACTAAAGGTTCTCTAACAAACCTCTGAGGGCGTCACAGAACAGCTGTATTTATACTGAGATTAAATTACACACAGGTGTACTCTAATTAAGGTGACTTCTGAAGGCTATCAGTTCCACTAGATTTTAGTTCGAAGTATCAGAGTAAAGGGGGCGGAATACAAATACACGCCACACTTTTCAGATATTTGTAAATAAATTTTGAAAACCATTTATCATTTTCCTTCCACGTCCCAATTATGTGCCACTTTGTGTTGGTCTATCACATAAAATCCCATACATTTACATTTTTGGCTACAACATGACAAAATGTGGAACATTTCATGGGGTATGAATACTTTTTCAGGGTACTGTACATACTTTAAATGATAAGCCACTATTAAAATAATAATGTTCAGGAGATATTCATTATTTACCTGGAACTGAAGGCCTAAATGTATACTTGGGGTGGGGGGTTTAATATATTTCACCTAGGTATACTAAGTAGTTGCAATGATGGATAAAGTTGTACTAGTCCTATGTGTGCTAAAGTTGCAAAACTGCTTTCAGGCGTTGATTTGTTTTACCTTCAGGTATTAGGCTCCGTTCACACCTTGGCAACCCGGATCACAGGTGAAATCGCTGCGATTCCAGAATTGCCGTAAAACACGGGGCACGCTTGCAATCCTATTACTTTCAATGGCACCCCGATCGCGGTGTAATTTTGCCGGAACTTCTTTAGGACGACATGCGTCCTGCGATTTTGTAGCGATTTGTCAGGCGACAATAGTGTGCCGTGATTTGGGCGCCATTGAAAGTAACGGTATTGCTAGCGCGTCCCGCGGCGATTCCCACCCGTGATCTGGATCGCCAAGGTGTGATTGGAGCCTTAAAGTGTTACTAAACCCAGGACTCTGCATTCACTACATCTGGTCTTCCACAGTACACAGAAATGCAATAAGTTTAGTAAATATTAACTGCTAAATACCTTTTCTCATCAGCAGTATATAGCAGTCTTGTGACTTCTATCAGTGTCTGGTTAAAACTTGTAGGAGGAGTTTTCATTCTCCTCTGACTGTCCTATGAGGCTGCATGACTTCTGACCCTCTGTCTGGACAGTGCTGATTGGCCCTGTGCTAATCACATGCACTCTCCCAAGAAAAAAAGTAAAAAAACAAACAGACTGTTCTATCTGCAGATTGGGGGACAGTGGAAGAAGGAGAGGAACAGAGAAGGCAGCTTTTTTTAATTTTTTATTTATTTATATTTTTTTTAAAAACACAATGCAGAGGATTAACCCCTTAGCTTCCACAGTGAGTATAACAAGCATGCTCTACTGCATATACACACCGATTTGACTGTTGTGGGTTTAGTAACACTTTAAAAGGGAGATTCCCTTTTAGACAGTTATCACCAAAACACACGTTCCTTTAAATATTGTAACTGCTGGGAAGCGATTCTAGACGTTTGATCGATTTTGTCAAACTGTCAGCAGCAGATTGTGTGTCATCAGCCATACTATGCATAATCCTGTACAGTACATAAACAGTTATTTAAATCCAGCAACTAATATGACTCAAGCAGGAAGCATCCAGGATCTTAGATTTGGACCAAGACCAATGTGACAGGTACAGAGAGGCACTGCACAGCGGACACACTGGGAGTTGTAGTCCTTGGAGGAAGTACAGTGCAGTCTCCTATGATTACATCACCATAAATAATGATCTTTCTGTATAAAATATTTACAACTCTAAACAAAGCTGCAGAGCGCACACACAATCTGCAACAATGTTTTCTCTGTAATGCACAATACAAATGGAATTATTATTTAGGAACAGAATATATATTTGATTTAAATTTTCAGGATTAGCATCCTATGGAAGAATAATAAACGCTCCACATGCCGGGACACTGGCATCCCTCCACTGCCTATCCACCACCTTACATCACACTTTTGTTACATTGTACATGCTTCTCCCTGACAGCACATGGACTCAGGATATAATGTTTATATCTATCTCAGGATAAATATTGTATGAAAAAAATAAAAACAAACTATATTATGATTCAATCCAGGATCCAAAGAATACAGAGTCAGTCTCTCTATACACTGAGAAATAGAGTATACAACTCAGGATCCATAATATATACACAGTATATCAGCATACATAGTATATAACTTGGCATCCATAGTGTAGATCTCAGGATACAGTATGCATATCAGTATAAAGAGTGTACACACACACACACACAAGATCCATAGCGTATTACTCAGGATACATAACTTAGGACACAGTATATCACTTAAGATCCATAAAAAAAAAAAAATGTATAATATATATATCTCTATCTCACACACACATATTGTACATCTCAGGGTCCATGGTCTCTCACAGACCTCAGGGTCCATGGTCTCTCACAGACCTCAGGGTCCATGGTCTCTCACAGACCTCAGGGTCCATGGTCTCTCACAGACCTCAGGGTCCATGGTCTCTCACAGACCTCAGGGTCCATGGTCTCTCACAGACCTCAGGGTCCATGGTCTCTCACAGACCTCAGGGTCCATGGTCTCTCACAGACCTCAGGGTCCATGGTCTACATAGCCCTCAGGGTCCATGGTCTACATAGCCCTCAGGGTCCATGGTCTACATAGAGCCCAGGGTCCATGGTCTACATAGAGCCCAGGGTCCATGGTCTCTCACCATAGAATATATAACTCAGGAGCCATAATATATGTTTTATTTATTTATAGGACGCACAGTATATAACTCCGGATAAAGCAGGGAATGTGGATTTGTTCAGGGACCTGGCAGGCACAATATAGGACTGGCCCTCCTGATCAAGGACTTCCCATACATATTATATAATAGAGTTGGAGGCTAGCAGACAAACTGCTCCAAGTCATGCAATGTAAATAGTAAGTTTGTATAGGGAGGGGGACAGATGAGGACTGCCATCCCATGGTCCTAGGACACCCCGTACACAGAGAGTAGGGCCACTTACCTGTGATCTCAGCCCAGCACTGAGCACATGTCACCCCCTGAACAGAGGACCATGCTGGGATCGCTGGCAGAGTCCCGGATCCAGGCAGGGTAGTCCCGGCGTCCTGTGCTGAGCTCGGAATGGAGAGGAGGGAGGAGGAGGTGAGGAGACTCCAGGGAGGAGCACTGCAAACCTATACCCGGTGTAATCAGAGGAGGAGGAGGAGAGGAGGGGGTGTACAACACATGTGTTCACATCCTCTGTCCTCATCACAAATCAGTGTACCCTGAGATCCCAGACTGCAGGGAGATTTAAAGGGGATGTACACCCCACAACAGAAGTGTCAAAAATTACAACTAACCAGTTCTTACATGTAGGGGCTGCATTCGTTTTATTTTTCAGACCTTATTTTTTACATAAAAGTAGAACTGAAGGAAAAATGTATGTATTTATTTATATCTTAATTATTTTGGATAGAGTTAAGGGAGGGTTATAACCCCGCTCAGATTTATTCTTCTGTCTCATTATTTTTATTGAATTATTTCACAAAAGGGTATAGAAAAGTTGGAACATAGAACACATATTGCTCTTCATTGAAATACATATTGAATTGGCAGAAGACCAAACCTTATTAAACCTTGACCGTATATATAAATAGGAATAAATTCTTCCCTATCAATATAAATGAAAGAAAGAAAAAAGAAACCCACTCAAAACTGTAGCAAAGACTGAGAGGGGGGAAGAGAAGAAGGAAAAGGTAGAAAAAGGAATAAGGTATGACTCCGCGTGCCGAATCCCATCATCCCGAGTCCGAGCTAAACCGGTGTGGATGGGGGATCTCCGTTCAAATATCGGACCCATGGGTCCCAAACCTTCTCAAACATCCGTATTTTGTCATGCAGGATCGCTGTCATGCGCTCATTTACCATAATCCCAGGAAAGTTTATGCTTGAGCTGTTCAAATGGCAAGCTAGCTGATTTCCAAGATTTTGCAATAATAATTTTTTGCTTATATAAATATAAAGAGATTTCAATGCGTTCTCCACCTTGCACAGATTTATTCTTTTATCTGTGGCCCATTTAGGAGATTTCCTCTCACTTCTGGTCCCATAGCCAAAATAGGATGTGAGAGGCAATCCCTCTAAAGTGACTTTTTGGCTGAATTCGGACCTGAAATGGACTAAAAGACGCACAGGGCTTCTGTGCAAATTGACATTGGAGCTGCAGTGGAGATGTGTGAACTGGCACCACAGAGAGCCGGTATTCTGCCGAGAAAGTTCCCCCCGTTGGATAGTTTCCGCCCTGTACTGCGCAGGCGCAGCGCTTGTGCAGTACGGAGGACAAAGGAGACGCCGAAAGTCTCCAAACATGAACAGCTGTTCATGAGCTGTACATGGCGCCTGCGCAATTAACACTACATTGTGCCACACGCTCCCGATGCTCGTGCAACTCTGCAAGGGGCGGGTGTAGGGGCGGATGCATACAGAAGATGGCCAGAGCTCATACGATGGGGGTGTATGTCGATGGGGGTGTATTTCTCAAAGGGGCGGATCTTTGTAACCCGCCCTTCAACATTGAACTACCCACCCTTATCAGCTCTGCCCATCATTGTAAAAGACGTGTAGTTTACACTCTTCTCAATATTACATCCGCCCCTTTGAGAAATCCACCCCCATCTTATGAGCTCTGGCCATCTTCTGTATGCATTCGCCCCTACACCCGCCCCTTGCAGAGTTGCACGCGCATCGGAAGCGTGTACACAATGTAGTGTTAATTGCGCAGGCGCCATGTACAGCTCATGAACAGCTGTTCATGTTTGGAGACTTTCGGCATTTCCTTTGTCCTCTATACTGTATAAGCGCTGCGCCTGCGCAGTACAGGGTGGACACTATCCGACGGGGGACCTTTCTCGACAAGACACCGGTCAAAATTTCCTGCGTTGCGAATTGAATGCAGAGAACCTGCATCCAATTTGCAATTGTGTGAACCCAGCCTTAGAATCACTTCTTAAACTTCGTTCTTATGGGCATTTAGCCATGCTGCCAATCCCAGCAGTAAAAATATAGTGATTCCCACAGCTGGGATTGACAGCTGTGTGCGGATAGGGGTGGTCGCCAAGCCCATACAGTGCAATGACAGGCTGTCGGTAGCCACAGCTATTTGTGACAGTTCACACAGCCATGGATTACCTGCAGTGATCGTGGTTGGATGCACACAAAGTGGGACTGCTATGGAAGGTGACAATGGAAGCTGCCCTTCTGCATTGTGAACACAGGGGATCGCTCGCTCAACATGGGTACCATTCACAGAACACCTTGCATTTGTCTTAGTGAATGCAAAGCATTCTCTGATTGTATGAGGTGGAGATCACCACACCATCCACCTCCTCCAATCAGAGAATGCAGCCGATCAAAGCTGGACCAATGTAACTATACAATAAAATCCATACCAGGAGCTTAGCTTAAGCTGAACTCTGTAAAAAAAATAAAATTCTCTCTTGCAGTGGGGCTGCCCCCACATTTCAAGGGTTCAGTGCTCATTTAAAGTGATGCTAAATACACACTGTTTAATTTAAAGGATGGATGACAGTTTAGTACAATACAAACAACTTTATTAGTTAACCACTTGCCGACCAGCCACCACCGATATATATGGCGGCAGGTCGGCTCTATTGCGCAAATCGCTGTACCGTTATGGCGGTTTGTGTAATAGATATAGCGGGCGCGTGCACTGTGCTGGAGCCGATGTATGTGGCCGACAGTAGCGATGTCCGCTAGCCACCCGCGATCACTTAACAGAGAGGCAGAACTGGGATCTGTCAATGTAAACAAACAGATCCCCTTTCGGACAGTGGAGTAGAGAGAGATCTGCTGTTCCTATTGATTAGGAACAGGGATCTCTCTCTACTCCCAGTCAGTCCCCTCCCCCCACAGTTCTCCGACGGAATTCCATTCAAGCGGTCTTGCCTACACACGGTCAAACCAAAGTCCGACCAAAGTCCGACCGTCCAGAACGAGGTGACGCACAACACGTACAACGGGACTAGAAAAAGGAAGTTCAATAGCCAGTAGCCAATAGCTTCCATCTCGTACTTGCTTCAGAGCATGCGTCGTTTTTGGTCCGTCGGAACAGCATACAGACGAACGGTTTTTCCCGATAGGAATTGGTTTCGTCTGAAATATTTAGAAAACGTTCCATTTCTAGGCCCGTCAGAATTTTTGAAAAAAAAAAGTCCGATGAGGCATACACATGATCGGAATAGACGATGAAAAGCTTCAGTCTGACTTTTTCTGTCGGACATTCCGCTCGTGTGTACGCGGCTTAAAACATAAAGAATGAGACTTCATAACTTGGCTCTGTAGCTGGGGGGGTTGTCAGCATTGGAAATATCAGGAGACCACCTACAGTAAAACATAGGAACTGGAGTGCATAAAAAATGGCAGAAGGTGCTCTGGACTGATGAATCAAAATGTGAAATATTTGGCTGTAGCAGGAGGCAGTTTGTCATGAAGGGCTGGAGAGCGGTCCAATTATGAGGGTCTGCAGGCAACAGTGAAGCATGGTGGAGGTTCCTTGCAAGTTTTGGGGCTGTATTTCTGCAAATAGAGTTAAAGATTTGGTCAGAATCAATTGTGTCCTTAATGGTAGATACTTATCCTTCATGCCATACCATCAGGGAGTGAGTGTGATTGGCCCCAACTGGTTCCTGCAGCAGGACAAAGACCCCAAACATACAGCCAATGTCATTAAAAACTACCTTTAGCGTAAAGAAGAACAAGGAGTCCAGGAACTGATGGTTGGGCCCCCACAGAGCCCTGATATTAGCATCATGGAGTCTGTCTGGGATTACAGAAGGATTTGAGGCAGCTTACATCCACAGAAGATCTGTGGTTAGTTCTCCAAGATGTTTGGAACAACCCACCTGCCAAGTTCCTTCAAAAAACTGTGTGCAAGTGTACCTAGAAGAAGTGATGCTGTTTTGAAGGGAAAGGGTGGTCACACCAAATATTGATTCGATTTGGATTTCTCTTCTGTTCCATTACTTCCCATTCTGTTAATTGATAAAAAATACAGGCACTGCCTGTAGAATATTTAGCCTTATTCACTATAAAAAAGGCAAAAATAAAGTGATTACATCTTGTTTTAGTATTGTAGAGTGAATTCAGACTGGTTGCTATTGGCATTGTGTATTGCACTTAGTGCTTTGCTCCTTGCACTGTACAGAGTCGTAGTCCCTTTGTGTGGGAATATATAGGACATCTAGTGGCTGTTCTGGTATGCACATGGAAAATTCCGCACATGGAAAAGTAAACACATGGATCAGAGGAGGAGGGGTGCAGGAAGGTGTGTCGGAGGAGGAAGAGGAGAGTACATGAGATAATAGCACAGAGTGATGCCTGTTCTTGTGGTCAGGATGCTGGAATCTAAAGTGGCCACAACAAGTTCTCTTTTATTCCTCTTCCCTCCCCTCATCCTGAGCTCTCTGAAGTTTATCCATGCCCTCCCAACACACTGTGCCATAATTCTCCCTGGCTTCCTATAATCCACAGACCTGCCAAGAAGAAACATTCTTTCACAAAGTGATTCTAAGGAAAAACTTAGCTGGACCACGGAGTAATAGTGCTTGGTGAAACCAGGGGCGGACTGACAACTCATGGGGCCCTTGGGCAATCGGAGATTATGGGGCCCCCCAGGCAATCGGAGATTATGGGGCCCCCCAGGCAATCGGAGATTATGGGGCCACACAGTATACACACACACAGTATACAATCACACAGTATACATATACATGTACACACAGTATACACAGACATGCTTCTATTGGCTGAGAAGGTACTGGAGAGGTGGGGCAGCTATAATCTCTGGATTTTTAGACTAAAAGGATGTCGGTAAGGGACATTTCAGAGACAGATGTAAAAAAAAAAACCACAGATTTTTACATACTGTCCCTGGTTTTACTGAGGCTGGCAACCCTGATGGGGCCCCCTAGTGTCCCGGGGCCCTCGGGCAGTGCCCGAGTGGCCAAATGGTCAGTCCGCCCCTGGGTGAAACTTATGGTATATCAGAAAACACCTGGAAAAACATACGTACATACAGCATACTATATATTATACAAGCATCCAAATGAATTACACTTTAGTTTTGTGTCTTTTTATGAAAAAAAGTTTTTCGAGAATTACAGCAGTCAAATAAACGCAGACTGGCATTCAAACATGAGTTAGTCCAATATGGTCAACTGGAAGACAGCCACGATTGGTATGAGGATGAGAGAAAGTAGTAACAGACATTGGACATAGCAATGAACAGTAAGTGATAGCAATTCTCTGGCAGGATGGATGTCCATCGGCAATTATGCAGCACCATGCATGAAGACTGAAAATTGAAGAATTCTATGCAGTAGACAAATCATTCATCTGTTGGTTAGAGGTCTAGTGGGAAGAGGCTTGAGTCCAAGCCTTGACAACACATCCAAAAACCTATTGTAGCCAATAAGGACAATGGTGTGGGGTAGACCTTTTTGAGGCTTGATTCACAAATATGTAGTTTTTTTTATTTTTTATTTTTTTAATCATTAAAGAATTTTTATTGAAATTTCCATGCAAATAACAGAAAAATTAAAGGCAGCTGGTTTTGGTATATAACAATCAAGTATAGCAGTAAAACATTTACTAATCTTAATCAAAGTAATGGACAGTAGTCATACAAATGATCAAATAAAGCATACATAAACAGTATAGTAACATCCCTGTTTACACCACTGGGTTCTAACTGTAAACAGGCGCTAACTAATATAATGACAACATTATCATGGACAATTCAAGAAATTAGAAAAAGAGAGAACTGTGAAGCTTTGATATTACTCATGGAATATTACCAAAATATGGTTTAAGAACTGCAGCTCAAGTTTTTGAGTGAGGTAGAAGCTCTAGGGTGACTAGTCCATATGTAGTTTGTTTTTAAGCGTTTCTGCAGTGCTTTTTGATTTGCTTTCTGCGGTTATTACTTCGATTCTACCTAGATTTTGCCGCCATTTCCCTTTTTTTTGCAAATTTGCTGTAGGGCAGATTAAAAACCGCAAATCGCAGCAAAATCACAGTAAAAACAAAGTACATGCTTTTCTGCAGCTTCTCAATTGAGGTCTATTGAACCAAAAATGCAAAAAAAAAAAGCACTGTTTTGTGTTTAAAAAAGTAAGAAAAACCCAAAGGGTCAACGCTGCGCTAAGAACAATAAAAAATGTGATATAAGGAATATCAGAAGCAAAACTAATAAATGATAATGCCAAAAAGAAAAAGCAGCCAGTATCAAAAAAGTCCAGTATGCAAACTTCAAACAAATTGTAAAGAGTGGATACAGCGCTAGAATAATTATGATCAGAAAAATGATTGTGAAAAACAAAATAAAAAGGAAAAGTGAAAAAAAGAAAAAACGAAAGCAGAGTCCCATCACACAAAAAATCCATGAGTGTCTGTTTAAAGTCTATCCATGAAAAATAGAAGTAATACAATTTTCACATAAAATAAGCGTAGTGCATCCGGCTCCGCACACCCAAAGTGATATAATATTCTGCTTACCAGATGGCGATGACTGCTATGCCAGTCTCACCCAGCATAGGGATTTAGTGGTTTCCCCAAAACCTAGGTGGTGATTGAAGCCTCCAAGGGATGATTCCTAATGTCGCCAGCTAGTGGATCATGTTGCTCAAAAATATAAAAGAAAAGCTCCCATAATGTAATATGTCAAAAATGCAAATAAGTTTAATGAACGATAAGTATTGCACTTACAATGTAGTAGTTCAAATATCAGCGAACCGTACAATGTGGATATATGGAAGTCACGGTGTCTCCACTAGCCTCACTTTACTGCCTGAATCAAAACAAGCCATCCACCGTCTCGAGACTACGCTCATGGATTTTTTTATGTGATGGGACTCTGCTTTAGTTTTTGCTTTTTTCACTTTTCTTTTTCATTTTGTTTTTCACAATAATTTTTCTGATCATAATTATTCTAGCGCTGTATCCACTCTTTACAATTTGCTTGAAGTTTGCGTTTAAAAAAGTCCCTGACCCTTTCCAAAAACGCAGAGGCACAAAAATGCATTGATGTGAATGCGTTCCATAGGAACCCATGTTAAAAAAAAGGGCCTGCGTTTCTGCAAAAAACATGAAAAAATGCATTGGTGTGAATGTAGCCTGAAAGCCAAAACGCCAGGAAAAAAATATTTTTTTAAGGTGTTACCTCTAATTCTTGGTATACTACATTTGCAGGGTTGCTGTGGATGCTAAAATCTTCAACATATAGAAACATAGAAGGGTGACAGCAGAAAAGAAGACCAAGTGACCCATCTAGTCTGCTCCATTTTTTTTTCCGATGGGGCGTACACACGGTCGGACTTTTCGTCCGGACTGGTGTGACGGACGCCAACGGACCAAATCCGGCGGACAATCCAATCGTGTGCGGGCTTCAGCGGACTTTTCCAGATGCAAATCTGACGGACTTTAGATTTGTAACATACTTCAAATCTTTACGTCGTAACCCCGCCGGACCCAGAAATCCGCTCGTCTGTATGCCAGTCCGACGGACAAAAACCGACGCTAGGGCAGCTATTGGCTACTGGCTATCAACTTCCTTATTTTAGTCCGATGTACGTCATCACGTACCAATCCGTCGGACTTTGGTGTGATCGTGTGTAGGCAAGTCTGTTCGTTAGAAAGTCTGCCGCAAGTCCGTTCAAAGTCCTCCAAAAGTCTGTCGAAAAGTCTGTCGGACACGCTTTCGGGCTTTTGTAGCTGAAAAGTCCGACCGTGTGTACACGGCATTGCTTTTTTTATTGAGTATAGATCTATGTTTGTCCCCAGCATGTTTGAATCCCTCCGTATCAGTACGTGGGGATGCCTGTCTCTGGCTGATTTGGTGGTTCACTGGGGTCCTCCTTGTCTTTTCATCTGGTTTGGTCTTTACCACATGGAAGTCTCTTTTTTGGAGTGATGTACAACTGCATACATTTGGTTCTACTATAGCACATAGTTTATATTTGTGTACCCATATATGCCAAATCATTTTATAGCTATATATGTTTTTTGTTTATTTCCTTTTAGTAGGGGCTATTATCCTCTTGAGGAAGCAGGCAGTCACTTGCGAAACATGTTGTGGAATCAAAGCCATATCGTACTTCGCTAAAGCCAAGTACACACTATTCGTTTTTTTCGTTCAACCGAGTACGGTTGAACAAAAAAAAAAAAAACCTGACAGCTCCTAACATTCCAATGTCAGTACAGTGATCTCCTCTGTTCTATTGTGTTCTGACATTGGCCATTGGTTGAGAGCACCAACCAGGAGTCGGTCGGCAGACCTTTTCCAGTTATGCCCCATCAACGTCCGACTTCTGTCCTACCTGTTGCAGTACACATGGGCCGAATGTCGGCCGGTTTCTATTGAATTGGCCGTTTCTGCCCAACATTCGGCCTCTGTGTGTATTAGGCTTAAAGCCACGTACACACGAGCGGAATGTCCGACAGAAAAAGTCAGATGGAAGCTTTTCATCGTGTATTCCGATCATGTGTATGCCTCATCTGACTTTTTTTTTCAAAAATTCTGACGGACCTAGAAATAGAACATGTTCTAAATATCTCCAACGGAACCAATTCCTATCGGGAAAACCGCTCGTCTGTATGCTGTTCCGACAGACCAAAAACAACGCTTGCTTTGAAGCAAGTACGAGGCGGAAGCTATTGGCTACTGGCTATTGAACTTCCTTTTTCTAGTCCCGTCATAAGTGTTGTACGTCACCGCGTTCTTGACGGTCGAACTTTGCGTTGACCGCGTGTAGGCAAGACTGCTTGAATGGAATTCCGTCTGAGAAACCTTCGGAGTTTATTCCGACGGCAAAACCGGTCGTGTGTACAGGGCATAAGAGGTATTTCTCTCATACATATATATTTTTTTGCCTTGATGTAATGTATGTCTATATTGAATGGCATTACATGGGCTTAGTTGCATTGTAACAAGTTTACTCTTCTTTTAGCATCTTAGTTGGACTCTGTCTAGTTTTTATTGTTAATACTAATAAACTATGAGGAGTGATTGAGTCCACACTGTTGCTCTTGGGATTTTCATGAGCTCTTTGGATGTGGTGTCCCTATGTTTAATACCAAATCCACCCAGTGTTTTTATTAAATGTCTTACCGTTGACTGACTCACTACCTCCTGCTAGAAGTCTGTTCCAAGCATCAGTTAGATCAGTATTATGCTGACTCCACTTTTGGCTTTGATCTCCTGGCCCAGTTACTGCGAGTTTCATCTGTAGGAACATGATGATAGGGGGTTGCTCACTCTTCAGCTCTTGAAGGCCATTCAGAAAATGTCTTCTTCTTTCCACAAAATACAAGGTTTTTTCTGAATGGACAGGAGGAGGGGAGGGGCAGATGAATGTCAGGATCTCTCCTTGTACATTAGAAATAGTCTTGTAATCTGACAGCCATAGTATACCAAGAATTAGAGGTAACTTGGAACCAACATGCGGTAAAATATCGTTTTTTTTCCTGGAGTCCATTTTTAAGCATGGCAAACTTATTTCAGCCCCTCAAATAATTCTAAGCTGATCTTTATTTTGCATAAAGTAGAACTGGGCTCTGAAGTCTGTGCCCAAAAAGTCAGGCAGAGGGTGAAGGTGAAAAATGAAATATCACCAGTATAGTCTGTGGTCTTCCTGCAGACGATCTTTTCCCTATTACTGACCTACCATGTCTTGTTCTGGGCTGTGTCTCCGTGTCATCGTGGTAGAGGCAGGGATTCTCTTCTTCATATCAGTCTTCAAGTAAAGACAACATCGATCAGCACAGTAGTGGCATCACCAAATCTCATCCCAGATCTCCTGAGACTAATGCCCCGTACACACGATCGGATTTTCCAACAACAAATGTTGGATGTGAGCTTGTTGGCGGAAAGTCTGACCATGTGTATGCTCCATCAAACATTTGTTGTCGGACTTTCCGCCAACAAATGTTGGCTAGTAGGTTCTCAAATTTTCCGCCAACAAATGTTTGTTGTCGGACTTTCCGATCGTGTGTACACAAGTCCGTCAGACAAAAGTCCACGCATGCTCGGAATCAAGTACGAGCCGGAAGCGCTCGGTCTTGTAAAACTAGCGTTCGTAATGGAGACATCACGTACGTCTTGTACGTCACTAAGTTCGTAATTGTTGGCCAACATTTGTGTGACCGTGTGTATGCAAGACAAGTTGTAGCCAACAACCTTCGAACGAAAATCCACAGTTTTGTTGTCGGAAAGTCCGATCGTGTGTACGGGGCATAACAGTGAGAGGCAGCAGCCCTAAAGCTGGAACTACATTGCATCTGGGAACCACAAATAAAAAACACTATTTCATTTTTCACCACTTCACTACCCGGCCATAGTAATATGACGTCCACAGATGGGATCTCCCATCCTGGGTGGACGTCATATGACGGCCTGGGCTTCCCAGCCATCTAGGGGGCGCGCGCGCCCACTGCGTTGCTCGGTACCCGGTGCGTGTGCCCGGCGGCCGCGATGTCCGCCGGGCACCCGCGATTGCCGTTAACCGGGCCGGTCCTGTCAGTTGAGAGAAGACCGATCTGTGTTCCCAGTACAGAGGAACACTGATCGGTCTCCTCCCCTTGTGCGTCCCCGCCCCCTACAGTTATAATCACTCCCCTAGGAAACATTTAGCCCCTCGTCTCCCCCTAGTGGGTAACCACTTCCCTGCCTGTCACATTTATACAGTAATCAATGCAACTTTATAGCATTGATCGCTGTATAAATGTGAATGGTCCCAAAAATGTATCAAAAGTGTCCGATGTGTCCCCCCCATAATGTCGCAGTCACGAAAAAAAATCGCGATCGCCGCTATTACTAGTAAAAAAAATAAATAAATAATTTTTTTTTAAAAATGCCATAAATCTATCCCGTATTTTGTAGACGCTATAACTTTTGCTCAAACCAATCAATATACGCTTATTGCGATTTTTTTTACCAAAAATATGTAGAAGAATAAATATCGGCCGAAACTGAGGAACAAATTTGTTTTTTTTAAAAAAATTGGGATATTTATTATAGCAAAAATTAAAAATATTGTTTTTTTCAAAATTTTCGCTTTTCTTTTGTTTATAGCGCATAAAATAAAAACCGCAGAGGTGATCAAATACCACCAAAAGAAAGCTCTATTTGTGGGGAAAAAAGGACGTCAATTTTGTTTGTTTGTACAACCGCACGACCGTGCAATTGTCGTTTAAAGTGCGACAGCGCTGAAAACTAAAAATTGGTCTCGGAAGGAAGGGGGTGAAAATGCCCTGTATTGAACCGGTTAACATTCAAAGCAAACTCACTTATCCAACCATGTCTCCATGATTTATTTTTCTGAAAAATGATTTATTTTTCTGAGAAACCACTTTGAAAAAACCCACCCCTACCATTTCTAGCTGTGTCCATCTTGAGTAAGGGCAAATGATTTATGCAGCATTTACTTCCTGGAATCCATCTGCCCTTAGCTCAAGGCATGCAGGCAGGACAGTGTGCATAGCTGAGAAAACCCCTCCTCCACTCTTGAAGACTCCAGGGGTGTATCACATCAGTTACCTAGACCAGGAAGTAACAGAAGAAATGTAAAAAAAAAAAAAAGTTTAAAATACGTAAATATGATATACTTTCCTACTGTACCTATTTACTAATGCAGCTTAAAGTGATTGTAAAGCTTTG
Organism: Lithobates clamitans; assembly: GCA_037952925.1. Classification (NCBI taxonomy): domain Eukaryota; kingdom Metazoa; phylum Chordata; class Amphibia; order Anura; family Ranidae; genus Lithobates; species Lithobates clamitans. The sequence goes on from JBBGZY010000124.1 coordinate 5,605,448, forward strand.
TTTGTTATTATAATTTAAAAAAAACAAAAAAAACATTATACTTACCTCCTCTGTGCAAGGGTTTTCTGGGGTCCCCCCCGCGGCTCTCCTGGCTCCTCCTCTTCTTAAGTGCCCCATGGGGGCACTCATGTGGGGGCACTCGTGCGGGCACGCTCCCGAGTCCTGCTGCTGCCTCTATTGACTAAGACAGCAGGACTCGGCCCCGCACCCATAGGTACTGTGTCACTGGATTTGATTGACAGCAGCAGGAGCCAATAGCTCCTGCTGCTACCAATCTATCCAATGAGGACCCGAGACAGTGGCTGGAGTTGCTGTGCTCGTCCCCGTCATTGGAACGATTGGGTTCAGGTAACGAAAAAAAAAGGGGGGGGGGGGTGCTGCAGCACAAAAGGTTCTTCACCCTAATGCATATAATGCATTAGGGTGAAAAACCGTGAGGGTTTGCAACCCCTTTAAGGATTAAAAATCGTTCATTGAGAGGTTGAAGGTCCACTTTAAGTTGACCATACATGGAGCAAATTTTGGCCGGTCCTTAAAGTGGTTGAAAACCTAGTTACACCACTTTTACCTACAGGTAAGCTTATAATAAGGCTTACCTATACGTACTGCAAATATCTCCTAAACCTGCGAGGTTAAGGAAATATTTACCATATACAATTGCACCAACATCATCGGAGCATGCGCACTGAAGCAAGGGCATGATCGTGCCATTTCTAAAGGGCCCGTGCCATGACCGGCAGCTCCCGCGTGCATACGCGGGAGTGACGTCACGTGACGCCACTCCCGCGTGCATGCGCCGGAGTGACGTCACGTGACGCCAGCCAGTCACAGAGCCGGAGTCCATGGCCCTGGAAGGAAGAGGGGTGAAGATGGATGCGGCCACCAGCGGGGACATCGTGGGCTTCGTTTGCAGGTAAGTGGCACATATTGGGCTAGTTTGCGATGCATACTAGCCCATTGTGCTTTTACTTTACAGGGAACAAAAGAGGAAGTAAAACCCATCAGGGTTTACTTCCTCTTTAATGGAGTAAATCCCTGTTGGAGGAAGCTGGGTGGAAAATGATAGGCTGAAGAGAGCCTGCATCCAACCAGCTGTAGGCACTATTTTAGTATTTTAACTGTCAAAATACAATAGCCACAGAGGGAGATCTGTCCATCCATGCTGTGTAGTGTAGATTCAGGAATTGGTTAGATTCTTTCCATTCAGCCTATACAGTATGTGCATGGCCAGCCTTAGATCTCATACTGCAACAAGGCTGTTTATTTAGGAGCACAAACAATTGACCACTGTCCCCCTCTATAACTGGCCTTTTGCAGCAAGGAGCACATGGAGGGGCAACACATGTCAAACAAAACCAAAGAAAATTCCCAGCTCTACTTACCAGTCTGCAACCAACTAAATTAACCAGTCTAAGGCCTCTTGCACACGATACTCTTGTTTGAGCATCTACTTTTTCCGACTGTTTTTTATTTTTATGTATCTTCGTGCATTTTCGCGCATATTCGTTCATGCATGAGGTGTAAATTAGGCTTCTTGCACACGATACTCCTGTTTGAGCATCTGTTTTTTCAGACTTCTTTTTTCTAATTTATTTGCGTGTATTTTCACGAATATGCATTTGCGCAATTTTGCGAGAATTCGCGCAATTGCGCGCAAACTTATTCTTATGTTATTCACCTGCAGACTGTAAATAATGGCCATTAGTGCACACTTGTGCACATTCGCGCGTATATAGGAGTCATTTACTGACCAAAAATGCAGATATTTCTATATTTTTTTTTACTAAAGAATACACAGTACTTGTTTACGTGCCTGTGTGCATAGGCACATTACAATGAATGGGCTGTATTTTAGCTTAGTAAAGAAATAAGCTGTACTGAGCTTTTTCAAGCTGCAGTGTGCGAGAAGCCTAACAGTATGCTTTAAAAACAGGGATTTAGTTTGCACACATTTGCAAATACATGCGTAAGCTATAGAGCCTCTTTCACGGCACCCCAACATTATCTGCAGTCCTAATTCTAAATTTTGAGAGCCTCAACAGTGGAAGCACATGCATTATAGTGGTTAGTATAGATAGAAAACATTATTGCGCGGATACACAAATCAAATATATAAATACAAGCTGCTGGCAACAACACAACAGGACCATGTGTGATAAACGTGATAAGATAAGAAACGTTGCCGCGCTATATATAAATAACTAAACTGGGGGAGATGACGTTAATTCTAACGAAACGCGTCGGTTGGAGTCCATGTCCGTGAGGTTACTACGCACGCCAAACGTGCACACTTGTCGATCAACTTCTAGGAATGTTTTGGATTTACAAATGCCTGATTTCTACTGGATTTCTCTAAGTGTTTAGCACTATTATCTTGAATAAACTGTCAAACAGTTTTACACTATGTGGTCATTGTATCTCTTTCTTATGGGCCTTGCTATGGAGTAATCTTTATCATCAACCATGATTGTACCATCACCTGCAGCACAATAGAGGAAGCTGATTGGATCTTCTGTGCGTACATACCATGTTTGTCTTTGTTATAATGCGGAATCTAGACCTCTAGTAAGGCGGCATTCTATATGATCACTGGTGGAGGTGCACTTGGGTAACCAGAACATGCATTTATTATATTTACGTCAATCGAATGTTCATCAAGCATTTCGCTTGTATTACTTAGAACAGCACGAGTGATTCATACTTTATGGACACTTGTTTACTCATCATTTATGTTTAGCGCAGCAACGTTTCTTATTTTATCCCATTATAATGGATAGGAAGAGGACAGGTGAGCCTGGAGGGAGCCCACCTCTCCTTAAAGGCAAAGGGGCTCTCTGGACACCCAGCATAAAGCTGAACTTAGGAATGCCTAGGCAACCTCACATACCAGGAAGTGCATTGTTTTTTTTTGAAGAGGGATTCCAGGCTAAAGGTACACATTTTTCAGCATACTGCATAGGTGCAATTAACATTTCTAGATGTTCCCTATAACATAGAAAATCTTCACTTTTGAGTTCAGTTCCATTTTAAACCCAAAAACAAAAAAAGTAATATACTGTAGATTACCAATTCTTAAATATAGTGGCTGAATTAGTTTACTTTGGTTTAACCAGTTTGACTCCAGAGCAATTTTTTCATTTTTTTGTACACATGTAAATGTCTGTATTTTTGGGCATAAAATTACCTAAAACCCACAGAACATTATATATTTTCTGAAAGTAGAGGACCAGTAAAAAAAAACAAAACAAAAGGAGTTAGCCCATGGGACTTTAAATGAGTTGGTCATAGAGATCATGATAAATAGTATAAAGATTTATTGAAGTTCCAAAAACATGATTTTAGATGAGCATAAAAACATCAATGGTTTGACAATTGACATGTTGGTTACAGTAATAAGATACATAGTATACATATACAACTTTTATACTCAACGCATTTCGCGAGCTCTGCTCGCTTCCTCAGGAGTTGGTGTATATGCAGGATATCTAAAAGATAATAGGTATCGATAAGATATAACATTCAATGATGATTATGGTCAGAAGAGAAGCACGTGGCCTTGAAGAGGCACCCCATACTTACATTATGGTCAATAGGTCCATAGGACTTGTCTACAAAGGCAGCAGCGGAGAGTGCTCCAACCGGGAGCTGAAGGGGCGTAGCCCGCAGCAACCGAACAGGGGTCTTGCAGAAGGCGGACATGGCGAAGAAAAAGAAAGGGAATGTGGTGTATCCTGGAATGCCCCAATGGCCACATATGTCATGATAACTGTAATAAAAATTATATATGTATCTGGGTCAAAGTAAAACTTAATAGTAGTTTAAGAGTATAAATAGTGTGATATCACTATTATATAAAGAAATCCATGACATAGTAGGCGTGGATGCAAACAGGAAAGAAAAGAAGGTAATGAGAGGAGTGTAAAGGGTGCAAGATGTGAAAAAGGAAAAGAAAAGGATTATGTTCCTTGGTGTGTCTCATTAGCCATATATAGTATAATAACAATGTTGGCAGTAAAATATATATAGATCTGAAGGTAATCACCATAATGGTGAGATAAAAATGTAAAAATGTAGGTATCTTTATATGTCCATGTAGTATACTAAAATAAGAAGAGAGCACAGACAAACAAGGGTGGATATAAACACAATAGGAAGAGTAAGATAAAACAAACCAAGATGAAGAAAGGAAAAAGGAAAATAGAGAGATGTTTCTTGCTGATTAGTAATGAGTATAACAATTCACACATAATATGTGCAAGTGGGGTTGAGTAGAATAGAATGACATAGTAGATGACTGTGGTGTGCTTACCCATGTGTAGGACCTCTCAGATGTGAGGGGACAATCCAAGTGAGGAGAGAAAGGAGAGTTCGCCATGTCACAGCCTCCAAACTTAAATCCCCGAGCGGCCCCGAACGCCATACAAACGTGGCTACGGTGTATGCCCGCGCTGCGCATGCGCAACCTCCTCCAGCCAACGGGATGACGCACTGCACAACAAAACGTGGAGCCGCAAGGATGCGGAAGTCACACGATGGGTGCAGATGTATGGTGCCGATGTAAAGGTGGCCCCACCCCTACAAGAATTGGAAGGGAGGGGACAGCAGGGGGGAGGATAGCCCCCCATTTATACATCGCAGCTCCCGGAGAGGAGAAACAAAACCGCGGCCACCAATGGACACAGCACATAGGCGACAATACCATAAACCAACCAGGATAGCATAAAGGAATGATATAATACTCATATGTACATGTGTAATGGCAATAAATAATAGTAGGTATGACCACGAGAGCAGCAAACAGACCAAGTGGGCTAGTAGGGGTCCTCCACCTTAATAATACCTATTATCTTTTAGATATCCTGCATATACACCAACTCCTGAGGAAGCGAGCAGAGCTCGCGAAACGCGTTGAGTATAAAAGTTGTATATGTATACTATGTATCTTATTACTGTAACAAACATGTCATTGGTCAAACCATTGATGTTTTTATGGTCATCTAAAATCATGTTTTTGGAACTTCAATAAATCTTTATACTATTTATCATGACCTCTATGACCAACTCATTTAAAGTCCCATGGGCTAACTCCTTTTGTTTTGTATGTTTTATAGGGATTAAGTTGTGTTATATTAAGAGGCAGTACCCAGACCGCTCTCTTTTTCTCACCAGTAAAATAAAAAGATAGTAGTTGTAATTTTTTATGTTTATTAAACACATATTTTCAGGAAAAAAAATATAATAAAACGGTTTTAGTACAATTAAACACAATATAATACCCAAATATGTCAAGTCTTAAAATTACATGCGCCTGTGATATTTTGCAAAACACTTATGGTACCCAAAACTCTCCATAGGCAAGTCTTTACTGCTCATTACTTTGGAGTTAACTGTGAGATTTGGTGCTATAATTATTCCTCGTACTTTGATGTTCACATGTGTGGTGCAATTGTGGTTTACACATATGCACCCTGCTCGTGTGTTTGCATTTGTGGGTGTGTGCAGGGCAACAGGTGTTACGTTTATTTTAATTTTTTTAAATACATTTTCTTATAATTTAATTTTTATTAACTTTTTTTTTAACCTTATTGCTATCACAAGGGGATTAACAACTCCCCATGTGATAGCATTGGGCAGGTGACAGGTATTCTTTGTAGAGACAATGGGAGTCTATTAGGCCCCAAGGTCTCCCCTGCCCTCCAAGCAGCTGACTAAACACAGATCTGCTCAGTTAACTGTAAACGCCATGCACACTGTAAAAGGGATCACTTTTAGTTTCCAGACAGGAGCCAGCTGAAGAAATGGAGCACAAACGTATAGCTACTACTGCCTTCCCCATCTCCATCAATATCTAAATCTGTTAATGCATCCACTAACCTCTCCCTAGATCAGTGATGGCGAACCTTGGCACCCCAGATGTTTTGGAACTACATTTCCCATGATGCTCAACTACACTGCAGAGTGCATGAGCATGATGGGAAATTTAGTTCCAAAACATCTGGGGTGCCAAGGTTCACCATCACTGCCCTAGACTGACCATACTGCTATCTAAAGGTGTCTATATTGCTCCTCCTGTGGAGTGGAAACACCCTAGAACAGCAAATGCGTTACTGGCTGGATCACCACATTTAAGGATTGGCAAGCTACAATATATTACATTGGGTTTAATACATCTTTAATTTTTAGCGATTAGGTTTCTCTTTTTGACACTCCTCAGACTAGAGAGAAAAACGCATAGCTTCCAGCAAGCCTTGGGAGTACATAATAACTTCCCCTTCATATCTTGTTGATACAAGTTCAGCAGCGCGCAGTTCATCAATGATCATTTGAATAGTCTGTGCTTTACCTGAAAAAATCTGTAGCTGGCAGCTGAACTATCTTTTTTTGTAATAAAAAATGTAGCACTACCTCCGTAGGAGCCAATTGGTAGATTGGGTTCTCTGTTCTTCTGCCTGAACTCTGAGAGCAACCTCAGCCCCATAGACACAGCAGGTTAAGCAAATAAATAATGCACTGCTACTGAGAGAAAGTATATAGATACCCTGCACACAACTAAGGTTCAGTATCAAAAACCAAACAGCAGACTGGTTAGCGATAAATGAACTTAATAAATAAAGTTGCAGTAAGAAGCAGTATACCGATAAATGAGTAAGTAAATGACTAGGTCAATCACAGTTCAATAGACAATATGTTCATTAGGCTATAGCAGCATAGAATGGAGTTCTATGCAGCTAGATTTGAGTAAACCTGGTAATCCACAAAATCTGCAATAAGTAAGAACAGTAACAGCAATGATACTCAATTCTGTAATAACTCTTCTGTAAACAGTAGGCTATCCACTTTAGAGTGTACTCTATATGAATGGCGGAGATTAAATTTAAGACTCCCTAAAGAGGTACCTTTTACTATGGGCAATAGGCAAAGCTCTTGTAAAGCAGGTATCTGAAAGAGTGATCTTTATCACTAGTTTTTCAGCCAGCTAGCATTGGGGCCCAGTCTTTACAGTGGTGCACATAAGTACAGTCCCAGTAAAGTCTGCATGCATGTAGCCTGAATGCTGCTAGTTGGATGGCCAGTTCCTATTTGTTCAGTCTCTCTGCTAGCAGCAAAGGGTTAATGGCAGATTTTGAAAGTTTTTTTTTTACCCTAAAGTGGATGTAAACCCTCACATATACCCAGTGAAGCGAATAGCTTTAGATGATACACAGGGATGTGAAGTCTGGGCTTACACTGTGTGAAAGCTGATTGGAGGAAAGGCACACACCCCTCCTCCACAGAGGAAGGAAGGAACATGCAGAGCTGTACTCTGAATAGATAAGCTCTCTGCTAATCTACCTCTAAGCTCCCTCCCCAACATAAATTTTCAGCTGCTGTTATCTCATGTGTTGGAGAACTTATTAGAAGTAACTCTACTGATAACAGAGAAATGGAGCAGCAGATAGACACTTAGAGTCTGAATAAGTGTTTATAAACATTGTTTCAGACCCAATTATACAATGTAACATTTTGTTACATTTGTATCTTCCTGTTCATTCATCTTCAAATCAAAGGGATGAACTTCAGTCTGCAGATGATGTAATTTAAAGCAACCTGACAGGTAAAAAAAAAAATTTTTGTTTCTTGTTTTTTAAATAAAATGTTCCTCTGTTTAACCCCTTATAAACCCTTAGTCTATTCTGATCAGATCTAATTAACTCCTTAGTTTCCTTTTCCCTTCAACTATTATTCTCTTGCTGATTTTTATGTTACAATTTTATTAACTATTAATATTTAAACTTTTTTGTTTTGTTTTTTAATATTTGTACACATTTAACATATATTTACACATTTCCCATTAAACCACTTCGGGCAAACTGCCGTAGCTGTACGTCGGTACTTTGACATAGAATACCAGGGTTTTGGCAGCTCAGTGTGTGTATGCGCACATGTATAGGTTTATATGTATACACTCTATATGTCTATATATATATATATATATATATATATATATATTTATTATGTATTTTTAATATATCTTGCATACTGTCTATCCACACGTGCACTCTATTTGTAGGTATGTTTAGCGAACCCACCTCAGCAAGTAGCAATCTTAAAGGCTTTCTAATGTTTTAATGCTTCAATACTTGTATTATTATTTCTTTTTAGAAAAAAACCTCAATAGGTCTATACTTTATGGTTTTTTATGTATTTTAACATATTAACTCCTAATTTAATTATACGTCTCTGGTCTGTATTGTGCAGCACACAACCCCAACTTTTAAAACGTGCTCTGTACGATACACACATTTGATATCTATTCTGTCTAGAGCGCTGGGATGTGGACAGGTCTAGAGCTAAGGAGAACTGATCACTTATCATGTGACACACCTCCCAACTAACCATTCCTTTCATGTTGGTCTACCGCATTGTACATATTTTTCTCCTTTTTGCAAGGCTCTGATGAAGAGGGAAATTCCCCCGAAACGCGTCAGCCTACATTGAGTACGTGCCCTTGCATGGGCATGTTCAACTTTTAAACTTTTAATGTGTACATTTTGTAACACAGGTTTTTTGAAAACATAGGAACTTTTTTATATATGCATTTGCCTATTTTTTATATGAATAAATTGTATTATCTTGATCCAAGCGTTTGATCACGCGCCTTCCACCTATTTTCTTCTACTCAAGTGAGGGAATGATGGCCCTCACTCGACTCAATGACGTTGGATGACGGAACCGATGTCAAACATCACTTTCGCCCAACGGCCTTAAAAGGGGAAATTTTTTTTTATGAAAAAAAAAAGACATTTCTTTATTTTATTCCAGTTTTTTTAATTGAAGTGTAAATGTGGCATCTGAGGTCTTTTTGACCCCAGATCTCACATTAAATAGGTCCTGTCATATTTTTTTTTCTATTACAAGGGATGTTTACATTCCTTGCAATAGCAATAAAAGTAATCCAAAAAAAGTTTTTTAAAGGAACAGTGTAAAAATAAAAAATAAAAAGTAAAATAAATAAGAAAAAAAAAGAAAACATTTAAAGTGTCCCGTCTGTTCATGCTCGCGCTCAGAAACGAACGCATACGTAAGTCACGCCCACATATGTAAACGGTGTTCGAATCACACATGTGAGGTATCCCTGAGATCGTTAGAGCAAGAGCAATAATTCTAGTAAAAGACCTCTGTAACTCAAAACTTTTACCCTGTAGAAATGTCGCCTATGGAGATTTAAGGGTCAAAGTTTGTCGCCATTCCACGGGCAGGCGCAATTTTGAAGCGTGACATGTTGGGTAACATTATCTTTCACAATATAAAAAAAATTGGGCTAACTTTACTGTTTTCTTATTTTTTAATTCAAAAAAGTGTATTTTTTCCAAAAATATTGCATTTGTAAGACCGCTGCGCAAATATGGTGTGACATAAAGTATTGCAACAACCACCATTTTATTTTCTAGGGTGTCTGAAAAAAAATAATGCTTGTGGGTTCTAAGTGATTTTCTAGCAAAAAAAAAAAAAATTTTACTTACCAAGTTTGAAAAATAGGCCTGGTCCTTAAGTGGTTAAAAAAGCACAAAATTGGAAAAGAAAAAACATTTTATTTAATTTGTAAATAACTTTGCAATTCTGTGTACCAGAATCATGATTTTGGTGTAATTTTAAACAGGGCGATTTATTTTATGGGCAGTAACACTAACTAAATTAACTAACGCTGCTCAAAAAAAGTTAAAAGTGTGTTTTGTTTAGTTTTGTTGCATTTTATCGTCTAATGATTGGGGAAAAAAATTATTGTTACAAGACAATATCATAAAAAGAAAGCCAACAAACAACAACAAAAAAAACAATATTTATTACTCTCTCATTCAACATTAACTACTTTTAATCTTCATGCTGCTAGCCTAAAGCTGGTCATAGATGCGTCTTTTTTTTTTCTCATTCAGCCAGCAGGCTAAACAAAAAAAATATATACAGTATATTCCCCCATCCCGATCCAGACCCTGCTAGTGAGATTCTGAGACTACTCATTGGCACCATATATGACCCCTTCAAGGAGTGAGTGGAAATGACTCCTTTAGAATGTATTGACCACATGCTTAGCGAATGTGACAACCGGTTAGGTGTCGTCGTCATCTTTATCCTTGGTAGCTTGAACAAGGCAACATTCTTGCAGTCATGTTTGTCTGTCTTCTCTTTGGAAGAATCTGAAGCCGATTGTTTGCCTTTCATGTTGGTCTACCGCATTGTACATATTTTTCTCCTTTTTGCAAGGCTCTGATGAAGAGGGAAATTCCCCCGAAACACGTCAGCCTACTTTGAGTACGTGCCCTTGCATGGGCATGTTCAACTTTTAAACTTTTAATGTGTACATTTTGTAACCCAGCTTTTATGCATTTGCCTATTTTTTATATGAATAAATTGTATTATCTTGATCCAAGCGTTTGATCACGCGCCTTCCACCTCTTTTCTTCCACTCAAGTGAGGGAATGATGGCCCCCACTCCACTCAATGACGTTGGATGACGGAAGCGATGTCAAACATCACTTCCGCCCAACGGCCTTAAAAGGGGAAGCCGATTGTTTGCCTGGGAATGCATGGAGACTGCTCGGTAACCCTTTCACAGGGTGAGTGGAAACACTCTTTTAGGGTGTATTCACCACAGGCTTAATGAATGTGACAACCTGTTAGGTGTCGACATCTTTATCCTTGGTTGCTTGAACAAAGCAGAATTTGTGCAGTCATGCCCATCCGAAATTCAGAAAATGGGCTGTTTCACCTGGTATGACTGGGCAGCTTCTCATTGCCAGAGCAGATAACCCTTTCAAAGGGTGAGCAGAAACCACTCCTTTAGAGTGTATTGGCAATGTCTTTATTGAATGTGACATCCTATTAGGTGTCAACCTTATCCCTGGCTGCTTAAGCCAGTGGGATACATACTGTCATGCCCATCCGTGTATTCCTCTTATAGAGTCTGAAGAGGGATGTTTAGCTTGGGAAAGCTATGAGACTGCTCCTTGCCAGAGAATTTAACCCCTTTACAGGGTAAGTGGGAATGACTCCTTTGAGTGTATTGGCCAATTGTTTAATAAATAAGACAACCTGTTAGGTATCATCGTCCTCATCTCTGGTTGCTTAACCAAAGCAAGATTCACACAGTCATGTTCCTCCACATCTTCCCCTTTGAAGAGTCTGAAAAGGCTGATTTGCCTGGGAAGGCTATTAGACTGGTCATTGCCAGAACATATAACCATATAAAAGCAAGACTCATACAGCCATGTTCATCCACGTCTTCTTTATGGAAGAGCCTGAAGAGGGCTGTTTGCTCTGAGACTGATAATTACCAATAGATAACCTTTTCACAGGATTTTGCGTGCCATTCAACAAACCAGCCCATAAAAATAATGAAATGCAGTAAATTGTTTGCTTAGTAAAAAACCCTAAAGGGTTAACCACTGCTAGATGTAGACTGAAGCCTCCATCTACAGCCCTGATTCACCAGGTGGCTAATGAGCTAAACCTTGCTGTGCCAGGAATCAGGACATAATGAAAAAGTTTGTTCAGAACAGCAACAAAAAGGTAGGAATTTGCAACAGAATTACAATAATATTCTTCAATGTACACAAACCAAGGGAATTGTAGACATACATGCTTCTCCCCTTTTTTTTTGGTGAAAAACTGGAAAGCACATAGAAATATAAAAGGATATCTCATATCTCAACAGGCCATAGCTGGCTCCAGTAGTCATCCACAGGTGGCACCTCTACCTTCCCTGAAAATGCTGGTCTTTTGAGGGGGTTGGCACAATAGTAAAGCAAACATGAGAAGCCACCAACAGGTTATTGCCATGTGTGAACAGATAAAGTATTACTTTGTGCTCTTGTTATGCAGAGTACTCCCTGTGGAGAAGCTCAGGCTATGCATAGAGGCTGCAGGGAGCAAGGCACAACAATACCCAGCAATGCACCATTCATTTGGATACAAAGCATTTTTAAAATTTAGCTTACACAACCTCCGTCATCTGACCCCCAAACACCGGCACAGCGGAGTGCGCGTGCACAGGGGAGACTCTGCCAACACCACTGCCCATTTTACATGGACCCAGCGGACCCCAGACAAGGCTGTTAACCATGATAAAAGCCGTCCGAGGACCAGCAGTGGGGCTCCCTGGATTATGGGTAATTTAGCTGAGACACCAGGGACTGCGTCCAGCCTAATCCACACACAAGGACGGACGACCAGCCAGGTAGAGAAGCACACCAAGGTACTATGCATAGGAGGAAATAAGAAGAAAACCGAGGCTGTAGGTGGGTTAAAATGTATATGAGTTAAGTCCTGGAGGCATGAGGGGGCGGAGCCTATACCCAGCTGTGCTTCCATGGTCAGGAAATCAAATGTTATTAGGTTGGGATGAGAAAAGCCCATGGCTTGTAGTAGCAGTCCAGGGGTGCCAGAAAAATCCACTTTGGGGCAACTCACTCTATTTTTTGCTATGGCACCCTGGACACAGCACCCTTGGCACACTTTTTTCTAAGACCACCTCCTGAGCTGGGATTGGTGGAATTTTTATACTGGTTAGCAGGCCTGCCAACGTCTTTCACACCTTGGACTTGCCCTAAAAGTCTTGGGGGTAGAACATATGACTTTATAGTCAGCTTCTCCCCCTCCCTTTAAGGGAGCCCCACCTAGTACTTGGATTCGGGTTGCCACCTCATCCCTTTAAACCCGAACACTTTTGAATTACACAGGTTCTGAGGCTAATTAAATGCAGATAAGGCACCAAGTGAGTTTAATTACCACCTTAATCAGCCACAGAACCTGTGTAATTAATATGTGTTCGGGTTCAAAGGGATGAGGTGGCAACGCTAAAGTCTTGGATGGACCTTGCTTCAGCAGGTCGCTTGAAGAGTGGTGTCTGTCTGGTGTCTGCCAGGTGGCCCACAAGTACCTTGTCCCCTTCAGGAGTCTTGTGCTCTGGGGTTCAGGGCTAGGGTCCTTTCTTTTAGAAAGACCATGTGTAACATGCTGTGCATTTTTTTCTGTCCTCGCTTTTTTTTGCACCTGGTGCTAATTTTGCATGTCCACTGCATCCCAGAGCTAAAAAAAATATTATTAGACTATTTCTCTCCAGTCCACACTCAAACTTTCCACAAGAAAAGAAAGCCGCTCTCCAAATAAAAGCGTTTAGTCCACTTTATTTTGATGACTCTCCATACTACAGACTAGACATGTGCACACTGAAATATTTTGTTTCGGAATTTCGGTTTCGTCCGAAAAATACATTTATTTAGTTACTCCCGAAATTCATTTTTATTTATTTTGTTTCATTAAAAAATGCATTCATCTGAAAAATCTGAATTATTAAGGTTGAATCTGTCAATTGAAGACTTATGGTGTCTGTCGGATGTTCTAAGAAGATTCGACGAAGCAGCTAAACTGTACAACGCCACGATTGTACATTTCCGGTCAAATGCTCCACCCACGAGCTATAGTAAAATTCTAATGTTGTTTGACTAGTAATAATTATAATGATTAAAGTGGTGTTCCACCCACTTTTACAACCCTTCAGCATCCCTCACTAAACTGTGCACTGTATACGAATTGGATATTTTTTTATTTTTTTTCTCAGCACTTACTGTATATCTGCTGTATTCATTTTTCACTTCCTCCTCCCTGGCCGTGGCCCATCGCATCATTTCCTGTTTGCAATGCCTTCTGGGAAGGGGCGGCAACTTCCTCTGACACTGCCGTTGCTATGGAAACCTGACCTGAAACCTATTACACTGCTTGTGCTGCACTGAGCATGTGCGAGATCTGCAAGGATGAGATGCAGGAAGAAATACAGTCTGGCTTCAGATGCCCACACTTAAGATGGCCACGGCCTGCTGTAAGTTTATAAAATAACAAACTACTGCTATAAACTAACAAAACAGACCTTAGTTTACAGACTAACTTAACTAGAATACATTAAGCTTGTGTATTATAGGGGTATTTTTATTTAAAAAGTATAATTTCAGCCGGAACACCACTTTAATTATTATTACTAGTCAAACAACATTACAATTCTTCTATAGCCTATGGGCGGAGCAATTGACCATAAATGTCCGCTCGCGGCAATCGTATGTTTTTAGCTGCTTAGTCGAATCTTCATGCCTCTATAATGTCAAAACTTTTCTCTCTATGTCGAATAATCTTGAACTAATAGAGTCAGGTTAGGTACATTCAACCTCAGGTTCGATAGACACAGATCGCTATTGTCATCCTCATGTGGAATCTTCTATCTATCTCGAACTGTTGTCACAACGATATGAAAATAAAGCAGTTTTTTTGGATCTTTCGGATTTCGGATTCTGCGCGTTCGTTATCGTTTGTTAAAACGAACACGAAAATCCCTGAAAATCGGACGAAAATGCATTCGGACGAAAACGAATGCACACATGTCTACTACAGACACCTGGTGTATGTAAGCCCTAACATGTCTCATTCCAATTGGTGCTTACTCATAGGGACGAGAAATTTGAGAATTGGGAGATTAGCATGGAGTGTTGCTTGCAGCAGAATATTGTACTTCGTCTCCTATTTTCTCTCCAGGTTGAATGCTCTTCAAACAAAATAAAGTGAATCAGGAAAATCCTGCATTATGACCATTAGATGGAGCTGATGATCATAAAAAAATAAGCACTTGTTTACTATATTACTTCCATTTTGTGGCCATAATGTGGAATTTTCCTGATTTGCTCTATGAAGAACATTTGACCTGGAGAGAAAAAAGACTATTATCATGCAATTTTGCCCCCATTCGCACAAGATGAATGTGCATGAAGTTTCACAGGATGAATACCTCTAAAAAAATTTGATTTCAATACACCCCTAAATTCAATAGTTGCTGAATGTGAAATAAAAGCTTGAAAATGTATGAATCTTCTTCAGTTTTCTTTCAGGTCAGCCCCAGGCTATGCAGGAAATTTCACACCCATTGTTGGGTGACCCTGTCACACGAATAAAATAAATGTGGATGACTACATGAAAAAAAATGCATTTGCAATCACCAGTTATCATGGAGATACAGTACTAAAATCAAACCGATAGGGAATGATTTACTAAAGTGTTGAGGGCAGTGAACTGAATCTGTGTTCACCTGAACAGACTTTCTCGTTCACATGACTTTAGTTGACCCCGAGTCACATTTTAGTAAATCATAGTAAAAATTACCGAGCACAACAGTGCGAATCCAGGCTAAGGGCTTATTCACAGCAAGACGCAGTGCACTTGTTTGCATGCATTTTGTGCACTGGAGATAGGGTGTAATTAACTTTGTATGATAATGGGCGTTTCAGTATGAATGAGCTCTAAGGTTGGATTCACACACTAGCACTGTGGTGTGTTACTGTACATGCATTAATATACACTACATTAGAGTGTATGTAAAGCCTAAAAATGGACTTTTCTTATTTGATCCTTTTTGGGCTGGTAAATATATCAAGAAATATGTGTGCCTTTCATGACACTCTTCAGGTGTGAAAAAAAAGAAGTCCGTAGGTGCTAGATCAGAGGAGTACGGTGGATGATCGAGAACAGGTACACCACGCTGAGCCAAGAATTGGCGAAAACGGATCGCACAGTGCGCCGGGGCGTTATCGTGCAGCAACATCCACTGTCCAGTCCTGTGCAACTCTGGTCGAGCGCGGCGAATACATCCTAGCAACCATTTCAAAACTCCCTCATAGAATGCGGCATTCACGGTTTGACCCACAGGAACAAATTCCATATGGATGAAGCCATCGTTGTAAAAAAAAAGGAGATCAACATTGTCTTGACTTTGGACTTTTGCAGGCGACTCTTTTTGGGTCGCCGATCTCGTGCCAGCATTTGTTGCACTTGCTCCATCATGTTTGGGGTTCTGCTTGTCAACAGCTGACCCGAACGTGGCTCATCCTTAGTTGTTTCCTTCCCGTCATGAAAGTGTTTGAACCAGTCATAAACACATTTTCTGCTCATGGCTTCCATCACGTACACTTGCACCAACATTTTATGCGTTTATGGAAAATTATAATGGTTTTTCAAATTTGTTACAAATAAATGTGTGAAAAGTGTGGCGTGCATTTGTAATCAGCCCCCCTCAATACTTTGTAGAACCTCCTTTCACTGCAATTACAGCTGCAATTCTTTTTGGGGATGTCTCTACCAGCTTTGCACATCTAGAGAGTAACATTTTTTGCCCATTCTTCTTTTCAAAATAGCTCAAGCTCTGTCAGATATGATGAAGAGCGTCTGTGAACAGTAATTTTTAAGTCTTGACACAGATTTTCAATTTAGGTCTGGACTTTGACTGGGCCATTCTAACACATGAATATGCTTTGACCTAAACCATTCCATTGTAGCTCTGGCTGTCCGTTTAGGATCGTTGTCCTACTGGAAGGTGAAACTCCGCCCCAGTCTCAAGTCTTTTGCAGACTCTAATGCCGCGTACACACAAGCGGACTTTCCGGCAGCAAATGTCTGACGGAACGATTCCGGCGGACATTCCAATCGTGTGTGGGCTTCATCGGACCTTCATCAGACCTTTTCTTACAAAAATTCAGACGGACCTAGGAATAGAACATGTTTCAAATCTTTCCAACGGACTCGATTCCTATGGAAAAAAATGTTCGTCTGTATGCTAGTCCGAAGGACCGAAAACGACACAAGGGCAGCTATTGGCTACTGGCTATTGAACTTCCTTTTCTAGTCTGGTCGTACGTCATCACGTTCAAAAGGATTGGACTTTGGTGTGATCGTGTGTAGGCAGGTCCGTTTAGTCGGAACTCCGTAGAAAAGTCCTTCAGAGTTCAGTCCGACGAGAAGTCCGCTCGTGTGTACAGGGCATAACAGGTTTTCATCTAAGATTGCTCTGTATTTGGCTCCATCCATCTCCCCATCAACTCTGACCAGCTTTCCTGTCCCTGCCGAAGAAAAGCATCCCCACAACATGATGCTGCCACCACCATGTTTCACAGTGGGGATGGTCTGTTCAGGGTGATGTGCAGTGTTAGTTTTCTGCCAAGCATAGCATTTTGCTTTTAGGCCAAAAAGTTCAATTTTGCTCTCATCTGACCAGAGCACCTTTCACATGTTTGCTGTGTCCCCCACATGGCTTCTCATGAGACTTTTTATGGCTTTCTTTCAACAATGGCTTTCTTCTTGCCACTCTTTCATAAAGCCCAGATTTGTGAAATGCACGACTAATAGTTGTCCTCTGGACAGATTCTCCCACCTGAGCTGTGGATCTCTGCAGCTCCTCCACAGTTACCATGGGCCTCTTGGCTGCTTCTCTGATGAATGCTCTCCTTGCCCGGCCTGTCAGTTTAGGTGGACGGCCATGTCTTGGTAGGTTTGCAGTTGTGCCATACTCTTTCCATTATTTTTTTTATAATCTAACCCTGCTTTAAACTTCTCCACAACTTTATCCCTGACTTGTCTGGTGTGTTCCTTGGCCTTCATGATGCTGTTTGTTCACTAAGATTCTCTAACAAACCTTTGAGGGTTTCACAGAGGTATTTATACTAGGATTAAATTACACACATGTGGACTCCAACCATTAATCATTTTCCTTCCACTTCACAATTATGTGCCATTTGTGTTGGTCTATCACATAAAATCCCAATAAAACACATTTATAAAATGTGGAAAATTTCAAGGGGTATGAATACTTTTTCAAGACACTGTATAGATCCATTGCAATCCCTTCCCAAGGAGCTCCTCGTTTCCATCACTGTGACATTTACAGCCTCTTCTCACCTGCTTCTCATCACCTCCCTTTCCAGATGTGCCCCTCTCTTGGTATGGACATGTGTTTGGTAATGTAGTGCTGTTTGGTGTGCACAGTGATTTACTGGATGGTGTGATCACATTTTTTTTTTATTATTTTTTTTTTATTATTATTCTATGTATGCTTTGTTGAATTTTTATCCATCTCTTGTAATATCCAATATTAATATTATACGGGATTCATATAGCACTGCAGTGCTTTACAAAATTAAAGCTGAACTCTAAGGCCCCTTTCACACTGAGGTGCTGGCCGTCGCTTTAGCGTCGCTTTTCAGCCGTGCTTTTAACCCCCACTAGCAGCTGAAAAGGGTTAAAAGCGCAGGCAAAGTGCTGCTGCCGAAGTGCTTTGCAGGCGCTTCCCATTGATTTGAATTGCAGGGGCGGTTTAAGAGCGGTGTATACAACGCTCCTCCGCCGCCCCAAAGACGCTGGTTGTAGGACTTTTTTTCCCGTCCTGCAAGCGCACCGCCCCAGTGTGAAAGCACTTGGGCTCTCACATTGGGGCTGCAGAAGAGGGAGTTTACAGGCGCTTTTCAGGCTAGCGCAAAAACGCCTGTAAAACGCCTCTGTGTGAAAGTATCCTAAGTATGATCTTTATTACATTGGTCCAGCTAGGC
The DNA here is from genome assembly GCA_037952925.1 of Lithobates clamitans. Taxonomy (NCBI): domain Eukaryota; kingdom Metazoa; phylum Chordata; class Amphibia; order Anura; family Ranidae; genus Lithobates; species Lithobates clamitans. Next base: position 5,623,840 of record JBBGZY010000124.1, read on the forward strand.
ACTATGTATAGATATCCCATACCTGAGAGACTGCTGGGGAATTTAGCAATCACTGTAGTAGTTGGTGCTACTACATCATTTTGCCCCACTTTCATGTCATTGTTATCTTTTGTATTGGACTGCATGAGGTTATCTTTTTTTTTTTTTGCAGTATCCTGAAATCTAGTGGCAGGTTTGGGCCATTGTAACTTATCAATGTGATTTTGGTATCTTCCTCTACACTCCTCTTCTCTTTAGTGCTAGTTAGTTTAGTCCCATCTAGACCCTCCCCATTTCTTCCATGTCCCCTCAATCAGTGTTAGTTATTCCCAGAAACGGGGCTCAGAATAGTAATTGTCTTCTTAAAGATAAGTCCAGCCTAAGCTCATTTGGCTGTACTTCCACTATGGATCACAGGAGTGCAATTCATTTTGCACTCCTGTGACTCGTTTTCAGCAGGGAGTGGTCTGAAGTCCACTCTCCGCTGACGTCACCAAGATCTGTCCAGGCACCGCGTCATCCCGACAATAAAGTCTGGATCCGCCAGGTGCCTGGACTGACACCCGTCTCAGCCTCTCAGCGAGCTGCTGAGATGGGTGAGACGGCCACTCCCCGCCCCCTCCACAGCTCAGCGCTCCAATGAGCACGGAGGAGCAGAGCAGGAGAGCTGCTGATTGACAGTCACCAGCTCTCTCCTCGGGTGCTGTGAGAACCGAGGTGTTCAATCGCTCAGTTCTCAGTGTAGAGGCGGCTGGGGACAGATGCAGCATCGGACTGATGCTACATCCAACCAGGTAAGTATGAATATGGAGAAAACCCAAAACCTTTACTTCTCTTTTAAATGTCAAAAATGTCCTCTGTACTCCAATAAGCTGAAATAAAATGGTGTTGAATTCAACTTCTGTGTCTTGTTGAGGAGTTAAGCTGAATGTGGATGGTGCCAAGTCAGCGGGTGACCATACTGTCTGGACAGTCTGGGTCTAAGGAGGTATGTCAATGCACAAAGCATACAGGAATATCTGCTAACTTGTGGGTCTTGGGGCAGCTTCCCCTCTGCAAAGTGACAACAGGGGTTTGCTAGATCAGCACTGACGCCATTCACAAATGGCACAAATTTTTTTTTTTTTTTTTTTTTATTTATACAAGGTGTTCTCTGATTGGATGATATGTGGCAGTGATGTCACAGTCTTCAAGCATCTGAAGAAACACTTGACACAAATGCCATGTTACAATTTTACTTACATGTGCCCAATAAAATGTAATAGAAATATTTTTGTTGGTCTAATTGTAATAGGCGCATGCTATTTTGGGCTTGGGCTGGGTGTAATGCGATGGAATGAAGCCCCCAGTTTTGTCTGAAGCACATAAAGCATTTCCTGTGTACTCCATTGAATGTTGTGTCTGGCTGTGTATTTTACATTGCGTCTGTTGATAGATTTCCTTCTCTCTCCCTCCATCCTGACATTGACCTCCCATGTTTAATGAGATCAGTAGAGCTGCCTGACTCCATACATATACTAGACTTGCCATATATAAACATTTTATAGATGTCAGCGTGCTATATATGTGAGAGAGGGAATGCTAAGCTTGCTTGTAGTGTGTGCCTGTTTATAGATACGGCTCGGAAATTCTGTATTGTTGGTAGCCTGGAAAGACAGTCACGTCCATTGATAATAATGATTATTTTTAGTAATAACGTGATCAATATATTATTATTAACATTATTCATGTTTTTTTTATTAATACAAAGCATAGTTTTGATGAACTTGGGAGAAGAGTACATAAAGCCCGGCTGAGAATGTGGATGAAACCACCATGGTACCTACCCTGGTTAAAGTGCATGTAAACCCAGAGAGTGCCAATTAGAAACCACCCTTTACACACCTTCCTTTAAAGGGTAACTCCACTTTTGGTTTTGCACAGAGCAGCCCAGATCCTCCTCTTCTCCGGTCCCTTGCTGGCACCTCTGGCCTCTCCCTCCTGTCGAGTGCCCCCAAAGCAATCAAGCTGCCATGGGGGCACCCGAGCTGAGCCGTTGCTCTGTGCGTCCATTCAGACACGGAGCCGCAGTTCGCCCCCCCCTATCTCTCCTCATTGGCTCACTGACTTTGATTGACAGCAGCAAGAGCCAATAGCGCTGCGCTGCCATCTCAGCCAATGAGGAGGGAGAGTCCCGGGCAGCCGAGACACTCCTGCAACATCGCTGGATCGAGATGGAGCTCAGGTAAGTATTAGAGGGTCTGAGGGGGGCTGCTGCACACAGGGTTTTTTTTTTATCTTAATGCATAGAATGCAGGGCTTTTTTTCTCAGGGAATGGGTGCAGGAACTACCTCATTTTCGAATCACCCCTTGTCTCCGCCCCTACACACCTCTGAGCACCAACCTTGGGTTCCACCCCCTACCCACCTCCCAGTACCCTCCCTTCCAGAGAATACAGAACCAAGTAATTTGTATAAAATTTGACACTGATAACAAGAAAAGCAATAAAATAGATCCCCTGCAGACAACAACAATAGACAACCCCCATTCAATAACATACCCCCGGCAACAATAGACACCCACTAGCAATAATAGATCTCCCAATCGCCAGAAACAATAGACCCCTCCCTCAACAGTAGATCCCTTTCAGCAACAAGTAACCCCCCTCCCACAACAATAGATCCTCCAGCAACAAAAAACCTCCCCAGCAACACTAGACCCCCCACAACAATAGATCCCCCAGCGACCATAGATCCCCCAGCAGCCAGCATCTGTAGTCCCTCCAGCATACTATAGTACCCCTTGCCATTACATAAATTTTGTGCTGGAGGTGCGTTCCCCCGCGTTCCCGCTGAAAAAAGCCCTGATAGAACGTATTAAGATAAAATAACCTTCTGCCTTTACAACCACTATAATCTTTACAAACAAGTACATGGAGATGCACAGCAAACAATAAAATACAATAGAAGGGAGAATCTTGCATCTTTGCCTTTACAATCTGATCAATTTAAGGCTAGATAAAGGAGTTAATCTGATTAATAAGTTACATATAAGACAGAATGCATTGTGACATCACATAGGAGGAGATGTTGGTGGATCAGTGGGCGAAGAGGTGAGTTATTGGAGAAGCTTTGAGTCAAAGTCTACATGAGGTGTCAGGGAAGAAGGATCACAGAAAACCCTATGCTATACTGTATGTACGAGTGGATGTTGCTGTTTATACATGAGAAACAATATAAACTCCTAGCTGGCTGTACTGTCTCTTGGGATAGACGGTTGTCACCCATGAGATTAATAAACGAAACAAATTAAAATAAACAAAACCAACTGACCCAATGTGAACCTGGGAATATCATATTTTACTATGGCTTGTATCGTTCTTCAGTGACACACTGTCCTCCTATGTACGAGATCACATCTGCCTGTGAACATGGATGACAGAAAAGATCACAACAGCCCCCTTCACCAGATACAAACCAGAGTGGGACAATGTAACCTTAATGGACAAACAACCTTACTATAGAAGAAATAATAGGAAATGCCACATGAGTCATAGGAAGGGTGACACCTAAGTGTTTTGGGGAAAGCCTTGCTGTCTAGTGTCTCTTATGATTCTGGCTCTGATTTTAATGTTGAGCTGCTCAGTTCCAACACTTTCCAATGTCATAGTTTAAGATCTCCCAGATTTTGGGTGCGTAAATTAGGCATATGGTTCATTTTGATGAATTCAAAGTACCCACGCTTTGTATTAAACTTAAGAGTCAACCCAAAACCAAACACCTGTTCTTTCTACTTCTGGTGGCTTCTATTCATAAGAGACATAAAGGTTTGGTTTTAAAACAAGAGGAGTAGTGGCCGGAGACATCTGTACCCGAGGATGCCCAGTGGGAGTGGTGAAACTCATTGGGCTGGGTTTTCAGTGAAGTCAGTTCCGGCCCGTGGAGCGCACGCCGAGGCCGTGATTCTGGCTCTGATTGTATTGTTGAGCTGCTCGGTTCCAACACTTTCCAATGTCAAAGTTTAAGATCTCTCAGATTTTGGGTGCGTAAATTAGGCATATGGTTCATTTTGATGAATTCAAAGTACCCGCACTTTGTATTAAACTTAAGTGTCAACCCAAAACCAAACACCAGTACTTTCTACTTTTGATGGCTGCTGTTCACAAGTGGCATAAAAGTTTGGTATTAAAACGAGATTAGTGGCCGGAGACATCTGTTCCCGAGGATGCCCAGTGGGAGTGGTGAAACTCGTTGGGCTGGGTTTTCAGTGAAGTCAGTTCCGGCCCGTGGAGCGCACGCCGAGGCAGTGCTTCTGGATTTACAAGTGATTTACAGAGTTTTTATGTGAGTGCAATGTACATTTAAGAGTCCTTAGAAATAAATTTACTACACAATTATTATTATTATTATTATACAGGATTTATATAGCACCAACAGTTTGTGCAGCACTTTACAACATAGCGGGGGGGGGGGGGACAGCACAATTACAATACAGTTCAATACAGAAGGGACAGGAGGGCCCTGCTGCTGGAGCTTACATTCTAAAGGGAGGGGGTGGTGGTACAAAAGGTAATAGCTGCATGGGAAGGTCTGTTGGGGTGGCTCATGTACAGTTCTTAGGTGGGTGTGGGATACGCTTCCCTGAATAAATGAGTTTTCAGGGATCTCCTAAAGGTGGACAGGGTAGAGGCTGAACAGACATACCAGGGCAGGGAGTTCCAGAGGATGGGAGAGGCTCTAGAGAAGTCCTGGAGGTGAGCGTGGGAGGAGGTAACAAGGGAGCTAGAGAGCAGGAGGTCCTGGGAGGAGCAAAGAGGATGAATTGGGTGATATCTGTAGATGAAGTTAGTGATGTAGCTGGGGGCGTTGTTTTGGATGGCCTTGTATGTTTTGGTTAGTGTTTTGAATTTTACTACACAATGGTACTGTTCTCTTCCCCTTTCCTCCTTCCTATCCGAATCCTGACTATCAAGTATACCGTATTGTGAGCAAGAAAAAAAGAGTCCAAGATACGCAGTACTAAGAAGCACAGGAGGTAGCCCCAGGTAGCACTGTGTTATAATATTTTTTCCTATAATGGTTATTTTGTATCAAATTTTGTCAGTGTTCTCTTACAGAAGATGATACACAATCCAATAATCTTTAAACTTCCTTAGGCAATCCATAGACATGGGAGGGTCATCAACCATGCAGGCATGATCCAACCTTCTTCTGACATCTTTACTGGCTGGTCCAGCCATAAAAAAAAACCTCCTAAACACAAAAATTCACAAATATGGGCAATCAGAACATCATGAACAAATACATGCACAGAGGTTACGTTTACTGAAAACAACTACAGGGCTTCTTTCACAGGGGGTGGATTCTGTCGCAATCAACAGGGGAACTGTGAGGTGATCCCCTGCTGATCGGAGCAGAGTGCTCAGATGACACATCCGTGTCTGCTCTGCTCTATGTCCGTTTTCACCCGGCTACCTCCAATCCACTCTGCCTAAACAGAAGAGGAAGGAATCCTCTCCCGTCTTTTTTAGTTACAGAGGTAGGCTGTTGTAAATGGACACAAGTCTGTTTACACCCGCTTGTCCACAGGCATATATGGACCTTTCCGATCAAGTCCACCTTAAAAACTGACAGGCAGACCTGACGAAAGGGGCCTAAAGCCTCATACACACGATCAGATTTTCCGACGGGAATTGACATGATCGAATTTTCCGACGTGACAAGATCAATGTGTGATGACAGACTGTTGGCGGAAAATCCGACCATTTGTACTCTCCATCAGACAATTGTTGGCCAACTTTTCGTGGACAAATGATGGATGGCAGGTTTATAAATTTTCCACGGACAACGGTTTGTTGTCGGATTTTCCGAGCGTCCAAGTCTGTCACACAAAAGTCCAAAGTGCAAACATGCATGCTCGGAAGCAAGGACGAGCCAGAAGTGGTCGGCCTTGTAAACTAGCGTTCGTAATGGAGAATTAACATTCGTGATGTGGCAAATTATGAAATCTCGAAATGCAGCGCACATTCCCTTCCTCTTTAATGGGATAATAATGAAGTTGCTTTGCTGTTGATACTGATGGAGTTCTGCCAAACGTATTTTAAAAGGCTTATATTTTCTAGTGATATCAAGAATAATATTATTATGCTTTTTTTTGTTTTTTTGGGGCAAGTTACCACAACACCATTATCCCGTAGTTTTTAAGATCAAAGATACAACTATGTTGGTGTCCCTTTAATTAATATTACATTGTATTTTTTTTTAATGTAACTGCCTACTCCAAAACGGTCATTTGAAGTAAAACACATAGCCAAGTATTATTCTACACAATTTTTTTATTCTGCATTAAAAAAAGAAAACAAATAAAATTAGACACGCTGTCTGCCAATAGAACTTAACCAAAAAGTGCATTCTATGCATCCAAAAATATAGAAAATATACCAAATCAAATCATTATTCAACCAAAAAATAAAATAAAAGCCTCATGCATGTGTCCTGCTTCTTAATATAGGGAGTCAACAATGCCAAGAGTTGGTGAAACAGGGGTCCGTCATCCGGAGATAATTCAGAAAATCATCCAGATTATTCTCTTGGAGCTTCCGCAGCAAAGGCATATGACATAATTGGTTGCCATTTAATAAAGCAACCAATTTTTGGTCTAAGAAATCCTCCTCCTCCTGTTCCTGGACTGGACTTGGGTCAAAGCAATAACTCCAATGCCAATAATAAATAACACTTTTTATTCTCCGATTCCGGAACATGTCTGTTTGACGAAGGTCCGTTCAGAAACAAACTGAAAAGCGTGAAAAGAAAAGCGCGAATCAATACTCACCAAACTTCTACTAACACGAAATTAGCAGAAGGAGCCCAAAGGGTGGCACCTGACAATTGAACTTCCTCCTTATTGGCTAGTAGTACGTCACTACATTTGTGTTTGTTGGCCGACAATTGTGTGCCGTTTGTATGTAAGACAAGTTTTTGGCCAATGCCCTTCGGACAAAAGTCTAAGGCTTTGTCTGCGGAAAATCCGATCGTGTGTACGAGGCTTTAGGGCCCATTTGGCCCTAACAACAGAATTGAATATACCTAGGGTCTCCTCTTAGACATAAAGTGTGAACAGATAAAAAACAGCACACGCAAGTGTTTGTAGCCACACTCAAAATGATAGGTGTGTCCTTTTAAAACACTTCAACTGAACACAAAAACAAAAAGAAACACAAAAACAAAAAGAAAGAAATCAATGAATGATAAAAAAAAATATATATATCAATATTGAAAGGCAGTCCAATCTTATATGATCGCTGATAACACAATTTTCAGGTGACTTGTGCTTGAATTTGTTTCCAATCTTTGTGCAAAGTGATGGGAGACTGTTGTGCTCCCCTTTTGAATCCCTACTCACCAGATCCTAGCACCCCTACAGAGGTAAACCGCATGTAGTGAGTATGTGGTGGCTGCCGGGCCGATCACGTCCTGGTAAATCCAAAGCCAAAGAACAGTTGCAATGTTCTTTTAACCCTGGGTCAGAGTGTAGCAGTCTCCTTCTCTATACCCCCCGATATTGTATCCTCATACAGAAAAGAGATGGGCTCTCATAGTGTAAATCCGAAAAGTATTTTTTATTAAAAGATGGGTTTTAAAACAAAAATCTCCTTTAAAACAAAAGGGTGATGATCTCCAACCCAATACAGCTTAAAAACAACAACAAACGCTCTAGGTCAGCATACGTTATACAGACCGGAACTTCGCTAGACCAGAAATGGCGTGTGTGCATAGCCCCTCCTAGATTGTATATTTTGTATGTAACAGACGAACGAGAAGTCATCCACTTGGTTATGTAGGGTGTTTTTGATGTGTGAGCCTCAAGACTAGCTTGACAGCATTGCAAATCGTCTGGTAGGGAACTTCCTGGCAGTCTACTGGTATAGATCACACATTATAGTGATTGTGACAGTGACTAAGTATGTGACTCTTTAGTAAAAGTAAAGATCTAAAATCAGCTTCCAGCTGTCACTTCTACTGGATAATAAAGGAGGTGGTTAGTTGTCACAGACAGCAAGACATTTTGCCTTTAGCTCACTTTTCATATATCAGGCCCTCTGTTCTCCCTGGTGAGAGAGCATAGTGATAAACAAAATACCCCGGATGTGTATATGAATTATTGAAACAGCTAATTGGTTAAAGAGGGCCTATTGATTTTGTGTCTCATAAAAATGTACTTCCCTGCGCTGTAACTGTGTTCTGTGGATAATTTACTTACTAGTCAATAAAACCTAAACGTTCAGAAAAAAACGCTGGTAGATCCTGTAAATGGTTCAATCATCAGCCTGGAGAACTACAAGTCTCAGACTGTCCCAGTGGCTGGCAAAGCTTGTTGGTGGTTGTTTCTCCTTATTAGGTGGTCTTTGGTTTGCCTCCTGATGTCACAGGCTCATATTTATAAAGGAGTGAAGTATTGATGATTTCCCTTCCTTTTTTATTCCATCCCTCCAGATGAAGGTTTATCCACCTCTTTGATTAAGTTCAGTCTTGTGGGGGGAAACACGTCAACGGAGGAGGTCCTGGTGGGAGTTCCTTGTCCGTTTGTCTGGAAAAATAAAGTTTTCAACACTTTGAATCTTACGGAATGCCACTGGTTACATTTTTTTCCTTGGATGTACTTTTATTCCTCTGTGACCAATATTCACCACTTTTGTTGAAATATTTGTTTTTCAAAGTTGCAAATTTGTAAAGAAACCTGTGGCAAAAAATCTGTTAAAATCTAGTTAAAGATTTTGAAAGCTGCTTTAAAAAATAGCCCCCCTCCCCCAGTCATTATTCAAGTTGACAGATCCTAAAGTGAACCTGTACTTTGACAATCCAGGGCTAAGGAACATGTTGGCTATTGGCCCCACCAGCTGCTTATATTTATTCCTTCCATTCTCCTACTGCTCTGTTCGGCACCTAGGCCTGATGAGAGGATACCACGTGTAATCTTTAAGTCTTGGAGTTTTTACGGGACTAAGGACTTTCTCCCTGCCTCCATGTGATGGTGCTGGGTGCCTGAGCGTCCCGTCACCAAACACTAGAGTTGTGAGAGGAATGGGAAATGGGTCCAATGCTCTGCACATGTAGATGAACCTGGTCTTTTTATTCACTCCCACTCCCTGCCATTAAAAGCACTTCCTATGTCAGACTGACAACACCAAGTCACTGCCTTCGGAATTAGCTGCAGAGATGTCAGCCTACCAAGCAAGCTCCTGTGATCTGCTGTTTGGCTGTCTATGTGATAGACCCGATAGGCATCTCAATGGTCAACTGAAGGTACATGACAGGCTGACAACTCTGCTGCTAATTGCAAGGTCATGGCTTAGCGTTGTTATCCTGCAACAGAAAGTCCTGTTACTGGCAGGAGTTCCAAGTAAGACACTAAGGGTCGATTCACTTAACGTTTACTGCATGCAATAAGGGTATTATGTTATTAATTTGTATAAATTATTGCATGTGGTAAACTAAGTCCAATTCACAAAAAAGAAAACAAAACAACGTTTATGCGGCATTTACCAAAAAAAAAAATGTGCCGGTAAATACCGCATGAAAAGCGTGTTAAAAAGCATGCGATAATTACCAACAGAGTTTAGCTGGCGATATCACATGTGGTATTTGTCAAAAAACAGCCTGGAGGTCGGGGGACCCCAAGCTGTTTTTTGACAAATAGCTATTTGCTAAGCAGCGGGCCAGGAAGCTGGCCGCCACGTCCTTAGCAACCAATAACTCCTCAGCTGTCAGCGGTCATCCCTACTCACAGCTGAGTGTAAAAAAAAAAAAAAAGGTGACAATTAAAAAGTATGGAAAAAAATTAGAAAACTGCGCGGGGTCCCCCCAAGTCCATACCAGGCCATGGTGCATGTTTAGGAGATATTTACAGTACATATAGATAAGCCTTATTATAGGCTTACCTATAGATAAAATTCATACATAGGAGTTTACTCCCACTTTAAGGTTCTCAATGTGCATAGATACAGAACATTCATATTGACATTGATGTCAATTGCCTATCTAAGCAAATCTTTTTTAGTTTGATGTTGTCTAGTTTTTTAGTCATTTGTGTGACTTTCACAAAGTTGGGTAGACATTCTGCACAATGGTGCACATAGGATGGTTATCAGCCATATCAGACAACAATCGCCTTGTGTTTGCAGTATGGCATTCTTTACACATGGGGTACCAGGTCTCAAGCAATGAAAAATATCTTGGCATCTGTACCACTATACATTCTTATTATATGATGAAATATACTCTACTTGACTCACTCTTCTATAATAAAAAGCTCTTCCACTTAGATGAGCTAATGGAAATGTAAACTATATATAGATGTATTGACTCAACCATAAGAGATTCATTGAATTCTTTACTTAACAAACAGGGTTACACTGTTATATACTGCAGACAGCATTGCGTTGGGTATGTGTGGCTTTTTTTCAGCACAGCGATGTGGCTTAAAAATAGTGATAAGGTTCGGGTTCATGTAGATACAGGGCTCATGGAGGACCCTCTTGGGCTCCTGCCAATCCCCCCACTGCCGGTTGCAAGGAAGCTGGCAGTCCCTTGCATCCTAGCAACCAATGATGCTTTTCCAGCCCCATTCAGGGGATCACCATGATGCGGGAATGCTGATTGATGTGCTTAACCAAATATAGCCGCACTCACTGCTCCCTCCCTTCCTGTCCAGTCAGAATGCATGAGCTGATAAGGATCTAGCTATTGGGGAAATCTCATTTAGCGTTTTTTTTTTCTTTGTGAAATTTTACTTTTGTCTGTGTACATCATACAAGTGTGCAAGTTTTGGGCATCTTCCAAGCAAAGTATTTAAAGGATGTTAGTATATTTTATTGTTTTGCCTTACTGAAAGAACTGCTCCCTAATCAACAGTATTTAAAAACAGTTTTTTGCATTGGTACAAGTCCCCCAGGGCCCTTAGTTTCCTTATTAGCCTTAAAAATGGAGATAGTTGATTTTCAGACTGGCAATGGGCTCTAACACCATGCTACCACATACATGCCTACAGCACAGGGTGCGGTTCTGTGCTTACTTGGTGCCCCAGCACTGTGACCACGCTGTCATTGACAGTTCATGGTCACTGTTTGCCATCCAGAGCCGTTAGGACAGGCTCCTGATCACGTGGCTACTGTGCCAGACAGTCCCAGTGATCAGATGAATTGGACCCTGCACAGCAACCTCTGGCCAGGGGCAGACTGACCATTCGGGCACTGCCCGAGGGCCCCATGCCACTAAGGGGCCCCATCAGGATTGCCAGCCATAATAAAACCAGGGACAGTATGTAAAAATCTGTGTTTTTTTAAACTCCCAAGATTATAGCTGCCCAGCCTCTCCAGTACCTTTTCAGTGTGTGTATGTGTATTCTGTGTGTGTCTACTTTGTGTGTACATTGTGTGTCTGTGTGTGTGTATATTGTATGTGTGTGTGTATACTGTGTGGCCCCATAATCTATTGCCTGGGGGCCCAATAATCTCCTATTGCCTGGGGGCCCCATAATCTCCTATTGCCCGGGGGCCCCATAATCTTCTCCTATTGCCCGGGGGCCCCATAATCTTCTCCTATTGCCCGGGGGCCCCATAATCTTCTCCTATTGCCCGGGGGCCCCATAATCTCCTATTGCCCGGGGGCCCCATAATCTTCTCCTATTGCCCGGGGGCCCCATAATCTTCTCCTATTGCCCGGGGGCCCCATAATCTTCTCCTATTGCCCGGGGGCCCCATGAGTTGTCAGTCCACCCCTGCCTCTGGCATTAAATTCCCCTAAAGGGCCAGCAGAAATGTTTTTTATTTTTGCAATTTTCCCAAGAATACAGCAAAGGTAGCTTTCTGCAACTCGCAGGTTACAAAATACAAAACAATACATACGATCATTCACATGCATACATACCGGGTGTCTTGCTGTAAACCACCAAAGGCTGTCTCATGCCAGTTCCGACTCTGCCATCTTCTTTGTTTATGGCGTCAGGAGCTGGTAGCCAACCCCCATGATACGCGTAGGCACACGAAATTTTGAGGCTTTGAAATCACGCTACATATATGCGATTTGCACTGCCAATTTCACTGCGGCTTGCAACTTCATTTAACAGAAGTCTATTTAAGTCGCAATGAAATCGGTAAAAAGTAGTGCAGGAACCTTTTTCATAATCGCAGCTACGTGAATAGTTCCATTGCCAGCAATGGGGTGCGACTTGTCAAGTGTATTGGAAATGTCAAACCGCATGATAAGTTGCACCGGGCTTATTGTCAAAGCTTAATTGAACAAGATGCAGTTAGAAGCTGATTAGTTGCTATGCTCCAGTTTTAGTAAATCCCCCATGATGTCAGTATCCCAGGAGGCTTCAAGTGGCTGTGGATGTCATTCTCAACTAGACAAGGAAGTTAGAAGGGTATTTTATCCCCCTCCTCCACCCCCTAAAAAAATATTCTCCTCAACTGTATGAAATGAGGGGCGAGGAGTTGGAAGGAACAATATTATTTAAAGGGTAAGTCCACCTTTTCAATATGTATTAGAGTAATACTCCGCCCTTTACTCAAAATACCACCACTGCGCCACCAATATCGTGAAATCAATTTTGAAATTAAAGTGTAATAAGCTGCCCCTATATATAAAAAAAATCACATGAACAATATTCTATCCAATATATCCATACACCTAAACCACTCCCTGCTCTGGATATATAAGAGGAAATAGTGGCCCTCTACTATACAACAGTGTAAATCAGTGTCTCAAAACAGTGTATGAAATATAAATAACATATAAAGTTCACCAAGTGCTAACCTGATAAAGACATGAATACACAGTGTCCACAAATAAATATGTGAATACAGTGTATATCAATTAATCACATCACCATGTGCTGAATGTGAGTGAATAAATAAAGTAGATATTAAATTAACAGTCCATAAGTAAATAACCGTGAACAAAAATAAAATAAAATTATGAGAGTCCATATATAAAGGTGACAAAAAATAAAGGAATCTTGATGATTGAGTGACTTTTCCGTGTCTTTCCCCCCCACCAAAGTGTTAGGTGAACCCACTCCCTTCAGAATCGCATTCACAGACTGCAATTGCCAGCACTTTCATGCAAGGCAAACACGCTTTTTTTACCACACACCAGGGTAATAAGATCAACCCGATATCCAGCAATGTGTATAAGGATCGCTCCACAGGAAAAATAATAAAGTGCTCCAATAGTGTAAAACAGCAAAGCTAATTTATTAAAACCACTGCAATCTTTAAAAGATTCACTCTCATTTTACATGTTTCAAACCAGCAAAAACAAAGTGCAAATCACAGCAACTCCGAACACAGTGGATAACACAGCTAACAATGGACGGTCACGGCAGACTTGAGGTGTATTAATGCTAAATCTTCCGATCTCACCCCCTCCTCAATGGTCCTCCGCTAGATCGAATCACCTTTCTTATAGTGCGGCTTCCAGCGTCACACGTCACGCATCACAGCCACGCCCCCGACATGTTTCGTCACAGATTGACTTAATCATGGGATTAAGTCCACCTTTTATCAAAAAATTATAAATACTTATACATTATCTCACAAAAGTGAGTACACCCCTCACATTTTTGTAAAAATTTTATTATATCTTTTCATGTGACAACACTGAAGAAATGACACTTTGCTACAATGTAAAATAGTGAGTGTACAGCTTGTATAACAGTGTAAATTTGATGTCCCCTCAAAATAACTCAACACACATCCATTAATGTCTAAACCGCTGGCAACAAAAGTGAGTACACCCCTAAGTGAAAATGTCCAAATTGGGCCCAATTAGCCATTTTCCCTCCCCGGTGTCATGTGACTCGTTAGTGTTACAAGGTCTCAGGTGTGAATGGGGAGCAGGTGTGTTAAATTCGGTTTTATCGCTCTCATTCTCTTATACTGGCCACTGGAAGTTCAACATGGCACCTCATGGAAAAGAACTCTGATGAACTGAAAAAAAGAATCATACAGAGGTTTAACAGGACAGGTTCCACTCAGAACAGGCCTTGCCATGGTCAACCAAAGAAGTTGAGTGCACGTGCTCAACATCATATCCAGAGGTTGTCTTTGGGAAATAGATGTATGAGTGCTGCCAGCCTTGCTGCAGAGGTTGAAGGGGTGGGGGATCAGCCTGTCAGTGCTCAGACCATACGCCGCACACTGCATCAAATTGGTCTGCATGGCTGTCATCCCAGAAGGAAGCCTCTTCTAAAGATGATGCACAAGAAAGCCTGCAAACAGTTTGCTGACGATAAGCAGACTAAGGACATGGATTACTGGAACCATGTCCTGTGGTCTGATGAGACCAAGATAAACTTATTTGGTTCAGCTGGTGTCAAGCGTGTGTGGCGGCAACCAGGTGAGGAGTACAAAGACAAGGGGGTGGGTGTACTCACTTTTGTTGCCAGCAGTTTAAACATTAATGGCTGTGTGTTGAGTTATTTTGAGGGGACAGCAAATTTACACTGTTATACAAGCTGTACACTCACTACTTTACATTGTAGCAAAGTGTCATTTCTTCAGTGTTGTCACATGAAAAGTAAGAGAAACATATTTACAAAAATATGAGGGGTGTACTCACTTTTGTGAGATACTGTACACTTCGGGGTCTGGGGCACGTGCCCCAAGCTGCGAACGGCCCGCTCCCTCCTGGATTATACACAGAGGGAGCTGATCGGCGGGTATGGTGAACTCACTGTCCAGCGGCACCCGCCGATGCTTCAGTAAACAGGCAGAACGGCAGTCTGCCTATGTAAATTCTGTCAGCAGAGAAGGCATGGATCCTGTGTTCCTGTAAAGCAGAAACACTGAACCATGCCTTCCCCTAGTAAAAGCACCTCCCCCACTACACTAAATCACAGGCTACTCGACCCTTTGATTGCCCCTGATGTTAACCCCTTCCTAGCCAGTGTCAGTATAGTGACTGTGCATATTTTTTAGCACCAATCACTGTATTAGTGCCACTGTTCCCCAAAAAGTGTCAGTTAGGTGTCTGATTTCTCTGCCGCAATATCGCAGTCCCACTAAAGGTCGCTGATCGCCGATATTATTACTAGTAAAGAAAAAAAACGTAAAAAATATCCCATAGTTTGTAGGCTCTATAACTGTTGCGCAAACCAAGCAATATTCTCTCTTGGGATTTTTTTAAACCAAAAATATGTAGCAGAATACATATTGGCGTAAATTGATGAAGGAATCAGATTGTTTAAATTTTTTTATTGGATATATTTTACAGCAGAAAGCAAAAAATATTGTTTTTTTTTTTTTTTCAAAATTGTCGGTCTTTTTTTTGTTTATAGCGCGAAAAATATTTATTGGATATATTTTACAGCAGAAAGCAAAAAATATTGTTTTTTTTTTTTTTTCAAAATTGTCGGTCTTTTTTTTGTTTATAGCGCAAAAAATAAAAACTGCAGAGGTGATCAAATATTATTGGATATATTTTACAGCAGAAAGCAAAAAAATATTGTTTTTTTTTTTTTTCAAAATTGTCGGTCTTTTTTTTGTTTATAGCGCGAAAAATATTTATTGGATATATTTTACAGCAGAAAGCAAAAAATATTGTTTTTTTTTTTTTTCAAAATTGTCGGTCTTTTTTTGTTTATAGCGCAAAAAATAAAAACTGCAGTGATCAAATATTATTGGATATATTTTACAGCAGAAAGCAAAAAAAAGGAAAATTTATTATCAAATACTTACCGTAATTTTCCTTTCCTGATGGACTCCATGGCAGCCTACGTGTGGGTTAACCCCGCCTCCTCTCCAATGCTATAGGACCCCATTCCCATAAAAGAGTACTCACCACTAGCTACTGCGTTCCGTAACTAGCCTACTCTATGACCAATGGGTGGGAACTCCGTCTGCCATGGAGTCCATCAGGAAAGGAAAATTACGGTAAGTATTTGATAATAAATTTTCCTTTTTCCTGACAGACTCCATGGCAGCCTACGTGTGGGAAATAACTAGCCGACCACACGGGTGGGTATGTTGAGTCAAACCAAGAATTTTAATTTGCCCTATCAACCGATAGGATTCTCAAAGCAAAGTTTACAGAGGACAATGAAGCAGGCTCAATACAATAGTGAGACATGAAAGTATTGATAGAGGCCCACGAGGCCGCCTTGCATATGGTGTCCGGGGCCACGTGTCGAGCTGCCGCCCATGAAGCCGCCATTCCCCTGGTGGAGTGAGCTGTCACCGCCTGTGGAGGAGCCAAGCCCTTCGCCCTGTATGCTTGTTGAATAGTCTGAACAATCCAAGTAGCGAGTGTCCTAATCGAAGCTTTTTTCCCTTTATTGCTTCCTGAGTGTAAAATAAATAAATGGTCAGAACGTCTGAAGGGAGAAGTTATTCTCAGGTATTCTTTAATTGCTTCCCCTACATCCAGAGGATGAATTTCGGAAGATCCTGGAGACTTAAACGTGGGAAGGACTATTTCTTGATTATCATGGAACACTGAGGACACTTTTGGATTTAAACCCAGCATAGGGACGAGCACTACCCGGTCCGGGAAGAACGTCAGGAAGGGTTCTTCACAACCCAGAGAGCCAATCTCAGAGACCCTTTTTGCCGATGTGACGGCTACTAAAAAGACCACCTTTGCCGAGAAGTCCTTAATAGAGAGCGGGGAAGGCCCGCTAGTACTGAGTTCCGAGATTGAATCCAGAACTAGTGGCAGATCCCATTTGGGGAACCTGGATTTTCTTTGGGGCTTAAGCCTTGAAGCGCCACGAAAGAATTGCCGGATTAACGGATTATTTGCCCAAGAGGACCCTGAGAAGGCAGACAGTGCAGATACCTGGACTCTAAGCGAGCTGATGGATAATGGTAGGTCTAAACCTGTTTGAAGGAAGCTGAGGACGTCTTGCACCTCCGGGTGTCTACAAGACCTGCCGTTAGAAGAGCAGAAATCCACAAACTTGGACCAGATCCTACTGTAGACTTTATTCGTGCTAGGTCTTCTTGAGCTCATAAGAGTTGAGATCACTGAGGGAGCGCAACCAAGCGAGATTAGCCTCTCCCTCTCAAGAACCAGACCATCAGTCTCAGTACTGCCAGGCATGGGTGCAGAACTGACCCCTGAGAAAGAAGGTCCGGCCTGAGAGGGAGAGGCACCGGGTCCCTGAAGCTGAGCTGGACAAGGAGAGGGAACCATGGCCGGTTCGGCCAGTATGGAGCTATCATCAACACTTCGGCTGTTTCCGAACTGAGCCTCTGCAGGAACCTCAGGATGACTGGAAGCGGTGGAAAGGCATAGGCCTTGTTGAATCTCCAGAGATCCGTCAGTGCGTCTGACCCGAGAGCCTGGCTGCAATGACCTCTGGCATAATATTTCTTCAACTTGCAGTTGTGGCGTGAGGCGAATAGATCCACCTCGGGTTCGATCCCCAGTGATGAGACCCATCTGAATGTCTCCATATTCAGGGACCACTCGTTGTTGTCCAGCTTGGTGCGAGAAAGGAAGTCTGCTTGGGTATTTTGGACCCCTGGGACAAACACTGCCGAGATATTGCATAGGTTCTTCTGTGCCCAGGAAAGGATGGGCTCGACTTCCCGAAGGAGATTGAGGCTCCGGGTACCCCCCTGCCTCTTCACATAGGCGACTGCCGTTGTGTTGTCCATTCTTAGCAATACTGAGTTCCCTTTCAGTAGGTGAGAGAAGGACTGCAGTGCACACCAGGCCACTCTGAGCTCTAGGACGTTCGAACCCGGGACTGGCAGGCATGGATCCCATTTGCCCTGTGCAAGGTTCGAACCGCAGAGGGCTCCCCAGCCCGTCCCGCTGGCATCGGTCGTAACCGTGATCCAGGCGATGGGAGCAATGGAATGACATGTCAGTAAGTTCTTGCGTTGGAGCCACCAGAAGAGGCTGTTTCTCATTGATGATGTCACCCGGATGACCTGATTCTTGTCCCCTGTTTCCCATTGCTGCAGGAACCCTGACTGGAAGGGACGTAATCTCCACAAGGCCCATTTGACCATGGGAGTCGTGGAGACCATCGTGCCGATGATTATTAGACACTGAGAGGCCTTCAGGTGTGAGGTATGTAGAGCCCGAGCAATTCTGTCCCGGACCACCGGAACTTTCTGTAGTGGAAGAGAAATAGTGCTCCTTACGGTGTCGAACTGTGCTCCCAGATATATTAGGCGTTGAGTCGGAATTAGGTGGCTCTTTGCAAGATTCAGAAGCCACCCGAAGCTGGATAGAGCGGAGATCACCTGCTCCCGGTGGGCCAGCAGCTGATCCCTGCTTTGAGATAGAACCAGGAGGTCGTCGAGGTAGTGGTAGAGCCGCACCCCCTTTAACCTTATGAGGGCCACCGTGGCTAAGAGGATCTTTGAGAAGACCCGGGGGGAGGTTGTCAACCCGAAGGGGAGGCAAATAAACTGCAGATGCTCCTGCCCTACTTGGAAACGTAGGTACTTGTGAAGCCGCTCCTCTACTGGGACGTGGAAGTAAGCGTCCTTCAAATCATCCAATCGTTTGGCTGAATGGCTTGCTGAATGGTCGACAGAGATTCCATCTTGAACTTTCCTTGCTCTATAAACTCGTTCAGGTAGGTCAGGTCTATGACCGGGCGCCAAGAGCCACTCTTTTTTCGAACTAAGAAAAGGGGAGAATATACCCCCTGAAACCATTCGTCCCTGGGGACATGTACAACTGCTCCTTGAGACTTCAGAAGGTCCACATAGGACAGAAGAGCTTTCCTTTGATCTTCCGACCGGGGAAGAAGAGTGGAGACAAATCTGGGGGGAGGAATATTGGAAAAGGTCCATCTGTGACCTGTTGAAACTGTTCTTATCACCCAAAAGTCCGAGATCGAGGCCACCCAGACGTGCCGGAAGAGGCTTAGCCGTGCCCCTACCCGACCCGCCTGGGCGGGCGTAATCTCAAAAGGACTTTGCCTGCTCACGACCACTGGATGTCTGGCCTTTAGCGGACTTGCGAAAGGAAGCTTGACCTCTGCTCCAGTTCTTCCTGAAGTCCCTGCCGGGCTTGTAAGAGCGAGCTTCCCTGGAGCGCTCTGGGGAACGTCTTCTAAACTGAGGTTTCTTCCGCCCAAGAAGGCGTCTGTCCTGGGGAAGGAAGCCCGACTTGCCACCCGTAGCACGTGATATGACATCATCGAGTTTATTGCCAAACAGTGAGGATCCCTCGAAGGGAATTTTACACCAGGCCTGTTTGGAAATAGGGTCAGCAAGCCAAGGACGTAACCATAATGCCCGTTTGGCCGTGACTGACGATAGCATAACTCGCGCCAACAGGCGTATCAAATCAATGGATGCCTCCCCCAAGAAGACTGCCGCTAGCTTTAATTCTGCGGCCGCTGAACTTCCCGCCAGTTCTTCCGAAATTCCCTTAAGGAAGGAATCCACATTCTCCGCCCAAGCCTCCATGGCTTTTGACATGGCTGCCAGAGCAAACGCTGGTTTACAGGCCGTGCCTGCCAACCCATAGATTCTCTTCAGATCCTGGTCAATCCTTCTCTCGAGACCATCCTTGAAGGATACCGTATCCTCCAGGGGAAGAGTGACATGTTTAGCCAGCCGCATCAGGGCAGCGTCTACAAGGGGAGCATTCTCTAGGTATTTCACCTCTTCTGACTTGAAGGGGTACAATCTGGAGGTTTTGTTAACCATAGAGGATTTCCTATCCGTTTTGCTCCATTCCTCATCTATAATATCTTTCAGCTCTGAAAGGAGCGGAAAGTTTGAACGTTCTTTTCCGAGGTGTTTGAAGAATTTCTTCTGCTTGGCCGGGGGAGTAGCGGGATCCTCCCATTTAAGGGCCTCTTTGATTGCTTTAATTAAAGGTGATACCATGTTGAAGTCAAAGCCTCCGATTTCCTCTTCCTCCCGAAGATCATCATCTGAGGAATCAAGAGAGGCCGCATAAGGCTGGGACGTGCCCGGGTCTTCACGGGCCTCATCAGCCGGGGGGCCAGACAGCACCGTAGACTGGCTCAGCGTGTGGGGTGAATCCAACTCTTTCAGGGATTGCCGTACCACACGTTTAACTAGAGATTCCAAATGCTGGGTCTCTGTTTCCTTTTCCCTGACCGCCCGGGCATAGCACCGGTCACATAGTGATTTGCCCTCCGGAACTCTTGTTCCACATCCCCAGCAGGCTCTACGATCAGAGCGGCTGTCATGGCGGTGGGAGCGGTGTCTGGAGGAGGAATGAGATCGTCTCCTCTGGTGGTGGTCTCCAGAAGCAGAGTCTCGTCTGGATCTTGAAGGAGACTGGCGTTGTGGCCTGGCAAGGTCTTTAACATTCTGGACCGGAATCTGAGGGTCCGATCTAGAAGGGCTGGAAAAAAGCACAATAGGGAAGGGAAAATGATGGGACCGTCATCAGAAAACGCATATACCATGCGACTGACCTTCCACCCCTCCCCTCTTAAGCACATACCTTGTGCGAGAGGGCTGGCCACTTAAAGGCGGTGAACTATCCATAATTTGCTTCTTCTATAAGAAGTGCGATACAATGCAGCTGGTCTGCAAAAAAGAGAGAAAAAATGGCCTAGATGGGCCAACAAACCAGTAAGAAGGAGTCCGTTGCCCCTAAAGAGTCACAACATCTCATCATATATCAAGAAGAAAATTCATTTATATATTTTATTTATTTATTTTTTTTTTTAATTTATTTTATATTATATTATTTCCCTTTTTTTTTTTTTTTTTTTTTAAACTTTGAATATAAAAAATATATATATATATTTTTTTGGTTTTTTTTTTTTTTTTTTTTTACAAGTATATGCATTTCTACATTTCCACGCACAAAGTATACCAAAGTGCTCAAAACACTCACCTAAAGTTGACCAGTGCTGGGCATGGGGAAGACCGCTGCACTCCCGTTCACTGCGAGGGAAATCCCACTGTGAGGGAGTCTCAGAGCGGCATTTAAAGCTCCCCGCCCGTGACGTCACCGTCCATGACGCGCCTGCGCCATGGGTCAGCGATCGTACCGCGCACGCGCGGTTCCAGGGCATTATGCCGTACTGCGCATGCGCGAGCCAAGCCTCGGTCTCGAGGAGGCTATTGCGCATGCGTGAACAGCGAGAACGCCGTACCCGGAAGTAGTGAGGTAGGCTGGAACGCACCAGCGCTCCAGCCGCCATGAGGGGCGGAAAAGGACCCAAAACGACCGGTCTCGCTGATATAGAGACCGGAGATACCTGGGGAAAGACAGGATACATAGAAAACACTGCCATGGAGACAAACATGCTTCTGACCTTGCCAGCCGTTTGGTACGTCCAGAAGTTTTCAGCATACAGAGGCAACCATCCCTCCACCACAAGGGGAAAATCTTCAGCCTCAAACGCTACTCGCCCGCCCGTGGCTGGGCCCTGAGCTGCACCGCAAGAGGTATGCCATAATCCTGGATCCGTCCGACCGGACGTGAACAACTTGAATAGGTCCATTGGAGATAGGTCCATTGGAGGAGGACAAAAAAGGAACGCAGTAGCTAGTGGTGAGTACTCTTTTATGGGAATGGGGTCCTATAGCATTGGAGAGGAGGCGGGGTTAACCCACACGTAGGCTGCCATGGAGTCTGTCAGGAAATATTGTTTTTTTTTTTTTTCAAAATTGTTGGTCTTTATTTTGGTTTATAGCGCAAAAAATAAAAACTGCAGAGGTGATCAAATTCCACCAAAAGAAACCTCTATTTGTGGGAAAATGTTTTTCTTTAGGTACAGTGCTGCACAACTGCGCAAATGTCAATTAAAGTAACGCAGTGCCGTAGCGCAAAAAATGGCCTGATCAGGAGGGGGGGGTAAATCTTCCGGAGGTCAAGTGGATAAAGAAGAGAAAGAGAGTAAAGGACCACTTTAAGGAAAGTGAAGCAGAGTACTGTACACTTGTGTAAGCTTATTATTAGTGTGCGGGTTCTTTTGTAAATCCTCCACTCTAGTGGTCAGGATTGGAAGGGCGGCCTCCGTTCTATAATAGGTCTTTAGTGAGGCCTCTGATATCGGACACTAAAAGCAGAAAAGTTGCGATAACAGTGATAAATGTTCGCTATGATTTCATTTTTTTATTAAAAACGATTTAGAGAGTTTCCACATCCTGCGATGGCGTGTACAATACAAACATTTATTTAGAAATGAATCCCTGCTTTCACGTGTATCTGTCATGTCTCTAATTTACACTGAAATATTCCTGACAAATTCAGGCAGAGTTCAGGCATGTGTCACAGATCGGTTGGGGTGAACTAATGAGAATTTTCTTCCTAGATTCTATAAATTAGCATCAAAAAAGGCAATTGCCTATTTAGACAATGTATTGTATATAATATAAAAAAAAAAGAAAAATAGCAGAAAAAACAAGTATAAATGCACCTTAACACTATATGCATCTAGCATTTGAGCATTCATGCATTCCACTGGTCAGAATAAATTAATATTCTGACTAGTGGAATCCATTAACACTCAAACGCTTGACACCTAAATGCATGTAAGAGAGTCCTTGCCAGTGGCTGGTGTTTTTTTGGGGGGTGGAAAACAACCACCCAACCCCCTGGAGCAGTACCCAACCCCCCTTGCTGTTTGCCGGTCGGTCCGGCACTTGCCCCATCGTGGCACTTCACAGGCAGCATGGTGCAGCGGCTCGGCTCCGAGTCCTCTCCTCCATGGCGGCTTCCAGTTCCTCCCCTCCTCCTCCTGGGCCTCCAATAGGATCTCCCGTCCTTTCAGCCAGTCAGGTGACCGGTGTCAAAACCCTCTTTCTGATTAGCCGGGGAGGAGGATCAGTGTTACAACAGCAAATATTGATTCGCTGTTGTAACACACCTGGGTGGGCTCGAAGTGCACTCTCTGCAACCAAAGCCCACCCTATATTGAAGCCTATTAGAGCCTCTGGCTCTAATCGGTGCTTCAGAAAAACAGCCCCCCTCATTGGAATCCATGTGCCGGTGTCCTGAATGTAGGGTTGCCACATCATCCTTTTAATCCAGAACACATATTAATTACACAGGTTCTGAGGCTGATTTAATGCAGATAAGGCACCAAGTGAGTTTGATTACCACCTTAATCAGCCACAGAACCTGTGTACTTAATATGTGTCTTGGATTAAAAGGATGATGTGGCAACCCTACCTGAAAGGGGACGGACGCATGGAGAGGGCAGGCAGTGAGGGACTGGGGGGGCGGCACCCTTGCGCCCATGGTCCTTGCGGTTGGCTAGTTTTGGTGCCCAAGCACAAAGCCCAACCCCTGCTCCAGCTTTGCTAGAACACGATCCCTCCGCCATCTTGTGCCCTGCTCCTCACCATAGGATTCCTCATGGCATTCCCATCCGTAATCCATTATATCAGAAGAAGTAATGTCCACACCATAGTTCACCCCTTGATCGCCCCCTAGTGTTAACCCCTTCCCTGCCAGTGACATTTATTCAGTAATCAGTGCATTTTTATAGCACTGATCTCTGTATAATTGTCAATGGTCCCAAAAATGTGTCAAAAGTGTCCAATTTGTCCGCCGCAATATCGCAGTCCCGATAAAAAACGCAGATCACCGCCATTACTAGTAACAAAAAAAAAAATAATAACAAAAATGCCATAAATATATCCCCTATTTTGTAGACGCTATAACTTTTGCATAAACAAATCAACATACTCTTATTGCGATTTTTTTTTTTTACCAAAGATATGTAGAAGAATACATATCGGCCTAAACCGAGGAAACAAATTGTTTTTTTGATAAAAAACATGGGATATTTATTATAGCAAAAAGTCAAAGATATTGTGTTTTTTTTTCAAAATTGACGCTCTTCTTTTGTGTATAGCGCAAAAAATAAAAACCGCAGAGGTGATCAAATACCACCAAAAGAAAGCTCTATTTGTGGGGAAAAAAGGACGTCAATTTTGTTTGGGTACAACGTCGCACGACCGCGCAATTGTCAGTTAAAGCAATACAGTGCCGAATCGCAAAAAGTGGCCCGGTCATTGAGCAGCCAAATCTTCCCAGGGCTGAAGTGGTTAGGCAAATACTGCGAGCTATTCCGACTCCTTCACAGTCATGTAGAGATAGACTTATAGAGCATTCCTGTTTATTTCTGTAATTAATGGGGAACTTTTTCCAGAGTCACACAGCTTTTGATATGTGTAATTACTTTTACAGCGTACAATTAGTAGTAATTATGAGTAAATAGTATTTATTTGGAGGTAGGTGTAGCAGGGAGTCACGTCTGTACACATGAAATATTGGTGCTTTGTAATTAATCTCTATAAAAACTTCCCAGGAACTAAGGGCTTTGTTATCTTTATGACTCGGAGAAAGGGCTTCCTGCCACTCGGAGTACTGCATGAGAGCGTGCAATCAGTAGGAGGAAGCGGTCAGGATGTCCTGTGTTACTATGGAAGTAATAGAGATATCCTCTGCGCTCTCACATGCCAACCTGATGAGTGATCGACTGGATGGGGATCAGTCCGCTGTCTGTGAAATATAAAATGAATCAGAATAAAACAGGGTCATATTCCCATGATATTCACATGTAATGGAATTTTCTCACTACAAGTTTCCTTTATTCCTCGTATTTGAGTTGTAGATGAGCGGATGTCCTAAGAAGCTGTTCACACCAGCGGGCGAGCATTACGATGCGTGTAACGTGCACGTGCCGGTATGTGTTGCGCACACGTGTTACAACACATTGTTTTATTTATTTATTTTTTATACTAGTAATGGTGGTGATCAGCGACTTATAGCAGGCCTATCATAGTATGGCGGACAATCGGACACTAACTGACACTTTTGACACTTTGTGGGAACCAGTTACACAGTGATCAATGCTAAAAAGGGGTCAATAAATAAAGTAAGGTGCTATTCCTCATTAGGCCGAAGAATTATGTGAAAAAAAAAAAAAAAATCTTGAGTTTCTTCTACTACACATGCATATAATATTGCACCAACTAATTTAATGTGGACTTTAACGGCTTGCCGACGAGCTGCTGTCGCTACGGCGGCTGGTTGGCTTTCCTGCACGAATCGGCGTAGCTGTACGTCGGCTCGTGCAGGGGCGCAGTTGCGAGCGGGCATGCGCCGCCGGCGGTGGGCGCTCGCGCATGCTGCGGGAGCGTGCCTGTGGGTTGAGCAGACTCGGTGTCACCCTGAGACCCGCGATCGCCTAGTACAGAGGCAGAATGGGGATCTGCCTTTGTAAACAAGGTGAATCCCCGTTCTGATAGGGGACATGACAGAGATCTACTGTTCCCAGTCATTGGCAGCCCATCCCCCCTACTCTTAGAACACACCCAGGGAACACAGTTAACCCCTTAATCGCCCCCTAGTGTTAACCCCTTCCCTGCAACTGTCATTTGTACATAGATCAGTGGATTTTTATAGCACTGATCAATGTAATAATGTCACTGGTCCCCAAAAAGTACCATTTGGGGTCAGATTTGTACGCCGCAATGTCGCTGTCCCACCACAGTTAATTACTAGTAAAAACAATAAAAAATAAATAAAAGTCCCTAAATCTATGCCATAGTTTGTAGACGCGATAACTTTTGCGCAAACCAATCAATATACGCTTATTGCATTTTTTTTACTAAAAATATGTAGAAGAATGTATATCGGCCTAAACTGATGAATACATTTTTTTGTCATTTTTTTTTTTTTGGATATGTATTAGGCCCCTTTCACACGAGGCGGACTCCATTTCCACGGAGCCCACCTCGGTCCGCCGGCTCAGCGGGAGTTCAGTCCGTTGATATTCGCTGAGCCGGTGGATGACAGGTCCCTCTCTGCTCACTGAGCGGGGAGGGGCTTGTCAGATGCCGCTGCCGCCTATGGAGGGATCGGATGAAAACGGACAGCATGTCACCCGATCCGCCAGCGACGGACCTGGACGTAGGGCCATCCGTCTGCTTTTGGCGGATCGGACGGGGTCGGATGTCAGCGGACATGTCTCCGCTGACATCCGTCGCTCCATAGGCTAACGTGGATCGCCCGTTCAGGTCCGCCGTCAAAACTGACAGGCGGACCTGAACGGTCCGATCGTGTGAAAGGGGCCTTATAGCAGAAAGTAAAAATATATATTTTTTTGTTTTCAAAATTGACGGCCTTTTTTTGTTTATAGTGCAAAAAAAAACCTGCAGAGGTGATCAAATACAACCAAAAGAAAGTTCTATTTATGGGAAAATTGTGTTTGGGTACAATGTCGCACGACCGCGCATCTGCCAGTTAAAGCGACGCAGTGCCGTATCCCAAAAAATGGCATGGTCAGGAAGGGGGTAAATCCTTTCCGGGGATGAAGCGGTTAAAAAAGTAGAACATTAAAGTGTATCTAAACCCCAAAACACAAATGTAATGCATCTCAGCTAACTAGTCCTTAGATGTGGCGGTTGCATTACTTACTTTTTTCAGGCTTATTTTTCTCCTTTATTTTCAGCTAGTGATCCTGTGAATAACACAATTCCTTTCTTTTTGCGGGTAATTTACTAAAACTTGAGAGTGCAAAATCTGCTGCAGCTCTGCATAGAAATCAATCAGCTTCCAGGTTCTTATCAAAACTTAATTGAACAAGCTGAAGTTTGAAGCTGATTGGCTGCCATGCAGAGCTGCACCAGATTTTGAACTCTCCAGTTTTAGTAAATCAATCCCTTTGCGTCTGTTCTCACTCCTCTTTTGCAGCCATGATTGTCACAAGGCTGGACCTCAAACATTTGTTTACCTCCACTACAGGGTGGATTAGGGTTGCCACCTGTCCGGGATTCACCTGGACAGTTCGGGTTTGGAATCATGCGTCCGGGTTTCAGACTGTCTGAAACCCAGACACATTAATCAGACAGGACTATGGCTTCCCAGCAGGGTTTCTGGCTGCAGGGGTCTAAACCGAGACAGTCTGAAACCCGGACACACACACAGACGGGAGAGAGGGCTCGATCTGCTCCTCTTCCTCTTGCCCCTACCCCTCTGTGTCTGCCCACACTCCTTAGAAAAGGAAAGTGCAGGCCAGAAATTTGAAGTCCAGCAGCCTCAGATACATCTGGATGAGAGGTTCTGAATGGCAAGGGCATAGTTGCCAACAGTCCCGATTTTCCCGGGACAATCCTGATTTTGGGACCCTTGTCCTGATCGGAGGCTGTCCTGATTCGGGATTTTGCCCCGGGAAATTGGGAATGTTTGCTTTTTCATTTCTGGAGCAGCTGGCTTCAGCAAAATGGCCGCCGGCGCCGCCGCTAGATCGTTCCCCCTTGTGTTCAGTGGAGAGAGGAAGGGGACTCGATCCCTGCTGCCAATGAATCGGCTTCTCCTCTCACAATACTGAAGCCGGGGTTAGCTGCACGGATCGGCCCCTCCCCTCTCCACTGAACACACGGCGCCGACCGCTCATGCCATGTTCCTTCTGCTCTTGTCTCTGCAGCAATTTAACTTTAATGTACAGGAGGGGGGTTGAGTACATACAGGAGGGGGGTTAGCTATATACAGGAGGAGGGGGGGTTAAGTATATACAGGAGGAGGGGGGGTTAAGTATATACAGGAGGAGGGGGGGTTAACTATATACAGGAGGAGGGGGGTTAACTATATACAGGAGGAGGGGGGTTAACTATATACAGGAGGAGGGGGGTTAACTATATACAGGAGGAGGGGGGGTTAACTATATACAGGAGGAGGGGGGTTAACTATATACAGGAGGAGGGGGTTAGCTATATACAGGAGGGGGGTTAACTATATACAGGAGGAGGGGGGTTAGCTATATTCAGGAGGAGGGGGGTTAACTATATGCAGGAGGAGGGGGGTTAGCTATATACAGGAGAAGGGGGGTTAGCTATATACAGGAGGAGGGGGGTTAGCTATATACAGGAGTAGGGGGGTTAGCTATATACAGGAGTAGGGGGGTTAGCTATATACAGGAGGAGGGGGGGTTAGCTATATACAGGAGGAGGGGGGTTAGCTATATACAGGAGGAGGGGGGTTAGCTATATACAGGAGGAGGGGGGGTTAGCTATATACAGGAGGAAGGGGGTTAACTATATACAGGAGGGGGGAGGGTAACTATGTACAGGAGGGGGGTTAACTATAAACAGGAGGGGGTTAACTATTTACAGGAGGGGTGTTAACTATGTACAGGAAGGGTTATTATGTACAGGGGGGGAACTATATACAGGGGGATACTATGTGCAGGGGGGGTAACTATGTACAGGGGGTAACTATGCCCAGGGGGTAACTATGTACAGGTGGGTAACTAGGGGGAGAGGGGAAACTATGTACAGGGGGGGGGGTAACTATGTACAGGGGGGGTAACTATGGCTCTGCCTGGGAGACTGATGTAAGGACTGAGGCTGGGAACACTGGCTGACTCTGCTGGGGGCACCTGATGCAAGGAGGGACTCTGCTGGGGGCCCCTGATGCAAGGAGGGACTCTGCTGGGGGCACCTGATGCAAGGAGGGACTCTGCTGGGGGCACCTGATGCAAGGAGGGACTCTGCTGGGGGCACCTGATGCAAGGGCGGACTCTGCTGGGGGCACCTGATGCAAGGGCGGACTCTGCTGGGGGCACCTGATGCAAGGGCGGACTCTGCTGGGGGGCACCTGATGCAAGGATGGACTCTGCTGGGGGCATCTGATGCAAGGATGGACTCTGCTGTGGGCACCTGATGCAAGGATGGACTCTGCTGGTGGCACCTGATGCAAGGACGGGCTCTGCTGGTGGCACCTGATTCAAGGACAGACTCTTCTGGGGACACCTGATGCAAGGACTGACTCTGGATTAATGTGATTAGTAGTTTCCACAATAAAGATATAAATGTTTGCCTTTTCTTTTCAGCTCACAGGAAGTGACAAGGATACTAAATTCCTGGCAGGATCAACAGGTATTTGTGCAGATGTGCCACAAGCCTCTGCTGGCCCTTTGGCACATCTGCACATGCACCTTATTTTTAAAGATGGCAGTGCCAGTTTAGGAAGGTGGGACCAACAATAAGGGAGACAGAACTTTTCAGATGACCCTTCTCTGGTGTGTATGTAGCACCCTCCTAGTTTAGAGTAGGCTGGTCAATCTAGTTAGCTTCTCTGTAACTAGTGGAGCAGAGGCTGATTACTTAGGGCTGTTCAGTGTCTCACAGGCTGCTGTTCTGCTACTCCCCCCCTGTGTTCTAGAAACTTCTAGAAGTATAGTGGAAAGGAGAACAGGACAGGCACCCTGAATATTTATGGGACTCCAGCCAACCCCTGGGGGAGTATGCCCAGAAGGTGGATAGAAAGTTCTGAGGCCTGGCAACCTGGGGCAAGGTTCCTGGGTCCAGTCCTTTAGGTGGAGACCCCTGTGCTGGGGCTCTGAGCCTGGGACATAGAGAAGCATAGAGGAAGCAAGAGGAACCTTTGAAAACATTGAGGTCCCAGCTGGGCTTAGCTGGGGGCCTACCGAAGAGAGACTGAGCAGAGCCAGAAAGGAGCTGGTGGGAGAAAGCCCAACAATCCTGGGAATGAGTGAGTAACTGATCCTGCTATACAAAGGAGAAATGACACACAAGCAAGTGCAATGCCGCCAGAAATTGTGCAAAACAGCCAGGAGTGTGCAATATTTCTAAAAAATTTGTCCAGCATAGCCAGCCAGGAGTTGTGAAAAACAGCCAGGAGTGTGTAATATTGCTGAGAAGTTTGCCCAGTATAGCCAGGAGTTATTTAACCACTTGCCGACCATCCGCCGTCATTATACTGCGGCAGGTCAGCACGATCCCGCGAACCGTCGTAGCTATACGGCGGTCCCTATAAGCGGTGATAGCAGGCGCGCCCATTGCCCATTGCCGATGCGTGGTTGCGATGACCGTCAGCCATGCGTGATCATGGGCATGAGAGCCAGAACAGGGACATGTGTGTGTAAACACACAAATCCCTGTTCTGTGCTAGCTAGGAACCACAACCTGTCATTTCCTCCAGTCAGTCCCATCCCCCTACAGTTAGAACACACACTAGGGAACACAGTTAACCCCTTGATTGCCCCCTCGTGTTAACCCCTTCCATGCCAGTGACATTTATACAGTAATCAGTACATTTTTATAGCACTGATCGCTGTATAATTGCCAATGGTCCCAAAAATGTGTCAAAAGTGTCCGATGTGTCCGCCATAATGTCCCGATAAAAATCGCTGATCACCGCTATTACTAGTAAAAAAAAAAAAAATGCCATAAATCTATCTCCTATTTTGTAGACGCTATAACTTTTGCACAAACCAATCAATATACGCTTATTGCGATTTTTATTACCAAAAATATGTAAAAGAATACATATTGACCTAAAGTGAGGAAAAAATTTGCTTTTTTTTAAAAAAAAGGGGATATTTATTATAGCAAAAAGTACAAAATAATATGTTTTTTTCAAAATTGTCGCTCTTTTTTGTTTATAGCGCAAAAAATAAAAATCGCAGAGATGATCAAATACCACCAAAAGAAAGCTCTATTTCTGCAAAAAAAAGGACGTCAATTCTGTTTGGGTACAGTGTCGCACAAACGCACAGTTGTCAATTAAAGCGACGCAGTGCTGTATCGCAAAAAATGGCCTGGTCATTGAGCAGCCAAATCTTCCGGGGCTGAAGTGGTTAAGAAAGCCAAGAGAGCACAGTGCAGTCCAAAGCCAAGCAGTCCTTAAGCTGTTCTTTACAAGTTACTGTTCTAATAAAAACCTTTAAAGAAACCCCTAGACTGATCATTGAGCCAGAGGAAGAATGCTGAAAAAGCTGTGTGCCTGGCTGTGTATGCAGTGAGTGGGGGAAGTAGGCCCAAATTAGCAGCGGCTCCTGCAGGGGTAGCGCTACATATATTTGGGCATTAGTGGTAAAAAGCAAAACACACTGAGATGGGTAAAGCTTCTCCTGTAAAGTGGATCTTCTGTCTCTATCCTAGGCTCACCACTGCGGGCAGCTACATCATTTCTACAAGGTAATAAGATGCTCCTATAGAACAAGGAATGACCACAATGGGAGTCTCTGGCTGGCGTCTCTCTGCAGAACAGATTGTAAATGATGTTTTAGTGGTCGGATCCTCAGCCCTGTGATAGAAATCAGACATTTTCCCTCTCCAAGTTGTGATTAACCCCTGTGAAGGACAAGAGGCTGGTTAGAGAGAGGATACAAAACATGATTAATGGTGGAGCATAAGAGAACCTGTTATATTGTGTGCATGTCAATGAGTAAAATCTCCCGGGAACACAACGCCATGTATCAGATCTGGAGGAAATACAACCTGCCTATACAGTCCATTAGTATTTCTATAATCCACACAAAAATAACAGCTAGAATGTGATTGGTTGCATGGGGTGACTTCTTCTCCTAAAGTTTTAGGGCACATTTACATTGAAGTGGCATATGATGGGCACAAGTGGCTGCATATGATGGGCATAAGTGGCTGCATTTGATGGGCACAAATGGCTGCATTTGATGGGCACAAGTGCTGCATATGATGGGCATAAGTGGCTGCATTTGATGGGCACAGTGGCTGCATTTGATGGGCACAATGCCTGCATTTGATGGGCACAATTGGCTGCATATGATGGGCATAAGTGGCTGCATATGATGGGCACAAGTGGCTGCGTTTGATGGGCACAAGTGGCTGTGTTTGATGGGCACAATGGCTGCATATGATGGGCACAAGTGGCTGCGTTTGATGGGCATAATGACTGCATATGATGGGCACAAGTGGCTGCATATGGTGGGCACAAGTGGCTGCATATGATGGGCACAAGTGGCTGCATTTGACGGGCACAAGTGGCTGCATTTGATGGGCACAAGTGACTGCATATGACGGACACAAGTGGCTGCGTTTGATTGGCACAAGTGGCTGCATATGATGGGCACAGTGGCTGCATATGATGGGCACAAGTGGCTGCATATGATGGGCACAAGTGGCTGCATATGATGGGCACAGTGGCTGCATATGATGGGCACAATGGCTGCATATGATGAGCACAGTGGCTGTATATGATGGGCACAGTGGCTGCATATGATGGGCACAGTGGCTGCGTTTGATGGGCACAATGGCTGCAATTGATGGGCACAATGGCTGCATATGATGGGCACAGTGGCTGCATATGATGGGCACAATGGCTACAATTCATGGGCACAATGGCTGCGTGTGTAACAAGATGTCCGCTTTCCCCCTTCTCAGTGTATCCTTACTGTGGAGGAGTGCGGGGTGTAGCAATATGGCGGCGACGGAATGTCACTTCCGTTACACATTCTGACGGGTCGCCTAATCTGACGAAACACCGGCACTGCTGCAGCAGCAGACACATACATCATCTACATTGCTCCTCAACATATGACCCTGAGCGGCACACTTATCCTCTGTGGGTCACATATTCCACTAAGGCAGTCCATTGAAATCAAAGGGCCTCCAATGCAATAAAACCCAAAAATCAGACAGGTCACAACAATTTTGCTGCAGCACGCTACGGTGCAACGACATGCATTGCTGTGCATTACAATGAATGTGAGTTGTCTTGGTGCTATTCAAAATCAATGGCGTTACAATGTGTCAACATATGTAATACATAGCAGCGGTAAAACAGATGTAAATCTGCCCTTATACATGTGATCCAAGAACATTCCAAGATTCTAAAAAATATTACTTCATAGCAGCCTTTCTCAACCTCTTTACTCAAGGGGAACCCTTAAAATAATTTTGAAATCTCAAGGAACCCCTGCTAAAACCATTCCATGGGGGTTAGCAGAACAATGCCCCTGACATTGGTGGTCAATGAGAAGATTGCCTTTTTTTTTACAGAAGTGGTAAGAATGACCCCTTTACAGACAGCTAAAAAGATCTTTGGTGTCATGCCACTGGCTCCTCCAAGTGTCATTGGCTCAGAACTATGCAGGCACCATCAAATGAAAGGTAAATGAGCCACAGCTCATAGAACCCATGGGATCCTCTGGTCCTCTGATTGAGATAGGCTCCTTCACATTGATCTACAGTCAGCAGGAATATTGGGTTGAAACCCCTATTAGCTTTCTGTGCTCCCTCTGAGGAGATTCACCCTCTCTGCATGTCCTAGTCACCATTGTCACCAGGCCACAAAGTGAAAGAAAATTCATAATTGTGAGCTGTCGCCAAGAAAGCTTCCCACAAGAAATAACTAATAATAATACACATAGGACATCACTTGCATAACTAAAAGAGTCCATCAGCTTATTCAGTCCACGTTGTGCTGGTCCTGTTAGCTCCTTTCACCCGTCTGGGGAGATCAAAGCTGAAACCAGATAAAAGACGAATGAGGGAACAGGAATAAGAGTTAAAAGCTGAGTAAAACTAGTCAAAAACAATTACACACTTAGCAGAAGAAGTTTGTTTTCATCATGGATAACATCCACAAAGCACAGTGTACAGGTAGCCAGGGGATTGCATGCAACACAGGATGACAGCTGCTAATGCCCTGGTATGGGCATGCTGGACCCGTTACTAAAGCTGTCGCATTCGCAGCATCTGTGGCAGCTCCGTGGACTCATCATGAATGGCATACCTGGGAATGGCAACGCGTTTCAAGGTAAACACCCTCTTTCTCACGCCTACTAATAGACAGTAACACGGGAGGGTTAACCACTTCCCACCGGGAGGGCGTACATGGATTTCCTCCCATTTCAGGGGTTATACCGAGATGATGCCTGCACCTACAGGCCTCAACTCTGTATCGTTCTCTTCAGCCGGTGATTCCCTGCACCATAAGAGCAATCATAGCAGCAGTTTAGCAGTTTAGCCACTTGATTGTTCTTACAGGCGGCGGGAGGGGATGTCCCCCCCGCCGCCCTTCGGTGCTTCTACCTGCTCACCCATGCGATCCGCGAGCCGAGGCAGGAATTCACCGGTGCCGGAAGTTGACTATAGAGATTTCCGGGGAGCTGGTGGTCCCTGATCATCTCTGTGACTCTGAGGCCCGAGCTCAAATACTGCCATATACTCGTCTGGAAAGCTGAGATCGTCCTGTTTTTTTTTTTTTTATCTCAGGCTTTCCAGCTGCTGGGTTCACACTGGTCCGACAAACGCTCCGACATTGGGAGCTCATGTCGCATGACGTGTGAAATGTAATGTTTCCCTATGGGAGCCGTCCTAACTGGTCCGACACAAGTCGTTCCGACTTTAGAAATGCTCCCTGTACTACTTTGGTCCGACTTTGATCCTACTTCAGCCTATTGACTATCATTGAAGTCGGATCAAAGTCGGATTGCCGTCTCGCATGATCCGACTTCGGCACGCGACTTGTGCTCAGATGATCTTGAGGGGGAACTCCGCGCCAAATTTTAAATAGAAATCCGGCATGGGTTCCCCCTCCAAGAGCATACTAGGCCCTTGGGTCTGGTATGGACCTTGAGGGGAACCCCCTACGCCGAAAAGGCGGCGTGCGGGGGTCCCCCCCAATCCATACCAGACCCTTATCCGAGCACGCAGCCCGGCCGGACAGGAATGGGGGTGGGGACGAGCGAGCGCCCCCCCCCCTCCTGAACCGTACCAGGCCGCATGCCCTCAACATGGGGGGGTTGGTGCCTTGGGGGAGGGGGCGCGCTGCGGCCCCCCCAGCCCAAAGCACCTTGTCCCCATGTTGATGAGGACAAGGGCCTCTTCCCGACAACCCTGGCCGTTGGTTGTCGGGGTCTGCGGGCGGGGGGCTTATCGGAATCCGGGAGCCCCC
Source organism: Lithobates clamitans (assembly GCA_037952925.1). Classification (NCBI taxonomy): domain Eukaryota; kingdom Metazoa; phylum Chordata; class Amphibia; order Anura; family Ranidae; genus Lithobates; species Lithobates clamitans. The sequence goes on from JBBGZY010000124.1 coordinate 5,658,460, forward strand.
TTTAATAAGGGGGCCCCCAGATCCCGGCCCCCCACCCTATGTGAATTGAGTATGGGGTACATGGTACCCCTACCCATTCACCTAGGGAAAAAGTGTCAATTTAAAAAAAAAAACACTACACAGATTTTTAAAGTATTTTATTAGACAGCTCCGGGGGTCTTCTTCCGACTTCGGGGGTCTCTCCGGTTCTTCTCCGCGCTCTCCGGGTCTTCTGCCGGGCTCCTCCTCTCTCTTCTGCTGCTCTTTTGCTAAAGAGGAGGAGCCCGGTCTGCTGCCTTCTTCTCTTCGGGGGTCTCTCCGGTTCTTCTCCGCGCTCTCCGGATCTTCTGCCGGGCTCCTCCTCTCTCTTCTGCTCTTTTGCCGCTCTTTTGCTAAAGCGGAGGAGCCTGGTCTTCAATCTTCTGCCCTCTTCTCTTCTCCTGATGTTGACACGACGCTCTCTGGGGCTAGAATGCTCTCTGTGCGCTCTGCTCTGACTTATATAGGCGGTGACCCCGCCCTCTTATGCCGTCACAGTCCCTGGGCATGCTGGGACTATGACGGCATACAGGGGGCGTGGTCATCGGGTGATGACCACGCCCCCTAAAACGTCACAGTCCCAGCATGCCCAGGGACTGTGACGGCATAAGAGGGCGGGGTCACCGCCTATATAAGTCAGAGCAGAGCGCACAGAGAGCATTCTAGCCCCAGAGAGCGTCGTGTCAACATCAGGAGAAGAGAAGAGGGCAGAAGATTGAAGACCGGGCTCCTCCTCTTTAGCAAAAGAGCGGCAAAAGAGCAGAAGAGAGAGGAGGAGCCCGGCAGAAGATCCGGAGAGCGCGGAGAAGAACCGGAGAGACCCCCGAAGAGAAGAAGGCAGCAGACCGGGCTCCTCCTCTTTAGCAAAAGAGCAGCAGAAGAGAGAGGAGGAGCCCGGCAGAAGACCCGGAGAGCGCGGAGAAGAACCGGAGAGACCCCCGAAGTCGGAAGAAGACCCCCGGAGCTGTCTAATAAAATACTTTAAAAATCTGTGTAGTGTTTTTTTTTTTAAATTGACACTTTTTCCCTAGGTGAATGGGTAGGGGTACCATGTACCCCATACTCAATTCACATAGGGTGGGGGGCCGGGATCTGGGGGCCCCCTTATTAAAGGGGGCTCCCGGATTCCGATAAGCCCCCCGCCCGCAGACCCCGACAACCAACGGCCAGGGTTGTCGGGAAGAGGCCCTTGTCCTCATCAACATGGGGACAAGGTGCTTTGGGCTGGGGGGGCCGCAGCGCGCCCCCTCCCCCAAGGCACCAGCCCCCCCATGTTGAGGGCATGCGGCCTGGTACGGTTCAGGAGGGGGGGGGGCGCTCGCTCGTCCCCACCCCATTCCTGTCCGGCCGGGCTGCGTGCTCGGATAAGGGTCTGGTATGGATTGGGGGCGACCCCCCACGCCGTTTTTTCGGCGTAGGGGGTTCCCCTTAAGTTCCATACCAGACCCAAGGGCCTGGTATGCTCTTGGAGGGGGAACCCATGCCGGTTTTTTATTTAAAATTTGGCGCGGAGTTCCCCCTAAAGATTCATACCAAACACAATGCCGAGCATTGGCGGGGATCCAAGTCGGATCCCCGTTCATTGAAAGTCGGACACATGCCGGCTTCATGTCGCAGGGCAAAGTCGGATCCAAAGTAGGACGGCTGTCGTGTCGCACCAGTGTGAACCCAGCCTGGAAGAGAGATGTGGGGTCTTATTGACCCCTGATCTTTCCATAAAGAGCACCTGTCACACACTATTCCTATTACAAGGGGTGTTTACATTTCTTGTAATAGGAATAAAAGTGATCAAATTTTTTTTTTTAAAGGGAAAGTGTAAAAATCAAAGAATGAAAATAAAAACAAACAATAAAAAAAAAATTAAAGCCCCCCCCCGTCACTGTGAGCTTGCGCGCAGAAGCAAGCGCATACGTATGTCGCACCCACATATGCACGTTAGAGAAATAATTCTATACCAAGACCTCCTTTGGAACTCTAAACAGGTAACCTGTAAAAATTTTTTAAAGTGTTGCCTATGGGGATTTTTGAGTACCGAAGTTTGGCGCCATTGCACGAGCATGCGCAATTTTCAAGCGTGACATGTTAGGTATCTATTTACTCAGCGCAACATCATCTTTTACATTATACAAAAAAATTGGGCTAACTTAAGTGTTTTTTTTTGTTTTTTTTAATTCATGAAACATATTTTTTTTTTTAAAGCGTTTGAAAATTTGCTGTGCAAATACCATGTGACATAAAAAGTTGCAACGACTGCCATTTTATTCCTTAGGGTTTCTGCTAAAAAACATATATAATGTTTGGGGGTTCTGAGTAATTTTCGACAAAAAAAAAAATGATTTTTACATGTAGGAGCGAAGTGCCAGAATTGGCCTGGATGGGAAGAGGATACTGAGTGGTGTAGCACAGTCTTGATGCAGGGCTTGGGCAACAGACAAAATAGCAGTACAAGCGGACTACAAGGTGCAGCAGATCTGCTATAGAACCAGCTAAAATACTATAAAGACTATAAATAGTCATATAAAAGGGGGACTTAAATGGCTCAACTTACACATAAAAATCAACATAATTTAGGGCTCCGCATTCCACGAGCGTTTCCTGAACCACGTTCAAAATGCATTGGGTGTACGATCTGCTGCGAATGTCAATATAATCCTAACAACACCCCGACTGCAGATCGCAAGTGCAGTGCGTTTGCCTGCACTGGATCACATAGTACCACAGTACCATGGGATCCAGTGCAGGGCGTTCTTCAAAAGCGGTGCATGAACTGCTTTTGGCACAATCCAGTGCCGTTTCAGTCAATTCAAATGAATGGGCTGAAAATCGCACCGCACTGTGTCACATATAATATTGCACAGAAACCAATATCACGTTCCTGTGCGATTCCGTTTTGAACTGACCCCAAAAAGCACAGACAAAATGTAAAAGGTTCCATGTGTTTTATACACAAAATAAAGTATATATGTGTACATGTACACTGTGGGAAATAAGCTTATTTGTGCTAAAAAGGTTCCAATATAACAAAGTTTCTCTTTTTTATCTCATGCATGGGAAGAAAATGTTTCCCAAACAAAATATTTCATGCAACAAAAATCTTTGTTGCAATTTATTTCGCTATACTACATAGTAGAGGTTTGTGTTTGTAATAAGCAATATGTTTTCAAGGTCCACCTTCCCAAGAAGACTATTTATGAGGCCAAAAAAGGAGGGGATACTCACTGCGCTCCAATAATAAGGTAAGTATTCTCAGAGGGTTGTATTAACTTCCAATTCTTAGTTTACCCTTCTGGGGCCAGCGTATTTAAAGAGGAACTGCAGTCTGCTCACATAATTTGTAATAAAAACATCTTTGCCATTCTGATGCTTCCCTCCAATCACTTTGCATATTATTTTATATATACTGTGCTTCTGTGCCTGCCAAATAAATTGCAGAAATCTCCCTCCACTAAGTCTGGCTGCAGCCATTTTAACTGTGGGCAGCTGAAGCTGCTGCTTGTTCACTTCCTGGATTTACACAGACACAGAGAGGCACATCTCCAACTCTGTAGCTTTCATTGGCCCTCTTATGACTCATCTCCCCTTTCTTCCTTCCTGGCAAACTCTCACGAGAGTGAGAGAGAGAGCTGTGCGTGATGTCAACAAACAACAAGGGCAAAAGAATAGATGGAAAGTTGAAAAAATGACTGTAGGTCGACTTTAAAGTACAAATCCAGAAAGTTTCTCTGTGTCACAATTTCTGAAATCTGCAGCAGTGTCACATTTTGGAAAAGCCTCAATAACCCAGACTCTGTAGACTTATTGGGGGAGATTCACTAAGGCTCTGTTCACCCCTTAGCGATTTGAATCGCTGACAGAATCTTAATGGTGCCCCAAACGTGGTGCGATTTTCCTGCGATTATTGAACAACAAAACGCACCACAACTGCTGCAAAAATCATAATCACAAACGCTCCTGGCTCTGTGCCAAGATTTAGTACATGAGCTTTTTTTGGGTGTTTTTGCAGCAGAGGGAGGCCCATTTTAAATGAATGGTGCCGCTCAAAAAGCACTCCACTAAAAAGCAAAAAAAAAAAAAGCTAAAAGACTGCACTGCAGCAGCTGTCACTGCGCTATGCTCAGGTGTGAAGGGAGCTCCCAGGTTTTATTGTCAAAGCTCAAAGTGGTTCTAAAGCCTTAAGGCTTTTCAGAATGCATTAGGGTGAAAAACCTTAAGGCTTTAGAACCAATTTAAGCTTTGACAATAAAACCTGGAAGCTGCACCAGATTTTGCACTCTCCAGTTTTAGTAAATCTCCCCCAATGTGTTTAAGTGCAATGTCTGAGCACGCTATGATCCAGATCCCCTTGCTCAATCAGTCTAGAATGTTCCCCAAATCTGCACCTTATAGTTCTAATAGTCCAGCCAACTTATAGTAGGCCACATGGGCATAAGAGGCAGTAGACAACAAAGTCAGATGAACAGTAATTAAAAACCATTGAATTTTATTTATTTTTTTGTGGTTTTTTTTTTTGTGAGTTGATGATTTTTTTTTCTTATTTTTAATGCTAGGGGCCTTTTGATGAAAAAATATAGGCCTGGCTGGTAAACTGGGGCCTAGTTTAGGATCCTGTAAAAGTATGCTGTTTTTTTTTATCCTGCACACATTTGTTTTCTCTTTAATGATTTAATTTGAAAAAAGCCACCCGTGGGTGAAAAATGTTAATGTCATAACAAAATCAGTATGTTCCTACTACTCTGTGAAGTAATATTGGAAGACATTTAGGAAGTTATAAATCTCATAAATTAATCCTTGTATACCGTACTCTACATTTATTTATGTGCTGTAGATCATCAACAGTCTATCTACTCCCTAAGCCAACTTTTGATGCCAACGTATTATTATTTCATAATTCGTTATTATTATCCTGGTTGCTCTGTAATTATCTTTGTCTTTTCACTGTCCAAGTCTGGAAATATGAATATTTGCTTTGTCTTTGAAAGATTTGTCCCTTTAAATAAGGCCTCATTTATGCGGGCGCTGGCACATCTACTATGTGAATGAGTCATTTGTTTTTGTGCCTGTGTCTGCCCTGGGGTATATGCAGGCAGCCTATGGAAGTGAATGCACAGACACAACTCATTCACTTCCATAGGTTGTCTGCATGCAACTCGGGGTGGATGCAGGTACAAGAACAAATGCCACATTCACACAGTACGGGTGCCAGCGCCTGTAAGGCCTAATGCTTTACAACAGTCAGAACCCTACACCAAAGTTTCCCCCCTAACCCTCATCTAGCTATTTGCCCTATATGATAGAAGAAAGAAACTACACCAAAAGCCCCTACTTTGTGTGATATAACTACTAATGCTGATCAATATATAAACTACATAAACATAAAATAACATATGGTCAACATTCTTGTTTAAATAGACTGAGTCCATACACCAGTGACACACCGGTTTGTGGCACACATATACTTAGTGTTCTTAATATGGTGAGTCCATAATATGGTAATATGGTAAGTCCATAAAAAGATGACATTCAGAAAAATTGCGATACACCAAAGATGTGGGATTATACATAAAGTGTTGATAGACGATCCACCACCGCTCTAACAGGAGGCTTACCAAAAAGATTGGACCCAGATGGGCATACGCCCACTGAGTCAATCAAGATTTATAAAGTGGGGATCCTCAGTAGCAGCTGTTGTAATCAACGTTATTCCCAGTGGCCCAGGTACTTGCAGGGGTATGAGTAAGCTATGAGTAAGCACTTGGCATAAGTGCGAAACGCGTTAGCTGATTGCCTGTATACTCTGTCCATGGTTTCCTGTACACGATATATTCCTGATTTTACAATAAAGAAACTTTTTTTGGATTATATTCTCCTGGTGTGCTGCTGTCCAGATTTTCTTGTTTGCTCACAGCTTCAATCAGCATTAGCCAGCACCTGGGGTGCTTTATCTCTGGAGAGCAACATCCATTCCATACCTGGTTCAGATCTGCACTGGTGCGGGTAAAACATTTAATAACATATGGCCGCGGATAAAGGCAGTATCTCTAACTCCGGTAGTAATTTTTACCTTATTTAAATGGACGGGTTACATTTAGATACCGTTATTACGGTTTATACCCCACGTTATAGGTCACCTGTTCACTTATGCTGCATATCCGACTTTGTTTTTGGGCCAATATGATGCAGCTTTGGGATGGATTTAAGTTTGCTTGGGTTTTGTGTGCTGCAGCATGGGGAGTGAGACTCTTGCTCTCATTACGCAACTCACTTTCCATGCTAAGGACACGATCATTTAGCTGAGATTGGTTCTTGTTTCTTTTTTTTTCTTTCTTTCTTTGTTTTGGTTAAGCAGCTTCCTCTATAGATCGATACTTCCATTAAGCTTTTTGGCTACAATTTTTTAGTTTTTTGCTACATATTATTGGGACGGTTTTGGTATATACCTTACCTATCATTTTCCTATTGACGCTATTTACCCAAGCATCATTTTCAAGTTTACATCATATAGCATGGGGATGGGTTCATTTGAGATTTGTTGCTGCAGCATGTGGAGTGAGACTTCTGCCTTGACAGCGCTACTTACTTTCCATGCGTAGGACACAATATCAAGGTTAAGATTAGCCTCGCTTTTTCCCTGTTATGCCTAAGCAGTGTCTGTTTTCATACATGTCTTTTACGAAACTGACACTCCTGTCAGTTGATTTCAGACATAATCTTTGGCCTCCTGCTATATATTTGCGGGGCTGTTTTGATATATATAGAGGGGTTTTTGGTGGGTTTCTCTTTTCCTTAATCGGAGTTTAAATACTCGGTTTTAGGCATTCAATTCTACATAAGGCTCTATGTTAGGCTAGTGAGATAATAGGGTCCATGTATTTTTGGCTATTTTTTTAAATTCTTTTGGGAATTTTTTGAACTTTTTTTGTTTTCTGAGTTTTTTGAGTTTGAATTTGTATATACTTACGATGTCATTCTGAGGGTTCATGATTGTCATAAGTTCAATCTTTTATTGTACACATTTACTCTTTGTGTGCGCATATTTGGATGGTCCATGCAGTGCCCAAACGTTAGAATATAAGGGCAGTTTTTATCCTCTCCCTTTTTTCAATTCAATTGACTTGTTAGGGTGGGCACTGTTTTGGCACATTCCATATGTATGTTGCCCTCTGCACACTTTTGCATTACAATAATATGGGGCATCTTGGTGGCACACTATAGTGTAAATGTGTATAGCATAATCTAGTGCGGGTGATAATTACATCTGTTCCACACATAGCACCTTACTTTTATGTAGCTTTAATACAAAGTTTAAGTGTGCCTTCTCATATACACATTTATGTATTAGTCTATTTGGTATTTTTTTTGGCATATATTTACATTTACATATATGTTTGTGTGTGGACTTTCTGTGATTTCCCTTAAATTTTTTACTTGGTTCCGTACAGATTAATGCGACCATCTAGAATTTTATTGAAATGTGCAGTTTTTTAATCTCACATAATCTGTCATTAGCACTTTGTACTTTCTGGGCTTTCGAAGGTTAAACATGTAATGGGGGTGGAGTTTTTCTTACCTTTTCTTCCTTGCACTTCACTTTCTGTCAGGTGTTTCAGATGATTTTAATCACTTACCTGCTATATAGTCATGTTGCAACAACCTTCACAATTTAGCTATGAATAAGCATCGGTTGATGTGAAACGCGTTAGGAGTATCCCAGATCTTTCACTTTTTATGTGATCCATTTGTATTCAATTTTTTGTTACAATAAAGGTGCTTTTTTCTTCACGTCCATATTTTTCTCCTTTGTCTTCCACTATTTGTGCAGAGTCAGCACCTGTGAGGCTGAGTGGGGGCGTCTACCATCAGTCAGGAGTGAGTGTCCTGTGAGCGGCTTTTTCTTTTCTTAGCAAAACCAAAGGGCCTATTAAGAATGGAGAGTGATGTATGATTGCAACATATGTATTGACTCTTGTTCAATGTTACAGAGCAATCTTGTTGGACCTCTAAGCTTGCACCCTGCATGTGACAGTAATGAGGTCTTGCCACATCAGGAACCCCAATGTCACCTTATTCTGTTAAATTTGCTAGCATGTGATACACGTTTTGATTCAAGATTTGTCTGTAGAAGCATTCCATATACCACCACAGGCACACACCCCAGGCCTACAGACATCTCCATTCCATAAAAACAGACATTTATATTTAAAAAAAAAAAACACACACAAGACCTCTATGCAAACTTAGGTATTGTCATTAACAATGCTGCAATGACTTTACTTAGCAAACCACTGATAACCAGAGAACTGCTAATGAGTCCTATTATACACTGCTCAAAAAAAATGAAAGGAACACATTAAAAACACATCAGATCTCAATGGGGAAAAAATCATGCTGGATATCTATACTGATATGGACTGGGTAATGTGTTAGGAACGAAAGGATGCCGCATCGTTTGATGGAAATGAAAATTATCAACCTACAGAGGGCTGAATTCAAAGACACCCTGAAAATAAAAATGAAAAAATGATGCCGCAGGCTAGTTCATAATGCTGAAATTTCATTGCAGCAGCTCAAAAAGTGGTACTCAGTAGCTTGTATGACCCCACCTGCTTGTATGCATGCCTGACAATGTCGGGGCATGCTCTTAATGAGACAACAGATGGTGTCCTGGGGTATTTCCTCCCAGATCTGGACCAGGGCATAACTGAGCTCCTGAACAGACTGATGTGCAACCTGGACCAAAACATAATTTTCCAGAGGTGTTCTGTTGGATTTAGGTCAGGCGAGCATGGGGGCCATTCAGTGGTATCAATTCCTTCATCCTCCAGGAACTGGCTGCATACTCTCGAGGCCGGGCATTGTCATGCACCAGGAGGAACCCAGGACCCACTGCACCAACGTAGGGTCTGACAATGGGTCCAAGGATTTCATCCTGACACCCAATGGCAGTCAGGGTGCCATTGTCTAGCCTATAGAGGTCTGTGCATCCCTCCATGGATATGCCTTCCCAGACCATCACTGACCCACCACCAAATCGGTCATGCTGAAAGATGTTACAAGCAGCATAATGTTCTCCACGGCTTCTCCAGGTCCTTTCACGTCTGTCACATGTGCTCAGGGTAAACCTGCTCTCATCTGTAAAAAACACAGGGCGCCAGTGTCGGACCTGTCAATTCTGGTGTTCAATGGCAAATGCCAATTGAGCTCCACGGAAGCCTGAAACTTTCCTCGGGACAGGGCATGGACCATGGAAGAAAATAGACCTTACATGTGTGTGGTGTTACCCTTTCAAACTTATGGGTTGGAGCAAGATAAGTGTGCAGTGCTGAAGAACTGGTGGAGTGTTCTGCACTATTGACCTCAGATTGCTCTGTAGTTCAGTGTCTGGATGGGTAAGAACAGAACCATGCCACTGGCTGAAGAATAGGCACGGTCCTTCTGGTGTGGGGCCTGGCAGGATAATTTAACCTATGGCTTTCTGCGGGTGGTAATACACACTCATTATTATTATAGTTCCATGTCACAGTGGCCCAAGAATAGAGACCCACTGACAACCAAAACTCCTCCTACAGGATCCCTCCATCACTGGCCATCAGAATCCCCTTCCCGAACTGACTGCTCTTCCTCTGTTCACTGATGTTATACCAACAGAAACATCCTTCTTCAATTACCCTTCGTTTCCTTCATTACACACACTGTGATTGCACACATGAGCGTCTCTTTATTAAATGACCAGATCACACTTTGTAGAACAAAAGTTTCATTAAGTTAGTGCAAGAAGTTTCATTGTTTTGCATAGAAAGTGTCATTTACACAGTCAACATGGCTAAATGTCCTACACTTTCCCAACAAGGCTAAACTCCTTCTCCCACTAATGATCAGATCGCAGGATGTGTGGCCTTCCCTGCTTTCCCATAGAACCAGAAGCACTTCCCTATATACTCTCACAACAGGATGTGACCTCACCTTTGGCCAATGCACCACTGTACATAATTAACCCCATAGCTCCCAACTGTCCCTGATTTGGAGGGACTGTCCCTGATTTGGAGCAATGTCCCTCTGTCCCTCATTCCTCCTCATTTGTCCCTCATTTTGGTCTGATCCATATAGATGTATATAAAATGCACTTTTTATCTATCAAAAAGTGTTTTCCAGCGCTAAACCTTTCATCTGATTTCTTTTTGTTGTATTTGTAAATTCCAAAAGCCAATATAAAGGAATAGTAGTGGTAAAAAAAGCACTTGGGGGTTTAACCCATCTTGTTTTTTTGTACAATTCTCCTTTAAGGGGGCGTGGCAAGGGGTGTGTCCTATGCCTGCATACTTTTGCTGATAGGTGTCCCTCATTCCCATCTCAAAAAGTTGGTAGGTATGATTAACCCCACAGGTACTGATCATTAATTAACACATAGATCCAGTGCCCACATTAACAGGAGCCAACAGGTCACTTGAAGATTAACAGTTTCTGATCAGTTTCAAGATCTGCTTGACCTTAAGCTGATAAAAGGCTTTGTCTCCTGAGTGTGCATGAAAGAAAGAGTTACAGGACTCTGCATTTTAAACAGTTATGGGTACTTAGGAGCTGGAAGTGTGTGTTAGCAGCAAGTTCAGGCAGTTGACAGGATAGTGGCTGAAGACCTCCAGGGACCTCTAATTCAGATTCTATGCTCCAAGAGCCATTCTCATACAAACGAAGTATAAATAAGGGGGTAAATATAAATCTTTTTTTGAGCAAGCCATCATATTTATAATTTAGGATTAAAGAGTAACTCCACTTTTGTTGAGAAGAAAACATTCCTCTCTGGGTGATCTATGTACATTACAAGGATTTTAACAAATGCAGATTCCTACCTTTTGTTATACTGAAGAAATCCATGTTTGTTTGTCTGTGTCCATGTGGTAAGTGCAGGGGCCTCTTCAATATTGATTGGGCCAAGGTCAAACATTTTCTTGGGCCCTCCTCCATTCTGAGACATACAAAAAATGGCAGGTAGACTCACAATCAGTTTACTGCAGCAGATCACGCAGCACTTGCAATTGGTTGCCAGAGGTTACAGCCTATCCTTACCGCTCACTGGCTGGTTGCTAGAGGCTACAACATAATTTATGCTTGCCGATTGGTTGCTAGAGGTTACTGCACATTATTAGCATTCACTGATTGGTTGCTATGGGTTACAACACATCATTACCACTTACTGATTGGTTGCTAGAGATTACACCAGATCACTACTGTTCACTGATTAGTTGCTACAGGTTAATGCACATCATTACCACTCACTGAGCAGTGGAGCAATCCCAAATAATTGAGCGAGTAAAGCGGCACATTAATACACATACTACAGGAGAGGGTCAGAGACTGCAAACATACTGCAGGAGAGCATCAGAGACTGCAAACATACTGTGGGAGAGGGTCAGAGACTGCAAACATACTGCAGGAGAGCATCAGAGACTGCAAACATACTACAGGAGAGGGTCAGAGACTGCGGACATACTGCAGGAGATGATCAGAGACTGCGGGCATACTACAAGCGACAAACGGAGACTGTGGACATGCTACAGGAGACAATCAGAGACTGCGGGCATGCTACAAGAGACAATCAGAGACTGCAGACACACTACAGGAAACAATAAGAGACTGCGGACATGCTACAGGAGACAGAGACTGCAGACATGCTACAGGAGACAATCTGAGACTCTGGACATGCTACAGGAGACAATCAGAGACTGCAGACATGCTACAGGAGACAATCAGAGACTGCAGACATGCTACAGGAGACAATAGAGACTGCGGCCATGCTACAGGAGACAGAGACTGCGGGCATGCCACAGGAGACAGAGACTGCGGGCATGCTACAGGAGACAATCAGAGACTGTGGAGACGCTACAGGAGACAATCAGAGACTGCGGACAGGCTTCAGGAGACAATCAGAGACTGCGGACATACTACAGGAGTCAATCAGGGAATGCAGACATGCTACAGGAGACAGTCAGTCAGACATTTTATGGGTGTAAGGACGTACCTGGCCAGCCAAGCTCCCTACATGCATTCAGAGGTCCTTGGGCGGTTCTTCCACTCTCACAACTGCTCCACCATGAGCATACAGGCTGCATGGGGCAGGGTTAGGGAATCAATGGAGCTCCTGGCCCGCCCCCTGTGCTGGCTAGCTCAGGAATACAGCCTCCTGTGTCCTCTGTGCGCTCTGCAAAGCCGTCATCGAGGCCCCAATTCGCGGGTAGCGCAGGCCTGCCCCCCAACAAAGATTGGACCCAGGGCAGGTGCCCCATTTGCCCCGCACTAAAGACGGCCCTGGGTAAGTGAATCTATATGGGAGTGGTTTCATAATAATCAATCAGCTGCTGCACCTGCAGGGCTCTAATGAGGAAAGTTTCAGGGTCTGCATCCCTTTAGACGTGATCTCCTATTGAGAGTTTCTCACCAAAAATTACATTTTTGTAGCAGGGGATGCTAAAAGTCTGACTTGTATCTTAGTGCAGACTTCTGGGAAAATCAGTAAGCCAATCACACAAGCAGGAAATTACATATTTGGGGGGCATTCTGTACACATCCTGTGTACATGAAAAGGGTTCTGATGAAACAAAATTCCCAGTGTGCCTGGTACAGAACACCTCCGGGTAGCCATATTGCATTGCATTTACAGAAATTTACAGATAAAACTGCGGATTAAAAAGGAAAGGTAATTTTTAATAACATTCAATTACAATGTAACTTGAGTCGCAGTTGTATACGCTATATTATTATTTTTTTTATTTGCTATTTTTTTCCCCACGAAAGTGGTTACCCTTTAAACATTCAGATACTTATATAAGTCTAATTGTCAACCATCTTTCTTTTCTCAATGACTCAAAATGTTTTGGTTATATAGTAAATAACATTTTGTGGTCTACTTGAGAAGCAGGGAATGAACAACTGCACAATAATGCAATGATAGAGTCCTAGAACAATGATCCACAGGTGCATGTGTAGCCACCCTGCCCTAAGCAGAAGCAACTCCTCAACCAGTTGCCGACCGGGCCATAGCCGAATGATGGCTACAGCGCAGGCGGATAACTCTGGGAGGCCATCATATGACAGCCTCCCAGAATCACGTTCCCGCATGCCCCCGGGTAAATCTGTGACCGTCAGGTCCTCCGAACCAGCTATTTATATACTAGGAGAGAGTGCCACATAGTGGCCTAACTAATAAACATACTAACACTCTATGTGTCCTGTTCACTCTTCCTGTTTTATCCCAAGAAGTGTAATCGGTCATTCCAGCTCTTATCTTGGAGCACAAAACAACTACTCGTTGTGGAGTAGAGATGGGCGAACTGATTGAGCTGAGCCCCCCAATCCATACCAGGCCCTTCAAGTCATTTTTTTTTTTTAATTTTTTGCCTTGGGTTTTTTTCAATTTTGGAGTTGTTTTCTTTTTTTTTTTTTAAATAGCCAGGGGCCGGCAATTGCAAGTCAATTTGAACGTGATTTGACAGTGTTTTATTTCTTTAGCACTGTCATTTTTGCTGCAGCAGGTTCTATACATGCTACAGATGTGCCACTTTACAGGAAGACTAAGGGGAACCCCCAGGCACTGACAATTTTTTCATTTTTATTGTTTCACTTTAAAGTCACTACTCCTTTAAAAAAATACCAATTTTGTATGATTTATGTCAATAAAAGGCTTTGTGCTGTCATCCACAATGGGAAATTAGGAGTGCATTTCTGGTTGGCCAACAGGTATTTTGTATGTATTGCAGAGATGTACCCAGTTTTTTTTTTTTTTTTTTATTATTTATTACTTTGCTCGGACATGCACTTTAAAGCTAACCTGTTATTCTACTGCTCTAAAGGGGAACTGAAACACTTGCAGTAAAAACAAGTACAGGTGATGTGAAATATATGAAAAGGTCAGGATGGTTCTGATAATTCTGCCAGAAAAAATAATAACGCAGCATTAGAGCTTCAAATAACCTCAGATGATCACAACAAACCGGTTTTAATGGATGCTATAAAAGAACGTTGCATTAATCCTGCACAGATAGAATCATTAAAATGGAACACAAAGGATGACTACATGTGAGGATAACTGGACTAAGAGGGCCATTATAAAGGAATTATTTCCTAATAATAGTCTCAATGATCACAATATGAAACCGATTGTTAAAAGATAAAAGATATAAAACACTATATAAATGTAGGGACCCTGCCCTAAGCAGGCACTTGGTCTGAATTTAGTGTTGGTGGCTGGGCTGTAGTCATCTTAAGCTTTGTTTATGTTAGCTGGGTTCACTGGATTTCTCCTAATAACCAGGACACTGCTTCTGCCTTCATCTGGGGAGTGAGAAGATACAATATAAGGGGTAAGGTAAGGGGTTTATTCTTGTAGGCAGGGCTTCCCTTTAAGGGTGTGGCCATTGCTCTTCGTAGGCATATCCTCTGGATTAGATCAGCCCAACCCTTTAAATATGAAGAGGAGGAACTAACTATGGGCTGGGAATGAAGCAATAAAAGGAAGCACTCCCGCTGGGGGCCTGAAAGAGGGAAGTCTTGAGACTGGAGGCCTGGAGATAAAGCTATGAGAACTTAGTGAGTAGCACAACAGCACTCCCTCCTGTCTAGCTAGTGGGACGTTATTGCTATTATAGCTAAGATGTGGATAATCTTTAATATGCACCTTTCTGCCACTGTTTGGAAATTGTGCATTCCATGTAGTCAAAGAGAGAAAAGTCGCCTAATGCCTCCTCCATTCCTAAGCCTGGGAGTGCAGGAAATGTGAAAAGAGTAAAATGTGATTAGTGCAAACCTGATTGGTTTAGGAGCAGGTGGTGAGAGTTAAGCTCATTATGGAGCACATGTTAGGGGACCTGGACCCCGATTTGACAGAGACCCAGAGTGTTCAGTGCCAGAGCCTGAAACTAGGCCATGATAAATCATAGGCCTGTGTAAGAGGTGGTTTGGACGTAAGGCATAGCTCCCAACTGTCCCTGATTTTGAGGGACTGTCCCTGATTTGGAGCAATGTCCCTCTTTCCCCCTCATGTGTCCCTCATGTTGGTCTGATCTATATAGTTTACAGTATATAAAATGCACTTTTTATCTTTCAAGTCTATCATCCAATGTCTAAATTGCTGCATTTGTAAATGTTAACAGCGAGTATACAGGAATAGTACTAGTAAAAAAAAAAAAGCACTTGTGGGTTAACTAATCATTTTTTTGTATTTTTTTCTTTAAGGGGGTTTGTCCTATGCCTACACATTTTTGCTAATGAGTGTCCCTCATTCCCATCTCAAAAAGTTGGGGGGTATGCATAAGGGGTTAATTTGGACTATGATCAGGGATCAGACTACCTAAATACCAGATTGCACGCCTACAACTCATACAAAACACCACAGCAAGACTGATAAAAGGAAAAAAACCTTGGGAACCAATTTCCCCATCCCTGAGGAGCCTACATTGGCTAACCATAAAGGATCAGATCACATTCAAGACCCTCTGCCTCACCCACAAATGCCTACATGGAAACGCGCCTCAATACCTATGCAAGAAAATAAAACGATACTTACCTAATCGCAGTCTTCGATCAACCCACCAAAACCTACTCCACGTTCCCAAATCCTGCTACAAATCAAAGGGAGAACGAAGATTCCCAGTCCGAGGACCACGGCTATGGAACACTCTACTGACCAACATCCGTATGGAAGAAAACCATCAGGCCTTCAGGAAGAAACTCAAGACCCACCTCTTCTAACAAGCTGGACCCACAGGTAGGACCAAGCGCCTTGAGGCGATTCAGTTCGCATTTGCAGCGCTATACAAGTCATTCATTCATTCATTCATTGCAGGAAGATGACCAGCATCTTGTGCAGGGGATGTCTGCATGGGCTTGGACAGTAAATACTACAGGAGTAGCCCTGGAAGCCCTGTTTGTAAGTAAAGCCCCAGCTACAGTTCAGCCACACAAGTCAAATTTGGGTAGCCTACTTACATTCTGTCTTGGCCAATCACTGAGAGGTTTATTCCAGTGATGCATTCTGGGATTCATATTTGGGAAGATGTTCTAGAAAGATCTTTCCAATCTAGGCTTAGCCTAGAGAGAATGTGTGTGGAAAGGGTCCAGTGTTGGCTACCCAGGCATGTTTAGCCTTGAGGTCCTTGTTCCAGGGCTGCCAATAGAAATCACGGGGCCCTGTACAGCCTACCTGACAGGCCCGCCCGCATGGTTACAATTTTTTAAAATAATTTTTTCCAATTTTTTAAAACATTTTTTTTTACAATTTTAAACAGTTTTTTAATTTATTTTTTAAATGTCTGAAATTATTTTTGGGGGGAGGGGGTTGGATGAAACAGGGGTTTAAACAGACACCTGGCATCTCACCTTTGAGATAGAGAAAAGAATTGAGGACACAGATTCTTCAATTCCTTTCTCTGTAGCCTCAGCTACACTGAAAATGAATGAACAGGAGACAAAGGCTCCTGTTCATTCATAAGCTGAAGCATAGTAAACACAGTTTACTACACTCAGATATAAATGGACACAGGAGCGATCGATACCGATCGCTCACTGTGTCCAATTCAGAAAGGGAAGGGGTCAAGTAAATTACATATTTCCTGGCCCCTTGCCCACTCTCCATCCGCCTGTGCACCCGCCCCTCCCCCCCCCGCCAGTGGGAGATGGAAGTCAGTGGCACTGCGGGGGGATGAGGGGGGGGGCCCAGATACACATGAGGGAAACAGATGTGGGCAGGCCCAGGAAAGGGGATTGGTGCAGTGGGATGGGAGGACAATTACAGAACAATGTATTGTGTCTGTGTCTCGCCCTCCAGCAGCTGAAAGCCAGCAAGAAAGAGAGAGGGAGGAACCGGCTTTCAGCTGCTGTGCCTTGCCCCCCATTGTTCCGAATTGATTTGTATCTCTGGAATTTCTGTTTTCACGTTATTGGGTTGAATTAATTTCCCATTCCCAGCTGGCTTTATTTTTGGGCCACACACATACAAATTAAACGAATGATCTCTCAACCCCAATACCAGGAGAATCTTATTAGAATATTCACACTACTTTCACTAAGACTAACAGAATAAAAAAATGATAAAAACAAATGGATCCAAATCAATTTGGATCATTCATTATATCATTACGTTATTTTGGATGCTTCAAACATTAACAAAAAGACCCAAACCATCACATCATGTCATCCGAATGAAACAAATACATTTGTTGCTTTCGTTATCATTTAATTCGAATTAGTTGAAATTTGTTACTATTGTGATTCCGAATCTTCGAATCATTAAAATGTCATCCGAATTTCGATTTGTAACACATCCAATCACACATGTCTATTCCCCAGCCCTCTATCCCCCCTAGACCAGCCTTTTCCTTTCAGTACTTGAAATAATTTCCATGTCTCAGAGAACCCCTTCTAAAATTAATTCAACGGAGGTAAGTGGGAAGAATTCCCCTTACCATTGGACTTGGAACTTTTAAGGCACCAGCAGTGGGGGGTCAATTAGACACAGCACAAGGAACCCCTAGCAACCTCTGGAGGAACCCTAGGGTTCAATTGAACCCTGGCTGGGAATGGCTGCTTTAGACATTTGAGCCAATAATATCTTCAGAAAATAGACTGACGGGGTGGAAGTCTGTCTGTCAGCCACCATTGGTGAGTCAGTGAGTTCTTGGGTGCAGCTAAAGGCCAAATCACCAGTATAAAGGTTAGGATGCCCTGAAAAAATCCAGCATCTCCTTCAGGTCTCAGTGCTTTATAGTTGACAAAAATTAAAATTTTATTCCTTGAACCCATGTCAGTGAACATTGAACTGTAGACTATTTATGTACGGGACACCCCTTGGAAATGTCACTTCCCGTTCATGTGATTGGCTTCCTGCTTTTCCCCAGTGGCTGTTTATGTGACTGCTGATCTCCTCCCACTTGGCACAGAGGAAGCAGGGAGTGAGTGCAGCAGAGAGATCTGCCAGTCAGCAGGAGATAAGAGTCTTGATAGCTCAATGTTTTCTGAAGTCTATAACTGTCAGGGAGAGGACTGGCTTTATTTCTCAGCAAATTTAGAGTTACAATTTAAAGTGTATTAAAACACAATTACTAACATGTCATATCATATAGGTTTTACCATGTTAAAGACGATATCCAGGCAGGTGTATATTTTATACATATTTACATTGATCCAGCTTGGACCAATGTAACTATGTACAGTATATACCAGTGATGATGAACCTATGGCACGCGTGCCACAGATGGGAGGGAAGCCAGAGGTCACTTCTATAGGGGGGGCAGAGGACACTGCTTTGAGAAGGGCCACCCCCATAGCAATGTCATCTACTGGCTTTCACATCACCCCCCTGAACCCTGTATTCTGAGAACAACGCATTCCTGATCCCTGTATTCTGAGCACAACGCATTCCTGAACCCTACATTCTGAGCATGACACATTCCTAAACCCTGCATTCTGAGCATAACACACTCCTGAACCCTGCATTCTGAGCATAACTCACTCCTGAACCCTGCATTCTGAGCATAACGCACTCCTGAACCTTGCATTCTGAGCATAACGCGCTCCTGAACCCTGCATTCTGAGCATAACGCACTCCTGATCCCTGCATTCTGAGCACAACGCATTCCTGAACCCTGCATTCTGAGCATGACACATTCCTAAACCCTGCATTCTGAGCATAACGCACTCCTGAACCCTGCATTCTGAGCATAACTCACTCCTGAACCCTGCATTCTGAGCATAACGCACTCCTGAACCCTGCATTCTGAGCATAACGCGCTCCTGAACCCTGCATTCTGAGCATAACGCACTCCCGATCCCTGCATTCTGAGCATAACACACTCCTGAACCCTGTATTCTGAGCATAACACACTCCTGAACCCTGTATTCTGAGCATAACACACTCCTGATCCCTGTATTCTGAGCATAACGCAATCCTGAACCGTGTATTCTGAGCATAACGCATTCCCGATCCCTGCATTCTGAGCATAACGCACTCCTGAACCCTGCATTCTGAGCATAACGCACTCCTGATCTCTGTATTCTGAGCATAACGCACTCCTGATCCCTGCATTCTAAGTGTAATGCACTCCTTAACCCTGCATTCTGAGCATAACGCACTCCTGATCCCTGCATTCTAAGTGGAACGCACTCCTGAACCCTGTATTCTGAGC
Organism: Lithobates clamitans; assembly: GCA_037952925.1. Classification (NCBI taxonomy): domain Eukaryota; kingdom Metazoa; phylum Chordata; class Amphibia; order Anura; family Ranidae; genus Lithobates; species Lithobates clamitans. The sequence continues at coordinate 5,677,647 of JBBGZY010000124.1, forward strand.
ATAACGCATTTCTGATCCCTGCATTCTGAGCATAACGCACTCCTGATCCCTGTATTCTGAGCATAACGTATTCCTGATCCCTGTATTCTGAGCACAACGCATTCCTTTTCCCTGTATTCTGACCATAATTCACTCCTTTGGAAAAGCACAAAAGGTTTTTTCTGGGCAGAATCGTACGTATTTGGTCACTTAGGGCTCATTCAGAGGGATGATCAGTCCCATCCTCTGTACAGAGCCACTGGTAGGAATAATTCCGTGTTGGCATTTTGAAATAAATAAGTGGATTTTGTGTCGCTGTTTGGGCACTCTGGCTCAAAAAGGTTCGCCATCACTGGTATACACCATACCTGGCCGATCCAACTTGAAGCTGGAAATCACTGAAGTAGACACGGGTGCTCCAGTATTGCCTCCACATCCCACACTGAGCCGCTGCAGCTCTGCTTATTGCACACTGGAGGTGGACAGCTCAGGACGGGTGTCATTGACAGAATGCCTTTTATTTCAAATCAAAATTTCAAAGGCTTTTTTTTTGGGTTAAAATTAAAGAGACGTTATACTTACCTGCTCTTGGTACCTTAACTCCTTTTTGGCATTTCCAGCCAGCACTGTCCACTCCTCCCTTTTTTAAGGTGCCTTCTCAACAAGCTGGGTGCTAAGGGGGAACCAATGCATGCACGTTTCCAAGCTTGGGCTGTGTGCTTACATATACACACACAGCGGCAGTAAGCCACACCCTGCTTCCTACTCACAACAGTTTGACTATCAGCAACAGGAGCCTATGACTCCCGCTGCTCTCAGTGTCTCCTGTGAGACCAGGAAGTGAAGGGAGCAGTGCTGCAGCTGGGACAGCATTACAGCCCTGACCGGAATCAGGTAAGTGTTTATGGGGAATGGGTAGGACAGGTAGTGTTTTTCTTTTTTTTTTGCAGAGAATGCAAAGAGTGCATTTAGGTAAAAAAAAAAAAATAGACTTTAGAACCACTTTAACAGGGAAGGGGGGAAGAGGTAAAGTTCCCCTTTAACCCCTTAAGTCCCGGAAGATTTGCCCCCTTAATGACCAGGCGATTTTTTGGGATACGGCACTGTGCCACTTTAACTGACAATTGCGCAGTCGTGCGACGTTGTACCCAAATAAAACTGATGTCCTTTTTTTTCCACAAATAGAGCTTTCTTTTGGTGGTATTTGATCACCTTTTGAGCTATAAACAAAAAAAAGCAACAATTTTGGGAAAAAAAAAAACAATTTTTTTTTCTTTTTGCTATACTAAATATCCAAAAATAAATAATTTTCTTTATCAGTTTAGGCCAATATGTATTCTTCTTCTACATATATTTGGTAAAAAAAAAAAAAAATTGCAATAAGCGTATATTGATTGGTTTGTGCAAAAGTTAAAGCGCCTACAAAATAGGTGAAAGATTTATGGCATTTTTTTATTATTTTTTTTTTTTTTTACTAGTAATGGAGGTGATCAGCGATTTTTAGTGGGACTGTGACATTATGGGGGACAGGTCGGACACTTGTGACACTTTTTTGGGACCAGTGGCATTTATACAGTGATCAGTGATATTAAAATACACGTATTACTGTATAAATGACACTGGCAGGGAAGGGGTTAACACTAGTGGTGATTAAGGGGTTAAATGTGTTCTCTGGGAGGTGTATTGACGGCGGCTGGTCGACAAGTGGTTAAGTGAAGCGTGGTGTAATTCAACCCGAAGACAGAGGACATCTTGTGGCAAAGAAAAGTACTGCATGGTGTAGCTCCAGATTGAAGCTGAGTATCGCAGCTTTTATTTATATTTAGGAACCTGATGTGGCTCCAATATATTTGAAAAAAAAAAAAAAAAAACAGTACTGGGGCACACCATTTAAATACTGGCCAAAACACTATCTGCATAGAGTTTGCATGTTCTCCCTGTGCTTGCAAGGGTTTCCTCCCACACTCAAAAACATGCTGGTAAGGTAATTGTTTCCGGTTTGAAGCTGGACTACTATGATATTCTACAGAGCCCAAGATGGCTGTCTGAACTCCCACCTGCCCCAAATCCAACTTGATAAGCAGTCTGAGTCCCCAAGGAAAGAAGTGCTATAGCAATGAGTAAAAAAAAAAATAATGAATAGATAAATGGTGCTATATGTCTCCAGGACTTCTCCAAAGCCTCCTCCATTCTCTGGAACTCCCTACCCAAATATGTATGGCTATCTCCTACTCTGTCCACTTTTAGGCGATCCATGAATACTCTTCAGGGAAGCCTATTCCTGCCTCCACCTAACAACTGAACTTTTAATTCTCCCATCAGCTCATCCCTCACAGTTATTACCTTTTGAACTACCCACTTGCCCCACCCTATTAGATTGTAAGCTCTCGGGAGCAAGGCCCTCCTAACCTTCTTGCATTGAATTGTATTATAACTGCACTGTCTCCTTTTATAATCGACAACACTGCCCAAAGTATTGGCGCTATATAAATACTGATTAACCACTTCAATACCAGGCACCTTCGCCCCTTCCTGCCCAGGACAATTTTCAGCTTTCAGCTCTGTCACACTTTGAATGACAATTGAGCGGTCATGCTACACTGTGCCCAAACTAAATTTTTTATCATTTTCTTCCCACAAATAGAGCTTTCTTTTGGTGGTATTTGATCACCTCTGGGGTTTTTATTTTTTGCTAAACAAACTAAAAAATACCAACATTTTTGAAAAAAAAAGTTTTTCTCAGTTTCTGTCATAAAATTTTGTTTTCCCCTTCACTGACGGGCACTAATAAGGCGGCACTGATGAGGCGGCACTGATAAGGTGACACTGATGGGCACTGATGAGGAAGCACTGATATGTAGAATTGATGGACACTGATAGGCGGCATTGATATGCAGCACTAATGGGCACCAATAGACGGCACTGATATGCAGCACTGATAGGCGGCAGTGATGGGCAATGATAGGTGGCACAGATGGGCACTGACAAGGGGCTGTGATGGGCACTGACAGGCGGCTGTGATGGGCACTGACAGGCGGCACTGATAAGTGGTACTGATTGGCACTGACAAGTGGCACTGATGGGCAGCACTGATGATGAGGTACTGATGTGTTACTGACAGGTGTTACTGCTGGGCATTGATTGGGACTGTGGTGGGCTCTGATTGGCACTGTGGTGGGCACTGGCAGTCTTTTACTATGGGGACACTGCTGGGCACTTATTGACATGTGATTGGCACATCTGAGGGGGCTGTGCTGATAATCAATGTGCTGATTATCAGCACAGACACCCCCCCTCTGACAGGGAGAGCCGCCGATCGGCTCTTCCTGTCAGCACAAACCGAGGAATGCCGTTTACCGACACTTCCTGGTTCACGCGATGATCAGCTGTGATTGGTCACAGCTGATCACGTGGTAAGAAGCCTCTGTCAGAGGCTTCTTATCACGATCGCAGATGCGGCATTTCAGGCTGACACGCTGCACTCGCTGCGCGCCGGCATGTTATCCTGCTGGACGTCATATAGGGTTGCCACCTGTCCGGGATTCACCCGGACAGTTCGGGTTTGGAATCATGTGTCCGGGTTTCAGACTGTCTGAAACCCGGACACATTAATCAGACCGGACTATGGCTTCTCAACAGGGTTGCTGGCTGCAGGGGTCTAAACCGAGACAGTCTGTTACACTCTCTTTCACGCTGCCCAAAGCCAGCACTAACAATTCCCCCCCCACACACACACACATACGGGAGAGAGGGCTCGATCTGCTCCTCTTCCTCCTGCCCCTACCCCTCTGTGTCTGCCCACACTCCTTAGAAAAGGAAGGTGCGGGCTGGAAATTTGAAGTCCAGCAGCCTCAGATTCATCTGGATGAGAGGTTCTAACTGCCAAGAGGTGAGTGAGCTCACCATCCATCCCTGTCTGTGACTGAAGTCTCCCCTCTTCTGCCTCTGAGTGAGTACACTAAGGTAAATCAGGGTTCTCAGAGCACTCCTTACATCAGAGTTTCTCTTTACACCAGAGGCCACAGTGTTCCCCCTTACATCAGAGTCCTCTCCGTACATCAGAGTTCTCAGTGGTCTCTCTTAAATCCGGGTTCCCAGAGCATTCCTAATGTTAGAGTCCCCTTACATCAGAGTCTGCAGAGTCCCCCCTTACAGTGTAAGGGAAATCTGTGGGTTCAGATGTAAAAAGGTGTAAAAGGTGAACTCTACGGATTCAGATGTAAAAGATGAACTTTGTGGATTCAGATGTAAAAGGGGAACTCTGTGAGTTCAGAAGTAAAAGGGGAACTCTGTGGACTCTGATGTAAAGGGGGACTCTTGTTATTAACTTCATATGATTAGAAATGTTACTTAATTGCAAAATATATGTATAGTTCATACTATAAAAAAAATTGCTTTGCTTGGCTAAAATGTTCGGGTCTGACTTAAAGAAAAGGTGGCAACCACTTCCCGGACGTCAATATGCTATTGACCAGGCGGGAAGTGGTTAATAATAACAACAATGTATATACTGTATTTATTGGCGTATAACACTCAATTTTTCACCATGAAAATCGGGTGCAAATAACGTGTGCGTGTTATACGCCAATGCTTCAATTTTAGCTGCCTCGGAGGGGACAGGGAAGGGGGTGGGACGAGCGGCGTCAGATTACATACAGTGAGAATCTCCTGTTTACTTGGTGGCCTCTGTAATAGAAAGTCCCGTCTCCTGGGCCGCCATTGGACCACTGTTCTGTCTATCATAGGAGATTCTCACTGTATGTAATCTGTCGGCGCTGGTCCCGCCCCCCTCCCTGTGCCCTCTAGGCTGCAGATGGGCATCGATCAGACTGCATTGAAGGCAATGGTGAGGCTGCTGCTTTGATGGCAATGGTGAGGCTGTTGCATTGATGGTAATGGTGAGGCTGCTGCATTGATGGCAATGGTGAGGCTGCTGCATTCATGGCAATAGTGAGGCTGCATTGATGGTATTGGTGAGGCTGCTGCATTGATGGCAATGGTGAGGCTGCTGCATTGAGGGCAATGGTGAGGCTGCTGCATTGATGGTAATGGTAAGGCTGCATTGATGGTAATGGTGAGGCTGCTGCATTGATGGTAATGGTGAGGCTGCTGCATTCATGGCAATGGTGTGGCTGCATTGATGGTAATGGTGAGGCTGCATTGATGGTAATTTTGATGCTGCATTGATGGTTATGGTGAGGCTGCTGCATTGATGGTAATGGTGTGGCTGCTGCATTCATGGCAATGGTGAGGCTGCATTGATGGTAATGGTGAGGCTGCTGCATTCATGGCAATAGTGAGGCTGCATTGATGGCAATGGTGAGGCTGCATTGATGGCAATGGTGAGGCTGCATTGATGGTAATGGTGAGGCTGCTGCATTGATGGTAATGGTGAGGCTGCATTGATGGTAATGGTGAGGCTGCATTGATGGCAATGGTGAGGCTGCATTGATGGTAATGGTGAGGCTGCTGCATTGATGGTAATGGTGAGGCTGCATTGATGGTAATGGTGAGGCTGCATTGATGGTTATGGTGAGGCTGCTGCATTGATGGTAATGGTAAGGCTGCATTGATGGTAATGGTGAGGCTGCTGCATTGATGGTAATGGTGAGGCTGCTGCATTCATGGCAATGGTGTGGCTGCATTGATGGTAATGGTGAGGCTGCATTGATGGTAATTTTGATGCTGCATTGATGGTTATGGTGAGGCTGCTGCATTGATGGTAATGGTGTGGCTGCTGCATTCATGGCAATGGTGAGGCTGCATTGATGGTAATGGTGAGGCTGCTGCATTCATGGCAATAGTGAGGCTGCATTGATGGCAATGGTGAGGCTGCATTGATGGCAATGGTGAGGCTGCATTGATGGTAATGGTGAGGCTGCTGCATTGATGGTAATGGTGAGGCTGCATTGATGGTAATGGTGAGGCTGCATTGATGGCAATGGTGAGGCTGCATTGATGGTAATGGTGAGGCTGCTGCATTGATGGTAATGGTGAGGCTGCATTGATGGTAATGGTGAGGCTGCATTGATGGTTATGGTGAGGCTGCTGCATTGATGGTAATGGTGTGGCTGCTGCATTCATGGCAATGGTGAGGCTGCATTGATGGTAATGGTGAGGCTGCTGCATTGATGGCAATGGTGAGGCTGCATTGATGGCAATGGTGAGGCTGCATTGATGGTAATGGTGAGGCTGCTGCATTGATGGTAATGGTGAGGCTGCATTGATGGTAATGGTGAGGCTGCATTGATGGCAATGGTGAGGCTGCATTGATGGTAATGGTGGGGCTGCTGCATTGATGGTAATGGTGAGGCTGCATTGATGGTAATGGTGAGGCTGCATTGATGGTTATGGTGAGGCTGCTGCATTGATGGCAATGGTGAGGCTGCATTGATGGTAATGGTGAGGCTGCTGCATTCATGGCAATGGTGAGGCTGCATTGATGGTAATGGTGAGGCTGCATTGATGGCAATGGTGAGGCTGCATTGATGGTAATGGTGAGGCTGCTGCATTCATGGCAATGGTGAGGCTGCATTGATGGTAATGGTGAGGCTGCTGCATTCATGGCAATGGTGAGGCTGCATTGATGGTAATGGTGAGGCTGCATTGATGGCAATGGTGAGGCTGCATTGATGGTAATGGTGAGGCTGCTGCATTGATGGTAATGGTGAGGCTGCATTGATGGTAATGGTGAGGCTGCATTGATGGTAATGGTGAGGCTGCATTGATGGTAATGGTGTGGCTGCTGCATTCATGGCAATGGTGAGGCTGCATTGATGGTAATGGTGAGGCTGCTGCATTGATGGCAATGGTGAGGCTGCATTGATGGCAATGGTGAGGCTGCATTGATGGTAATGGTGAGGCTGCTGCATTGATGGTAATGGTGAGGCTGCATTGATGGTAATGGTGAGGCTGCATTGATGGCAATGGTGAGGCTGCATTGATGGTAATGGTGGGGCTGCTGCATTGATGGTAATGGTGAGGCTGCATTGATGGTAATGGTGAGGCTGCATTGATGGTTATGGTGAGGCTGCTGCATTGATGGTAATGGTGTGGCTGCTGCATTCATGGCAATGGTGAGGCTGCATTGATGGTAATGGTGAGGCTGCTGCATTCATGGCAATGGTGAGGCTGCATTGATGGTAATGGTGAGGCTGCATTGATGGCAATGGTGAGGCTGCATTGATGGTAATGGTGAGGCTGCTGCATTGATGGTAATGGTGAGGCTGCATTGATGGTAATGGTGAGGCTGCATTGATGGTAATGGTGAGGCTGCATTGATGGTAATGGTGAGGCTGCTGCATTCATGGCAATGGTGAGGCTGCTGCGTTCATGGCAATGGTGAGGCTGCTTTGATGGCACTTGTGAGGCTGCAGATGGGCATTGATCAGGCTGCATTGATGACTGAAGTTTAATGGATGGATGAAGTTTTTTTTCCTGAAACTTCCCTCTAAAAATGAATGTGCGTGTTATACGCTGATAAATATGGTAATTACAAAATATTAAAAACCTCCGCATGCTTTTTTTTTGCCATGTACTAACGCAGCTTATAGCAGAACACATGGCGACACAAAACATCCGCTTTAAAGACCTGAATAATTCATTTAAACATATGGATCTGGCCTACAACCGTAGCACTGGTCTTCCTCCAATTGATGTGAACATACATTGTCTCAGCACACGGCTTCCTCCCCGGAGCCTTATAAATCCTCCTTCCTACCTTCTGGCCGTTTAACGAGGCAGATTGCCATGGCAATGCAGCCTGCAGCAAGGAGGTGGCAGTGCAATGCTCTGACTGTGCAATGATCTGCAGGGGTTAATGGCTTTTATTCCTGAAGAAGGGGTTAAGATAATCAGTGCAGAGGACAAGAGTGCCACCTAGTGGTAAAAAAGAGGGGTTACACTGTCACCAAGCACAGGGAGGGACTGAGTCTTTGAATTAGAGGTTCCTCCTGTGTGTGTGTGTGGCACTTTTTAATGTAAATTGCAACATGATGTGACAAGACTGTGTAGAAATTCTTGTTGCCTGACCCAGATATGGGAGTGATCCAGAGGTGGAGCAGGAGGTGAAGGAGACATTGTGTCATTGACTTCGCAGCACCTGTGTTTATCCAGAAGGTATTTCAGTGTATGTGGGGGAGAGTGGTGGTGCTTTAAATTCAAGGTGGAGGATGGGGTGTTTGTGTATTGTGGTGGTAAGGGATGACATCATGTCTATAATCTGCGGAGTGGGCGGTGGCTTTCCCATACCACTATATATATAAATACTGTATATATAACTGTACACAAGTTTTATATGTCTGGCTGATAATTGGAGAGGGTTGCTGTAATTTTTTTTATTCTTTATTTAGTTTTTTTAATGTAGAAAAACATCCTTTTACAGAATCCACAGCCTAGAATTATACTTCCTTCCAAATATACTGTATATATATATATATATATATATATATATATATATATATATATATATATAAATGTACACAAGTTTTATATGTCTGGCTGATAATTGGGGAGGGTTGCTGTATTTAATCGTTAGGTTCCTGCCAATGTTCTTCTTGCCTCTGTTTGTGTATGACGGGATTCATTTACGATCAGCTAGCCATACACAGTTTAGATTTTCGTTCCAAAGCGATAGTTTGTTTGATTTATCCAACAGTTGTTACAGGATACGTTAGCTACCGTGAGACATAAAATCTGAGAAAGTTGTAAAAAAAAAATCTTGTTTCTTATCTAAACTCATTACATTCTAATAATGGATATGCTCCTCGGTCAGGAAAAAATGGAAGTTATTGTAATGTGCATGCATGGTCAGGAACATTTGTTCCTTTAAAGGAATATGTATGGTATAGGAATGTATGAAAGACAACTGCAAACCAGGGTAAAAAAAAAAATGCAAACAAGGCTAAGTATTTTGTATATGCATAATTAGATACAGTATATAAGGAGATTCTAGTTTCTGGCAGTATATCAGGTATATCCACCACAAGGGTGCATTTTAATATATGCAAATGGCCCTGCACTCTGATTCATGCGAGAACCCCAGTGGAGGCTCCTACAGCTAACTGCGGCCACTTGCATGTAATCTTTCATGCAGCGATCGTATGTCAGTGATCAGCCCTGGGTGCAGCCAGTTGAGCGTCCAAGGCCAATCACTCGCTTGTAATTACTGCATGAGTGGTAACACCTGCTAATGCACCCTAACCCCATGGGCCCATGATTTTGAAATCTACATACAAATCTATTTATAAGGACTCATGCACTTTGCTGTATGATTTTACGCAGGATGTTGCTGGTGGTAAGATTCTACGTAAAATCTTTGCTGTACACTTGTAACACTTGTGCTAACTTTTTCACGTGTACAATGTTAAAAAAGACGCAGGCAGTTCATGCCACATAGCATCCTAGGTTGCTAGAACACAGAAAGATCCTGCCACTTAGCATCTTATGTTGCTAGGATGTAGGCAGCTTCTGCCACTTAGCCTCCTAGGTTGCTAGGACGCAGACAGATCCTGCTACTTTGCATCCTAGGTTGCTAGGACACAGACCGATCCTGCCACTTTGCATCCTAGGTTGCTAGGACGTAGACAGATCCTGATACTTAGCATCCTAGGTTGTTAGGAAGTAGGCAACTCCTGCCATGTATCATCCTAGTTTGCTAGGACACAGACAGATCCTGCTACTTTGCATCCTAGGTTGCTAGGACGTAGACAGATCCTGATACTTAGCATCCTAGGTTGTTAGGACGTAGGCAACTCCTGCCATGTATCATCCTAGTTTGCTAGGATGCAACTGATCCTGCCACTTAGCATCCTAGACTAGTAGGATGCAAACATCTCCTGCCATTTAGCATTCTAGGTTGCTAGGGCGCTTGTAACTTCTGCCATTTAGCAAACTAGGTTGCTAGGGCGTATGTAACTTCTGCCATTTAGCATCCTAGGTTGCTAGGGCGCTTGTAACTTCTGCCATTTAGCAAACTAGGTTGCTAGGGCGTATGTAACTTCTGCCATTTAGCATCCTAGGTTGCTAGGGCGTATGTAACTTCTGCCATTTAGCATCCTACGTTGCTAGGATGCACAAAGCTTCTGCCATTTAGCATCCTATGTTGCTAGGACACACATGACTTCTGCCTTTTACCATCCTACGTTGCTAGGCTGCACATAACTTCTGCCATTTAGGTTGCTAGTATGCAGGTGGTTTCTGCTGCCTAGACTCTTCTATACCTCTAACCCTTCCAAAATCCTCATGCCACGTACAGCACATTTTGACCAATCAGAAATGGGAAGTGTATGTTTACCCAATCACTGAAACTTCATCACAGCTTTAAGGGCTTGCTTGCACAAGAATAGGACCGCTGAAGAGCAATTTTATTTTAACCCCTTAATAATGGCACAACCATGATGCAACCACATGCAGAGACAGTTGCGAGGCAGTTTCGGCACAGCCTCATTCAGTTGAATAGGTTGTGTTCAGTGGGCGGTACTGCACGCTAAATACAACAGGGGTTTAATTCTTGCTGCAAAGCAGAACAACGCTGCTTTGGAATGTGTACAATCCTATCTGCTGCCTTTGCAGCTTAATGGGGAGTTTGGGGCAGTGAAAATGCGCCCAACCATGTGTTTTTACTGCCACCCAATGGCAGCATTACACATTGCCTGCAGCATGAACGATAAATATCTAGCAGCAGGCCGCTGGCACTTGTGCACTAACATGAATGGGATGTACCCATACTGCAGGAGCAACATCCAATTGAAGTCTATGGGACGTTGTAACCCTAGTTTGGAAGTTTACTGAATAAGTTGACAATACAGGTAGAATGGTAGGAAGGTATGTAATAGCGCTAAACAAATAATACCAGTAAATGAACCTCTCTCAGCAACAGGGATGCTTAGGAATAGTTTGTACACTTGGCCACTAGGTGACAGCACAATACAATAGTTTATAAAAAAAAAAAAGCTCACATGCAAAACAAATGGGGTAGCACAGACTAGAACAAATTAGGGATGCACCCATATATGTTTAGCAATACAGTAGGGCTGTGCCTGCATTGCACTGGTTAGCTGTTGTTTTTATCTAGGGGAGAGGAGAAAAGAAATATACTTACCTAATCCTCCGATCCTCCAAGCACAAGACTGGTCTGGCCCCCCTGTGCACCAGCAGTCTTGAGTTGTGGACTGTTGCTGATGTCATCAAGCCCAGACAAGGTTTATAGACCCAGAACAGTCCACAGTCAGACCGCGGGGGGATTGCTGTTCTCTGGTGGAATGAAGGATCGGGTGAGTATAATCTGTCTCCTCACCCCTAGACAAAAGGAGCAGTTGACCTGTCCAGGGCAGGCACAACACCACTGCATGGAAAAACTTTTTTGTCCGGAGTTGGACTTTATTGTGGTTGTAAACCTCAGACATGAAATATGAACCAAGCATATCCCTCTTGTGTGCTTGTCTCAATTAAGAGCACTAAGTGTAAATTCTGTCTGCTGCTTTTTTCCCCTGTCTGCTAGTTTTGCTGACACCAAGAGAAAAATGGTGACTGGGAGGGACCTCCAGCTGATCGACAGCCTCAGCTCTGTTCCTGTGTGCTGTCTGGAGGGAGGTGTGTCTCTTACCTCCAATCAGCTCTCAGAGCTCTCCTCACTGAGCTCTGCAGAGTGTAATTTCAGCTCTTTTCCCCCTTTTTCTGAACTCTCAGACAAGCTTATAAATTCCGCACTTTGAAGGGATGAAGAGAAGACTGCAGATAAACAGATACAACTCAGGAGGATTTGTTTCATCTCTGTGTATCACCTGAGGCCAGTCTCTTAACTTGGTATATGTAAGGGTTTACAACCACTTTAAGGTAAATGGTCACACAGGTTTCACAAAGACAAGGCTGCAGGAATATTTGTTCTGGAGGCTCAGATGGCTGAAGGTACAGCCACTCCACTGGGAAGGGCAGTATTCCAGAGCCAGTCAGAACTGGATCCAACAAGAAATCGTTCTTGTGCTTGTTGGTGGCCCACAAGTTAGAAGCTTGTTGGTGGCCCACTTTACTTGGTATATGTTTATGCCGCGTACAAACGAGCGGACTTTACGGTAGACTTTGCCCGGCGGACTTTACGCCGGACTTTATGACGGACTTTCCGAATTAACGGACTTGCCTACACACAATCCACCAAAGTCCGTGATGACGTACGACCGGACTAAAACAAGGAAGTTCATAGCCAGTAGCCAATAGCTGCCCTAGCGTGGCTTTTTGTCCATCGAACTAGCATACAGACGAGCTGACTTTTCGACCGGACTCGAGTTCGACGGATAGATTTAAAACATTTCGTTTCAAATTTAAGTCCGTCCAACTTTTGAGTAAACAAAGTCTGCTGGAGCCCACACACGATCGAATTGTCTGACGAAATCCCGTCCGCCGGGCAAAGCCTGCCTTAAAGTCCGCTCGTGTGTATGCGGCATAAGGGTTTACAACCACTTTAAGGTAAATGGTCACACAGGTTTCACAAAGATAAGGCTGGAGGAGTCTTTGGTCTGGAGGTTCAGATGACTGAAGGTACAGCCTCTCCACTGGAACGGCAGTATTTCAGAGCCAGTCAGAACTGGATCCTACAAGAAAGCTGCATGTTCTTGTGTTTGTTGGTTGCCCACAAGTCATATATGCTGAAAGACCCAGAGCCTGGAGACAGCTCACAAGCCCAGTAACTGCTGTTCCATCCCTTGGTCATGTCCAGGAGCCTAGGGTAGAATGGGAGCCCAGGGGATTTTGGGTAACAGAGAAGTGGAAGCCAGTGCCCATCCTAGGGTTGCCACCTCATCCCTTTAAACCCGAAACACATATGAATTACACAAGTTCTGAGGCTAAAATAATGCAGATAAGGCTCCAAGCGAGTTGAATTACCACCTTAATCAGCCACAGAACCTGTGTAATTAATAAGTGTTTGGTTTTGAAGGGATGAGGTGGTAACCCTAGCCCACCCCTGAGGAAAGCAATAAAGGTGCACTCATCAGTAAACTCACCCTGAGAAATGCCATGGAGCCATCACTGGTGTGCATGTAGGCTCAAAGTGGTTGCAGCTTTGCTTTGGCTTTGCTTTTGCTTTGCTTTGCACTTTTGCTTTATCAAACCAAATGCCATTAGCTTTTACTACTCAAATTAGTCCCTGACACTATAAGGGTGTTCAGTAAACCTGCAGGAGCTATCATTAGAAGAAAGCCACCAGCTGAGGTCAGGCAGCTTGTGGAAGGGTTTCTAGGCTGGGAGGACCCCCGAGCACCCAAGCATGGAGAGAAGGATATTTCATTGTGCCACCAGTGTAGTCATGGGGCAGAGGGGCCAGGCAACCCGCTCCTCCATTTAAGCTCCGGCTTTGAAAATGTCCTATGGCCACCACCGGCTCCGTCCTTTGAGAAGTGTGACTGAATAGGCAAGTGAAGCATCACTACCATTCCTTTCTAATCTGGAAACTTTTGTTCTTTCCACTATTATGAGAGGTTATTACGTTTTTTATTCAGTCGTAAGTAAGAAATTCCGAATACTTCTGCTATTCACTACACATCACTACAACTCTCCCTCCCTACAGAATATTGAATTTCACTCTAGGAGAAACTAACATATTCCACAGATTTTTTTTTCAATTTATGAAGACCTGCCGCCTGTCATCAATAATTCACACTTCCCAAAGTCCAGCCTGAACTGTTATTTTAGATGGAAGGACGCTGAAGAAGGAATTTCTGTGTTCAGGAGTTGCTTTGAACTTCCTCGGAGTTGTTTTTGCATTCACATTGATTTCTTTGATAAAGAAAAGCGGTTACATATGAACAAACCTCCTTAAGGCAGGCCATACATGGGTCGAATTTCAAAAGAATGTTCTTTCGAAAATCTTATCTAAGAATTTTCGTTCTAATTTCCCACCATTAGTGGGCTGCAGCAACAGCCGATTTTCATGCATCGAATTTGAGTAATCAGGCAGGTTGGAAATTTTTTAAAAAACAAACGATTTTCTAATCATTGATGGGAGAATCCTGTGAGAAATTTAATCGAAAAAGAAAAGTGCATGTGCAAGAAAAGAAAATTCCCGGAAAGAAAAGAAAATTCCCAGCCACGAAAATGACTCTCTGTAGCAACAGGAGGTGAAATTGAGCTGTGAAATTGAAGGCTTGGGTGGCTGAATTTCGAAAATCAATGGTGGCACCAGCGGATCACAAAAGGCACGAAATTTCTGATTTTCAAAAGAAAATTCTTTTAAAATTCGACCCATGTATGGCCAGCATTAGGCTGCATTCACACCTTAGCGTTTTGTAGCTTGAAGCTCAAAAACACTGGAGGAGAAAAAAATCAATTAATCTCTATGGAGATGGTTCACACTGGACAACACTGGAGGAGAAAAAAAATCAATTAATCTCTATGGAGATGGTTCACACTGGACAACACTGGAGGAGAAAAAAAATCAATTAATCTCTATGGAGATGGTTCACCTCGCCACTCCATGTCACCTGAAACCAAACGTCTGAAGCTCAAAAAAGTTTTTTTTGTTGCTCAAATGGGGCAGATTTAGGCATTTTTGGCTCATTTCTATTCTCGTAGAAATGAATAGAAATGCGACATTTGCGCATTTTTGTGCGTATATGCGCGTTTTGTCGCGCGTTTTTGTGAAAAATTTTAAACATAAAATAGTAATAATATATGAATAAATAAATGTAAAATAAAAACACAAATAACTAAAGATCATCATAAATAAGTAAAATAAATCAATAATATGTAATAATATATTAATAAATAATAATTAACCTCTAACCTTAAAAAATATTAAATACATTAGTATTATTATTATTATTATTATTATTATTATTATTAATAATAATAATAATGTATTTTTTTGTTTGCGTTTGGGTGTTTATTGTTATTTTACTATTAGTATTATTAGTATTTTTGATAATACTAATAACACTAATAGTAAAATAACAATAAACACCCAAATGCGAACAAACAAATACATTCTTCTTCTTCTTCTTCTTCTTCTTATTATTATTATTATTATTAATAATAATAATAATAAATTTTGTGTTAGGGTGTTTATTTGTTACTATTTTTTTTTAAGGGGTAAGGGTTAAAGGTTAATTATTTATTTATTGTTACAGTTCTTAGTAATCATTTATTGAATTTATTTATTTTTATTTATGACTTTTGTTTATTTGTGTATCTATTTTACATTTATTTATTAATTTATTATTATTCATATAATAATAAATAAAATAAAATAAAATAAATAAAATAATAATAAATAAACTCAAACCCCTTACCCTAACATTATAATAAATGAATAATAATAATAAAAGAAGAAAAAAAAGTTAATGGAAAAGTTAAAAAAGCTGAAATACCTAGCAACAAATGATGCAACAGATAATAGTTTTCTCCACGCAAAAAAGACGCCGGAGATGCGCTCAAAAGCGCTGAAAGACGCTGCGCTCAGATGTGATTGCAGCCTTAAAGGGGTTGTAAACCTTCATTTTTTTGTTTTTTTGTTTTTTTTTTTAAATAACAAACATACTTACCTCCACTGTGCAGTTAGCTTTGCACAGTGTGGCCATCATTGTCTTCTGGGGTCCCCCAACGGCGCTCGCGGCTCCTCCTCGCATCGGTAAACCCTCTAGGAGAAGCGCTCTCCTAGGGGGTTGCCTTGTGGGTGCCGGACTCGGCCCCGCCCCCTGGCCCCCGCATTATTGGATTTGATTGACAGCAGCGGGAGCCAATGGCTGCGCTGCTATTAATCTATCCAATCAAGAGCCAGGAAACCCCGGGCAGAGAGGTAGAGCGTGTCTCTGCCGAGGGGACGAATGGGCTCAGGTGAGTAGCATAGGATGCACTAAAGTGAAATAAACACAACCCCTTTAAGCCAAACTGCAGGCACAAAAACTTTCAAATAAATATATTCCTCGATATCCACAAAGCACATAAATCCACTTTGTGTGCAACAAATTCCTTTGCAAACCCAGATATCACCTTGTAAAATTAGCAGTAACATCATCACTGTGCTGTGCAACGCTTGTGCAGAGAGCCAGGGCCGGCGCTCCCGCTAGGCGAACTAGGCAGCCGCCTAGGGGCACACTGCTGCCTAGCCTACCCTAGTAGGGAGGGTGCAGGCTGGCCTGGATTTATGGATCATCATGCAGTTCGCTGTGTTATGCAGTGTGCAGGCCTTACACACGGACACATTCATTTCTGCAAGCAGCGCCATCTGTGCACGAATTGGATTGGTTGACGCCACCGCCCGCCAGACCCCGCCAATCCCTATCGCAAATACCGAGCCAGCAAATAAGGTGCTGAGCCCGGGCACGGTGCGCCACCAGCCTCAACGGCATTGGCAAACCCAAGGCATACTACAAGCAGGTACTGGCAGCTACATAGATAACATCCACCCTCCAGCCCTCCACAATAGTCCCACTGCTAGGCGCTAAAACGAGGACATTGGGCAGTGGCAGACATACATAGTTACTAAAGTCTCCTTGGTTGGCAAAATGAATAATCCAGCCTTTGTGGGCACTTAACCCACCTAAGCAGAGAGAGTAGAAAAAATGATGATTCTTAGGTAAGACGAGAGAAGAGATGGGGACGGACCAGTGTGTGATATCCGCAGTAAATTATATAAGCAGCAGTCTTGTGTGCCATTCCCCAATATTATATATTAGAAGTAAATATAACATTATATTATTATTATTATTCACGATTTATATAGCGCCAACAGTTTACGCAGCGCTTTACAATGTATTATTATATTACATTAATATAATTATAATTAATATAATAATAATAATAAAAAATAATTAATATAATTAATATTATATTACATTAATATTTATATTATTATATTAAAAGACTGTTGCTTTTATATACATTCGCTTCCGGACCGCGCCACATACATATACTGCGGCAGGGTGGCTCAAAATCACGTACCTGTATGTCCTCTTTTTTTTTTTTTTTGGGTCTTGTGTGCATGTGGGTCGCTGGCGACCCGCTTCTGCTGGGGGGGGGGCGCAATTAGCTGGTCTTGCCTAGGGCACAAAATTGTCTAGCACCATCCCTGCAGAGAGGAGAGCTGTGGGAGGGACCCTTCAGGCTCCACCCACTACAAGCTGCCTGCACAGAACTACAGGAGGGGGGCGGAGACAAGACCGATCACCCTGCATAAGGAGTAAGAACAGCAGTGACCGGTCTAAACCACTTTCCAAGGCCAATTTTCAGCTTTCAGCGCTGTGACACTTTGAATGACAATTGCACAGACATGCAACGCTGTGCTCAGATGAAATTTTTATATATTTTTTTCACACAAATAGAGCTTTCTTTTGGTGGTATTTAATCACCGCTGGGGTTTTTATCATTTGCTAAACAAACAAAAAAAAATTGAAAATTTTGAAAAACATTTTTCATAGACTGTTATAAAATTTTGCAAACAGGTAATTTTTCTCCTTCATTGATGTGCGCTGATTTGGGATGCTCTGCTGAAGTCACGGTTTTATTCCAAAGCGCTTTTTTATCTACTAAAATGTGAGAGTATTTCCTCCTTTTTTATTGAATAAATTACTTCTGATTTAAATGGGATTACACTACGTGCCTACTTCTTCTTCCTTTCCTACTTCTTCTTCCTTTTCTACTTCTGCTTCCTTTTCTACTTCTTCTTCCTTTTCTACTTCTTCCTTTTCTACTTCTTCTTCCTTTCCTACTTCTTCTTCCTTTCCTACTTCTTCTTCCTTTTCTACTTCTTCTTCCTTTTCTACTTCTTCTTCCTTTTCTACTTCTTCCTTTTCTTCTTCTTCCTTTTCTACTTCTTCTTCCTTTTCTACTTCTTCCTTTTCTTCTTCTTCCTTTTCTACTTCTTCTTCCTTTTCTACTTCTTCCTTTTCTACTTCTTCTTCCTTTCCTACTTCTTCTTCCTTTCCTACTTCTTCTTCCTTTTCTACTTCTTCTTCCTTTCCTACTTCTTCTTCCTTTCCTACTTCTTCTTCCTTTCCTACTTCTTCTTCCTTTTCTACTTCTTCTTCCTTTCCTACTTCTTCTTCCTTTCCCACTACTTATTCCTTTTCATAAATCTGTTCTATTGGAGCAACTGTCCATGTGGCTCTTTGTCTATTACCTATCCCATTGAGGACCACTGTTGGAGTTGGTCTTCTGGTTGGAAGTCGTGTCCTCTGTGACAGTTTCCCCTGGGTGTGTGGCCCTACAAGCCTGATTGACCCATTGGGTTGTACACTCATTTGGGTTCAATTGCTCCAGTAAGCCTTTTGACTCTCTGGTGGTGGATCACTTATCAAGTTTGGGCACGTTTTCTTTTGTCACATCAGTTCTTTGTCAGTTATTTTGAACCACATTTTGGATAACTACAATTTATTGTTTAGTTCACCTGTCCAAACACTAAGGACTATAATTCATTTTAAAATATTTGTTTTTCTTTCACTTTATTGGACATCATTCACTCATATTTTGATTGTCACATAGTATATTAATTTCTTGGTGTATTATACACGTATATTTAGTGTCTAAACGCATTGCCTGCATATATATATCATTTATGTGCACTTTATGTATATATATATTTTTCAGTTTATTCTGAGATTTATTCTGAGCGCTGAACTTATTGTTCACATAATAGAGAAGAAGAAGACCTGGACAGCCGCACACCGGAATGGATAAATCCATCTTTTATTCAACATACAGGATCATGGGGTACACAAAACACGACTGTGGGGTGTTACAAGAATAGCTGACGCGTTTCGCACTTACACCAAGTGCTTACTCATAAGCACTTGTTGTAAGTGCGAAACGCGTCAGCCATTCTTGTAACACCCCACAGTCGTGTTTTGTTTACCCCATGATCCAGTATGTTGAATAAAAGATGGATTTATCCATTCCGGTGTGCGGCTGTCCAGGTCTTCTTGTTCTCTTCTACTTGCATCAGCATTTAGCCAGCACCTGGGGCTCTTCTCTTCCTGGAGGTAATGAGACACAAGTACTCTGGTTTAAGCCCCTCTTTGAGCGGAGGATCCCACATCATCTCACTTATTGTTCACATGTTTTCATTTTTTGCAATTGATCTATTGCTGTGACAGCGCGGTATATTTGCTTTATATCTTTCACACTGATGAGACTGCACTGATGGGCACTACTGATAGGCTGCACTGATGGGCACTACTGATAGGCTGCACTGATGGGCACTGACAGGTGGCACTGAGGCGGCACTGGTGGGCACTGATCAGGAGGCACTGATGAGGTTGCACTAATAGGTGGCACTGATGGGCACAGATAGGCAGCACTGAAGGGCACTGAGAGGTGGCACTGATAGGTGGCACTGATTGGCAGCACTGATAGGTGGCACTGGTGGGCACTGGTTATCAGTACTGATGGGCATTGGTAGGTGGCACTGATGGGCGACACTGATGATGAGGCACTGATGGGCACTGATTAGTAGCACTCCTGTGCACTATTTAGCAGTACTGGTGGGCAAATGTTAGGACCGATGTCCCTTTAGCAGAAGCTGGTTATTGGCTTTATTCTTTTCTCCTCATGCTGTTAGCTTGAGGGGAAAAAAAAAAGAAGCGGATTCCCAGCTTCTGTTTACACCATGTGATCAGCTGTCATTGGCTGGCAGCGGATTACATGGTAAAGGGCCGCTGTGATTGGCCCCGATCTTTGATCAGCCGAGTCCAAAGGACTCAGGGATCACAGAGCGTGGCTATAGCATGGGCATTCACAGGTTAATTACAGGAAGCACCTGCACAGAGGCAAAGTTTCACCCTGGATTACTGCACAGATCTGGAAGAAATACACAAAGCACACCGAAATTCAAGTAAGAATACCCACGGCTCTTGTATTTAGCCAAAATGTGCTTAATCTGGGCGTATCATACAGCATAAAATACAGTTGCTTTGACTTGCAGTGGGACTGCGAAGGAACAGCTGCCTGCAGAGCCCCACTGCACCAGGTGTAAATGGGCCCTAAAAGTCATTAGTTTTGGGTTTACGACCATTTTAAAGCGATATTAGACCTAGAAAAAATAATGTGATATATTGCAGCTTACCAATCATTAACCACTTCAAAAATTTACCCCCTTCCTGACCAGGCCATTTTTTGCGATACGGCACTGCGTCGCTTTAACTGACAATTGCGTGGTCGTGCGACGCTGTACCCAAACAAAATTGACGTCCTTTTTCTTTCCCACAAATAGAGCTTTCTTTTGGTGGTATTTGATCACCTCTGCGGTTTTTATATTTTGCGCTATAAACAAAAGAACAGCTACAATTTTGAAAAAAACACATTATTTTTTACTTTTTGCTATAATAAATATCCCCATAAAAAAAAAAAAATAATAATTTTTTCCCTCAGTTTAGGCTGATATGTATTCTTCTACATATTTTTGGTAAAAAAAAACAAAACGCAATAAGCGTATATTGATTGGTTTGCGCAGAATTTATAGCGTCTATAAAGTAGGGGATAGATTTATGGCATTTTTTTTTACTAGTAATGGCGGTGATCTGCGATTTTTAGCGGTCCTGCAATATTACGGCGGACAAATCAGACACTTTTGGCACATTTTTGGGACCAGTGACATTTATACAGTGATCAATGCTATAAAAATGCACTGATTACTGTATAAATGTCACTGGCAGGGAAGGGGTTAACACTAGGGGGCGATCAAGGGGTTAACTGTGTTCCCTAGGTGTGTTCTAACTGTAGGGGGGAGGGGACTGACTAGGGGAGGAGATCGATTGGTGTTCATACTTAGTATAAACACGCGATCAGTCTCCTCTCCCCTGACAGAACTGGGATTTGTGTGTGTACACACACAGATCCCTATTCTCGCTCTGTCATGAGCGATCGCGGGTGACCAGCGGTCATCGCGCCCGCCAGGCACTCACAGCGGCTCTGGGACACGCTGCGGGCGGCTCGCACGCCTCCTACAGTGTCTTAAAGGTCAGACATAAAGCAACGACACCTCGCCCAGGGGAGCCATCCTGCTGCAGTATAACTGCGGAGGCTGGTCGGGAACCGGTTAAATGTGGTGGTTGCATTTGTTTTCTTTTCTTTGGCTTTTTCCCCGCTCTGTTTTCACCTGGTGATCTGGCCAGTAACACACCCCCTGTATTAGAGTGCCTCCACTCTGGATGAAGGAGCGCAGGGGGCACAGCAGACAGCAGCATTGTCAGCCTGGGGGAGGGTAGTGTTAGATGCATTATCAGATTTAAATACACTAACAAATTGAAGCTGAACTCCGGATCATACTTTATAAGCAGTTAGGCTGGGTTCATATATATGCAGGTCCAGTTTCGGGAGAAAAGTCTGGTGCGGTGTCCATTCAGCGGTTCAGGTGCGATTCAGGTGCGAATTTGACAATTAAATCGCACCTGAACTGGACTGAAAAACGCACAGGACCCTTTTTTAATTCGCACCACAACCAGTCCGCATACATGTGAAACAGCTCCATTGAAATCCCGTCTGGTTCACATGTTATGAGAATCAGATACGGTTTAAAACGCATCTGATTCCCAAATATGTGTGAACCAGGCATTACGGCAGGTTTTTTTTTCTATTCTCCTTTTTTTCTATTGGAATTAAGGTTTCACATAAATAAAAGCTGATCATTGTAAGCACCCTATCAGTGTTAAATGGTTTGTCTCATCCCTGTAACTGACACGTCTGAAGGAGAGCTTGTTCTTTTCAATAACAACAGACTTACTGGCTGGATCACCAGATAAAAATAAAAGAAAGAAAGCCTAAAATTGAAAACGAATACATCCATCACATAGAATTGGTAAGCTGTAATATAATAAAGATTTGATTTTGGGTTTAAGGGCCAGTTCACACCACATGCAGTCCAGGGCATTTTGTTGCTGCATCAAAAACGCATGGAAAGTAGATTATATGGTTTTCAATGGCATAGTTCACACCAGTGCTTGGAGTTCCAGTGCGTTCCACTTCCAGAAAAAAAATTAGAACGTGCTGCATTTTTCCTGCACTGGACTGTACAAGAACGCTGTAAAATGCATTAAAAAACGCAACTAAATGCACAAAAAAGCACACTGGAACACACATGTCCTTATTGGGTTCACACTGCTGCAAACACAGACATCGCATGTAATTCGCACTGCATTGCTGTGCAGATCACATAATTGTCTGTGCAATTCAAATTCGGCCGTACAGTTTGGCTGAATTCGCATCACATTCCAACCAAAATGGTACAGGACCCCCCCCCCCCCCCCGCAATCCGATTCCTGTACCATTTCACAGTCGCACTGCGATCTGCGAACCGATCTGGGGGTGCTATTAACTTTTTACATCGATCCCAGCAGCGGTTTGCAGATGTCATTGTGAACTATCTGCGATTCAGGGGCGATGCGGGATTTGCAGGGTTTCCCTTATCTGCACCAGTGTGAACCCAGCAGGTTAAGAAAAAAAGAGGGGGGGGAGGAATGCACTGTACTGCATCAAAAACGCACCAAAAAAATGCATCAAAAATGCATATGCATAACAGCATCTGGAACGCATCGGGACTGCGTTTCTATGGTGTGAACTGCTCCTAATACCACTTTAAGCTAGACTTTCAATCCAAAAGCATCCACCCGTATCCAGAATGTTCATTTTTGACCATGCTGACCCTTTAATCGCAGTAGGACGAGCCTCCTTGTAAGGTGAACGTAGCGTTACTGCTCGATGGCGATTTCAGGGTTCATTTTTCCATGTGTGTGTATATAGAGGAACACAATGCACACCCTGTATAAAGCACTATAGTGCTGTGTAATGCGACTAGGAGGGAGGTGAGCCGCCTTTGTGCCGAGCTCTGAGGGTTTGAGCATTTTGGTTGCCAGGCAGAGAGTTTGCCCATGCTGTGTTCTCAGACGGCGTGTTCCTTTATCAGATGAGTCATGTCGGGGGCCGCTGTGAGAGGCTGGCATAGGAAATAATGCTGAGTGATTGCAAGCTCCTAGTTCACATGGAGTATATCATCAACATCCTAGGACGGGGTCTGGGGAGAAGTCGCACAATCAGAGCTTAGTGGACTGACTCACTTGGGGCCTCATTCACACCAGCACTGCCAAACCTGCGTTTCTATACAGGACATTTCTAAACGCATATGAATGCATGGAATGATTAGCAGACATTCACACTCAGAAAAGAGATTTCTGTGCATCCAGGTTTTGATTAGAAACTCTACATGCATGTAAGTGTTACTTAGACCCCTTTCACCCTGGAGGCGATTTTTTTCAGGCGCTTTTAAAAAATAGCGCCTGAAAAAAGCCTCATCTCAGTGCTTTCACACTGGAGCGCTGCGCTAGCAGGAGGTCAAAAAAAGTCCTTAAGTTTCTTAACCTCGGCAGACACTTTTAACCCTATATTCAGCTGCTAGCGGGGGTTAAAAGTACCCCGCTAGCGCCCGAAAAGCTCTGCAAATAGGACGGTAAAGCGCCACTAAAACTAGCGGCGCTAGTACAATAGGTTGTCACCATTCCATGGGCGTGCGCAATTTTAAAGCGTGACACGTTTGCTATCTATTTACTTGGGGTAAGATCATCTTTTATTAATTATTTTACCAATAAATGGGTATTATTTTAATTATTATGTGCACTAAATTTCATTGAAGTGTATTTTGTGTTTGATAAACGGCTGCGTAAATATCATGCAACATTAAAAATTGCAACAGTGACCATTTTATTCTCCAGGGCCTCTGCTTTCAGAAAATATACAATGTTTGGGGATTCTAAGGAATTTTCTAGCAAAAAAAAGTGCTATTTTTTATTTATTTTTTTGTCAGAATTGCCATAGACGGCAAGTGGTTAATTATCATTATATTATTACAGTATTATTATTATTATTATAATACAGGATTTATATAGCAGCAACAGTTTGTGCAGCGCTTTACAACACGAGGGCAGACAATACAGTTACAATACAATGCAATAAACTTTAATTCTATTAATGAAAAGAATGCATTTCAGCTCGAAATGATCTGGTGAAACAAACAAGGTTAACCTTACCGATCTGGCTAATCATGGCAGAGGCTGCAGACATACTGTAACACCCAACCAATCACCAGCGCCCCCAACATTTGATTCCTCTCTCATCTCCTGAGTATAAGCCAAATCCACTTATCAAATATTTGCGGGCAGTGCAGGCCCAAGGGGCAGCTTATCTGCTTTGGGCCCCACAACAATGACTGGGCCCGGGGCAGCTGCCCCTTTTGCCCCACATTAAAGATAGCCCTGTCTTTACTGCCATTATATTAAAAAAATATTTAAAGAGCTGTTTTTTAGTTACAAAGACCTGGGTGCGGATAAAACATTTTTGCATGGATTGGGATCCTCTGAGATTGCCAAAGAAGGAATCATGCTGGAATCGGGTACCACTACCTGCTAAGGTGTGCGCTCCTAGACTACAAGTCCGATTGTATTGTAGTCATAACAAGCTGAATATTGCCAAATCATACTGGTTTAATCACGCTTCCACGTTCAGTTGTCCTTGGACCAAAAGCTTGGAACTCTAGGGCTGGTAGACAATGGCAGTCATTTTAATACCTTCCACCGTCCCCATCTTTGTATGTTTACTCTTCTAAAGTTCCTGCACCTGCACTGTGAATGAGCTCATTATAGACTGCTTTACATGTGTCCGCCATAACAGAGCGCGATAAGAAGGGTGATTTGCATAGCAGATCAAGGATTTGCAATATAGCTTCCAAAGAACAAGTGTAAATCCTTCATCTTAAAGAGCCAGTAACAGCGATATGAGTTCGTCTTTTTAGAAGCATGAGAACTGAAGATCAGTAAAGTTCAGTAGTAGGCGGAAGTGCTGCAGAATAAATACTGTTGTCTCAGGCAGGAAAAATAGCACTTGTTTGACTAGAAAATCATGGCTAGACTAATGCTGGCCATACACTATACGAAAAATCGGCCGAACCCATTTTCGGAAAAAAAACATTCGGCCGTGACCGCAAACGATTGTGCCATCATGTAATGACCAAAAAATCGTTCAGTAGACATAAATGAATACATTTTTGTTCGTTTTTTTTACATATACCTAGCGCAGACAGTTCGGACGGGAAACATATTAACTTTTCAATTTATCGTTCGTTTGGCATAAAATTTCCAACCTTGTCCTTGGTTTTTTTCGGCTCAAAAGCGTCCCAACTATTATGGATTTTGTGCCCATTAACTGGCCGAAAAAACGAACGAACGGTCTAAATGACCAATTTTCAGACAATTTTTCGTATAGTGTATGGCCAGCATAACTGTAGTCTGAAATGGAAGGAGACGTTTTAAAATGACAAACAACTTGTGCTGCAATTATATATTCTGTACAATTATCATACATCGGCTTAAAGCTGAAGTTTTAGGTATGGCATTTGTTCCATTTGTCCATTCTGTATATACCATACTTGTGGGATCCCTCTAGAACAGGGATATGCAATTAGCGGACCTCCAGCTGTTGCAAAACTACAAGTCCCATCATGCCTCTGGGTGTCATGCTTGTGGCTGTCAGAGTCTTGCTATGCTTCATGGGACTTGTAGTTCTGCAACACCTGGAGGTCCGCTAATTGCATATCCCTGCTCTAGAAGCTGGAAATCACTATAGTAGACCCCGCTACTCCAGTGATCTCTGTAGCACCCTCCTAGCTGGGTTCTAGGATGTTAGGTAAATTTAGTTCTTTTTGGGGCTCCTCTGTAATCAGTGAAGCAGTTGATTGTTTTGGTTGGATCTGGGTCTCATTGGCTGCAGGTTTGATTGCTTCCCCCTGCCTTCTGGAAGGCTTCAGAACATAGAAGTGGAGCAAGTCGAGTGAGCAGCCTGAATATATATGGGGCATCAGCTAATCCTTGGGGAGGTGTGCCGAATAGGTGGCTGAAGAGCAGATAAATAGCCTGAGGTTTGGAGCAGTGGTGTCTTGTCCAGGAGGCCATAGCTAAAGGGCTGCTGCCCTTCTGGGCAGCACAGCTGAAGTTATACATGCGTTCATTGAGGTCCCAGCTAGGACAGTACTGGGGGGGGGGGCTAACTTTTCTGAGAATCCTTGGAGCTGTTCGATGAATTACACTAATGCCGCATACACACGAGCGGACTTCTCGTCGGACTAAACTCAGAAGGACTTAGTTCCGATGAAACGGACTTGCCTACACAAGATCCCACCAAAGTCTGATCATTTTGAACTTGATGATGTACGACCGGACTAGAATAAGGAAGTTCATAGCCAGTAGCCAATAGCTGCCCATGCGTCGTTTTCGGTCCGTCGGACTAGCATACAGACGAACAGTTTTTTCGATAGGAATCATTGGAAAGGTTTGAAACATGTTCTATTTCTAAGGTCCGTCAGATTTTTCGACAGTAGAGGTCCAATGAAGCCCACACATGATCGGAATGTCCGACTAATTCGTTCCGTCGGACCTTTTCTGCCGAAAAGTTCGGTCGTGTGTACGCGGCATAAGAATCTGATCTGGGGAAACTTATGGGTGAATGTCTGGCTGAAATTGAAAGGGGGGCAACCAATAATCCAGGGACATTGTGAGCACAGACCTGAGACTAGAGTACTAGTGACTGTTTTGCTGCTCTCCTGCATGAGTACCAGTGATTGCCTGGATTGAGACAAAGCTTACAACGCTTCGGTGTTGCCTCTGAGGATTCCTCCATCTACCCCGCTTGTGTGGATGGAAGAATCCTGCTGGCTGATCAAAAAAAAATGGAACTGTCTGTGGCAAGCTTAATAGTTTCTTTTAAAGCATCTATAGATTTCTTTTGCTAATCTAAGGCCACGTACACACGGGCGGACTTTTCGACTTTCCAGCGGACTTCCGACTGACTTTTTAACGAACGGACTTGCCTACACATGACGTACACCGGACTAAAATAAGGAAGTTGATAGCTAGTAGCCAATAGCTGCCCTAGCGTCAGTTTTTGTCCGTCGGACTAGCATACAGACGAGCGGATTTCTGGGTCCGGCGGAGTTACGACGTAAAGATTTAGCATGTACACGGACTCATCATTGGATCTCACCTCCTTATCCAGCCATGTGCTGGAGCTCAGTGCTCCCTCCCACAATCTGTGATCAGCGCTGCCATTGAAATTCCCCTCCTTCTTCACCTCCTGCTTGCTGTACTACTCCCGGCGACTCACTCTGAGTTCACAATAGCCGGAACTACAGAGGAGGCATGGGGTATCAATGCACACCGAAACAACACTGGTATTCTGTCAGCGAGCACTGTTTAGCATGAATATTTGCAGGTGGAACAAAAGAATTCTATACATGTATGGCCGACTAGTTTATTGTCCTCCAGACTACAGGAGGGCCGGACTGTGGCCATTAGAAGCAGAAAATGCCTTGGGCTTGGGTGAAAGTAAAAAAAATGACATAGTGCCCCACCTCGGGTGTCAGTAGTACAGCGAGTGCCCCAATGTTTGCATTCATGGCACCCTTTGAGAATATGCAAGACCTGGAGGCGCCTCAGTCTAAAATGGGGTCCCCTATCACATCAGAAGCCTCCCCTTTCACATCACAATTTTCAATCCCCCCCCCCTCACTCTCAATCCTCACTCTCCACACCCCCTTCACATCAGAGCCCTCAGTCCCCTACATCCTTTCACATAGAGTCTTTGTTTCCCCTGATTTCACGTAATAAGACTCCCATCCCTCTTTTTCACGAGGGAGTCCTGGCCTACATAAAGAGTCCTTCTTCCCAATCTTTACCACAGTGCGCCAATGGCAGCATGGCAGTGAGTGGGAGGCGAAGTAAGATAAATAAAGGTAGACATTCGTTCCCTTATGAATGCTGGGTCTGCCAGCGGCCTCCAAACTGCGGCCCGCGGACTGGATGTGGCCCTTTGTCTGCCTTTATACGGCTCTTGGGACACTATAATTTCCTGTCATTGATATGAGGCATTATTCCTTCAACTGACACCAACAACGAGGCACCATTCTTTCCATTGACGCCAACGATAAGGCACTATTCCTTCCACTGACACCAAACATGGGGCACTATTTCTTCCACTTGCTTTTATCAAGCCGTTTATGGGTAGCTCAACTTTGTTGACAGATTAGAAGTCACAGGGGGCTTGGTATAAAGAGACAGCTGCTCCCCACCTCCCCACCCTGAGGACGCACAGAGGGCTTGTGTAGAACTGTCCAACATAAAAGAAAATGAAAGCTGCCACTGATAAACGCTGCTCCTATTTCACACTATTACATTCATCCTTCAAATCCTCTTATTTAAGACAGACCAGACACCGTTGCCAAGCAGCCGACCCAGGGAGGAGGGCTGTGTACGACTACCTACAGATGGAGGGTGGCTGCGTTCTCATTGCACACATAGCCCTGAAAACTCATGTAGAGATAACTTATCTCTGTATCATGCACCCTGGACTCATTTAAAAAAAATGTATTATGTTTAGAAAGTTAGAATAACCAGAATTAAAGTTGAACACTAAGCAAATAACTGAAAATGCAGTTGAAAAATATATATAGTATGTGCATTTTCTTACTAGCTGAAAGATTTTTCTGTTTAGCCAGTCTTATGATCCAAGCACCCCTGCTAGACAGTACAGACAGACCCAACCCTACTAACGGGACAACAAACGCATGTTACCACAGTAAGGTCACCATTCTGCTCCTTGTATTGTGCTTGTGTATTGCAGTGAAGATTGTTTGGCTCATATTGATGTCCCTCCCTGCTATGTAGGGATAACACAATTCTAATATAAAGACAGATATCAAGCAGGTACAATAGCAGTGTGATATGGTATTAAACACTAGGTTTTTTAATACATGAAATGGTAATTGTGATTTCTTTTTGGAGTTCAGATTTAAATAAAAAAGACAAACTAAACATTACAGATAAAACATATCTTATGTTTTATTTATTGCAGATATGAAGAATACCAGCAACAGAAAATAGCATCTAGTTTTTTTTTTTCATATAAGGAAAGGCATACCGTAATATTACAATAAATAAAATAATACATTGCCATTTAAATACCGGTAATTAGAATAATACCAGCGCTAGCATGTCTTAGGGCAATCAAAGACAATTCGACATGGTTTTCTGGCCTGCCTAATCTCCTAATCTCTGAGAACAGTTGCAGGAGACTGTTGGTGCTCCATAGATGTTAGACTACTGTCTGGGTGTCAGAAACCATGAAATCAGACCGAGAGAGAAGTACAGTTAAATCACACTTGTTTAATAATAAAAGTAAACAGAACAAACGTAGTCAAGAGTTCAGAGTTCAGGAATCGGAACGGATAGTCAAACAAGCCAAACGTCAGGGAGCCTGACATGAGCGTAGAAAAACGGCAAGTAGGATCTGGAGCCAGTAGGGATGTCAGCCAAGTAAGTCTTTTAACAGGAATGCAGGTGAGCGTCTCTGTAATGTTGACTAAAGCAAAGGCAGAGCTCCTCTGGACTGGACGGCTTAAGTAGGCAGGACTGATGAGCAGGATATCATCAACAGCTGAGTAACTGTGCAGAGATAGGAGCTGGCAATTAGCCAACACCTGAGTAGCCAGCTCAGAGAAGGAAGGGCTGAGCCCAGCCCTAACACTGGGTTAAAACAGCCAACCCATAAGGCTATCACTCATTGCCTATGGGAACATACAAACATAGAAGAGAGACAACGGAAATAGACCAGGAGGTCAATTGAGTCTATCATTTTTTTTTGTTTTTTTCTTGTGGAAGGGGGAATAGGGTTAAGCTTTTTGTCTGCGTGTAGATCTAGAATTAGGCCAAGCAAGTTTAAATTCACTTGCAGGCAGGCGCAGTTTGCCCTCCCCACTGCGGGTGGCACTGTTTAGCTGGCCGCTGTGCAGAAGTGAATGGAGGTTGTGAGGAGCTTTGTTCCTCTGAAGCCTCCTTAGGTGTCATCAGGGCAGCAGTGGTCTGATTAGAGACTGCTGCCCTGGCCATCTTTTGTGAGGGCAATGCTAATATACAGCACTTTTTCACAGTGGTTGGTGCACCTTTGCGAAGTGGATAGTATTGGACTTGGGATGGATCCCCACTGGCTAGGGATAGTGCATTTAGCGCAAGGAGAGGTTTCGGTTAAGGAAGTATAGCATGCCTGGCTCCGCTATCTGGGATCTGCAGGGAGCTGGGTCAAGGACCTTCCTCTCAGTTTAAAAAAGGATTCCGCACTGCTGTTTTTCCTATCAGTCACCCCCTTCATCATACGCTGCTCTTGTAACGTAAGCCTATCAAAGTGCAGAGACTGTGTTAAAGTACCGCCAACATTGTTCAGAACTATTGTATCCAGGTTGCCTGTGATATTAAGGCTCCATTGCCACATTGTCTGGAACTGTAAAGTGAGCATCTTGCCACTGGCGTCCACGTGTCATTTGTTATCTCTACGTATCCAAATAATTGTGCCACCTCCCTTGGTCTTGGTGTACCATTACTCTATCTTGGGTGCCAATCAACTGGCCCTGCCCACACACTTCCTATTGACCGATGCAGTACCTCTACTCAAAGTCTATTACATGCATCCACTACTCTTTCTGTAAAGTAATATTTTCTCTTTTTCTGTAAAGTAATATTTTCTAAGATTAGTTGTGAACTTTCCTCCTGCTAGTTTGAGGTCATGTTCTCGTGTTCTTGATCTCAGCTACATATTGAAAATTCTGCCCTCCTGAGCCTCATGCACACCTTCAATGTATTTGAAGGATTCAACCATGTCTCCCCTTTCCATTAACTTCCAGCAGTCTCTATTGATATGTTTTAACCCTTTCATCATTTTTGTTACCCGTCTCTGGACTTGTTCTATCTCATCAATATCTTTCTGTAAGTGAGGTCTCCAGAACTGGACACAGTATTCTAATTGAGGTCTAACTAAAGCTCTATTATAGAGAAATCAGAACCTCCTTCCTCCTGCTGGTGACTCTTCTAGTGATAAGATAACTAAGGGTCTATATAGACTAGGAATCAGGACCTCCTTCCTCCTGCTGGTCACTCTGCTAGTGATAAGATAACTAAGGGTCTATATAGACTAGGAATCAGGACCTCCTTCCTCCTGCTGGTGACTCTTCTAGTGATAAGATAACTAAGGGTCTATATAGACTAGGAATCAGAACCTCCTTCCTCCTGCTGGTGACTCTTCTAGTGATAAGATAACTAAGGGTCTATATAGACTAGGAATCAGGACCTCCTTCCTCCTGCTGGTGACTCTTCTAGTGATAAGATAACTAAGGGTCTATATAGACTAGGAATCAGGACCTCCTTCCTCCTGCTGGTGACTCTTCTAGTGATAAGATAACTAAGGGTCTATATAGACTAGGAATCAGAACCTCCTTCCTCCTGTTGGTGACCCCTCTATTGATAACCAAAGATCTATGTAGGGAAATCAGGACCTCCTTCCTTAATCTCGCGACCCCTCTATTGATAACTAATAATCTTACTAAATTCAAGTCAAAGTCAGTTGCCCTTCCATGTACAGTCCACTTTTCAGCACAGTTCTTGTACTAAGTAGCTTATTGAGCAATAAAGTGTGCTTCCTCTGCTTATGATAATCAATAAGTCCTAGCACAGAAGATCTCCAACCAAAAACAACAAGATAAAACTTAATAGCCCATTAATTGACACAATAGCAATATTCACCTTCAATCCAAAGATTTAACCTGCAGTACTTCTTTCTGTTGCTAGATGCCCTCAGTCTGATGGCCAGCATAATTTAACTCACTTGCTCTGAGCCTAGGTTGTCCTCAACCCATGCCAGCCTTTGACTAGGTAGTGAAAGGAGAAAGGAGAAGCAGCACAGTGATGAGCCCATCTCTCTGATTTCTCCTCCTATCATCATGCTTCTTGTCAGCACATGAACTGATGGGCTCCTTGTGCTGCTTCTTTCTCTTACACTTCAGCCATGCTGTACAGAAATTGCAAAAGGCTGATACTGGGTCAAATTCAGGTGCTTACAACGCTTGTATTTAAAAAATGCATTTAAAGGTCTAAACCCACATACAAATTTTTCATGATATAGATCTCTTAGCTACACTAAGCATACATCTGGGATTATTTGATTTAAATAATCTGTCTAACATCTTATACCTGTTATGCCGAGTACACACGATCAGACTTCTCGTCGGAAAAAGATAGGACGGTTTTTCCGTTGGGATTCCGCTCAAGTTTGCCTTGCATACACACGGTCACGCAAAAGTTCACTGAACTTACAACTGTCAAGAACGCGGTGACGTACAACACTACAATGAGCTGAGAAGATGAAGTTCAATGCTTCCGAGCATGCGTCGAATTGTTTCCGAGCATGCGTAGGAATTTTGCGCGTCGGAATTGCCACAGATGATCGCATTTTGGGATAGGAACTTTTTCCGACTGAAAAATTGAGAACCTGCTCTCAATCTTTTGCTGTCTGGAATTCGGCCAGCAAAAGTCCAATGGAGCATACACACGGTCGCATTTTCCTCGGAAAAACTATCATCGGTCTTTTGCGAGCCGAAATTCCGATCGCGTGTACGCGGCATTACAGTGCTATTTTCAGACGAAAATTGGCGGAACTCTGTTCCGCTACCTCCAGCGCCTGCCCTGTGCTTGTAAGTCACTATTGGCGCTTGTAAGCACAGAAGACCCGCTTCTGTGCCTCTCCCCCCAGCACTCCACTGCTATCACTCAGCACCTCTAGTGCTTAGTGGTGGAGGCAGATGATGTTGACAATAGTTTGTTCCAAGATGTGTTTGGGGAGGTAAGCTGGCAGGAAGTTTTGGAATGTCAAGAGAGTAGAAAGGGAGGATTATGGTGTGGGGTTATTTTTCAGAGGTTGGGCTTGGCTCCTTAGTTCCAGTGAAGGAAACTCTTAAGGCGTCAGCATACCAAGACGTTTTGGACAATTTCATGTTCCCAACTTTGTAAAAACAGTTTGGGGATGGCCCCTTCCTGTGACTGCGCACCAGTGCACAAAGCAAGGTCCATAAAGACATGGATGAGCAAGTTTGGGGTGGAGGAACTTGACTGGCCTGCACAGAGTCCTGACCTCAACCCCACAGAACACCTTTGAGATGAATTATGCCCCGTACACACGGTCGGACTTTGTTCGGACATTCTGACAACAAAATCCATGGATGTTGGCTCAAACTTGTCTTGCATACACATGGTCACACAAAGTTGTCGGAAAATCCGATCGTTCTGAACGCGGTGACGTAAAACACGTACGTCGGGACTATAAACGGGGCAGTGGCCAATAGCTTTCATCTCTTTATTTATTCTGAGCATGCGTGGCACTTTGTGCGTCGGATTTGTGTACACACGATCGGAATTTCGGACAACGGATTTTGTTGTCGGAAAATTTTATAGCAAGCTCTCAAACTTTGTGTGTCAGAAAATCCGATGGAAAATGTCTGATGGAGCCTACACATGGCCGGAATTTCCGACAACACGCTGCGATCGGACATTTTCCATCGGAAAATCCGACCATGTTTACGGGGCAGTGGAGACTGTAAGCCAAGCCTTCTCGTCCAACATCCCTGCTCGCGCGCAAAAGCAAACGCATACGCAAGTCGTGCACACATATGTAAATGGTGTTCGCACCACACATGTGATGCATCGCCCTGAACGTTAGAGCGAGAACAATAATTCTAGTGCTAGACCTCCTCTCTAACTCTAAACAGGTAAATTATAAGGGCGTTTAAAGCGCCGCCTATAGAGATTTTTAAGTACCGTAGTTTGCCGCCATTCCATGAGCGTGACATGTTAGTTATCTATATACACAGCATAACATCATCTTTCACATTTTCCAAAAAAAACTGGGGTATATATTTTGTGGGTTTTTTTTGTTAATCTTTTCAACAAAAAAAAAAAAGGCTTTTGAAAAACCGCTGCGCAAATACCAAATTGCAACGATTGCCGTTTTATTTCCTAGGGTCTTTGCTAAAAAATGTATACTGTTTGGGGGTTAGAAGGAATTTTCTAGCAAAAATACTGATTTAGGCCGGGTTCACATATGTGCGAATTGGATGGGGTTCCCCCCCACCCCATTCGATTCGCATGAGAGGCGAATGTGACCGGCTCTCAATGGAGGTTCACAAAAGTCCGGGGTGGTCGCAGGGCAGATTGCAAAAGGGTCTTGTGCGTGTTTTGGGTCCGGTTCAGGTGCAAAATCAGGCAAAATTTCGGACCTGAATCGCACTTGAACCAGTGAACAGACACGCTTCGGACCCCCCCGGGCATGAACCCGCGGCCGCACATATGTAAACCTGGCCTTAACCTCTTCCTGTCCGCGCTATAGCCGAAAGACAGCTGGAGCGTGGACTTACTTTGCCAGGAGGACGTCCATAGACTTCCTGCCGTGCTCGAGCGGCCTGCGCGCCCCCTGCAGAGCGTGTGCGGCTTGCTCTGTGATCGGCGAGTCAATGAGACTCGGCTGATCACAGATCGGAGTAAGGGGTCGATCCCGACCCCTTACCACGTGATCAGCTGTCAGCCAGTGACAGCTGATCATGTGATGTAAACAGAGCCGGTTATCGGCTATTTTATCTCCTCATGCTGGTAGCGTGAGTAGAAAAAAAAAAAGCCGATCACTGGCGGCTGTGAGAGGGACATCAGTCCCGATCGTGGAGAGCCTCTGTAGAGGCTTCTGTGCCACCTACCAGTGCACAACAGTGCCACCTACCAGTGCCCACAGTGCCACTTATAAATGTCACCAATCAGTGCCTCATCACCAGTGCTGCCTATCAATACCACATTACCTATCAGTGCCCACAGTGCCACCTATAAATGTCACCAATCAGTGCCTCATCACCAGTGCTGCCTATCAATACCACATTACCTATCAGTGCCCACAGTGCCACCTATAAATGTCACCAATCAGTGCCTTATCACCAGTGCTACCTATCAATAGCACATTACCTATCAGTGCCCACAGTGCCACCTATAAATGTCACCAATCAGTGCCTCATCACCAGTGCTGCCCATCAGTGCCACCAACCAGTGTCCATCAGTGCCACCTACCAGTGCCTATCAGTTCCACCCATCAGTGTCACTCATCAATGCCACCCATCAGTGCCATCTTATCAGTGCCCATCAGTGTCGCCTTATCTGTGCCTATCAGTGCAGCCTCATCAGCGAATATCAATGAAGGAGAAAAATTACCCGTTTGCAAAATTTTATAACAAACTATGAAACATGTTTTTTTTTTTTTTTAATTCTGTCTTTTTTTGTTTGTTTAGCAAAAAATAAAAACCCCAGTGGTGATTAAATACCACCGAATAAAAGCTCCATTTGTGTGAAAAAATGATAAAAATGTCATTTGAGTACAATGACCGCGCAATTGTCATTCAAAGTGTGACAGCGCTGAAAGCTGACAATTGGTCTGGGCAGGTGGGCAGGAGGGGGGTTTAAGTGCCCGGTAACAAAAAATGCCAGGAAAAGCCTGCTCTTCAAGTGGTTTTAAGGATTACAGCGTTGCCTAGGGTTCAGCTTGAACTTGGTAACCAGTCCTACCAATCCGACACCTGCCATGCAAGCGGTCGCTATGGGCTTGGAAGACTCTTCTGCCCCAGTCTTCATACACGGGCCCCTGTGTGTGGTGAAATGAGCCCCCTCTCTGTGCTGTACACAGTGTGCCAGGGAGGCAGCTCCGGCTGCTGCTGGTCCTTTCAATGAGTGCACAGTGTATTGTTGTGTAGTTGGAGGGAGTTCTATTGATCTGCTCTGCCGTCTACTTGTGACGGATAATAGAAAGCGTTAATCTTCCCCTGGGAGGGTATGAATATTCACATCACCCCTTAGCCTGGGGAGTGAGGAGGAGAGGGAGGAGGAGGAGGAGGGGGGAGAGCTAGTTTCCAAATGCTCTGTGTTCTCTCCTCCTATTGGTGGCTTCCTCCTCCCTGGTACCCTGTCCCCATCCATCTCCTCTTCTTCCCCTGACACTTGTCTGTGTGCGAGGAGAGAGGAGGGACGCAGGGAGTGAAGAGCTACGAGGAGGTGAGTGCCGAGGTTTACCATTGTCTCATCTACCTGTCTGTAATATTATCCTGCATTATGTCTATGGCTCTGTGGATGAATGCCAGGATCTCCTCGCACAGCCCAGCCTTGCGTCAGTAATTCTAGAGGATAATAGCGGCGTGTTTGGCGCATTTCTGTACGAAGCTTCGCACCGGTCTTTGTGCCATAACCAAATGCAACCGATCAGCGTTCCGGCTGCTCCAGACCAACAAAAGATGTAATGTTGGGAAAAGTACGAGGGGTCCGCTGCCCCCAAGTCCAGAATCGGGTCCCCCCTCCACCCCCCTTTGGAAGATCGGGCGCTGAACGCCAGCAGGGGCTCATCCCATGCCCCACTTGTTCTGGAAAGGCGTGATCTGGTTGGATATGGGTTACCGCTCTTGGCATACCCCATTGCCCAGCATTATTAAACCCCCAACGAGGGTTCTCCAACCGAACAGGAGAAGAGCGCAAAGTGCGCAAACCCATAAATCATCGTTTTATAGCTGTCAGAACACCCGAGGAGGACTGCTGATTGGTTGCTGGGGGGGGATATGTGTTAGGATACAAGGCAGGATGTGTTCTTCTAATGTGTGATAGAAGTGCTTGTCTGGAGGACCTCTGTCCCAGTGCATTGTGCTGCCATTGGGGAGGGGGGGGGGGGAAGGGCGCTCCTTTTCAAATGCTAACTACCCCAAATCTGAATGGGAAAGCTTCTGATGGACGCTTGTGACTCTGGCTGCCATTTCTGGGAAGAGTTGATTAAATTCATATTGTACATTGATACAAAGATGCGTGTGATGTGCTTGTATATTTTACAACGAATTTCTCTGTAGTAAGCTCTATTTAACCACTTCAGCCCCGGAAGGATTTACCCCCTTCCTGACCGGGCCATTTTTTGAGATACGACACTGTGTCACTTTAACTGACAATTGCGCGGTCGTGCGACGCTGTACCCAAACAAAATTCATGTCTTTTGTTTCCCCACATATAGAGCTTTCTTTTGGTGGTATTTGATCACCTCTGCAGCTTTTATTTTTTGCGCTATAAACAAAAAAAGAGTGATAATTTTGAAAAAAAAATATATATATTTTTTACTTTTTGTTATAATAATTATATCCCAAAAAAATGTAAAAAAACGAATTTCTTCCTCAGTTTAGGCCAATATGTATTCTGCATATTTGTGGTAAAAAAAAAAATCCCAAAAAGCATATATTGATTGGTTTGCGCAAAATTTATCACGTCTACAAAATTGTGGA
Organism: Lithobates clamitans; assembly: GCA_037952925.1. NCBI lineage: Eukaryota > Metazoa > Chordata > Amphibia > Anura > Ranidae > Lithobates > Lithobates clamitans. The sequence goes on from JBBGZY010000124.1 coordinate 5,714,806, forward strand.
TAGATTTATGACATTTTTTTTTTATTACTAATAATGGAGGTAATCTGCGATTTTTTTTTTTTAGCGGGACTGCAACATTGCGGCGGACAAATCTGACACTTTTGAAACTTTTTTGGGACCAGTGACATTTATACTGCGATCAGTGCTATAAAAATGCACTGTTTACTGTGTAAATTACACTGGCAGGGAGGGGGTTAACACTAGGGGGCGATCAAAGGGTTAAATGTTCCCTTTGTAACTGTGGGGGGGGGGGGGGTGGACTGACAGGGAGTACAGAGAGATCGCTGTTCCTAATTACTAGGAACAGACAATCTCATTCTACTCCCTTGACAGAACGCAGATCTGTTTGTTTGTGGCATGATCGCGGGTGGCCGGTGGACATCGAGTCTGCCGGACCCGCTGATTGGCTCCCCCACTAGTGAATGGGCACGCACGTGCGCCCACAGATCGCCGCGTATGCACTTGACGTATAATGACGGTTATTCGCACAGGAGAGCCTACCTGCTGCAGTACAACTGCGGCGGCTGGTCGTTAAGTAGTTAAGGCCGTAATAAACCCAAAACCATAAATTTAATATATTGCATTGCAACGTGATAATCCCCTCCCAACTTCTCCTCCTTCTAGTAATATATTTTGCAGCTTACCAATCATTACATGTGGTGGCTGCATTAGTTTTTTTTTGTTAGGCTTTTTCTCCCTCTGTTTTCACCTGGTCACCTGACCTGTAACACACCTCCTGTACTAGCGCGCCTCCATGCTAGATGAAGTTTGTTTTTTTTTTTTTTTGCGGGAGGGGGGTAAAGGTTTTACATGTGTAGCACTGACCCCCGAAGGAGCTGCTGGTTTAAATTGGATCTTTGCCGTCACCCCTTACCTACAGTTCACCATATCAGAGACTTAGAGTCTATATTGGGACTTGCGCCCATCAATGGATGCACCAGTCACTTAGTTCTTTTTTTCTTCAATGCTTTAATGAAAAAAACTTGAAAGAAGTAGCAGTAAAGAGGTTGAAGGGGAGTTGCAGATACCTTTTTTTTTCTCTCTTTTAACAGATCACTTACAGACTCTTCAGAATAAAGGACAAAACACAGATTTCTCTCTATAAATCTTGTATGGCTGGGTAGATCTCTGCCACAGATCTAGCAACCTGCAAAATGTCTGGACAAGCCTCTCTCACAGACGTAGCAGCCAGCATACGCCTGGATAAGTCTCTCTCACAAACTTAGCAGCCAGACAGTTAGTTACCTTCATTGAATTGTAGAGCAGCTTCTTCGTAGTACCAGAACCTTTAAGCCGAACCGGCGATACTGTAAGGATAGGTTAGAAATAGGCGCGTCCTTCAAGTAAGTCACCAGGCCCTTCTGAGAGACCAGCTTTCATCCTGGCTCTCTCCAGCAAGGGTCCTCCCCTGGGTTTCCTCAGCTTGGCTCAGCTTCTTCCTAGCAGGCAAGACAGCTTAAGGACCACCTCTGCGGTAGTAGGCCCCAGACAGGCTTCTGGGCCTACTGGCACAGCTGCAGTGACGTATCCCTCCAGCCTGGAGGGCCACAAGGTAAGAACTCCCTAAGCACATGGCATCTGTCCCATAAATACTCTCTCCCAGAATGCACAGTGGCAGGAACCTCCTACTGGGCTGTTTCTGAAAAAAGAGTATTCATTACAGTTTCACCAAGTTGTTATTCGCACACTGTCCTGTGGTACCAGTGACACCTACTGGCAACAGTGGGAACTGCACAACCAAGTCAATTCCAGAACAGATCAGCCAAAAACTAAATTTACATACGAGCGCCTGGTCAACAGGAGCAGGGTGCTACACATGAATACATTTTAAAAAAGCTTATCATTGTAAGCACCCCTGTCAGTGGTAAATGGTTTGTCTCAACACTTTAAACTGCTACATTTGCGATCTCCTCTGGAAACAGCCAGCACTCCAAGAGATTGTTAACCTGGAACTCCGGATATGTTAGAAAGGAAAGAAGACGATACAGTGTAGTATAAATATACCATATAATACGGGAGTTCATTAGTCTAAATGAGGAGTCTACAGCAAGAGGGGTGATGTGGGACGCCCTGAAGGCGTTTCTGAGGGGTCTATTGATTCAGCAGATTTCAAGAATAAAAAAAGCCTCAAGAATGGGGGAAGAGAGGATTAGGGAGGAGTTACAAGTAGCAGAGAGGGAACTCGTGAGAAACCCTTCCCCAGAAAACCAACAAAAATGGGAGAATATACAGTCAGTATATAAAGAGGTATTGACCAGGAACTCTGAGAATAAAAGGTTATTTCAAAAACAAATAATATTTGGAGAAGGAGAGAAAGTAGGAAAAATATTGGCCCACATTGTTAAATCAGACTCTCCCCCCCCGACGATTCCCGCTATTAGAACTAAGACTGGTGAGATCACTTCCCAACCAGATAAAATAAATGAAACTTTTAAAATATATTACGAGGAATTATATAAATCTCGGGGGACAGCGGGGGGGCTGGCACTGGACGAATTTTTCAGAAAAATAGAACTGCCCTCCTTGTCGAGGCTGGATGCTGAGGCACTGGAAGCTCCGATAACATTAGAAGATATTAAAATGGCCGTGAAGGAACTGGCCAATAAAAAATCTCCCGGTCCGGATGGTCTCCCTGCGGAGATTTATAAGAACTATGGGGAGATATTATTACCAGTGCTTCTCAGGGTGTTTGAATGGGCATACCAGGAGGGGAAACTAACTGAATCAATGACGGAAGCCACAATAATAATGATACCAAAAGAAGGGAAAGATCCCCTGGAACCCGCATCATATAGACCCATCTCATTGCTGTGCTCAGATGCAAAAATCTTGGCTAAGATTCTCGCCTCTAGGTTACAAAAAATAATCCATAAATTAGTTCATCCGGATCAAACTGGGTTTATCCCACAGAGATCAACAGGCGAAAATATTAGGCGGTTTTTTTTAAACTTACAAATTCCAACTGAAAACTCGGGTTCCAGAGCTATAGTAGCGCTGGATGTCATAAAAGCATTTGATAGTCTTGAATGGGGCTTTATTTGGCATATATTGAGGGCATATGGTTTTGGTCCCACTTTCAGTAAATGGGTAAAAATTTTATATAATGGACCCCAAGCAAAGATCAGAACCAATAATGTAATCTCGAGTAAGTTTTGTCTGGAAAGAGGTACAAGACAAGGGTGTCCCTTGTCACCTCTGATCTTTGCCTTGGCAATGGAACCAGTGGCCGCTGCGGTAAGACAAAATAGAAATATGGAAGGTTTCAGGAGAAGGACGAGGGAAGAGAGGATCGCGTTATATGCGGACGATGTTCTCATTTTTCTGGGGGATACGGAGGGATCGCTCAGACAGGTGATGGGTATATTCTCAGATTTTGGGGAGATCTCGGGTCTCTCCATAAACTGGGAGAAGTCGATCTTGTTACCAATAGACCCAATTAAGCAAGGCCCCATTCTGGAAGAAACCCCGCTAAAAATAGTGGAGAAAACAAAATATCTTGGCATCCATATAACTAAAAATGTGGAGGATTTCCTACATAATAACTTAGTCCCCTTATTGGTGAAATTTAGGAAAAAGATTGATATATGGAAGAGACTCCCATTGTCGGTAGCTGGAAGATGCAACCTAATCAAAATGCTATGGCTGCCCCAGCTATTGTACATTTTGTATAACTCCCCAGTATGGATTAATGGCAAATGGTTTAAAAAAATGGACATGCTGTTTAGGGGGTTGATATGGAAGGGAGGGCACTCCAGGATTAGTTTACAAACATTGCAGCTGGCAGTGACGGAGGGAGGTATGGCGATTCCACACCCTCGTAGCTACTTTGTGGCAGCTCAGTTGCAACATCTGAGAACGGGTCACGGTCCTATGGGTAATAACAACACTGCAATAATGATTGAGGGAGCGCCCCATAGACGGGTTTTAGAGGTCTTGGAGGCAAACTCGTTTGTATCTAGAACCCCTACGGTCAAACTAATGTTAAAAGTATGGAATTTTATCAAAGGAATGAAGGACATGGAGGGAGAAGGGAGGTGTAGTCCTCTTTGGGATAATAAGAACTACCAAGAACTGTCACAAATAGGTAAAATTATGACCTGGGAGTCAAAGGGGATAGTTAAACTGGAACAACTATATGATGGCAACATGTTAAAGACTTTCGCCACCTTAAGGGAGGAATTTGGTATCCCGAGTCACTCATACTTTAACTACATACAGATCAGGCATGCTCTGCAGGCCCAATTTGGGGAGCAAGGCCCGAAATGGAGTCAATCTCCCATCTTCCAAAAATTAGAGAGCGTGGAGGGTTCAAAGGGATTAATCGCAGATTTTTACAAACATATATGCCGGTATAGCAGGGAGGAACCAGTTAAACTTAAATGCAGAAGAGAGTGGGAGTCGGACCTGGGGTCAATGTCGGATGTGCAATGGAAGGAGATATTGGAGGGGAGTCACCAGGTCTCGGTCTCTCCCGCTCAGAAATTCTCACATTTATTGCTCTTACATAGGGCATATTATACTCCAGAAAAATTGTTTAAGTATGGGAGAAGGGTTGATGACAAATGTCCTAGGTGTCATTATACAGGAGATCTGATGCACATGCTATGGAAATGCCCCAAGTTAGTTCGCTACTGGATGGAAGTAGTGGAATCCATAAATAAGGCCTTTAATCTAGATCTCAGCGCAAACCCGAAAATGTGTATATTGGGGGTGGGGGGAGATCTAGGTAACAGTAGGACGGAAAGAACTGCAGTACGGAGATGCCTCTACCAGGCAAGAAAGGAAATAGCGAGGAGATGGCAAGCAGAGAAACCCCCCACAATAGAGAACTGGTCCAAAACGGTGTGTGAAACAATATGGAAAGAAAGGATAGTCTATGTAAGGGGAGGTAACATCAAAGAATTTGAGAAAATGTGGAACCCCTGGCTTATGAAGATGAACTACCACAAGTATTGAAGATTTAGAGAGGAAAGGGAAGATGTAGTTTCTTTATATTGGCAGTAATATGTAAATAGGGTATTTACGAGTGAGAGGGGGCTGGATACCTGTCTACAGATTAGGACCTGAGGGAGTAAAATGGGAGAAAAATTGAAAAAAATACCTCTTATAGAAGTGATACACACATTGGATAAGAGGGAAGATGACTTTTCTTCCTTCTTTCTCCTCTGTTTTTCTTTTGTCATGATGATATATGTATATTGTATGATGTGATGTATTTTGTATGAACATGAATAAAAAGCATTGAATTTAAAAAAAAAATAAATATACCATATAAATGTAGTATATGAACCATATAAATCTACAAAGAATACAACATCCGTGTGTATAGTGCCACTTCAAGAGAGAAACCGTAACCACAAATCACCAGCCTCCATCCACATGCAATGCGCACTCACCACCGCAAGTGCTGCCAGGTTACTGTGCAGCAACAGAGCTTGTGTGGATGGGAGCACAGGTATCAGTACAGAACATCTTTAATCACCTTTAAAATCCTCCAGTGGGCAACACTCCAGTCAAAATCCGTAACACGCCACAGACCAGGGGTAGGCAACCTGGGGCCCTCCAGCTGTTGTAGGCTTGCCTTTGGGAGTAATTGTAACTGTCAGCCTTGCAATGCCTCATGGGAAATGTAGTTCCACAACAGCCGGAGGGCCCCAGGTTGCCTACCCCCGCCATAGACCATAAATAAAAAGGTGACATATAGTGTAGTATTTATTGTACAGCGGATGTAAGCAGATAAAACAGCATATCAACATGTAAAAAGAGCCGTCAGCACTCACATCTAACGCCGCCACCCAGGCTTCCAGTGTGGTGGCGTAACGTCACGTGTCAAGCTCCACCCAACGCGTTTCACACTTTTTCGCACTGCTTTGTTTGGATTAACGCCTGAAGCAGTGTGCTGTTACCCAGAGCAGCCAATCAGTGATTCGTATTCTTTTCAATCGGCTTTCGGGGGCTGCCGCCACGATCTCAGCCAGTCCCCTATTGCGCATGCGCGAAGCGGGCTGCGCTTTGTGAATGGCCTGGTGGCACCGAACTTCCAGCTGAGTTCTCAGCGGCGAAGTAAGCTGGAAGTGGAAGCAGGTACCTGTCAAAACCAGGTACCCCCCCCCACCCTGAAAAGGTGCCAAATGTGGCAGCGGAGGGTGGGGGGCAAACAAGCAGAGCTTCCCCTTTTAGGTGGAGCTCTGCTCCAATTTCCAAGTATCCTGGCCATCCCTCTGGACCCCACTGCATATAGTGGCCATGATGCCCTGTGCTGCTGGCGTAGCGGTCTTTACACTGTACATCATAGTACACAGCCCCAGAGTGAGTATATATCTTAAAGTGGAACTAAACCCTCCTATCGTTTTTAGCCAAGGAAGCTGCCTGTTTTTTTAAACTTTTCAAATCTGTGGGTTTAGTTCCTCTTTAATGTACTCATTGGTCAGTGCAGCAACGTAATTCTGATGGCCAATGAGAAGCATATCTAAGGCTCCTTCCTTCAGTAAGGTGTCCCAGAAGAAAGAAGCACTTTTCATTGATCGGCATGGTCACATGGTTGCGCTGATCAATGTGCGCTTACCATTGTGAGCATTATGATGGATATTGATTCCGGGGGTTGTATATTGTGGTGTCCACCAACAGCATGGGCCACCAGTCCAGAATATTTGGAATTCACCTTTATCATTTTCTGTGAAAAGGTGAACTTACCCTTTAACCACAAACGCCCAGAGCTGGAGAGAAGAGTGAAAAAAAAAATCTGTATATTTTGAGGCTTTGGCTGCCTCCTCTAATCCTGCTTCTCTATGCAGTGGCCCACAAAGTCCACATACATACTTTATCCATACATACTGGATATTTTTAAAGCAAGCATAAAAATAACACAAAACAAAACATATAAACAGGTTATAGGGATTATTGTAAAATTTCCCAGCATGCTGGGAAATTTGTGATTATAGGCAACAAAGTCACATTGGCGGTATACAACCCACACCATATAATGATGCATGCTCCTACTATTACAGAGCTGTCTACCTCCGCAATGTGTTGCTGCGGCCCTGTGAAAGATATGAGCTTTGGGCACATGCACACTTCCCTACCTCCTACAACACAGGGTTTGGTGAATGGCCAGTATATGGCTTAAAGCAGAAGTCACGTCATCTTTAGAAAAAAAAAAAAAAAAAACAGAATGAAGAAACTCTATCCTTTTTTACATCATATCTGCTTCTCTCTACCTGTCAGCATTTATTTGTGTACACTGAGCCGTGCGTACGAGGCCCAGTGTGTAATCTTGGCATAGATCTGTACCAGGTATAGAGAGGCCAGAAGACTCCGAACCCCAGCTGGCTGTCAGCTGGCAACCCAGATCTCGTGCTATCAGTTTACAGTTGTTGCCATGTACAACCCTGACTTTATTGCCAGCACACAAACCCTGATGAAGGAGAAGTTTTGAGCCCTGAAATGTGTTGGAATTTTGTTAATAAAAATTCTTACTGGACTGAATCTAGCTTTGTGGCACTCTCATCCTTCTAATGCTCTGAAGACATCGAACCTCGAAGAAGATGGAAGATAGAAGAGCTGGTGACAGTATGGGCCAGAAGCGGCCCGTTCATTAGGGCCGCCCCCTCTATCCTCGCCACCCCTATATGAATAATGGATAGATTCATGCATAGCATGAATCTATCCATGGCCGCCGCGGCCACCCCCTATTCAGGCATCCGGCCCCTTTCAGGATTACGGGCGCCTAAATTACAGAGGCGGGGTGTTTTTTTTGAAGCACCTGTTTAGAGTCATAGGCTCTAATAGGCTTCAAAATGGGGTGGCTCGTGGCGCAGAGCATTGCCCCACGAGCCCACCGAAGTGTTACAACAGCGAATTAATATTTGCTGTTGTAACACTGATCCTCAATCCGGCCAATCAGAAGCGGGTGTGAGACCCGTTTTCTGATTGGCCGAAAAGAGAAGACCCCCGATTGGCCACCAAGAAGGAGGGAGGAAACGAGAAACTGCCGCCGCCGTAGAGACCAGGGGAAGAATGTCATGATGAAGCCCCAAGTTGCACATGGAATATGTTGCAATGAACAGCTTAGTATATATGAGTCCTAAGCTTTGCTGCATAAGCTGGCCATGTGCTAGTAATATTTTGTTCAAAATGTTTTATCTTAAGAATATTTATTCAATTTTCTAATCATTAATATGGTCAAATCAATGTTTGTGTTTGACTATAGTGACAAGAAAATTCGAGAGAGCCGGATGGAAAATGTTTGTAGGTAGTTTTTATACGAGAAAGCCAAATCATTCCAGTATTCAACACAACATTTTGAAGTACCTCTAAATACCAGCTTGTTCTTGCACGGAAAATCCATTTAAATATCTTTTTTTTTTCTTTATAAATGTCAGTTTTGCTGCAGCATGTTCTACACAGATGCACCACTTTACAGGCAGACTAAGGGGACCCCCCCAGGCACTATATTTAAAGGAATTTTTTATTTTTGTTTCACTTTACGCATCATTAAAATCACTGCTCCTTTATGCTCGGTTCACACTGGAACAGGCAGCGGCTCGCACAGCGGCTTCACACTGGAGTCCGCTGCGTCTCCATTCACCGTTTCGGGTCCGATTTCGGTGCAGTTTGCGCTGGAGCCGCTGCAGAGATGTGTGAATGGGCTCCATAGAGACCGGCTCCTCCCTGGCGGTATGATTATTTCAGATTTTTGTGTCTCAAAGCGGTACAATTATTTTGCAAAGAAATTTGGCGTTTTATATTGTAGGCCTGCAATACCACACTTAAATCTGTCCACCAAGAGTCTAGTAGATATCCCGGGTATGATGAAGTTTGAAACACAAAATCATAAATTATAATATAATAAATAAATATAAATAATTAAAAAAATATATATAATAATAATAAAATAAATTTCCCCAGGATGCACTATCGTTCAATTCTGCAAGTGTTCTAATTTACTATCGCTGTTTTCTAGCTGGTCTAAAGCCACTTTTGACGTAAAGGGACACTTTTTGGTTGCTATGGACAATCTCCAGTTTCCAGGCAGAAAGAACAGTATATAGAATATAAAACTGCATGCAGGGCATGGGCCAAAGCATTGGGGGAAAAAAGGGATGTGAAATGATTTCATACAGTACTGTAATGTCTAAGATTACAGTACAGTATGTGTTATGATTTTAACATTTTTTGAATTTGCCGCCAGGCTCCGCCCCCATGCGTTGCGACGCTTGCAGGGAACGAAGCCTGGCACAGAGAGGCTTTGGGCGGAGGACAGAGCCCGCAGACACAGTGGGGGGACATCACAGGATCCCGGGGACAAGGTAAGTACACCGCACCAGGATCCTGAGATGTAATCCTGAGTATGGTTCGGGGTTACCGCTAATGGTGCTGAAATTTAACCCCGAGCCACACTCAGGAATACCGTCAGGGAGGCAAACCATCTTTTTTAAAAGTTTGTTTTGCATTGATACATGTCCCCTGGGGCAGTACCCAGGCCCCCATACCCTTTCTATGGCCAATAACTTGAAAATAAGTCTTCAAAATGGGGACTTTTGATTTTTCACATTCGGGTCCCATAGACTTCAATGGGGTTCATGGTACGGGTCCAAACTTTTGCAATGTTTGAGAGTTCTAGGGAAAACTGAACCGGGGGGGGGGGTGTTTGGCCCATCCCTACTTCACAGCGATGGCACAGCCTCCTGTTGTGATCGTCGGGCATTACTGCCAAATGTGACCCATTCATGATAATGGAGCCACAATTTTTCATGTGGCATTTAGGGGGTTAAAACAGGTGGTGAGAAGGCAACATATTGCCTCCTCACCTCCTGTCAAATGTCTCTAAAATCAATCCAATTTCTTCCTATCCTTTATTCCTTCCTGCCCTTTTTAGCTGCGGGTACTTAACAGAAGCAGTGCGGCAGGTACAGCCAGGTGTTAACATTTACCTGCCGTACAAATCCGTGACAGGCTGAGAGGCTCTGCAGCTGTCTGCATGTAGTCGCATATAGAGCGATTACCTGCAGCTAGGCTCAGTTGACACCAGTGCCACGCGGGAACCCTGCGAATCCACTGCAGGTTCTCGCATCGCACTTGACTCACAAGGCAGTTCACAATGCGTACTTCTGGGAGTGTCAATAGAAAGTTAATGACACCCCCAAATCAGTTTGCATATCGCAGTGTGAACTGTCAGTTCAGACATTAATCGGATCACATGGATGTTCACACCCATGCAATCCGATTCTGGTGCAGACCAAAAAAAGGGTCCTGTGCGAGTTTGGTCCGAATGTGATGCAAATTCAGCCATACTATCTGTATGGCTGAAATCGCATCGCACAGACATCGCATGAGATTTGCACTGCAGTGCGGTGAGAATCACATGCAATATCGCACAGCGCACTGGTGTGAACCGGGACTTGGGGACAGATGAGTGTCCCTGGACACAAACAGTCTACATACATAGCTGATCATTTGTATCTAGCCATATACAGTATCTCACAATAGTGAGTACACCCCTCACATTTTTGTAAATTTTATAATATCTTTTCATGTGACAACACTGAAGAAATGACACTTTGCTACAATGTAAAGTAGTGAGTGTACAGTTTGTATAACAGTGTAAATTTGCTGTCCCCTCAAAATAACACAACACACAGCCATTAATGTCTAAACCACTGGCAACAAAAGTGAGTACACCCCTAAGTGAAAATGTCCAAACTGGGCCCAGAGTGTCAAAATTTTGTGTGGTCACCATTATTTTCCAGCACTGCCTTAACCCTCTTGGGCATGGAGTTCACCAGAGCTTCACAGGTTGCCACTGGAGCCCTCTTCCCCTCCTCCATGATGACATCACAGAGCTGGTGGATGTTAGAGACCTTGAGCTCCTCCACTTTCCATTTGAGGATGTCCCACAGATGCTCAATAGGGTTTAGGTCTGGAGACATGCTTGGCCAGTCCATCACCTTTACCCTCAGCTTCTTTAGCAAGGCAGTGGTTGTCTTGGAGGTGTGTTTGGGGTCGATATCATGTTGGAATACTGCTCTGCGGCCCAGTCTCTGAAGGGAGGGGATCATGCTTTACTTCAGTATGTCACAGTACATGTTGGCATTCATGGTCCCCTCAATGAACTGTAGCTCCCCAGTGCCGGCAGCACTCATGCAGCCCAGACCATGACACTCCCACCACCATGCTTGACTGTAGGCAAGACTCACTTGTCTTTGTACCCCTCACCTGGTTGTTGCCACACATGCTTGATATCATCTGAACCAAATAAGTTTATCTTGGTCTCATCAGACCACAGGACATGGTTCCAGTAATCCATGTCCTTAGTCTGCATGACTTCAGCAAACTGTTTGTGGGCTTTCTTGTGCATCATCTTTAGAAGAGGCTTCCTTCTGGGATGACAGCCATGCAGACCAGATTGATGCAGCGTGCGGCGTATGGTCTGAGCACTGACAGGCTGACCACCCCCACCCCTTCAACCTCTGCAGCAATGCTGTCAACACTCATACGTCTATTTCCCAAAGACAACCTCTGGATATGACACTGAGCACGTGCGCTCAACCTCTTTTGGTCGATCACTGCGCGGTCTGTTCTGAGTGGAACCTGTCCTGTTAAACCGCTGTATGGTCTTGGCCACCGTGCTGCAGCTCAGTTTCAGGGTCTTGGCAATCTTCTTATACCCTAGGCCATCTTTATGTAGAGCAACAAGTATTTTTTTCAGTTCCTCAGAGAGTTCTTTGCCATGAGGTGCCATATTGAACTTCCAGTGACCAGTATGAGAGAGTGAGAGCGAGAACACCAAATTTAACACACCTGCTCCCCATTCACACCTGAGACCTTGCAACACTAACGAGTCACATGACACCAGGGAGGGAAAATGGCTAATTGGGCCCAATTTGGACATTTTTACTTAGGGGTGTACTCACTTTTGTTGCCAGCAGTTTAGACATCAATGGCTGTGTGTTGAGTTATTTTGAGGGGACAGCAAATTTACACTGTTATACAAGCTGTACGCTCACTACTTTACATTGTAGCAAAGTGTCATTTCTTCAGTGTTGTCACATGAAAAGATAGAATAAAATATTTACAAAAATGTGAGGGGTGTACTTACTTTTGTGAGATAATATATAGTTGTTCCTTGATTACTTGGGGACAGCTGTGGACAGTGTCAGCCTGTCATTGATCTGTACAGGAGAGCTGTCTGCATCTGAATGTAAATTCCTTGGCTGTACCCGCTGCAGAAACCTGCTGATCTGGGCAGTGTATAAATAATAAATGAATGCTGCTCTATCACCAATAGTTTATCTGTGAGTTATAACCACTGTCTGTGATCTGATGTATGTGTTTTCAGCAATCATCAAATAATCAGTAAAAAACTATCAATGACTCATGAACAATAAAAGTCCATTGAATTGTGAATGTGGGAGTCCAATACAACTTGTAATATACACTCACCGGCCACTTTATTAGGTACACCTTGCTAGTACCGGGTCGGACCCCCTTTTGTCTTCAGAACTGTCTTATTTCTCCATGGCATAGATTCAACAAGGTGTTGGAAACATTCCTCAGAGATTTTGGTTCATATTGACATGATAACATCACACAGTTGCTGCAGATTTGTCGGCTGCACATCCTTAATGCGAATCTCCCGTTCCACCACATCCCAAAGGTGCTCTATTGGATAAGATCTGGTGACTGTGGAGGCCATTGGAGTACAGTGACCTCATTGTCATGTTTAAGAAACCAGTGGTGAGATGATTTGAGCTTTATGACATGGTGCATTATTCTGCTGGAAGGAGCCATCAGAAGATGGGGACACTGTAGTCATAATGGGATGGACATGGTCAGCAACAATACTCAGGAAGGCCGTGGCATTTAAATGATGCTCAATTGGTACTAAGGGGCCCAAGTAAATATCTCCCACATCCCCCCACGTGAAAATCCCAGTAGATCAACAGTTTTTGAAATACTCAGACCAGCCCATCTGGCAACATCAACCATGTCATGTTCAAAGTCACTTAAATCCCTTTTCTTCCCCATTCCTATGCTCGGTTTGAACTTCAGCAAGTCGTCTTCACCACATCTAGATGTCTAAATGCATTGAGTTTCTGCCATGTGATTGGCCGATTAGCAATTTGTGTTACCAAGCAACTAAACATGTGTACCTAATAATGTGGCCGGTGTGTAAATATCACTTCTAGATAAGTGCTGCAAAAATGTGCAAGTAGAAAACACCTCCACCACAGTGAACCCCTTTTGGGCAAACTCTCACCTCACTGTATTGACCCCCAAGACAAAGGTCAATATGAGCTCAAACACTAAACAGACGGACTCCTTTCCTGCAAGGATTCTCAGTGGCTCAGGTGGGTGGATGGATAGATGATACAAGACAATGAGAACCTATATAGTGCTCACTGTTATTTTATTTAAAAAAGCATACAAATAAAAAAGCCAATCACATGTATTATGTCCAAACATGAGCCTATACAGCTTTAAAAAGTTCCCATCTGCAACCTTTTATGCTTTTATATGCTTTTTTGCAAATAAAATAACAGTGAGCACTATATAGGTTTCCATTGTCTTTTAACATATAAATACACACTGAATTGTCCACCCACCTGGGCTGCGGACATTCTCCAAGAGTCTTGCTGATTAGGAAGGAAAGGCGTCCATTTATTTGTTGACCTTTGTCTTGGGGGTCAATACAGTGAGGTGAGAAGTTGCCCAAAAGTAATTCACTGTGGTGGAGGTGTTTTCTACTTGCACATTTTTGCAGCACTTACCTAGGAGTAATATATATTTAACCACTTCAATACAGGGCACTTTCCCCCCTTCCTGCCCAGGCCAATTTTCAGCTCTCAGCACTGTTGAATTTTAAATGACAATTGCGCGGTCATGCAACGCTGTACCCAAACTTTTTTGGTGATATTTGATCACCACTGGGGTTTTTATTTTTTGCTAAATAAATAAAAAAAATTCAAAGAATTTGGGAAAAAAAAAGTTTTTCTTTGTTTCCGTTATAAAATTTTGTAAATAAATAAATAAGTTTTCTCCTTCACTGATGGGCACTGATGAAGCTGCACTGATGAGGTGGCACTGATGATAAGGCACTAATAGGCGGCACTGATGGGCACTCATAGATGGCACTGTTGGGCACTGATAGGCGACACTGATGGACGCTGAAAGGCTGCACTGATGGGCACTTATAGGCATCACTGATGTGCACTGATGGGCACTGATGGGCACTGATGGGTGGCACTGATAGATGGCACTGATAGGCAGCACTGATGAGGAGGCACTGATTGGCATCTATAATGGGCACTGGTTGGCACCTCTAATAGGTACTGATTGGCATCCCTGGTGGTCATGGGTGGGCATACCTGGTGGGCACCCTCGGTGGGTCTCCACTAATACTCAATCAGCGCAGACCCCCCCTGTCAGGAGAGCAGCCGATCGGAGTGGAGTGGAGTAAAAGCCGATAAAGGGCTCTTCCTGTTTACACCGTGATCAGCTGTGATTGGACACAGCTAATATGCAGCACAACCAAATTGACCTATCTAACAGTAAGCGGAGTGCCTGACCTTTCAGGAAACGGGTATCAGACCCGCGCTTCCTGATTGGCGGAGAAGCGATTCAGTGTTAGAAAAGCAAATAGTGATTTGCTTTTCTAACACATTTGGGTGGACTGGGAGCGCAATGCTTTGCGCTCCAAGTCCATCTTTTTTTAAGGCCTTTTAGAGCCTGTGGCTCTAATCAGGTGCTTCAAAAAAAAAATATACCCCTGCAGCTGTAATTCAGGCGACCGGCGTCAGAAAAGGGGCCGGACGCCTGAATAGAGGGTGGCAGTGGCAGCCAAGGATAGATTCATGCAATGCATGAATCTATCCATTATGCATATAGGGGGTGGCTGGAGAGAAGGGGTTGCGCCCGTGTGCCCTTAATGGACGGGCCGCCCCTGTTGATGATAACTGTTTGATGCTCTGGCAGTATAGGGTGCAGGGCTGGGACAAGGGGTGGGCAGGGGGGAGGCTGCCCTTGGCACTGTGGTATCATGTGAGGTGGGGGGGGGGGGCACCACAATAACATTGAGGGAGAGGGGATTTTAGAAGGGGGGTATTTGGGGGGCTGCAGGGGGCAAATATTCCTCTAAGAGAGGGAATTTGGGGGAGGTGCTAAGAGTGGTGATTTAGGGAGATTTGTGTTGGGAGGGGGGTGGGGGAAGAAGATTTGTGCTAGGTGGGGGATTTGGGGGCAATTTGTGCTTGGGGGGTTAAAGTGGGGGAGAAGATTTGTACTAGGAGGGGAACTTTAAGGGTAGAGAATTTGTGCTAGGAGGGGGTGAATTTTTTGGGGGGAGGGGGAACAAAGATTTGTGCTGAGATGGCGGATTTCAGCAGGGGGGGCAGGTTTGTACAGAGAGGAGAGGGATTTAAACTCAGGGGGTAAGCATGCAGATTAGTGCTCAGTGTTTTTGTTTGAGATTTTTGCTGACACATAGTACTCCTACATCTTGGGGGGGGGGGGGGGGGCACAGTTTGGCATGTTCGCCCTGGGCTCTAGATGACCTTGTCCCGGCACCGATAGGGGGGCTAGAACCCCCTCTCCCCCTCATACCCGTTGGTTGCATTTGCTTTAACCCCTGCTTCTGCACCAGTGGCTTCAAGGGCTAGATCATCTTTACCAAAAAAATGCTTATAGAGGTAAAGGTAGCCTGTAGATAAAAACAAACTGCAGGATTGACCAAACATAAATAATGCCCTTGTTATAGATGTAGGCCATTTAGGTACCTAATGAGGCCTGCTTGAAAAACTCAAAACAACTTCCTGTCCTGCCTTGTTGCACTCCTAGCCCCCTTTGCATGCGCTCTCTTTTCCCTTTCTCAGTAGTTCTAAGCTCAGTGATACTGCAATGGAGGAGATTGTGAACCACACATGTGCGGGGGTTTGAGAGCTCACTCCTATGATGGTGAACAGTAAAGGATGGTAGTGTCCTAGCAACAAGGCAAGACAAAATGATGTCATCTCTGGGAGTTTTTCAGCCATGCTTTGGGATACATAAATGGCCTACACCTATAGCACAAACGTATGAGGGTTTGAGAGCTCACTTCTGTGATGGTGGGGGTGAGCAGTAATGGCTGTCTGTGTCTTAGCAACATTCTAGCAACAAGGCAGGATGGGGTGGTGGCATCTTCAGGAGTTTTTTGGCCAGGCTTAAAGAGGAAGTAAACCCTGATGGGGTTTTCTTCCTTTCTTTTTCTCTGCAAAGTAAAGGCATATTGTGCTAGTACGTTACCTTATTCTTGGCTTACCTATAGGTACAAATGTTACAGGGAGGTTTACAATCTCTTTAAGGAGGTACATACAGTGCCTTGCAAAAGTATTCACCCCCCCCCCCCTTGGCATTTTTTCGTGTTTTTTTGCCTCAAAACCTGGAATTAACATGGATTGTTTGAGGATTTGCATCATTTAATTTACAGAACATGCCCACAACTTTGACGATTTTTTTTGTTTTATTGTGAAGCAAACAACAAATAGAACAAAATAACAGAAAAAGTCAATGTGCATAACTATTCACCCCCCTGAAGTCAATACTTTGTAGAGCTACCTTTTGCGGCTATCACAGCTCCAAGTCGCTTTGGATAAGTCTCTCTATGAGCTTGCCACATCTTACCACTGGGATTTTTGCCCATTCCTCCTTGCAAAACTGCTCCAGCTCCTACAAGTTGGATGGTTTGCGCTTGTGAACAGCAATCTTTAAGTCTGATCACAGATTTTCTATTAGATTGAGGTCTGGGCTTTGACTAGGCCATTCCAAGACATTTACATGTTTCCCCTTAAACCACTCAAGTGTTGCTTTAGCAGTGTGTTTGGGGTCATTGTCCTGCTGGAAGGGGAACCTCCGTCCTAGCCTCAAATCACACACAGAGTGGTACAGGTTTTGCTCAAGAATATCCCTGTATTTAGCACCATCCATCTTTCCCTCAACTGTGACCAGCTTCCCCGTCCCTACTGCTGAAAAACATCCCCACAACATGATGCTGCCACCACCATGTTTCATTGTGGGGATGGTGTTCTTTGGGTGATGTGATGTGTTGGGTTTGCGCCAGACATAGTGTTTTCTTGGATGGCCAAAAAGTTCAATTTTAGTCCCATCAGACCAGAGCACCTTCCTTCATTTTGAGAGTCTCCCACATGCCTTTTTGCAAAACTCAAAATGTTCCATTTTGTTTTTTGCTGAAAGTAATGGCTTTCTTTTGGCCACTCTGCCATAAAGCCCAACTCTATGGAGTGTACGGCTTATTGTCGTCCTATGTACAGATACTCCAGTCTCTGCTGTGGAACT
Organism: Lithobates clamitans; assembly: GCA_037952925.1. Classification (NCBI taxonomy): domain Eukaryota; kingdom Metazoa; phylum Chordata; class Amphibia; order Anura; family Ranidae; genus Lithobates; species Lithobates clamitans. The sequence continues at coordinate 5,732,134 of JBBGZY010000124.1, forward strand.
CTGCAGCTCCTCCAGGGTTACCTTAGATCTCTGTGCTGCCTCTCTGATTAATGCCCTCCTTGCCCGGTCCATGAGTTTTGGTGTGCGGCCGTCTCTTGGCAGGTTTGCTGTTGTGCCATATTCTTTCCATTTGGTTATGATAAATTTGATGGTGCTCCTAAGGATCATCAAAGATTTGGATATTTTTTTATAACCTAACCCTGATTTGTAATTCTCAACAACATTGTCCCTTACTTGTTTGGAGAGTTCCTTGGTCTTCATGGCAGTGTTTGGTTAGTGGTGCCTCTTGCTTAGGTGTTGCAGCCTCTGGGGCCTTTCAAAAAGGTGTGTATATGTAATGACAGATCATGTGACACTTAGATTGCACACAGGTGGACATCATTTAACTAATTATGTGACTTCTGAAGGTAATTGGTTGCACCAGAGCTTTTTATGGGTTTCATAACAAAGGGGGTGAATACATACGCACATGCCAATTATCAGTTTTTTATTTCTGAAAAATAGTTTTATGTATTATATATTTTTCTAATTTTACTTCACAAACTTAGACTATTGTGTTCTGATCCATTACATATAATTCAAACTAAAAAAAAATTGAACCAAAGGCTGTAATGTAACAAAATAGGTAAAAGGCCAAGGGGGGTGAATACTTTTGCAAGGCACTGTACATGTTCTACACCTATAGCAAGGGCATTACCCAACCTTGGTCAAAGCTGCACAGTTTGTTTTTATCTACAGGCGCTCCTTACTTGCATTGGCAGTTTTTTGGAAAAGGTGAACTAACCCTTTAATATGGACAGATCATCGAGAAACGATTTAATTTTTGCTGTTTCTAGATGACTCAGCCTTCACATCAACACTACAGCTATCTATTCTTTCATTAGCTCCCTGGTTGGCCTTCTACCGAGTTCATTGTTAAAACATTCGCCAACAGAGGAGCATCAGGTGCATGCCCACACCCAATGTTCTATTCTCACTTATTGTATCTAAAGCTTTCTGTGTTTACCATCTCTCGTTTTGTCTTTTGTCTTTGTACATCTTGTGTCTCCTTGTACCTCCGTGGTGATGAGCATGTAGGAGTGGAGGCGAAGCACGGCACATTTGTGAAGGATTCACGGTGTGGGTGGTGGGTAGGAGGTGTAGGCAGCAGCTGGCGTTCTTTGCATAATTAATACCTCAAGGACCACAGAGCCCAAAATACAGAAACCTGGGCTATTCAGACAAATGAGATCACCATTTTCTAGATTCACGCTTGTCTTGGCTTTGGCTGTAAAGCCCCAGGAAATGGGGAGGAGGGCTTGGCTGGGCCACCACAAAGGAGCTGTCTATGGAAGAGAGGGGCCCATATACTGGACACCACATACAGCTGGCATGTCTAGCTCTAATCAAACAGGCAGCCAAACTAAGGACAATGGACAGAGGCCACTGGGCATCACAATTATTTACCTAAATTAAAAGGAATAAAAACCTGTATTCATAGATTTTGTGTATTAGAGGATTTGTTTGAGACTACATGTTCAGATTTAGATGAGTGTTTTCCTATTTATGATAAAAAATTATGCAAAGAGTTTCTCAAAGTAAATTTATAATACTTGCCCATACAGATGATATTGCAGTCGATCTTTGCTGTCTTGCAGAACTTAAAGTGGACCTTTATTCCAGAACTTCAAGTGATTCTAAGGGTCCATTAACACCAGGTCGATTTGAATCACAAGCAGAATCGCAGAGTATCTGACTGCGATTCGGAATCGTGGCAGAATGCGGGATGCGTTTGCAATGCCATTGTTTCTCAATGGCATCCTAAACGCAGGGCATCCTAAACCCCAGACCCCTACACTATGTACGTTACGCACCCCAGACCCCTGCACTATGTACGTTACCTAACCCAGGCCCCTGCACTATGTACGTTACGCACCCCAGACCCCTGCACTATGTACGTTACCTAACCCAGACCCCTGCACTATGTACGTTACCTAACCCAGACCCCTGCACTATGTATGTTAACCAACCCAGACCCACGTACTATGTATGCTACCCAACCCAGACCCTGCACTATGTACGTTACCCACCCCAGACCCCCGAACTATGTACGTTACCCACTACAGACCCCCGCACTATGTATGTTGCCCACCCTAGACCCCGCACTACATACGTTACCCACCCCAGACCTTTGCACTATATATGTTACCTAACCTAGACCCTTGCGCTATGTACGTTACACACCCCAGACCCCTGCAATATGTACGTTACCCAACCCAGACCCTGCACTATGTACATTACCCACCCCAGACCCTTGCACTATGTACGTTACCCACCCCAGACCCTTGAACAATGTACGTTACCCACCCCAGACCCTTGAACAATGTACGTTACCCACCCCAGACCCTTGCACTATGTACGTTACCCACCCCAGACCCTTGCACTATGTACGTTACCTACCCCAGACCCCTTCACTATGTATGTTATCCACCCCAGACCCCTGCACTATGTACGTTACCTACCCCAGACCCTTGCACTATGTATGTTACCTACCCCAGACCCCTGCACTATGTACGTTACCTACCCCAGACCCCTTCACTATGTACGTTACCCACCCCAGACCCCTGCACTATGTACGTTACTCAACCCAGACCCCGCACTATGTATGTTACCCAACCCCAGACCCCGCACTATGTACGTTACCTACCCCAGACCCCTTCACTATGTACGTTACCCACCCCAGACCCCTGCACTATGTACGTTACTCAACCCAGACCCCGCACTATGTATGTTACCCAACCCCAGACCCCGCACTATGTATGTTACCCACCCCAGACCCCTGCACTATGTATGTTACCCACCCCAGACCCCTGCACTATGTACGTTATCTACCCCAGACCCCTGCACTATGTACGTTATCTACCCCAGACCCCTGCACTATGTACGTTACCTACCCCAGACCCCTTCACTATGTACGTTACCCACCCCAGACCCCTGCACTATGTACGTTACCCGCCCCAGACCCTTGCACTATGTACGTTACCCACCCCAGACCCTAGCACTATACAGTATATGTTACATAATTCTGACTCCTGGACTCTGTACGTAGGCTCAAGTTTTAAGCATCTCACACTGTTAGTGCAATTTTGCCACACCCATCATTTGTCGCTCCACTAATAGCCCTCTACTCAGAAGTTCCCAGGTACTCAGACTTAACAAACACTTTTAGTGTAAATTTATCAGCCCAAATAGTACCAAACAGGAGATCATTGTTAGGGTTTATGTACCCTTTAACGAGTCCTATCACCACCTAAATTAATTTCTTTAAAACACTGCAAGGAAAAAAAAAAACAGTCTTCCACATTCACACCTAGGCATCACGTTTTCAAGCTTTTTTAAAAGCATTTTTTGGAGCAGAATTGCAAGTTTTTGCAGCTTTTGTCAGATATTTTTTCAGGCGTTTTTCAACTAAAAGGTGTGGAGTGCTCCTGAGAAAGGGATGCAAAGATGCTGTTTATGCAGAAAATGCATGACAAAACGCTTGAAAAAACGCTTGAAAAAAGCTCATGTCGCTGTTTTCAGGTGTTCCATTGAAGTCTGTGGGGACAAAAAAAAGTTCTGCCGAGTAGCTCATGTTGTTTTTTGAGGGACAGGCATTTTGCTACAAGTGAAGTGACAAGACGCTCAGAACAAGGGCTACTGGGAACAATAGGTTTTTTGCTTGTTGAGCGTTCTTGAGCTTTGAGCTACAAGCTACAAAACGCTCAAGTGTGAACGGGGCTCATCCGGCTCTACCCTGGGGATACCATATCTAGGGATATATTTTAAGGATTCACAAAGGAATGTTTATTTCTGATTTAAGGACATTAATATATTGTATGCATGTGTATATATAATTTTTTTTTAAATATTTTTTTTTAATGAAATTCCACAATTGGAGGTGGTGACCAGAGACTCATGTATGTTTGATGAAAGGTCATTTATATAAATACTAGCATGGCACGTTGTTTTAATATTTACTTGGGTAATGATAAGTATGAGTTTCATATGGTGCACAGCAGCTGGTATTTTTTTGGGGAAAATTGTGCACACATTTTTATATTTTATTTTTATATCTTACCTTCATATAATTTTTGATCTACTTCACGGTTAAGGAGTATTTATTACATAAAAACTGCATAGCAAGGAATAAAATACATTGGGGCTCACCAGTTTTGCGTCCATGAATTTGAACTCTGCATGTATAGTACAAATGGTACCAACATTTCCATTACCATAGAGGTAATTACCATAAGTAATAAAAAGCTGATTTTAAACATTAACAATTAAAGAGTGATGAATACCTGTTTCTAAGCAAGAATATTTATTTTATATTATTTGGAATAATCATTATATAGTTGGGTACCTCTAAAGTCCCATCTTCCTTTGTTTTGGAAATGATGTAATTGCTTTGTATTTAGAAAGTGTCCGAGGCCTGACATTCTCCTTGCTACTATATGATAGGTGAGTCATGGATATATATATATATATATATATATATATATATATATATATATATATATATACACTATATGACCAAAAGTATTGAGACATCTGCCTTTACACACTCATGAACTTTAATGGCATCCCAGTCTTAGGCTGGTCATACACTATGCAATTTTCTTATTCAATTTATTTTAGATTTAGCTTCAAATATGCAGAGCAAGGCCCTACCTGATTGCATGCAAATTGAAAGGGTTTAGGTTTAACCTCATATTTTATGGTTTTGGTAAATCTAAAGGAAAGTTGAACAAGAAAATTGTATAGTGTATGACCAGACTTAGTCCGTAGGGTTTAATATTGAGTTGTCTCACCCTTTGCAGCTATAACAGCTTCAACTCTTCTGGGAAGGCTGTCCACAAGGCTTAGGAGTGTGTCTATGGGAATGTTTGACAATTCTTCCAGAAGTGCATTTGTGAGGTCAGTCTGATGTGGACAAGAAGTCCTGGCTCGCAGTCTCCGCTCCAGTTCATCCCAAAGGTGTTTTATCGGGTTGAGTTCAGGACTGTCTGCAGGCCAGTCAAGTTCCTTCACCCCAAACTCGCTCATCCATGTCTTTATGGGCCTTGCTTTGTGCACTGGTGCACAGTCATGTTGGAACAGGAAGGGGCCATCCCCAAACTGTTCCCACAAAGTTGGGAGCATGAAATTGTCTGAAATGTCCTTGTATTCTGACGCCTTAAGAGTTCCCTTCACTGGAACTAGGGAGCCAAGCCCAACCCCTGAAAAACAACCCCACTCCATAATCCCCCCTCCACCAAATGATTTGGACCAGTGCACAAAGCAAGGTCCATAAAGACATGAATAAGCATGTTTGGGGTGGGGGAACTTGACTGGCCTGCACAGAGTCCTAACCTCAACCCAATAAAACACCTGTGGTATGAATTCAAGCGGAGACTGCGAGCCAGGCTTTCTCGTCCACATCAGTGAGTGATCTCACAAAGGCGCTTCTGGAAGAATGGTCAAACATTCCCATAGACACACTCCTAAACCTTGTGGACAGCCTTCCCAGAAGAGTTGAGGCTGTTATAGCTGCAAAGGGTGGGCGAACGTGATAATGAACCCTACGGACTAAGACTGGGATACCATTAAAGTTTATGTAAAGGCAGGTGTCCCAATACTTTTGGTAATATAGTGTATGTCTATATGGTAGATTAGGGTGATTTTGAGCTAGTCAAACAATAATTGTGGTGTATGTGGCAAAACTGACGACTAGGCCGGACTGCTATACAGAGAAAGTACATCTGTACTACTGACCGAGCTACAGCAGGGGTACAGACATTCCTACCCGAGTTAAGGGATATTGGAACACCATACTGTATGTTAAAGGGGATACAGATAAACAATAATTGTGTTATTACTATTGACAAACTGTATCATAAAAGGTCAGCTTTTCCTTCAGAAGCCTATAACTAAGGACAGGGCTGTTAAGACCACCATACATGGACAGACCTGTTAAGGCCACCGTACATGGCGCAAATTTTTCAGTATGAATCGGACGAAATTTAGGCACCCATTCTAGAGGTGGAAAATTGTCGGGCAAACAGCTTCTGCACCAAAGAAGATTCAGGCACTGTTTAGGTATTCCAAAAGCTGTGAGTTCTAGCTGTCATTGGATAGCAGGGAAGATTAGTACATCCCCGCAGGCTTAACGAAAAAAAAAAATCTATAAGTGTATATCCAGCTTAAGGAGGAAAGGAGTAAGATCTAGGTAAACCTGGGAGGAAGCTGCAGAATCTGGGTTATCTGCATCATTTGCTAATGCCGTGTCCTTCATCACCATAGGTTCGGTCAAAATGGACTCCTCCACCAATGGACATGTCAAGGTGGTGCCTACAAATAAACCTGTGAATTCTAGACCCATTGCAACCAGAAACATGAAAACTGCAAGCCCATCTCAGTCTCCTAAAACAGCTACAGATAGTCCCAGACCAACAACCTCTAGAACTGCAGGTAAGTACCCCTTTTACTTCATTATTACCCATTCTATAGAGGACTAGATTTCTGTTTATTTCTGTTTCTTTAGCCTGTAGATGTTGACAGACTCTTTGCTTGTGCTAAAGGCATTCGTTTAAGAAGTTTCTGAGAGCATTCAAAATTCATTGACCGGTACAATTTAACTGCAGTTGACCTCCTTCTGACCTGCTGCAAGTTTAGAATTCCCACAGACTGGTCTGCGTCCCATTGGGGAGCTTTTTCCTTCACTTCCTGTTCCAAAACGCAACAGGAGGTGAGAGGATCTCTCTACAAAGTAAGGGAAATCTTCTCTCTGATAGTCGTCATCAGAACAAGTGTCCCAAATGTAAGATTTACCTGTTCCGAAGACAATTCAAATCTTTACATTTTCCACCACTTTCTGTCCTGATGATGGTCAAAAGGTCAAATAAGAGAGTGTGAATTTCCCCAGGAATAGAGATTAACTGGAACCTAACAGGTCATAACCCCTCATTACTCTAACCAAAAAAAATATATATTTTGGCTTAGGATAGACTTAAATAACTTTAAGTAAGCTGCACACAGAAGAGATAGAATTCTCCTTGAAACATTTTGGCAATTGTGTAATATCATAATGCAAGGTCAATATTTGATGGCCAGTATCAGAAAATCAGTTTATTAGAGCTTAGATACATTACAGCTTAGAGCTGTAGATACATTATAGTGTGCCATTGAAGTTTCATCACCCCCCGTTGAACAAATGATTTACTGAATGTCTTGTTAGTTTAATTTCATATTTATACACCAATCAGCCATAACATTATGACCATCCACCCTAACCCATTGAGGCATGGACACCACTAGACCTCTGAAGGTATGCTGTGGTATATGGCACCAAGCCTTCAGCAGATCCTTTAAGTCCTGTAAGTTGTGATCGAACTTGTTTTTCCATCAAATCCCACCGATGTTCAATCTGGAGATTGTGGAGGTCAAGTCAACACCTTGAACTTATTGTGTTTCTCAAACCACTTTTGAATTCATCAGACCAGGACACCTTCTTTCATTGCTCTGTGGTCCAGTTTTAATGCTTATGTGCCCATTGTAGGTGCTTTTGGCTGTGGACACAGGTCAGCATGGGTACCCTGACGATCACCTGCCTCATGAAGGGGTCCTGCGCGGCCCCGAAATGTTGCACCTCTTTTGTGATGTAACTTCTTTTCATTAAAAACCTTCTTGGACAACTTCTTGCTGATCCATGGTGTGCTGGCAAAGATGTATGTTTGTCTGATGCTTCCAGAACCCAACTGGTAATCGCTGCAGCACCCACTATTTATGTGCCATTTTACGAGGAACGTGTGCGATTGGAATATTGAATAGCATGGGTACCCTGACTGGTCTGCAACCCCATACACAACAAACTGCAATATTGAATAGCATGGGTACCCTGACTGGTCTGCAACCCCATACACAACAAACTGCAATGCACTGTGTGTTCTGACACCTTCCTATCGGACCTGCATTAACTTTTTCAGTAATTTGAGCTACAATAGCTTTTCTATTAGATCAGACTACATGGGCCAGCTTTTGCTCCCCATGTGCACCAGTGAGCCTTGGCCACCCATGACCCTGTCGCCGATTCACCGGTTTTCCTTCCTTGGACCACTTTTGGTAGGTCCTGACCACTGCGAACTGAGAAAATCCCACAAGATCTGCAGTTTTAGAGTTGCGCTGACCGGGTCGTCTAGCCATTACAATTTGGCCCTTGTCAAAGTAATTCAAATTCTTAGGCTTGCCTATTATTTCTGCTTTCAACACATCAACTTCAGGGTCAACATGTTCACTTTGTGCCTAATCTATCCCACCCATTTTCAGATGCCATTGTAAAAAAATAATCAGTGTTATTCACGTAATCTGTGCGTGGTCATAATGGTATGGTTTATTTATGTATTACATAAATTACATTTATTACAGAGACCTGGCTCCCAAGTGTCTTATTACAAAATCGTATTACTGGCTCTTAACTGTTGTCTTACCCCCCCAAAAAAATACAGCTCCAAAGCAACATAACACATACTACTGCAATATCATATAACAGTAACACAGCCCAAGCGTCTTATTACGTTATAGTAGTTCAGCGACATACTGTTGTGATATCATATAACTGTAACCCAGCCCTCAGGAGTCCTATTACCCTATAGTAATTCAGTTCCAAAGCAACATACCACTGCAATATAATGTAACAGTAACATAGCTCCCAAGTGTCTTATTACCCCACAGAAATTCAGCTCCAAAGTGATATTACACTGTAATATTTACCACTAGCACAGCTCCCAAATGTCTAATGCAGTCATTCTCAACCAGGGTTCCATGGACCTCTAGGGTTGCTCCAGAGGTTGCTAGGGGTTCCATCAGCTGTGGCTAATTTACCTCCCATCTGATGGCAGCTGGATAATTCTAGAACCAATGACACTTGGCAGAGCCAGCCGTATTACACAAATACTTTGAGCGGTCTGTAAGGGTGGTTTTCTTACTATCAATACAAGAGGGACATTCTTCCCTGACCACCAATGTAGGGGGCAATATTCCCACTGACCCCCATGAATTATTTTAGCAGGGCTTCTCTGAGACCTGAAAGTTATTATAGGAGTTCCTCTGGGATAGAAAGGTTGAGAAAAGCTGCCCCATAGTAATTCACCTCCAAATCAATATACTGCTGCAGGGCTGCCATCAGGGAGGAGGACAGCCCATACACATGTAGGGGGCTTGGGCTCCAACTAGGGCCATCATTAACATGGGGCAGCTGCTGTCAGAGGGGACCTGCCAGGATGCAGAGGAGGGTGGAGTGGTGGGCAGATCCCCGGTTTGTGCAGGGCACGGTTGGGGCCCACTGTCAGGCAGGCTCCAGTCAGGAACAGTGGTGTGCGCCCAGCTGTGTGGGGTGGGTCAGGCCAAGGGGTGCCAGTAGAGGTCTCTGTGGAGGAAGAGGAGGAGGCTGCCACCAGAGATCCTGATGGAGATGGGACACAGGCTCAGCTACCCCTCCTAGCACCAGATTTTCTTCACTGACACCATCTGGAGGAGCTGCTGCAGAACAGGTGAGAGCTGGAAGGACTGAAGCTTCCCAAGGTGTGTGTATCAGAGTAACACTGCCCAACTGCTGTGGCACCCCACCCTTTTCTCCCCCTGCCCCCCTCTTGTGGGGGGAGGAGATGGGACTGGAGGAGGGAGAGGACATGGGATAAAACAGATGGGACTGGAGGAGGATGACATAGGATGGAAGAGATGGGATTGCAGAAGGAGGAGGTGGAATGGAGAAGATGGCACTGGAGGAGTAGGAGGATGTGGGATGGAGCAGATGAGACCGAAGGAGGAGGAGGACGTAGGATGGAGGAGATGGGAATGGAGGAGGACATGGGATGGAGGAGATGGGACTGGAGGAGGAAGAGGACATGGGATACAGCCAATGGGACTGGAGAAGGAGGACAACATGGGATGCAGGACAAAGAGGGTGGGGGATATGAGACTGGAAGAGGAGGAAATGGTTTGTTGGAGATGGGACTGGAGGAGGAGGAGAACATGGGATAGAGAAGGAGGAGAACATGGGATGGGACAGCCAGCGGCCCAAAAATTTCTGTAATATCATATAACAGTAACACAGCTCCCGTATGCCCTATTACACTATAGTAATTCAGTCACAGAGGAATATACTCCTGTGATATCATATAACAACCCAGCTCCCAAGTGTCCTTATTCGTACGAAAGACAAAGGAGGACTTGATGGCCGCACTCCTGTGCAAATAACCTCATTTCAGGTTGCAAATACAACACACGGTGAACTACAAGAATCAGCTGACACGTTTCACACCAATCGGGTGCTTTCTGCTTGCAGCAAGGACCACACCATTACACAAGATAGAGGTTGGAGGAGCAGGGTGAGGGTTCAGCCCTTGAGCGGTGCACATTCTTTCAAATCGCGGAGCGGACTTGCCCTAGCTCCTAATTTACCTATTACCCTACAGAAAGTCATCACCATAGCATAACGCCTCTTTAATATCACATAATAGAAACCCAGATCCTGAATGTCCTAATACTTATAGTAATTCAGCTTCAAAGTGACCTACCACTGTGATATCATACAAGAGTAAAACAGCTCCAGGGTGTCTCATTACTGTACAGTAATCCATCTCCAAAGGTGTCATACCCCTTTGATATCCTATAACAGAAACACAGCTTCTATGAGCCTTAAGATCAAATTACAACAACCCAACTCCCAAGTGTCTTATTACTATTGTAACATCATATCAGTATCAGTAATACTTTATTACTCCTTTAAAATCATATTACAGTAACAAAGCTTTCCAGTGTCATATTGTGGTAACCAAGTTTCCAAGGGTCCTATTTACCCTGTAATATTGTATTTTAGTAACCCAACTCCCAAGTGTCTTATTATTTTGTAACATTATATTGCAGTAATGCTTTATTAATCCTGTAAAATTATATTACAGTAAGAAAGCTTTTCAGGGTCATATTACAGTAACCCAGCTTCCAAGTGTCCTATTACTCATGTAACATTGTATTTCAGCAACCCAACTCCCAAGTGTCTTATTACTTTGTAACATATCACAGTAAGGGCTCTTTCACATGGGGCGGATCAGTGATGATCCACCCCGTGAACATCCGCTTGCTCAGCGGGGATCGCTCCGCCGATCCCCGCTGAGCAGGAAAATGACAGGTCCGTCGCTGCACACGGTGCAGCGACGGACCTGTCAGAGCGCCGCTCTCCCCTATGGGGGATCGGTTGATGACGGACCGTAGAGTCCCTCGTCACCCGATCCGATCCAAAAACAGATGGAAAAGTAGGTTTTTCCTCCGTTACACTTTTTTGGATCGGAGCGGGTCGGATGTCAGCGGACATGTCACCGCTGACATCCGACGCTCCATAGACCTCCATGGAGTGTCCGTTTAGGCCCGCCTAAAAAAACTGACAGGCGGACCTGAACGGACAGTCCGTGTGAAAGAGGCCTAACTCGATTCTTGAGTGTTTTATTGCTCCTGTAAATTTATATATCAGTTACCCAGCTTTCTGGTGTCATATTACCAACTGTCCCTGATTTCGAGGGACTGTCCCTGATTTGGAACAATGTCCCACTGTCCCTCATTCCTCCTCCTTTCGGTCTGATCTATATAGCTGTATATAAAATTTACTTTTTATCTATCAAAAAGTGTTTTCCAGCTCTAAACCTTTCATCTGATTTCTAAATTGCAGCATTTGTAAATTCCAAAAGCCAATATAAAGGAATAGTAGTGGAGTGGAAAAAAAAAACACTTGTGGGTTTAACCAATCTTGTTTTTTTGTACAATGCTCCTTTAAGGGGGGCGTGGCAAGGGGTGTGTCCTATGCCTGCATACTTTTGCAGCGGCTGTTTCGGGGCACTTTGCAGGCGCTATTTTTAGCGCTGTAGTGCCTGCAAAGTGCCCCAGTGTGAAAGGGGCCTCACCCAGCCCCCGTGGGTATTATTAGGCCAGTAAAATCATATGAGTTACCCAGCTTTCCACTGCAGCATATTATTGCAACACAGCTCCTGTATATCCTGAGTACATTCTTACCTTTAATTACTGTATTTTGCTTACCTAATAATCTTTCTTACTTGACAAATTCTTCAGTCTTCTATCGCTACATGAAGTGCAGTGTATGACATGAGCACATTAATAATCTGTGACATTTTATTGGATGTAATTGATTTTTTTTGGTGTCATGCAGGGATGGCTTTCAGAGGTTACACTAGGTCAGCAAAATACCCCCTTCTATGTACACTCACATTTTTTTTTTTTTTCCATCAAGAAACCAAACACCAGACCATATGTACAACATGATTGTATTATTCTGTGACTTTCAACCTTTTTTTTATTACCATATGTACAACATGATTGTATTATTCTGTGACTTTCAACCTTTTTTTATTACCATATGTACAACATGATTGTATTATTCTGTGACTTTCAACCTTTTTTTATTGCACATAAAGGGCCACCTTCCAAACCTGCAAGTGCCAAAGTGACCCCTGGAGCAAAAGAAGTAACTAATGCAAAGAACAGCATGGTCAGGTAAGTCTGCTGGGAAATATGGAAAAGAAACGTTAAGTATGTAGTAATAATTTGCTATATTTGCACCAATGTGCAAAATTGCCATTAAAAAGAGTTAAAACCGCACCTCAAATTAATATCTAATTATTGGATGGGCTTTATTTATGTAGCAGAAACTCCAACGGTGAGGTTTACCTACAGCCGATTGTGTAGCTACTCCTTTCCATTAGGCTGTACAAAAAATTATTATTTTGTAAGCCAATTCTCCAGTTATTTTATTTTTTTTATTTATTGTGCAATGTGTATTTCTTTTACAGGACAGCAGCTGCCTCCCCCAACAAACTCAAATCAGTAACACAAAAAGGTAAGCATTTATAATTTCTGCTGTCCTTTATCTTCCCCTGATACGCTGGGTAAGGCCCCATTCACACCTGAGCATTTTGTATCTTGAAGCCTGAAGCTACAAAACGCTGGAGGGGAAAAAAAATCAATTATTCTCTATGGAGATGGTTTACATCTCCACTCCAAAACGCCGGAAGCCAGAAGCCCCAAAACGCCTGAAGCTCAAACAAATTCTGGAACTTTTTTTTTTAGGCAGATTTGGGCGTTTTTCTGCTTTTTACATTGGTAACCTTTTGACCTGTACAAAATCGAGGCAAAAAACGTGGTAAAAACGTTGCAAAATCGCGCGACTTTCTGCCTAAAAACGCTACGCTCAGGTGTGAATGGGGCCTAATAGTGAGGTCATGGCCATGCCAGCTGCTCTCCAGGCATTTGATAACATTTTTCAAAAATCCTGGGAACACATGGGGATTCAAAAACACTTCTGACCCGCAGTATCCCTATGTTTCACTTTTGCAGCCAAGCACCAGAAAACAAGGGTTTCTTGCCTACTTGGCTATGGGTCACATTGGAGTGGCAGGGCCTACACACTCCTTGTATTAAGCCAAAATATTGTAACAAAGGAAGATAAATGATAATGTACCCCTACAGTTTGAAAGGCTTTGGTGCATATGGTAAACTACTGTATTCATCAGATTTCATAATTACCATAGATATCAGCTCATGCAATTTTTCTATTACAAGACGAGATGGAAAAGTGAATTCTGCTAACTATAGGCAGTGCAGATTTATTGTTTCAGAGCCCAGCCTAATACTTGGCCTTTTCTTTCTTACTGCATTGCAAATCCCCTTTGTAAGCGCTCTTATTTTTTTTTCAGATCCAGCATCTCCAGTCAAACCTCCTGCCAGCCAAATAACTCGCCAGCAGACCAGGGATAAGGGGACTCAGCAATCTTCATTGCTAGCGGTGTCAAAAGCTGAAGCTGTCAAGAAGTGTGTTGCGGGTGCTCAGTCCTCCAAACCTAAAGCTGAAGGCGGAAACTCTACACCCACAAAGCAGAATGGAGCTGCTAAAAAGGATGTGGGAAGACTGACACAGCATGGGATAGTGCCAAAAGATAAGACATTGTGCCTTCAACCAGGAATTAGTGGGTCTGGGCCAACAAAACCTCTAGCATCTTCATCTAGCCCAGCCAAGCCTGTAAAGATGCCATTAACCCTGAATAAACCAGCTAAGAGCGTGCCTGCACCAAATAAGCCTGCTAACACTTCACCATTACCAGCTAAAGCTGCTAAAATCCCATCTTCATCGCCCAAATTAACTAACACAACCTCACCTACTACTAAAACATTTAAAGCTGCCTCTCCCTTAGCTAAGACCCCGAGACTGACTTCAGTGCCAACCAAAGCATCAACTCCTCCTACTTCAGCAGTTAATCAAATTAATGCCACGTCATCTCCAGCAAAGTCAGGCAAGACCCCTCTGGTTAAACCGATGAACACCATATCTACATCTAACCAAGTTAAACTGGCAAAACAAACAGCTGCAATGACTAAACAGTCTTCTGTGCTAAATAAACCAACAAACCACTCTCCTGCAACATCTAAATCAGTCCCAGTAGCTGGTAAAGCTACATATGATAAGCGTCCTGTACCCAAACCAGTAAAGAGTGGGGAGTCCCAGCAGATCATTAATCAACAAAAGCTGGACAGTCCTGAAATGAATGTAAAGGCTGTTGAAGTGGTTCATGCTCATACAGAACAAACAGATACATGTCCAGAGCCAGTTAATGAGAGCAAGGCCCCAGAAAATATTGTTGAATCTTCAGATGGACTATTATGTGATGTTCAATCAGCATTAGAGCCTCAGCCTTGCATTGTGTCCACTGAACTACCAACTGAATCATGTCCTGTTGATTCAGAAATGCAACAGTCAGGATTGTTGGATCAATGTGAAAAGTCTCTGGGGGATCTCAATAACCACATAAAAACAAATGAAGGTGAAGAGAGGGTAGCATCAACAGAACAAACGACTACTTCAACAATTGAAATTTTACATGGACCTCTGAAACCATCTCTAGAACCAACAGAGGAACCAATCAACTGCCTAGAAGAAGGGATCAGTTCTACACTCAGTTGTCTACTAGAAGAAATATCAGCTCCTCTGAAATTAACAAAAACATTTATAGAAACAACAAGCCCATTAGAGGAAGAAGTGAAACCTCCAGTTGAACCTGTAGAGAATGAATTGAGTTCTCCTTTGGAATTTTCAGAAATGTTGATGGATCAGAATAAATTGTCAGAGGTAAATGTGAAAATCCCTGTAGAGGTATTACAAGGAGAATCAATGCCACCCTTAGATGAAATGGTAGAAACACCAGTGGGACCTTTTGAGCTAACTGTAAAGAGCCCAGCTGAGTCAGGCAGTAATTTCCGTGACAAGGTGTTGATTCCAGAAGAAGTGCCATCCCCAGTCGAACTGACTGAACCTTTACATGTACAACAAACATCTTTATGTGAAAGAGCTATCCTTTTAAAAGAAGAATTGAACGACCCAGTGGAGCTTTCTCATCACTCAAATGAAGATGTGGATCTTCTGGAAAAAGCAACACCTCATGTGCATGAAGACAAAGCCTTTAAAGGTTTTTGCAGACACACCTCTTCTCCTTCAGAGGAAGAAATATATTCCCCAGTGGAGCAAGCTGAACCATCAGAGGAAGTTCAGACATCATCCTTGGAGCAGGTCACACCTTTAGAGGAAGGAGTAGAGTTATCAGAGGATGAAGTAGTATTTGTAGATGAACCAAATACTTTAAAAGAAAAGGGTAGCATTTCACTAAGACACGCAGAAGAATCTGTAACATTACCTGCAGATTTCTGCAAACCAATAGAAATCCAGATGACCTCATCCATGGAGGAGGTTACTCCATCAGACGAAGAAATGGAACTTTCAAGGGCAGAAAATGCAACTTTACAGGAAGAAATGAAAAGCTCAGAAGAAGCAGATATAGAAGACAGTAAATGTTCAACTTACCTATATAAGGCAACAGAAGAAGTAATGAATGATTCAGTAGAAGCAGCTGAAGACATACAGGAAGAGATCAAAACAGCAGGAGAACCTGAACAGCTAAGTGTGACCCTTCCAAGAGAATCTGACAAATCATTAGATGAACTGCTACAATCTCCAGCTGAACTGGCAGATAATGTTGAAAGAAAAATTGAAAGTGTAAAATGTGTAACAGGCAACACAACATTTCCAGAAGTGTCAAACTCTGCTTTAATGTTAGCAGAGCCAGTTACATATCTAGAGGGTACAGGTGGCTCTAAAGATGAAACACAACAGCTTACAAAGGCACAATTAATATCAGAAAGTCCCATAGAAGATACAGAAGCAGAACTCATTCAATCATTTGAGTCTACAAAGGAGCAAGAGGAGACAACCATTTTCAAATTATCCATGACAAACTATCCAGCTGATCAGTCTAATTCTTTAACAGAGCCAGTTGGGTATGAATCAGAACGCGCCAGTGATTTTGTGGTGGAATTAGAGAAACATTTAGAACAAGGTAATACAACCATCCAGGATTTAGAACAATTTTCAGGGGAGACGTTGATTGAAACCATAAGGGGTGAAGCAGAAACCGATAACAACCCAACTGACTTGAACACGTTTGAAGAACAGGAAAATATGACAGACACATCAGCAAAAGAGCCAACAAAGCCTCTCATTACAGAGGAAAAACAACTAGAATCAGCAGAGACTGAAATGGACTATATGCATTCTCCAATAAATCCAGAGAAACCTGGCCTCAACATTGTATTGTTCCCAGAGGAACCGTTAACATCTCTAAAGCAGCCTGAAATAGCCTTATTGGAAACAGCTAGCTATTTAGTGGAAACACCAAAATCTTCATTAGAGCCACTGAAACATGCAAATCATGCAGTAGAGGCTATGGCTTCATCAATATGTGAATTAATGGAATCACCTGGGGATCTAGTAACTGTACCAGTTGCTGCAGTGTGGCAGGCAGCAGACAAAACAGCATCTCAATTCACAGAATATTCAGAATGTGCAGAAACAGGGCCAGTACATAGCATCTCTACAACAAATACTTTGCCAAGTCACCCAAGTGATGTTCTGTTGGAATCTGCTGAGCTAATTACCATCATGGAGATTGCAAAGAAATCTAAGCCATCAGGGAAGGAACCAGATATCAGTATGCAGGAAGCTGCGGATACCGCCACAATACAGCCCTCAGAAGAAACAGCAAACTTTCTAGTCTTTGCAGGGCAGAAGCAACCTATGAATTTAATAACTACGCCTGTGGAAGAGGAAAAGGAACCTAATGATTTAATAACCCTGCCTGTGGAAGAACAAAATGAGCCTATTAATTTAAAAACTATGCCTGTAATAGAGCAAAAGGAATCTGCTTATTTAATAACTTTGCCTGTAGAGGAGGAAGAGGAACTCAGTGATTTAATAACTGTGCCTGTGGAAGAGATAAGGGAACCTATTGATATAATAACTATGACTGTGGAAGCGGAAAAGGAACCCAATGATTTAACTGTGCCTTTGGAAGAGGAAATTGAACCTACTGATGTAATAACTATGCCTGTGGAAGTGGAAGAGGAAAATGAACCTATTGATGTAACTATGCCTGTGGAAGAGGAAAAGGAACCTATTGATGTAACTATGCCTGTGGAAGAGGAAAAGGAACCTATTGATGTAACTATGCCTGTGGAAGAGGAAGAGGAACCTATTGGTATAACTATGCCTGTGGAAGAGGAAAAGGAACCTACTGATATAACTATGCCTGTGGAAGAGGAAAATGAACCCATTGGAACTATGCCTGTGGAAGAGGAAGATGAAGAGGAACCTATTGGTATAACTATGCCTGTGGAAGAGGAAAGGGAACCTATTGATATAACTATGCCTGTGGAAGAGGAAAAGGAACCCAATGATTTATTAACTCCTGTGAAAGAGGAAAGGGAACCTACTGACATGTTAACAATGCCTATGGAAGAGGAAAAGGAACCTATTGATATAACTATGGCTGCAGAAAAGGAACCTATTGATATAACAATGCCTATGGAAGAGGGAAAGAAACCCAACAATGTAGTACCTGTGCCTGTGGTTGAGCAAAAGGAACCTATTGATTTAATAACTATGCCTCTGGTAGAGCAAAACAAACCTGATGATTTAATAACTGGTCCTCTGGCAACACAAATGGAAAAGTGTTACCCATTAGATCTAACAGAAAAACCACTAGCAACTTTAGTAGACTTGGGCATAGATAAACAGCAGACACTAGAAGTGGAGCCAATCGCTCATACTGTAGAGTCAGAACAATTACCACTTATACCATTGGCTGAGACAGAGTCCCCAGGTGTTTCACATCCAACAGAAACAACATGGAGCCTCTCTACAAATAACACCGAATTTGACAATTCTCCAACAGCCATAACAGAAGCATCAACTAAGCCTCTTTCGTTGCCAGCTGATGATCATCTACAACACAAGACTGTCATCGCTGATTATCTTTCAGAGCAAACTGTGAACACAGCAGAAGCCACAAGAATTACTGCAGAGGCAATAACATTTTCAGATGAAAGAATCAAAGGAACCATTCAGCCTTTATTAAGCGAAAACCAGTGTGAGGTTAATGACAAACCGAATTTGCTTATAGGCCCTATAAAGACAGTAGATTCCTGGTTATCCTGTCAGGAGTCAGCGAAAGAACAGTGGGAGCTTGTGGAGAAAGAGGAACTTGCTGATTTCAAAGAAGAAGAAGATGATAAGCCACAAAGGCCAGCCAGCCTAAATCAAGAGGGAGATAACCAAGAGGAACCTAAGGCGGAGGAGGAAGCAGGAGAAAGGGCTTCGGTGTGCAGCACTTTGAGTGACCCACAACTGGCAGGAAAAAGTAGTAGCGAGACGAGTACCCCTGAAGAACTTAGAACTTATGAAGATTCTAGTTCTGGAGTGGAATCCCATTCAGATGATGTGGCCACATCGCCACAAATCACACTAACACCTGACCCAGATCTAGGAATCCACATGGGCCAGGAAGAAGGGTCAGACACGCCGGCAGGAACTCCAGCCTCAAAGAGCAATCGGGCACCCCATCCTCTCCAGAATGCCAGCCTTGAGGAGCTCTCTGAAGGGACTTCTCTCTCTAGTGTCATTAAACCCTCAGAGGATAACACAATAGCCCATAAAATGGATATGACTTGTTTTACGTGCCCCCAGGTTTCATCAGTTTCCAGAGAACAAGGATATGAAGAGAGAGCAGAAGAAGGAGGTCCCCTGAGAGGTAATGATGACTGACTGTGTAATGTGTGGAGTAACGATCTACTACAATTCTAAGAAGACCAGGGGGTGATTGTAGGAGGGTGGGATACCATAAATCTGACAAGAGGGTGGTTTCAGTCTAGCAACCAAGCATCCAGTATAATAGATCAATAAAGCCACATATCACGTCATCTGTCTGTCGCCTGGTGTCTCTTTTTCCCATTCCCCAGAATCCCTTTTCTCTTTCCTTCCAGTACCTTTCATAACTTCTCCCCGTTAGCTCTTAATGTTTTCATTCAGTACACAGTTTATCTGTTTTTCTTTTTTTTTATCTAAAAATGTTATAATAAACATTGATTTATTTTGTACAATCGGTGACCTCTGTTTTTATTTAAGCATGTGCCATTTGTGTGTCCTTTATTTCAGTGCCGTGACTTGTTTAATTAATGTGTCCCTTGTGTGTAACCGGAGTGCTGTGCAGTAATGTGGTATGTGTACTGTAAATGTTCTGTTTGCGTTTATTATTTTATGGCCTGAATGTTCCTCATGCATTTTTGTATGCAGACCTGCGGCCAGGTTACACTTCTAAATCTGAGATATTGTAATTCTAAATACTTTAATAACCATACTTGTGTACACATTTTTATTATTTGAGCATCCCTAGGAGCAATGCAAAGGTAAAAAGGCATCTGACACTTCCCAAAATGTAGGATCCTTTTATATGCCCTAGCGCCATTTCGCAACTTCCAGCAAAGTATTAAAGCGGTAGTAAAGGCTGATTTAAAAAAAAAAAACTCCCTGCAGGACAAGTCAAAATATACTAGTATGCATACTAGCACATTGTGAATGACCCTTGTCACTGCTGGCAGGGCTTCCATCTTCACCTTGTCTTCCTTCTGGGTTCTCAGGCTGTGGTTAAATGGTCGAGCCCTGATGACGTCACTACCGCACATGGGAGCCACGATCACAGGACATTGCTCTGAAGGGACAGCATACTCAATATGCTATCCTTTCAGAGCACAGTGAGCATGCGCTGGTGACAGCAGAGCTATAGAATAACTTCTAAACAATGCACATTTAGAAGATATTCCTTGTACCTACCGGGAAGCTTTATTATAAGCTTCCCGGTAGGTAAAAATTACAAAAAAAATTGTTTATTACCACTTTAAAGTTGGCCATGCCATACACAATTTTCCTATTCAATTACCTTTAGATTTACCTTCAACTATGTAGTGCAAGGGCCTGGGTTTGATCTCATATTATATGGTTTTGGTAAATCTAAAGGAAGATTGTACAAGAACATTGTATGATGTGTGGTCAGCTTAAGGCGGATAGTGGGAGGCAATTTGTAGACAGCTGTAATAAAAGTGACTGTCATTATGCAGCCTTGACAGTTCAGAGAGAATCATTACAGCTATATCCAACAAGGTCCCGCTGTCAGCCCTAAGCTCTGGCAGTATCAAATGTGAGCTAAAGTTTCTACAGCAACCAAGAGTCTCTCTGGAGCTATATGCAAGTGGTGGACTCTCTGCAAAAGTCATTAAAATTTGATTAGGTTGAGCCACTTAAAGTCTGATTTTCAGAGTAAGTTAGTGGGAATGGGATGGAGCCTCAGTAGTAGAGCAATGAAATGACAGGAAGCAGAAGCTCCTGACAGCGGGAGCCGCTTACAGATAGCTGTAACAAAAGCTTTGTGTTCTGCGACTTGACAGCTCTGGAAAAAAAGTCTCTCTGAAGATGTCGACACTGCAGGATGGCAGTACTTTCATTACAGCTGTCTTCAAGAGCTGGGATCCGGCTGCGCTATATACAAGGGTCCACCATTCCCAGAATTGTCGGATCTCGATTAGCTCTGCAGTGCTCCCAAACAGAGCATTAAAAAGAGTTGGGTACACAAGTATGTATTGTTACAGTAATAAATAAAGGGGTTTACAATTAGAAGTGTAACCTAGCAGTAGAGTCTCTGTAGGTAAACCAAGTTCAACAACCCCTACCCCTTCCCCATTGTTCCCTGAAAACGTGTTCATTTTTTATCGTTTTCCCATCCTGTCTCTCCTTTTAAGTTTTTCTGCATCATTCTACCTAAGTTTGCTTGCCATTGTTTTTTCTTTTATTTTTTTTTACTTCATTGTGACATTGATACAATTCAAGGACATCAACTTACATCAACTGAAAGGGAAATAACACCATAAACTGAAATTCACTATTTTCAAGACACAGCCAGAATGCGTTAACGTAAAGTGTATGTTTAGCCAAAACTTTTTTTTAATTTTAGTGAAGGTTTAAAATCCCTGCTGCTTTCTTTTTTTGCTACCTGTATCCCATCATTAGCAGAACAGGTGTCCCCATTGAAAAATGGACAACTCAAAAATTTTGGATTTCCCCTTTTTTTCTGTTTCAGTGATTAAGATCACTAGGAGTAAGGCAGCCCATACATGCTACCTTTTTTTTTTCCCCGTTCAATCAGGTGGTTGAACGAAAAAAAAAAAAAAAAGACCTGATTCCCCCATCCACACACTGTATGTAGATGGGGGAACCACTCCCGTTGAGCTCTTGTATTCTGACAGCTGGGGGACTTAACCACTGTCAACACTGATTAGTGCTGTCGGCTATAGCCAGCAGCACAGATTAATTTGGAAAAACCTGACAGGGTGGTTGATCGGAAGATTGCCTTTTGTACAACCAGCCTGCCCATACATGGATTGAAATTTAGCTAGTCCCTCCTAAACTAGTGTGCCCATATGGAAAATCTCCCCCTCTATACCTGTTCTGGTGCCCACTCAAAATATGTGGTTTTCTTTCATTTTCAGTGATATTGGTCCCCAGGACAAATAGGAAAGATGAACCACCCCAAAGGGGACACAGACAGCAATAATAACCTGACAGGTGTTCTAATCCCTCCCCTCTCTATCCAAAACATTAAAAAGGAAATTCCTTCAGTTATACTTTAACTAAACTCCCCAGCCCACTAGACTGCCCTATGCTGAACCCCTTTCCCCTACCCAAGTGTTTGTATGCTGCCATTGGAGGAATAGGCAAGTAGGCATCTGGGTGGTATAGTATCAGCTTAGGGTAGTTCAGGGGGCTAGGGAGTTGAGGGGTTTTTAGTTAGAGATTAAAGTATCCTTTAACCATCCCAATGTATGCCCATATCTGATAAGGCTAAACTGCAAAGTCTGTATGTGAATGACCATCCCTAGTTTAATATTCTGGATATACTTCTTATTGGGGTACATATGGGTTCTTAGACTACGTGTAGACATATAGGGGGACATTTACTAAAACTGGAGCACTTAGAATCTGGTGCAGCTGTGCATGGTAGCCAATCAGCTTCTAACTTCAGCTTGTTCAATTAAGATTCGGCAAGAAAACCTGGAAGCTGATTGGTTTCTATGCAGAGCTGCACCAGATTTTGCACTCTCCTGTTTTAGTAAATAACCCCCATAGATTTCTCTCAATCGCTTGATTTCCCCATCCACATTAAGCAGCATGGCGGGAGAAATCTCCCCTGCTGGCTTTTGTATTCAAGTAGCCGCATCACCCAGGGCAGCCTGAATACCGAAGCAGTGACTGCATCTGATAGGATGCACTCAACGTTCGAGAGTTTTCCACCCAACTACTATCAAGCCTGATGGTGCTGACAGGGCCACCAATGGATTGAACGTTGGTCAATACAGTAGGAGTTGGCCATGTAAGGCTAGCTTTAGGTCAATTTAAAGTAAAAGGCGGCCCACTGTAAAAGGCACAGCAACACACCATGGGTCATGTGTTATTGTGTGTCGCAGTAATGCATGCTACCATGTGCACAGTTAACAATTTGTTTATTGAAATAAACACAGCACACTAAACTCAGTGTACATTCCCCTTGCTAAGTGTACAGTCCTGATTTTACTGTAGTAAATCAGCCCCTAGGAGTGCTGTACAGGGGTGTTTTAGTCTTTATAAAAATAAGAATCCCATTTCTGGGAGGGGAACTTCAGTTGCATACATTTTGGCACACTGCATTAATGCGTAAATGCCTTTTACTGTGTTTTTTGCACACACACAAAAAGTATCAACTGTAGCCATTTTCCAAACACTGATAAACCTTCAAAGAACCCCAAGGGGGGTCAGTCTTCCTCAGAGCAATTTAATTTTTTACCAATCATTTGCTTCTACAGAAAGCATTCACCCAAGTCGCCCATGACCCTCTCACTTTCACACCTGGTACTCTATGCCCCCATTAGTGGGACATAGTGGCCAACCAATTGTGATTCATAGGCTTCTACTCGCAGTAGCCACTCATTGGTCTGCATTCACTCTCTCCACAAAAATGTTAATTGGTTTCCCCTGAGCCATTTTTTTTGTAGTAATTACAGTATATACAATATTCAAAAAATATAAATTGATTGGGGACTAAAATGGCAACTGCAAAATAGCAATAGTTAATGTGTGTTTCACTGCAGCTCAGCATTTTGAAATGACACTAGTGTCATCATAAAGAACTATCCAGTCAGATTCAACCGGCTAAAGTGTATCTATAACCAAAACATTTTTTTTTTCTTTTGATAGAATGGGTTAGAAAGGATTAGAACTCTTGTCAGGTTTTTTGGCTATCCAGGGCTCCATTAGAGAGATCCCCCCACTTTCTGTTCTGGAGGGCAATTGGACATTTATTTAAAGTCTGTCTCCAGGTTTACTGTCACTTTAACTAGTCCCAAAGAAACTTTTTCTACACTAATAGGTGCACTCACAGTATAAACTGTATGCTGCATTAGCTATATACAGTATAAAGCTCTGTTTTCCAGCTGAGACATGGGAACTGTCCCACCCGGAACAAAATTGACTCAGGCTAAGTGCTACTCAGCCATTCATAGGCAGCTTTGTATTCTCTGAATGAATCCAAAGCTTCCTCTAATTGACTGAAGCAGAGAGGTAGGCAAGTGCCATCACGATCTCTGCCTAAGCCAATCAGAGGAAGCTTTGTATACATTCGGAGCAGCACTTTGCCCTACAATTTTGTTCCGGTGTGGGATGAAGTTTTCATCTCACTGCCAAAACATAGCGCTGTATACTGTGTGTAGGTGAGACTACAGTTTATACAGCGCGTCCAGCGAGCGCACCTGTTAGAGTAAAAAATAGTTTGGGCCAGTTTGGCCAAAAAACCTGTTACATGTGACAGTAAAAGTGAAGATCAGCTTTTAAAATAACTTTTTTGCGGGACCTGGCTCCGTGCTTCCGGCTGCCTTGCCTAGCCAAGAATGATATCCACCAGCTGCTTGCAGCCTCCTCGGATACCACATCACACATCCCAGGAGGCTTTGGGGCAATCTACAGCACATGCACAGCGGTGCATCATGAGGAAGGGGAGTCTGTCTCTCTCTGGTTCTTGCAGGTGGCCCACTAATGATGCGCCACCCAAGGAAGAGACAGCCAGTCCTCTGATGATGTAACAGAGGAAGATGGTGGCACAAGACAGGGTGAGCAACTGTAAAACAGGAGTTATTGCAGAGCAACGCTGATTTTGGTGGGCTACAAATACTGTTGCTGCTGAATTTTAATAAAGACACTTACTTATCCAGGGAACCAGCAGTCTCCTCACCCGGGCCAGTTCTTCGGGTCCCTGGCACCACCATACTAACTATGAGAAGCTGGCTGTTACTCCTTGCGGCTCTACAGCTGGCACCCCAGTGCACATGTGCCTGGGACATGTGATGTGCCCCAAGAGGCTGTGGGCAAAGAGGGGGAGGCTGAACTTGCTCCCCCCCTGAAAAAAAAAATTGTCCAAAAGTTGAAGAGAAAGGGGGAGGAGGCAGAAGAGCTGACCTTCCCTTAAGGCTGGCTTCATACCTATGCAAATTGGATTTGAGTATCCCTGCATCCAATTCGCATAGCAGAAGATTGTGACCGACTCTCTATGGAGCCCGTTCACACATCTTCGCAGGCGCTCCGGTGCGAATTGCACAGGAGCCCTGTGCGGCTTTTGGTTCGTTTCAGGTCCGAATTCAGCCCAAAATTCAGGCTGAAATCGGACCTGAAACGGTGAATGGAGACGCACCAGACTCCTGCTGTGAGCCACTGCAATCTTTAGTGTGAACCCAGCCTTAGGGATGAAGTATGATGTGGCCTGGTATGGTGCCCGCTGTACAGCCACAGTCCTCTATATACTTAAAGCAAAGCTAAAGGCAAAACTTTCTTTTTTCATTTTGGATAGAGGGGAGAGGGATTAGAACACCCGTCGTTAGGGGGAAAGTGAAAGAAAATCCCAAATTTTGGGTTGTCCCCAGAAAAGTGATAGATTGGAAATCTTCCAATGGGGACAATAGTTCTGGTCACCCGGGGGGTCCTCAAGGAATTTCCTTAATTTACAGTATTTCCTCTCACTTGCTGTTTGGCTATGGGACAGGAAGTGGAGGAAAATCTCTGCAATGGGACACAGACAGCGAAAAAAATCTAACAGGGGTTATAACCCTCCCTTACTGTATCCAAAATGAAAAAAAAAAAAAGTTTTGCCTATAGTTCTACTTTAAGGGCACATTCACAACATTTGCATTGGGTAGTCCAGCTTAACAAAGTCCCAACACACAGACAAGTCAATCTGCATTAAGTCCTAAGACTTCAGATAACACCACTGCGCTGCCTTGTGCGCTGAAAAAAATAGGAAATGCTCAATGTGGGGAATAAAGATAATTCAAATGTTTTCAAAGTTAAAAAAAAGTAAACCATGTGATGAGTCATTTACACCGCATTGACACTGCTGTGTCATGAGCCCTTAATATTATTTGATGTCAAAAGGGCCTTACTTCGATATCATGCTTGTGACCAATTCAACCCTTTGTTGGTAAATGCCTCATTAGTGGGAACACGGAAATCAATGTGCTGAAAGTTAGGCGAATGGCAACAAAAAGTTAAATTGCTCCGTGGCAGGAGGTTACTTGCCTATTTAGATTAGCCTTAATTGTTTTAGATTAGCAATGATATAATCGGAGCAATAGATGGCATCACTGGATCTGCAGATGGATTATTAAACATAATATCTGCAAATTCCTAATATACAGAAGTAAAAAGGACAAAACTTAACAATATCACATCATATGGGATGGTGACATTTACAGAGATAGCTCTCCTGGTGGCAGGGATGAATGATTTGATCTGATTGAATCCCGTTCTGCCCTGGATCAACGATTTGTGAACTTTCTCCAACCGCTCTTTGCAGTTATTGACCCAACACCTTTCTTCAGCTCATCCATTCTCCCGTATCAATGACCTCTTCTTATAGCATTGCTTGATAGAGAACTCCTTGTGCCTGGCAACCTTGTAGGAACTTACAATGCAGTGCATACTATAACAGACACAAAATGCTCTTTACAAATACAATCACATACAAAATACTACTAGCGATGTTTAGCTTTCATTACCATTTTCACAAATACAATCACATACAAAATACTACAAGTGATGTTTAGCTTTCACGACCATTTTTTCTAGGTGAACCCATCCCTATTCCCTCTCCTGCAGACGGTTTATACACTATCTACGAGACCGACCAAGGACCTCAGGAGCGCAGTCCCAGAGGGGCGGAACTGGGGCTGGTGGAGCATATCATTGGAAGAACTTTGTTCCTGGCTGCCTCAGAAGGAGGGTTAAAGGGAGGAGTCAAGGGTCAGGTTGAACTGGGAAAGTGGGCAGAACTGTTGTCTCCCTTGGATGAATCACGTGCTAGCATCACATCTGTCACCAGCTTTTCTCCTGAAGGTGATGTGTCTTCACAAGGCGACTGGACAGTAGTGGAGGTGGAAACATTCCACTGAGAGGCCCCACCCTTGCGGGGCATTGTGATGAATGAATGTTTAGGGTAGGAGCTCCACCTATAAGAAGCATAGCAAATATGCAGGGCTTGAGCTCCACCTGTAAGGTGCACTGTGAAACCATAGAGAACAGCGCGAACAAGCTGTATGCATCAATGTGCAATATGTGAGTAATGTATGAGTGTGGAGCTTTGCACTATTTAAGGTTTTTTGAGGTTCATGTGAATTTATGTCAATTATGAAAACTGTTTTTACAAATAAATACTTATACTTATTAAACATCTTAGTGTGTCCAGTTAAGATACAAAAGGCCATTGTACTCCTGTCAAAACAAAGAAAAGTGAAAGGGAATCAAAAGAAAAAATAAAAGAGGCAGACGCTGAAACCCTTATCCACCAAAAAGGAGAAAAAATAAAAATGGGGATAAACTATACAAGTGTTCCAAAAACTGACAAACCTGAGAGCATAGAAAATTGAAGTTTTGTACCCCCAATGAGGGAAACAGGAAGTCTTAAACCTTGAGGTCACTGTCACCTACAGGAGGATGGCACAATGACAAAAAAAATGTAGGCCAGCCATAGGTATAACCCCTCCTGCTACCCAAATGCCTTGAGTTGTTTTTCTAGTGTCCTAGGAGGATGGACATCTTTTCTTCAGCCCTGCTGTTTTAAAGAGTAGCCTGTGATTTTTTTTTTTCCAGAAATGTTCTTCTCTATTCAATCAAGACTCTTCTTTGGACAGCTGCAGATGGTTTTCCCACCAACTCACAGCCATCTGGCAGTCATCCTCAGTCTGCCTTTTGGACAGGATGAGCCTAGAGGTGACCTTCATGCACTGGGTTCCTCTGTGCAAGCGCTCCAAAGCTAAATTAACCAATGGTTAAGTTAGCTGTGGAGTGCTCTTCGGGTCCAAAGCCACTAGTATTGTGTTGCGCTGCCCTGTCTCTGAAGACTCCGTGATTAGGAAATTGGAACCACGCACCAGGACTCCCCTAATTTTTTTATTGGCCACTGGACACCAAATTTCACCCATTTTCCACCGCTATGCTTTGGAAGGGGTTAACGCTGTAAGACAGCCTGCCAATGTTTTTCCGCTGAGTTGCGTGTTTTTCACTCTTTCCTACCAAACAAGTGTCCAAGAAGAATCTCCCTGCTGCTGCTCCTAAATTACTGAGTAATTTATTTTTAAGCAGTCATTCCCACTGTTATCGTGATTTGAAATGTCAGCTGGTGTGCAGAGTTAATGGAAATGTATTGACTGAGCATTATAATAAAAGTAAATGGAGGGACTCAGCATATTATTCAGCCAGACTGCTAATAGTAGAGTGCTATATTTAAAGAAACTAACAAATTATTTATAAAAAACAAATTAGTCGAGATTATTGTTTTTCTATGCAGTGCAAAGTGACAGGTTCTCTTTGATAGGGTTCCCTCTCCCAGTTATATTTACCTTCACTGTGCTCCCTTGCCACAGCTGCTTCAAAATACCCAGTCTAGGTAAGTGGGAGCATGTGGCCTTAAACTAGGGTTGCCACCTCATCCCTTTAAACCCAAACACATATGAATTACACTGGTTCTGAGGCTAATTTATTGCAGATAAGGCACTAAGTGAGTTTAATTACCACCTTAATCAGCCACAGAATCTGTGTACTTAATATGTGTTCCGTTTTAAAGGGATGAGGTGGCAACCATATGGCTTCACCTCTAATACAGAGCTTAGGCCTAGCTGTCAATTGCTAGGCCCAAACACATGATAAGAGGGGGTGACAGCATTGCTCCCTGTAAGCTCCAACATTGAGTATTTTTTCTGCCGTGATAGGGTCACTTTACCCTTAATAGCACATAAGGGTTGTTAAAATGACCAATTAGCATTTTTTTCACTTTAGCATACCTTATAGAAACTTTCCATACTCTAATTGTAATGTAAAAGCCACAGCCCTACAATGCAGGCCCCTACTGGTGTTTGCACATACTGTACCTTCTTTAATGTCTCAGATCCAGGGGTGTCATAATATGCACATTTCGACCCTTCTTGATAGTGTCACAAGATCATTCACCTCCTCCCTCTTGTCACTATTGGCCCATGTCTATAATGGATGCCAGGCAGCCTAACTGACTCATAGGAACACGTGGGAGGAGGCAGAAGAGCACCCAGCACTATGAGAAAATGTGGGAATTTCCTTTCACAACCTGTTCTAGTGACAAATGTAAACTTCTAGATTTACCATCACTTTTAGTCCCAATAACAAAGGTCTGTACAAATAGAGGTTGAATGCTCCCACCAAGGAAAATGGCAAAGAAAAAAAAACTTGACAGACGTTCCAACCTCTAACTACCCTAAAAAAGTTCTGCTTGTAAATATACTTTAAAAGCCCAACTTCAGCCCAAACTTTTGATTTAATTTGGATTGAGTAGGGCTCTTGTCAAGTTCTACTGCCAACCCATTAGGGAGATTCCCTCACTTCCTGGCAGATCCGGAAGTGGTGGGAAGTCTCTCCAACACTGAAGTTTGAAAAGTTTAACACTATACAACGAATACATTTCAAATGCAATTTCTGGTTTCCTTACAGTTTTATGGTAGAACAAATACTATTTTGGAAACCTATGAATGGGGAGGTTACAGTAGCGGTCCAGTGCATGGTAACCCAGTCTCTCCTGTTCATGTTGCTGTCCCCTAATCAGGGTCCAGGCCTTGCCCATCACAGTGGGAATACCCCCAAAGAGATCTTCAGGGTCTGGGTTTTATAAGGATGGCCCACAGCCCTGGATCTGTATAGCACCCGATACACGTTGCACCAAGTGCTGAGGTGACCGTCTAAGTAGGATCCAATGCCTAAAGGTTGCACCGATCTGGATGAACTACTTCTATTGTTAATTTAGAAGGCAACAGGAGTTGATTGAGGAGTGAGAGTATTTTAAGTAAAATAAAACTACTGAAGCACATTATTTCTATGTAAGGGAGAAGAGCTTCATCACCTTAGAACACTAGCAAAAAAATTGGCTCTCATGGAGTGGGATAGAGCTATAGTAGTGCCCAGAGGGGCTTGCTTGGCAAAGTTTTGTGAGTGTCCAATCATCTGAAGGTACCATTCTAAAACCCAGGGTCTATGAATGTGCAGCCTGTACTTTACCATTACGATATACACTCACAGGGCACTTTATTTGGTACACCTGTTTAATTGCTTGGTAACATGAATTGCTAATCAGCCAATCACTTGGCAGCAACTCAGTGCATTTAGTTATTTAGATGTGGTGAAGAGGACTTGTGGACGTTCAAACCGAGCCTCAGAATGAGAAAGAAACGTGATTTAAGTGACTTTAAATGTGGCATGGTTGTTGGCGCGGTCTGAGTATTTCAAAAAACGCTGATCTACTGGGATTTTCACGCACAACCACCGCTAGGGTTTACAGAGAATGGTCCGAAAAAGAGAAAATATCCAGTGAGTGGCAGTTGTGTGGCGGAAAATGCCTTGTTGTTGTCGTCACAGGTCAGAGGAGAATGGGCAGACTGGTTCGAGATGACAGAAAGGTAACAGTAACTTAAATAACCACTCGTTACAACCAAGGTATGCAGAATACCATCTCTGAATGCATAACACATCGAACCTTGCAGTAGATGGGCTACAGCAGCAGAAGACCATGCCGGGTACCACTCCTGTCAGCTAAGAACAGGAAACTGAGGCTACAATTCGCACAGGCTCAGCAAAATTTGACAATAGAAGATTCAAAAAACTTTGCCTGGTCTGATGGGTCTTGATTTCAGCTGCGACATTCAGATGGTAGGGTCAGAATTTGGCGTAAACAACATGAAAGCATGGATCCATCCTGTTTTGCATCAACAGTTTAGGCTGGTGGTGGTGGGGTAATGGTGTGGGGAATATTTTATTGACACACTTTGGGCCCCTTAGTATCAATTGAGCATCGTTTAAACACCACGGCCTACCTGAGTATTGCTGCTGACCATGTCCATCCCTTTATGACTACAGTGCACCCATCTTCTGATGGCTACTTCCAGTAGGATAATGCACCATGTCACAAAGCTCCAATCATCTCACCACTGGTTTCTTGAACAAAACAATGAGGTCTCTGTACTCCACGGTCACCAGATCTCAATTCAACCTTTGAGATCATGGATGTGCAGCTGTCAAATCTGCAGCAACTGCGTGACGCTATCAGGTCAATATGTGCATTGTTGAATCTATGCCACAAAGAATTAAGACAGTTCTGAAGGCAAAAGGGGGTCCAACCCGGTACTAGCAAGGTGTACCTAATAAAGTGGCCAGTGGGTGCATTTTTTTAGACAAGAAAATGAGAAGCAATAGGTCTGTTGAATAAAATTAAGAAAGTTGGAATTTGTCTTTTGATGATACTCATCCAGATGTTGATTTAGTCTGGATTTGAGAAAAGTCACTATTTGTCCAACAGAGTAATTCCTGGGATGAAATTTCCCTGCCCCACACCAGACAAACTAAGCCTTCCATCTGAGATGGCAGATCTTGTATGTGTGACCAAGTCAGATAGATCCCTATCACTTAGGACCTGTGCTTCAACAGTACCAGCAAATGTGAAGCAGGGTGGTAAGCTGAACTTTTGGACAGAAGATCTGGGCAATCTGGCAGAATCTATGAAGTGGCTGCTAGGAGCCTGATAAGGTCAGAATATCACATACTCCTGTTTGGACATTGAGAATCTCCAGAATGCCCTCTATTTGGATCTGGTGGAGCAGATCAGGAAGGTGCTTCAGAGGAGAAAGGCATAGATCAGGTTGTACTGATCCCTTGGAGCCATCACGGTATAAGTTACTTCAGCCAGGGAATCCTAGCATCTGGAGACAAACCTGTTCAGTCTGTTGTTGAACCAGGCCAGGAGGTCCACATCCAGTGCCCCCCCACCAGAGACAGAGTTCCTGGAACATCGCTAGGTGAAGAGATCATTTGCTTGAGCCCAGGCACTGATGGCTGAGGTAATCCATTTGTCCATTGTCCATGCCTAGAATGTGGATGATGGATCAAGCTGGAATGCGAAGTTCCGCCCAAGTAGAGTATCAGTTCCACTTCTTTTTGCACAGAAAGACTTCCGGTTCCTCCCTGCTGATTTATGTATGCCACTGCTGTTGCATTGTCCAACAATATCCTGATTGAATGACAATGCAGTCAAGTAGTTCATTGGTGAAGGTGCCGACAAATTTCTTGGAGCTCCATTAGGTTGATAGGGAGACGAGCTTCTGCTGGCAACAAAGTCTCCTGCAGTCAGGGTGTTTAGGATCCCTCCTCAGCCAATCAAGCTGGCATTTATCTTGAGCAGGACTGTCCAACCTTTTGCCCTTCGTGGGCCACATTGGAAGAAGAGAAATTGTCTTGGGTCACACATAAAATTAACTAACAATAAGGATAGCTGATGAGCAGATCACAAGTTACCGGTCACTGAAATAATGTACCTCTCTAAACAATAAAATTTCATTTCTTTGTAATATTTCTTATTGTAAAAGTAAAATAGGGCAACATAAAACTAGTGTGATATTTGACACGGTTTTTAATAAATGAACGCATCAATTTGTGGTTTAATGGATGTAGTAGCAATTCTAAATTAATTCTCAAGGTGCTCATCAGATATTTTGTTTCTAAGTTTGCCCTTCGTGTGCTTCATCCTTGAAAACAGTTGTTCACAAATCAAAGGACATCAAAGTTGCATGACAAGTTGTTCCCCATGTTTTCCAATGATAACCATTCATATACAGGTGCATCTAAAAAAAATTGAATATCATCAAAAAAGTTAATTTATTTCAGTAATTCAATTAAAAACGTGAAACTCATATATTATATGGATTCATTACACACAGAGTGATATATTTCAAGCATTTCTTTCTTTTAATTTTGATGAGTATGACTTACAGCTAGTAAAAACGCAAAATTCAGTATCTCAGAAAATGTGAATATTGTGAAAAAGTTAAACATTGTAGACTCGTGTCGTCGCATTCTAATCAGCTAATTAACTCAAAACATCTGTAAAGGTTTCCTGAGCCCTCCAGCTGTTGTGGAACTCCAAGTCCCATCATGCCTCTGCCTGAGGGAGACATGCTTGTAACTGTCAGCCTTGCAATAACTCATGGGACTTGTAGTTTCGCAACAGCTGGAGGGCCACCAGTTTGAGACCCCTGCTTTAAATGGTCTCTCAGTCTGGTTCAGTAGATTACACAACCATGGGGAAGACTGCTGACTTGACAGTTGTCCAGAAGAGTCACTGACACTCTCCACGAGGAGGGTAAGTCACAAAAGGTCATTGCTAAAGAAGCTGGCTGTTCACAGAGTGCTGTATCCAAGCATATTAATGGTAAGTTGAGTGGAAGGAAAAAGCGTGGTAGAAAAAAGGTGCACAACAACAGGGATAACTGCAGATATCCAGAGAGGATTGTGAAGCAAAGGTTATTTAAGAATTTGGGGGAGATTCACAAGGAGTGGACTATGGCTGGTTTCAGTGTTTCAAGAGCCACCACACACAGACGTATCCAGGACATGGGCTACAACTGTCGCATTCCTTGTGTCAAGCCACTCCTGAACCAGAGACGTCAGAAGCGTCTTACCTGGGCTAAGGAAAAAAAAGGACTGGACAGTTACTTAAAGGTGCAAATTCCTCTTTGAAAGTAATAGTAGGATGAAAGTAAATTTTGCATTTCATTTGGAAATCAAGGTCCCAGAGTCTGGAGGAAGGGTGGAGATGCACAGAATCCAAGTTGCATGAAGTCCAGTGTGAAGTTTCCACAGTCAGTGATGATTTGGGGAACCATGACTTCTGCTGGTGTTGGTCCACTGTGTTTTATCAAGTCCAAAGTCAGCGAAGTCCTCTACTAGGAAATTCTAGAGCATTTCATGCTTCCCTCTGCT
This sequence comes from Lithobates clamitans, assembly GCA_037952925.1. Classification (NCBI taxonomy): domain Eukaryota; kingdom Metazoa; phylum Chordata; class Amphibia; order Anura; family Ranidae; genus Lithobates; species Lithobates clamitans. Next base: position 5,765,972 of record JBBGZY010000124.1, read on the forward strand.
GACCAACTTTATGGAGATACTTGGTTTAATGATCATGGTATCACTGTGCTTGATTGTCCAGCAAACTCGCCTGAACAAAACCCCACAGAGAATCTGCGAGGCATTGTCAAGAGGAAGAGGAGAGACACCAGACCCAACAATGCAGACGAGCTGAAGGTTGCTATCAAAGCAACCCGGGCTTCCATATAACACCTCAGTAGTGCCACAGGCCTGATTGCCTCCACACCACGCCGCATTGATGCAGTATTTCATGCAAAAGGAGCCCCAGCCAAGTATTGAGTGCATACTATATTGCACATGGACATACTTTTCATTAAGCCAAAATTTCTGTATTAAAAATCATTTTTTTATTGGTCTTATATAATATTCTAATTTTCTGAAATACTGAATTTTGGGTTTTCACTAGCTGTAAGCCATAATCATCAAAATTTAAAAAAAAAGAAATGCTTGAAAAATATCACTCTGTGTGTAATGAATATTTAGAATATATGAGTTTCACTTTTTGAATTGAATTACTGAAATAAATTAACTTTTTGATGATATTCACATTTTTTGAGAAGGAGCTGTATGTGCCACTTAAAGTTGCAGCCACTTCAAAGTCGTTCATGCACTACTTTGGTCTGACTTTCATGCAACCTGAGGGCCATAGACTTCAATGTTAACCCTCAAATGTTGCATGAAAGTCATACCTGAATGTTATACAATGCAACAGTTGTGCAACATTTGTCCATTATCACTGGTCAAAGTCATATCCAAGTTGCACCCATCCAAAGTTGTATCAAAGTTGCACTTCAAAGTTGGTGCAATTTTGAAGCCATACAAGTGTGAATGAAGCCTCGGGGCCAGTTCACACCACATGCAGTCCAGTGTGTTTATTTTCTGCATCAAAAACGCATGGACAGTAGGTTATATAGTTTTCAATGACATAGTTCACACCAGTGCTTGCAGCTCCAGTGCGTTCCAGTTCCAGAAAAAAAAAAGTAGAACGTGCTGCATTTTTCCTGAACTGGAATGCTGTAAAACGCATCAAAAACTCACTGGAGCGCACCCGAACACACATGTCCTTATTTAAGGTTAAGAAAATAGAGGGGGAAAAATGCACTGGATTGCATCAAAAACACACTGGAACACATCAAAAAACGTGCATGCAGAAAAGCATCTGGTACGCATCTGGACTGCGTTTCTATGGTGTGAACTGGCCCTAAAGGCAAAACTTTCTTTAGTTTTGGATAGAGTGGAGAGCGATTAGAACACCTATCAGTTTTTATTGCTGTCTGTGCCCCCTGTTGGGGAGATTCACCCTCTCCATTTGTCTTGTTTACCATTATCATTGAAAGTGAAAGAAAAAGAAAATCCAAAATTTTGGGTTGTCCCCAGAAAAGTAATAGAGGGGAAAACTTCCTATGGGGACACCGGTTTTGGTGACCTAGGGGACCCCAAGGAATTCCCTTAATTTGCAGGGATTTCCTCTCACTTCCTGTTTGGCTATGGGACAGGAAGTGAAGGGAAATGTCCGCAATGGGACACGGCCTAAAAAAAAAAATCTTACAGGTCTTACAACCCTCCTTTGCGCTATCCAAAATGAAAAAAAAAAAGTTTTGCCTTCAGTTCTACTTTAATCATCTGGACAGTTTGTCTGACAAGATCTGTACTCACTATTTTGTCCGTAAAAGATTATCTAGATTGTCAGTAAGATATTGTCTGGGGGATGTCACCTTATAATGGGGAACTGTCTACAGGCTTGGAGGACTTGGGAGTCCAGTATCTATTATAGACGCCACATCTGACTCAACCCTATTAAATTATCTGCATCAGAAGACTCTGATTCACAGAAGTTTGGCAGATCCCTGTTAAGTGAAAAAATAAATAAAAAGGTGATGAAAAAATAAATAAAATAAAAACTAAAGCCGTCCCCACCGACCCCGATATTCTGGAAACATAATTCATGGTTAACTACTTCCCTCCCGCGCTATAGCCGAAAGACGGCTGCAGCGCGGGACTTAATTACCGGGAGGGCGTCCATGGATGTCCGTCTGAGTAAGTGTTGTCTGCAGGTCGTGCGCAGTGCGCTCTGATCACCAAGTCTATGAGACTCAGCTGATCACAGATCCGAGTAAGGGGTCGGCCCCGGCCCCTTACCACGTGATCAGCTGTCAGCCAATGACAGCTGATCATGTGATGTAAACAGAAGCTCGGTAATCGGTATATTTTTTTCCATCAAGCTGTCAGCGTCTTCTGTCAGAGGGGCATCGATCCCTCACACAGAAAGCCACAGCTGCATTTTCTGTGCCCACCATTGTCAGCTGCCAGTGCCCACTGTGCCACCTACCAGTACCCACAGTGCCACCTAACAATGCCAATCAATGCCCATCAGTGTCTCATAATCAGTGCCACAGATCAGTGCTGCCTATCAGTGCCACCCATCAGTGCTACCTATCAGTGCCTTTCAGTGCCATCTATCAGTGCCCTTCAGTGCCAACCATCAGTGCTACCTATCAGTGCCCATTAGTGCCGTGTAATCTGTGCCTATCAGTGCCCATTAGTGCAGCCTCATCAGCGCACATCAGTGAAGGAGAAAAATTACCTGTTTTCAAAATTTTATAACAAACTATGAAACAGTTCTGTTTTTTTTTAAATAAAATTTTCGGTCCTTTTTTGTTTTATTTAGAAAAAAAATAAAAACCCAGTAGCAATTAAATACCACCAAAAGAAAGCTCTATCTGTGTGAAAAAAAAATATAAAACTGTAATTTAGGTAAACTGTAGCATGACCGTGCAATTGTCATTCAAAGAGTGACAGCGTGGAAAGCTGAAAATTGGTCTGGGCAGGAAGGGGGTTTAAGTGCCCTGTAAGTAAGTGGTTAATTCTATACGGATGTCCTGTACAGGTTTTTAAATCGTCACCTATGGAGTATTTAACCCTTTCCTTCCTCTTTGATCATACACGCACGTTTTTGATGCGTTCCAGTGCTTTTTTTCTACCTCTTTTTTTCTTCACCGTAAATAAGGACAATGTGGGTTTCAGTGCGTTTTACCTTGTTCCAGTACAGGCCAGTGCAGGAAAAATGCAGCATGTTCAACTTTTTTTCTGGAACAAACTTAAACTGACCGCACTGGTGTGAACTATGCAATTGAAAACCTAATAACCTGCTGTCCATGCGTTTTTGATGCAGAAAAAAAAGCACTGACCTCTATTCAGGTAACATGGCGATCTGTGTAGGACCAAGTACATCGCCTGACCGGGACAGTGAGAGGAGCCCGACACTGGGGAGGAGGACATTTATGTACATGGAGCAGCATCGAAGGTAACGGGGGTGCACTGCATGGGGGGCTATGGATGGATCGTCACTGTCAATGGGAGCTGGGCATGATCTGTGTCATCTAATGGCCAGAACACAGCAATACCCTGCAATAACGAAGACATCACTATGAATAGTAGCCCGGCATTGTGATCTGTGCTGCGGATCCAGGGCTGGCATCCTTTATCCAGGTCACAGCAATGGGATCATTATGAATAGGAGCCTGGCATGGCCATGGTGCTGTCATCACCTGCCCAGGACATAAATCATAATGCCTGCACCCCATATGATGCACTGCTGGGAGATCTGTATCAATAGAAGCCTTGCTATTGTGATCTGTGCGGAGTATCCAGGGTTGTCATGTTCTATCCAGGCTATAGTAATAGGTCTCTGGACAGTCTCTGGCCATGCTTCGTGCCATGCCCGCAGACTCTGGCCGTCCCGTGTGCCATGCCCGCAGCCTCTGGCCGTCCCTTGTGCCGTGCCCGCAGCCTCTGGCCGTCCCTTGTGCCATCCCAGCAGCCTTTGGCCGTCCCTTGTGCCATGCCAGCAGCCTCTGGTCGTCCCATGTGCCATACCTGCAGTCTCTGGCCGTCCCTTGTGCCATGCCAGCAGCCTCTGGTCGTCCCATGTGCCATACCTGCAGTCTCTGGCCGTCCCTTGTGCCATGCCAGCAGCCTCTGGTCGTCCCATGTGTCATACCTGCAGTCTCTGGCCGTCCCTTGTGCCATGCCAGCAGCCTCTGGTCGTCTCATGTGCCATACCTGCAGTCTCTGGCCGTCCCTTGTGCCATGCCAGCAGCCTCTGGTCGTCCCTTGTGCCATACCCGCAGTCTCTGGCCATCCCTTGTGCCATGTATACAGGATCTGGCCATCTCTTTTTTGTTTTTTCAAATCTTTTATTTATTTCAAGAGACATAAAACATGGAACATAACATTTTCAAGTACATGGAGGAGAAACAATAGCGTACATTAAGGCGTGGCGCCATAACCGAACAGACATATTGTGTCGAGGTACAATTAGCTGTGACAGGACAAAAATACCATCTACTCTTAACAAGTAGATTTAACCTCATACAGGGTCTGAAAAATAGAACTGTAAGCCACAGCCTCTAGATCATGTGAGTGTTATTCCCTCAGATGGCAGAATGTTGTAGTGGATGTCCTCGTATTGCCCGCCTCATTTTTTTCAGGAGTGTTGTAACTATAGTAAGAGGAATATCTATAGGGGAATTACAAGATGGATATAGAGGGCCAGAAGAAGGGGGGGAGAGGGGAGTAGCAGAGACAGTTAAGGTATCCCCAGAGACATGTGGAAGAGGGAAGGGATAAGGGGAGAATGTAGTGGAAAGGTGGTCTGGGACGGGGGAGTGTCCCATAATGGGGGGGGGGGGGGGGGGCGATGAATGCGCGTCTCTCAGGTTGCAATGCCAGCCGGAAGATTCGGTGAATAGCCGCAACTGACCGCAGCTTGGCAATATTAGGTGGACTGATCTGCCGTGTCGCTATCAAAGAGGGTGCACCTCTCATCAGAGTAGACAAACAAGTTCCACAGTGTCCATGTCTTAGTGTATTGTTCACGTTGTTGGTGGGGTGTGAGGCTGAGATCCTCCATTTTGTTAATTTCCTCCACCTTTCTGAGCCATAGTCCCATGGATGGAGGATATGGATTTCCAGCATAAAGGGATGCACAACTTAGCTGCGTCGCGGATTATGGATTTTTGTAGGTAAGGGTGTTGGAAGTGTGGAGTAGAAAGAAGACCGGGTCATTCAGGAAAGTCCGCTCCGTGAATTTGTGGCGACTTGTTGGATTGTCTTCCAGAACTGCTCTAGTTTAGGGCAGGACCAGGAGAAGTGAAGAACTGCCCCCCTATCTTCCTGGCATCTCCAGCAGCAATCTGAGGAGGAGGGGAAGATCTTTTGCAGTTTTGCAGGGGTGTTGTACCATCTGGTGACTTTTAAAGTTTGTCTCCTGTATCCTAGTACATATGGAGGACTTGTAGGTAAAATGGAGGATATTTTGCCTCTGCCGGGTCGAGAGCGTGCTTTTAATATCGTTCTCCCGTGCCCTAAGGTGAGGTGACTGATAGTTGTTGGGGGGCGTGATCAGCAGCTGGTAGGTAGCCGATAGAGTGTGGGACATTGTACCTTCCTCTGAAGCAATAATTCTCCAAGATGGTAAGGGTTTGGCAAAAGTTATCCGGCGGGGGCAGTGACATGAAGTGGTGGATTTGGAGGGCTCCCCAGTAGTCTATTCGAAAAGGATCTGCTGGATCCATAAGTTCAGACAGTGAAGGCCATTTACTGTGGGCTAGGAAGTGAGAGGCTTGAAAGCTGCCAGAGTGGCTCAGGGCATGGAAGACTGGATACCCTGGGGTAAAATGGGGGTTTCCCAGTATCGGATACAAAGGAGAATATGTTGACGTAGGTGAGAATTTAAGAAAGAGGGATGAGCAGAGCTCTGTTTAGTGGAATGTGGCATTAGGATTGTTGGCCATCTCTTTTTTACCTCAGAATTCTCCTTTACATCATGGTCCACAGATTTCTCCCTAACACTGTAATGCCCCGTACACACGGTCAGATTTTCCGACGGAAAATGTGTGATAGGACCTTGTTGTCGGAAATTTCGACCGTGTGTAGGCTCCATCACACATTTTCCATCGGATTTTCCGACACACAAAGTTTAAGAGCAGGATATAAAATTTTCCGACAACAAAATCCGGAAATTCCGATCGTGTGTACACAAATCCGACTGACAAAGTGCCACACATGCTCAGAATAAATAAAGAGATGAAAGATATTGGCCACTGCCCCGTTTATAGTCCCGACGTATGTGTTTTACGTCACCTTGTTCAGAACGATCGGATTTTCCGACAACTTTGTGTGACCGTGTGTATGCAAGACAAGTTTGAGCCAACATTCGTCAGAAAAAATCCTAGGATTTTGTTGTCGGAATGTCCGAACAAAGTCCGACCGTGTGTACAGGGCATTAGGCGGAATTCTGTGCTGGGTTATTTTAACCTAACCTGCATGTAAAATGGAGAAATATGTTTTTTGCCTTTTGTTATACCTTTCTGACAACACTGCAACATGCTATGTATCCCAGGTTGTGCAGCCATCAATGGGTGGTGGGAGGAAGTATGAGGGGGGGTACCAATATGCACCTTCGCCTATATAGACAAAAATCCTTTTACCGACCCTGAATGTAGACAATGCCTTCTGTGCGCCTAACTAGTTATATTTTTAGTTAATAAAGTTCAAGGGGAATATTTATAAAGCAGTTCATGTGACATTCACAAATCATTCACTGCAGGTGAAGCTTCCTAGTGAATGTTTCAAATTACAGTGATTCACTTGCATTGAATGGCACACTCACCAATTTAAATATATGCCCCCTAGTTTATCTTTATAGACATGGTTTCATCTTAACCCCTTCACGCCAACGTAACACATATATGCGGCCTCACTGGACTGGGATTTTTTTTTTTTTCCATGGGGCCACATATATGCGTATCTGTCTTTGTGCTGGGAACGCCAGGGTCTCAGCGCCAGCCCCGGGGTCCCGTACTAAGGATCGGGACGCGAATCTCCCGATTCTGGGTCACTTGATCGCTGTGATAGCCAATCAGAGGCTAGCGCAGTGATCAGTCTCTGAAGCCGGCCCCAGTGTTTTCTCTCTGTGAACGGAGGGGAGATATAAAAATTGTATCTGTCTTTTTCAATGCAGAGAGAAAAAACAAAATGTGTGTAAAAAATAAATTTAAAAAAATATCTAGATCAAAGTATGATCTAGGTCAGTGTTTGGGTCAAAGGTCATGGCCAGTAGATTTTGGGCAGGATTTTTTTTTAAAATGGTGTCAGTGTGTTTTAGGTAGGATAAAAAAAAAAAGTACCAAAATGCGCACTATTGTTTTTGGGCAATACTAAGGGTACATAGAATTAACATATACATATGCGGTAATGCTGTGATTATCCGGACCAGGAGAATTTATTTTGCGTTATGTTTTTGGTGGTAAGTTATGGTAGTAACAAGAAATATACAGCCAATTTAAAAAATAATGCTTTTTTTTTTCCTTTACAATTTTGTGCCCATTTTCCTATGATAATTAAAAAAAAAAAAAAAATGCACATGAAAGCCCAACTTGTCCTAAAAAAACCAAGGTATAATGCACAAAGTAGGTGGCAGGCAGGGGACAAATAACTACTTGCCAAGCACTGCCTATGTGCAGCTGATCACTTCCCTATTACTGACTCACCAAGCCTTGTTCTGGACTGCCTGTGTGGAGTCGGCCATCTTAAGAGGCAGGTGTTTCGTCAGATTAGGCGACCCGTCAGAATGTGTAACGGAAGTGACATTCCGTCGCCGCCATCTTGCTACACCCCGCACTCCTCCACAGTAAGGATACACTGAGAAGGGGGTAAGCAGACATCTTGTTACACCCACCGGAGTTTTGCATTTTACATTTTTTATTATAACAGTAAACTGAGTTTATATAATGAAATACAGTACTCCCACAGACCAATTTGATGCAGTGTGCGGCGTATGGTCTGAGCACTGACAGGCTGCCCCCCCACCCCTTCAACCTCTGCAGCAATGTTGGCAGCACTCATACGTCTATTTCCCAAAGACAACCTCTGGATATGATGCTGAGCACATGCACTCAACTTCTTTGGGCAACCATGGCGAGGCCTGTTCTGAGTGGAATCTGTCCTATTAAATCGCCGTAGGGTCTTGGCCACCGTGCTGCAGCTCAGTTTCAGGGTCTTGGCAATCTTCTTATAGCCTAGGCCATCTTTATGTAGAGCAACAATTCTTTTTTTCAGATCCTCAGAAAGTTATTTGCCATGAGGTGCCATGTTGAACTTCCAGTGACCAGTATGGGAGAGTGAGAGCAATAACACCAAATTTACCACACCTGCTCCCCATTCACACCTGAGACCTTGTAACACTATCGAGTCCCATGACACCGGGGAGGGAAAATGGCTTATTGGGCACAATTTGGACATTTTCACTTAGGGGTGTACTCACTTTGGTTTCCAGCAATTTAGACATTAATGGCTGTGTGTTGAGTTATATTGAGGGGACAACAAATTCACACTGTTATACAAGCTGTACACTCACTACTTTACATTGTAGCAAAGTGTCATTTCTTCAGTGTTGTCACATGAAAAGATAGAATAAAATATTTACAAAAATGTGAGGGGTGTACTAACTTTTGTGAGATACTGTAGACAGTAATCAGCACATCCAACTCGAGCCGCTGGGCCCAGTTCAATAGGTTTCATGACCACTGGGGGTTCCCTGAACAGAGTGGGAGCAGAATACTATTTTTAGAATTACAAGCTCAACATGTTTCACGATATAACACTTCTTCAGGAGCTTATCAATATTTTTCAGAGAGGAAGTGTATGTATATTAAAAAAAAAAAAAAAACGACAGACACCTCTCCACCAGCAGACCTTACCTCCCGGCCAGGAATCCTAACATGATTGGGATTGCTTGCTTGCTCTGAGAGACTTGCACTCAATTAAACCCAGTACACCTGTAGGAATTCAAATAACCATTGACCAGTGCGATCTATTAACATTACAATAGCCTGTGTGAGCTTTATCTTCTCTATGCAATGATTACATGGCATGCACTTACTGTGTTTGTTGAGATGACATTCTAACTTTGTGAGCTGGCTACAAGCCTTTTGGCTCCCCTTGTATGCTGAACTACCTACATAGAGGAATTACACCTCATGGCCTTTTTATATACCGTACATACACTTACTCTCTGTGAAAACTATTGATAAGCTCCTGAAGAAGCGTCATGTTGCAAAACATGTCGAGCTTGTACCTCTAAAAATAGTATTCTGCTCCCACTCTGTTCAGGGAACCCCTAGTGGTCATTAAACCTATTGACCTGGGCCCAGCGGCTAGACTTGGATGTGCTATACAAGTTTGTATTTTATATGTTTTTAAGTCATTTTTGTACATTTTTTATAAATAAAAATTGTTTAATACATAATACATTGGTACTTGTAAAGTCCATGATTCCTCTTAAATAAATGTAATCTAGTTAATAGGACTTGGCACTTTTTACCATTATCTATACAAGCACAGTTCCATCCTGTGGTGGTGTATTGGTGCTAGTTTATGTGCAGATGAGGGAGTTGTCGTCAGGGGGGAATACTGAGATCTCTACCTAAAAGAGAAGGAAATGTTGGTGTAGGTAACAAAGCTAGGACCCCAAGCAGCAAAATCCCAGTGCCAATGCTCCCATTGAATAGAAGCTGGAAGGATGTTTGTCCACCTGCATTCACACATACAACCCCAATTCCAAAAAAGTTGGGACGCTGTGCGAAAAATCTACATATAGAGAATGCAATGATTTGCAAATCGCAAAAACCCATATTTTATTCACAACAGAAAACATATCAATTGTTTAACCACTTGCCGTCCGCCCACTGTCAAATGACGGAGAGGCGGTGCGGCACTCGTTCTGAGATGACGTCATATGACGTCGGCCCAAAACGGCCACTCTTGTGCGCAGGGCGGCGATCGTGGGCCATGCCATATTGCTAGGACACGGTGCAACCCCGATCTCTGTAAAGAGCCACGGCTCTATAACCATGTGATCAGCTGTGTCCAATCACAGCCGGTCACATGTAAACACGGAGGTGCCAGTAATCGGCTCTCATCGCTTCACACGGACAGAGTGCGTGGCGAGGAGAGCTGATCAGCGGCATCTCCTCACAGGGAGACATCTACACATGTAATCAAGGCACTGATCAGTGCCCTGATTACAATATAGTGACAGAAATCAGCGCAATCACTGCCCACCAGTGCCAGCAATCAGTGCCCATTAGTGATGCCAGTCAGTGCTGCCCATCAATGGCTATAAATGCAGCATATTAGTGCCTCCTCATCAGCGCACATCAGTCAAGGAGAAAAATTTACAAAATTTACCTTTCCATACACACTAATGTACCCCCATACCATCATAGATGCAGGCTTTTGAACTGAGCGCTGATAACAAGCCCTCTCCTCATTAGTCCGGAGGATGCGGTGCCCACAGTTGCCAAAATGAATGTCAAGTTTCAATTCATCTGACCACAGAACAGTTTTCCACTTTGCAACAGATCGCTGTAACTCAGAGAACAAGAGTATTTCCGGATCATGTTCAGATATAGCTTCTTCTTTCCACGATAGAGTCTTAACTTACATTTTGGAATCCATAGCGAACTGTGTTCACAGACAGTGATTTTTGGAAGTGTTCTGAGCCCACGCAGTGATGTCCATCATAGAATCATGCTTGCTTTTAAGAAAGTGCTGACTGATGAGCCGAAGATCACAGGCATCCAATATTGTGTTTTGGTCTGCGCACAGAGATTTCTGACTCTCTAAGATGCTCTTTTTATACCCAATCTGGTTACTGACCTGTTGCCAATTAACCCAACTAGTTGCAAAATGTTCTTCTGGCTCTTGTTAGTAGCACTTATTTTGTCAGTTTTTTGTTGCCCTGTTCCAACTTTTTTGAGACGAGTTGCTGCCATCACATTCAAAGTTAGGAAAAAATAACGTAAAATGGCACATTTTCTCAGTTTCAACATTTGATATGTTGTGTCCATTGTGAATAAAATATGGGTTTATGAAACTTGCAAATCATTGCATTCTGTTTTTTGAGGATTTACAGAGTCCCGACTTTTTTGGAATTGGGGTTGTAGCTAGATAGATCATTTAAGCCGGAGGGAGAAAAAGTTTGGTATGCTTGACAATAATACCATACCAGGATGTACAGAAAAAACATTTGACATTTTTTTTTTAAACAAAACTTTATTGGTATTTTTTTCTCAAATGTTTACAGTATAACACATGTAAGAAGTGAATGTGTGTTTGTGTGTGTGCATATATATACACATATATATGTATATATATATAGAATTTAAGTGAAAACGCAATTGAAATTCACAGATCTGCCCCCAAATTATCCCACTTCCCTCACCACGTCTGTAATAAGCCAACCCCTCATGACAAATATTTGGAAAAGCCTACCTTTCATGTTTTATCACCCTCATGCTGGATTAAAAATGGTCCTTTCCAAAATTGACCCTCCTAACTTAAGTCTTTAAAGCCACAGCACAGCTGGGGACTTGGTATTACTTCCAAACTAGTATTTAGCTCCGCAGAATGTACATTATTATGTAATAAATCAGAGAGATTGTCCCAGGACCCTACTATGCGGATCATGGGGGCATGATTATGGTTATTGAAGTCACAAATTACCAAAAACCCATTTCACCTAATGTTCTGTGGATCTGCCATTATTGATTGTATTACACTCAATCGAAGTTCTTGTTTGTTTTAAACATAGAAGCCCCCGTGTGCCATTTTGTTTAAAACAGCCTGTCAACATGCCATTGGTTCTAGGACCACAGGAATGCCTTTGGAAACAGGCCATTAAAATTAAGGATGTATCTGCTAAAATTGATATCGGGATGCTATTCAGAGTCTGTACCCAAATGAATAAAGCAGAGAGCTTTACGGTCCCGTCTTTCCAGCTACCAAAAACCTTCCCATGACAACTTCAAAATTGTGCTCTACTGGAAACATGGTTCCATCAAAAAAAGGTATGAACCTCCACGAAAAGGGGCAGTTTGAGGTCTCCAAGCCAAGACAATAGGATAGCAATGTTGATGCTGGAGATAAACACATATATATTTATATATACTGCCCATTTTTTTTTGTAACATTGAACAAAATCCACAAGAGTATTCACTCATTTGAAAAAAAAGACAATACCTGTAGTGCAACGTGGACTGGAAGAGACCTTCAAGGTGCCCAATATTCATTGAAAAAAAAAAAAAAAACACTCCCATTAACTGAAAGGTTTGTTGAATGGTACAGGTAAACAGGACAGAACCTACTTCTGGGCAGAAAAAAATAAATTCTAGGCTTACTACATATTTTAAAAACAGAGCTAAATCAAGCCTTTAAACAGAATGAAGGACCACATCAACTGACTTTGTCCTAGACAAAGAAGCCTCACTATAGCCAAAAACGTATGCTGGTACTTTGAGATACCACAACTGCTGTATTGCCATCAATTCCCAAATTTTTCAAGTTAAGCTACAACTGCAGCTGAATTATATCAAGTCCCTCTTGACTTGAGTAAAAGGACTCACCAGTAAAATGGCACTCAAAGACAACAGGGATGACAAAAGCCACAGAAGCAGTCCAACGGCCACCACCTCCCTTTCAGAAAATAATTCTGAGGATTGGTAAATAACTTACTTTAAATAACCCCCCCCCCCATTATTCTGGTTTTGTGTATAAACACCAATAAAGGACCTACCAGACAAAGATTATGGCATCGATGATGGGAGAAGTGGTTAATACAGAGGCAAAAATGTGCTACGTGAACTAAACAGTGGTGTAAGGTGGGGATAAAAACTGGCACTTTCAGTTTAAAAGTCATTCTAGGATAGGGAAAGCTGGGAAACAGGACAGTGATCGGTGGGGAAAGAATTCAGATTAAAACAGTTCATTATTAATAAACTATGTAAACTAAATGATTAAAACCAGTAGCCAAGCTCTTCGAATGAAAATGGTTAAAAAAAAAAAAAAAAAAAAAAAAAAGAAAAATAATAACAGGCCCCAACTCCTGAGGAATATGGGCCTGCCCCAAAGGTTCTGGCTCCACCCTAGAGGAACCACTCACATTTAAATAACTCTTGGCCCCTCAGATCTGTCAAGGAGAGAAGCAAAAGTGTGAGCGAGGTGGGGTATGACAGAGAATGGAGTTTTCTCCAGGACCAATCGAAACCAGCACCACCAGATCCAGGATAAAATAAGATGGCCTCCAAGTTGAATCTGCACCACTAATAAAAAGCTAGAGAGGTGGGGAGTGTGAAAGGGAAGGAGAAGTTTGTGTGCCGGTCAGTGGCGTTCTCTCCATCGGTCTCACTTGATCGCGGGAAGTCTTGAGTAATGGCTCCTGCTATCAGGGCGCTCTTCAGAACTCTGAGAATTCTTTGGCGCATTTATCTGTAATGGAGATTCTGATCTCTTCCTCTTCATAATCATCAAAATTACTTGTGTCACCCGGCCCTTTGCATTTGGGTATGAAGGGTGCCTCCACCTAAAACACAGACAAAATCGGTTTAAAATCAAAGGACTAAAACATGGAAGATAAGATAGAAATATTACAACTATCAAATCCCACTTCAGCTTACCCAGCAGTATTTACAGGTCTTCTATACATAGGTGCAAGTTATCTCTCAGCAACCATGTCCATGCTGCAGTCATCAGAAATGTCCCCGTCTGCATCATCTTGTGATCAGACAGGATCAAAAATGTTTTCCCACAAGGAAAATACAATACAGTGCATGTATGTGGAAATCATTTTTTTTTTTTTTTTAGTAAAGCATATGGTTAATTGCTACAGCAAAGACATTTTAGACTGGAGGCCGGAAACCAGTCGATCGCGGACAGCCAACCGGTAGAATGTGTCCCTTCCACCCGACCCCTGGTACCTGGACAGGAGGGGTGACGGGGGGAAGCATTTGCTGGAACCGATCCCTCTCTAATCATCCCCTTGCAGCAGCTGAAAGCTGGCTTCTCCTTCTCTCCCTCCTGCCAGCATTCATCTATTGCAGGAGGTAAACAGAGGGGATCAGTTCCAGTAAATGCCACCCCTCCTGTACAGGTTCCCCTTCCTTCTTCTGCCTGTCCCCACCATGTGCTCTCTCCCCTGTAGCGCTGCCAGCTTCACCGCCTCTCCTGATGGCTGCTGCAGGGATTCTTTCAGGACGGAGAGCGGAGTAAGGGGCAGGTAAATTTCATTTACCGGCCCCTTCCTTTTCTGAATGGACAAAGTGAGTGATTGTTACCACTCACTTTGTTCAATCATAGCTGAAGTATAGTAAACTGTTTACTATAATTCAGTTTGAGAGTGAACAGGGAGACTGCAGAGCTCTTCCTGTTCATTCATTCTGTGCATCTGAGGTGCTGAACCCCAGTGATCTTTGATCTCCTATATGTTGTTCAGGTAGATCTCTGCCTCTCAAAAGGTTGCTTATCCCTGTTTTAGACTACTGTGTGCTTTCAAACTTGTGGCCAACGCAGAAGGTCCTTTACTGTTCTAGCATGACTGTGCTCTGTGCCCAAAGTCAGCTCTATAAAGAGCTAATTTAATAAGTTTTGTCTTAGACGAACCTGAATGGTCCTCCAACACTACAACCTTCGTTTAGATCAATTGTACTGCCAACTGCAAGCCAAGATCTTCTCGTCCAAAATCAGTACACTACCTCTCAAATTCTCCTTTGGCTGAAGGACTACAAATTCACTCCAAAATCTCTCGGAAAGCGTTCCCGAAAGAGTGGAGGCCGCTATAGCTGCAAACCATGTCCATGGTTTTGGAATAGGATTACCAACAATCTCATAGGTGTCCTCAAACATTTGGCCATAGAATGTATTACTTACAATTGTACCGAGGAGACAAAATGTCAGAGATCACCTACACCTGTTTACAAAGACAAATTGACTGTTGCCTGGGAATTCTGTAATTTGGTGGGAAAACCCTGTAATTTGTACAAAATGTGTATGCAATAGATTGTAAGCTCTTGTGAGCAGGGCTCAGCGGGTACTAAGAAAAATATGGTTTACTCTGTAGCTAGATGGTAGGGTAACAATGAATTTTTTTGTTAAATTCATCCTTTAGCTTTCCCTTTAAGATTCAGGTTCTCCCAATTTCCTTGTCTGTTGTCACATACCTTCTTTTGATAGACTGCAATCCAGTCCGTGGTGCTGAACCATTTATGGCCCTTGATATCACTCACGCCATTCTTCAGATTCCCAAATCGTTTGGTAAGGTCAACCTGCAAAAGGTTTCTGAGAAGATCCTTCAGATCAGAGCTGAAGTGAGAAGGGAAGCGTACCTGTAGAAGTAACAGAGTTCAGTGAGGGAAAATGGTAAGCTTTGGGGAGGGGGATACAATTCAAGCTAAACTCTAGGAAGACACTAACATATTCAGCTCTGTATTCAATAATAAATCATTACATTTTTTTCTAAATGCAACCAGCGTAATACCTCATTTAAACTAGTATGGTTTTTTTTTTCTACAGTCCCCTACACTGCAGCACTAAAACTGGGGGTTAATCAGTTTGGAGGCAGGCAACAATATTGCCAAGAACTGTGCTAACAGGACAGGGCAGTGAGCAGAGGGATGACCTCATCACTCTGCTGATGCTCTTTAACTGTCTAGTCAGTAGGTTAGCAGACGAGAAAAAAAAAAAAAAGATGCCATTGAATTCCCTAAAGTGCATCAAAAATAAACAACAAAATTTTAATGTATTGCAGGGTTGCCATTGCTTGGGTGGCTGCATTCTTTTTTTTATTTTTCAGAATATTTTTTCCTTTCATTTTACCTGATGAGCCTGCCAGTAATACACTTCTTGTCCTACAATGACAGACTATACAGGAACCATAGCCAGCACTTATTTGAACTACAAAACACCTCCCCCTTCCTTTACCGCCATAACAAAGGAGGTGGTGTATTGTAGTTTGCAGAAGAGAGCTGGTAAAACCTGATAACACTGTGTGAGATTTCAGTTCATTGCATAATAGATAACATAGACACTGGATTACTGAAAGGATCAACAGGTCATTTTTAGTACTTGCATAATATGTACTAAAACAAAAATTCTAGGTAACCCTACCTGATCTTAAAAATACTCCCGCCCCACTCCAAACACCTATGCTTGCTAACCGAGTAAGAAATATTCATATACCTGCCTATTTTAATGCCGCACCGGTCTGGTCACATGATCTCGCGTGTATCAGCCAGCAGCCGGTTACAGGGACGGAGGAGAGTGTGCAATGCCTGAGTGGCAAGCCACCCATAGGCGTACCATGGCCCATTCATCATTGGCGCTCCCTAACCTCTCCTGCTGTGGAAGAGAGCTGGATCTAATGACCAGATCAGTGTGGCATAAAAATAGGCAAGTATATAAATCTTTTTTACACAGTAAGTGTTAGGAGGGGAGAGAGGGAGTATCTTTAAGATTAGTTGGTGTATCCTAGAATTCTACTTTAAAGTGATCCCACTGGCGGGGGGGGGGGTTCGTGCGCGGCGGAGGAGGTGATGGATATGGCATAGATATCCACAAATACTCCGGCTACCTATGCCTGGAAGTGGGAGTCAAAACCTGGAACAGGTATCTGCTCCCCCCTGAAAGGTGCCAAATGTGACACCAGAGGGGGAAGGAATCCAAAAAGCGAAAGTTCCATTTTTGGGTGGAACTCCACTTTAACTTAAAAAAAGGAAACCAACACACCCTGTGGATTTTCTGCATATGGTCCAGGAATGTGATAGAGTTAGGACTTTTTAGTCCCAGATGACTTCCTTCCATTTAATCTCCCCAAGATCTGTAATCCCAAATGGTGCTTATTGGGTGTCTTTGAAGATTTGGATCGTAGTGCCATGCAAAAAACACTTTCTACGAATTCTTCTATATATTATTCTAGGAAAATAGTGGCACCCCAATGGATACCCACAGAATCCCTCCATATTACTATGTGGAAGAGACTAACTAATCAAAAATATGCCTCCATATAAACTAACCTACAAGGCTAGAATGTCCACGTTTTTTTTAATTAAATTTGGGGTGCCTGGTTACATAGTTAAGTTGACTCCCCTTTGTCCTTGATTATTCCCCATCACTTTAGAAAACCCTGCTTTTTATGACGTTCCAACGGATACACCGAGTAAAAATCAAAAGACACGGGTATAGTTTGCTCTATGAGAAGTGTTTCTTTTGGTTTAGATGGCAGGTGAAAAACAGTCATGATCTGCCAAGTCCCTTTGTACTTTTATTTAAAGCTACCTTGGTTTTGTTGTCCTCCATAATTTTGCAGTAGGATAGCTCTTTTACATATATCAGTTGATTGTATATTTCACCTACAGTATTTCCTGCACAGCTGTTTTATCATCTCCTACTGTATATACACTTCACTGCCCAATTTATTAGGTACACCTTGCTAGTACCGGGTTGGACCTCTTTTGCCTTCAGAACTGCCCTAATTCTCCATGGAATAGATTCAACAAGGTGCTGGAAACATTCCTCAGAGATTTCGGTCCATATTGAGATGATAATATCACGCAGTTGCTGCAGATTTGTCGGCTGCACATCCATGATGCGAATCTCCCATTTCATCACATCCCAAAGATGTTCTATTGGATGAGATTTGGTGAGTGTGGAGGCCATTGGAGTACAGTGACCTCATTGTCATGTTCAAGAAACCAGTGCTGAGATGGTTTGGTGAGATGAGCTTTGTGACATGGTGCATTATCCTGCTGGAAGGAGCCATCAGAAGATGTAGTCATAAAGGGATGGACATGGTCAGCAACAATACTCAGGTAGGCTGTAGCTTTTAAACGATGCTCAATTGGTACTAAGGGGCCCAAAGTGTGCCAAGAAAATATCCCCCCCACCATTACACCATTGATACAAGGCAGGATGGATCCATGCTTTCATGTTGTTTACACCAAATTCTGACCCCACCATCTGAATGTTGCAACTGAAAAGGACCCATCAGACCAGGCAACGTTTTTCCAATCTTCTATTGTCCAATTTTGGTGAGCCTGTGCGAATTGTAGCCTCAGTTTCCTGTTCTTAGCTGACAGGAGTGGCACCCGATGTGGTTTTCTGCTGCTGTAGCCCATCTGCTTCAAGGTTCGATGTGTTGTGCATTCAGAGATGGTATTCTGCATAGCTTGGTTGGAACGAGTGGTTATTTGAGTTACTGTAGCCTCTCTATCATCGCAAATCAGTCTGCTTACTCTCCTCTGACAACAACAAGGCATTTTCATCCACACAACTTCCGCTCACTGGATATTTTCTCTTTTTCGGACCATTCTCTGTAAATCCTAGAGATGGTCCTGCGTGAAAATCCCAGTAGATCAGCAGTTTTTGAAATACTCAGACCAGCCCGTCTGGCACTAACAACCATGCCACGTTCAAAGTCAATTCGGTTAAGCCACACACTCGTTGACTGATTCTATAGCCGCGTGGTCACGACCGAATGCGCTTCGTCATAGACTTCGTCAGAGGAAGCTCCTAATATCCAATGAACTCTTGTATTGCTGTGCATAGTGTATACCGGGATTTGCCAATGAGAAGAGGATTCCCAGGCACAGTTAAATGCAGTATGAGAAGATGGTTTTACCCCCCCAAGGCAAATTTCATTTTGTGATCTGGTGAGTGTAACATGAATAGTAAGCGAGACTCTACAAGGTGTGGTGACGGGATCTTTGGAGTACTTTTGAACATCTTCCCCTGCTCGATATGAGAGATCTCATTAACTCTTGGACTCACCTGGTGTACGGTTAGATTGTGACTATGACATTAAACATATAAATTTAGCGCTGCCAACGCTTTCTCTCTTTCTCGGCGGACAAGGCGTTTTGAACATTTTTCATGTGGAATTTATAATTGGTAGTGGCATTCTATATACAGATATTTTTTGTGTATGAATTTTAATGTAATATATGTGCGTCAGGGGAAGTGATATTACATACACCTCTGATGTGACAACATTGCTTTTTATAGAATTCTTTGAATACTGTCAACTACCGTATATACTCGAGTACAAGTCGAATTTTTCAGCACATTTTTTTGTGCTGAAAGTGCCCCCCTCAACTTATACTCGAGTCAAGCACTTTTCTGCAGCAAAAAATTTAATTTTCCGAACAGATTTTGGGGCCCCATATCTCAGGGCCACGTGGTGCTAGGAACCCCAAATATGGTGTGCAAACCCAGTGGAACTGGTACCATAACATATCCAAAGCTGGGGTTCCTAGCACTAAGTGGCCCTGAGATACGGGGCCCCAAAACCAGTTCGGAAAATGTCATTTTCTGCTGCAGAAAAGTGCTTGACATTTTCTGAACTGATTTTTGGGGCCCTGTATCTCAGGGCCACTTGGTGCTAGAAACCCCAGCTTTGGAAATTTTATGGTGCTAGTTCCACTGGGTTTGCACACCAAATTTGGGGTTCTTAGCACTAAGTGGCCCCAAGATACAGGGCCCCAAATTCGGTCAACTGTGTCCATCTGCAGCAATGTCATTTCGGGACCCTTTGGGTTCAGAGACCCCAAATTTTGGCTGCAGCTAGGGGGCATCTAGGAACCCTTAACCACCGAGATTGAAGTTCAGGGGACCTATGGCTGCAAATGGGCACAGTGATGCTGCAAATGGGCATTGTTGACCCTCTTTTCCACTTACAGTAGCTGTGCATTTCTCACCCTCGTCTTATACTCGGGTCAATAAGTTTTTCCCATTTTTTTTGTGGTAAATTAGGGCCTCGACTTATACTCGGAACGACTTATACTCGAGTATATACGGTACTTGATATACCACAACTTTGCATTGTGAATGTACATGTATTTCTTTTTGTGCATATACAAAAAAAAGAAAAAGAAACGAATGCAGCCACCACAACTAAGAACTGGTAATATTCAATATATACATTTTTGGTTTAGATATACTTTAAGTTGTGTCATCCACCTGGCAGTACTGTGGCAGAGCTATGCAAGACTCAGGACTGAATGGACCGAAATACCAATTCTTTGACAGCTAAAACAGCTCCCATTTTTCATTTTATCTGTAAATGTCACTGCTGACCTGGAGTTTAGCTTTAAAAGAACAAACATGAATCATGTACCTTCCCAGATACAATCTTTTCATAGATCTGAATGGGTTGATCTGCAAAGAATGGAGGATAACCTGCAGCCATCTCATAAATCAGGACACCGAGCGCCCACCAGTCCACAGCTTTATTATATCCCTAGGAGAGAGAAGAGAGAAACCATTATAGACCAGGAACTAGCATGATAGAATTGTACTGCTGGAGTCCTGTGTAGGTTCCCTGCCAATACACATGGAGTGTAGATTTTCCCCAGGTTTATGTGAGGTCCCTGCTGTGGGTTGGTCTCTCCGTACAATCCATAAACACACGGCTGGCTAAATGAGCAAACTGCCAATACCGAGTGGATGAGGGATACGTGACAAGTGTGTAACATTAACGATCCTTCAATGTCCATCAACAGGTCTAGGCTCCATCAACAGGTCTAGGCTCCATCAACAGGTCTAGGCTCCATCAACAGGTCTAGGCTCCATCAACAGGTCTAGGCTCCATCAACAGGTCTAGGCTCCATCAACAGATCTAGGCTCCATCAACAGATCTAGGCTCCATCAACAGATCTAGGCTCCATCAACAGATCTAGGCTCCATCAACAGATCTAGGCTCCATCAACAGATCTAGGCTCTGGTGTGAGGGTCTCGATCAGGTTAAAGAACCAGTTTGGTAATTAAAATGGTTTTAGGGCTCATTGTCATGGCCTTAGAATGAACATATTTCTTTAGAGGGTATGGCTAAGTGTTTCCGATCAGCTGTGAACAGGAACCCTGTACAAAATCAGTGACAGGTTCCATAGCTGTACATCTGTAATCTCATATGGAGAGATTACCTGCGGCTAGGGACCGGTAGGTGGCCCTGGTCTATGTAGAGCAACTCATCTGTCCCTAGCTACAAATAACCACTCCTTGAGTAATTACATGAGAACAGCCAATCAACAGCGTCAGCCTGTCATTGATTTGTATAGGCCTCCTGTTCACAAATGATCTCAAACACCCGGCCATACCTGGCACAGAAATGGCCTATTCCGGGCGGTGTACACCCTGAACAATCACTAAGATTGAGCCCTTTCTGCACATCGTTGGGGGTGTGGATACAACTGTGCATGTTCTTTATATACCGTCCTAGTCACATTGAAGGGAGCCAAAATTATAGGGCTTGACTTCTAATAAAGTGAAGTGCAGCGAGATGAAACCAGAAGAGTGCTGGTCACCCAATTTATCAGAAGGTGTTGCCTAAAAGCAGCCACCACACTGCTTGGTTTTATTAGCAAGAACGCCCTCCTCTGTGTACGGCTCAAAGTAGGTTTTCACCTGTTATAAAAAAAAAGTCTGCTTTTATTAAGAACTAACCCCCCTAACTGCCACTGAGTGGGTCTCCGTGACAATAAGGGAGTAAGGACAAGGGAATAAGGCCCCTTTTACACAGGCTCTCTGATCAGGTTGGCCTGTCAGTTTTTCAGGCAGACCTGATTGGAAGCTCCATTCACCCCTATGGGGCAGTGGATGTCAGGGGTGACATGTCCGCCGACACCCACTGCTATCCGATCTGTGAAATCCAGACAGATAGGAGACCCGATTTTCCATTCAAGCAACAGACTTGGGGGGGGCACACCCTAAAAATGAGATTACATTCAAGATGGTGCTGCTACAAGACCGGCAAACAGAACAAAATAGATTATAGTGCACACATATAAAAATGACATTAAAAACACCTCCCCCCGCCATTACCTCTTATTAGTGTCCACCTGTGTTATAGGAGGAGTCCTTATAGTCCTCCCACAAAGAGGAGTTTGTCTCCCATGGTTGAGAAGTGGGATCTTTCATTCTATGATTAGTGTAGGACCCACTGATATTGGGGTACTTTGACACAGTAGTGGGCTTAGGACTATATGGCCATATGGTGTGACCAAATCCCCATTTTTTTTTTTTTTCTTAATATGTTCAGGTGTTTTAAATAGCCTTGCAGGATTTAATATCATTTTTGTATGTGTGCGCTGTAATCTATTTTGTTCTATTTTCCATCTGTCTGTTGGATCGGATGAAAAGGGACCGGCGGTCCCTTTTCATCCGATCTTCCATAGAGGAGAGCGGGGTTCTGACAGGTCTGTCTCTGCACAGTGAGCGGACACGGACCTGTCATCTGCCTGCTCAGCGGAGATCAACGGATCGATCACCTGCTGAGTAAAGCGGAGTCCATATGAAAAAGGACCCCAACAGTTATAGCTTTGCCCTGATCTATGCTTTGGTGAGATGAAATGCAATTCATTCTGAATGGCACTGCATCTCCAAAGTACATGTAATGCATGTACGCTGAAAAGCAACGCGGCACAATGCATGGCATCCTGACGTTACAATGTGCTGCCATAAAATGCAAGCAGTTCCTATTTGTTCATCTGTTGAATTGCAGACCAATTATTCTGAATGGGCTGCTTAAAAGGCATATCCCACCTTTTGCAAAATTATTATTATTAAAGTAGAAGTCTGATCAAAACCTAACTAAGCTTAATGTATAACTATAGGGCAAAACTTTTTTTTTTTAGTATTGGACAGAGTGGAGAGGGATCAGAACACCAGTCAGTTTTTATTGCGGTCTGTGTGAGATTCACCCTCTCTACTTGTCTTGTTTAACATTATCATTGAAAGTAAAATAAAATCCCACATTTTGTGTTGTCCCTAGAAAAGTAATAGAAGGGAAATCTTCCAATGGGGACACTAGTTCTGATGACTTGGAAGGCCCAAAGAATTGCCTGAATTTGCATGGATTACTTCTCACTTCCTGTTTGGGGATGGGACAGGAAGTGAAGAGAACTCTCAGCAATGGGACACAGATGTCAAAAATTAAAAAGAAAATTCTACTTTAAAGTGGTTGTAAACCTCAGACATGAAAACATATCCTCCTATAGTGTGCGTTGTTTCAGTTAAGAGCACTTCATGTCATTTCTGGCTGCTGCTCCGTTCCTCTGCTATGAGTATGAATCACTTCTGACAAGTTTTCCTGAAACCAGGAGAGAAAATGGTGACAGAGGAGGGATCTCCAGCACACAGCCTGTGATTGGCAGCCTCAGCTCTGTTCCTGTGTGCTGTGGGGCGTGTTCCTTCCCTCCAATCAGCTCTCGGCTCTCCTCACTGAGCTCTGCAGAGTAACTTCAGCTCTCTGCCCCAGCTCAGACACGCTTTATAAATTCTGGGCCTTGAACAAATGTAGAGATGAGAAGACTGCAGATAAACAGGTACAACTTATGTAGGAGGATTTGTTTCATCTCTGTGTATCATCTGAGGCCATTCACTTCACAGGGTGTATGGAGGGTTTACAACCACTTTAACCATGTTCCCAACCCCATTCTAGTAGGTTTAAGCTTAGTTAGGTTTTGACTGGGCTTCTGCTTTAAATGTTGGCATTGAAGGCAGCAGACCCTTGCGATAATGGTGGGTGCGCTGCATGCGCTCCTGTAAAGTCTTCCCCCAGCCCTCCATACTAAACTTCAGTTATAGGGCTGGAGGAAGTAAACATTGGACTATAAGTATAGTGACATCAACCGCACTTGTGCTCCACTGAGATCTGTCACCCTCCACCATGGTGTTAAATAGGATTGTAGCTTTTCTATTAAAAGAAATCTGTGAATTGATGACGCAGACGGAGCCATGCACAGCCATACTAAATTTAAAAGAAGGAAAACAGGGGGAAGCTCCCTGCCATTCAAATAAGTCGAGGTGGTGGGGGGGGGGGGGATATGTATCCTATGGCCCCTGGTTTTAGGCAGAACTTTTACTTTTTTACTTACATTTAAAATAGCTGACAAGTCTGTTTAAGCAGTGCTAACTTGCAGTTTATATGGGTGTGAGTGACAGTAGGCAAAAGGAAGTTTATCTGACAACATAGAGAGGAGAATTATATATAAAAGAAATGTTCGTCCTTCAAAGATATGCAAATACAACAAACTAGTTTAAAATGTGATCTCATTTATATCTTTGATAGCACACGTGTCCATGGAAGTGTACACACACACACACACACACACACACACACACACACGTGTCCATGGAAGTGTACACACACACACACGTGTCCATGGAAGTGTACACACACACACACACACACACGTGTCCATGGAAGTGTACACACACACACACACACACGTGTCCATGGAAGTGTACACACACACACACACACACACACACACGTGTCCATGGAAGTGTACACACACACACACACACACACACACACACACGTGTCCATGGAAGTGTACACACACACACACACGTGTCCATGGAAGTGTACACACACACACACACACACACACGTGTCCATTGAAGTGTACACACACACACACACGTGTCCATGGAAGTGTACACACACACACACACACACACACACACGTGTCCATGGAAGTGTACACACACACACACACACACACACACACACACACACGTGTCCATGGAAGTGTACACACACACACACACACACACACACACACACGTGTCCATGGAAGTGTACACACACACACACACACACACACACACACGTGTCCATGGAAGTGTACACACACACACACACACACACGTGTCCATGGAAGTGTGTACACACACACACACACACACACACACACGTCCATGGAAGTGTGTACACACACACACACACACACACACGTCCATGGAAGTGTACACACACACACACACACACACACACACACACGTGTCCATGGAAGTGTACACACACACACACACGTGTCCATGGAAGTGTACACACACACACACACACGTGTCCATGGAAGTGTACACACACACACACACACACACGTGTCCATGGAAGTGTACACACACACACACACACACACACGTGTCCATGGAAGTGTACACACACACACACACACACACACACGTGTCCATGGAAGTGTACACACACACACACACACACACACGTGTCCATGGAAGTGTACACACACACACACACGTGTCCATGGAAGTGTCAACACACACACACACACACACACACGTGTCCATGGAAGTGTACACACACACACACACACACACACACACGTGTCCATGGAAGTGTACACACACACACACACACACACACACACACACGTGTCCATGGAAAAGTACACACACGTGTCCATGGAAGTGTACACACACACACACACACGTGTCCATGGAAGTGTACACACACACACACACACACACACACACACACACACACACGTGTCCATGGAAGTGTACACACACACACACACACACACGTGTCCATGGAAAAGTACACACACGTGTCCATGGAAGTGTACACACACACACACACACGTGTCCATGGAAGTGCACACACACACACACACACACACACACACACGTGTCCATGGAAGTGCACACACAGACACACACACACACACGTGTCCATGGAAGTGTACACACACACACACACGTCCATGGAAGTGCACACACACGTGTCCATGGAAGTGTACACACACACACACACACACACACACGTGTCCATGGAAGTGCACACACAGACACACACACACACACGTGTCCATGGAAGTGTACACACACACACACACGTCCATGGAAGTGCACACACACGTGTCCATGGAAGTGTACACACACACACACACACACACACACACGTGTCCATGGAAGTGTACACACACACGTGTCATACACACACACACACACACACACGTGTCCATGGAAGTGCACACACACACACACACACACACACGTGTCCATGGAAGTGTACACACACACACACACACGTGTCCATGGAAGTGTACACACACACACACACACACACGTGTCCATGGAAGTGTACACACACACACACACACACACGTGTCCATGAAAGTGTACACACACACACACGTGTCCATGAAAGTGTACACACACACACACACACGTCCATGGAAGTGTCAACACACACACACACACACACACACACACACACACACACACACACACACACACACACACACGTGTCCATGGAAGTGTACACACACACACGTGTCCATGGAAGTGTACACACACACACACACACACACACACACACACGTGTCCATGGAAGTGTACACACACACACACACGTGTCCATGGAAGTGTACACACACACACACACGTGTCCATGGAAGTGTACACACACACACACACACACACACACACACACACGTGTCCATGAAAGTGTACACACACACACGTGTCCATGAAAGTGTACACACACACACACACACGTGTCCATGAAAGTGTACACACACACACACACACACACACACGTGTCCATGAAAGTGTACACACACACACGTGTCCATGAAAGTGTACACACACACACACACACACGTGTCCATGAAAGTGTACACACACACACACACACACGTGTCCATGAAAGTGTACACACACACACACACACACGTGTCCATGAAAGTGTACACACACACACACACACACACACACGTGTCCATGAAAGTGTACACACACACACACACACACACGTGTCCATGAAAGTGTACACACACACACACACACACACACACACACATGTCCATGAAAGTGTACACACACACACACACACGTGTCCATGAAAGTGTACACACACACACACACACACGTGTCCATGGAAGTGTACACACACACACACACACACGTGTCCATGGAAGTGTACACACACGTGTCCATGGAAGTGTACACACACACACACACACGTCCATGAAAGTGTACACACACACACACACACACACACATGTCCATGAAAGTGTACACACACACACACACACACACACGTGTCCATGAAAGTGTACACACACACACACACACACACACACGTGTCCATGGAAGTGTACACACACACACACACACACGTGTCCATGGAAGTGTACACACACACACACGTGTCCATGGAAGTGTACACACACACACGTGTCCATGGAAGTGCACACACACACACACACACGTGTCCATGGAAGTGTACACACACACACACGTGTCCATGAAAGTGTACACACACACACACACACACACACACACGTGTCCATGGAAGTGCACACACACACACACACACACACACACGTGTCCATGGAAGTGTACACACACACACACGTGTCCATGGAAGTGTACACACACACACACACACACACACACACACACACACACACGTGTCCATGGAAGTGTACACACACACACACACACACACACACGTGTCCATGGAAGTGTACACACACACACACACACACACACACACGTGTCCATGAAAGTGTACACACACACACACACACACGTGTCCATGAAAGTGTACACACACACACACACACACACACACACACACGTGTCCATGAAAGTGTACACACACACACACACACACACGTGTCCATGAAAGTGTACACACACACACACACACACACACACACGTGTCCATGAAAGTGTACACACACACACACACACGTGTCCATGAAAGTGTACACACACACACACACACACACACGTGTCCATGAAAGTGTACACACACACACACGTGTCCATGAAAGTGTACACACACACACACACACGTGTCCATGAAAGTGTACACACACACACACACACACACACGTGTCCATGAAAGTGTACACACACACACACACGTCCATGAAAGTGTACACACACACACACACACACACGTGTCCATGAAAGTGTACACACACACACACACGTGTCCATGGAAGTGTACACACACACACACACACACACACACACACGTGTCCATGGAAGTGTACACACACACACGTGTCCATGGAAGTGTACACACACACACACACACGTCCATGGAAGTGTACACACACGTGTCCATGGAAGTGTACACACACACACACACGTGTCCATGGAAGTGTACACACACACACACACGTCCATGGAAGTGTACACACACACACACGTGTCCATGGAAGTGTACACACACACACACACACGTCCATGGAAGTGTACACACACACACACACACACGTGTCCATGGAAGTGTACACACACACACACGTGTCCATGGAAGTGTACACACACACACACACACGTGTCCATGGAAGTGTACACACACACACACGTGTCCATGGAAGTGTACACACACACACACACACACGTGTCCATGGAAGTGTACACACACACACACACACACACACACACACGTGTCCATGAAAGTGTACACACACACACACGTGTCCATGAAAGTGTACACACACACGTGTCCATGAAAGTGTACACACACACACACACACACACACGTGTCCATGAAAGTGTACACACACACACACACACACACACACGTGTCCATGAAAGTGTACACACACACACACGTGTCCATGAAAGTGTACACACACACACGTGTCCATGAAAGTGTACACACACACACACACACACACACACGTGTCCATGAAAGTGTACACACACACACACACACACGTGTCCATGAAAGTGTACACACACACACACACACAAACACACACACACACACACACGTGTCCATGAAAGTGTACACACACACACACGTGTCCATGAAAGTGTACACACACACACACGTGTCCATGAAAGTGTACACACACACACACACGTGTCCATGGAAGTGTACACACACACACACGTGTCCATGGAAGTGCACACACACACACACACGTGTCCATGGAAGTGCACACACACACACACACACACACACACACGTGTCCATGGAAGTGTACACACACACACACACACACACACGTGTCCATGGAAGTGTACACACACACACACACACACACACACACGTGTCCATGGAAGTGTACACACACACACACACACACACGTGTCCATGGAAGTGTACACACACACACACACACGTGTCCATGGAAGTGTACACACACACACACACACGTGTCCATGGAAGTGTACACACACACACACACACACGTGTCCATGGAAGTGCACACACACACACACACACGTGTCCATGGAAGTGTACACACACACACACACACACACACACACACACGTCCATGGAAGTGTACACACACACACGTGTCCATGGAAGTGCACACACACACACGTGTCCATGGAAGTGTACACACACACACACACACACACACACGTCCATGGAAGTGTACACACACACACACACACACACGTGTCCATGGAAGTGTACACACACACACACACACACACACACACATGTCCATGGAAGTGTACACACACGTCCATGGAAGTGTACACACACACACACGTCCATGGAAGTGTACACACACACACACACACACACGTCCATGGAAGTGTACACACACACGATCCTGCACGAAGGAAATTACAGAAGCATGTAGATTCACTGTACATCTGCTAGTGTAGGTTGTAGCTTGTCATAGCAGAAGTCTTTAAATTCCTCTTATGTCCTCCATCATGGACCAGAGCTCCTAAGTGCAGCCGCTTCTGCTGCTATAAGCCACAATTATTGCGTTCAAAGTCTAGGCACAGAGAAATCACATAGAAAGCCTTTGTTATATTAACCACATGCCTACTGTAGCTATCTCTCTCGATAGATAGATAGATAGATAGATATCTCATCTTTCCAGTAAAAGTGATCCAAGTGGCTTTACAGCCGCCCAAACACTTTTAAAGCGCTGGGAATCTCAGCCGGTTCAGCAGGGACCGTCAGATTCGAACCATGTACGGACAGGCTGATTGTACCCAAGTCAAATACATGGATCGACTTTGGTACAACCAGCATGTCGGATTTTCAGGATGTGATTATTGCCAACTGCTATAGCTGCTAGCAATAATCACTGTGTTCTCCTGGCAGGGGCAGCTTCCTGTGGGACTGTATTGATGGAGACAGAGTGATTTTCTTTCCTGCAACCCATGGGTGCAGGAAAGAAAATTGTATAATTTATGGCTAGCATAAGAGACCCCTTAAGTCTCAATAAAGAGTACGTGTTACTGCCCAAAGCTATGATAAGGGGCTTGTTCACCCCTTGTGATAGCAATATTTAGTTAACCTGTTGCCGACCAGCCGCCTCATTATATGGCAGCAGGCTGGCACGGCTGCAGTAGGTGTATGTCAGCCGCTTTAACAGCTGTGGGAGGCGCGCGTGCCTGGCAGCCACGATGTCCGCCGGCCACCCGCGATTCCACAAAGAGCCAGAATGGGGATCTGTCAATGTAAACAAACAGATGCCTGTTCTGACAGGGGAGGAAAGAGATTGTTTGTTCCTAGTGATCAGGAACAGCGATCTCCCTCCTCCTCTAGTCAGTCCACCTTCCCCCCACAGTTAGAAACACTTCCCAGGGAACACATTAAAAGCTTTGATCGCCCCCTAGTGTTACCCCCTTCCCTGCCAGTGACATTTACACAGTAATCAGTGCATTTTTATAGCACTGATCGCTGTATAAATGTCACTGGTCCCAAAAAAGTGTCAAGTGTCCAATTTGTCCACCACAATGTCGCAGTCCCGCTAAAGAACACTGATCACCGCCATTACTAGTAAAAAAAAAAAAAATGCCATAAATCTATCCCCTATTTTGTAGACACTATAACTTTTGTGCAAACCAATCAATATACGCTTATTGCAATTTTTTTACCAAAAATATGTAGAATACATATTTGCCTAAACTGATGAAGAAATTTGTTTTTTTTGGATATTTATTATAGCAAAAAGTAAAAAATATAGTTTTTTTCAAAATTGTTTTTCTTGTTTAGAGCGTAAAAAACAAAAACCGCAGGAGGTGATCAAATACCACCAAAAGGAAGCTCTATTTGTGGGGAAAAAAAAAAAGGATATGAATTTTGTTTGTGTACAACGTCGCACGACCGCGCAATTGTCAGTTAAAGCGAAGCAGTGCTGTATAGTAAAAAATGGCCTGGTCAGGAAGGGGGTAAATCCTTCCAGGGCTGAAGTGGTTAAATAAAAAAAAAAATAAAATAAAAAATAATAATTTCAAAGAAGCATACCTTGTGCTCACAAGCAAATGCAAACACACATGTAGGTGAGACATGCATATGTAAACATTACACCACACGTGAAATATTGCCTTGAATGTCAGGGAGAAAAATAATTCTAGAGCCAGATCTCACATTTAACTCTAAACAGGAAACTTGTAAAGGTTTTTAATGGGTTGTCTATGAACAATTTTAGGTACACAATTTTAAATCTTGACATGTTTGGCATTTATTTACTCAATGCAGCATATTTTAGATGTTACCAAAAAGCAGGTATTATATTGTATTTGTATGCACTAAAATTCATTTACGTGTATTTTTTTCCTAAAAATTTGCGTTTGATAAATGGCTGCCCATATATCACCTGGCATTAAAAATTGCAACAACCACCACTCTCTATTCTCCACAGCCTCCCCTTTCAGAAAATATATAATGCCTGGAGTTCTAAGTAATGTTTTAGCAAAAACATGATTTTAAATGTGCTGTATGGGGGGAAAAAAAGCACAAAATAAAAATGCAAAATAATCCCAGACGGCAAGTGTTTAATGAATACCACAAACATAATCTCACCTTGCTGAGGATGATTTCAGGGGCCAAGTACTCTGGGGTCCCACACAGAGTCCATGTTCTTCCTTTGACTCTCTTGGCGAAACCAAAATCTGTCACCTAGAAGAAAGAAACAGGACCAATAGTTAGCTCAGATTTAACGTGCAGTTCCTGGACACAATTCCAGCATCAGTTAGCAGATGTCCATTACTGCAGGTGCTGAGATCCCCCGACCCTTCAACACAAACTAGTGACTTTCTTTTAAATAACTTCTCTTTTATGACATACTTTATTATAGACCCAGTGATGTACTCACTAGGTCTCTATGTCATGCAGACAGATCAAGGCTGGCAGGAGAGTCCAACAGGGTGTTGTACATAGCTTCCGAAGAACCATCAAATCACCCCGGGCCCAGAGCTTCTCTCAAGAATCAACGACCCTGATACAAGCCGGAAGCCAGGAAATGGCTCACAGTGTGCGGTGAAATCAAAGTAAGCTGTTTAAGTACAGGAGACGAGCCGGTCCAACTGTGCAAGACTGAAGGTGAGGCTGGAGAGTTCAGCTTTGAAGTGCCAGATCAAATGTATTGCATTGATTTCCTCTTTATTTAGTTCAATGCTTTATATGCACCTTGAATAGTTGCGTCTTTAAGGCCCCTGGGAGGGGGGGGGGTAGTTCTATCAGAAAGCAAATACAATACTAATATCTTTTATACACTGCAGTATTTAAAGCGGAGGTTCACAAAAAAATTTAACCTCCGTTTTCGTAACCCTCCCCCCGTCCGGTGTCACATTTGGCACCTTTCAGGGGGGAGGGGGGTGCAGATACCTGTCTAAGACAGGTATTTGCACCCACTTCCGGGCATAGACTCCCAGTCTATGCCTCTTCCCATCCCGCTGCGCTGTCTGCTGGGACACACATGGCTCCCAGAGACAGCACGGACCATTCAGATTGCACTGAGCAACTCGCGCATGCAGAGTAGGGAACCGGGAAGTGAACCCGCAAGGCTTCGTTTCCTGATTACCATACCGAAGATGGCGGTGGCAGCATCCGAGGACCGAGGGACGGTTCGGTCTCGGGTGTCGACATCGCTGGACCCTGGGACAGGTAAGTGTCCATATTTTAAAAGTCAGAAGCTGCAGTATTTGTATCGGCTGAATTTAAAAAAAATTCTTTTCGCAGGACTCCCTGTTTAACTAAAGGCAAATGTACTTTGTTTTTAGTTTTGGATGGAGCGGGGAAGGATTAGAACACCTATCAAAGTTTTTTTTGCTGTCTGTGTCCCTGTTAGAGAGGTTCACCCTCTCTATTTCGCCTGTTTACAGTTATCATTGAAAGTAAAAAAAAAAATACCTAATTTTGGGTTGTCCCCAGAAAAGTATTAGCGGAGAAATCTTCCAATGGGAACACTAGTTCTGGTGACACCCTAAAATCCCTTCACTTTGGAGGGATTTTCTTCCACTTCGACTAATCCGACAGGAGTTATAACCCTCCTTAACTCCATCCAAAATGGAAAAAAAACCAAAAAAAAAACAACAGTTTTGGCTTTTAGTTACACTGCATTGATGGCATATTCATTCAAGGATATCTAAAGGTTCCTTTAAAAAAATAAAACAAACATGTCATACTTACCTCCTTCTGTGCAGTTGTTTTTGTTTTTTTCTCTATAATATCACTGCTTTATAAATAAAGCAATATTGTGTCTTCATAGAAACTAGAAGTGCTAAAATATTTTTATATTTATTATCATCTATTTATCTGATCACAACAAAAACAGCAAAAAGTAGAATATAAAAAAAAAAAAAAAAAAAAAAAAAAAAAAGGGAAAAGGGTTTGACAGAAGGAAGGAAAAAGAAAAGTTGCCATCAACAATTCTACTTTAGCTACACAGTTTTGATAAACCAGCACCTGTGCACAGGACAGCTGGAAAATTAAAAAAATAATAATTATAATATATCAAGCCTGTAGATGGCAGTGTAAGCAGTAAACTAAACCCATGTAAATCAGCAGTAATGCAAATAGTTTGACATTCAGCACACAAGAGCACCATCTACAGGCTCCAATTAAAAAAAACGCCCATCGGATCTCATCTTGTTCTTAGCCCAGTGCTTCCCAGTCTTAGCTCAATGAAAATCTGTTGAATGATTACCAGATTTTTTTATTAATCAGCACCAGGGACCTAACTTACTGTAATGAAGTGTGCCCCATGCACACAGTAGGTATAGAAATCTATTGCAGAGTCCCTCCTTATAATGCCGAACTTCCGGCACTGCTTGGGTTAACAGCAGCGCCTCCTCCATTCACATGCAAGGTGTTTTGTGATTGGAGAAGGCAGATCTTGTCTTTCATCTGCCCATCCTCCATTCACAGGAACCCTGTGTGTTCTGGGAAAGAATACTACAAATGAATGAGTTGGGCAGAAGGGGAGGGCGCAACTCTTTCACACTTGTAGAGGCTGATCTAAAAGTGGTTGAAAAGGGTCAAGGTTTTTTAGCTTCATGCATTCTATACATGAAGGTGAAAAAACCTTCAGTGTGCAGTCCCCCCCTCCCTGATACTTACCCAAGCCCCATCTCAATCCAGCGATGTGCACAAGAGCAGGGGCTCTCCCAGGTCTCTCTCTCCTTAATGGCCGAGCCACAGAAGCGGGAGACACTGGCTCCCGCTGACGTCACTCACGGGCAGTGAGGGGGGAGTGAGACTGTGCCACGCTCTGGGTGCCCCATAGACACATAGAGGAAGCTCAGGAGCAAGTATGCATGAGTGCCCCCAGAGCAAGCAGCTTGCTCTGGGGGCACTAAGGGAGGGGGCACAAGAAGCAAAGGATCCAAGTTGCTCTGTGTAAAACCATGGCACAGAGCAGGTATGATGTGTATTATTTTAAAGGAGAAGTACAGCCAAAGCTCATTTGGCTGTACTTCCCTTGATGAAGCCCGCTGTTGGCTGCTGTCACAGAGCTGGTCCAGCCTTTCAGCGGGCCACTGAGAGCCTGAGTTGGCTGCTCCCACCCCTTCCACAGCCCAGCACTCCAGTGAGACTGACAGTCACCGGCTCTCTGAGAACCGAGCGATGGGTGGTGTTTGATCGATCAGTTCTCAGTGTTTGAGCTGGCGGGGACAGATGCAGCATCCAGCTAGGCAAGTAGGATTCTTAAAAAACAAAAACAAAAAAAATTACCATATTTCTCTTTTAAAGGTAAAAAAACACTAAACCTTTAGATCTATTTTAACTCCAGCAGTGCTAGAAGATCAGCACTGTGGGGAGAAGATTCTAAACCTATACAGCAGCCAGCTGGAAATGGGGCACACTTCTTACAATTTTTTTTTGCTTTTGCATAATAAATTGGTTTGCTTTATACAATATAAGGGTTCTCATACACTAAATATCCTACCAAAGGCACTTTACTTGTAGCAGCCTTGGAATCCACCCCCTTGAAAGATAACAGCATGATCAGTTTGAGGTAGGGGTCGACCTATTATCGGAGTGGCCGATTTTTGGGGGGGCAGATATTCACATTTTTCAAAATCATCATTATTGGTCAGGATATTACAGATATT
Source organism: Lithobates clamitans (assembly GCA_037952925.1). NCBI lineage: Eukaryota > Metazoa > Chordata > Amphibia > Anura > Ranidae > Lithobates > Lithobates clamitans. The sequence goes on from JBBGZY010000124.1 coordinate 5,800,952, forward strand.
GGTCCCCTGTCCCCCGCGCGGCGCTCACTGCAGTCTCTGTAAGCGGGACAGCAGAGAAATGACATCATCACTCACTGTCCGCCACGCAAAAACCGATGTTCCACCCCTACGCAGGGCCGCGAAGGTTGCGCCGCTGGAGAGAGGCTGCCAGAAGTAGTGTAAGTAGTGACAAGGTGCATATGGGTGGCAGGAGACAGTGGCAAGTGACGGTGATGATTATCGGCACCTGATATTGGCTATCGGCCTAAAAGGCGGCAAAAAAAAAAAAAAATAGAAAAGAAAAAAAAAAAAAAAAAAGCTATTGGCCCTGAAAAGACAATACCCCTAGTTCGAGGTTCCCAACACTAAATGAAGGTAAAAGACTCTGCTCTGTTTGGGATTCCTGCCTACCAGAAGGTAGGAACCTTGTACTTACCTGAACATGAAAACACTGGATAACACATATGATGCAATAAGACAAATATCAAGGTAAAACGGATTTCTGTTCATATTTAATCAGCATGCGGATGTACAATACCTGTATGTAACCTTGCTGGTCTATGAGCAGGTTTTCTGGTTTCAGGTCTCTATAGATTAGATCCAAAGAGTGCAGATACTCGAACGTTAATACAATCTGAGATGCATAGAATCGGGCGTGAGGTTCACTGTACGGGGAAAGGCAAGATGTTAGCGACACATGGACTGAAATACGCTCTTCATCTTTAAAATGGTAACAGCGCATTACCTGAAGCGTCCGATCCGGCGCAAGTGAGAGAACATCTCACCCCCTGCTACATATTCCATAACCATGTACAGGTTAGTGTTGTCCTGAAAAACAGAACAGAGGTAGAAGATAAATGGGGAAACTGGAGAGGTTAGAGGCAGGAGACCAACGACAAGACTGTCAGTAATGAGGTGGAGGATGATGGAGCCCCAGACAGGAAGTGGTGAGGTAGACTGGTGATAATGGGATGAGAGCATATTGGGAGGACACCGGGAGATAAACCGGTTATAGCAGTGCATGGTCAGAGAGGCAAGAGGTAGTAAGGAAGACAGGCTATGATTGGACAAGTCCATCAAGGTTGGACATCAAGGTTGGACATCAAGGTTGGACATCAAGGTTGGACATCAAGGTTGGACTTTATGAACGTGTGTCTTTTTTCGACCTCACCTACTATGTAACTATGATGGTGGCGATAGTACAGAGGCTGGGCACATTACAGCAGACTGGTAATAACACTGTGCTGGCAGAGAGGAAGGTGGTAGTGGGGAAGGTCACTAATGATGGTGGTGATCGTATAGAGACAAGACACATTACATCAGAGTGGTGATAATATTGTGCTAGTAGAGAGACCGGAAGTAGTGGGACAGACCAGTTATGATGGCAATGATCATGTAGAGAAGCCTTGCTCAACCTTTTCAACGCAGAGGAACCCTTGAAATAGTTCTCCAGTCTCAGGGAACCCCTATTAAAAACTAGAAATTTACAACTCATGATACATTAGAGTGATGGTCAGTGGGAAGAATGGTCCTTACACTTGTGGCCATTAAGAATTACCTCCTCACAGATAGCTAAAAAGATCAATGGTGTGAGTGGGAAGTTATCTGAGAGGCAGAAATTGCCCAATGCTGAAGGAACCCCTAGCAACCTCTGGAGGAACCCTAGTTGAGAATCACTGATATAGAGGGAGGACATGTTACAGCACAGTGAGAACATTGTACTAGCAGAGAGACAGAAAGTAGTGAGGAGGGATGGTTATGATGGCAGCGATACAAGACAGATTACAGAAGAGTGGTGCTAACATTGTGCTGGTAGAGAGGTGGAAGGGAGAAAAATGGTCATGGTGACAGAGATGGTATCGAGGGCAGGACATATTACAGCAGAATTGAGAGAACATTGTGCTGGCAGAGAGGCAGGAGGTAGTAAGTAAGACAGGTTAGCAAAGTGGTGATAGTATAAAAGGCAGGACATATTACAGCAGAATGGAGATAATACTGTGCTAGCAGAGAGACAGGAGGCAGTGAGGAAGACAGGTTAGCAAAGTGGTGATAGTATAAAAGGCAGGACATATTACAGCAGAATGGAGATAATACTGTGCTAGCAGAGAGACAGGAGGTAGTGAGGAAGACAGGTTAGCAAAGTGGTGATAGTATAAAAGGCAGGACATATTACAGCAGAATGGAGATAATACTGTGCTAGCAGAGAGACAGGAGGCAGTGAGGAAGACAGGTTAGAAAGGCAGGACACATTACAGCACAATGGGAATAACATTGTGCTGACAAAGAGACAGGCAGTATTGAGGAAGACTAGCTATGTTGGCGGTGATCGTATAGAGGCAGGATACATTACAACAGACTGGTGATAACACTGTGCTAGCAGAGAGACAGGGAGTAATGAGGAAGACCAGTTGATATTGGTAGTATGGAGGCAGGACACATTACAGCAGAATAGGGATAACCCTGTGCTGGCAGAGATGGGCGGTATTGAGTAAGACAGGTTATGATGACAGCAATGGTATAGAAGCAGGACATATTATATACCAGAATGAGGATAACACTGTGCTAGCAGAGAGAGGCAGTGAGGAAGACCGGTGAATAAATGACGACAGTATAAAAAGGTAGAATACTGCAGCAGACTGGGGAGAACACTTTGCTGGGTTGGAGGCATGATGTATAGAGGCAAACTGATGACAATTGAGGATGGTGGAGATACAATGAGAGTTAATGGTTATACAGTCAGAAAAAAAACAAAAAAACAAAACAGATCTGAGGAGGTTGGAAAAAACAGCGTAAGAAATGAAGTTTTACCCCATATACAGATATTCAGTGTGTTTCAGTTACCTTAAATGAATACTCCAACCGAACAAGAAAAGGGAAATTAACAGCCTGTAGGATCCGCTTCTCATTCAGCGTGTGCTCAATCTGCTTCAATTTCACCACCTGAAGACCAAGCACAGGGTCAGAATTAGGGTCTTATGGTGCCGCAGGCAGTAGAGGAAGGTAGAACATGCCAGCACAATCCTGGTGTCCTCCAACAACAAACAAAACTTGGTTACATGAGGGTTGGCATGGTGAAGTCAGAAGAGGACCCATCCCAGGAGGAGCAAGGAGTAGTTGGCCAACCAAAAACCCAAAACCTAGAAAAATGTGAGTTTCACTCTGCCTGACCCCCAAGTAATGAGATTACTCAAGAACAGATCAAAGCTCAACAGTCAATGTCATTAATAAAAGAACTGGAGAGATGAATTAGCTAAGGCACTAAAGGGTAGACATTATGCTATGGGCCAGTCTGCTCTAGGGCTTGTTTAGACTTGCGGTTGGAAAGGGAGGGGGTGGTAAAAACAGGTGGCTGAGCCTAGTTTTTAGTGCCCCTCCCCTTAAGCTGGATGGGGGTATTATACATGCTGTGACATAAAGGATTCCTTCTGATACATTCGGCAGGCAGTACTGCCACAAACACGATCCATTCAAGTGACTGGGGCCACGCTGTAACTATCCTGCAATAGTGAGTAATGCACACAGTGGCAGCATGATGGTGTGGCATTTACAGGGTTAAAATAGGTGGTGAGGCGGAGACATAAAACCTGGTTATAATGGGGTGCCCCCAACTTCCTTTTCTAGAGGTCATAAGGGCCTGTAGCCTAGTACGTCTTTGTACCAGGAATATATCACACAATGATTAAAGCGGTAGTAAACCGCTGCTTTTTTTAATCTGCAAGGCAATGGCATAAGGTGCTAGTATGCATCGCATACTAGCACATTATGTGACACTTACCTTAGAATGAAGCCTTCCAGCACTGCGATGTCACTGCTAAAGGCACTTCCATCTTCCCCCAGTCTTCCTTCTGGGTTTGTGGACTCCGGCTGTGTGTGTGACCGGACCTGCGACAAAGGCACTTCCATCTTCCCCCAGTCTTCCTTCTGGGTTTGTGGACTCCGGCTGTGTGAGTGACCGGACCTGCGACAACGGCACTTCCACGCATGCGCGCAGGAGCCACCGTTTATGGACCAGGACTCTGAAGGAGTGGCCCGGGTGGCTGTTCCTTCATAGCGCATGCGCCAGTGACGTCACCGGCTGCATCTACAGTAAATATCTCCTAAACAGTGCATGTTTAGATATTTACGTTACCTATAGGTAAGCCTTATTATGGCTTACCTATATGTAAAAATGATGCATGGAAATTTACTCCCACTTTAAGGGTTAACAAAGTCTACAAGGTAAAGGGACTCTTGCTGTTCTGCAAATATTAAAACTTGCCCTGCAAAAGAGCATGCAAGCCCGATGCCCAGAACCACAAAATGTATTTTTTACGTGGACAAATCAAAATAGCAGGAAGGGGTAGGTATCCTAGGCTATACCAATCACGTTACGATTGCTGCAAAATCAATCAACTACAAATTTGCCAAAACTACATAACGAGGGCCTAAACCATTCCTCCAATCTGTAACCATTGAGGCAGGTTATTGCCTCAGCATGGGCGCCCTGACTGGTCTGCAGCTACACAGCCCCATACACTACAAACTGCGATGCTATTTGTGTTATGACACCTTTCTATGGGAACCAGCATTCCCCTTTCCAGTTTTGAGTTACATTATCTCTTCTATTGGATTTGGACTACATAGGCCAGCCTTAGCTCCCCACATACATCAATGAGCCTTGGCCCGCCAGTGACCCTGTTGTCAATTTTTCCTTCCTTGGACCCCTTTTGGTAGGTCCTGACCATTGCAGACAGGGAATATCCCACAAGAGCTGCAGTTTTGGAGTTGCTCTGACCCAGTCATCTAACCATTACAATTTGGCTTTTGTCAAAGTCACATTTAAAACTTTATGCTTACATTTTTTTCTATTTTCAACACATTAATGTCAAGGACAACATGATCACTTGCTGCCTAATATATCCCACCCACTTTCAGGTGCCATTGTCACAAGATAACCAATGGCGTTCTCTTTACCAGTGGTAATAATGATAATATATATATATATATATATATATATATATATATATATATATATATATATATATATATATATATATATTTATTATGATAGAGATGGAGATGGAGAGGATGATAGAGATGGAGATGGAGAGGATGATAGAGATGGAGATGGAGAGGATGATAGAGATGGAGATGGAGAGGATGATAGAGATGGAGATGGAGAGGATGATAGAGATGGAGATGGAGAGGATGATAGAGATGGAGATGGAGAGGATGATAGAGATGGAGATGGAGAGGATGATAGAGATGGAGATGGAGAGGATGATAGAGATGGAGATGGAGAGGATGATAGAGATGGAGATGGAGAGGATGATAGAGATGGAGATGGAGAGGATGATAGAGATGGAGATGGAGAGGATGATAGAGATGGAGAGGATGATAGAGATGGAGAGGATGATAGAGATGGAGAGGATGATAGAGATGGAGAGGATGATAGAGATGGAGAGGATAATAGAGATGGAGAGGATAATAGAGATGGAGAGGATGATAGAGATGGAGAGGATGATAGAGATGGAGAGGATGATAGAGATGGAGAGGTTGATAGAGATGATGATAGAGATATATCTCTCTATATCTATAAAATTTGGGTGGGTTATTTCTATTGTGCCTTAGTACTTTATATAGAGATCAGTGTCAGGGTGGACTCCCAATATTCCACCAATATCAATTAGAAAAAAAAATATATATATATAAAACGACGGCACATGTTCTCCAATGCAAATATGTATTTATATCAAATGCTCTTCAAGGCATACAATAGTTACATAGCCATGTAATTATTTTATGCCTTGAAGAGCATTTGAGATATCTATCTATCTATCTATCTATCTATCTATATCTATATCTATATATACATACATATACACACACATACACACATACATACATACACACACACAAACATAGTTTTCCTTTACATACATAATATCAGTTCCATGAGATTCTGATTACAGGCCTTACCTTTTGCTTGTCCAGGATCTTCATAGCATAATGATGCCCATTCTCCTTATGTCTTACAAGCATCACTCGTCCAAACGAGCCTGTGCCCAGAGTCTTAATGCGTTCAAACTGGTCCAAATGAGCAGTGTTCTAAAGAATGACAGATAAGGAGGACTAAGAATACATATGCACTGTGGGGGGACATACTGGTTGTAGGTAGTGTACTGTGTGTATGGGTCTATACAATACATAGAGTTTCTACAGCTTACATGTTCAACACGATTAAAAAAAAAAAAGGTCCAAGTGCCACACCTGCAGCAACCAATTAGAAGTCACCTTGACCTGGTCAGACTTCAATAAAGGGATATTAAAGCCTCAGGTTTGTTAAGCACTTTCAGCAGCTGATTTAAACACTTACTGGACATGCAGCTTCTTTATCTTTTATTCCTTGCCCATGTCCCAGTTAAAGCTGGCGCCATGCTTGCTGCCCCAGGTTTCCGGTTTCAGGGTGGCTCCTTTCTATTGCGGCATCCTGCGGAGTCATGCAGGGACTAGAGTTGTCTGCCTACACTGTGTGCATCAATAGAAAACACACAGCCCAATAGCCTAGGATGCCAAGGCACTCCCCTGCTAACAGACTGACAGGAGACTGCACTGTCCACTGTTAACCCTTTCCTATGCAGACCGGATGTTCAAAGAGGCAGCACTGAAATCTGTAAACTGCAACTGCTGGGCTAAGAATTTTAAAAAACAGTTAACTGGGATATGCGTTTTTTTATTATTGTGCTCAATGTGTTACACTAAAAACCCCGAGGGTTTAATCCTGGTTTACACTGCTGTGACTTCTCATACAACTTGCTGTGACATAGAAAGTTGTGTGACAAATCAAAACACATTCATTTCAATGAGTGTCATGTTTTCTGCATCGTCCTTGGGACAGCAGTGCCATAGACTGCAATATTAAAAATCACAAAATTCACAAGGAAGTCTTTTGTCTTATCTTTGCGACTCTGGCTGGGAGTTTAGAGGGATTTGCACGTTCAATAATATGTATCACACTCTTGAATTGTTGATTGGCCAAAGTCACAAAACATCAAAGCTGTATTAAAGTCCATTGAAGTTGCAAGCAAGTTCCAATGCAAAGTCACCCTGAAAGTTGCATGCCCTTGGGGTTCCAGCAGTGTGAAATGAGCTTTTATACTACTTTAAGTGCATTCTGATTGGCTGCTAAAGATTATGCATTGTCTTTTTTCTTTTTTTATTTCATGCCTCGATTCTCCCATTGTTCCTGCTGCTTCTGGCTCAATCATTTAGATTTGTTATATGATCCATTCACATTACAACACATTGAACAGTAGGCAGCACAGGACCCCTTAAAGCAGGGATCGTCAACCTCGGCCCTCCAGCTGTTTTGAAACTACAAGTTCCATGAGACATTGCAAGACCCTGACAATCACAGGCATGACTCCTAGAGGCAGAGGCAGGATGGGATTTGTAGTTTCACTACAGCTGTAGGGCAGAGGTTACCTACCCCTGCCTTAAAGGAGAAGTTCACCTTTCATAACATGTTACACCCATATTCGTGATGTAACATGTTATGAATGCACCGGCCCCTGCACCTCCCGCTTCCCCGCGGTGATCTTTCCCCTCAAAACAGAACGCAGTCCTGCAGGGCTCCGCCCACCCGCCTGCATCATTCATTCACATCGCTCTGTAAATGGAAAAGGACAAGGATCGTTAGCCTTTGCGGCTCTCAGCTTGTAGTTTTCAATGAACTATACCAATAGTGCTGTGGTAGTTCATTCATACAAGTTACGGGCAAGCCTATACACTGACAGGTCTGCATGAGACCAGCATGGTACCAGCGATCTGCTGATCACTGCTGCAATGCTTTGCAGGCTCCTGCGACAAAAATAAAATGTAGTTTTTTTATTTTTTTACCTGCAAAAAAAATGTGCATTTATTATTTTTTGTGAAAAGGTGAACTTCTCCTATAACACCAGGTCATTGCGGCCACGCTCGTTACCCGTGTTGAAACACATTAGGGTTGATTTACTAAAAGGTAAATAGACTGTGCGCTCTGCAAGTGCAGTTGCTCCAAAGTTTATTAAATGAGGCAAAGCTTCACTTTGCAAAGAATACCCAATCACATGCAATGAGAAAAAGAAAAAAAAAAAGAAAAAAAAGCATTTTTACTTGCACATGATTGGATGATGGAAGTCAGCAGCGCCCCCCAATTTACTAAGCTCTGGAGCAAATGCACTTGCAGAGTTCAGTCTATTCCCCTTTAGTAAATTAACCCCTATGGTGTCATTCATTGTATATTGCACACCAACACAATTTTAAAATGCATAGGAGCTCTAATGCACTGCAAAACATGCAAACTGCACCTATTTTACATGCAATGAGGTGCATCAGTGCCCAGTTCATTATACATTGTGGAATACATGGGCCCTAAATGAATGGGTTACAATGCTGCCTGCTGTTGGCATTTGTTCATGGCACACTGCATTGTGCTGGGCTTCAAAACATTTCAGTGCATGTAGATTCTGGAGGTGTGTTGGGGTACCATTCAAAAGCTAGGGAAATACATAAAATCGTTACCTGTGTTATCTTTCCTGCTGTGGATTTCAACTTTGCTATCCAGAATGCCTTTCTGATAAGACTATCAGTGCTAAAAGCTCAACTCCAGGCACCGTAAATCTTTTTGTGTAAAGGCATTTGAAGAGTCCTTCCCCTCCAAACTCACCTCCAGTGATGATCACTCTTCCGGCAATCCGTCTAGTTTACTTACTGGAGGATGTACCTCTCCCACTGTACTTCTACCCTGCTGGGATGGACGCCCCGCAGATATCATAGATCCAAGTGCTATGGTTATGTCTCCGGCCCCCTCTCCCCTTGGTCATTCACAAAAAGAAGCCTGGGCCTGCATGTTTTGTGAATGGCCTGGAGGGGAGGACGACTGAAAAACAATCGTAGTGCTGGGGACTATCAGACCTTGTGCTTACATCCTAAAGGGATGGAATTATAGTAGGAGTTGTACCCCCCCCTCCCCCAAGTGTAAAATACTAAGACCTCGTTCACCCGGGTGGCAGTAAAGAAACAGTAGTTGAGCTGCAGTATTATTTTATACAGATATATTCGTGGAAGGGATCCAAAATTTTACCCACGAGTCATCAACCCAAAAAGAGGAACAAAGAAAGAGGAAAAAAAAAACACGTGGTCTAGGATGGCTCATTGGCAATAGATAAAAACTTCAAATTCTAAGATATCATAATTTATTATAAACATAGCATAAAATCTCCGAACAAATGAGTATAAAGAGTTCATCATGTAACATGCCAACGCACCGCGCAGTCGCATCATCCAAGACTCTATATTTGCATATAACAAAAGTTCTTTCAAGGATTTATATCAAATCTAAAAATTAGAAAAGAGTATAATGGAGATAACATTCCAACGGTGCAAAGACAAACATATACACGGCATTCTTATCCTGAAAACCCCATGAAATCAGTCCTGCCCATCAGGAGAACACAGCAAAGGACCAAGAAAAAAATGACTTTATATAAACCTACTGGATATTTTTTTTTTTTTCTTGGTCCTTTGCCTTCTTCTCCTGATGGGTAGGTTTGATTTCATGTGGTTTTCAGGATAAGAATGCCGTGTATATGTATGTCTTTGCACCGTTGGAATTTTATCTCCATTATACTCTTTTCTAATTTTTAGATTTGATATAAATCCTTGCAAGAAATTTGTTATATGCCAATATATGCTCTCAGGTCACTTTATTAGGTACACCTTCCTAGTACCGGGTTGGACCCCTTTTTGCCTTCAGAACTGCATTAATTCTTCCTGGCATAGATTCAACAAGGTGTTGGAAACATTCCTCAGAGATTTTGGTCCACATTGACATAACATCACACAGTTGGAGCCATCAGAAGATGGGTACACTGTAGTCATAAAGAGATGGACATGGTCAGCAACTATACTCAGGTAGGCCGATGCATTTAAATGATGCTCAATTGGTACTAAGGGGGCCAAAGCGTGCCAAGAAAATATCCTCCACACCATTACATCGCCCACTACCAGCCAGGACCATTGATACAAGGTAGGATGGATCCATCTTTCATGTTATTTACATCAAATTCTGACCCCACCATCTGAATGTCACAGCTGAAATCGAGACCCATCAGACCAGACAACATTTTTCCAATCTTCTATTGTCAAATTTTGGTGAGCCTGTGCGTATTGTAGCCTCAGTTTCCTGTTCTTAGCAGAGAAGAGAGGCACCTGGTGTGGTCTTCTGCTGCTGTAGCCCATCTGCTTCAATGTTCGATATGTTGTGCGTTCAGAGATGGTATTCTGCATAGCTTGGTTGGAAACAAGTGGTTGAGTTACTGTTGTCTACCTATCATCTCAAACTGCCCATTCTCCTGACATCAACAAGGCATTTTGGTCCACACAACTGCCGCTCACTGGATTATTTCTCTTTTTCGGACCATTCTCTGCAAACCCGAGAGATGGTTGTTTGTGAAAATCCCAGTAGATCAGCAGCTTTTGAAATACTCAGACCAGCCCATCTTTCACCAAACAACCACGCCACGTTCAAAGTCACTTAAATCCCCTTTCCGATGCTCGGTTCGAATTTCAGTAAGTAGTCTTCACCATGTCTAGATGCCCAAATGCATTGAGTAGCTGCCATGTGATTGGCTGATTAGCAATTTGTGTTACAAAACAATTGAACAGGTGTGTCTAATAAAGTGGCCAGTGAGTGTGGAGTTATGAAGAAGCGACTTTGTACCATGTGACATTTGTAAACGGAAGAATGAACTTTCCCTAATTAAAATGACATGTGATCGTACCATTTGTTGGGAGATTTTTGCTGTTTATAATAAATTATGATAATTTAGAATTTGCCGATTTTATTCACTACCAATGAGCCATCCTAGATCACCTGGTTTGGTTGTTCTTTCTCTGAGCTGCAGTATTACTGTCTACCATCCTCTCACCTAAAAGAACATGCAGCCACTCAGAGCTGTACACATCATGGCCACCCCACAAATACCACCCTAAATGTTACCCATAAATAACATTAAACAGGACAAATAGAGAGGATGAATCTCCATAACAGGGGAACAGACAATAAAAACTGACAGGTCTTCTAGTACTTCTACACTGTGTCAAAAAAAAAAAAAAAAAAAAAAAAAAGAAGAAGTTTTGCCTTTAAGTGAATGTAAACCCGAAATTCTTTTTTTTTTTTTTTGATGTCATAATGTAAAGTATAAGATTTCCTATCATTTGAGCCCAGTCTTGCCATAAAGAGTTAATCCATCTCTGAGCAATCCTCTTTTATTGTTCAGTGAGATAAAACTTGACAAACAAACAGAGAAAAACTTTGTCAAATCCTCCCCCTTGCTGTGAGTGACAGGTGATTTACATATCTCCTGCACTAGCCTAAGACATGCATTATTTTTTAATTCCCTCCCCCACTCCTTTCTACAGCAGCTCTGCAAGGATTGGCTGTTCCACACCTCAGTATGATTTGGCATGCTGAAGTCATGTGGTTACTTTCCTGTCTTTTCACTGGATGTTAGAGATCATAGCAGAAGTTCAGTGTAAGAAATACACAGGAGAAAAAGCATATTGACAAGGGGAGTGTAGAGTGTAGAGGTGGGCGGGGAGTCTACTGACATCACGACTCCACCCACCGAGCTCCAGACAACAGACCCACCCACAGAATCTGCAGTTATTCGGGTCTAATAACAGACAGAGGGGAGACATTTGACAGGTAAAGATACATGCAGGAGGCATGTATATCCTTATAGATAACCCCTATGGCAGTAGTTTAGAAAGGATGACATTGGGTTTACATCCACTTTAATATAGCCTATGCATTAAGGTGAAAACTTCTGACACTGACCGGCCCCCCAGCCCCCCTATTTTACTCACCTGAGCCAGTTCGTTCCCTTGGCCGAGAAGCGCTCTAGCTCTCTGGCCGGGGTTCTCATCTCTTAATTGGATAGATTGAAAGCAGCGCAGCCATTGGCTCCCACTGCTGTCAATCAAATCCAATGACGTGGGCACCGGGGGCGGGGCCAAGTCTGGCATTCTGTGTCTATGTATGCAAATGCTGGGAGCCCGCCCGCAAGGTAACCCCCCCCTCCGAAGAGCGCTTCTCCCAGGGGGTTTACTATTGCGAGGAGGAGCTGCGAGCGCCGCCGGGGGACACCAGAATGCAATGATCGGGGAGGCAAGTATAATATGTTTCTTATTTAAAAAAAAAAAAAGACGAAGAAGAAGAAAAAACAAAAAGGTTTACAGTCACTTTAATTAGCTCTACTTTGAGCTCCAGGCTGGGTTCACACTTGTGCGATCACAGACATTGCATGCGATTCACACCACATTGCTGTGCAGATCACATGCGATGTCTGTGCAAACTGTATGGCTGAAATCGCATCGTATCAAAATGGTGCACGACCCTTTTTTTGGTCCGCACTGGAATTGGATCACATTGGGTTCACACCCATGCGATCCGATTTCTGCACCATTTGACAGTTCACACTGTGATCTACAAACCGATCTGGAGGTGTATTTAAGTTTACACCGACAGCGGTTAGCAGACGTCAGTGTGAACCAGTGTGTGATTCAGGTGCGATGCAGGAACCGGCACTGAATCGCAGAGTTTCCCGCATTGCATCAGTGTGAACCGGGACTGAACTATCAAACTTTCTTTACTAAAGTGTGGATATCAGCAGCAGGAACTTCAGACCAGAGATCTAATACAGTTAATCGTTCGGTAAATGTCCCCATCTTTATATGGAAGCCATACTATAGACATTGTCCCTGTGTATGTAGTAGGTGATGCAATGTGCACAGCACATAGAGCTGTAGAGTGTTACCTGTGCGGGGTTTTCCCATTTCTTCAAAAAGTCTTCCTTTGCTTTGGCTAGGAATTCCTTCACTGCAAAGACAAGAAAAAAAAAAAAAAGAAAGATTAAGAACCTGAAGAAGATTCTGACATTCGAGATGTAAACAAAAATCGTAACTTCACAACAAAACCTCTAAACAAACACTTTGAGGTTCTCTTCCAAAAACACTCGTTGGACGAACGTCACATTCGCACAGGCTGTATGGATTTTGGCCATAATTTCTGTAATAGACAAATTCCTTTGTCAGCGCCATCTAGTGGCAGAAATGCAATACAGCATTCCAACATTCCTCATTGAGAAAACTGTACTGCATTTTGGCCACTAAGTGGAGTGGACGATCGTAGGAATCATCCCATTACAGAAATACCTGCATGAACAAGAGTGACGTTTGACCAACTAATAAAAGTACACACTTTAGTCATCATGGGAACGGTTTTATCTACCAAAGGAATTGTGTGAAAACAGATCTTTGGCTTGCTGATTGGACAACAAAGAAGAAGCAGACAGATGGGGTCACCCTTCTGCTCACTCCTCCTGGGAGCACATGTGTACTGCAGCATAGCCAGATTGGCTTCTAGAGCTGCCCCTCCATGTACACTATATTGTCATGAGTATTGGGACGCCTGCCTTTACACGTACATGAAGTTTAATGGCGTCCCAGTCTTAGTCCATAGGGTTCAATATTGAGTTGGTCCACCCTTTGCAGATAGAACAGCTTCAACTCATCTGGGAAGGCTGCCCACAAGGTTTAGGAGTGTGTCTATGGGAATGTTTGACCATTCTTCCAGAAGCGCATTTGTGAATTTGTGAGGTCAGGCACTGATGTGGATGAGAAGGCCTGGTTCACAGTCTCTGTTCTAATTCGTTCCAAAGGTGTTCTATCGGGTTGAGGTCAGGACTCTGTGCAGGCCAGTCAGGCTCCTCCTCCCCAAACTCACTCATCCATGTCTTTATGGACTTTGCGTTGTGCACTGGTCTAAATCATTTGGTGGAGGGGGGATTATGGTGTCGGGTTGTCTTTCAGGGGTTGGGCTTGGCCCCTTAGTTCCAGTGAAGGGAACTCTTATGCCTGGTACACACAATGAAATTATCAGAAAAATAAAACAACAAAAAAATAAAAAAAAAAAAAAAAAAAAAAAAAAAAAAGAGAAAATTCACTGATCGCCACCATTACTAGTAAAAAAAATAAAAAAAAATAAAATAAATAAATAAATACATCAATAAAAATGCCATAAAACTATCCCCTATTTTGTGGACGCCATAACTTTTGCACAAACCAATCAAACACTTATTGTGATTTTTTTTTTACCAAAGATATGTAGAAGAATATGTATTGGCCTAACCTGAGGAAAAAAAACTTTTTTTTAATTTATTTTGGGGGGATATTATAGCAAAAAGTAAAAAATAATGTGTTTTTTTCAAAATTGTCGCCCTTTTTTGTTTATAGCGCAAAAAATAAAAACCGCAGAGGTAATCAAATACCACCAAAAGAAAGCTCTATTTGTGGGGAAAAAAAAAAAAAAAAAAAAAACTTTGTTTGGGAGCCATGTCTCACGACCGCGCAATTGTCAGTTAAAGCGACGCAGTGCCGAATCGCAAAAAGTGCTCTGGCTTTGGCCAACCAAATGGTCCGGGGCTGAAGTGGTTAAATAAGGTGAATGCGTTGAATGCGTAAACGCAGTCTCAAAATTTATTAAAATAGTCATGCAAACATAAACTGGGCCCTCTGGAGATATAAATTGAGGCCTAGTCATGGCTGGGATCTGTTTGTCACTTCCTGTTTCCCTCACATGCAGCAGTTTACTTCATTTGAGGGGAGTCCACACTCCTTGATGGATGTTATTCATTCACTCCCTTCACATTTCAGCACTTAACTTGGTCTGCCATATACATCGTCTCATACATCATTATATTCACTCTCATGGTTCATTCATGTACACACCATTACACATTCATCTCATTAATTTCACTGTCTGAGTTTAGTTTCCAAGTCCATCTAGCTTCGAACAACATTGGTTCAATATATATATATATATATATATATATATATATATATATATATATATATATATATATATATATATATATATATATATATATATATATATATATAATTTTTTCATTACATACTCCATGGTTACTCTGTTGGTATAGTACTAACTGATATACAATGGATTTGGATACATGTTATACGGGGGGACATGCTTTATCACAGTTTTTGTTCTATTTTATTTCTCTTTTTTTTTTTCTCTTCGCTCATGCCATTATTGAACCAGTTTGGTTCATGTATATACATACTCTTATATACTACTTTACTTCTATGCTGGTATGGCAGTACCTATTGATATGTGTATATATAGTGAAGCAGCGGTAATTACTAACCAAAAAATAAACAATTAAAAGTGCTAACGGGCAAAAATATCTCATCAAGATATATTCATATAAATGTGTTCAATCAAAAATTATAATAACATACAAATAAATGGTTTGGTGAAAATAGTCCAATAATAAAGTGCATCCAAAGAAATCTAGTGATTCCGAGAGGTAATCAGTCTCTTATTCAAGGTATAAATCAATATATTCCTGTGTAGGCAAATAGAGATGAGGGGAAAGGAACGGATATGGAAGTCCAACTTTCAGATGTAAGATGACACAAAAAACTTCCTAGAATCCTCCCACCTTATGGATAGACCCCAAAACGGGTCTAGTAGTTAGGGCTGGGGAAAAAAAATCGATTTAAATCTTGAATCGAGTTGAGAGGTCGAATCGATTCAAAATTTCAGCAAATTGATTTTTTTAGATTTATTTTTTTTTTCACCAGGACCGGCACTGACCCCGTGCCGATCCTGAGGAGCTGCCGGCAGGTGTTTTTAGGTGAGGCCGCAGCTTCAGCCTAGTCCACGAGGCCGGATGCCACAGACTAGGCCGAAGCCGCAGCCTCGCCTAAAAACTCCTGCCCGCAGCTCCTCAGGACCGGAGTGGTGTAAAAAAACAAACAAAAAAAAACAAAACAAAAAAAACAAAACAAAAAAAACACTCGATTCGAATCGTGAATGGAGTTTGTTTTTTTAAATAAGATTTTTTTTTTTTTTGAGAAAATCACCCAGCTCTACTAGTAGTGCATCGATAAACATCAAGACTGTTGCTGAATCCTCCTCAATGTGTCCAAGGAATCAATACAGCTCCAGACAGACACCTGGGAGTAGAGGGAGTTCATAGAAAGAATTTACATGCAGATCGTGGACCTGGAGACAATCTTATTTAGGAAAAATACCGTGGAGACCGGAGAAAAGCTGCAGTGATGACATTTTAACATTCAATTTTAAAAAGAATGTAATTTCTGAACGAAAAAGCACATACACTGTCTGGAAAATTCCTTCCACCTAAAAGTTTTCTATTCTGCTCCTTCCAATTTTTCCATCACTGTGGTCACAACCGAACGTTGATTTTACCCCACTGATAAGAAAATTGAACGAACGTCGTTAAAAATGAACATCTTGAAAAGGAAAAATGGTTTGTATATGACCATCATAGGTGACAGCAGGCGCAGGTTGTATCCGGCTACCTGCCTATGACAAGGGAGTCCGTCAAGCATAATATTATATTACAGTCCTGTCTAAAAATCTGCAAAACCGGGTTTTAGGTCTTTCATTTTTTTTTCCTTTGACTAAAACTTCTGATCTGATGGTTTTTACCACATTCAACCTTTAATAGTATATATATTTCTTCCATTTTATTCTCAGAGTGGATTAGATATTTTGTTCCTTAACCATATAGCTGGTTATTTATATTACCACTGCATAGAGATAATTAAGAATAAATTGTCTTTTTTTTTTTAACTTTACATATTAGCTAAATTATACACTCAAACAAAAAATTTTTTAACCCCCCCCCCCCCCAAAAAAAACGGCCAACTATTCGATTATGAAAATAATAATTAGTTGCAGCCCTAATTATGAACAATACAATATTGTAGTGTTCATTCTTCCTGTGCAGGTTAGAACAGTCTGACTGGTTACAATGGCTACCAGTGACTCTACTATGGAGTTTGAGCCGGCAGACGAATGGCGCGCTCAGACACATCCTTCCCGCTGGACCGTGTTCCACAACTGTTCTACATCAGATAAGGAGGTCATCAGCCGTACACTCACAGTGCTGGAAGTTTCCACCGGTCTTACCAGTGTAACATAAATAACGATAATAACATAGTAAATGGGGTGTATGTGCTGAGTAGGTGGACAAGAAATGCCTCATCGGCTCACGTGTTCCCACAGATAAACTTACTTGTTATTATGGCTTCTGTCCTCAGCAATAGACAAGAACTACTTGCATAAACCCCCCACCATCCTTCTCCGTCACAACGGTCCCCCTAAAGCCCCTTTCACACTACAGCAACTTCAAAGGCGCAGGATCTTGCCGCCATTCCAGGTAATGCCTGTGTAAAATTGAGGTATATGGACCTCAACTCGCATGAAAGTCGGACCAAAGTAGTACAGGGACTGCTTTGAAGTCATTACAACTTGAAGTCGCACATATATGAATGCTTATCATTGGAAATTGTGTGTGTGTGTGTGTGGGGGGGGGGTTACTTGTCATGCAACTTTGCAGTCCCAAATCGCACAAGTTTGAATAGGGCCTAGGGCAGACCATACATTATTTTTTCATTCAACCAGTGGGTTGATTGAAAAAATTTTATATATATATATATATATATATATATATATATATATATATATATATATATATATATATATATATATATATATATATATATATATATATATATATATATATATATATATATATATATATATATATATACACATATAATATACATACACATATACACATATACACATATACACACACACACACTCCCCCATCACCACACTTGATGGGGGGAATGTTTCCCACAACACTACTGTGTTCTAACCAACTTCTGTACAACCAGCCTACCTACACATGGAGTGAAATTCGGAAGTTCCTGCTGAACTGCTCGAATTTCGATCCATGTATGGTCAGCTTTACAAGGAACCGCACTCGATGATACACTCCACAGACACTGGGGCCTCTAGAACAGGAAGTGAAGGGAAATCTCCCCAATGGGCCACAGACAGAACAAAACCTAAAATAAATAAATAAAATGGTTTGGATTTACATGTACTGTACTTTAAAACATAACAGAAGGACTTCAATACATATTTCCTATGTAAAATGCCGCCGGCTCCCTGCACTGATGTTTACATGTTTGAAAGATAAAAACACTTCATCTCTGATTCTATTACTTGACTATTAAAGAGGAAGTAAACCTTGATGGGTTTTACTTCCTCTTCATTTCCCTGCAAAGGTGAAGCATAATGGGCTACTACGCATCGTAAAGTAGCCCATTATGTGTCACTTACCTGAAACCGAGGCCTGCGATGTCCCCGCTGTCTCCACTAGCAGCGAGCGTTCATCTTCACCCCTCTTCCTTCCGGGGCCGCGAAATCCGGCTCTGTGACTGGCCAGAGTCGCGTGACATCACTCCCACGCATGTGCGTAGGATACGCCAGTCATGGCATTACCCCCTTTAGAAACAGCACGATCTGTTCTTTCTAAAGTGCGCATGTGCCGCAGACATCAGCGCACGGCTTTATTGTATATATCTCCTAAACCAGTGGTCATCAACCCAGTCCTCAGGGCCCACTAATTGCCTCATTTCCACTGAGCGGATCAGTTCGGTTCGGTACGGTACGCTATTTTGGGTGTTTCCATTATGAAAGCGGCCCATACAACCGAACCGTTCCATTCAGGGTCCTGCTTCAGATGTGGGGCCATAGAAAATGGAACGGTTCGGTTAGGGCGGAGCTACGATACATTACACTGATTGGAGGACGTGTGACGCCATGACGGCATTTTTTCTAAACCCACATATGGCCCCTGTCGGTCCGACCTGCAGTGGAAACGCTCGCCTGAATAGGCTGGACCATTCTAGGCTTTCCAAACCGATCCGACCCGAACCGATCCGCTCGGTGGAAACGAGGCACAACAGGCCAGATTTTAGGCAGGTTCTGATTGGTCAGCTCCGTCCATGTGACAGTGTTGCCCACTGAGAATGCCTTCTATCCGTACACACTGAGATTAACCACTTCAGCCCCAGAAGATTTGGCTGCTCAATGACCAGGCCATTTTTTGGGATACGGCACTGTGTCGCTTTAACTGACAATTGCGCGGTTGTGTGACGATGTACCCAAACAAAATTGACGTCCTTTTTTCCCACAAATAGAGCTGTCTTTTGGTGGTATTTGATCACCTTTGCGGTTTTTTATTTTTTACGCTATAAACAAAAGAGCGAAAAGTTGCCTTGCTGTAAAGTGAACACAGAAGATCCCTCCCTCTGTATGGGTGCCAGAGGGAGAATGCTTTGCATTTGTACAATAAATGCAAAGTGTTCTCCGATTGGATGAGGGGGAGAGGTGGGGTTGTGATGTCATAATCTTCACCTTGTCTAATCAGACAATGCTTTGCCTTCACTAAGAAAATACAAAGTGTTCTCTGAATGGTGCCTGTGCCGAGCGGGTGACCTCCTGTGCTTAGTAAGCAGCACATTCACTCGGCACAGGATGTGGAAGCTAGTGGAGATCCGTGGAGTGGTGGAGTCTACCAGCTTCCACGAGGATCCCACAGGTACAGTGAGGGAAAAAAGTGTTTGATCCCCTGCTGAGTTTGTACGTTTGCCCACTGACAAAGAAATCATCAGTCTATAATTTTATTGGTAGGTGTTTTTCGACAGCGAGACAGAACAAAAAAAAAAAAAAAATCCAGAAAAATGCATTAAAAAAATAAATAAATAAAAAAAAAGTTATAAATTGATTTGTATTTTAATGAGTGAAATAAGTATTGGATCCCCTATCAATTAGCAAGATTTCTGGCTCCCAGGGGTCTTTTATACAGGTGACAAGCTGAGATTAGGAGCACTCTTAAAAGGGCTTGTTACCTGTATAAAAAAAGACACCTGTCCACAGAAGCAAATCAAATCATATTCCAATCTCTCCACCATGGCCAAGACCAAAGAGCTGTCCAAAGATATCAGGGACAAGATTGTAGACCTACACAAGGCTGGAACGGGCTACAAGACCATCGCCAAGCAGCTTGGTGAGAGGGTGACAACAGTTGGTGCGATTATTCACAAATGAAAGAAAACACAATATAACTGTCAATCTTCCTCTGTCTGGTCTCACCTCGTGGAGTTTCAATGATCATGAGAACGGTGAGGAATCAGCCCAGAACTACACGGGAGAATCTTGTCAATGATCTCAAGACGGCTGGGACCATAGTCACCAAGAAAACAATTGGTAACACACAACGCCATGAAGGACTGAACTGCTGCAGCGCCCGCAAGGTCCCCCTGCTCAAGAAAGCACATTTACAGGCCTGTCTGAAGTTTGCTAATGAACATCTGAATGATTCAGGGGAGAACTGGGCGAGTGTTGTGGTCAGAGGAGACCAAAACTCGAGATCTTTGGCATCAACTCAACTCGCTGTGATTGGAGGAAGAGGAATGCTGCCTATGACCCCAAGAACACCATCCCCTCCGTCAAACATGGTAGGTGGAAAAATTATGCTGTGGGGATTTTTTTTTTTCTAAAAGGGACAGGACAACTTCATTGCATCAAAGGGACGATGGAAGGGGCCAAGTGCCATCAAATCTTGGGTGAGAACCTCCTTCCCTCAGCCAGGGCATTCAAAATAGGTCTTGGATGGGTATTCCAGCATGACAATGACACAAAACACACGGCCAAGGCATGATCGTTTATTTGTCAGTGGGCAAACGTACAAAATCAACAGGTGGTCAAATACTTTTTTTTTCTCACTGTACAGTATATGCATAGTTACAATGGACAAAGCTGGAAAAATAGTCCTATCTGGAATTCAGCTTTAACATAGCTTTTTTTTTTTTTTTTTTTTAAAGAAACAGTAGGTCAACTTTACAGAAAAACGTAACCTGCAAGTTTAGGGACTGTCTAAAGAACGGTTCCCTATCTCAGGCCAATCAATCCGGGGCGCGCATCGCGGCGATCGTTGTTGCGGTGTGTCAGTCTGACACCCCGCAGCACCGATCTAGGTAAAGAGCCTCTGACGGAGACTCTTTACCACGCGATCAGCCTTGTCCAATCATGGCTGATCACGATGTAAATAGGAAGAGCCGGTGATCGGCTTTTCCTCACTCGCGTCTAACAGACGCGAGTAGAGGAGAGCCGATTGGCTGCTCTCCTGACAGGGGGGGACTGTGCTGATTGTTTATCAGCACAGCCCCCCCTTGGATCCTACCCAGGACCACCAGGGAAGCCAGTCATACTGGACCACCAGGTATGCCCCCTAGACCCCCAGGGAAATACTAATCAGTGCAAAGGCAGCTGCCAATCAATGCCCAGGCAGCTGCCAATCAGTGCCCATTCCAATGCCTACCACTGCCAGTGCCACCAGGGATGCCTATCAGTGCGGCGTATCAGTGCGGCGTATCAGTGCCCATCAGTGCCACGTATCAGTGCCACCTGTCAGTGCCCAGCAGTGCCACCCATAAGAACCCATCTTTGCAGCCTTTCAGTGCCCAGTGTCGCCTATCAGTGCCCACCAGTGCCACCCATGAGTGCCCATCAGTGCCGCCTATCAATGCCCATAAGTGCTGCATATCAGTGCCGCCTACCAGTGCCCATCAGTGCCGCAAATCAGTGCCCATCGTCAGTGCCAGTCAGTGCCGCCTTATCAGTGCCCATCAGTGAAAGAGAAAAAACTTACTTATTTACAAAATTTTTAAACAGAAACAAAAGCAAAACGTTTATTTTTTTCAAAATTTTCGGTCTTTTTTTATTTGTTTTGCAAAAAATAAAAACCCCAGAGGTGATCAAATACCACCAAAATAAAGCTCTATTTGTGGGAACAAAATGATAATAATTTAGTTTGGGTACAGTGTAGTATGACCGCGCAATTGTCATTCAAACTGCGATAGCGCTGAAAGCTGAAAATTGGTCTGGGCAGGAAGGTGTCTAAGGCCCCTTTCACACTGGGGCGGTTTACAGGCGGTATTGCGCTAAAAATACCGCCTGCAAACCGCCCCTAAACAGCCCCTGCTGTTTGTTCAGTGTGAAAGCCCGAGGGCTTTCACACTGAAGCGGTGCGCAGGCAGGGCGGTGAAAAAAGTCCTGCAAACCGCTTTTTTGGAGCGGTGAAGGAGCGGTGTATTCACCGTTCCTAAACCGCTCCTGCCCACTGAAATCAATGGGACAGCGCGGCTATACCGCGGCAATACCGCGGCTATAGCCGCGCTGTACGAGGGATTTTAACCCTTTTTCGGCTGCCAGCGGGGGTTAAAACCACACCGCTAGCGGCCGAATACAGCTACAAGAACGACGGTACAGCAGCGCTAAAAATAGCGCTGTTGTACTGCCGACGCCCCCACCGCCCCAGTGTGAAAGGGGCCTTAGTGCCCTGTATTGAAGTGGTTAAGAGACCATGACCTCCATCATGTGGGGTTGTGGCTTCCTATCTCTCCAGAGTCTTCAGCCATGATAGTCCCGAGCACCGCACAGCAAGCAATCGGCAGTCCAGCACAGGCACTCCCTGAACGGTAACTCCTAGCCCGGTACTGGGGGGTGTGCACTTGTGGGGTCTTGAGAATTGGAGCTGGGTGTCAGATGGGGCTTAAGTACCTCTTCTCCTCCGCACCTTGCCCTCATATGATCAAAACATTTGCACAAAATGCAGTGGAGGAAACCTACTCTAATAGACACTTTCCTAGCACTGCATGGGTATAGGATTCTACGGCACATGTTCTTTTCATGGTACGGGATCTGTAGCTGGACAGATGTGTTGCCTGCTATATACAGTATGTCTATTGACTATGTCTATAGCAAACATGCTATAAAACACACAAAAAAAAGTTTATACTCCTACAATAAAAAGTACGAGAATATCTCCAACTCAATGCTTTTATTGTATGAGCATAAACTTTTTTTTTTTCCCCTCAGGCCGGATTTACACCTCGGAGTGGCCATAATGCACGTAACATGCGTTGCTGTGTTGGGTGTCACTCATTTTACATGTCACTCATTTTTTAAACAAGAAAGGTTTATAAAAATGTTAGATATTACACAAATAAAAATGTACAGCAGCAGTACTGGGTGTGCATAAGAGACAAGACAAATACAAATCCAACAGTCGTAAGAACAGATCAGTTGTTACAAAGCAAATTCAAGAGAGCAAAGTATGACCTTGCAAGGTCACATCCATAAATACAGAAAAGTGGAATCAGCGTCGACCCCGAAGGTACATCCACATAAAACTGCTAAGTAGTATTTGGAAATATTGGAAAAATACAACCGCCAAAATATAAGCAATAAACATTTCTATTTAAAGTGGTTGTAACCCAAAAAAAAACAAACAAAAACAAAACAAACACCCTGTAAGACAAAAAGCCATAATGAGCTGGTATTGCAACGACTAGCTCATTATGAAATACTTACCTTAGATTGAAGCTGTTGCAGGGGCCCCGCACACCTGTGACCGGTGACATGTCTCTCTGGGTTCGTGGGCTCCGTCGTTGTGATTGGCTAGAGCCGCAATGATGTCATGGCATGGCTGCTGAACAAACGGCATGAGTGGCCCGTTTCTTCAGTGCGCATGCGCTGAGGACGTTGGAGCAGGCCTATATAGTAAATATCTCCTAAACCGTGCAGGTATAGGAGATATTTACAGCACCTACAGGTAAGCCCAATTATAGGATTACCTGTAGGTACAAGTGGTGTATATAGGTTTACAACCACTTTAGGTTTTATGAAAAATAATCCATTAAGGGTCTGTACTAGCAGATGCATTAATCTTTACAGTATGAATGTTATATTCATTTCCTTTTATAAGGTTTCGATGTGCCGTCCATATTTTCCATTCTGTGTAAATGTAACTCATTTAAAATGACACACGCTTGGGACATGCAGATCTGGGCACCAGGCAAGACTTTTTTTTCTTTTTTAACTTACATTTAGCCCCGCTGCAGCAGGGTTTAGAGGCGATGGTTGGCAATCTTGTCAAAGCAATTCAAGCAGCCAACTAGCCACTGAATCGCTTTTACAAGCAACGGGAGGGGATGTCGCCCCCGTCACCTTCTGCTGGCTGTTCCATCCCACCGCGATACCCAATCGACCAGTCGGCAGATCATAGAGGCA